>JAEIFN010000964.1:17220000-19620000 GCA_018903675.1 Zaprionus capensis
GGGGGAAGTGGAAGGGGAAGGTGGCGTTTCGTGGAGACGTTTCAGCTCGTCCATTAGTTCGCTCGTTGTCTCCGAGTCTGGCATCTTGCTGCCAATGTCTGTTTATCCGCTCTGTCTGTCTGTCTGCCTGCCCGTCTGTCCACCTGTCTGTCTGTCTGACAGCCTTAGCTGCCTGATGAACTATTAATTTCCTTGCGCAGCGTTGAAAATTTGTTTTCCGCAACTGCGGCACGTGTGGCAAATGTGGCAGTACCTGAGAGGGCCCAATCACGGATATTTCGAAAGAGATGCTGCCTGCAAGTGACGCAGCTAAATAGAAAAATATTATGCAAATCATAAATGTGTTAGTTGATTTATTTTGTGACAGCTGCGAAGCTGTTGGAGAAACGCAGTAAAGCGATTGATTGCGTACTATACAAAGACTGTAGTTGCACTTTGATTGATGATTGTTCAGTCTTTTACTTTGGCGAATGAAGTGCAGTCTGATCAATTGACCTATATATATGTAGAGTTATTTGAATGAGACTGATTATATTCTTTAAATAAGTTGAATTGGGCATATCCCAGAATTAACAAGTTTCCTTAATTGATTTTTCTTCATTCTTATTCGTGGTTCTAATATAAAGATCAACTCCTAGATTTATAGCTGCATAGTTTATAATAATATCCGGTAGATCATTAATTTATCCACTATCCATAGTGCAAAAGAATATTAAAACTTAGCAAATGCATGTAACTCGCAAAAAAGGGCATCTCTTATATATATTCTTGATCAGCGTAAGATATAGCCATGCCCTTCTCTTCGTTTGTATGATAACCTACTCGTAGAGTGTAGAAACTATCAGAGCTAGGACTATCAAATTTGTTGTCTAATTTCGCAACCAAATTTTGTCTATGTAGATCGATAAAAATTGTATTGATTGAATTGATTTTCAGGGCGCCGCCTCCAAGTATGCAATATAAAATGCGCTCAACATAGCTATGTATTTAAGTAATAATGTTGATGGACGGTCAGGTAGTTAAGGGGTGTATAACAGTTCATCACACTTGCATGTAGTTTTTTTACTTATTGAAGAAAATATTCTATTCTATTCTTCGATATTTAGCCAATAAGTTACAGCATGGATGATGTTTGTGCTTGACCTTGTTTACAATATGGAATTCCTAATCAGACTGAAGGTTGGGGCTATTATAAATAGACCTATTAGGTCGTTTTAACTTATCGTAAATTGAATTGTAAGCAGCTTGAGTTATGAACAGTTGATTAAGTTCTCTATTTAGTCTGGGTATGACAAGTTAGGGACCTGTAAGGAATGGTGTCAGCGCTAGACAAGGCAGTCGTTTCGAGCATAATTAAAATAACATTCTCAGTCCGAGTTTGCGAGTGCCTGCGACCTGATTGCAGCTTGCCGCAGTTTGGCCATATACATAATTGGTAGGCGTCTGGCGGCCGGTAACTCGTACAGACAACGACAGGTGGTCAGCTGGTGCAGCAGAAGGGGGAGAGAGAAAGGGAGAGAGAGTGAGAGATAGATAGAAAGAGAGACAGTGCGAGCGATCGTCGCAGATCGTGGCGAGGAGCGGAGCGTGTCCATTAGCTGATTTAATGAAATCGTAAATCAAATGAACGGGATTGCTAAAAATACACGCGCGCGTATTTTATGTTTTTTGAAGTGGAACTTATGCCACAGCAACGATCACAACAAGAACAGCAATAGCAAGAGGAGAAGGAGAAGAAGGAGGAGCAGCAACAGTCGCCGAACAATAGATGAAACGTGGATGATTGTGCCAAAAGAGCCTCGGCCGGCATAGTGCATGTGCGCCCCTCAATCCTCTATCTTTATCCACGACATCTATCTGTGGGCTCTGTGGGCTATCTGCTATACTATATAGTATGCTATATATGCTGCATGCTGTATGGTATACGGTATATGCTATATGGTATATGCTATGCCTTCTAATGACGAGCACATGTAATGTTTTCTATTGCAAAACTTGGCGTCTCATTTCGACATTTCTTGCAGTGAATAATGCATAGCTCTGCATTATATTCTCCCTCCGTTTGTATCTGGCTGGGGTATGTGTGTGTGTGTGTACAGTTTCACGATTTTGGCAAGAGTGCCGCCATTGTAGTTGTCGTCTGCGACTTACAAGGCGTATCTTGGTACCCCGTGTTGGCCAAGAATTTGCTTGCTTGGCCGGCGTCACAAATTTCGCCGCTGTCGCTCTTTCGTCTCGTCTCGTCTCGCTTGCTGTCTTGCTCACACTCATACTAGCTCTGTCTCTGTCTAACACGATCGTATCGTACCGCCGGCAAGTGAATGCATCTTTATTTAATTAAAATATTTTATTTGCTCCATTGTAAGGCGTCGCCTGGCGTCGCGTCGTCGTCGCTGTCGGCAGGGACTACTTTCTACAACACCCTCTGAACACCCCCTTTGCCATTCCATTGTCAACCCTAAGCAGCTTCGTTTTGGCATGTCCACATAGTATTCTATTCTATATTACCTTCGCCATGTCTCATTATTATTTATTGTCCGCATTAGTCAACTTTTGCCACGATATTTTCTTGTTGTTCTCGCTTCCCATTGTTGTGAGTAATTTTATTTCATTTTCAAATTTGATTTGGCTTTAATACCAACAGGTTTTTGGGCTATTTTCCGCTCGCATCGAAATGAAAACCTATTTCATTTTCACCTACTGTGAAAAACTGATACTTTGTATGTCCATGTGGAACATGACGGAACAGTCGCACAAAGTTCCAACGCTCGCCCCGCCACAATAGAACGCAATTTATGGCCTTCCTATATGGTGATGTATGGTGGCATATGTATTTTCAATAGTTTGTACATTTTTGGACTTGCTCATACCTCATGAATTGTGAAGGTGCATTAAGACTAGAGACATTTCTCAACTAACCCCTCAGTAAAGAAATCAAGGAACTAATAAAGTCGAATAGATTCCCCTTGTTATTTTAATAATAACTTAAAAGTGTTCTATTTACATCAATATAATATACAAATGTATAATTAATTAATTGCCATCGAGAGTTTACAATGTTGGTAGTTTAGTCCATCGATAACATCGATAATATCCGTGCCCTTATTTATTGTTACAAATTTATCTATTGCATTTTGTTTTTGCACTCGCGTCGTTTAACTCTACTAGATCTTTATCCTTGCATTATAATAGTGATGGTGCACGCGTAATTATCGATTGGTATAAAACTTAAACGATGGTTTCCAATAGACATCGATATTATCAATACTATCGACGATAGTTTTACAGCTCTATTATTGCAATTATCGAACAATTAATGAACCATTCATGAATTAATGAATTGAGGTATTAACACAATAAAATCAATTCTGGTTTTAATTTAGAGAGTTTTATAGGAGTTCATTATATTCGTTAACTACTATTAAACTTTGTAACTATTGTATATAATATTGAGGAACCAACAGAATCGAATCGATAATGAGAGTTTTCTGAATTGACACTTCATTCATGAGCTGCCTTAATGTTTTGATTAATGAAGGAATTAGTGAAGTAAGACAATTCAAAGAAGTTTTTCATCTTATTCTTATCTTACTGTATATACATATATTTATATATATTCATTATAAGAAAGACTCTTATCTTCCTGTATATACAATATATATACACAATAAAAAGAAGATTCTTATCACATATTGTGTATAACTTTCAATTTAGAAATGCTCTGTGTATTTTTTCTGTAAAAACTCACAAAGCTGGTCAAAGCTATTGCTGTTAACAGGGTATGCCATAGTCCAGCTGTACTTTAATTTCGCTAATGTTGTAGAACTCGACAAAACACCATTCACTCGTGCACCCTCTATGCAGCCTATTAACCCAATTCTCCGGTGGCACAAAGGCAGCACATGAAACTCTCGAAAGCCTCTTAAGTATTATATGTGCAATAAAAACTATATTTATAAAGCACACACACACTCGTTTGTTATTGCCTTGTGTGTGTGTGTGTTTTGGAGGCGGGTGCGCTCATTAGTCAGCACGATTGATCATTATTCGTATTGGGGTAATACGCATTTAGGCACAGGTGGTTCCATCTTCCCCTTTTGATGTCGTGGGGAAGAGATTGAAGTGGCAGTCAAGGTCGTCGATTGTCAGATCAAACAGTGCTGCACATAAGTTTGTGTGCTGTGCATGTGTGGGGGGAGGGCATATTCTATCGAGTCGAGCAGTCTATTAGCAGCGATTGGCGCTTGTTTATTTGGATGCGAAAAAAGATTTTAATTGGATTCTGATATCGAATGAGACGCGACGTCTGATAGTTCCAAATTGCTGATGGTGTCTGTCTGTGTGTGTGTGTGTGGCATTTACACGAATGCAGAGTCTAATTTTAGCCTGTGGTCTAACATTGAAAACTCTCACACACACACACACACAATCGCGAGCTAATTTTGTCCATAGTTTAGTCAGAAAAGTCACAAAGCCAGCTGTCGGGGCGATCAACGGGGCGTATGCGCATTGCTTTTGATCGCGATCGGTGATCGCATAAACATGGCTGTGTTTCGCAATTACCTTTATGCGGCTACACACACCGCACACATCGGTTTGTCAGCCAAATAAAATGCCGAACCCCCTCCTCACTCCTCCCTCCCTCCTCCAGTCTACCCTCCCCTCCTTCGAACGAGAGAACAATGAGAAAACAAACAAGCGCGCAAGCAGAGGGAGATAAATCGACGCATATAAAGCCTTGGCATGAAACTTTTTTATGAGCTACGCTCGCACAGTGGTCTACCACTCCTTCCCCCGTCGTACACCCCCTCCCCCTTATTTGTCATAGCCAACATAGATCACAATAGAAAGAATGCGAAAGACTTGAGGTTATCATGGAATTCTTTGTTGTCTTTGTTTCATTTGCATTTGTTGTTGTTGCCGTTGTTGTTGCTGATATATTCATTGCTCCTGCTGATGCTGCTGCTGCTGTTTGGCCACGCTCTTCACTCCCCTACCCAATCCCCTCCCCCCTCTCTGCTGCTCATTGCTGTGTTTTAGTGGGCGCCTTGCCAAGCATTTTCTTAAACAAATTGTCGTCGCGCTCGGCAACATTCCGCGTGTTTACGCTTTACTACCGTCCTGTCCTGGCAGAGACAACGACCCACTGTGACACAGTGTGCCAGTGGTACCACTGTGCACAACGTTAAACATGTGTAAATAATTTTAATTAAAAATCAACGACCGCTCGCTCGCTCGACCAGATTCACAGATACTTTGGCTTGGCCCTCACACTTGATGCTGTCGTCCGATTTGAGGGAGTGCTCTATTAGCTATTGATAGTGCATATCGATCTGTTGGTTCACTTGTACCATTATAACTGAAGGTCACCGTGATCTCGAGATTAACACGTGACCACGGGAATAGCATCTTGCATCGAGGCAGGTTCATAATTGTTTTTGATATGCAGCTAAATATTTAATTGAATTTTAATATTTTAAATAAATACACGTGCTGTATATATATATAGGGTATAGAGTAGAGTATAGATTAGAGTATAGAGTAGAGTATAGAGTCGAGTATAGAGTAGAGTATAGAGTATAATCTGAATAATGAATAAACAAATTTGTAATATATTTAAAATTAGATCTCAATTTGAAGTTTGTACAATTGAATTTACCTCAAGTTTGTTTTATACTGCTCTTAACTCTCAACTGGATAATGGAATATCATAAAATGACCTAAAGATCCAACTGAATGTCTATATAGGTGTATAGTGACTGTACAGTTGAGAGGCGAGTGAATACATTCGTTGGCAACGCGTACTCATTGCATTCGTTTTGCAATTCTTGAATTAATATAAAAATAAAACTTACAGAAACTTGCAATTAAATAACTAAGTCAAAAATACGACGACTTGTCGACCATTGTGCACAGAAATAGATAGTGCTAGAGAGAGAGAGAGAGAGAGGGTGCGAGAAGGAGAGAGGGGGATAGCAGATCAGTGAGCAGTGCAGAGAAAAGTGAGAGAACTCACCAACGAAACTGGTGGGCGAATGCTTTGAACGACAAGTTCGGTGAAAGACTTTCGTTTTCTGAGACATCATAAAAAACGAGTATTTAAATAAACAAAAAGAAGAAAATGAAACAGATATACAGCATATATATGTATGTATGTACGAGTATGTACATTCAATGTCAGAGTACTTAGTTTGCTAATTTTTCATCAAGCATGTGCACGACTGCGACAAGTGTCTCGAATTCTTCGTCTGGCGAGCCAAACAGTCACTCAGTCATTCAGTCAGTAACTTGGTCACTCAATCAGCCAGTCAGTCAGTCAGTCAATCATTCAGTCAATCATTCAATCAGCCTGTCATCACAGTACTTCGCTAATGCCAAACCCTACATCCGAATCCCCCACGATATACATATTTCGATCTCAATCTCATTCTTTTTGTTGATTGTGTCGACGTCTCCTACTTGCCACACCACCACTACTTGCCACAGTGCATGTCCTTGGTTCCCTCCACATGTCTAACATATGTATATATATAAATTCCCTTTTCGATCTTCTTCTTTAATTGCACATTGTTATGCATCAAATTTGGCTTCTGTTTGTTACAAAGTTATCAGTTTTCAGTTATTCTCTTTCAATTTAATTTTGATCGTCGTAACGATGTTGATAAAAAAAAGAAAAGAAAAAACAAAACCATTGCAAAATCGAATATGTTCTATCATACCAAACCTTTTTGCAGATTTTTGATTTTGTATCCCCATCATCACCACCACTACCACAACAACAACAACAACTACAACAACAACAACAACAAATTAAATAACATCAACTACAACAAGAACAAGAACAAGCACCAACAAGAACAAGCACAAGAACAACAAGAATATCGACTGCGTCAAGTGCGACGATGGCTGCCATAAATACGGTAAGTACGCGTATAAAGCAACGCCAACAATAACAACAACAGCAACAGCAACAACAACAATAATAACAACAACAAACGCTGCAATAATTTGCCCGTTTGTGTGCAATCATTCATAAGGCACAATAATTTATACTCACACACACACACACACACATAGAGACATGCTATAAACACATAAATAGATATATCGCGCGCGGTTGTACGTATTTTTATGCCTGGCAATTCAACACACAAATAGCATTTATTTATATAATCAAATTGGTCATCATTGCGTATGAGCAATATAGTAAAGCATACGCCACGCTGGCCACACACACACATGCATTTTTTATTAGCATATAATTGAAACTGCATAAATAATCATCAACATCAAATACGAAATGAAATGAAATGAAAAGCTAGAAAAAAACATAAACAATAATTAACAAAACAAAATGTTCGTCAATTAAATTCATGGAAAGTTGCCCAAGAGGGGAAAGGGGCACATTCTACTCCGTTGTAAAGCGCTTCCTTATGCCAGCAACACTTGACGAATCACTGCTGCTTATTGATGACGTTGACAAGTCAATCGCAGGGGGGTGGTAGAAAAAGGAGAAGGGGTGATGTGGGGGGGGGGAGGTAGACAACTTCAACATGTGTTTCGGCTCATTTTACTAATAAGCAAAAGCCGATGACAAATTGCCGTGCCGCAACGAAGTATGCGGCGCTTTGGGCTAGCTCGCTCGATATTATAAATCGCTTAAATTGCAAAATGACTCTTGCAGACTCACACCCCTTACCACCCATCCCCCCTTTTGGGGCACTTTCACACGACGTCGGCTTTGACGCCAGCATCAACTTGCCGGTGGTTTCTTCAATATGTTTTTTGTGGAGTGACATTGACATTTGATTGACACATGAATCACGTTGTAAAAATACATTCACACACGCAGCAAGGCTGTGCACAGGTGGAGTGCAAGTGGGAGCAAGAGAGACAGAGAGAGAGAGGGGAGAAACACGCTCGCATTGTGTCGTAACAGGATGTGCCGTCGCGTGGTGCGAGATATGACAGCTCGACATGTTAGCCGGGATTTTGGTTCAGCCAATGCTCACGTGAACATGAAACTCTTGCGCCCAGACAATAATAATGAATTATATTTTAATTTACCGCCAAAATAGTTTACAATAAATGCCATTAAATATACAGAATAGTCGTTTGTGAGGAAACAAAGTCAATATAGAACGTTCATTTGTTTAACAATCTTCGAAAGTGAACATTCAGAGTATGTTTTCTTAACCTTGCAAACATAAAACTTAATAAACTTGGCAAATTAGTCACATATCATAATCAGCTTCATCGAAACAAGCAGATAAGTCAAATATGTTTGATGATAATGTTCACAAATAAACATTTTCAGTATATAACATTTTATTGCCAAAGATTACCAAATTTGCAAGCAAGAACCTTAATAAAATTGACAGATAGATCAGATTAGGTACTTTAAATACGATACTCGACTATCTTTAATAAAAAATAGTTGGAGAATATAGCAAATTAGTCATATTTATACCCTTGCAGAGGGTACATTAATTTGCAACGCATCTAAGGAGACATCTTCGACCCTATAGAGTATAAATATTCTTGATCAGCATCAATAGAGGAGGCTTACTAACTATGCCCCGTCCGTCTGTCCGTCCGCCTGCCCTCTTTCTGTTGCAATGCAAACTAGTCTCTCAGTTTTAAAAATTGATGAAACTTGTACATGTATAACATGCATCTTATTTCTACATGTTGTAAATAAGTTAAAACGAGCCGGATCGGACCAATATATCGTATAGTTGCCATACAAACTATCGGCCGATTTTTGTTATTTGTCAAGATATTGCAACAAAATTTACCACATCCGCCATTTTATTAATAAATAATATGCTTATAAAATTTAATCAAAATCGGACCACTATAACATATAGCTGCCATAGGAACAATCAAACGAAATGAAGATTTTTGTATAAAGAAAACAGTTTTGATTATCACTATTCAATTCTGCACTATTACATATGACTAGTATAGGTACTATCGGGGGATATAACAATCTGCAAGGGTATAGCACCTTCGGTGTGCCGAAGATAGCCTTTATTTCTAGTTTTTCAAGCACAAATTTCAATAAACTTTGGCAGATAAGTTAGGTATATCAAAGTTCAGATCAGATTTCCGTGAATTTTTATGTATTTTATGGCTACAGAACTCAAGAATATTGACAGTTGAGTCATTATACTAGAAGATTAGCCAAGACTCTCCAGCTGTTTTGCAAGTACTTAATTTCATTGTATACAAAGATCATTTTAATGGGAACTCAGACATTTATTTAAACATTTAAATGATTGCTACGATCGGAAATCGATAAAAAATAGAAGCAGTGAGTCTATATATTCATTTCATGGCAGTTTAGTGTAAACTTAGCGCCTACTCATCGTTCAAATTGCCCGACTTGCCTGGCCAGTGGCCACTTGTGGCCCATTCAGTGACCAGAACGAGGCATTTGCTAATGTTTTATTCTTATTTTCTTTTTCGTTAGGGTCTTTTGTTAATTCGCTCATTTTCCGTGTAGCTCTGTGTTTATCTTGCTGAACAATAAAATTGTTTGTTCAACATTTTCATACGGCCCGAAGCGTCTAATTTACGCGAATGTCTTCGTCGTCGTCATCGTCGCAGGCACTTTTGGATGCGGATTTATTTATGCCTGGCCCGAGTACAGTGTTGTTTATTCTCGCAGGCCGCGGGCAATTGCAGGCCACATTAATTGGCCAAGCCAGGAGGGTAGTGACGAGGACATCAAGGGAGAGTGGCAAGCAATTGCTCGATGAGCTGCAACTAGCCAGGGATTGTATTAAAATGAACAATATATTAGGCAGACTAACTAAAAATACATGCCCACACACACACACACATAGATAGTTTAAATCATATTCACTAGTAGGTGCCAAAGATTCGTGCTACTCCTGTCGAGGTCGTTGCGACATCGTTGTGACTTCCGCGCTTACTCAGCGTGAATTGGCTGCATTTAAATTCGATTAATTATGGGTTGCCTCCTCCATTAGTCGAGGGGACAGTTGCTGCGACTTATCAATAAGCTGGCATAATCCAAGTTGACAGTAGCCGATGTTGTCGTCGTGCTTTTGGCAGCTATTTAGAATGTACACAACACAGACAAACAAACACAGATAGAGACAGAGAGAGAGAGAGAGAGAGAGAGTGACAGACAACTCTGCTTGTGTATTCATAATTGAACAGCTTCTCAACAGCGCCTTTGCCCCCCCTCTCTGTGCAGGTACCCAAAAGCATTCACCTTCCTCTGACAAATCTCGGCGCATCGCGCGTGTTGATGTGCAGCGCCTCTGTGGGCTCTGAGGGTTCCGTGACACTACAACTGAGGAATGGCAGCAGCAGCAGCAGCGCCTTGGAGACAGTCAGCAGCAGCAGCAACTCGAATTCGCCGACAGCCACAGCAGCAGCAGCAGCAACAGTAGCAGCAACCTCAGCAGCAGCAACCACAACAAGCAGCAGTACAAATGCCTCCACAAATGTTGTCACTGTGCTCGAGACGTCGTCGGCTACGTCAGCAACGGCACTAGAGAATGCGTTGACCATCGGCTATCCGGATCCTGATATGTTAGCAGATGTTCTAGGCAGCATACAGACAGCCTGTAAGTTGCATATTCACTCGGGTTTGAGCACCTTCATTCATCCTTTACCTTGCAGCACTCAAAAACAAACGAAGCAGCCTCACCAGCAGCAGCAGCAGCAGTCACCGCAGCAGCAACTGCAAGCAGCGTAGCAGCAACCTCAATAGCAAAAAGATACTGAACAGCGGCCTGACAACAACAACAACAACTAGCGGCGGCATTCAATTGAATAATCCCAATAAGATCACTATAACGCGACGCAGTGCCAGCAGCAAGATCAGCGTGCAGACTGTGAGTGCGTCGACAAACACGACCATCAGCAGCATCGCCAGCAGCAGCAGCAGCAGCAGCAGCAGTGGCAGTGGCAGTGTCAGCAAGACAAACTACATTAAGAATTGCCTGATACGCAGCAGCAGCTGCAGCAACACGGTCACCAATGTCACGACATTGGCGCAGATTATGAGCAACAGCAGCACCAGCAGCGCAGCCAGTTTACTCAGTCAGCACAACAACAACAGCAACTGCAGCAACAGCAGCAACTTCAGCAACGCCTCCTCTGTCGGGAGCAGCATTAGCATTAGCAGCACCAACACCAACAGCAGCAGCAACAGCAGCAGCAGCAATAGTAGCAGCAGCAACAGTAGCAACAGCAGCAACGGCAGCAACAGCAACGACAGCAACAGCAGCAGTGGTGCTCACAGTTTAAGCTTCAAGAGCAGCAACACTCGTCATGTTGCTGGCGTAGGCACAGCAGCAGCATCCACAAATACAACAGCAACTGGTACTGCCATTGTCAACGTCGAGACTGTACCCAGAAAGAGTCGACCCAAGCTATCCTCGCCAACACGCCACGGACCGCAACAGTGTCAGGTAGGCTTGATCTATATAGAGTTAGAACTACAAGGGAGCAATATAATTCCAGCAGGGGGTACAGTACTTAGATTTTAGATCTTAGGTCTTAGTATTGAACATCTTACCCATAAGAAATTAAAATAATAGATCTACAATTGGGGCTTATATTGCAGACATAAGTAATGAACTATATTGTTCGTGTCAGGAGGGAACTTATTGATAAATTTGCTAGAAATACCATAAATATGGGAATGTGTAAAGTTATGTTATACACAAGTGTAGAAGTTTCTATTGAAAAAACATGATTTCCACTCGATAAAGTGCTTTTATTTCTGTGAAATTTGTACAGAATATAGAAGACAATCTAATAGCAATCTGGAATGTGTTGATTGTACATTATGAAAGAACTAAAGACTGTTGAACGATAGCTGCTAAGTTAAATACTTACGTAGTGTAGGTATCATGTTCTATTTCCAATTGAATAATCACAGATTATGGACCTCTGTTATCCTATGTTAGCTATTGTGTTTTAATTGTGATGAAAAATGAATAGACAGCATATTTATAGGATGAGTAAGGTTGCGATATATACAACAATATGGATTAGGTGGCGATAGTTCCTATGTTTTAATAAAGTGAATAATATATATAAACTATATACATACACAGAATATATCATATTGTATGTACAGAATATATGCACAGTATATACACATAAGTCGTAATATTGTCAATATGTTGTAGGTTTAGTTGTTGAGATAACGAGGAAAACTGATAAAGGGCCAATAGTTCTTATGTTAGATAAAGGATACGGTGTTTTGATTAGAATGAAGATGTAGTGAGTTGTGTATATTATTGTGTATATTTTCTGTCCTATAATTTCCGACTACACGATACATCGGTCAAATAAGCCTCGTTCCGACTTATATGCTGGATCAGTTTTGCCAAGAAACATTTCAAATGACACACATTGTACGCATAGTTATGCTGTCTTTCGGTTTACACAAGCACATGACGTATACGCAATACGTGAAACGTATTACGCATACGCAACGTGGCTCATTAGCATTTCCAAATCGACACACAGACACAAACATGTTGCTCGGCGACGCTAATTACATTTCATGCGCCCGTACTTTTTATAGATTTGCAGCAAGATCTTTGGAAATGCCTCCGCGCTGGCCAAGCACAAACTGACGCACAGCGACGAGCGGAAATATATTTGTGCGCTCTGCTCGAAGGCATTCAAGCGGCAAGATCACTTGTAAGTTAATGAAGCGCACCGCACCCCGGTCACCCCACAAATCCACTGATCCACTTACCAATTCGATATGCTCTCTTTGCCCCCTCCCCCCTCTCTGCCCGCGCAGAAACGGACACATGATGACGCATCGCAACAAGAAGCCTTACGAATGTAAGGCCGACGGCTGTGGCAAATCTTATTGCGACGCACGCTCCCTGCGACGCCACTCGGAGAATCACCATGGGGGCGTGGCAACACCCACCAATAACTCACTATCGCCCACCACCGCCAGCACTGTCGGCGGCAGCAGCAGCAACAGCAACAGCAGCAGCGTGGGCGTGGCCACTAGTTCACTGAGCCTATCGCCGGCCACGGCTAACGGGGATGCCAGCTCACCCGATGGTGCCACCTGCATTCGCACCTACATCTCCACCGGCAGCAGCGTTGTGGACGCCGCCACGGGCATCGCCTTGTCCGACGAGCAAATCAAGGCCATGAATCTGCCCATCAAGACGGGCGTCACGCTGCTCTCGCCCACCACATCGACCTCCTCGAACGCCTCCTCGACGGCATCGTCGTCGTCGTCGTCATTGTCCTCGTTGTCGTCGTGCTCCTCCACCAGTCCAGCCATTCAGCTGGCCAGTTCGCCCACCATTACGCTAAGCGATGGCGCCACCCTGGAGGGCGAGGGACTGACGCGGGAGCAGCTCGACCTGATCAGCAAGATCATGCAGCAGACGAAGCAGACAAGCGCCCAAGTGACGGTCTCCTCACCCACCAGTGTCAGCTCGTACAAGATCAACACCGAGACGACGCAAGTGCAGCCGCGGCCACGCACCTGGAACATGCAACTGGTAAGCACATATATATATATAGACCGATATATTGATGATATATTGCTGATATATTGATGATAAATTCATGATACATTGATGATATATTGATGATATATGGATGATATATTTAATGGTATTTTCATGATGATATATTGATGATATATTGATGGTATATTGATGATAAATTGATGGTATATTTTTGTTGTATTAATGATATATTGATGATATATTATTAATGATATATTGATGATATATTATTGATGATATATTGATGATATATTATTAATGATATATTGATGATATATTTTATTGATGATATATTGATGATATATTGCTGATATATTGATGATATATTGATGATGTATTGATGATATATTGATGACATATTGATTATATATTGACAATATATTGACGATGTATTGACGATATATTGATGATATATTGACAATATATTAATGATAAATTGGTGATATACTAATGATATATTGATGATAGATTGAATATATATTGATTATATATTGACTATATATTGATGATATATTGAAGATATATTGATGATACATTGATGATATATTGATGATATATTGATAATATATTGATGATATATTGACAATATATTGACGACATATTGATGATATTTTGATATATTAATAAGGAAGATAATGATGATATTCTCTGTTTACTCCTTAGCTCAACAATGCACAGAATGTCACTGTCACTGTGGAGGATGGCACAGATTTGATTGGCTCCGTCAGTGGCAACACTGGCAACGATGAGATCAAGGAGGAGGAGCAGCAGCTAAGCCAGCAACTGGTGGCGACCCTCAATCCGCATCTGCTGAACATTGTAAAGATCGAGAAGCCCGTCGAGTGCAATCTCTGTCATCGCAAGTTCAAGAACATACCCGCCCTGAATGGGCACATGCGACTCCATGGCGGCTACTTCAAGAAGGATCCCGAGACGAAGCGCAGCGAGAAGAGGGACAACAGCGGACCGCCTCTGCAGACGGCCAGTATTGGTGTGCGCGCCCTGATCGAGGAGAAGATCATTAGCAAACGCAAGGACATTACCAAGGTAAGAATCTGAAAGAGATCCCTTGGTTGCCCCTTGACAATTAGCCACATTGATGCAGTCTTTTTGCTTGTTGCAGGGCGCTTTCGTGGTGCCTGCTCCACCCGGCAGCATGCTCAGCACAGGAGGTGCCAACTGCGGCAGCAACAGCAACAGTAGCAACAACAACAGCGCCAGCCTGCGACGCTCGCTCAGTGATCTGGAGAGCTTCCTCAATCCCAAGAGCAACAGCATCAGCAGCATCACGCAAACGTTGACCAGCTGCAGCAACAGCAACAGCAACACCAGCAGCAGCAACAGCAGCAACACAACAACAGCAGTGCTGCCAGCAGCCACCACCATCAAGAGCAGCAACGGGCTGAGCATTCAGCAGATCGGGCTGCCGCAGAGCATCGAGATCTTCAGCGGGGGCCAGCGACAGCCCAAGACGCTAAGCCTTGGCAGTGGCGCCAATACAATCACCATAACCACCAACAATGTACCTACAACCACGACAATGAGCGCTTTGTCTGCACTCAAGGGCGGCACCACTGCCATCGCCGCTGGCAACAGCTTGACCAGCGGGCAGGCGGATCCCAAGGATTCGACGCTGATTGAGCTGCTCAAGCGTGGCACACGCATTGCTGTCACCTCCTCCAAGAACCGATCCCAGCCGGGCAATTTACTTATGAGCAGCACAGAGCTGGCCACCTTGAGCGGCACAAGCAACAGCAGTGTGCAGACTGGTCGCCAGATAATCACCAACAACAATCGCACTGTCATCATCCCCTCGGACGTGCATGTGGTGCCCACCAAGAGCAAGTTGACCTCGTGCTCCACTGTGCCCTGCTCCAGTGCCATCTCATTGCCCGATGGCACGCCACTGTCGCTGACCATTGCGCCCAGTCCGAGCCAGGAGAGCATGGAGGCAGCAACCAGCATGGCAGGCAGCGTCGGTGGTGCTGCTGCTGCTGGCGGTGGTGGTGGTGTCTATACGGTCACCTATACCAGCGAGGCAGATGCCGGGGATCTGTTTGACGATGCCGAGGTTTACAATGTCTCCGATACGGAAATGCTGCTGCAGACTGTGGACTCCATGGAGCTGCTCAACGACGACGATGACGAGGCGGTGGTGCACAAAAGCGAACATTCCGAGGATTTTGCGCTGCTGCGCGAGGCTGAGGATGTGCAGACGCAGCTGATCAAGCTGGAGCCAGTTGTGGAGCATCATCAACAGCAGACAATGATGACGACGACGACGATGACGACTACAACGACGCCGCTGCCGACGTTCCAGCAATTCCATTCCAAGGAACTGATCATGCAGAATAGTTCGCAGATTCAGGCCATTGCCAACATGCGTGGCAGCAACGTGGGCGTGCTCTCCTCGCCGCTGCACTCGCCGCTGGCCTATCCGACGCCGCCGTCCAGCCACGAGACTGTGGCACAATCCTCGCCCTTCATTGAGGATGCAGCCGCACAGTTTGTCGATGCCAGCAACACCTTCTTCGGCGACAAGACAGACTTCTCGCACGTCTACTTCAAAACGGACGAGTCTCAGCAGCAGCAGCAGCTGCAGCATCAGCATCAGCTGAGCGAGAACGATACGGAGAAGATACTCAAGCTGAAGACGGTGCTGGAGGAGAGCAGCTTCGATCCGACGATCAAGGTGGAGGATCTGTTGAATGGCACCGAGGATGATGCTGAATGCGATTTGCGCGAGTTTGCCGAGACAAATCTCTCGTTCCTCGACGAGGATCAAGAGTTCCTCAACGATTCGAGGAACGCCACATCGCCGCTGTCCGAGTCCTTCTTCACCAGCGGCATCGGGTCGGCAGAGGATGTGAAGCAGGTGCTGCGCGAGGTGCTGCCAGATGAGAATATGCAGCTGCAGCTGAGCAGTACCGAGCAGCAGGGCGAGAACATCATCGATCTCTACTACTTGCCCGGCCTGGGCCTGCAATCGCAGATGATGTCCAACTCGGATGATCCGCTATTGTCGTCGTCGCCTCGTGAATTCGGCAGCCAGCAGCGACAGGTGATTCATGCGACAAACTCAACACCTATGGAAGCATTGCCCCCTGGCGCTGTCACCTACGAGCAGCAACAGCAGCAGGAGCAGCAGCAGCAGCAGCAGCAGGATCCCTCACAGCAGCAGCAATTGCAGCAGCAATCCGCGCAGCAACTGCTGCAGTTGCTGCCCCAACAGACTGTGGAGCAGGCACAGCAGCAACAGCAGCAGCAACAGGCAGACTTTATGTTGCCCAACTTCGGTCAGGTGTCCTGCCAGACACAGTACCTGGACGCCTCGCAGCAGTCCATGACATTGCAGCCACTCAACAGTCTGCTGCAGCCGTTTCTCTATGGCGGAGGTGGTGGAGGAGGAGCTGCAGCCAGCGGCGGCGGCACAGTAAATGACAAGCAGGAATTCGCCGCACTGTTGAATCCCCATGCCGCAGGGCAGGCAACCATTATCGATGCGAATCTCTTGTTCACCTGCGGCGCCACCATTAACGCCAGCAACAACAACATTGGCAACAGCAACGGCAGCAACATGTGCAACAACAAGCCGCTGCTTGCCGCGCTGTCCACTCATCCTGCACTGCCCACTCCGGTGGTCACCCCCACGCCGAGTGTATCCATACTGCAGCCACTGTCGAACCAAACCAATTCCATACTGAAGCGTCGACTGCGCTCCAATGGCGCCCATGATGCACACAAGTTCTCCAAATTCCACACACTCTCGCCGCATCGCTCCAAGCTGCGCAAACCGTCGCGCACTCACTATACGCCGGCACCGATACTGAATCCCGATCGCAAGGGCACCGGACTCTATTGCAATGTCCGCAAGCAGCTGGGCCAGGGCCTGTTCGATGTGTTTGACGATGATTTCGGTGATCCGGTGGGACTGGTGGACTTCTCCGACGAGTCCAAGGTGAATCTGGGCTCGACTTATCAGGCACAGATACCGCCCTGTCGATCTGCAGAGGAGCGAGCCGCAAATGGAGCCAACGCATCGTCAACTGGTGCAGATCTTATGTGGGATCCCAGTGTGCAGCTGGACGATAAGATACTCATGCGTTACATCGATCTCAGCAAGTCGTCGGCGGTGCCCATGGGCAGCCATTCCGAGGAAGTCGCACTGCAGACCCTGCTCGAGGCCAAGGGCAACTCCGCTGCGGCCGTGCTCACCCTGCTGCAGACGCAGTCGAGCGCCTTCCAAATGAAATGGACCGCCTACGAGCTGGAGCAGTTCCTGCGTGGCCTGGAGAAGCATGGCAAGGACTTTGGCAAAATAGCCAGCGAGGTAATTATTAACAAAAGATCGAAGTTATATAATATTGATATATATAGATATATATACATATATATTATCTTTATGTATATTTTATATATAAATATCAACCCATCTACCATGCATAGTCTATCTACATATACATATATCGCAACTATTTCCATTATAACTATCGCATCGATGACATTTATCATCTCTTTGTATATACATCTATTATATATACATCATTGTTATCGTTTAAATTACACTTACTCGTATTATATATTTCGCCTCTATTCTAACCACAAAATTTCAGACCTATCGATTATTATCATTATATTTATTTCATTTATCGTATTCATCACACTTATTTCATCTATCACATCTATTCTATCTATCATTTCCATCATATATATTATATCCATTAGTCTATCGTATTCCTCATATCTATATAGTTATCCATCGATCATATTTATCATTAATATTGATATATTTATCATTGTTATCATATTAATCGATCATACTCAATATATTTATTGCACATATCGTTTTTATTGCACCTATTTTATCTATCGCTTATATTCTATTTATCATAGCTATCGCATCATATTTTCTAGTGCATTTACCTATCGCATCTCTGACATCTACTGTGTTTATCATATCTATCTATCTATCTATCTATCTATCTATATACATATCATATACATATTTTGTATCATATAGGCGTAAACCTATTGTATCTATCGCATCTGAAAATATCAATTGTATCTTATATTTCATCTTAATTATCTATCACATCAATTATATCTTTATTGTTTTATGTTTTCAGTTGTTCACCAAAACCTCTGGGGAGTGCGTGCAAATGTATTATTTCTGGAAGAAGCTGTGCGTCGACTACAAGGTGTCGCACCTGAAAATGGAGCCAGTTGTGCCGAGTACTCCGGTGGTGGAGCAGAAGCCGTATGTGTGCGAAATGGCGGACTGTTCAGCGGTAAGTTCTACAAGCAATTTGAAACCGCATCCAGAGCCAGCTGCCCTAGCCCTCATTCCTTTCCTTTCCCATAGTAACAAGACCCTCACACTTGCAACCTACTGACTCCACCTCTCTCTCACTCTCTCGTTCTTCCACTCTCTGTCTCTCTCTCTCTCTCTCTCTTGCTCACTTGTACATAACGCTCTCCCTGTCTGCATTCGAACTGCAGAGCTTCAGTTCGAAGGCGGCGCTGCACGGCCATGTTCGCATTCACGCTTATAACCGCATCTCCAGCAACAGTCACAACAACAACAACAACAACAACAGTCAAAACAGCAATAGCAACAACAACAGCAATAGCCACCACCAGCATGCCACGGCAATTAGTGCCAACAACAACAACAGCAACGGCAGCAACAACAACAACGCATGCGCGCCGCCGTCTAGCAGCAATTCCAGCCATTGCCTAAGTTCAGCAGCAGCAGCAGTAACTGCAGCAGCAGCAGCAACATTAGCAACCACAATAACCAACAGCAATAATACCAACAACAACAACAACAACAGCAACAACAATTCCAATGCATGTGGCTCTTCCAGCAGTTCGACGACATTGCTAGTGACGGCAGCAACATTGACGGCAGCTAAGGACAACAGCAACAGTCACAACATTCACAACGGCAACCATCACAACAACGGCAGCAACAGCAACACCAACACCAATAGCAGCAGCAGCAATGTTCTCGGTCTTGGCATCGCTCTCGCCGGCAACAATTCCAACTCCAATCTGCCCAAGCACAGCGAATTCCCCTGCAAGGTGTGCGGCAAGTAAGATTCCCCCAAGACAATTTCCACATCAAAATCTTTAAAAAAAAAAAAACAAATTAATTCAAAAACTTTTGAGAGCTCATGAAAAAATTCGAACTACGCAAACATATTAAGCGATTTGAGTGCCCGTGTATTGAGTTGAGACCGTAAACGCACGTTATATCGTAACTTTTGTATACTGACGTATTCGTAATCGAGTCCGAGTTCCATATATAGTTATATATAGTAATCATACTTGTTTTTCATTATCTCAGTTTGGCATCACCTTTTCAGTTGACAGCGAATTGTTTTTCATTCGAATCTTGGGTTCTTTAATCGCCTCATCGTAATGCGCTCATTTTGTAGTGTTGGAAGTCGTCCAACTTTCGATTTCCTCATGCAATCTAGTTAGAGTTACCATTCAGTGATATTTTAACTGTTGTTCTTGTTGTTGTATTGTATTTTAATTGTTCCTCAATGCGATTACACGAAAAAAAAACAAAAAAAAAAAACAATATTCAATTACAATTTGCGTGCCCACTACTATAACTACTACTACTACTGAAAGCAAATCAAATCAATAAAACGATTCAATAATTGATCAATTTTAAAGCGAAGAGTCACAAGTCGCAAGTAGACGCTACTGAGCGGTCCTCTCCCTGCGCTCTCCCTACCCTCAGCCGGAGAGAGCCGACTAGAGGCAAAACGCCTGGTAAGTTGCTATGCGAGATCTGTTAATTACTTTTGTTATTTGTTCTTTGTTTTCACTTTGTGTTCATTCTTTGCTTTTGATTTACCTTTTTTGTCTCTCTCTCTCTCTCTCGATTTCGATCTCGGAACACACACACACTCTCTCTGCCTCTCTCTCTCTCTCATTCTCTGATTTCGACTACAAATTTTTGTATTTTGGGTTTTGCAAATGCAGCGCCCGCCCCTTCACGCCCAAATGTCAATCTGCATTTGTTTCTATTGTAAATATAATATTATATAATTACCCATGTCACCGTTTCTGGGAATCTTCATCCATTGATTTTAAGCAATTTTCTAAATGTGTCAAACTCTTTCATATTACGAAGCTTGTACTTTATGCGTGATCCCGAGCAAGTCAATTGGCAAACAGTTCAGTTCGCTCCAAATTAGATGCATACATATGCCATATATGTAGATGTATGTATGTATATGTTCGATCACAACTGAAGCACCACCGTAATTGTACCTAATATTCTAAGATTCAAGCGCACATTACTTATTACTTAACTCTTTTGTTCTCTTTGTTCTTTTTTGGTTTCCTGTTTATTGATTTTCTTTCCTGAATATAAAGCAAAACTCTATACTCTCCATAGTTATAAAAAAATACAAAAATAACAAACAAGAAAAGCAAAATATTCTCCACACAAGGCTAAGTAACAAAAGGACGAAAATGAAGCAACCAAAAAATAAAAAAAGAAAAGAAAAGAAAAGAAAAAGAAAAACCTTTTTGCATTTCGTAATTTTGCATGCCGCCTTTTCTCACGACTGCTGACTCGATCTTTGCATGCTCCTTCAGTATAGTTAACTCTTTCGTCATCTCACTATATCTGTCTCTCTATCCTCGCCTCTCTCTCTCTCTCTGCTTAATCTGTATGCTCTTGTCATATCTGGGTGTCTGTGCTAAATGTGACTAGTTGCATTTTAGTTGAAATCTAATTCTAGACGCGCTGCTACCAGGCTCTAATATGAGGCACTTCCTCTCTTTCTCTCTCTTTCTTTGTCTGTCTCGTCTTCCCCCAGGGTCTTCAATAAGGTGAAGAGCCGCAGCGCACATATGAAGACACATCGTGTACAGGAGGCGGATCAGTCAGGCGGATCCAGCTCGAAGCAGTCAAGTAACGGTAACCAGGGAGCCATACCAACCGCACCAACAGCTGCAACCTCCGGCGCAACGTTGACAACCCTAACCACAGCATAGACACGAAGCAACCAGGCCCCACATCGATTGACAATCGCGTTAACCAAGCAGCAAGCAATGTTAACCAATTTTAGAATTTAATCATACTTAACATAGATCCCCGGGGGAGATCTAATTGAATCTGTAGAATAAGCTAACGAATTGAGTAATTTATGTATTTAGCAGCTAATGGCATTTTTCTCATACATACTTTTCTACAAAAAACTCTTCCTATCGATCTAACCAACTATCTCTATAACTATCTAACTATCTACCTATCTATCTATTCACCTATCTATCTATCTCTCTGACCTAGCCAAATCAATTCTTCAACTTGATCTGTAGTCATGAATTTTAAACGTAAGCGTGCATTGAAACGAGTTCAAATTGAATTGTTGTTAATAGCTATACTATATAGTACTATATATACGATAGTATAGTAGGCAAATGCAATATTTGTGTTAAGTGTAAGGAAGTACCTACCGTATTGTTATAGTAGGCCTTTTCTCGACTGTCGACTCGAATGTAGCACTAACTCTAACTCTAGTTACAATCTAAATCTAAATCTACTTCTAAAACACTAAACTCGACTTTGATCTATATTATCTATTAGCGCGTATGTACCGTTAACTACATGTTTTTCCACTCAAAACTAGTCGCATTTCATCGTTCGGATACTTTACTCCTCGTACAATACATGTTCAGTGGTTAAGACATATGACACATATACATACATAGAGAAAACTATATACATACACAAACACGGACAGACAGATCTAGAATGAAGATAATACTTAGATAATACTGTACATAGGCGATATATGATTGTTGTTTTTTAGGCATTAGGTTGCAATTCAGCAATTTTAAACGGTTGATATTTATCTTTTATCGTACTTACACTTCTAAACTAAACTATTGTAATACCATATTGCTAAACGCAAAGCAAATAAAAATTCTAGTGAAATCAAGTGATATTGAGTGAGATCAAAAACGATTTTAGCTAAAAGAAAACCAAGTGAAACTCAAATTGAAAAATTTTAACTTTTAATGTGCAAGTTGTAAATAGAATACAAACGTACTACATATTGATATTTGTATTGTAAATATGTGTGTTGATACCTACACATACACACCTATAGAGAATACACACACACACCAGACACACACACACACACACACTCACACGTAGAATGTAAGCAAATGTTGTTTTAATGTTTCTCCGAACGCATAAAAGACACTATTCTATCGATAAACCTTCTGAAAACAAATGTATATCTTTACAATCTCCAGATATACATAGATATATAAACAAATATATATATATATATATATATAGATGCAAGATGCAATGTATTTTCAATTAGACCTTAATAGACGCGCAGATACAACGTTTTAGATAAGAAAATATAGAGATACAGCCCTAGATAAAGCATACACGACTACATATTCGACATATATACATTTACATATATATATATACATACATACTATATATAGTGCCCAATCGGTACAACAGTAAATCTGCCAGTTAAATGACGAATAACAACAAGAATCACACGTTTTCCATTTGGACAGTGAGAGTACTACAGCAAATAGATCAATTGAGTGTACGCAATAAATGTTTTCGACGACAGTGGTATATTATGACGTAAATAAGTATATTCTATATACATAAAACAAAAAATATATACATATAGTGTAGCCTAGCTGTAACTGCAACTGTAAAAAGAATGCATGCAAAATAGCAGTTGTAGAATCCTAACTATCCCATCATAGTATACCATATACTATGTACTTACTACAAGCAACACCTTTAGCAATTCTCAAGGTTGTAATGCGAACGTTTTGCTTGCCTGTCGAGCAATATGAAATCAGCTAGTGTATATAGATATTAAGAACGGCGGCCAGACCTGAACTCAATACTCAAATACTCGAATACTCGAATACGAATAGGGCGCAGCTGCAGCATGCAGGACACTCTTTAAGATTCCAAAAAACCCAAAACCCATTTACGATCTATAGATTGTATTCCCTCGAACTTTACACAAGCATCCTTTTTGGTAGTTGTTGTTGTGTGACTAAGCGATATATGCAATAAAGCGATATATGGTTAGCTCCTTGAGGGAGTTATCCATCATCAGCTAGAGCAACCCACCACAAGGCATCTTCAAAACCGTTCGTTGTGGGCTACGAAAGCCGTTCAAAGACTCTTCTCATACCAGTTACGATACTATTTTTGTACTTATACAACACTTACATACTTAGTACTTGTAGCAGTTAGCCGATAAGCCAATATGCCAATGACGATAAGCCGATAGTCTCATTGTCACACATCGCACAAACATCGCAAAAATAAAAACGATCAACTATTTTTGTGCTAAAATACTTAACACAATTCAAAACAATTTCCAATCCTTTACCGCAATGTTCAACTTTGTTCAATTCTACGAAGAGAAAATTATTATTGATAAATGCCTTCAAGCGTACGTGTTAAGTATTATGAATAAAGTCTTGAAATGTATGCTTAAACCTAAGTATATATATACCGTAATCATAAGTATTTAGCAGGATTTTATTAAGTAAGCTACTGTCAGATGCGTGTACTCTGTTGCTTTTCTAAAAAGTTTCCTAAAGACAAAAAACAAAACCAAAACACAAGAATGAGAGAAAGCCATAAGAAAGCAAAAGAAAACAAATTATATTATAGCATACATACTGCATGTTAACTAGGATACAACTCCAAATGCCCTATATTACCTATATAGTTAAAGAAAATGAAGTAATTACCTGATTATTTTTCTATTTTGTTTTATTCTATTCTCTACTTTTAAGTTTGAATCTTTTGTTTACTCTGTGAATCACATGTTTTCGCATCTATCGATTAAAAATTCGTATCTGTTATTTCAATGTGATCTGTGTGCATTTTTATTTCTTACTCGAAACGCAAACAAAGTAGATATGACAATCTCTGTGAAATAATGTATATGTATATGTACGATTCTCTGCTGTATTCACCTTCCTCTGATTTCGATACGAAACTGCATACTCAGCGGCGCCAGCACTTTATTCAAAATACTCTGCGTTGTGATTGTTCATTAAGTGTACGAGTATGTACATATAAACATACATACACACTCATATATATATAGTATATATATATACTTACTATTTATACAATACACTCACACTCAAATACACCTAAACTAATTATATAGTATGTATATACATAAGTCTAACGAAAGCTGCATCTGCACGCGCTCTGAGCCACTGACTTATTTTATAGCTCAAGAAACTCAAGTGAATTCAAAACAATATGCAACTCAAATAGTTAAGATCTTAGCAAATAAATGTGTGGATGTGCAGTCAATACTTTCTAACAATAATTAAACCACGCAAGGTACACGATACTTCTGGTTCTGGTTCTGCACATGCATATGCCATGTATGATATATATATGAAAGATACAACTGAATTACTTCAACATACAATACAAGCAACTTTATGAAATTGAAAACAATTGATAATAGCTCTTAGACATATCAATTTTATTTAACAAAAAACCTTAAAAGAAAACCACATTCAATATATATATATATATGTATATGTATACATCGTAAGTACAGAACGTGTGTAAATTTCTATGGATGATCGCATTCCTGTTTAGCGCATAAGTGAAAATTTTAAACGCGGGCAATATGAAATGTCTTCACAACGCATACTACGATTGATCTAACGAACTACTGATAACTGCATACTGTCTATATACATACACTACATAGTACACACATAAGAAGAAGAGAGATTTGATCCACAAATTGTCGTGAATTTTTAACCTATGTCTGTGTTCTATGAGATCTCCGAGTATTTAGACTGATCAGTTTCCGATAATTTTTCCGGTACTTCAATGAGGTTGCAAAAATGTTAACGATAAGCATACGATCCAAACAATCAGCTCCGCAATGCGAATCGACATCGATATGATACAAAAGAAATTGAATAATTGTTCAGGTATGCGAGAATTCGAAGTACTCTAAGGCTCGATCGATCATCGATCGGTGAGATACATGAAAACAAAAAGTACCACAAAGAAGTACACACAACTCTCAGACGTAAGTTTTAACTGTACATGTAAAATGGAAAATCTTTTATAAAAACAAAGCAACTGTTACTTTATGGCATCAAAATGGTATGCTATAACCTCTTGTTGAACGTAAATCGTACTTAGGATGTAAACGAACATTTCTCTGACAAAATGCAATTACAAATGCAGATAGAAGAAAAAGAAGAAGATATGCAGATAAACACATATTTATATTGTACTAACATTATTGACTATATGTCGTGAATATTTACGAAATACATATATACATGAATGTTTTCACGGTTGTAACTGATGATCAAAATAGGTGTAAATTGATGAAATGAAACGGCAAACGGATTTTACCAGCTACATCATTTCAAACGCAAAACTGCTTTAACTTTGCTTTATACTTTACATTATTTATACCTTATAATAACGATTGCAATGTTCTTTCGGCACACACACACGCACATATGTATAACAAATGCATTTCTTTCAACGAAGTCGACAATGTGCAAATCGACAAAAGAAAACTGAGGAAAAACAAACGAAATTATTGATTTCTTATACACATGCAATAATTCTTTACACTTACTTTTGATAATAAATTGATCAACGTAAGGATATTTGAGAATCATGAATATTCCCTCCAAATAATTTTTAAAATTATGTATAGCTACAACTAGTCAACGCGTTTGGCCTCGGCTGCATCTCTGATAATTATAATGGAACGAAATGTTGACTGTCGGCTAACGATGGCACATTGTATTTAGCATGATGTTACCAGTTGTATTTAACATTTAAATAACTATGATTATTATTATGATTACAAGATATTGTGTATTGTATGTGTATGTTTAACGTATGTTGTACAATTAAGCGTCTCAAGGCAAATGTCAAATGGCTAAGGGCAAAGGCCAAATACAGCTGTGGCTCTTGCCACATAATTGTAGTCAATTCTTCAATAATCTTAAGATATATGAATATGAAAACGAAAACGAAAAGGAACCTGCTAATACCGTCAGCAGAAGAAAAATGAAGATGATGATATATGGACACTATTTTCTAAAAATATTACAACAATAATTTATTGATTTGTTGGCAATTTTATAATATACACAGTTACTTTGGTTAGCTAGCTAGCAAAAAGACAACGAGAACTAGGGTAGCACTGAGGTAGTTTAACTTTATGAATGTTGTACTCAATGCCCGAAATCGGGGTACACACACCCATGTGAGCAATCTGTACAGTCAAGCATCCCGCAGTCTCATTGGACGGATGCGATCGAGATCATCGCCCGTCCTCGAACCGTTACCTACCAAGTTAGCAATGCTCGCTATCGCTGTCTTAATCACTCACTTTCTGTCAGTCTTTCTATCTCTCTCTCTCTCTCTCTCTCCCCACAATTTCCCACACGCTCTTACAATTTGTTGTATTCGTTGTACTCTGCCATTTTTGGTGTGATATTCTATTGGTTGTGCGACTATTTAAAAGTCGTTATACATATTGTTGCATTTCTACAAGCGAAAACAAAAAAAGAAAAACGTGAAAAACGAAAAAAAAAACAATACAAAATACAAAACTGAGATTAAAGTTTGTACTGGGTTTAACTTCAATTTCCTGTTGTTGCCTAAGTTATTATGCGAATATATTAGTTAAATGTAGATCCTTCTTTGTATACGTTTTCACTGTACAAGCATACTGTAAGAATTTGTTAACTATTTTAGTCCATATGTTACATAACTTTAGGTTTAAGCACTTGTAATTTAATCAAAAATCATTTGAGCAACCTTAATGGAAATGAAGTAAACTTACAAACATCTAGTAAAACAAAAAAATACAAATAAAATGGAGTCTAATAAACTGGTGGTCATAAAACAAACAACACAATGAGTTTTAATATAGTAAAACAAGTTTAAATTGGAAAATTGGGATCATTGTACAGTGCGATTAACGAAATTTAATAATTTTTTTAATTTATTTAAAATTATAGTTAATTTTAAAATACTTTCTGTATAATTGGCCTAGTATAAGAAATGATTACCAACTTTCTTATATCATTTTACATAAATATATACATACATTTAAATAATTAGCTCTGCTAATTAAGACAAATCGCCCACTGTACGTTCTGTTGATATTGTGCACCGGCTGTCAAAGTTTAGCCGAGACACAAACCAGCCCAGAGCAAAGCTCTGCAACATTTTGCGCTTTCTCTCTGCCTCTCTCTTTCTCTCTGGTAGTTTACGCTCTCCTGAACTCAATTTGCTTGCTTTGTCATTGTCCTTTGCTTTTGCTTTCGCTTTCGCACTCCTTTATTTAGTTCAATGTGTTCAGTTGTGTTTAGACATCATATCCTGTCGTTGTTGTCGTCGCCTTTCGTCGTCGTCCTTACCCAAGAACAATACCAAAGTCGACTTGAAGTGCATCACTCCTAGGCGGCTTGCAGGAGGAGAAGAATAGAGCAACCGATTGATTTGCAACTTGTAGAGCCGACGGAGTGAACAGTGACACACAAGATTAATTCTTGCGTGATCCATTGCCGGCTACGGATATATACACTCGTGTACTTGTGTGTGTGCGTGTGTGTGTGTCCAGAACTTCTGGTTCTCCCCGCTCTCCCCACGGCAACTTGGCTCTATCCAGAGTAACTATACGTTTTTCGCAGTGCGTTCGCTTTAAACGGCTTCAAAATTAACTACTCGAAGTACCATCACAACGCTATGTCCCTCTCGGCCATAGCCAAGGTAAGTAGCGCGGCGTCGATGGCGCTAAAAATTTGCACCTCGTGCGGATGGAAAACTCACTCATACCGCGCGTCAGCCGACGCTGCAGCTGGTTTGAGTCGAACTCATCCTGGTTCACTCGTTCCACGCATGCGCAATGCGTCGAGCTTTTGCACCAGCGTACACACTGCCCAAGAGGGGCAAGGAGAGTTGCCAACGTGCCGTGTTGCTGTCTAGTTAACTTAATGTTAGCTCTGCCAGTGGCATGGCTTGGCAACCCTGTGCTGCGGCACATGCAACTCAAACCTCTCTCGGCACAAACAACCCTTAAAGCGCACCCTCTAGAGCGTCGTCGTTGCCGTGCCGTGCCGAGGATGTGTCTGGAAGTGTCCTTGGCACATCGTACGTACTGGCTTTGCTTTTGCCCGACAACCGACAAGGACCAGGACAACGTCAACTTGGTTAAGGTTAATGCCCCTAGCCGACCTTGATGTACGACACACTTCGGGACTGGGTGCCGATTCGGCCTACTGTGGGGTCGCTGTCTCTCTCTGGATACCAACGCCAGTGGCGGCTTTACTTTCACATGAGTTCAATGAACTTTTAGGCAACTTATTATGCTTTCAACATACATACACAATTTATTTTTGCGTCTCCCACTGTGTCTGTGCCTGTATGTGTGTGTATGTGTATTTTGGCCGACGCTTTTCCCCGGAATTGGGCGGCATTCTAGCCCAACCGGATGGGTTCCTGTATATATATACATGCGTATATATGTATTCATATCATTTCGGGGCTCGTCCGAGGCCAATGTCTCCTGTTACTGTTGCTCATGCACATGGCGGACGCATATCTCGCTACAGACGGTCGGTCAATCAGTGTGTGTATAGCGTTCTTCCCGGTAGCAGCATAACCAACATAACGGAAAGTCGGTTCCATGAATCACGTAGGTTCTATGTATCACGTAGGTGGTGAAAAGGGACATAGCAAGTTTTTCTTATTCAGAAATACCAAATTGGATTCATTGAAGGGAACTCTAAGGCTTATTTATGGGTTTCCAGTTATGTGACACGAGTTAAAAGTGAACTATGAAAACTTTAAATCGTCTTTAAACCTTTAGGATAGTCCATAATCTGTTTAACTGTTGCTTTGGAACTTCGAAAAAGCTTAATTCGACGAAGGCTAAGTTGACAACACTGCCTTAATATATAGTATATATATAAGTATTAGAGTGCTCAAATCATCACTGTATCATAGCGAATGAAGACTCTCCGTACTCATAGTTAATCTTGTAATAAGTCTTTCAATCCAATTACAATTTTGTCGGTTATGTTTTACAGAACAACTACTTCAAAAATTGTGCAATTTGAAATTTGTATGGCAACTTTTAATTAAAAGAAAAGTCAAAATTGTGCGTATTTTGTGTTGCATACTTTGTCGAGGGCGCCTTAGAAAGTACTTTCGTTTTAAAATTAAATCTTTTATAACTTCTATGTTAATTATCCGATCATAACTACATTTTCAGCAACAGTGATAGTTTTTTTTTTCTTGCAAAAAATTAAATTTTGTTGCTTTAAAATTACGCTTGTAATTAAGTTTTTATCGATTGAAGGGGGCAGAATGCGGCTTTGTCAAATTATAAAATAAATCTGATCTGCGTGCAATTATAAAACGCGTGGTCACCAAATTTGATAGTCCTAGTCTTATGGTCACTGAGATTTAGATTTTCAAACGGACAGACAGACAGACGGACATTGCCATATACGTATATGTATGTAGACTCGGAGGGGGGGGGTTTGCCACGCCTCTTCTGCTTGTTACATCAATTTTTAGTTGGCACCAATTTATCATACGGGTATAAGATAAAATAAAAAAGTAGTTTTTTTGGAAAAATGTTACAGAATAATAATGGAATAGATTACTGATAGTTAAAGAAAATTGGATTCTCAAACTCTTTACTTGAATCAAATCTTTTGTCCTCAAAGAAGTTCAGATACTTAACTTGGAAATTTCCCATCGGAATCAGTTGAAGATCTTCATGAATATACGTAAGATGTTTACAAATATATACAAACAACTAAGTCTGTATTTGATGCTGATTCGTAAGTGACAGTAGGGGGGGGGGGGGGTAGGGTGGTCGACCCGCCTCCGTATCTTTATCAGCGCTAGGTATAAACAATACACCAGCAACGGCCGCAACAGCGACAACAAGCAAATTAGCAAACTCACCTCCCTGGGCAACCTGTTTGACCAGATTACTACTCAGAATACGCGGCTGCTGATGAGGTATTTTTATGTGTACTCGTTATCAGTAGAGCAACCTGTTCTATGTTGCTCCACAGTATTTATTTATTTAAAACGCAAAGCATTTCTCAAAAATGGGTGTGATACGGCATTGGGCTGGCTGAGGCTCGCTCATTTGCCTGACAACTGAGGACGGGATGAGGAGGTCGACCCAGCCGGAGGCAAGCTAATTAAAATGTCGACTAACATTGTGTCTGTTTCCACTGTTTCTACCGATGCACAGCCAATACTCTACTCCTATTGGCGCAGCTCGTGCTCCTGGCGCGTGCGCATTGCGATGAACCTCAAGGAGATACCCTACGACATCAAGCCCATTAGTTTGATCAAGTCAGGTGGCGAACAGCATTGCAATGAGTATCGCGAAGTCAATCCCATGGAGCAGGTGCCGGCACTTCAAATCGGTGAGCTCCCGCAACGCATACACTAAATCCGATAAAGATCTATATATTGTGTTTCCAGACGGACATACGCTGATTGAGTCGGTCGCCATTATGCATTACCTGGAGGAGACACGCCCGCAGCGTCCGCTGCTGCCCCAAGATGTGCACAAACGGGCCAAGGTACGTGAAATCATTGAGATCATCTGCTCGGGCATTCAGCCGCTGCAGAACCTCATTGTGCTCATTCACGTCGGTGAGGAGAAGAAGAAGGAATGGGCACAGCACTGGATAACACGCGGATTCCGTGCCGTCGAGAAGGCACTCTCCACCTCGGCTGGCAAGTACTGTGTCGGCGACGAAATCTCCATGGCCGACTGTTGTCTAGTGCCGCAGGTGTTCAACGCCAGAAGGTAAGTGTGGGAGAAGGTTCAGTGTAATTTGAGACATTTTCATTTTCATTTCCGTTCAATGATTAGATTCCACGTGGACTTGCGCCCATATCCAATTATACTGCGCATTGATCGCGAGCTGGAGAGCAATCCGGCATTCCGTGCTGCTCATCCCTCCAATCAGCCGGACTGTCCCCCGGAGCTGCCCAACAAATAGAATTTTCCGACGACAACTGCAAAGCGCCGTAAGACTAAAAAGTGAATTGCAGTTCGTAACCTCAAAAATGAAAAACAAAAAAAAATTGAAACTGAATACAGAAAACCAAGAAACCACGGATAAACAGAGAAATTGATGGGAGCTAAAGAAGAAGAGTTGGCGGAGAATTCGTTGAGAGAGAAACAGTCGGATGTGATTATAAAATTGCTAACAGCATTTAACTATGCATAAATGCATAAAAATACAATATTAACAAATAAATAAAAGAACAAAATTCAATTTGAATGAAACATGCAAGCAAAACAATATTAATATACTCAATAAGAAACTTATGATTTTCTTTGGTTTTCAATGTGAAATGATCTAAAAGATATACTCATATATATGACTTACGTATTTTTGTGAATTTTATTTAGGCTAACACAAAACATAACAAATTCAATGAGAACTCATGACCGAAAGCAAAATTGTATTCAGGGATTTAAAAGAAACAAACAAAACAAGTAAATTACATAATGTATTGTATATGATGTACAACTTTACACAAATTATAAACCTAAACTAAGGCAAGTTGGGCGCTGAACATGGCAACATTTTGAAAAGTACAAACGAAAGTAAACTCTACTAGCAGGCATTCAAATTATAATAATAATAATAATAAAAAGAGAGATCAACCAATAACTCATAAGTGAAGAGCAAATTATATATACTACACTGTAAGTTAATATTCAGATCTTTATCTGCGAATTCTTTAATACATACATACAAACAAATATCTCATTGCCACGCAAAATAAATTGAGAATATGCAATGTATTGTAATTTGTAATTCTCCCAATTAAGAGCACATACATACAAATTAAAAAAACAAAACAAACAAATCACGTCTATTGAAATACTTATTCGCATGTATATCATGAAGTCGAACAATTTTCAAGAATATTCTTAGAATTCTTAACGTATGCACCCATTAGTCAATACGGATCATAGCCCCACTGCCTGATTTTGCAAGCAAACCAATAACACACATAAACTATGTTAATATCCGTAATATTGTAACAGTTCCAAATATTAACTACATATTTAAAAAAAATAAACTTCTAACTAACAAAAAAAATACTGATCGCTGCAAAAACAGTGTTGCAAGATGTCACATTATTTGTTCGTTTGCGATGATTATGCTATCGATACAGTTACAGTTTAACAGCTGGTTTATTATCATTTATATTATCTTATATCGCGATAAAAGAAGTTCCATTGAGAATGTCCACAATGAGCGGATATCTGAACAGGGGGCTACGTTTAGCGGGGACTCGCTACGCCAGCACGGCAGCTGCAAAAGATGAACTTCCTGTGCTCTTCTCGTATTTCTACAGCTCCTGTTCCTGGCGAGTCCGTATTGCGTTGGGTGTGAAGAGGATCCCCCACACCATCAAGGCAACCAGCCTGCTCAAGGAAGACGCCGCACACTGCTACACGGATGAGTACAAGAAAATCAATCCAATGCAAACGGTTCCATCACTGAAAATCGGTGAATATTAATTAATATCTAATCTATTTTAGTATACATGCTAATTGGCTTGCTTGTGACTAGATGGGCACACACTCTGCGATTCAGTGGCCATTATGCACTACCTAGACGAGACACGTCCGGAGCACCCGCTATTGCCGGCAGATCCTGTGGCGCGAGCCAAGGTGCGCGAGATAGTTGAGATCATTTGCTCGGGCATTCAGCCACTGCAGAATCGCCTTGTGCTGAGTACCATGGAGAGAGGAAAGAGCATGGAGTGGGCTGATAAGTGGATATCTCGCGGCTTTCGTGGACTCGAGAAGGTGCTCAGCACTTCGTCGGGGAAGTACTGTGTCGGTGATAGCCTAACAATGGCCGATTGCTGCCTTGTGCCGCAGGTGTTCAATGCCAAAAGGTGAGCACGAAAAGATTATGAAATGAATAGAGCAGTGATATATCTTCTATTTATATAACATAGATATAAAGTTAATCTTGCGCCGTATCCCAACATTCTGCGCCTAGTTGAAACTTTGGAGAATGATGAAGTTATCAGTGCCTGTCATCCTCATAAACAGACCGACTGTCCAGAGAAATTGCGGAGTTGAAAGCTTTGATGTGATGATGACCAGTTGATAATCTGATCCCCCATGATGAGATGATGCCAGATGATATCCTGATCCCCTAATTGGACAGTTGTAAAATCTTGAACGCATTTAGAATAGACTTTATAAGAAGATAGCTAAAATATATTTAACCAAAGCATCAACATAGAATAGCGAACAAATAAAACGAACTATTGTTTTTAATATAATCTTTATTAGTTTTTTTGTTTTTATTTTTATATAATCTTTCTTAAATTTGTAATTCATGTTACATGTTTTTTACTTTATAACTCTTTATGTACCTTCTGATTTGGATTTTACTTTACAATTACTTCTGGTTGTTCTAAACGGATCAGCTGCTTGCGTCTCTCAATAATGTGTGAAATATGTTCTGTGTGTGTGCATTTGTTGGTGTTCCATTTTATAGGCGTGTTCGTCTCTGTGTGTGTGTGTATGTTATGTAGATGTAATCAACAAATTTTACTATAATTATTATTTCATATGTATGTAGGCATGCAGGCAGGGGCCCCATGCACATCATAACATTACCGTGTTGACATTATGTTCAGTATGTTCAGAATGCCTGCCTTAGCGGTACATCGGATCGTTCCTAACTAGTTTGCTTTCTCTCTGCAGCCTAATGCTGCATTGGTTTTCTCGATCGTAAAGATTCATTAGCATATCGACTTTGGGTATATGATTCCCTTGGGTTGTAGTATATACGAGTATGTACTATGCATTTGTATATAAGTATATGTAGAGAAGGATAACTGATTTTTATATGCACTTTTTGAACCAGGATTATCACCCGATTCCGAATCGTACAAGATTGGTTTTGTTTTTTCCATTGTTATAAGAGTAGTTGCAAAAATTACGTGTTTCGTTTTGTTTTAAAAATTTGAATGAGCTACGTTTTGCCATTTTTTGATTTCTTATTTAACATTTTCAATAGAGTTTTCGTAATTGATTTTCAATTAAATTTTGTTTCATATTCTCGATTTCCCGGAAGATAATAACCTATGTAAAATTAGATACTGCCGTGTGAGTGAGAGTTCATATCCCTCTCCACTCGAGTCGAACTCATACGAATAAAGGTATATTTTGTATGTAAAATTATCAAATTGCCCGCCCAAGATGGCTGGGTCTGCATCCATATAAAACTTCAATTGATTATAGATTTGTAATAGAGCATAACTAAATATCATATCATTTGTTTCGATTTCGTTTTGTCTGTTATAGTACTTCTGTTAGCTTTTGTAAAGTTATTGCAGTTAGTTAATATAATAGAGGGCTCCTGTTGTTGATGTCTTTCTTTTGTTCGAAACGTACTCGATATTTTGTTGCTAAAATTTGTTTAAATATTTTGCTAATATGTATAAGTAAAACTTTAATATTTATTCTTTTTGTTTTTTCTTTTGTTTTGTTTTTTGCTTTGCTTTGTTGTCAATAAGTAAATACATACTTATGATTATTATCGCTATTTAAACAACATACTCTAGGTCGTATATGGTGTTGCACTATGGGCACATACCAAAGAAATTTCTTGCTACTTATTGAAATTTGTTTAAGAGCCATCTTCATATATATTGCACCTACGTAAATGTTACAATCGCGTGTATACATACATTAATTTTATACATACTCTAATATACAATTCATGTGTTAATTGTTCATTGTTTATTCATTCACTTCCATTCTCCTTTCTTCTCTCATTTGTATTTTGTATTTTGTTTTTTTGTTTTTGTCATTATTATTATCACAGTCAAATCATAAAAGATTTAGTACTTTTACTTTTGAATGAGTTTCCATGATGTTTGCTTGCTGAATGTTCTGCGATTACGAGCTTTCCGAATGACCTCCTCTCTTTAAATAATGTTAGGGTTTCTTTCTGCTTTGAGTTCTAAAATTGTGTACTAACTTTAAGACTTGTTAGGTCGTTTAAACCAACGACTTTCCTTCACTTCCTTCCACATCTTATTACATTAGTTGACTTAGCTTTGGCTAGGAAATTGTTTGTTTTGAGAAAACTGCAAGATGTTATACTATATAATTTATTTTTACTCTAAATGTATTTGGTGTTTTGCTGCATTATTGTAAAATCTAGAGACCTATTAGGAGTGTGTCTGTATGGTAAAAGCTATAACAGAAAATCTGCATATCGCACTGAGTGTCTGTATGTGTGTGTGTAAGTAACGAGAAGGCAACAATTGTAAATTGTTTTTAATTTGCTTATGTTGATCCTAAGGTACTCACGTATGCTCCTACTATATATCGTAACATCCTATGTTGCCGTCTCTTGTTCTCTACGCTAAGTTCGAGAGAAAATAAAAAAACGTTGAGTGCCCGAGGAGACTGGCCTGGACACCTTACTATGTACTACATACAAGTATATCATATGTATCGACTATCGACTATCGACTGACTGTGACTGCTCTGTAATGAAGCACAAACATGAGTTGTGTGTGGCAAACCGAATCTGATTTTTCTGATTATAACTGGATGAGCCTGTGAAGCTATGGAAATCATAATAATAATAATGATGGCAAATAAATGTTGCAAGGATTTGTATCATCGTTAAACCTTTTATTTAAATGTATGTATGAATTAATTAATAATAGATTTATGTATCACGCTAACAACTAGTTGTTTATATATTATGTGTGTATGTATGCGTTTATTGTATGCATAGATGTATGTATGTATAGATATATTTATTATAAATATAAATTTTAAATATTTGTAATTAGATTTATGTGGTTGTTGCTGTTGCTGCTGTTGTATTATCTCGTAGACGGCTTCCATTTTAGTTTGTTTGTTTGTTTGTTTTCTTGTTGCCAATAGAAATTTGGAAAATGCGCTATTTACACACAATGTAGGGCAGAGGGAAGGGGCGTGGCATGTATTATTTACTCTTTCTCACTGTGTTCTCTAGAATGGCATCTCGTCAACCTGACATTACTTGCGGCCGCACTGCGTATACGTGATATTGGGCTGCAACGTTTCAGTTGATGAGCGCGCGTTGCAGGATTTGATTAGATTCTCACACGCAGTACGATCAATTATCCAGATATATATGTATATATATATATTATGTTATGTTATGTATGTATATATTTATAAACTTGCATTTAATTCTTTAATTGTCCTAATAACAGTGTGGAGGCAAAGCATAACAAAGTAAAATTAACAAGTTCTTGTAGATTTGTATATACAATATATGTGTGTGTGTGTATGTCTGTATTGCTATACAAGAAAAAATATGTATATGTATATAGATTGAATTGAACTCTCTGTTTATACACGTTTCTATGCATGTATGTGTAGTTGTAATGTAAGTGTGTGTTATAATCCATTTGATGTTTTGTTTATAATATTATTACAGAGTAAAACTCGACTTTCTTATCCTCTTGCGCTTTGAATATTTGCACATTTGCTACTATGTTTATTGTTTTTGTTTGTTTTCTTTTGTTTTTATTTAACCTTTAAGTCAACTTTGAAATACGTTTCAGATACGTTAATATACATGTAGTTAATAAAAGATTTCTGCTTTTGTTTTATTCTTTTTTTTTGTTTTTTATTTGCACTAGTTTAACTCTAATAGACTCCAACACGTGCTGAACTAACAGCCTTACCTTTCTTTAATCATAAACTTGCGATAGAACTTACGCGAAATCAACCTTCTAACGTTAAAGTTAATGCAGTTCTCTGCGTGGGGGTGACTGGCTGTGCAGGCGGAGCGGGGGCGGGGCATGGGCGAGGGAGTGTTAGGTGATCGCAAAATGATGAAAATTAATATGATCATTGACTGATTACCGATCCCCTTATAACAAGATACATAAATTGTAGGTAGATAGAGATACTAACTAGATGAAACTTTAACTCTGAACTCTATGCGGACTGGCATTTACTTGGTATTTACAGCAAAAACACACGATTTGATAAAATCCAAACAAGCATAAACACGTCGACCGTTTGGGCAGAGATGCCGTCGATAACGATATATATCCATATAGACCCAGAGCGTTGCATTTTGTCCTCTTTTTCGTCATGCAAGGCGATCTCTATCTATCTTTCTCTCTCTCTCTCTCGGCATTGTGGGCGTGGCATGTTAACACTGGAAACGCAGGATGTGATTTCTATACTAAATAAAAACATATAGTCGGACACACGGATTGCGGGGCGGGGCAGAAGGGCGGAGGGCCCGATATATAAATATATATATGTATATGCATTTGTGTGAGATGATTTTTTCGATCTGATCTGAAGTAAAGCTATATTCATTTCATTTGAGAACAAATTAATTATTTCATAACTAATTTCGTGTTTTGTTTTACGCGATATTCCCTTTGTTTTCATTATATATTTGTACATATATATATATACATATACTCGTATATATATATATTAGCTTGGTTTTCATCTTCCTTTTTTGTTTTTGTTTTTTCTTTTTCTTTTTATTAATTCATATCACAGATCCAGTGCAAATATATATGTATGTGTGCATATATATTTGCTTTTTTTTGTTTTCTCTACTCTTTTAGTTTAGATACCGTATAAAACTCATATGTATATTAAAACATAACCCAGTGAGCACGCGCATGTGGGATGACCATGTGGGTTTGCTTGTGTGTGTGTGTGTTCGGGTGTGTGTGTGTGGAAATGTTGGGTGTGCGGGGCGTGATACGGGGGTGGTGCCATGTGCCTATGCTGACTCTCAAGTTTGCCATGACAAAAAAGACGATAAAATGTTAACGGTTATTGTTATTGTTGTTGTTGTTTGTATCTGTTGTTGTTGTTATTGTTGTTGTTGGGGTCTGGATACAGGATACAGTGTCTTATGCTTGTTGTGATTTGTTTGAATTAGAACCATCAGCTTGGGTCTTTGCATCCAGTTGTATCGTTGTATTCACTCGTTATCACTATATTGTAAAAGATGACGAGGGGGGGGGGGAGGGGATCTGTTTCATGCTATATCTCAATTCTATTCTTCCCGATTTTGACGAACCAATTAAAGTGGGGTCTTTAAACTAACTGCGCTTTCTTTGCCTTAAGTTAAGAATAGACCGTATTATTGAGAAAAGTAAACAACATAAAAATCTTCATCGATCATTCTTTCATAAATATGTTTTCGCATTTTCAAGGCACACTAGCATTTACGACTGTACTTTCAATATTATATGGTATTATATTTGTATATTTCATTTCATTTAAGTTTTTGCTTTGACTTAAACTTCCTCTTCTTCTTCTTCATGTTGTTGTATCATTTGTCACAATTTGGATTCTTCATTTGTATGAATTTTATCGTAACTAATCTGGCGCAGATTTATCATAATTATTATATATGTATATATATATATTATTCTTATATTATATTTATATAAATATTGCACAATTAAGAAAACAAATGTAGGTCAGCATTAACAATAATAGCAAACAATTAATTAATGTGAACAACTTTTCAACTTATAGTACATTTATGCTTAGCTTAGGGGGCTTTAGGTTTAGGTTCTTTTTAAGGGCAAAGGGGTGGTTCTTTTTTCTGTAATTTTGTGAGCGTTTTCAGTGATTGATTTGATTTGAACTGATTTGATTTGATTTGAACTGATTTGATTTGAGCTGGAATCGAGCGATATAGTAGAATATATCGGAGTTGATCGATTGTTGATTTGACATGATAATGTTGCAAATTTCGATAGAAGATACACGCCTGTGGTGACCTGTTTGTGAGTGTGGTGTGTATGCTGTGTGGTGTGATGTGCTGTGCTGTGGTGTGCTATGGTGTGGTGAGTTTCTTGTCCAGAGGTGCCGAAAAAGGTGCTCTCAATGAAACACAACAAATTCTTTGATTTTTCGTATTAATTTATTTTTGTCAACTTCATTTTTCATTTATCATAAAAATAAACGTTAAACTAAATATAGATGTGTGTCTCTGTGTGTGTGTGTATTTATCTGTGTGTATATAAAACAATTAATTTTAATAGAGTGAATGCGTTTCTATTAATGTATTTTTATGGATGCTTATGGAAACTGAATGTGATGTTAATCGAACTGTTTCGCTTGCTAATCGGAGACTTTCTCTCCCCCTATACATATGCACTAGGTATGTATGTGTGGGTGTGTGTGTATGTGTGTTAAGGTTTTTGAATCGGAAGAATTGCACAATACTTAATAATTAATAGGGGTATTTGTGGCTTGTGTGTGTGTGTGTTGGTGTTGGGGATATGAGTTTATTTTACATAGGATATTCCTCTTTATGTTCTCATTTGTTTTGTGATGTATCAAGTGAAAGTCGGCAAATGTAATACTTAAGATTAGAATGTTGTATGTCAAGAACAATGGTGCAGATTTCCAAAAAAACGAATAAAATGAATCGCAAATAAAAAACACTAAAATTAATGATTTGAAAAGGAATCGAAAATAAGACAAGAGACTCCAAGAGCCCCTTAGAAAATCGTATATTGCTTTCCTTAACGATGAAAGAAATATATATATAGATATTATAATAAGGTATAATAAGTAAATGAGGATTAACAATTTGGGAGCACAAAATCAATACCAACAAAAAAAAGGAAAGGAGACTCACGTGCGCGCGCAACACATTAACACCACTTTCATTGTAAAAGATATCATCCATTTGAGGGGAAATTAAACAACATTACCATGATCAACGTATCAACAATATCAGTTTAGGATCAATGTACAAAACTATCAAAATATATACACACATATATATATATAGATCAAAGTTTATATATATATATAGTAAAGCAATAAGCACATAAGGGCAACAACAGAAAACAGAAACAGAAAACAAGAAACGCAATTAAATTTCGTGTATTGTGTGTGTGTAAGTGTGTGTGTGTGTTTGAGGTAAAAGTGTTTCGAAAGTTATCACTAGCCTGTATGCGTTCGATTCTCGATAGATACCATAGCATTTCTCGATTCGACGCCAATCTTGCTGGAGTTGTAGTTGTTATATAGATAATTTATAGCATATACACAGAATATGTACTTGTGTGTGTGTAAGTGTGTGTGTGTGTGTGTTTGTAGTAAAATATTTACCTTATTTTGTCTCATACTTTCTTTTGCTTTCACTGAAAACGCTCGCAGTACACAAAACAGATTCAATTGGGGATATTAAGGGGTTCAACATAATTCTAATTTACGTTTTTAAAATGTATACATATGCTATATATGTATATATATATATCATGTGTGTGTGTGTGTGTGTGGTTGTTGTATGTAATATAAACAAGACTCAACAATTAGTATGCGACTGCACACATGTACATATGTATATAGAGATATACAGTACATATATACATGCACGAGCAGGGTACAATGTAACTAGGCATCTCTCTTTCTCTTTCTCTCATTCTATGCGACTTTATCGAGCTGTACAATGTCTCGATTCGAATTCAAATTCAAATTCAATTCAAAATTCATGCATATATACAATACATATGCAGTTCAAGGGGCAAAGGGGCAGGTTAAAGGGGGTTGGGGGGGAGGTATTACTTTATATGTACACATATTAATGGCAAACAAATGCAGCACATTTTGTTGTTGTTGTTTTCTTGGGAGGATTACGTAGGGATTAGCCATAAAATATATTATATATGATATATGCATAGACTCCAAAGAAATGCCTTCATTTATGGCCTGACTTTATCTTTAAAGAGTTTCGATATCGATTTCGATTTGGATTTGGATTTGAATTTATAGTTTTTAGTTTTTCTTACTCATTTTCTTTGTTTTGTTTTGTCATTTTCTTATTTTTCTCTTGTGTTTTTCTGTGTGTGATTTGAATAGATGAACAATATGTTTTTTAATCTTCTTTCTTTTCTTTTCTTATTTTTTTGTTTTGTTTTGTTTTTTTTTTGTTTAAGTTTTTGCAGATTTACGCTTTTGAATGGGGGGATAGTTGCTGTTGCTGTTGTTGTTGTTGTGCTGCTGTTGCTTGATTGCTTGACTCTGCTTGGATTGGTTTGGTTTGGTTTGGATTGGATTGATTAATTCACAACAGTGGTTAATGGAATTTGACGCGCCCTCTTTGTCTCCTCCTCGTTGATTTTCTGTTCAATTAGATACTGCGCTTTGGCAATGGCACTCGGCTGACCAGTAATGGTAACAATGCGATTTCTAGTGCCAGGTGCGAATATGCCCTTTTTGGAAATTTGCACATTTGCGCCAGAAACATGTTGGATTTCAACTAAACTACGACCGTTCGGACCTGGAATATTTGCATCAGATTGCGTTAAATATATATGTTATATCATTTTAAAATCAAGTACAGACATATATAGTATATATATGTATGTGTGTATGTGTGTATGTTTAATGTGTATTAAGGCATGTGATGTGGGTATATATATTATATGGTGCTGGTATATCCGATATTAACTAACTTTAAACACCTTAAGACCTGACACTGACTCTGAGGTAATTACTGCGAAGATAAACAACAAATTAAACCCAATAATTGCACTAGTTATTCCAATGTAAGTGTGTATATATATCTTCTATATGTTCATAATGATTAAAATGGCGAAAATTCGTAGTGCCGCTAAAGATCCTTTACTTTCTCATTGCACGATATGACTAAGCATAAAAGACTGTCGAGCGAATTTTCATGACATCGTTCAATGCTGGAGTGGGGCGTGTGTGTGTGTGTGGTGCAGGGGGGCGGGGCAAGAAGTTGACTAGAAATTTCGCTACATATTTATCATATATATATACCATATATATATATGATTATCATTATAGTTATTGCTGAGTTGTGTGGAATGTACGAAATGAGGAATGTTTTTTCTTTGATCTATATAGATAGTTCCCTCTGAAGTCACTTGGAATGATTTGCTGGGTCAGAGCAGCTCTCTGATTATGACTATATAGTGTATATAGTAAAGTCTGCATAAGGAAATGTGTGTGTGTGTGTGCTGGTAAAGGTTTTCGCTGGCTGAGCTTGGTCTTGTTCTGCTATTTGTTACTGTTGTTGTTGTTATTGTCTTTGTTGTTGCTTTGTTTTTCTATTGTTGTTGTTGTTGTTGTTTAATAGGAATAATAGAAGGGTTGCCCACCTAGAACAGCGCCAATTATTACTTCTGGCACCTCAACGTTCTTGGAATCCTTGGCGCCAAGATCACCGGGTGTTGGACTCTTACTAAGACCTCCTATCGAGGCGGCGGCGCCCAATTGCGCACTGCTCACCGTGCCGGTGGCCCCAGTCAATCCGAAGCTGTTGTTGTTCAACGAAACGGGCGTGGCCGCGGGCGTTGTGGCTGAGCCCAGATGGCGGAATGGATCGAATTGCACCGCAGCCTCCAGTTGCGACTGCGTTGGCCTGCTGGCCGCAGCAGCAGCTGCCGCAGCGGCGGCATACTGCTCCAGATTAACCTGACCGACAGCACCAAACACATTGCTGGCGGTGGCCGCAGACGCAGCTGCAGCTGTCTGTTGATCCAGCGTCGGCACACCAAGGTAGTTGCCCAACGTCGGATGCGCACCATTGGCATGTGGCACACCCACACCCATGCCCAGTACACCGTACTTGGCCAGCACGCCCAGAGCGCCACAGACTTCAGAGGTAACGGCCTCGGAGTAGCCGGCACCGCGCATTGCCACCTGCAGGAAGCGATAAATGAGTTAGTTGCAGTTGCAGTTGAAAGTGTGAAGGGTCTCTGCACTTTACCTTAATGTGCTCCAGCAACTGATTGGCAACTACTAGATTGGGCGCCGGGTTGGGCGAGCCGAGATTGAGGGACAGATTGATGCCCGTGCCGTTGACTAGCAGACTGGCTGCGGTGGCCGCACTGCCAATTGTCGTACCCAGGGTGGAGTTCAGCGAGGCGGTGCTTGAGTTGATGGCATTCTGATTTGTGGCATAAGGCGAACCAGTTGGATTGAAGTTGGCAACGGGACCGTTAACATCCGCATACGAGACATTCAGGCAGGTGCCCGACTGTGGATCCTCAACGATCTTTGAGAGTATCATTTTGCAGGCATTCTTGTTGTTCTCCTTGTCACCGATAATGGTAATGCAACGCTCCTGAAGCGACACATCCTTGGGCTTCTGCGATATCTGCACATAGGAGCCACTCTCCTCCTTGATCTGCTTGATGAAGGCGCCACCTTTGCCAATGATCATGCCAGCCGTTGAATTTGGCACCAGTATCTTCACCTGCTTGTCGCGCTCTTGCGCCTGCTTCGACTCTGCGTCGATTATTTTCGTGGTCAGATCGGGCTTCTCGCGTATTTTGTCCATTATGAAGTCCACCACAGTCATGATACCCTCCACAGAGCCGGTGATGAGGCAAACTCGTTCGGTAGTGCCTGATTGAAGTCGAGAAAAGAGGAAGATTAATAGTGAAACAGTTTGATTCATTTAGCTTAGCTCACCTGGATAAAAGTCATGGGACTTGGACATCTTGACCCTAGCACCCGTGTCCTTTTGAAGCGAGGCGATCGTCTCGCCACCTTTGCCGATAATGGCCCCGGAGGCCACGGCTGGCACCAAGATCTTCATGTGAAATGTGGTATCGCCTGCAATGTGCAAAAAGAAAGTTGAAGGCGTCAGCAAAATATTGATTGCTTTAGTCTCTGTATATATGTATCTCTCGATCTCTTTTAGTTGTAGTAGAAGTAGTAGTAGTAGTAGTAGAAGTAGTAGCTCCTTTCTTGGCAAAGCGGGTCCTTCGGGTTACAAAATTTCAAATAATAACAGCTTTGGCGAGGACGATCGAATCGAATCGAATTCAAGTTGTTGAAGTGGAAGCTAAAATTTTGAGTTTAGTTTTGTTATGAGCTGAGGGCGGAGGGTTGAGCGGAGGCGGGTTTTAAGTAGTGGGCGTGGCAAATGCGTCTGTTTGTGTGTTCAATGTTAATGCAAGCCATGAGAGATTAATGCACTTGAGGATGAAGATGATGCACATACAATATGCAAGCGAGAGAACCGAACCAGCAAATGGCAAATGGCAAATGGAGTCCAACCTAGAGCCCAAAGCACTGGCAGGAAGGTCAGACCGTTTGGTCAGAGACTCGGTTGGGTCAGAGGTTAATGTGCTCCGTCAAGTTGGAGTAACTCGTTTCGTTTGACAGTTTAGGTTTAGCTCAAAAGCGCGCGACATTCTCAGGTTAGGCACAGTGAATCATTGGGACACTCAGAATGATTGAGAGAGAGAGAGAGGAAGTAAGAGAGATTAGAGTAACGCGTTGCTACATTGGATTCATTCATTGGATTCATTCGTTTCTTTCGCTGCCTCGTCGTCGTAATACAAAGATGAGTTTTAATGGTATTTAATGAAAGTATGAAAAAGCTTACCATGATGATTATGATTATTGTTATTATTTTCAATTTCAACCTCAATTCCAGAACAAACTGACTCACCTAAAACGAAACAGAAATACAAATACATTTATGAATTAGAGATGAGCGACAGGTTACGCCAGTTACGTAATTTGTACAAACAGAAAGAGAGAGAGAGATAGCGAGAGAGGCTGAGAAAATGCAACGATCTCTCGTTGGCTTCTTCTCAATTAGGTATGCATGAAGACGAGACTGCCAGATACAGTCAGTACTCTAGACTAAGAACTAAGAGTAAAATCTATGACATACAGTTAGATATGTAGATAGAAAGAGAGTGAGAGTGAGAGAGGGAGAAGGGTAAAGGCAGTTATGCATGTGGGGTGTTATGACATATGTTCTGTGTAGCCAGTGCACACTGTGCTACACAACAACACAGCCAGACAAGGCGAGTAAACAAACAAATTTCAATTAATAAAATGTGTCAAGCCGCGTCGCTCTATTACACAAAACAGTTCGCCGCAGCGAAGCAAATTGCAAAGAGCAGAGCGGCAAGAAAAACCCCAAGCGTTGCACCTGACTGCTTGCCCCTTGCCCCCCACATTCCCCTCTCTCTGCTTCCTCCTTCCGACTGTCGCACTCACGTGGTTAAGAAGGTAAGGGGGCAAGGCGGAGGTTGAGTAGATGAGCGTCGTTGAGGTTGCTCGGCTTGCTTGGTTTAATTTTGGCCAAGACGAATGTGCCGCCTCGCCTCTACCCCCCCTGCTTGCTACCCTCTCCCCTTACCAAGCAAATTGTAAATGTGTGTCGTCTTTGTTCGTCATCTTATTGCCACTCAGAGGCAAGTGTCCTTCAAAAGTATTTCTCTAATTAGATACGAGCGGCGAAATGAGGCACACATCCGTCTGTCTGTCCGCCCTTCCCCTCCTTTCATATGTCTGTCCGTCTGTACGTCATATATAACCTATTTTAACCTATTCTATCCTATTTTAGATTACATTCATTTAATATTATTACATTCATTTAATATCCTTTTCTTTTCTTTCCTTTTCATTATTTTCCTCTCCTATCCTACTATCCTACCTGGAATAGATCCTATTCTTATCCAACTCCAAAAGCAAATATGTTTTATATTTCTATTCTATTTCTATTTTCATTCAAATTAATTAGGTCACTTTCCAATCGATTTGCCTTGGAAAAGCTAACAACTAATTTTGATTTATGAACGTAAGCATGGTTTGAAATGTTTATGAAACATTTATATGGTATATAGTTGAAAGGTTGATCAAGATAAGCAGTAAGGAAAATGGAACCATACACTTATTCGATAAGCACATGAATAAAGGTAAATAATTGCAATTCATTTGAGAATAATGAACGAAAATTGACCCAGACTCGCGACTGCAGTGGAACAAAAGCTCAGTTGAGCTCAGGTTGGCACAGTGGTTTTGTTTTACGAGCCACAAAGGACTCTGCCCGGCGCAGTAAGACTGCAACTCGTAAATAACACTTGAAGCATTAGACCACCCCTTCACACTCCTGCCCCCTACCCAGTGCAGGGGGCGTGGCATGGCATGGCACGAGCTCATTTTGCATGAGGGAAAACTGGGTTAAAAAGGATTTCGTGTTATGAAACCACTGTGCGTGTTAAAGTGAAACCCCACAACGATTAAAGCGTCGCTCTGTGGAGGTTGGGAATATGCAGACAAAATCAAAATCGAATAACGAATCAAGCAATGATGACTTTTGACCTTGAGTTCTAATGTTTGTGCGAGTTTTCTTTCTTTTTTTTTGTTTTTTAATTCTTTGTTTGTGTGTGTGTGTGTGTGTATTAGTGTTTCAGTTCATTATGTGTTAGCGAGTTTGCTACTCATTTTTGGCATTGTCTTCTCTTGGTTTTAGCGGTTTTATGCATTTTTTGGCTTTATTTTTTTTGGTTTTATTTTTTTTTTGGTTGGCGCCGTCAGTTGCAGATATTGAGATAATGACGTTGTGATTGGTTGATTGATTGGCAGATTGATGTTACTGTAGTTGTTGTGCTTGAACTCACTCACATTGTTGGCAGCGAAAGAAAGAGAGAGATAGATAGAGTAGTATAGTGGGGCGTAGGAAGGGGTAGAGAGAGGGGAGGGGTTCGATCGAGTGTGTTGCTTAAGTGATGCTTTGTTTGTTGATGAAGTGTGTGAAGGTAAACCTAGAAGAGTTGTGCCCAGCGTTTTTTGATTTACTGTTTTTTTTTCTGTTTTTTTTTTGTTTTGATTGTTTTTTTGAATTTGATTGCGTGTTTTGATCAAACTCACCGTAGCACCAACAGGAGGCAGTCTTATATCCAACTGCAGCTGTTGCTGTCTCATGCTGCTGCGGCTGCTGGTGATGCAAATGTTGCTGCTGCTGTTGTTGCTGTTGTGCACCCACTGCAATTGGCGCTGTTTCCGCATCAAGCGATGCATTTGGCGAGCCATTTTGGCTGAGCGTCTGCTGCTGCTGCTGTTGTTGCTGCTGTGGTTGTTGCTGCTGTTCCATCTGATGATAATGATGTTGAGTATTGCATTGATTAGGATGTGCAAGTATCTGTTGCAGCTGCTGCTGCTGCTGCTGCTGTTGCTTATAGCTATGAACGGCTAATGAGTATGCAGCATTGCTTCTGGCGCTGCTGCCGTTGCTGCTGCTGCTATTGCTGCTGCTGCTACTGCTGCTGTTGCCGTTGCTGATGCTGTTGCTGATGCTGTTGCTGATACTGCCGCTGGGCAGCGAATTAATTGATGAGGGCGATGTGGCTGCTTTTCTGGTGGAATGTTGCGTCTGATACTGATTGTGTGTGGGCGTAGAATGTTCATATTGGTATGCATAATGTAGTTGCTGCTGCTCTTGCTGCTGCTGCTGTTGCTCTTGGGGTTCTTGCTGTGTTGCTGTTGTTGTGGCTGCTGCTGCTGTCGTTGCCAGATAGTCTGTGTCCATTTGCTGCAACAATTGCTGAGCCAGCATCTCCATCACGACATTCTTAATACTATCCATTGTCTCTCATCTGCATATACTGTACAGGTTCAGCTTCAAGTTCACGTTCAGTTTCTCGATATTCTCTATATACACTGTTGAAATGTTGCTGTTGTTGTAATTGTTGCTGTTGCTTGCTTGATGTAATGTTGATTTGCTTTTCAGTCTTTTTTGATTTTTTTTTATTTTGTTGGATGTTTTGCGACGGAATTGATTTGCTTAATATCGTATTTACTTAGCGTTGCTTATCGAAATTTCCTATATACACAAATACATATACCATATACCATATAATACATATATAGGTGTGTATATTGTTTGCAATTTCTATTTATTTGAATGTGATAGGTTTTGCTGCTGCTTCTGAGTTTCTGCTCTCTATTCTACGCGTTTCCCAATCAATAACTTGAACAATAAACAAAAAGAAGAAAAAAGAAATTGAAATTGTTTGTCGATAAAGCTAATTTTGATTTGGTTTTGGTTATTATTGTTTTTTTTTTTTAATGTTGTTGAATGTCGCCATGGAAAACACACAGAGGATACAGAGAGAGAGAGAGATAGAGAGAGAGGCAGCCTTTACACGATCCGAAAGAGAACCCGCAATACATCAGGGAACAATATTACAATACACGATGCTCAGCCAAGTCTCATTATTATTTTTGGGTTTGTTTCTTTCTCGACATCGTGTAAACGCTGCTCTATCAGTTCTCAGTTGAATCGTATGAATCGTTTAGGGCTTTGGATCTGCCCTTATAGAGATGATGATGCGTGTAGAGTAGTTGGTAAGTATAGAGAGATCATTGAGAGGTTTTTTAGAGCAGTAGCGCCTTCAGGTTTAGTACATTTTGCAGTGTGTTGAGTAGAGTTGAGTTGAGTTGAATTGAGTTGAATTTGATTTGAGTTGAGTTGAATTTGAGTTGAGTTTAGCTGAGTTGAATTTGATTTGAGTTGAGTTTGATTTGCATTGATTTGATTCAGAAGCAGCGCGCTGGATGGACGTTGGTTGAAGTAATATATAGACGAGTTGAGTTGAGTTGAGTTGAGTCGAGTTGAGTTGAGTTATATATCAATGACGTTGCTGACATGTGGTGTACTTGGATGGCAATTAGGGTGGTGTACTTTGGTACTGGTCGTTGGTGGTGCGTGGCAGTATGTGGCGTACGGCATTATTTAGTTATAGTACTCTAGTAGTGTATTAGGTAGTTGACTGCCAGCAACAGCAACAACAGCAATAACAACAACATCAACAACAACAACGAGAGCAAGTAGAGGAAGTAAAGTGAAGGATACACACACAGAGAAGGACAAAGAGAATAAGAGAAAGAGAGAGAGAGCGACAACTCGAACGTAGATAGTTTGATAGAAACTATCCCAAGTTGCATTTAGAGTTATGAAGCGGCAGCAACAGCAGCAGCAGCAGTAGATGCGGCAGCAGCAGCAATTGTTGTTGATATACAATATTTTTAAGGTGCATTTGGTTGATTGGTTGACTGGTCGATTGATTGATTGATTGTTTGATTGACTGGCTGATGTTGATTATTATTGCACTGATTGATTGCCATCGCAAAAAGAAAACACATTGACGATTGTACGATTGGCGATGGATTGATTCGATTCGCATTATCGGCATTATATACATACATAATACGATCTCAATAACGATTCAATACTTTCGGCAGAGATGAGAATATGTTATCAACTGCGCGCCTCCTCTTGATGCTGTTTATATTGATGATTGTAATAATAGGCAGTAATATATAGTAATATACACATACATCAGAGAAACATATGTATACACACAATATATATATATAGATATAGTAGTAGTAGTAATATGTGGCATGTTTTGCAGTTGCGATTTGTTCAATTCGTGCTATATAGATAGTATGTCCATGTAGTATACACATACATATAAATATATAGTATATATATATGCATGTAGAGAGTATAGATAGTAGTAGTTAATGACGAGAGTTACACAACATCCAGAATGGAATGGAAGGTGGTGGTTGTTTTACATTTAGAATACGATTACAATGCCAAAGCTTTACCATTCAGCTGTTCTATAGTTCCGATTCCTTTCCTTCCTCTTCTTCTTCCTATCCTTCTTGTTCTTCTTCTTCTGCCTTGCCTGGTTGGATTCCCTTTGGGCACAGTTCAGTTCAGTTCAGATTAGTTCAATGCAGTTCAGCTGCGATCGTGTTCCCTTTTCCAGCTTTGAACGATCTTGAGATGTTGATATTGTAGATTCTGTATCTGATTCCGATTCCGCTCGCACTGTTTATCGTTTATCGATTATATTGATGGTTTAAACTCGCATCGTATTTTACTTAGTTTGGCTTATCACATTTATGTGCTAGGATTTATTGGTATTGCGCAAAAGCTGCTGTGAGTTAAGAGATAATTTGTTGTTCATATGTAAGTATATTTTGTATTTTCATTATTATCATAAGTCAAAATTCTCTTTATAATTCGATCTATCGATAACTAAATACAGCGTTGACATAACTCTTCCTGTGTGTGGCTGTCTGAGTGTCTGTCTGTGTCTGTATTTCTTTCTGTCTCTGTGTAGTTTGTTCGTGTGTGTGTCCGTGTTCTTTGTGTGTGTTTGTGTGTGTGTGTGTGTAAGCACTTTAGTGAGCATCTCGCATAATTCATACGAATCTTATATTGACTTTTCAATTAAGCTTTATTATATTTTGTATTTGCGTTATAGTTTTTTTCTTTCTTAAAAGAAAATTTGATGGGCCCATTATCAAAAACAGTTTTGAGCTCTGTTTGTTTGTTTGTTTGTTGGGTTTCTTCTTTTGTTCAGATTTTACAAGCACATTTATACGAATAGAAATTACTAAAAACTAACAAAGCAAAAACGTGTGGGGAGAATGCTTTGCGATGCGATGCGATGCAATGATGATGTTAGTATTATAAATCGGAAGTACTTATAGAAATGATGATTATTTAATGAGACGGCAACAACGATCAAAAATAAATAGAGCACAATAAATAATAATAAAATTGATTTCGAGTTAAAAAATGGCAGCAAGTTTTTATATATTGTTGTAATCTCAGTCCATAATTGCAGGTACCACTTGCCCATTAGGTATGAGGTGAAACCCCCCTTTTGACTAATTGGAGCAACTACTAATTGGAGCAACTAATTGCCCAATAATTACACGATCCCTATCGATGCCAGTCAACTGTTAGGAGTTCTAAGCCCAGAACCTTGACATATTTTTAGCAATCGGAAACAATGCGTGGATAATTGTGGCAAACACACAAAAGAGAGAGAGAAATAGAGAGAGAGAGATGGAGAGTACTACTAAAATTGATGAGTTCCGATTTCGAAATGGCGACAACAAAACAAAATGGTAAATGGCATATTATAATACCTGTTGTGGGCCATTCAAACTACATTAATCTGTTTTTGCTTCGAATTCGAACTCGAATTTACATGCACAGCAACAGCGCAAACTTCACTACATGCGTGAGATCATCTGGCAAATGTGGGGGAATAAGGAGGAGCAGACAGACACCTGCAAACGGCAGCAGTTGCCGCAAATGAATTCGAAAGGGAGAGAGGGGTACACGGAAACCTTTATGACTGCTTTTCTTATAAAGGTATTTTTCAATCAGCTGGCAAAACAGAGTGTGTGATAAACGAAGCGTTAGCTGGCACAGTCCGCGTATGTCTCTTGACAGTTTCAATTTATTTTTGTGGCTCACACACACAGACACACTCACAAGCACCCACATTCATTTACTCACACTCACAGCAGTTTTCAAGGTGAAGTTTTGCTACCTTGCCGCAGATAACTGCCCACACATGGCAGAGGAGCAACAACAAACACGACACTCTTTTTTTCATTTGGGTATTTGAGACTTGTTGTCATTCATTTGCACATCAAACACAGCCATTAACATGTGTGTGTGTGTGTGTGTTATTGGCTGTCCGCCAAGCGTGACTCTTGAATTAATTACAACATATTGAAATGAGAATCTTAGCCAAGCTTAAGCTTCAACTTGAAGTCCAACAAGATGCCACAACTCCGTCTCCATCTCCGTCTCCAACTCCAATGTCGATAGTTGCCTCTTGCTCTATTCGAATTATCATTTAGCTGCTGACATTGAGCTAAATTTGTAGGGTAGCAAAAGAAGCAGGCGAAGCAGGAGGAGGAGGTGGAGGAGCGGCAGGGCAAGGCAGGGCAGGGTCTCTCTCTCTCACTGTTTTTTACGCGCCTATTTCACATACTCGTTTGACGTGTCTCGATGTGTATTTCTAATTGTTGCCTTAGGCTACAAATCACGTATTGAGGCGAGCACAGTCGAGTGTGTGTACTGTGTGCGTGTGTGTGTGCTGTGTGTGAATGAATGTCCGTCTCCGTCTTGTAGAAATGTAGCGAGCTAATGACAACTCTTTCATATGAAAACACGACCTTGACACGGCGCACGGCGCAGACAAAATGTAATGCGATTGCCATGTTGCGCATACGCAACGTGGTGGCATACAGTAACAGCCAAACATATATGTACACATGTATATAGTGTATATGTACATTTGTTGTATATGGAAAGTATCGATGCCATGTGACCAAAAGATCCAAATGAGAAGCACAAACAGTGACACAAATGCGCAGGCAAACACCAAATTGAACAGACAGTTAGATAGATAGATAGATTATATAGTCGAGTGTGCATATATATCGTATATATAGACTAGGTTTGCATCTGCATTGATGTATTAGTTTAGTGCGCGGGATGTTGTCATTGCCATGGGATAAATTGCACCGACAACGAGCGACGCTAATTAACAAGGTCAATGAGTGTTTTTTACTGAGCACTTCTATATCTACTATATACACATGTACGTGTGTTTGTGTACGTGTGTGTGTGTGTGTTTATGACTTAAAAAAACTGCACTTGGTAGGAAACACATACAGAAGCTCTGCTGAAATTGTAGCGGCGGCGTCGACGGCGTCAGTTGCTGCTGCTGGAGCTGAGGCTGGAGCTGCTGCTGAGGCTGCTGCTGCTGCTGTTGGGGCTGCTGCTGTTGTTGCGTCGTTGTTCTGGCAAACAACATGCTGGGTTATTTGACAGCCAACTCGATTGTATACTAACAAAATGGCTGCGGACGGCAGCTGGAAATGGCAAAGCAAAGCGTAGCGAAGCGAGAGGAGCGAGCGAGCGCACGAAATGAACTACGAACGGCAACGGCGCGGACTGAAACCGCACTGAAGAATTTCGTTGCTGCTGCCGCCGGTGGCACACGAGGCAAAACGGCGAAGCAGACGGAGACGGAGAGAAACAGAGAGAGAGAGAGAGAGAGACAGCGTCACAAGCGAGCACAGCAAGCAGCAAGAGAGAGAGAGAGAGAGAGAGCAGAGCAGAGCAGAGACAGGGCAAGAGTCGGAGCCAGTGTCAAACTCGGAGAGAGAGAGAGAGAGAAGCGGGTGATTTAAATGAGTCAGTCATTGCGATCGTTCATTATACAATACATGCATGCATATGTATGCCATGTCTGTGTGTGTGTGTGTGTGTATGGGTGAGCAGCACGAGCTTATGATCTAATGGGCGAGTTTTTGACGTTGCCTCACTCCAAACGTTTTTAAGGCCATTATCAGCAGCCCGCGAGCAAGTGTGCGTGTCTGTGTGTGTGTGTGTGGAGGGAGTTGACTGACAAAAATAGAAAATGCTGCATATGTACACTGTGCATATACGTATGTATGTGTGAGTGGAACACGCAGATAAGCTGCCAGCGAAGCGAGAGCAGCGCGCAACGTGTCAAGTTTGTCAAGCAAACTTTATTAGTTCGGGCCCATTCGAAATTCGATAAGTTTCACAGCAAAGCATACGCCCCCATATGTCAACATATTCCGCATATATATAGTATATATACATATACATATATATATGTGCACGGATATACATATGTATATAGGGAGTTGAGGCCCTCTTTTTGAGCTGGCAACTGGCATACGTTGCGTATGCGAAATGTGCAGCAATGCTCATACGCCGCGTGGCCAGCGCAGTTGCTGCCACTGCTGTTGTTGTTGCTCTTCTTCTTGATGATGTTGTTGTTGCTGCTGCTCTTCTTCTTGTTGTTGTTGTTGTTGATGCAGCAAACTGACCCAATTCTACTTTAGCTGCAGCTGAAAACGAAAGCCTCACTCAGTCTGGCCCGGCCTGGGCCTCGCTGCCTGTGCCTGGGCCGCAGCCTATCGATAAGCGTAGGCGTCTGTGTGTGTGTGTTTTGAGGGCACAGCCTGTAATAGGCGGAACTGGCCAGACACACAAGCATAATGAACCAGGCTCGCCCAGCACAGCACACAGCACACAGCACTAGCCAAGCCAACTGACACGATACGAGCCACTCAATCTATTAGTGGGACACTCGAGGGCGTGCAGAGAGATGCTCTACAAGTGCAGCTGCAACAACAACAGCAACAACGTGCAACCTGCGACGGCAACGCGGCAAACGTGGCCAGCACTTAAGTGACAACAAAAGAATGGAATAAGAATATGGTAACCCAAAAAAAGATGCCCGAAAGAGAGCGATGCAGAGCAAGGGAAAGACAGAGAGAGAGAGAGAGGTGGGTAGGGGAGGATGGGCTGTGCCTGCAGGCAGTAAACGCACTTGAAGTGGCCACGCAAGGGTAGAGGAGGGGGGAGGGCAGGCACAGTGGGGCAACAGCAGCATTTTAGTCTGCACAAAAAGCCAAGGTGCTAGCCGAATTCAGTGCAAGTGTTTTTGTTGTCTTCATCTGCCACTCTGCGTGTGTGTGTGTGTTGGTGTGTGTGTGTGCTCAAGGACGTTGCCATGCTGGTGGGGCGGCTGCTGCTGCTGCTACTGTGGCTGTGGCTGCGACTGCGGCTGTCGTGCCATGGCGCCATGCAATGCTGCAGTGCAGCTGTCGACGCTGTGGCTGCCGCGTGTTGCAGCTGCTGCCGCCACTTCTGCACGGCTACTGCGCAGGACCTTGTCTAGGCAACGCACACATACACACAGACTGGCACACACATACACGCACATAGTGTGCGCACACTCGCAAACGCGCATTGTCAGCGAAGTGGGTCAACAGCGCTGTCAACGCAGCAGCAGCAGCCCCATTCTTGCTCTCTTGCTCTCTTCTCCCTTCTGCTCTTGCTGTCTCTCTCTCTCTACTTCTCCTCGCTCTCTCTCTCTCTCTCTCTGCATCCCTTTATCTCTGGCCGTGTTGCTCTGGCATCAATTTCTCAGCTCGGCCCTCTGCCTTGCTGTGCTTTGCTTTGCTTTGCTGTCAGCTTGGATTACGTAACCCGATGGTGACCCGCCCCCTCTCCACCCCTCTCCCACCACTTGACTGTATCCGTTTTTAGTTTCTACTACGATTTTACTGCATTTCCTTGCAGCCAGAGGACCTTCTCCTCCTCCTGCTCCTCACTAGTTGGAACTTGCCGAAACTGAAGCCAGCAGTGACGAGCAAATAAATATTAATAAATGAAAATGAATGGCTGTCAAGACAGCTAAACAAATAAATTGTTTGAAAACTAATAAACAACAAGCATGCGTGTGTGTGTGTGTGAGCTATGCATGCATCTCTGTGTATGTATCTACATGGTACATGACATCGTAGACCTGTTCTATGACCAGCAATGAGACAACAATGATGGCAACAACAAAAATAATACAATACAATACATATACACTTAGGCACACACACACATACACAAAACTCAAACACAATTCAATGAAGTTAATTATTAACAATGTCAATAACAACTTTATACACGAGGGGCGCACGAGAAGTTGCTGAGTATGTATGCAATTGTTGTGCATATGTTTTATAAGAAAACAGTTCGCTCTCTCTCTCTCTCTCTCTTTCTATGTCTCCCACTCTATCTCTTTCTTTCCCTCTATGGTGATCCCTAACAAATGGTTTCCGTTACAGTTTTCAAAATGTTTGTCTGTCTTTACAAACATCTCGTAAATTACTGAAGTATGGAGAAATGTTTGCAACCTAGATGAAAACATCTCCTCTCTTATATTTATTAGCTTGTTACACATAAATCAAACAAGGAAGGATTTGTGCAAGTAGAATTTAACTATATATCAGTAAGAAAACAAAGTGATGGAAAGCTAGAAAATATTACAAATTTACGGAATGGTACAGACAGCCAAATTAGCTTCTTTCTTATATAAAATAGTCCAGTATAATGAATGAATATTCTGCAATAAACTATAAGTATAAATGCGATAATTATCGAAAAGGAAATCATTAAACCACACATCACTGAATAATAAGTGTTGGAAAACAATTCAGTTCGATTATAAAACAGTTTTAAAAAACTTGGAAATATTTAAAATATAATGAATGCTTTTTATATATGTATATATCATACATATAGTTTGTCAAGTAACGCTTTACACATACATACATGTTAATGTTATGTACATCTGTATAAAGTGTTTTTTGGCATACTGTATATATACTGTATATATCTCCTCACCAAAATCATTCCCAATAGCATATTAATAAAAGATTTACAAATGAATTATAATAATTTGTTCGCTAATTATTAAACGAAATTATTATTTAACTACATTTCAGTGTTGGCAAGCAAAGAAAAACAGTAAAGTTTAATTTTTCAAAAATCTATTTGATAATAAATCTATTTGAAACTCAATAAGCTAGGCTAAAAATACATGTATTATATTTACAATATTATACATAATATATATACATACATATACAATACCATATATAATATATATACACATATAATATTATAAGCTCGATTACTGTAAATATAAGTATAATAAAAGGCGTAGATAAGATAAAAACCATGTCTCATTACGCTGAGTGTCAGTCGAATTATCCAACATGTCAGTTAGGTATTATAGTGTCAGTCAGTCAGATATAGTATATATATATATTCGTATATGTAGACCGTAAGTCAGTTAGTTAGTCAATCATTTCACAGGCAGTCGGTCAGTTAGTTAGCACGCTTCTGCGCACAATTAAGAAATTCCAATTTGAAGTCAGAAAACATGTTTCGCAGCTCACACACACATACACACACACACACACATACACACACACGCAGACACACAGACAGGCTGTCAATGAGCTAAGTATACTCCAAGCAAGAGTCGCTTGTTAGGCAAGCAAGCAAACAGGTCGGGGGCAGAGCGGGGGCGCAAACCGATAATATTGAAAACAAAACCGAACGATGAGATCCACAATGTATATATACAAATATCTACAAAGACATATATATATATGCATATATATATCGCTATTTTTATCTCACTGACTGCGCCGATGACGATGATGACGACAGGTAGTTAGATTGCGTCGCAGCTCACCTTGAAGACGGCAGCAGGTTGCCGTGTGGAAAAGTCAAAGCTATCAAGCAAAGCAGCCAAGCAAGTCAATAGACAAGTCTGATCGCAGCTTCGATGAAGATGCTCTCTAATTAGCCCCTCCCCCTCCTACTCCTACTGCCCCTCCTCCTCCTTCTCCCCCTGCTACCCCCACTTACCTTACGAATTGAAATGCACAAAGAGGTCAACTAAGTAAATGGGTCACAGTGCATCCTCTCAGAGAGAGAGAGAGAGAGACACCCGCCTGGCCTGTCAAACTTCTCTGATTGACTCACACGGGGCGTATGCGTAATTACAAGTCCGGGTCGAGTCAAATGTGTGTGTGTGTGTTGTGTGTGGGTTAAGATGATGGAAAACTTATTCAAATTTCAGAGAGTAGCAATACGATGGCAACAGCTGTACAGATGCATGTCTGTGTGTGTTTCGCATGTGTGTGTGTGTGCGTGTGTGTAACGATTTCAAGGTATTTACACGCTACAGAGCAATGGAGAGGAGGTGCGACAGCGACGGAGTAACAGAAAAATGTATAAAGAAACAAAAAAAAACAAACAAAAAGGAACAACATAATATAGCTAGGAGCGATAGATAGACGACCGATAGATAGATAGATAAAAGATATGGCAGATAGATAGATACGTGGGCAGATAGAAAGTTTTTTTTTTGGGGGGGAGAGGGGGGAATAGAGAACACGATAATATGAGAGATATGTAAAAGCGATACAGATATGCTCATTATTATGTACATCGTTTCAGCTTTTTTTTTTTTTTTTTTTTTAATGGTTTCGATTTTGGATTTGGATTTGGATTTGCAAAACTTACCGGAACTGAAATGTGAGCGTTTAGTTTGTTCATTTTCCGGATCGGAATCGAGCGGCCTTTTGCGAGAGTCGCCCATCTCGGGACTGGGACATGTCTCCATAGCAGCGTCTTCGGCCATTTTCAAGTGAATGTTGCTGGCTTTTGTATATGTTTTTTTGAATAGGTTTTGTTGTTGTTGTTGGTTTTTTTTTATGTGTTGATTGCTATTTTTTTGGTTTCTGTTTCTGTTTCGGTTTTGGCTCTTCGGCAAATATATATAGATCTATATGTTATGTGACTTTGGTGCGGATCAGATTAGATCAGATCAGATCAGATCAGAGCTATAGCGACAGACGGGACTAGCAAGCAAACGCGGCGTATGCTTCTATCTGCAGTAGCTCCGCTCAATTTGCATCTGGAAGTATGGTATGGGGGGCAGCCTAGCGTGTTGGGCTGCCTAGCTAGACGATGATGATTGATTGATTGTTTGATTGATTGATTGATTGATTGAGTGTGGAATCCTTCAGTCCTTCCGTCTCTTCCGTCTTTTTAATGATCGCAATTCGCAGGCACGCACATTAATGCAGATATATAGAATCTGTCTCTCTTTCTCTCAATCTCTCTCTCTGGCTGTGGGGAGCTTTTGCTTTAGCGTGTGCGAGAAGTTGATCAAACTTATAGTCAAGCCTCAAAATTATTATAATCTAGAATTATATATATTTGCTCGTCTTGTCCTTCTAGAATTTGTAGTGACGATTTGCGTGACGATTTTTTATTATTTTTTTTATTTTTGTTTTGGTTTTTTTGTTTTTTTTTTAGGTTTTTTTGGTGGTGGAATGTGCGAATTGTTTTTGTTTTTGTAAACGTTTATATGAAAAAAAGAAAAAGTAAAAAATATTTATGAGTGAATTATGCAGCAATAATAATAGTATACATACATACAATAAACATTTAGGCATCATATGTATAAGAGAACAACGTATATTATACTCGAGATATAGATATGTTTTAAGTATATATCAATAACTTCAAGAATGCATCTCGCAGATAGAAAGATACACAAGTGATTCTAGAGTTTGGAGTTGACAGAGTTTAAAGAGTTGAGAGTTTTGACAGTGGAGAGTGGATAGTTGCGAGAGTGGAGATTTGTTGAGCGTTAGAGTTTTGCGAGTTGAGTTTGAAGTTGAATTTAAATTTGAATTTGATTTTGAGTTGAGTTGAGTTTGGTTTAGTTTGGTTTGAGTTACATTTACAACAACAAGATTAACACAAAACACTTTCGATAGATAGTTGATGGAGTTGTACAATATGAGCGAGGATTGCATGGCAAACAGGCAGGGGGAGGGGCATGGGGGCACAGGCAGGCAGCGGGTGAGAACGATGCAACAAGACAACAGTTATTTTCAGCCAGAAATAAGCATGAAATATCGATATGTATGTATGTGTGGCTCTGTCTGTCTGTGTGTGTGTATGTCTGTGTATTTGTGTATATAAAGTATATAAAGAACTGTGTGTGATTAGAGAAGCAGACAACAACAAGAAGAGGTCACGGGCATTGTGAAAAGTTTTCTGGGTCAAAGAGTCAGTCAAGAAATAAAGTCAAACTGAAATAAGATACTGAACGTGAGGCGGGGGGCGGTGGGGTGATAATCCCCTCGATGAAGTTGTATATACAATAAATTCGTTAAAATAAATCCCATATCAATTTTAGCTATAACGAGTTGTTATTGTAAACATGACAATAAGTTGCCCCTTGCATATGTAAATTAACACGTTACACAACACTAACTGTTAATACACAACTGTAACATCTTTAAGAAATTTGGCATCTTTATTTGCTATAACAACTGAGTTATTTGCGTTTACACAGACAGACAGACGCAAGGTAGTGTTAATAAATAGAACTAATCATACACTTCTTCAAGGATACAAAGTAGGGTTATACAAAATTACTGTATTTATTTCCTACACTATATTAAATCACAATAAACCCTTTCATACACATCGTAATACTTTCGCTTCCCTTGAGGGAACATATCGACAATAAGTTGCCCCTTGCATATGTAAATAAACGCGTTACACAACACTAACCGTTACCAACAACATTCAGTTTTCTTTCTCACTACTACAAGAACATCTTTAACAAATTTGGCATCTTCATTTGCTATAACAACTGAGTTATTTGCGTTCACACAGACGATAGAAACTGTTAATGCATAAATCTATGTATGCACTTAGTCAAAGGTACAAAGTATGTATATAGAAAAGTACCTAATGTCGTCTCTACACTATATTGAATCCCAATTAATTCTTTACTGTTTAACATCAAATGAAAAAAAGTTACAAATGTTGAGAATGTTTCAACGAAGTCCGCAAGGTTGTTTGTACACATCGTAATCGTAATACTTTCGCTTCCCCCAAACATATCGGCTAATGTATGCCACTGACATTGTGTCATAAGGCATGGCCCACAACAACCATGGCCCATTGACCATAGTGACCAAAACATAAACAAAAAAAACAATCTATTGTTGTGTTGTGCAAGCCGCCAATCTCATTAATTCGATGCACGCGACAATGAAAATTATAACTCGATTGCAACTCGATTATGCACGGATGGATCGGTCGATTCGCCCGATTGTCTGTATGTCTTGGATTCGTTTTTATGATCCACCGTCCCCAGTGACCCCCTCCCTTTCCCGTCTGTTGCTAATTAAATATGCATCAAGACAACAACAACAACGAGCAACGCGCATTTTATTTGTTTAAAATGGCGTTTAATTATACAAATCGGACGGGCTGTTGTTGTTGTTGTTGCTATACCTATGCATGTGCGTGTGTATGTGTAGTCTGTCTGCCTGTGTGTGTGTTTTTGATTTGACTGCAAACGACCTTGACCATTAAATAAATTTCTGTCCGCTAAGCACAGCGACTGCAAAGCAAAATCAGCAATAAATCGACGAGATGGCAACGCCAACAACAATAGCAACAACAACAATAGCAACAACAAGGTGCTCATAGCAAGAGAATCCGCACAATACCAAATGCTTGCCACGAAATACTTGTTCGCAAAGAGACTGAGACAGAGACAGAGAGAGACAGACAGAGAGACAGAGAAGTCTTTCAGGTCTTTTTGCTTTATGGCACCTGTCGCGAACTGCGAAAAAAGCCCCACAAATTTGCATTAACATAGAGCAAGAGAACGAGGCGTGAGGAAGGGGGAGGAGCGAGAAAAAAGCAAACGAAAACTAGTAAACAAATTAAGAAGAAGAAGCTGCACGAGTAAAACGAGTTCTAGACGCAGCTTCATTGCAACAGACCAGGAGAGTGGAAAGAGAGACGAGTAGAGGAAGGGAATTAAGTATTAAGAATTACGGAATCGTGCGTCTAGTATCGCACAGAACCTGTTACTTTTGCGACGTTTGACAATTGAATATACTTTTCAATTAATTCGATTAATGATTCGTTTCGAAATGTTCTTTAAACAGAAAACAAAATAAAGAAACAAAAGCTAAAACGAAAGATTCGGCATGCCGAAGATTGTATTCCCCTTTCAACTGAATTAAACTATGCAAGGCATAAGAAAATAATCCCGTACAATTTTCTAAAATTAAAATATAGTATAGGGCAATATAAAAACGAATTTGCTGTAGCTGACGATATCCTAATGCAAAAACCATAAAGAGAGATTACCAGGTTTAAGCGTAAATCATCTCCGATTGTTCCAATACTAGTTATATATAGTTGTACAGCATTTAATAACTATCTGTTATGTCTTTATTAAGAGCTTTAGGTTCCCATTTTTAGGTTCCCTTTTTTACGTGGATTACTGTAAAACTTTACAAACTTTAATACTCTGATATGGTATTAAACAAAAACTTAGCACTGGGAATGCAACTTACAGTCGACTGTGAAGAAAAAGCATGAATCGTTGAAATACATGAATAGTATATGTAGAAACCATCATTGATTTTCTTGCACGTCCTTGAATCAATCATCAGCAAGAAAATTGAAATAATACATATTTTTGTGAAATATACTTGAATTCTTTTATAACATATTCCTAACATCTTTCACCTGATGCTCGAAATGATCCATAGACAGCTGATGAATCTGCATTATTCGTACAAAATTTCAGGTACACTCACTAAACTAAATATCGCCCTGAGAACAATTCCAATTTCATTATTTCATCTGTCAATTTTAGTTAAAAATAGAATCTTTTTTCTATAAATAGAACATGAAATTTCAAAATATAAATCATGCACGTTTTTTTTGATTTACCACTTTGCACACTTTGTGTAGGGTATTGCGAACAAAAAATGTTGCGGCATGTGGCTGATTAGAGAGGCAAGGCAAAGATGTCGTCGCTATATGCACACTATACATATATATGTATGTATGTAAATGTATTTATCGTCAACGTCAACGATGCAGCGATGCACTCAAGCCGAAAATGTGTTAATGATGATGAATACAAAACAGCTGCTGCTGCTGCTCTCAGCAGCATAATGAAAAGAATCTTACAATCAGAGCAAGGACTTTCGAATTGCGGTCAAAATTGCATTTGCATATCCAGAATACATTTGAAGGCCACCAAAAGCGATCGATTTCAAGTAATGCGATTTGTAATTAACTTGGCTTCTAACAAGAGACTATTCTCATGAGTTTTAACGTTGACATTTAATTGAAAAGTGCGAGTAAAAACTGCACTAAATAAAGCATAAAAGAAAACAATTTATATTTTAAATATGTATATAAATTCTTACTTGACGGCAAATCTGTTAGCCCACTAAAATAAATTGCTTAATAACTTCTTTGCTAATTATTCGTTTGCAATCAAATTTGCAGAAACCATTTGGTCGCTGATAATTATATTGCACACCAATAATGAGGTTTGTGAGGTTGGAGATGCCTTCTTCAGACTCTTACATGCATTCTCAAAGTTATAACAGACTCACAATAAAGTTCCCACTTCCCATAAGTAACTAAATGTGCGTCTATATCAAATCATTTATAGGAAATGAGTTCATCTGTATCTCAACAAAGTTAGTAACGTTTCTATACGTAACTGCATTCGTGTCTACGTGCATTTCAACGTACTCACGTCTAGACTGAAACTTCTTTTATCACACTTCTCTATATACAGTTTTCTTTCGTTTATAACCCAGACAGGCAGGCAGGCACAGGGCGGGCATATGCTTTATATTTCATCTTATCTCGTTGTCGTCGGCACACTTATCACGCCAGAGAAGGCGACTGCGATAAGGTATTCCAGTTTTTAAACTATATACACATACTCTACATATGTTTCTTTTTTATTTTTACTTTACTGATAAGCAAGCAGAAAGGAACATATACAGCACATACATATAGTATATAAGGCGACACAGAAGTGAGAACGAACTCGAGAAGCGGTTGCAGAAATTCTATAAATGTGAGAAACAAACAATTATGCAAAATGTGTCGAACTGTTGCAGAGCTCCAGAGGCGACTCCAGAGGGAACTCGGAACTGGGCAACTTGTTCGTTAAAGATGTGTGTAGAACCCTCTCTCTCTCGCTTAATTGAAAGGCGCTACTCACTCGCTGGCGCTGGTAGTGAGTGCGATAAGAATTTCCTCAGCACTTTGTGCTCTTGTGTGTTGATGATGTTGTTGATGGTGGTGGCGGCGCCGCAATCGCATAAACCACACTTCAAGTGCAAAGCGGCAACAACAACAAGAACAACAGCAGCAGCATCAGCAACAACTACACACTCACACTCATACACACACACACACATCGACACCACTTGAAGCTCATTTAACAAATTGTTGCCCAAAAACACTTGGCACTCACATGAATCGCTTTTATTTATTTCTTGTTCTGCTTGATCTTCTCTCTCTCTCTCTCCCGCTTCTTGAAGCTGCGAAATATATGAATCTTGAATCTTGAATATATTCCTTAGGAGCCACAAGTTCTCCAGTCAACCCAACGAGCGAGCTCAGCGCGCTATGCGAGTACGTGAAAATCGAAATTCAACTAATTTCGAAAACTGAAAACAATTAAAAACGAAATGAATTTCGAGCGCAGCTAACTGACTCACACCAACACACACTCACAGCAAAGTATCTACGAATTTCAAATGCTCACGAGAGCGAAGAGAGCAAGAGCGGGAGAGAGGGAGAGCGAGAGAGAGCGCGCGACTGTTGTGTAGATACTTTATCTATAATCAACGCGCGTTCAACTGTTTGGCACTTTGCAAGTGTTTGCTCAGCCGCTCTCACGAGCATACATGTGTGAGTGTGTGTGCATGTGTGAGTGAGAGTGTAATTGTTCGTGTGTGTGTGTGTTTGTGAGTGAGTGTTAATTTCTTATCAGTAAATAGTTTTCAGTATGTGGCTGTTGTTGATGTTGTCGCTCTTGACATTTGTCATTGGAGCTCAGCAATCGAATCAGATACAACTCAATAATACCAAGATTTCATGCTGATAATCTGTACCTCAAAGTCAGTTAAAAGGGCTTACAGATACACACACACACGCACACATACACTGGCAGACATGCCCAGGAACGGATACTCATTTGTTAGAATCTCGCTTTGTTGGCACATTTCGTTCGCATTTATCGCCTTTTCTTGGGCTCAACAAATCTGCTGACAGTTCCTGTTGTCGTCTATCTATGCAATCCATCTATCTGTCTCTCACTACTCAGGGAATGTATCTTTTATCTTATTATCCGCATTCGACAAGAGTATCATGTGCGATAAATTGTGTTTGTCTTCGGCTGTTCATCAGCAGCAACACAAACAGAGACTGAGACAGACACACAAAGACTCTTAGAGTCTCAGACAACTGAGGTCAGCAAGATGCTGGTAAGTTATCCTATTAGGGTTGTATACCCCCCTCCCTTCTCACCACTATTCCAAATTGACTTTATATTGAGCTCATTAATCCTAACTTCATCGATGTACAAACAGAGCACAAAACGTGACTAACTCACAGCTTGCACTTGCAACATTGATCAGTCCGTTGTTAATATTTAAACAAGTAAGGAATGCAACAGTTTGGAGTGTACAAATGTTGAATACCCTAGGGATAACTTTTAAATGTATTTATAAGACCTTTATCCAACACTAAAAACAACTAAGCACTTAAACGTAACATTTTTATTATTTCAGAATATTTTTCAGCATTGATACGAAACACTTAAAAATATTTAAATGTTTATTATTTTTGTAGTGTTGTTCAACTCTTCAGCAAATTAAACTTTCAAATACTCTGTGAACACGTTTGAAATGCTATTATGAGAATTTTATACAACACTTTACATTATACTTTACACTAAAAAACAATGTTATAGTCATTTTTGTATAAACTTTTCATGACAAACAGATTTATTTATGCTTTTTATTGAATTTTCAACGTGTCTCAGCTATTTTTAATGCCAGTTACGTTAATGTTGTGACAATTTAAAATGAAATTAAACAAATCAATAAACTTTACTTTGAAATAATTAGAAATTGAATTTGTAAATCGATAATGGGTTCACTTTGAAAGTTTCCTTTGTAATTGACTTTAAAACAAGAAGAGGAGAACTTAAAGTTTCAAACTACCATGTGCAGAGATAATTATATTGGAAAACTCACCCCCGCTAACATGAATATTGCTACCCCATGTTACTATAGTGGATACCAAGGGTCGAAGGGGAAGAAGCTACACCATGTAAAGGTCTTTCATAGGTCATCAAATCTAAACCACAATTGCTGCATAAAGAAATAATCCAAACGAGCCCCGGACAATTGCCCCAAATTCATAATTGCAGAGAGAAAGAAAGAGAGAGAGAGAGCAGAAAACATATAGCTCATACTATATAATAGAATATCAGGCACAATGCACGTAATCACAACAGAACAGAACAGAATAGTAACAAATGAAAATGGGGCAGCAAAAGAGCAATAAACACACACAGAACGTGGGTCAAAACTGGCATGGAAAATGTGGAGTAAAGTCCTGAGAGGAGGTGCCAAGGGGCGGGGGGCAGGCGGGGCAAATTGATGCCTGGCAGTGCAGTTAGTGCGTCGTCTGGAAGCATTCAGGCGGGGGCAAAGTGCGCTGCCATTAGCGGAAGTTGGCATCGAGCACAAATGTCACAGGGCTGGCCGTAGGATATTTTGCAGCTCGACATTTCTATAGAGTATCCCTGTGTGTAGGTGTGTGTGGGTGGAGGGAGGGGGGCTATTCGTGTTGTGTTCCTTTTGAATGGCATTAAAGCAGTGTGCCGCCGTTGGCAAGGACATAGCCTGCAAAAAGGTAAACATTGTGCATATTTAACCAGGCGCCAAATATGAATGAGCCTGCAACAGAGAATGATGCCCCGAAATGAGTGCCAAGTAGTGGTGGGGAGGGGGGTAGGAGGCAGAGAAGAAGGAAAGCAGCCTGACGGGCTCAGGGCGATAATGTTGGGCGACCTCGTTGACTTTGTCGGCACGTGCTCGTGAACTGAAGAAATGAATTTGTATATATAAAGAACATAGTATATATATGTATATTCACTCATGTTTACTTTCGGCCACAGCACGAGGCACCCTGTTGAGGCGCCCTGTCGACGGAACTCGCATATGTAAGCGCTTATTTTTGTGCCGTTCTCGCATGTTACATGAAAAATGAAAGCGAAAATCAATAAACGACAAAGCACGCGATATGAAATTACCAACGCGCCCACTGACCCCAAGATAAAAAAAAAGTTTCTATAGATGGTTAGAAGAACGGACGGACAGACGGACGGACGTACAATATATGGTAGCTGCAGTGGATAAATGGAATGGGGAAGGGGAAGGTGCTGGGAAACGAGGCGTCGCGACGCCAAATGAGAAGTTTCCTTTCCTTTACTCTTTTTTTTTTTTTGGTGTGTGCGTATGCGGGCTTATAAATATTTACAGTCGACCGGAGCATCAACGCGTTGTTGTCTGCCAGGGGAGTTGCTCCTTTTGCCCCTCCCCCTCTAACGTTCTCTTTGCAGCCACAAGTCCTTCAGCTTGAGTATTTGTATGCAGATGCTCTGAGCACTTGCTCGAGCTGCTTTCCCTCATTTACGCTTGTTCCGCTCCTGCCTCTCCCTCGCTGGCTTCCTCTCTCTCTCATTCTTCCCCTCTCTCCCCTTCTCTCCCACTCTCTGCTCGCTTTGTTCACGTAATTTATGCTCATTGCAAGAACTTATCCCCGCCAGAGAGACTGCGGCATATTTGTTTTTGTGGGTTCTCGCTTACAGCACAGCAACCCTACCCCCCGAGTGCTCCCCAGCACCGCAACCACCCCGCCCCTGTACCCTACCCTAACCGAGTCGATTGGAGTAAGCGGCTTTTCCTACGACAGTCGTGGATTTTGGCTTTAGATTCTGTTGACTTGGCTCAGAGCCCTTTTGTTTTACATGTCGACACACCCACACTTGTCTCTGTATGTGTGTTTGTGTGTGTGTATGTTTTGTCATAAATTTAACATGACTTGCATTATTTTTCGACGACGAGGCACAAACAAACTGTGCCCAGCTGTGGGAGTTGTTGTTGTTGCTTCAAGTAGCATCATCAGCTGCGTCAACTGCGGACGCGGCTGCGGCTGCGAGTGCGACTGCAAAGGAGTCTGACAAATATGGTAATTATTAATGTGGGCAAATTAAGTTAGGATCGTTGATTTCATGCATAAGCAACACGTTCACACGTGCCACACATGTGACATGCGCCGAAAATCAAGTGTGATTGGGAATAGTCGACACACAGATACCCTGAAGAAGGGACAGAAATAAATGGTATAAGTTACTAAGAGCAGACAGAAGATATGAATAGTGCAAAGTCTAGTTATGAATTGAAGACGGACTAGTGATATAACCTATGGGGAATGTACCCCTCTTCACTACTTTCTATTGAGCTCATTAATCCCAACTTCATCGATGTACAAACAGAGCACGAAACGTGAACAAGTCACAGCTGGCACGTGCAATATTGATGAGTCTATTTATAATATTTAAATATGTAAAGAAGGCAACAGTTTAGTACGACTCGACTGTTAATTACCCTATGCATAAGTTGGAAATGCCGTTAGAAGACTTTTAACCAAAACTAAGTGCTACTAAGCACTGAAACGTATATACATTTTGATTGTTTTTAAATATTTTGGAGAAGTTTAGTGTACAAGACTGTTAAAAACCCTTTGGAGAACTTTAAATTGCTAATACAAGAGTATTAACCAACACTTAATCGTAGTTAAAATTTAAAAATACTTCAATTTTATTATTTCAGCATGTTTTTCCGCAGTTTACCCGACAGTTAAAAAACCTACGGTTTACTTTAAAATACTGTTAAAAGAACATAATACAACACTAAATGCCACTAACCACTTAAGAATATTTCAATTTACAATATTTATTTTATATTTCTTTACAACTCAGCGCACTCGACTGTTAAATAACCTGTGGGGAACTTTAAAATGCCTTTCCAACACTTAATGCTTATTAACATTAGAACAAATCAAGTGTTCAAACCATTTTCACAGTAAAGAAAATTTATGAATGATTTTTTCATCAATTTTGATAAGTCTCAGTAATTTAAACAATTAGTTCAAAACTCTATAGTAAAATCTGCTCAAGACTTATTATAAAACACCTGTTCAAAGGTAGAGATGCATACAGTGCACAGTATAAGATGAGATCAGAAACTTAACGAGATAAATCACTTGTTATGAGTAATCTAAATCTGTTTACTTAACAAAATTGATTTATTTAAACTTGTGATTTATAGAAAACTTCAACTAAGGCTACAATCAATCTATAATAATCACGCACTTGACTCATAACAAATGTAAGACTGTTGAAATTGTGGTTTATTTGTGAAGAATCTTCATGGGAGTACCTCGCGCTTAAATAGGTGAAGGTGAAACGACGTAATAACTTAAGAATAAACACATTTAGCCAAGCACATTGAAGCGCACCTTAGCCAATGCCACTCAAAAGTCTGACGACGACGAAAAAAAAACAAAATAACAAGAAACAATCAACATAATACCATATAAAATAAGATATATGTTCAAGGTATGAAAAATATGCGATGGCAAGAACGAATAACGAAATGCTGCTACAAGCACAAATCATCATGCACAGAGAGAGAGAATGCACGAGGTAACAGACAGACAGAAAGAGAGAGGGAGAGGGGCAGATGAAGAGAGAGTAAGTTATGAGAGAGCACTACTGTAGGGAGAGAGAGAGAAGCACAATTCAAGAGAGCAGAGAGCGCAACATGCAGCACATTGTCAGCTGTACGTAACGAGGAGGCGTGAGGAGATGAGGGAGGGGCAGAGTTGCCGCCCCCACGCCACGAAAACTAAATCAAAAGCTTCACAATTAGGCCAAACGAGCGGCGACTGCGACGCCGACTGCGACTGCAACTGCGACTGCGATGCAGGCAGCCGGGCAACTGAGATATGCAGCCAACTATTTGTGTGTGTCTGTGTGTTGGAGTGTGTGTGTGCGCTACATGCAAATTACTGTGGCAAGTTGCGGGCGAGAGCAGCCCAGCATAAAACTATGTCGCTGGGTCGCCTCGCTCTGTGTGTGTGTGATTGTGTGGGTGCATGATTGGGGATCACTGTGGTTGTTGTTGTATTGCTGTTGTTATTGTTGGCAGGTGCCAGCAGCTGCAGGTCCAGGGAAAGACTCTAATAAAAGGTGCGTCGTGTAGCAGCAGCCAAAAGGCAAAGACAGCAAGGAGGCAGGCGAGTCTGCCAAGCAAACAAGCAGGTCTCTCTCTCCTTCCCCCTCTCTCTCTTTCTCACTCTCTCTATCTTCCATTTGCCCGTCTCGCTTTAATCACATGTATTTGTGAGGCTGCTCATCGAGTAGCGTCGCGGCAGCTTGTCACTTGAAGCCCGCTTAATGTTCCAGAAATGTGGCTCAATTACGTGCGTATGTCTATTCTTAGAGAAGTCAAGGCTCGCCCCTAATAAGAAATCATGTGCAGTAAACAAGCAACTTTCTTTCAGTTCTAATCAATGCACAGCAAGCCGAGTCATAAGCCACAAGATTTCCACATAACTGGGAAATTTTGAAATGAACTTCCGTAACTTCCCAATAAAAAACTTTACAGAATAGAAATAAATAAAAGTATAATACAAATTTATACTAATCAGTTCAGCCTTAATGCAGATACATAGTTCTGTCTTATCTTTCAATCTTACTATACATATCTCTGTACTGTATATTTTTTATTGTATTCTTCTAAACATCGACACACCACCACATCATTTGCATATATCGCGATTTATCAATTCGCCTATCGAACTTCAATCAGTTGTTAATGATAAAAATTATATTACCAAGAAATAAATGGTGGATCCAATTACAATTCTACATTCTTTATATTTGAACATTATAATGTATTTAATATCGACACAGCTTTGAAAAACATATGAATTCATAAAATTTAAACCTACTATCCTGTCTTTAGTATTATTCATGTTACTTTCCCCTGTTCACCATTTTACATCATAAACATCAATTTTCTGAATTATCAAAGTAATCGATTTATATCTGTTATTATAAAATTCCTGTTTTTCGTTATTGTATATTTATGCAAATTAAGTTAGTGTGGATTGTGTTTGTTACCACAATAACATGAATACTCGAAATTATAATGAATAAATGAATTCGTATTCCCAAACCAAGCTGCAGCTGAAACGAGGGTGTCCACTCGAGCAGTTTCCTTTATCTTAATTAAGTTCAATTATCAGAAATCTAGCGGCAAAATTAGGCACACACACACATACGTGTTATATATATATATTTTTGTGTATGTATGTATGTAGGTATTCGCAAATGTCATCAACGAAACCGTAAAAGCCCCATCGTGTATCTATTCTAGGGCAAATGGAATGGTTGCTTGTACACACTACGTAGCTGTCCCATTAGCCCCTTTGGCGCACAGTTGCCGCATTAGGCACGCCGCACAATTAAGCACAGCATTGCAAGGGGTGGCAGGCAGTGGGCGGTACAGAAAAAAAAATAAATGAGACAGGAGTAGGCGTGGGTGGTGACTTCGTCTTTGGAATGCAGACAATTCTGTGCAGCGGCACAAATCGGACGACAAATTAAATAAAGCAATTGCAAAATTCCTTTTATTTCTAAATTAAATTACATTCGATTACATTTCAATTAAAATTTGAATTAGTTATCGATAAGTGCAGAACAAGAAGAAGGAGGCAAAGGCAGAGCGGAATGATAGGCACAAAGAGAAATTGCTCAATGTCGAACTAGAGAATGAAGAATTGTACTTTCGTAGTTCCTTTTTTTAGTTTAGGTTCGCGAAATCAATTTATTGATCAATGTAAATCGATAGATATCGAATAGTAATGAATTATAGTTGCTAGTACAACTTTTTTTTGAGTGCACAATAATTATCATCGTGAAATAATAATGAAAATTTGATTGCAGACGGATATTAAACATAAAAGTTATTTTAAAAAAAAACTTTAATGGACGTACAGATTTCCAAGGCGCCGCCTGCAAGTATGCAATATAAAATACACTCAGCAAACAAATTCTCGATCAGGTTAGTAGGGGGTATATAACAGTCAAGTATAGCTTTCTTACTTGTTCTATCAGAAACTTGTTCGCACATTTGCCATACGTTATTAACTGAGATTGCGAAATGAAATTAAACAGCTACTGATAATCGCACAACAATATTTATATAGTATAACGATCACAAGTTTACTCTATAGACCAATTAATGTGCAAATTAACTTAAACTACTACTGCAATTAAGTTTTCTGGAATAGAATGTGATGTGCAAGGTCTCATGAGATTTGCAATTAAACTCACACGCTAATTCCATAGAAGATTTACAAAGTATACACGAAAACTCGGACAAAATAAAAGAGGAAGTTATTGAAATATCAAGACAAGAAAGTGTCTATAAAAGTTTGCATTCATCATCGAACTTTCTTCATAACGAAATTGCATGTTAACAGGCAGAAGGAAGCAACGCATTGACGCTATCTTTTTGCACTTATTTATATACTATATAATATATAGTTATATATATAGTAAGAAACTGAAGTCTAACCACACTTTGTTGACATTTCAAGAAACTGATATACAACAACATTTGGTGGTAACAACTGCAGTCTTGTTCAGTCTCAATTGGGCAATTTCCGGCACGGTCAGGTGCTTCTTATCAGCCCCATTCCTTGCAAAGCGCACCTGTACGCAGTTTTTCGAAAGAGCACTAAGGGAATCGCCCCAGACCAGGCCCAGGTTGGTCGGGCCAGGCCAGCGTTGCGAATATGCCAAATAGGTTAACAGCCGTTTCGTGCCTTTAGCTCGAACATTTTTGTGGGTTACCTGTGTTTGCATAAACCTTTTTTTACGTTTCGTTTGAGCTGTTATATACCCTATAAGCGTGGCAAAATGGGGGCTTTCGAGTTGAAAAGAAATTACTGTCATTATATGTGTACAGTTCCTTGAATACTGGGTATATTTATGTCGATCAACAGCCTGAACTGCTCGTTGCAGCGGCAGTTTAACCCACATTCCATTGGAAGGCGCACTGCGAATTGCACAACGGGCAGCAGGCGAGATTAGGTAAGGCGGGGGCGAATGCGGTGACGGAGGGGCACTTGGAGGTTGGGCAATATGTAGTATGTAACGAAACGACAAACAGCAGACAATTTAATGCCTATTTGCATTTGAAAACAACAACAGAAGCAGCAGCAGCGACGGCAGCTACAAACTGTAGAATCAAGTGTCGGTGCTGGAGGGGCCAGTAAACGGGTAAATTAATGAGAGGCAAGAAGACTAAGAAAATAACAGCCGAAAATCCGTCGAACAGCGACTCTGAGATACGCCGAGATGTCCAGAGAGTGTGTGTGTGTGTGTGAGTGTATGTGTGTGTACACTCGTACAAAAACGAAAGTTGTTTCCAAAGAATACCCTAATTCAAGTTTATACGCGCCACACACAGCAACTGCAGATACAATTGGATTTAGGGATGGGTATCGATATGATATCGATATTAAAGTCAAAGACCATTTGATATGCAACATATTTACAATATGTATCGATACATTGTACAATATATCGATAGTACGATAGCGTACGATCTTTATTTATATATTTTTTACGTTTTCCTATATCAATATCGATCATTTTCATGGCGATGCCCATCCCTAATTAAATGCGACTTAGTTACGATTGTAACAGTTTTGTTATTTCTAGAGAGAACTATATAGATATTAAACTTATGCTTACATAGTATAATCATATTCACCTCTTTGCAAGGAGTCGTGCATACAGCTGCAAGTAATGGTGTGCGGGGCTATAAATGTTACGATAACGATAACGATAGTATGTTGTACTTGTTTAATTATTTGATTTATCGAGAGTATCGAGTTATATTCGGATTTAAGTTGTTTTAGATGTGCGCACTAACGTATCATTATATTAATTTATTGAAATTATTTATGAATTATATATTCCGTGAACACACACACACACACGTCTGTTGCTGTGGCTGTTGTTGTGGCTGTTGTAATTTTAGATTCAGTTGATTTTCTCTCTATCTTTTTCTCTCTCTGTGATTTAATTTATTATTGCAATTGTTGCTGTTGTAGTTGAGTTAATGTCACAAACACACGCTTGGAGGACTCTTCAACAATTTGTTTCAAATTGAAATTCCCAACTACATATTCAAGGCTCTCTAATATTGATCTTGAGTCGAATTACATATACGTATGCCTGTGCAAGTGTGTGTGTATGTGTGCGTGGGTATTTTAAGTGCAACTCTTAAACCTCAGTGCGCTAACTTACATTCGTGCACACATGCATACATATTGTATATATACATGCATATGTGTACACGTATGTATATATTGGACGCACATGCAAGCACAAGCTTGACACACACAACACACTCACATACACTGTACAAACGCAATATTTTTTAAAGTATTATATGCATAAATGCTTGTTTTTGTGTTCCGTTCTTTACGTATGCGTCACACGTCGTCTTTGCGTGCTCGACTCCGTCTCACGTTTGATTCTATCGCTGAAACTTGTCGACTGCCGACGACATTGTCCGCGTCGCGGAATTCTGCTGCTGTTGCCAGTTGCAAATTACGGACCTGCGCAATGCGGAGAGTCCTCGCCAATCTTGCTCTTTCTCTCTCTCTTTTTCCCTCTTTGTGCAGGCTGCGACAACGATTGCTCACGAATACATTTTAATGAACAATCTTTTTAAACAAAATGCGCGCAACTTATTGCCAATCTGTACATCCACAACAAGTGCGGGTAACGTGAGCTTGAACGTGAGATCGCCAAAGAAATTAATCGATACATCAGCTCAATCGATAGGTGTACACGCATTTCGATTATAGCTTTGTTTACATTTTGCATAACGTGATTTTGATCGATTAGAAATTTAAATTCAAATTATTTAAAATGCTTAATCGATAGGCATACACGCAACAGTTCACAATAAGGCTTTGTTTACATTTTGCATAACATAGTTGTGATCGATGAAAATATGCAAGTAACAATCATTTGCAATGTTTTCTTATTTGTTAATATTATTAAAAGTGTTTACTCTATTACCCTATTGATTTTTGCATTAGTTTGCGATTAGAATTGTTAAGCGTAACACGCTTTGACCTTGAACAATAGTCAAGCATAGATTGTGTAAGTGAATACGAAGTTCAAAATTGGTTAAGTTTACTTGAAATATACTGTATACTAATCCTGAGACTAATGCAACAAAATAACAAGCTCTCTTTCACTCTCCGCAGAGAGGCTGCGCTCATACACATTCACATGTTTGCCACGTACACGTGCGTCAGATCAAACACACATGCATACATGTGTGTGCACATATATACATATATATGTGTGTGTGTGTGCCTGTTGTTTTCTTCGCGCGCATTTGAATTTCTAAAGTGAATTTAAATGAATTTGTCGCTTGAAGCACTTTGCAGCACTTTGAATTGAAATTGCGCTGTGGCCTGTTTGTTTTTATAATTTATTTCAATTATTTTTGTAACATGTAAATACATACAGACATACGTACGTACGTGTGTGTGTTTGTATGTAAGTGTGTGCACTTTGCCAGCAGTACCTTTCATTCTCTCTCTCTTGCCTGCGCTCGCCTCTATGCAGCTTACGCTCTTGCAATTACTCTCCCTCTGAAAGAGATAGAAAGAGAGTCTGTCAGGCTCTCATTGGCTGTCAGTGTATGTGTTTGTGTGTGTGTGTGTTGTTGGCGCTTATTAGGGCACTAGGTTTTCATGCAAACCTCGGAAAACTGCCGCGCACACACACACGTGGACGTGGTGCGACAGTTTTGGGGCAACTTTTGCATTTCCTGTGCCCCTTAAAGAAAAAAGCTCTGCTCTGAAAATCATCAAGCATACGCCACGTTTGCCTTGAGTGAATTGAACTTCTATTGAATGCCAAAACTAAATTGTTTATGACATAATGCAAGAAACTCACACACACGCACACATGCACACTTGCACACAAATAGCAACTATATTTAAAGAATGCTCACGCGCCATATGTTTGGCAGAGTCGCTATTGAGTGGGCGGGGGGAGGAGGGGAGTAGTAGAGGAGCAGCCAGCAAACATGAAAAATCTTGTGTGTGTTGAACAAAATAACGAGAAAAACTCGTTAGCAAACACAAACGAAACGTAAAACATTTAAATAAAATATACATTATGTATACGCGCTGTGTGCGCGCTGCGTTTTATCAGCTTGTGCAGCGCAAAGAGAGGGAGAGAGGGGGTAGGCTGGCAAGAGAGAGAGAGAGAGAGAGCTGCACAGAAATAGAGAGTGACAGCGACTGTGAGTAGTAGAAAAAGCTTTGCCACAGCACACTAGCACACACACACACACATGTATACTCATTCCCTCACACACACACACAGAGACATGCGCTCGCTCTGCTGCTTTGACACACTTTTATATGACGTCGTTTATTTGAATTTTTCGTTTTTTTTTCGTACGTTTCTTTCTATTGCTTATTCCCTTTTTATATTTGCCTCATTCCTCGCATTCCTCTTTGCAGTTTAGTTATTCTATGCTGCCTTTTGCCTGACATTTGACCAATGGAGAATGAACTGTTTGAGTCGCGCTTCTCGTTTGTTTTCTGCCAATAATTAACACATGTTCTTGCTCAGCTGCTGCCTCTATCGCTGCCTCTGCCTCTGTTGCTGCCTTTGCCTCTGCTGTCTCCAACAACATTTCCAATTGGAAATTGTCAAGTTTTCTTATTGTTGTTGCTGTTGTCGATTAGATTTGTAGTGTTAATTGAATTTGCTGAATAGAAAACTAGAGCATTACGATTTTGGTAAACATACAATGCACGCACACACACACACAGGCAGCATGTGTGTTTGTAGGTCTGCGATGGGCCTGGGTGTGAGTATTTATGTAACCAGCATGGCAGGCATAAGGCAGCGACTGCGACAGCAGCAGAGGCAGCGGCAGAGCGCAGCACTCGAGCCAAGGCACAGGCACACACACATAGATACATTTTTGGCATTGAAACAAAACGTAGTTCACAAAAAGCACACACGCACACTGTGACAGCGACTGAGAGACACACAGATACGCGCCAACACACACACGCAGACGCGCACGCACACTGGTACAAATGTGCGAAGACGATGGCGCAAAGAACGTTGAAGAAACTAACATGCGACGCATAAACACACACACACACAGGCAGAGATTCACACATACACACACACACAGAGACGCAGCTTAGAGAGATACACATGGTGCACACTGTGCACAGTGGGCAACAAAAAGCACAATAGAGAAGCGCGTGCACTCGATTTAATTCGAAACAATGTTCGTTGGAATTCTCAACAACAACAACGACAGCAACAATAACACATGAAATATAATTTATATAGCACTTTCTGTATGTTTTTTTCTTAAACTCATTTGAATGTTTAATCTTGCGACTCGATCTGATTATTATATAATTATTATTTATTGTTTTTCCTTATCGATGCAGCACAGCAACAGCAACAACAACAACACGAGAGAGTACACATATACAATGTATATGTATGTTGTATTATTTATTTCGTTGCAATGTTGTTACATATGTATGTATGTAGAGGTAGTTAGCATATAAACAAAACTCACTGATGACGACGCTCTGACTCTGACTGAACTCAACTGAACTGAACTGGACACTGACTGTGCGAGACGCTGATGGAAACTGTTTTGCCTTATGCACTCACCAAAAATGTACCTCTCTGGCTCTCACCCGCTCTCACGCTCTCTTGCGCTCTGCCTTTATCTGACTCTCGCAATCTCGCTCTCCCTTGTTGAGATTTCTGTACAGAACTTTAAATTCCAATGCTGGGTTAGTCAGTGGTTGCACACACAGACAAACATCCATACACACACACACACACATGCACACGTACTAACGCATACCTATAGACGCTCGTTTCAATTTTGCTTTCGTTGCCCATTTCAATTCGTAAGAGAGCGCTCAGTCAGGCTCTCTTGCGTTCCGCCCACTCTTTTTTAGTTCTGTCTTTCTCTTTAGTAAACTGTGGTTCTACCTAGCTCGCTCTCGCGTGTGCTCTGGCTCTCTCTCTCTCTTAAAAAAAACAACCACTTTACGCTCAAACTGGATTCGATTTACATTCTCATTGTGCAAGTTGGATTGCCCCGAGAACAACAATTAAAGTAATCCCAAAAATCTATTAAGCTTTTCAACTCAAATTTATCGAAATCAAAATTAGAATTATTTTTAATTAGATTTAAGTAGTTTTTAAATATTGAGAATCATAACATTGTTCATTTATTCGTAAACAGCAATAATAACTAAAATCTCTGGACACATACAATTAATTTATTTAAATCTTTATTTCTAACTGTTTGTTTCTATAAAATCTGTAGTGTAAAGTTGTCAGATTTTGATGAAATAGGAAAAACTATGCATAGGTCACTGTATAATTTTAATTGATACTGATAATTGGTGTTATTTTGAAAAAGAATACTAGTCTTTATTAAAATACATCGGGGAAATAAGTATATGTGCTGATATAATATAAAGAAAAACTAATAAGAACAAAGAGAATTCAAAATACTACTAAAACTCGAATGATTTATATACATACATTAAAACATTTACATTTATTATATATAGAGAAAAGTCGATGTAGTTAAATTGAGGGTAATATCGTGAACAATAACAAAAATCGACGGATTGGTTGTACTATAAGTCAGCTATCGATTTGAACCGGTTCATTCCGACTTATTATATATGTATTATATTATATATAGCGAGCAATAAGAAGCATGTGTGCCAAGTTTCATCAAGATAGCTCTAAAAATGATAGACTAGTTGCAGCAGACAAAGATATATGGCTAGATTCCACTCCCTGTTGATCCTGATTCAAAGTATATATCGTATATTCTTTAAAGGTTCGAAGATATCTCTAAATGCATTCCAAACGCATGTTCTAAATTAAAATACCCTTTGCAGGGGTATACCAAATATGTTAAATGAAACACGATTTTATTTATTTAAATCGATAGACGATTTTATTAATATCATATGCATATACATAGAGCTACTAATCAGATTAGGGATAATCAAAATAACCGTATATCATCGTCAGTATTACAGAGATTGAAATTGCATTATGAAATCTACACGCATCTTAACGTTAGATTCATCATTCGGAATTAAGAATCATTCATATAAGAAATCTACACATCTTATCGCTTAACATTCGAAATTAGGAATATTACATATAGTAATTCTAGTCAATTTTACGTTATTATCAACAGTGTTCGATTGCTTAGGAGATTGAAGGAAATTCAAAAGAATATATATCACACAAAATAACATAAATAATAACTAAAGAAATCGTATAATTAAAAAGCCCTGTGTACGGTGGATTTTCAACTATAATTCGTCAAAAATGAAATATCTATGTACGTGAGATTCACGTGAGATGTACGTCGTGTGTTTACGTAAATAAAGAAAATATTCCTGAACTTTACTGGTCGAGATTATTGCTTATTGCTTTTAAAAGAGATTCCCAATTGCAATTCAGCTATCATTATCGTTGTTATAGCTGATTATATAGGCAGCTGTCTCCATGGGACAAAGCGAAGGCGCCGCCTTCTGTTCGAACTGCTCGAGAACCTGAAGAAATGTGAGTGTGCTGCGCTGGCAACTAACGGTGGGTTGCTCCTTGCTTTGCAGTACGTTGCAGACATCGAACTGTGTATGAGAGAATAGTTTAGACTAAATGAACTAACTGTTACTCAGTGATGGGAACTTACCTGATCTGCCTGTGAATCGCTGTTGCACTGCAGCACCTGAGTGCGATGCAGGACGAGACCAATGCGCTGAATTGGCGCTGTACTCTTGGAGAGGCGACGCATCACAGTCACATCCAGTTCCTCAATGGCTGACATATGCGTCTGTCCAAACTGCTGCTGGGCGCCAGTCCATTCGTTTTCTGTGTAGATGAACTTATCCAGCGGATCTAGCAATGCTTGCAGTGCACGATGGGCTGCACTTGTTAAGTAGCTCGCCGGATGCGCTTCCGATGGGCGGGAGCAGCCAACGATCTTCTCCAGTACAAGCCGATAGATATGCAAGACGGGTTTGTTGTCCAGCACTCCCTGACCGAGGCCGCGCTGATCATCGTAGGCCAGACGACGATCCTGCATGATTTCCAGCTCTCCAGATGCCAGCGAGGAGCCACCCAAGGGTTGACCAGTTAGCAACGCTAGACGCATATTGGCATCCTCAATGAAAATGGCCGAGGGCACGGGATAATAGTTGGCCTGAAGTGGCAACTTCTCCAGCCTGCGTCGCTTGATCAGCTGCAAGCCATTGAGATCTGTATAGAAGGTTTCCCCACTATCGATTTGTGTCTGCAGGCGCATCACAATCTCCGTGTTGTCCTCCACTCCAATATCGACGAGATTACGTATTTCTGGTGCATCCCCACGCAGAATGGTCTGATGTATAACATGGGATAAGCCAACGGAAACAAACGACTCCAGTTTGCCTTCGCTGACGAGCACCACGGGTCGAGCCACAAGCAACGGCATTGCGGGTCCATTGGGCAAAAACAAATACGCTCCGGACTTATCGCCATGTGCACGCGTGCCATATCGTAGGAACTTCAGGTGCACGGGCACGTGGGGTGTGTCGGACGTGAGCTGTATTGATTTCAGTGTGCCGTACTCTGAGAATGCTACGCTGGGACCGCTACCAACACGTAGCGAGAACTCACGATGATCACCGAACTTGACATTCTCCGGATACAATCCCAAATTCACTGTAACCGGTGTGGTCATCAACAAAGTGGAAGCAAACGAGGTGTGGCTGGAAAAGAGGGAATCCTCATTAGAAACATTACATTATTATATACAAGATAATCAGACTCACATCGGCTTGGAGTCCGAGACGGTTAGCACGTAGGTGGTCAGTCCCATTGGCGGCACACGTGCCTTGAAGAGCAGACGATATTTGGTTGTGGACGCTTGTGGATTGACGCTCTTGCTGAGTGTATCGTGATGCCAGCTCCAGACGGGATTCACCTGCGCCTCCACAGCTTTGCCTGTCAGATCGCTGACGCTAATAAACGGACTGGATACATAGAAATCGACGAGCTCCTCACGCCAACGTGGCACCGTGTTGTGCAGCACAACATGCTTGGTGGGCAACTCTTCGCCCAGTATGATGGTGGTACGACTCTCCTCCACGCCCACACCGGGCCAGCGTGCATCATCCAGGGTGAAGTAATGGAAATTGTAGTCCGGACTGTAGATGGAAGGCTTGGTGAGCAATCGATAGACTGCCTGCTGCATTACAAACTGGCACGACTTGAGGGCCAGCATCATTCTTGCCTCATAGTCGGCCACCACATGCGTCTTGGCTGTGCCCGTTATGCCGTCGTGATGCTGGAACAGGGAGAGCTCACGGCGTGCCCCTTCGAGCTTCTGACTGAAGCCCGCCATGGCATCCCAGGGCAGCCAGGCGTGTAGCATTTCTGCGGCACGCACATAGTGCATAAGTACGCGATCCATGCGCTTATGATAAGGCCTCGAGGTGTAGTAGCCACTCCAGTAGTTGTCGGCACGATCCGCATAGGTAAAGAAGTCGCCACTGAGCGAAGGAAAACTCAGTCCTGCTCCCGCCTGATGAACTGCATCGAAATACTCTTGCAGTGTTCCGAACTGTGCCTCCACATTGAAGTGCGGTTGGTTATTGATGTGCTCGAAGAGCTTCTCATAATTGACACGCTGCACATCCCATTCAGTATTCTGTTTATACCGGAAATCATCGCCCAGCGGCACCAGCAGCACATTGCTACGATACAGCTCGGCCTTCTTTTTCCACTGATCCACCAGCAACTCTGAACGTGCGCCCACATTGTTATCGTCGATTGCCTTGGGCGGTACTCGCCAGGGGCAGTTCAGTCCAAAGGAGCCCATGCGCTTAAAGTCGAACTGGCAACAGACCTTGGGGTCGGGACCACAGGTGTGTGGTATATCATAGGAATAGAAGGGCATCATGTGTGTGAACAGTGCGGTCGAGCCTCGTGTATCCCATATCTGACGCCAATAGAATTCCAATTGTCTTTGTAGTGCCAGCTCCTTTTTCACCGAGTAATGAGTGCGTTGTATAAGGAGATTCTGAAAGCCACTTCCACGCAATATATACGGCATGGTGGGACTGTGTCCGAATGGATCGATGGCCCACGAGGAGGTGGGCGTTATATTGAAATGTTGCTTCAACCATGTCTGTCCCTCGGTCAGCTGCAGCAACACATTGCGCCAATGGGAATTGGCCTCGTCGGGCATTACCCAACCGCCGGTTACGAACTCCAGCTGACCTTTCTTCACCAGCCTGAAAGTATACCAGGTTAAACATCAATCAATCAATCGATCTCCATATCAATTTGATCACTACATACGCTTTCATTTGTTGTTTCTTATTCTCTCCCAAATCTTCATAGAAACGCGAGAAATATGAAATTTCAGCCCAAATGAATTTCATATCTGGATTCTCGGTCAGGTGGCGCAATGCATTCGATAAGATGTGTTTGGTATCTGTAAACAGAAACATGGGAAACCAATTAAAGTAATTATTATTAAAAGCATAGTTTGGAAATTGATAATGATATGATATGATATGACAACGTAAAAATTATACTATAAATTCCTTGAAAAAGGTTTTTCAAATTGGTAACATGCCAATTCATTGTTTTCAACAAAGTACACGTATCTCAACATACATATAGTAAACATCTGATTGTTATCAATCTCAGCTTAGTACACGTACGTGGCTGGCAATGTATACGCTTCGAAAAGCATTTAAGAAATGATGCAACTCAAAGATATAAATAGATAATCCTATACATTGTAAGGTATAATCTTACCAGCATTATAATAATCCTCGAAGGTCTGTATCCAGCCAGGATCATTATGCGAGTGAGGCACCACAAACACCTTCAACTTATGGTGTCTGTTGTACTTGAGGTCATCGTATTTTATGTTCCAGCCCTGCTTCCACACACCGCCATCAATGTCCTCAAAGGACATTTGGTCATAAAGCTGCAGCATTTGCACATCCACTTCGGGTACCTGCCCGACCACGTCGATGCACTCGCCATTGTTGTTGTTATTCTCATCGGTTTCAATCAGGTTCGAACGTAATGCCAACTTTCTATCCTTTCTGACTGAGCGCCTTGCAACATCTTCGTTAGGATTCTCCCGCAATACGCTGTCCAAATGCTGCGCTCTGGCTTCAAGCGAAATATAATTGGGCTGTTCGGGAAATTGAAATTTAATATGAAACTTGCCAAATGTCACACACACACACAGACACAGAAACAAAATTAGCAAGCGTACCTTTTTTACATTGGGTGCCGGTGCGGCAAAATTAAGGATCACATAGAGACTGAGAAAAATGAGGAGACAGCCACAGCAAATGAGTAGCGCAAAGCGACGACGAATGCGTAGCATACCGTATTAGTGGAGCATAGAAACTAACACACCTGCAGCTATTTAAAATCTTTTTAAATAGAGAGCGTGTATTTTTCACGTAAACAAATGCTAAACGCTAAAACGATTGACCGATGCTATCGATAAACGAGCATGTAGTGATGCCAAGTTGAATTAATGTGCAGGTGGCAACTCTAATGGTCAAATCGATGATATCAGCTGTTTGCAATCGATAGCCCGTGCTGCCAACCTATGAGAAAAAACTATTCCACAAAGAGTCCTGGCAGTAAATTGGAGTCAGTTAACTGTTGATTTTAGTATAATAACTTAAAAACAATTTGGAAAATAATAAATTATACTGGTATTTCAATTGATAAGTACATAAACATTGCATTAAGACATACAAGTTGAAATGATTTAAATAAAGCATTCAGCTGGTATTGTTATTATTCTATGTATTCTCAATTCAATCGATTTCTACAGAGTCCTTCACAGCAATCCAAAAAGGAACCAAGGAACTGGAGTTTAATATTGTAACAGAAAAACAGAAATTTGAATTAAGTGTAACCAGAACACTTAATAAATTAGATGATAATTGAATCCTGCCGCAGAAGTGCTTTAGAATTTGTTGTCCATTGCGCCATGAAGCGTCAGAATGTGAGAACCCTGTCGCTGGTGGTATGCACATTTACCTATTTGCTCATCGGAGCGGCAGTCTTCGACTCGCTTGAATCGCATACCGAGGCGAAGCGTTGGGAGTTTTTGCAAGGTACATACCTATATATTCTAGATCAATATATAGTATCCCCGGCAAGATCCAAATGCACACAACAAGCCCAACTTTTGCACCCGAACACAAAAAAAAAGAATAATGAAAATTTTATCAATTGCATTTTAACGTATTATTTTTTCGTAACTGTCTGTAACATAGATCGATAAGTTGTGTATCGATAACATTTCAAATCTAATCAATCTAAGTTCTCTTGAAATACTTTTATGAATGGTAGTTAACCTATCCCAAACAATAATCTTATTAACTGTTGATCTATGTGCATTCCTTTTGGTTTTTTCTATTCGTAACTCTTAATTGGCCTTCGATCTGATTATTGATATTGGAATTCGCATCAAATTTTGCTTTCATTCCGTCGTGAAGCGGTCAAGAATAATTTCGTTAAGAAATACAATGTGAGTGCTGAAGACTACCGGATGATCGAAATAGTAATAATAGAGAACAAACCACACAAGGCGGGACCTCAGTGGAAATTCGCTGGCGCATTTTATTTTGCCACTGTGGTGCTGGCAATGATTGGTAAATATCATACTAGATTGTTAAATATCATTTAAGATATCAGAGACAAGAATACAACTGCCAATTTCCTGAAAAATTCAAGAAACAGTTAAGGTTTGTCAGTTTTTAGATTTATCTGAGATGTCATTATTTTATTATTTTAATATTTATGAAGTGGGATTAAGAGAAGTTCATCAAAAGTGTTTTATTACTACTATGTATGTATATTTGTTTTTAAAATCAAAAAAGAACAGATCCCCAGTTGTTAAAGTTTAGCTGTAAAAGGTAAAGATCTAATGAGTAAATACTTAACTTATGTTGTAATTGTAAGCTAATTATCTATGAAAGATAGTAATGAGAGCGGTAGGTAGATTAATGCAAATGTATATTTGTGAACACTGTGAATATTTCAGGCTATGGACACTCCACGCCAACCACTGTCGCTGGAAAAATGTTTACGATGTGCTATGCTATGGTATGATCGATCCTAAACTCAAACTACTAATCTACATACTATTCCAGCAGGGATTTCAAGACTTAATCTTTCAACTTTTCACAGGTTGGAATCCCCTTGGGTCTTGTTATGTTCCAGTCGATAGGAGAGCGTCTTAACAAGTTCGCATCGGTTATTATACGCCGTGCTAAGCGGGCGAGCGGAGCACGATGCACTGATGCAACTGAAATGAATCTCATGCTTGCCACTGGCATGTTATCCTCGATTATCATCACAACCGGCGCGGCTGTGTTCTCCCGCTACGAGGGTTGGAGCTACTTCGATAGCTTTTACTATTGCTTCGTGACATTGACGACCATCGGCTTTGGGGACTATGTGGCACTGCAGAATGACCAGGCGCTCACCCAGAAGCCTGGCTATGTGGCACTCAGCTTGGTCTTCATCCTCTTTGGCCTGGCTGTGGTGGCTGCCAGCATTAATTTGCTAGTGCTGCGCTTCATGACAATGTCCGTGGTGCCCTTAACCCTTTTCCAATGTTCATATAAGTTGATGTTCCTCCTCCTCTTTCAGGCAAGCGGAGGATGCTAAGCGGGACGAGCAGGATGCACAGAATCTGGCTGCTGGCAATCAACCATTGACCTTCGACGATGAGTCCACATACAACATGAATGGCAAGCTGCTGGAAAACAACTACACCACTGAGAACGATGAGACAGCATCGCTGTGCTCCTGCACCTGCATGGGCGGTACACGCTGTCTGAACCATGAGCAGTTCGTCGATCCCGATTTCCAGCCCATGGACATCATTGAGAGCACGTATTGCCTGAAACGCGCCTCTGTTTGATACGATCGAGTATCCACCATATCAGATATTTCAGATACAGATACAGATATATAAACATACTATACATGTGTGCCAAATATTTCGTATAACCCACGTAGTTAACCAACCACCCAGAAGCCAACTCAACCCGAACTAGATGTGTTAACATCTCTTTAAGATAAAAGAAAGAATCACTCTTAATATGATCATCATATGAATAAGCTGATAGTAGTAAATCAAAGAAAGAATCTCTCAAAATATGATATAGTATATACTAAACACAGATAAATTTACATATGTATATCTAAATGAGATTGAAGTTTGGATCAATTTCTGAACATTTATCTGCCTGATGTTTACGAATATCAACAGATATTTCAGTTATTTAAAGTAGTACCATATATGTATGTATGTCAAACTTGCTAGTAATCCACGTAGATAACTAACCAACCAACCACCCATAAAGAACCCAACCCAAACTATGATATTGTAGATGTGTAAGTGAGCCATGAGATTCCATAGGAAACTTGACAAAATTCAAGGATTGCTCAATTTTTAAACATAATACAAATATAGCAAACTACAATATATACACAACCTTTAAAAAGAATGTCATTTACAATTATCTCAGTTCGTGGGGATCGAAGTAGTCTAGCAAGGGCATAAGCCTTTTTAAAATAAGCACACTTCATTCTAACATCGACTCGACTACGATACACGTATAGAAAAAGTTTAAAAAAAAATTACACGTAAAAATAATCAGTTTGAAAACGTTTCCTATCGCCTTATCGCATAGGAATTTCTTTGCGATTAAAAAACAAAAATTTGTTCCCCCAATTTGATTGATATATTAATTCGATTTAATTCGATTCATCCGTAGAGTAGTAAACATGCGTGAAATCGTCCACATTCAAGCTGGGCAATGTGGCAATCAGATCGGAGGCAAGTTCTGGGAGGTGATCTCGGATGAGCACTGCATCGACGCGACAGGTACATACTATGGGGACAGTGATCTGCAATTGGAGCGCATCAATGTCTACTACAATGAAGCAACCGGTGCCAAGTATGTGCCGCGTGCCATCCTAGTGGATCTGGAGCCAGGCACTATGGATTCAGTGCGTTCGGGTGCATTTGGACAGATATTCCGCCCCGATAACTTTGTCTTTGGCCAGTCGGGAGCTGGAAATAACTGGGCGAAGGGACATTATACCGAGGGTGCTGAGCTGGTTGACTCTGTGCTCGATGTGGTGCGCAAGGAGTCGGAGGGCTGTGATTGCCTACAGGTGTGTGTGTGCGATGGGTTGGGAGGATCATTGGGTAATTGTTTTGCTTTGACAGGGCTTTCAGCTAACCCACTCACTGGGCGGCGGTACCGGGTCCGGCATGGGCACCCTGTTGATCTCAAAGATCCGAGAGGAGTACCCCGATCGTATCATGAACACCTTCTCCGTGGTGCCCTCACCCAAGGTCTCTGATACTGTGGTCGAACCCTACAATGCAACGCTGAGTGTGCATCAGCTGGTGGAGAACACCGACGAGACGTACTGCATCGACAATGAGGCGCTGTACGACATCTGCTTCCGTACCCTGAAATTGACGACACCGACATATGGTGATCTGAACCATTTGGTATCGGCCACGATGTCCGGTGTGACCACCTGCCTGCGATTCCCTGGCCAACTGAATGCGGATCTTCGCAAGCTTGCCGTGAATATGGTGCCCTTCCCGCGTCTGCATTTCTTTATGCCTGGATTTGCGCCACTCACCTCTAGAGGTTCCCAGCAATATCGTGCCCTGACTGTGCCAGAGCTGACGCAACAGATGTTCGATGCCAAGAACATGATGGCCGCCTGTGATCCCCGACATGGTCGGTATCTAACGGTTGCTGCCATCTTCCGCGGTCGCATGTCCATGAAGGAGGTGGACGAACAGATGCTTAATATACAGAACAAGAATAGTAGTTTCTTTGTCGAGTGGATTCCCAATAATTGCAAGACAGCCGTGTGCGATATTCCGCCCCGTGGTCTGAAGATGTCAGCGACATTCATTGGCAACTCAACGGCCATTCAGGAGCTGTTCAAGCGCGTCTCTGAGCAGTTTACTGCGATGTTCCGTCGCAAGGCATTCTTGCATTGGTACACGGGTGAGGGCATGGACGAGATGGAGTTCACTGAGGCCGAGAGCAACATGAACGATCTTGTATCAGAGTATCAGCAATACCAGGAGGCCACGGCCGACGAGGAGGGTGAATTCGATGAGGATGAAGAGGGAGGCGGCGATGAGTAAATAAATCATTGGAGAACTGACACGCACTGACATACAAGCTAGCGCAACAAGCCTATTGTTACAATACTCATACACATGTTTCACTAGAAGCAAACGACCTCGACCGATACATGGTTTTACATTTGTTAAAACATTGTTACTTTGTCGAGCCGAGATTGAACTTGGTTTGAGCTCATTAATAAAGCCCCATCATGCAGGCACTTGTGCTGTACAATTTGCACCAGCTGACAACTCTGGCAACTGTTTCCCCGGTATTTTTGACATCTCTCTGTCATGTCGTTGTCGTCGCAGTCGCATTTTCTAGATACGCCGCGTTCCTCGCGCTGTGGAAATATGCGCGGCCAGAAACGCAGTCATCCACATCCAGTTTCGATATTGCGCTACTCGTGCGACGTCCCAGTGCTAAGCAGTGAAGACGATGAGCTGGAGGAGCAACAGGATGAGGGCCAGTCTCCTCTCTACCTAACAGACTCGCACATGATGCTGGTGACCATCTACATGGATTCTGCTGCCTCCAGCGACGACAGGGCGCAGTAGGAGGATATATTGCTTTCCTCGTTTTTTGTTTGTTTTATTTGTGACAGGAACAGCAGCGAAAACTTAAACGTAAATTAAAATTAACTAAACCTTTTGAGATACAATACGATTAATACAAGTACAATTGCAATGTGTGTGTGTGTGTGTGGCGGACAATCGGCCTAAACATCATCGAAGAGTCCACGCGGCGGTGGACTAATGATGCGTCTTGCATTCGTCTCCGCCAGCTCGTTTTCCAGCTCACTCTGTCCTCGGAATCCGACCTGCATGTGCGTACTCACGCCAAAGCGTTCGTTGATCTCCTCCGACAGGGAGCGAGGCACTCCCAGGGCCGCAGCAGAGGAGGCCACCGCAGCGTAGTCAATACTCGCATCACCATCACGCAACAGACCGTCAGCGGGTGTGCGATGTGAGTCGCTGCTTAGAGCTCCTGTGGCTCCACTGCGATACTTGCCCATGTAGTCGTGGCTGGGCAGCGTATCGGGGCGCATGAAGTCACGCCTTCTTGCCATAGCCTCCTCGGCACGCTGGCGTCGTCGCTTCTCACGTGCTATTAGATCCTTTCCCTCTTGTACCAGTTCCGTCGCTATGGTCTCGTGCTGTAGAAACTGCTGAAAGCCCAAGGCGTTCAGGGCACGGCTGCCCAGGCTGAACCATGTGGCCAGACAGAACGCAAGCATGCACATGGGGAAGTAGATGTTGAAGCCATTCGAGATGATGCCAATCACATCCATGTGGCCCATTATTTGCGTGTAGTACGTTTCCATGATGCGCTAATAGACGAACACGTTAGCATAGTTGAAGATAACTTTAAGGGATCAGTAATGATCACTCACCTTTTGAATGATGTGCGAGTCCATGTGTATGAGACCAAGAAAGTTGAGACACATCGGCGGCGTTAGACGACAGAGCAGCATGCCGCTGAAGATCAAGCTGTGCTCGTTGGTCTGGTGATGCGGTGCCAGGTAGTAGAGGTTCAGGAGTCGAATCCGCAGTATTGTCGAGTAGGTGCAATAGAAGAAATAACACAGCACCACCATGGAGAAGACTTCGATGGTGAAAAAGTCATAGCTTCCTTTGGCCACATTGATCACATTGGCGAATATCGAGAGCACTGGATGGCGACTAAAGAACGTGAGTTCGCTCCACACGACCATGGCAGACATGAAGGCGGTGAGGACACACATTGCCTTAAGGAACGGTGCCTTGAGTAGGCACTCCCAATACCATTGCAATGTTGGGCTATAGCAGAGCCTCTCCAGCTGCGATCGTTGACGCGGAAATTCTGTTTTAAATCTTCGCTCGGCTGAATGTATATTGCGTGCCACATCCTCCAGATGCAGCACCGTGTTCACCTGCACACTCCACAGTGCCTCAGTGCGCTGCAGTGTCTGCAGGGATTTAATCACCTGCTTATGTATACGCACCAGAGCCTTCTCTTGCGGCACCATGGTTGAGCTGGTGCCGCCCATGCCGTTACCTCCAGTGCGTGAGAAATTGCGACTAGCTCGTTCCTGCAGTTCGATGGGAACTTTGCGTATGATCGTCTCAACGCACGGACGCAGCTCATGGTTATTGGGCACAGCACGACTGATGCACTGCAGCGACTCGAGCACATCGTCGACGTGCTCCTCTGCCTCAGCCTTTTCCGTGCTAAGTTTTGCGGCCTTAAAGTAAGCATATTGCAAAGCGAATCCCGGCTTGGCGTTGTTCCACAACGAACGTGGCACCTCCACCAGGGCATAGCCCAGCAGCAGCACTAGTAGAAAGAGGCCCCAAGTGTTCGAGGCGGACGATGCAATCGCTTTCAGCTTCTGCCAATCCAGCGAGACTCCTTTAACTGCAATGTAGATCAGCAAGACGCCACAAATAAAGAGATAGGATCCATAGTAGATGGCATTCTCGATCATGGCCGACTTCAGTTTGCCCTTGATGGTGAAGTCACCTGCCTTGAGGTAGGACTGCATTAGGGGCATTATCAGCCACGTGAGGAACTGTGAGCTCCAGTAGATGATGCGCCACAAGTTGGGGAACACAGACGCCGGCACCATGCCCCATGGCTCTTGGCACTCCTCTGGCGGTAACTGCAGATCGTTCACACTATTTGTTCTTGTTGCCGGGTGTGTGCTTATGTTGCTGCCCAAAGTTGTAAGTGTTGTCGATGCTGGTGGTGCCACCGGGCCGCTGTGCTCCGCCAAGCATTGGCGATACAGTGTCTGCAAGGAATTGTTAATATGGTATATAATATATATATTCAGTTCACTTACCGAAGTCACATCCAGTGGAATGGTGAATACAATTAGAAAAGAGAAACACCAGGCGGTCAGCACGGAGAGCGTGACCAGGATGTGCTGACGTGGAATGTTGCCATAGCGATAGAGCAGCACGCTGGCCAGAAAAATAGCGGCAAATATGCCAAAGGTCAGCAAGTAAGCCATATTCCAGACGCCTCCTCCAGCCTCCTCTATGCCTCAGCGGCTTTGTTATTAATTTTGTTGTTGTTGTTGCTGTTGTTGTTGTTGTGCTTTGTGCGTTTCTGTTGCAGCAAACGAGCTGTCTCTCGATGCATTTCCTCGAGACTCTCCAGGGCCTGAGACTTTAGTGGCATCAAGCGTGGCTTTACAAACACCAGCTCAGTTTTGTGTTCGAAGAACAGTTTTCCCGTACTGGGCTCAATCAATTCGATTTTCTCATTTACGTTTCGCAGCAATTCACGTTCTTTTGTCGACATGCTAACATTATAGCCGACCAGTCATGCGAACTAATGTCCTTTTCCTCGCTGTTCTGTGTTTAATTGTAATTTAATGCGAAAACCGACGTAATTTGCAAACAGATTGTGTGCTATTTGTTGTTATTCTCATTGATGAATCAATATTTATAGATTTTTTCTTCTATTCTCACGTCTTGCATGTGTCGCGACAACTGGCAACGCTATAATCAAAACGAATGGGCAACAATGCACGACAAAATGAAGTTAAAGTCCAACTGATATTATTTATATTAAATGTTTTGTCAAAAACTGTGCTGAATATCTTATTTGTTTGTTTTAATTTGCTTCAAGGCTATTTATATTTTGAATTAACACTCTTGCCGACAATTGGCAACACTAAATTCACTTAATATGGCAACTCATTAGAATAAACCAACAAGTTGGCAGCCCCTTTATATTTATTATTTTTTTGTTTTGCTGGCAATTTCGAGTGGAAGAGAAAATACGTCTTAAAAACAAAAAGTATTTGGTGATTACTGTAAAAACTTTCAAATCATGGACCCAGATGCCTTAGTACTCGATGCGGAACGGGCGCACGCATGCCGCACCAGCGGTGACGGCATGGAGCAAACGGAAATTTCACCAACAGCAAAAACAGAAGAACAACTACAACCAACAGTGCCAACAGTCAACAATGATCAATCGTGTTCCCAAGATCTTAAGGTTAAACGGCCGCAGTTGTCCCGCAAAGACAGCACGGCTGTGCAGGAAGCGGTCATAGGGCGTAAAACATCTACAGGCTATACGAGCTCGTTACCTTTGCCCGGCCTTCACACCCTCTACCGCCGTCCAGACGTGGTCAGTCGCAGTTTGGCACCTGTTTTGCCCCAGGGTGAGCTGGTACAGCTCAAGCCCCGACTGATTAACACTGGGGAACCATTGCCAGAACATAAGAAAACTAAACCACCTAAATTCGTGCCTTATGAGCCATACCCCGGTGCTGTTAATCCTATGACTCCAACACAACAGACGGCAATGAGTAAAATTCGGGTCAGCAAAAACAATCTAGACATTGGCGTGCTGGCAGATCAAGTGTCTACGTTGCGTACCCAGGAGTTGGATCATGGTGTTGTGGATGAAAAATCATTAGTGGACGCCGACTCCCACAACGATGAACTGCAACGACTGCAGCAGGAGCTGATAAAAATGCGCGAAGAACGTGATCATTTTCAGGCGCAATACAAGTTCCAGACACAGGTGAATGGGGAACTAAAGAGCTTGCTGGTAGCTTCAGTGGGTGAGGATTTGCAGACGCGTGTCAACTTGCTGACCGAGGATAAGCTGCAATTGGCACGTGCTTTGCTCGATACCGCCAACAATCTGACAACACACACGGAGCAAATCGAATTTTTGGCCAGCCAATGTGAGGTTTGGCGATCGAAATTCTTGGCCAGCAGTGTCATGATCGAGGAGCTGGCACGCTGGAAAGCCGATCTCACGCATAAGAATCAAATGCTTAATGAATCCACTAAGCAATTGTTGCATGCAACACATCAGATACGCGAAATTCAATTGGACATGCTGAAACAACTGAAGTTCTTGGCCAAAATTCGATACCTCAATCTCCCCGCAACGGATGTGATCAGCCTGAGTGCAGAGAACTTGAACATACTGCAGCGTATGGTCCTACACTCTGGCGTAGGCATTCCCGAGTCCACGCTCAAGTTGTCCAGCGCCACAACCAGTCCACTATGTGAGGCGGAGAAGTATGCGGTGCAGGTAAGAGTTACGCCAAGACATATATAGTTTATGTTTAATATGTGTGGCTTCTTCCAGGCTCTGGAGTTCGTTAGTCAGCCACTGATGGCGACAGATGAAGCAATACGTGCCTTGTTCGGGCAGGTGCAGCGTCCGCCCGTAGCTGTAAATTCGGAGAGAGCAACAACCAGTCTGCCATCGGAGAAGCAATAGAAACGTCTTAACCTTTTATATACATACAAATGCAATTATTTTAATATTGACAAGTCCCATGAAATCACACAGACTTCTTCTTATCGGTGCTGTATAGGTCAAGGCGACGCTGGCTGAAGACGGGGATTTGCTGACGCACTTGATCGACCAGCGAGAAGTCAATGTCAGCCGTGAGAGTTTCCTCGCCTTCGCCGGCGCTCTTTAGTACTTTCGCCCAGGGATCAACAATCATTGAATGTCCATATGCAATGTAATCTGCACTGGGATCTCTTGCTGGAGATGTAGTCACCACGTAGAGCTGATTGTCGTTGGCACGGGCACGCTGCAGCAGCTCCCAGTGCAGAGGGCCAGTAGTCAGATTGAAGGCTGCTGGGTATATGATCATTTCACAGCCTTCGTTGCGATAGAGTCGTGCCATCTCCTCAAAGCGAATATCATAGCAAATTCCAATTCCAATCTTATGACCATCGACGACAATTGTAGTAAAATCGTTACCAGCCGACAGTGTCTCTGATTCCTTGAACCGCATGCCGCCCTTTACATCGATATCGAACAGATGCATTTTACGATGCTTCGCCAAGAGATCCCCATTGGGACCCCAGACGGTGCAAGTGTTGAATATGCGATCGTTCTCACCCAACTCGGGTATTGTTCCCCCGACTATGTAAACCTGATGATCTGCGGCTGCTTTCGACAGCTGCTGGCTCGTATAGCCATCGGGAATGCACTCTGCATATTCTCGAAAATACTTCGTGCCATAGGGGCAGTTAAAGCACTCGGGCAGCGTAATAAGGCGAGGCTTATGCTCTTTGACTGCACTCTCAATTTTGCTCAGTGCATTAGCAACATTAGCTGCTTTGTCGCTTGAGCCTTTCAGCTGCAACAGGGCCAGACGCATGACTGTGCAAAAAATTTGTTAATTATTCTAGAATTTTAATTTATTTACTGATCTACTTACGATTACTGGCTTTGCTCATTATGTATCTACTTTATGGCTTGTTATCAACAAAGCAAATCTTATGAACTTGTGGCTTTGGTTTGATAACATGTAAATAAGCCGAAGTCCAAATGTTTTCTGCTGGTCTGGCAGCACTGTGAATCAGAAAATCGAATATATATCGGATCAGCGTTATTTTTTATGTTATTTGCGATTTTACCTTGTATAGCAAAATGTCAAATATAATACGGAATACATTGTTATTGTATACAAATAAATTATATTATGTTTTATTTATTATTCTTATTGGCAATGCTTAAGTTGTCAGCTTTTTCAAGCAACGTTGGCAACGCCAGTTCAATCAGCTGTTCTAAGCAACATTGGCAACGTCAATTCAATCAGCTGTTCTCAACTTGTGCTTGGCAATCACATAATAGTAAATAATTTAAAAGCTGTTAATATTCATATATAGTACAACTAATATTTTTTTACACAGAATGGCTGGCGCTAAGGTACTTCGATCCTTGCTGCATGAGCTGCGGCAGGCATCAAGCAATCCCGGCAACATCAAGAACTCTCTAGCCGCTCGCTATATTCTTGCGCAGTACAAGAGGTTCGAAACAACCGATCAGCAGTTGTGCAAGGCCCGCGATGAGGCTTTCTTTTTAGGACAGACTTATTTAACATATCTGACCAGTCAGCGACAATACCTCGATCTATACAAGGAGTTCCATGGACGCGGCGAACGCACCGTGAAGGAAACAGCGGATCTTGTGGGCTTTAAGCTGCCCAACGATCCCAAGTGATTAAGTGGGTAGTGAGATAAGTTCGTCGCATAGATATGCAAACATAGTTTAAATAAAGAATATATGCAATATTTCTGCAAATAGTTTATTTATTTAGCGGAATGATGCTGCAGTAAATCCTAGTGTTTTTGATTCTTTCCCAGTGATAATGCACCCTTCGCAAAGTGAACCAAATACTTTTAATTAAGATTTATTAACATTAATTGGTCATACAAATTTGTTCACCAATTTGCAAAAGCAAAATTAATAGGTTATGCTTCTGTAGATTTCGCTGAATTTGCTTTATAGTACATTGCTCTTGTCTTTACATCAGAAATGGTTATAGAACTTCCGTAGAGAAAATATCTTATTATAATAAGGTTTACGAATTGCAAATATGTTAAATTTCATCATTTAACCTTTTGTAAAAAGTGAGGAAAGGAGACAATCACTTGAAAACATTAGAGATTTGAAATAAGATATGCAACTATAATATAGTTGTGTATTGCTAGTCTCGCATGAGTCTCCCGATTTATAACATTTACTTCTAAATTATAGATAGCTCAGTATCAAGATTTACAACATACATACATAGGTGCCTTTACTTTGTCTATATACCTTAAAGAATTTAGTACAGAAGTATCTTGTATGAATCTATCGTTAGAATATACGGGATATGTTCTTAACATAATATAAAAATTTAAAGAATGCATGCAATTGATATAAAGCTGTGTACACGTACATATATGTACATACAGTGAGTCAAGTAACTCTTTAAACTATATTACATGTTTATGTTATGTACATATGTGTAAAGTGTTTCTTGACATACTGTATGCATTTTTACGTATTACTTTTTTTACTAGAATTTCATAATAATTAAAGACTCGATGGTCAATGTTCTGTTGCATTGATATCAAAATGAAATTCTTCCACACAACATAAAATTGACGTGGTGATTTGTTGACGCGTTGCAGGCCCGCTGAATATGCGCCGCCTGAGTAGAATTTTGATTAGAAAGGAACTAAGGGAGTTTCTTTTGTTGCACCTCGCAACAGGTGCCACAGATTTCAATGCGTATCTATGTGTTATGTAAATATTTCTTGCTTGTCGTCTTGCATGCAGGTCGGGCTTAATTTGTGTTATGCACGTATATTAACCTAATGACCTCCATATCCGGTAACCATTCGAATATGAACATGTCGAATCCTTAAGAAAGTAGAGAGATATACTATAGAGGCAAACTAAATCTCTATAATCTCCTGCATTCGCATGCACCTTAACTACCTTAATGGCAATTTGTTTTCCGTTTATTACATTATGCACAATTTCGCCATCGTATGCTCCAGTTTGTAGTTAACGGGAAACGGGTTCACACGATTCTGAACTCTCCTCATAAATGTACACATAATATTTCATTGCATGCGTAATTTATTTATTAGTTTAAATTGAATGTGAACTTTTCCCTAGGTTCACAGATGCTACAATGAGTGGAGATATCTGTACATAACTGTGTATATGTACATGTATGCATATTCACCATAAGATTGTTGGTCTTCTTTGTCCCGAATTAAACTATCCTGAGAGCAATTCTTAATTCTGAGCTCGTTCGCATCCGAAACAAGAAAGGGAAATCTATATTCTTGAGAATAAAGTTTGTGGGATACAGAGAACACCTTAGATCACAGACAGCCGCAAAGAAGTCTTCATTAAGGTGTCGCCAAGAAGGTAAATATTTTATAGACTTCAGTCAAATTTTGTCTGGATGCACACACAAAACCAACGGCAAACATCCTCATAAAATCCCAAATAAAGTAAACAAACACTCGCAGGGTAGAACAATAAAGGCTGGCAGGGCAGGCGAGAGGTTTCAGCTAGTTAAATGGGCAACGGGCAGCCTGTCTGACGGCATAGTCGATGTCCTCCAGCCACTATTAAAATTGATAAACAATCGCCAGGGATTTGTCTGGTCTCCGTATGCGCAATGAAGATTAATATATAAGGGATTTCAAATAATTAAAGAATATTTTGAAATGTAAGTATCTCGTACTTCAGAAATTTAATACATGTATGTATTTTCTTGATTAAAATTAAGAATAGTACTTTATGTTTTTTTAAGATATTTTTTTAAGATATCTCAATTAAAATGACCACATATCATGTTTAATATGTTTGCAATAGGCTTTGCAAAATTCATAAAATATAAATATTGTATATGTACTGTCATTGGAAAAAAAAAGATTTTCTGGTTATTTTCCACTATTCAGGGCTTATACGGGTACTCTAACCTTAGTTCCGATATATCGGAACGTATCGCAAACGTTTTGTGAAAATAAATAAATAAATAAATATGAACAAAATAATTTCTAATACTTGAATAATAAATGTTAAATGAATGTTAACTTTTGATGACATCAAATAAAAGAAAACAATTTTTAACTTGCAATTTAATTGAGAAAAAAGGGTATATTACAGTCAAGCATGCTCGTGCTTGTTGCTCGGTCTTCATTGAAACTCAAAACGTGCACAATTTGTTTGCTGGGTAACGTTCAACCGGTTTGCCCGCTCTCTCTCTCTCTCTAGCTCTTTAACTCTCTCTCTCAGTTCTATTTCGCGTCGTACGTAAGAGAGTCAACAGAACGACTTTGACAATTGTGTGCGCTCAGTTCGTGCTGAGCAGTCGAGGCAAACGGTTCGGTTCGGTTGCGTTGCGGTTCAGATTTGTTTTGATTTCGTTTGGGTTTTTTTGTGTTGTTGCGGAACGCGCGAGTGAATTTCGCTGCCTGCGCAGCTGGCCATGTGAGGGGCCAAGCATCTTACGGTACGCAGCAGCACCCCCCTTCCCCTACTCCACTGTCTATACTTGTGCTGTGCTATCAACAGTTTGATAATATCTGTGCTCGCAGCTCGCTCGATTAATAATAATTGCGAGAAAACCGCACCCAGAATGAGAAATAATACAACAATAACAAAGTGAAAATAAGAACAACAACAACAAGATAGTTCTTTGAGCTTATTGAGAGCAATTTGCAAGTGCATGGATCTATTTAAGATTTGTGCACTGCAGAGCTCAACAACGGCACTTTTGTTATTCTGCTGGTTCTGGTTCTTGCAGCGCCAAGTTGCAGTTGCAGTTGTTGCTGTTGCAGATGCTCCCCATCACAATTGCTGTTGCTGCTGTTGTTGTTGTTGTGGTGCCTGCGGCTGCGGCTGTCTAACCCGTTTATGTTTTAGTTGACTTGGTTACTCTGCGATCCAGACGAGCCGCGCAACAACACGCACAGCCAAACAATACATCAAGCAAGTTGTTGTTGTTGTTGTTGCTGTGCTGCTTGCTGACATACAAGTGGTATCTGTGTATCCGTAAGATACACGTACTTGCGCCGCACACAACCTCGTTTCCTTATTGACTGCCTGCCTGCCTAGCCTGGCCTGGCCAATGTTTATTTTTGTTTGCGGGAAAAACAAGTTTATGTAGAAAAGAGCAACAACAACAACTGAACTGCGTCGCACAATCTCGTGAAAAGTTCAAGTGAAGCAAACAAACTGTTGCAGCAGCCTCGCCCCATACTCCCTCCCCCCCTCTAAAACAAAACGAGACAACTGCGCAGCAACAACAATAACAACAACGCCAAACAGTGCAACACAAATTGCAGATAAACAAAACTTTAAGTGCATTTTAACTAGCCGATTAGCGGGCAACAACAACAAGAGCAGCTTCAACAGGCAACAACAACAATACAGCAACAACAATTGCAACTGCATGTGAAAGTGTTTTCGACCCGGTTGTGTGACAAAAATAATTGATTCCGGCGGGCGCCATCGTCCCAAAATAATCCGATGCGATTTCAAAAAAAAAAGTGTCAATAAAAAGAGAGTGCAAAGGAAATACCAAAATACAAAAATACGAAAATACCAGCACATGCTTATGGCCATAAATATTGGCATTCAACAAGTGTTTGCCATATGTCTGCTCTGTCTCTCTCCCTCTCTCTCTGTGTGTGTGTGTGAAGCGTTGCGCAATTCGCTCAAGTGAAGTTTTTCCATGTATTTTTTTGTTTTTAGCACGGCGTGTATATGCAATTTAGTGACTCATTGAAATAAATACTAAAAATACCAACAGAGTAAAAGAGTTAAAGAAGAAAGAAAGAGAAAATAAAAACAACTTCACCACAACCGCATTAATATTGAAGTGTGCAAAAATTCATTTTGAAAACCGCCACGCAATGGGCTTCTCATCGGCCCTGCAGAGCCGAGCCGCACACGAAGCGCTCATAGTGCGCCAAGATGCGGAACTGCGTCTGATGGAAACGATGAAGCGATCCATTCAACTGAAGGCCAAATGTGATAAGGAGTATGCCATCAGTTTGGCTGCTGTCGCGCAGCAGGGACTTAAAATTGATAGGGCTGATGAAATGCAAGGTAAGCTGGGCATAACATTTGATATATATCGATATTTATCATATTGGTGTAAATATCAGCAATATTGTTTGAATATTTAGAACATTTATTGATAGTATCGTGAGATATAGCAAGTACAGCACTTGTAACAAGAAAATATGTCGATATTTATCATGACCTTATAAATATCAGTCATATCATTTGAATATTAATTGATTTCATCGTGAATTTCAATAACTAAAAAGCAAGTAAGTCACGTGAAATAAGAAAGTATGCCAATATATCGTTGTAAATATCAAATTTGAAGTGTGTTTGTCGATATTTATCATGCCCAAACAAATATCAGCCAGATAAGTAATACAAAATATCGTGAGATATTGTACAGCAGAAACGTTTAGTAATAATCTATAAGCAGAACAAATATGCCGATAAAGCGTTAAAAATATCAATGTATATTTATCACGTTGTTATATTTATATTTATCATGTTGTTACAAATATCATTGATTTTGTTTAATCATTTGTTGATTATTTCGTCAGATAAATCACAAGAACTAAGAAAATAGGCTGATATATCGTTAGAAATATCAATGCATCATCCTTGACTAAACTAGAGTATTGCAGTATTGATATATATTATAGTATTTATAATATCGTTATCACAATAAGAAAGTCTCTCAAGTCTAATGATCTAAGATAGCCTGATATTATGTACTACTGATACACATATGTACATACAATATACATACATGATAAGATAACTCTCTAGTCCCGATTGCCCCGCTTTACTAAGAGGAGGGTTGCAACGGTCTCGCGGAGAGAAAAACAATTCAAGGTATTCCGCTATGTCTAGATAAGGCCGTTTCAGCAGTACATATATGGCAGAACGTAGGTACTTACATACAATACATTCATACAACATCTGAAGTTTGTGCTGTGAAACGCAATTTCGAATGCAGCTCAGACTTTTGTTTGCCACATTTGATAAGCAGATAAAAGAACGATTAACTTTCGCTGTGCAAAAAGACTGCAGAACCACTTGCCACGTTCTCTTTCCGATTTATAAATAGAGTGCAAGCCTTATAACCCGACCAAAAAATCAACAAAAACTTGCAAAACGCGAATATTTTATAAACGTCTTAGAATTCCAATTGCCAAACCATTTGAATTGCATGTGAAAGGCGCAGACTTTACGGAATAGGAATACCTATGCTTTATAGGGCTCAGTAAAAACTTATAGATGATGTGCCAAAAAGCTTTCACTTTCGTCGCCTGGCCACTGGCCAGGGGATAATCATTTGTCCACCATTTGTGACGCTGTCTGGTCAGTCAACTCATGTCCGATGTCCGATGTCTGAGCCCAAAGTGCACTGACACAGCCCACTGTAGTTGCTGCTGTTGTTGATTGTTGTCGATGTTGCTTGGGGCTATGATTTGGCGTGAATTTGACAGTTTGCAGTGTATCCGCATAAGCTGCATAAGCAGCAGATGCGTCTTAAAGAAATTATCACAACATGTCGTATGCGCAATGCCAAGAAAATTACTGTCAACTTAGGAATCTGAGAGCAGTAATCTCTATGTTAATATGTGCTTGTTGCTAATGAAAGTCAAACAAAGTTTGCTCATAAGACTCTACAGAAACGAACATTTATCTGCATCACTTACATGAATGCAACAGTTTGCTTAGAGGAGAATTTCTCTAAGAAATTTATAGTAACAATTGGTGAAATATTGAACTTTCTCAATGTAATAACGTTATCAAAATTCACATTTATTGACTGGCTACAAAAGAGAGACATGTAGATCTGGACAAATCTCAATATACAGTTCAAAAACATTTACCCTTTTTAAATACAGTTTACGATTATGTTGAAATAAATGAAGCGCCAACAAAAGAAGCTATAATCAAGCATTAATTAATTATAGCTAATTACAAATGATTAAAAGCTTACCGAAGCGCAAGCAAGGAAACTACTAATTAAAAGTTATAATTGAACCTGCAATTAAACTGTATTAATTTTAATAGCAATAGTACTTAAACTACAAATTGACGTACATTATGCAAATCTGTACCCGTTATAGTGATAAAGATTCAATCAATAATGACAACTTCAACATAAGTCAATATTAAAACCATTTTATATATCTTTCCATCTTTTTTCCAATTCTCCAGGCAGCCTTATTACAAAGTCATGGCGATCATATATGGACGAAGTGGATCAACAAGCTAAACAGTTCAAGCTTAATGCCGAACAACTGGAGGTTATCTGCGAGAAGTTAGCCCATCTATCACAGGACAAGCGGAAGGCGCGAAAGGCGTATCAGGAGGAGCATGCCAAAATTGCCGCACGTCTAAATCATGTAAGTAATATGTAATATATAATATAATATAATATAATAATATAATAGTATAATGTTTATTAAAGGTTTATCAGATTACAATAGAAATACTCAAATCGTAAAGACCAATTCAAAACAACTCTTTATTTATTGATCTCTTGTCGAAACATCGATGATGCAATAAGGTACAAGGTACTTAGTATATACAAAACTATATGTATATCTAAGCAGCTTAAACAGAAAGAAAGAGAGAGAGAACTTGAAACGCTTTAGCTATGCTAGATCAATGCGAATGACATAGAGAAGTGTTGATTTATGATCATGACGGCAACAAGTTTATTAACCTATAACGAATAGCGTGGATGGTCTTAGCTATATACAAAATGATAAACAAAAGCAATATTGTCAATGGTTCCTGTATTATATTTTATCAAAGGCCTGCTAAATGGCCCTTGTCGCTGACCCAGTATAATAATTTATGCCTTTGTCGGCACAATCAACATATATAGTATGATATCTAAAATATATATGTGTGCTATATGTATATATTTACAGCTGCTTAAGGTGACCTCACACTGAACTGCAGACTCATTTACACTATGTTCTTATTGCGGATTAGTTTAGTTTATAAAGATCTATAGACACTAATTTTGCATCTGTAAAGAATATAAAATATACCAAAAGAAACTAAAGAATCTGAAAAACTTTAACATAGCGAAAATCTAAACATATTTGGAACGTAGGTCAGGAAATTACTCTTCTATTATGCGCATGTGGAACGTTTTCCAAAACAAAATAAAGTTTACTTAGGTTCTATTTTCATTGTAATTCGATATGTTATCAGAATGGAAAGCAAAACAAATTATTTATCATCAAATTCTCCAATATAAAGTGATTAACATGATCAGTTGAAAACATGTTTATTTTGCTTTGAATTTGGCATCTTGTTTTTGTTGTTTCGACACTCTTTAGTATTGGACTTTGTATCATATTTGCGCTGCAATCACAAAAATCCCCTCATTTCGGAATTATACTTGCTGCTAACCTAATGAGGTATTTCGTATGAGACGATTAGTTTAATTAGCTTATGTACTTAAGATCTTTGGTTGCGGAACTTATTTGCTAAGTATGCAATTTAGAAAATGTTCGAAATATCCCACTATGAAGTGTCTGAAAGCTTATTTATTAAATAGTTTAATAGTAAATTAACTATTTGGTAATTCACAATTGTTGGAAATCAATAACCATTTACTACTTAGATAAGAAAAAAAAAACTTCAATGATTACAAAGAAAGCCCGTCTGGTATCTCAGTAATAAACCTATAAACATTAGCTTTAAGTGCTCGCCAGTGCGTAGACTACTTTAGGATAGAGATAGTAACCCTCATAAGAAGACAGTCGAGCACTTATCGGAGCACACTAAAAGTGTGTGACAATATATGTAAAGGGAGTTATTAATCGACAACACTTAGGGATGTCGGCAAAGGCGCACGCCCGCCCACACATAGTTTAGCTAATGGATGTTGAATTTCGTTGGCTATTGTCTGTATCTGTATCTTTCGTTACGGCTGACAACAAACAAAACACTCGAACTAAGATGCAACTTCCGGGTGGGTTTTCCATCGGGTTCTCCATCCACAGACATGTTGACGTTTCTGGGGCTTCGTATACTCGTGTTTATTGATAGACCGCAGAAAGCAAATCGAAATGCGCAACATTCTAAGGCTGAGATACTTTTCTTTCTTCACTCCTCCTCCCACTTCCCTCCTCCCCTCCTCAACTAGCTTGTGTACGCATATTAATTACATTAAGTTCAATAGAACTATCTTTATATATGAACAGCATCAACAACTGGTTGCCAGTGCGCCATTGCGAATGCCAGATAAACCGATAAGATACATATACACACATATGTACACACTATGTATATATATATAGCAAGCAAACAACAACAACACCAATACTGGTACGTGCGAATGCAGCACATTCTGGGGGAATTCCACTTATAGATAACTGCATAAATAGAGCACTTTTGCTATGCCCAACTTGATTAAACGTCTCTGTATATATAGACAGACATTCCTAAGTACTTCAGACAAGGGTTGCACAGACAGTCGATGCAAAAGTTGTTCCTTTTTTGTAAATTAAGTGCTAAGCCCCCCTTCGATCCATGCATTAGCGAGAGAGACCCCAAGGCACTTGAGCCAAGGGCGGTCGGTCTTCGGTCTGAAGAAGTGCCTGAGGCCCTTGGCGAGCCATTTAATTGAGCCTGCCAGAGTTGACCTGTAGCCAGAGTTCTCGAGTGGCCATAATTGCTCTACAGACTCTGTTTCCCCACACTAAGGTATCTACATACATATGTACATACATGGTATACTATGAGTGCATTTGGTATTCCTCAACTGATTCAGAACTAAGGCAAACCCCAAGAAGCTGACTTCATACAGTAAATTCCCTCTGATGACGTCAATGCGCAGTAAGAGTAAATGCCGAGGGTGGAATGGCTATTGCCTGAGACTTCTTATAGTCTATATAACATGAAGTATCAGGCAGTGAGGAACTCGTCTTATTGCAGTTATGTCCAGGAAGGAATCTTGTATGTAACTGTCTATATGCTGTTCTATCTTTTTGGATTGATTCTAATATATCGATACACAGCATACGATGTCCCTTTTTGATATATTACTAATAATATTCGTGATCGCAGACAACTCAGACAACCTCAACTTACAATTTGCCATGGCTAATTGGAAACAATTAAAACATACACAGGAATAAATTATGATTTGTAGAACATAGTTTTCCTTTGTGGCATTGATATCAAAACATTGCCAATAACTTAAAAGTCTCATGATATATGATAATATAAAAAAGAATAGATGATTATATATTAAATAATATAATATAGAATACATGTATGTATGATTTAAAATTTGAATTTAAAGCTGAATTTCTTCCAAGCAAAAAAGAAAAGTCAGAACTGGAAAAGTTACTGAAAGACGCTGCAAAACAAAAGCAACAACAGAAACAAACATACACATAAGTTGCTTATGAGTATTTGAGTGTGTGTGTGTGCGCGTGTGTGTGTTGTTATAAAGCCGATGATTTTATTTGTGTATGGGGAGTACTGGAGCTGCAGCTGCCAACTCGCATCGAGTTGCACGCACATAAAAATTAGAACCGATATTTGTTGACAACAAACATGTGGAGCATTTTGCTGTTACTGCTTTTCTTGTTGTTGTTGTTGTCTGTGTTATTATTGCTGCAAGCTAAACGTGGCACAAAGTTTGTTTCGCCCCAAAATTGCTTGGACACCAAGTCGCCAAGGGTGGAATTACTCAGCAAAAATGGTGTTTGGAACTGCCATAGGGGTTGCTCGCATAATTGCAATATAATGACATCGAGGGGCATCCACTGAGGTGGCCAGCATATCCAGCAAAGGCATCGGGGTCCGTCTGCAGCAACTTTCTTTTAGTTTGCGGAACTATAAACAACTGCCAGACACATCAAATCGTCGACGTCATCGTCTGCAACCGGAGTCCGGAACAACCCGGACTCGAAGTCAGACGACACAAATTGCACATTTGTTTTGTGAGTGCGATCTGATGGCGCCCAGTGCGTTTGTTTGTTGTCCATGGCCAAGCACAGCAGCAACAACACACATCACATCCGACTATGGCAGAAGGATGATAATGACGTTGATGATGACGATTGTTTTCGTTTCAGCTGAAGTCAACCAACAATCCCAGCGAAACTAATTCAACAAACACACAAGAGGCTGAAGCTGCAGCAATTAGAATGTTTAGGAAATGATAAGTTATCGATTCATGCATTCGATCACTATCGAAGAAGAAGTGAACTTATTTCCATTTAACATTCTGGCCCCAAGGCTAGGCAACAAATAATATCGGTGTATTCAGTATGTTTTTTTTGGCAAAATAACGATTTAAATCAACTTTATGTAAGTGCTTTATTTTGTACATTATCAGCAAACAGTGACCACTAACAGCAGGGTATCTGCCAGTCGCTAAACTCTTTCTTTTACTCTATTTCCCATTTTAAATTTATACAAAATAAATTGTCGGCAAATTCGTGAAACATTAATTAGGCCTGTTGATCTTGTTGGCCGTCTTAAGGGCAAGGTGCGCTGCGTTCTACGTTCCATTCTCTCTTCTCTTAAATTAGCTCGGTAACGGGGGTGCTCATCGAACTGATCGGCAAGCGGCTGACGCCCACGCGGCTGTCCACTGTAAACATAAAAGCGAAATGGCCAAAACAGCATTTTCAGTATTGTGCGTTTATTTATAAACAAAACGTTTGTGTGTTCCTTTTTCGGGTCGGTAGATATAACGACAAATTGGCTTTGATAACCGCTTGTTTTCTCGCATAGCTTACGTACATTTAAAATACATGTGTTTGTATCGAAGATAAATGTACAAAGATCTTCTCATCTATGCCATGCACACATAACCTCATATGTAGTATATATTCCTGTCCATTTTTATGGACCGTACGCTTTATATCTTTGTGATTTGATTGAAAATTGATGCTGACAAGTGCATGCCAAAAATGTGTGTAGCTTACTCGACTGTCAGTTACCGTGTATCGAGTTGTTTTATATATATACCTTGTTTTTTCAATATCGACACTTCTGTAGCCATCCCTGAGAACTATTATCAATAAAATAGGTGTGAATTTTCATATCTTCAACTGCGCGCTGTAATAATTATACCCTTTGACCATTTTCTGTATTACTTCTTTCTGTTCAGTTGTTTCTTTCTTGTAATAACTTTGAATACAAAACAAAACATTGTGTAAGTTTACATATAAAGAAATTTAAAGTACTTTGACCAATTTATAACTTTTTAATTTATATATTTGTACTGTTCTTTTAAATTTAATAAGACATACATACATATCAATATTTTAGAGTCGACTTGTTCTATTTGACATAAAATAATTAGTATTAAATGAATTTTTGAAATATTAATATTATCAGTAGAACATATGCAAGTGGCGTAAGTTCACCATACACAGGATAATAGAGAATCTGCGGAGTGAAACAGACAAACGGGCGGACATTCAGACAGCAGACAGCGCATATATATGTACATTCATACATACATCACACAACTAAGGCTAACAGTGTCCGAGACAGACAAAAGGGGAGAGGGACAGCAAGACAGACGGACAGTCAGTTATTGAGCGGGTTGACACTGCATAGGAACCTGCTCCACACACTGTACTCGGACAAATTCTAATAATGCCAAAAATGCCGACGTCAGCTGGCAAAAGTCAGTAAAGGCAGCAACAACCACAGTGGAGCAAGAGTATGAGGAGTAACAGCAGCTACTGTTGCCTGTGGGCAATTTATTTAGCCCCCAAAAACGTAGCCAAGTGCCGTCAATGTTGTAAAGCCCTTGGCCATGTCCATGTTCATGTCATTTGGTTCAGGAGTTTCAAAATTGCAGTTTTCATTTATGTAAAAACGAAAGGCGGGGGGATGTGAGAGGAGGGAGGCTGTTGGCCATGTGTAGAATCCTGATTTAGTTGCAGCGCGTTTTTCGATTAAACTAATGGAAGCCATAACTCAGCCCAGTCGGTAGGAGAGTATGACATGCGATTTAATTAATAAAACAGCATCAGTTCTAAGGCCGAAGTTTTTCACGGCTTTTCCAGGGGATGTGGAGTGTCTGGCAGACACTGGCGACGACGCCGAGACCATTAACAAACGCATTATTGTTTGTAATACCCCTGGAATTGCCAAGCAAAAACAATTGCACGCAGACACGCAGGCAGGCAGACAGAAAGAGAGAGAGAGAGAGAGAGCGATTGAGAAACATAGAGAGGGATAGAGAGCATGTGAATATTGGCAGACACTCCCACAAACGACGCCAGAGACTCGACGATTGTCGAGTTCCCCTTCCCAAACTGCGTTCAATTCACGTTTCTGGTCCACGACTCTTTTTTTTTTCTTCTACCACCTTCCCCACCCATTTTCACAACTTTGTGGAAATACTATTTGGGGTTTTACGCCGATGACGCAGAAGAAGTTCGGATGGAAGTTTACCGCTTTCTCTGCTCCATGCAAAATAATCCACAAAAAGGCGCTGAAAAAAATAGATATATATATATATATATATGTATGTTAATATTAGTTGACAGAGCAAACCTACCGAAAATTGTGAAAAATCGAGATAGTGGATAAGACAGGAGAAGGTTGGGGAGGCGCAGGGGGGTCTGGGTATGATGCGGACCGACAAAAGGCAGCCCGTTGTTTCATAGATATATTTTGTTTGCTAATTTGGAAGACGGCCAAGAGTAAAATAAAATATATAATTTAAAATCTTTGACGATGCTACAAAAAAAACGTATAGTTAACTACAGTAAACACATGATAAAGAAAACATTAAATAAATAATGAGCATATTTAATTATCTCATTTAATTGTGACAGTTTCATAAATTAAACAGAACTAAATCTACCAAATGTTTATTAATATATTTGTTCATCTCTCGAATATCTTAGTTCTTTTTCGAAGAGTATTAAGATTTTCCTAAGTTGTACTAAAGCGGAATCTTTTTAATTCTCCCTCTCCGTTCATTTAAATTCGACACATATTGTAAATATTCAATTATTGATTTAGCTTGCTGGGAATTCGTTTGCTTTTGGCTTGCTTACGTATCTCGATATATTGAAATTATGAGCTCAGTTGGTAAGGTAAATATAGTAGGCAAAAACGTAGCAAGAATTCTATGTAAGCAAACAGAATTAGCAAATTACGTAGCCGCCACAAATACCGCTAAAATAATAATTTTGTTGCTTTGCAAAAGAAATTTCATTTGGCGACAGCTGCAATTGCACAGTGTGCATCAAATTTAGATTAGAGCCCCCAATTGTTTTCAGATTGCAAGGCGGGTGCGTTTTTGATACACAACAAAAAAAAGAAATCAAACGTTTATAGCTGCCACTAAAAATAAGCAGAGAACATTGCGACCAATAGACATACAGTGGGTTACATCGTATTTGATGTAGACACAAATTTTATGATTTTAGTGCAAAATTAAACACTTAGTAATAGAATGTAATATTTATTATGTTTAAAAGATTATTCAATGTTTTCAGGAAACTCTTTTAAGTAAAAACAAAATCAAAAACTTATAAAATACAATATATGCATCAAATAACTTGTGAGCCACTGTACATGCTTGCATTTCTATACCATACCTGATTGTAAAGTCTATTAAATTTTAGAAAATTTAAAAACTATAAAACCCCAACTTGGCCAAAATGGCCATCAAATTGTGCAAGCCATTTAGATCTGTCATTGCAACTGTTGAAGCCACAAAAGTGTGACAAAGACGACCCCCAAGTTGCAATGGGCCAACCTTTTCCTCACTCTTTCTCACTGTGTGTATGTGTTTATGTTTGTAAGTCAATCGATTTCTATCAATTTCACCTTGAACACAGCGTGCGCGTCGATAGTCGATAGGTCTGAAAAGGACAGCGAAATTGTTTGCTTGTTCTCATTAAAATGTACTTGAATTCCGGGCCAGGCGAAGAATGAAAATGACAGAGCAGTGAATTGCATCAGAATAATTTCGACTTTTACTTACTTGAAATACAAATTGACGCGAAAGCAATGTACAATAACAAAAGTTGTAAGCCCTAGAGAGTAGTGGACTGTGTTAAGTATTCCGAGCACATAAATGAACGTTATGACTTTGTGATCTCAATTGTAATTCTGTAAATTGTTTTTTACTGTCAGGCTATTGAGGTCAGTATCTGCTGATCTGCACTCCCTACGCACATACATATGTATATATGTACATATGCAACCATGTTTGTCTGTAAGAAATCGAAATTGTTTTAATTAATGCACGAATGGACATATTCATATGTTAATTAATGGATGGACATTGCGAAACTTCTGTACAAAAAACTGTAAAATTACAGAAGAGCGCATCTTCGAGTGCCGCAGTAATATATAGAATATATGCATGTGCATTTCTTGAGTTTATTATCACACATAATTGAGTAAATATGCTTATTGTCATAAAACGATGCTCATTTGTGAACACTAGTTTAAAGTGGTACTAAAATACTAATTAACATGCAGTATTAAAGAAGTGTTTCGATACATTGATCTCGTGAGCATTGCAAAATATCGATGTGACTAAGCAGCAATGGTTTCCCATCACTTCCGCTATTTTTACATGCAAAAAGTAAACAAAGCTGAAACATCGATAAAATGACATTGACCTCGTGAAAATTATGAAATATCGATGTGAGTAAACACCGTCACTAGCGCAAGTTACCATCGCAATTTCTCAATTGCCGCAACTTTTTACTTGTTTCTTATTGTTATTTAAATTTCGGTTTTTTTTTGCAAACTTACTCCGAAATAATGGAGACAAAGACCAACTCAAAAGAGCAAATGGCATTGAACTTTGACAACATTGGAGACCCAACAAGCATACAGACAGAGAGACAGACAACAAACATCCACACACTGCCGGCGAACACGAGCTCGGTCAAGGCAATTGCAAGCTGCTGAAATTGGAGTTCGATCTCGACACGGGCTGGCCGAAAATTGCCCACCAAGTGCCACTACAAAGTCGACTCGAGTTCGTGATATGTACCTATGTATGTATTTATGTATACAATATGATTATTTATGGTCAAAAGACAATGGACAATGTTGTGTCAGTGCATGGACAGAGCAAGTGTCAATTGTTAGCACTGTGACAGAGTGTATACGTGCAAAGAGTTGAACGGTTTTTCTAGCGTCGTCGTCGTCGACTAAGGTCGACAGTGCGGATGTTTTTTGTCAAGCGGGAATTTAGGGCCAGATTTGGGCAGAACCAGCACGGCACAATGCATCACAGAGTGATTGTCAGTTGGTTGAACTTGTTTGCTGGCGGATTTTCATGTTCCACAGAACCAAATCCACATCTACATCCGTGTCGGGCACAGAAAGTGGAGCAGAGCAGCCTGAAAACCAGCCTGAGCATCTTCAAGTTTATTTCTGGTTCTTGCTTTGGTTTGCTTGCCGTTGCCGTTGCTGTTGTCTCTGCACTCGGAACTGCTTAATTGAAGCGATTTGCAGTCAATTATTGCGAAAGAGAAATTCTTGTAAAGCCTCACAGACTTTCGACCGTGAAAGTAGCCCGACTTAGCCAGCACTTGTCGGTGATGTCTAATTAGTGCTCGAAAGTGGCCAGAGTAGCAGCACTTGGCACTTATCCCCAGCCAGTCTCTCAGTCTTGAGCATATTACCAACGGGATTATGGCCAAATAATGATTTGGCGCACGGATCAGGATCAGGCGATATCTTTTAATTGTCAACTGCCTGCCTGGCTAAATGGGGTCCCACTAATCACACCGCTCTCTATCAGCTTTCGTTTTTCCCCTGATTAACCTCGATGATTAACTAGTATGAATTGCCAAGTCGAGCACAGTTTGTCTCTTGTCTTACAATTACAAAGAAATATATGTTATATACATAAATACGGCATTATGATGACGTCAAATTACAAAGTTATTAACTGCCTGACTGATAAAACCGGTTGTTGCGCGCTGCCCTCAAAAGGTTCCTTTTTCTCTCAGTCTCGCACGAGAGCAAGCATGTGTTTATACATCAACAAATAAACACATCCATATCTCTATATATGCACATGTACATTTAAATACTTGTAGCGTACACTTACTTACACAAGCACTGTGAAATTGTCGCAAAAGTAATCAAATTCTCCGAAAAGACGTTGAGTTGATCGCCCTCGCGCAGACTGGTACGAGAGATGCCAAAACAACAATAACAGCAACACAAAGAAGTTGAGTAGAACAACAGGGTAATAAACAATTAAAATAAGTGACAGACCATGTATAACAATAAATATTAAAAGCCATAACAACTCGGAAAGTTTGTCGCGATAAGTATCTTGTGTGTGAAGTATTCTCTCTTTGCTATTGCCAAACTCTAATCTTATTTCGCACAAAAGATCGTTGAGTTCTTTTGGCAAATTCTCAATATGGTGGCATGACTAGCGCAGAGGTTAAAGATTCCGCTAAGCAGTTTATGCCTAAATAGAAGCAAAACAATCAGTGTTAATTGGGAAGAGACAGATAAAACAAATATGTACATACATATATTATCAATATCGTATAATAATAAAAGAGTTTAAAATCTAGGATTCTCATATAGTTTGACATATGTATTATATTATTTTAAAATATGAAAAGTTATCCTGATTTAAAAATTGTGCAAATTTTATGATTAAACTACACGAATATTGAGAAAATATAGCAAAGAGAAACAGACAATTTACTATATGCAATAATAAGAAAATTTATTTATATTATTTTGATAAAAGTTGTATATATTTATTTGAAATGATTACTTTTATTAAAGAGACACTGTAACTATAATACGAATATTGAGCCAAAGAGTCAAATATTAAAGCTGACTCTTAAAATAATAATGTATAATGCACACTGCACACAGTATAGAAAGTATCTGTCATACTCCATATTGATTAAAACACTTTAATATTAATCTATAAAATGTTTATTTCACCAGAAAGTCGTTAAACAATCCATTGAATTCTGCGCAAGGCAATACGAAATAGACTTTGTGCTCTGTTCTTACAGCCTCATCTCACCTTACCTTACCTTACCTTACCTTTCTCACCCTACCTCGAGCCTACTTCAAACTGCGCTCGCACCATCGCACACACATATGTACACATATGTACACATCTATGTATGTATGTGTGTACACAAAGAAGCAACATGAAAGAAGAAGAAGAGAACGTGGTCGGTTCGCTTCGCTTTATCTCATAATAATCTACGCGCATGTGCGGCATATCTCTTCAGTCAATTTCAAGTACATTTTGCCTTTTTTGTTTTGTGCCACCGCCGTTGCTCGCCTGCTTGATGGCCAAGCTGAAGCTGTAGCTGGAGTTGAAGTCGGACCTGGAGCTGAGGCTGGAGTTGGGGCTGGGGCTGGATCTGGAGCTAGAGCTAAAGTAAAATTAAGTTGAGCAAACAGGCAGCAGCAGGAGCAGAGTCAAAGGCGGCGGCAACGGCACCGACAACGGCAACGACAACGACAACAACAGCAGCAACAACTACAGCAACAACAACAAGCGCAGGCAACATTTGTCGGTCAAAATCAAAATCAGCCCCAGCGCCTTTGTTCGTCCAGTTCTGAGAATCATGGACCAGTTATGAAACAAGTCTGCAACATGCACACACAACAAACCAACACAAACACAAACTGACGAGGCGAATCAGAGACAGACAGAGAGGGAGACATGGAGAGACAGAGAGAGAAAGAACTTGTGAGGATAGCGTGCGCTGGAAACAATAAAGAACTAAACCAGGGCCACGACAAATGCCCAGGGCAATGGGCAAAGGTTTGGCCAAAGGGGTAGCTAGTCATCATTTCATACTCTCATCGAAAGGGGGATTTAAAATGTTCTCTCAATATTATTAATTATTTCTGTATCTATTACAAAACAAGTTCTCATATTTTACATTAGACAGACAAGTCCCTTGTTGACTACGCCCCTGGCACTTTTCTGGGGACTCGTTTCGGCTCGTCTCGTTAGCTGCAAGCGCATGCGCAAAATACTTTATGGGCTCCTCCGAACTCAACTCGGTCTGGTCGGAGGAGTTCTGGGGCTATGTACCTGCACCACTTGCTTCGGGGCTTGGGCAACTTTATTTGTTTATTTTGTTGCTGCACTCGTCGTACATGACGATGTTTGGGGCGCAGTCTGGAGAAATTAACGAACCCAGTCAGCCAGCCAACTTGTCTTGCCACTCAATATGACTTTTAATAACTTGGCCGAGACCTAAGCGCGCTGCCAGCTCCGTTGACACCTCGTTGTTGTACAGTCTATGGAGCAAGCTCGAATATATGGAGTTCATTAAATCATATGCATACAGATGTACATATGTACTATATACATACATAGTTTGTATTACATGGATATGTATGCTCAGCTTGGAGATGATCTTTTTCAAAACATAACTACTGTTTTCAGATAGGGAATATATCTATAAGCATGACAAATATCAGACAAATATATTTAAAGATATCTGAACAGTCTTCTGATATTTTTTGATCGAAAAGAAAAGCTTATAGTATATATATATATATATCTGTCTGCTCAGCTTGAAGATGCTGCCTTAGTTTAAGTGGCTTAGCTGTTGCTGATTTCAATATGTGAAACGATCTTCTGCTCGTCGAAAACGAAAGACGAACACGATATTACTTGGCAATATTTGGTCATTTCGCCATACACTTTCACTTGATTGGCCATAAAGCTCAACTGGCATTCTATTCTTTTGTTTTCTCATGACATTCGACGGAAATAGAAAGTATCCCCGGGGCCGCATAAGTATTGTCAATCTGGTTCGAATGGGTTAAAGCGTTTCGAAACGATTTCAATTATTTGCGGTCACAAATGTCACGAAACTGAAGAAATTATATTAAAATTGTCATATCGATAACTGGAACTGTATCGTTTTGGTCTCAATTATTGCAATAATTATTTGAAATTGCAAATTGTGAAATACACAATATAATACTGCAGATTAGCGAAAAGTCCCGTACCCCGTAAATGAGGTACAGTTATATCTGACACACGTATCGGTCATAAATATGCTACGGCGTGTCCATTGTATTAACTAGCGACGGAGTTGGCCCGTGCTGACAGGGCCGTAGCGACGGTGTCGAGGGCTCCAAGTGTAAATGTTTTGCTTTAAAATATAGTAATATACATAATTAATACTACTTATAGAGTTTATATAAAAAATAAATAAACTTTATACTATTTAATCAACTTTTATCGGTTTTATTTTAACAAAATCATCAATAGTTTTTAAGAAAACTGTATTTTGGAGCCTCTTATTTCCAGTTGATAATATTGACAATGCAATCCAACATTCGTGCTCCATTGGAACTTCGTTTCCCATATGTTTGAAGGTATTATGACAGACCAAAATATATTAAACAGTATATACAGTGTGTCAAGTAATTCTTTGCAAAACGGGGCTTATATATATATTAATTTCAAATATTAAATAGTTGTTAATGAATACTGATTCATAATATTATAAATATTAAACTCATTTATATTTATATAATATTAATATATTTACATTTTTCATATTGCAAAGAGTTAGTTGAGAAACTGTAAATATTTTTAGCAGGGCTCACCTGACAAGCGGGACCCTATGATCACCGCACACACCTGGCTACGGACCTGGGCTGTGCTGTCCAGTCCCAGCGCAACCCACTGAAGGTTCATTGACCAGCTGGCCGCGCACTTAGCCAAGACACAAACCGCAAGGCGGCCGAGATCAAACTTGCTCGAGCTGCTTTGCTTGTCTCGAGTGTGTTGGCAAAATTTGCATAATTTGCAATTGTTGACTAAATGTCCGCGTTTAAAAAAAAAGCCTTAATATTTCCTAAAGAGTCGGCATTTATATTATTATTATTATTATTGCTGTAGTTGTTGTTGTTGTTACTGTTGTTACTATTATTATGTCGCTGTCAACGCTTATGCAACATGAAAAACGGCAACAGCTTGGGCTGGTCTGGTGGCGCTTATTGGAAATGCCGCACACAGAAACCGATTGCATTGATTTCCCAACAACAACAACAATTTGAATTGTGGACCAGACAACAAAAGGAAAATCTCGTTTGACTATGGCTTTATCTTTTCTTATTCAAATTGTGCGCTTGGAAAAAGTCACACGCGCTAACCCGTCCCCCTCTCTCTCCCTCTTTCCCCTTTGTAAAGAAATAAAAAAGCAGCAGAAAACCCTCCTCCTCCTCCTCCTCCTGCTCTGGTTCAGTTTTAACTTTGTTGTCACTTTCCTGCTTTGGCTCCACATATTTCTCTTTCTTATTCGTTTTTATTACGTCACGACCGTGCGCAATGTATTTGACAAATTTATTTTTATTAACAGCAATTTCTCTGTCTCTGAAAGAGCTGAAAGTGCCGACATGAATTGAATATCGCCCCTGATTGAGTTGTTGTTTAAGTGCCCTCCCCCCATTGTTGTTGTTGGTTGGGGGAGGTGTTGGGTTATTGGAGCAGCAACATAAGTGATTTGTTTTTTATTGGTCACTGTGTGTGATTGCTTCGAAATTATTAAACCAACTGACAAGCAGAAATATCGTGTCGGTACAATAATAACATTATATTGGAATCAAGAAAGAAGAAGAGCCCCTGTGCCTTATGTGTTCGAGTTTCTTATGAAATCTATATGAGCTTATTGTTCCTAATTTGCGGATATAGGGATGCGATTTGGAAGGAATTTGAATAGGGTGTAGAGTGGACTATAAAACTAAAACTTGGTCATTGGATTGTTCCTATTCTGCAGGATATAATGAAGTGATTTTGACATAATCTGAATATGGTCTACAGTGGACTATAAATCTATGATTTGGTCATCGTATTATTCATATAATTCAGATTGAAGTAGTACCAACAAAGCCGTGAAGTCCACGTGCCAACAGCACTGCTATTATATTGATAGCAACTGTACATATGTTTGTATATTCCTTGAAGTGCAAAGTTCAATAGGAAAAAGCTGCGTTATGTTTTCAACCAGTTTCGCAGCATTAGCAGATACTTTTTATATTGAAACAGCAGCAAGAATCAGGCAACAACAAAATAAAACCAAATTGAGCTGATTAATACAAATCGCGGCACAGTTGGCACAACTTGTCACAGTTTCCATTAGGTCATCGCCAGAAATTTGCATATTTTGACATTTTTACGCCATGCGTCGTCTTAGCTTGACTAAAATTGGGTGCAGAGTGTTGAGAACGGGCAGCACTGAGAAGCAAGAATCGAAACTGAGAACTGTGAACTGAAAACTGGTATCAGCTGTTGGCCAATTAAGCGCGTTGCGTGTCGGCATCGGCGGCGGCGGCGGCTGCGGCGTGAGAAAAGCAAAGAAAGTTGCGCAGGTGGCTAAGCGAAACTTTCCTTGCCAGAATTTGCGGCAAAGCCACAGGAAAATTGGCAATCATTTGTAAACAATGTGCGAGTCGAATCGCAGAGACACTGGGTGCCTGCCCCTACCTCCGGCACGCCCCTTTGTCGCCTCATCTCCCGCGTTGCCCGCTTGCCAATTGACTGCGCAGCGTGGTCAGAAATAAGAAATACGCAGCGCATGACCCACTTTCAAATTGTGTTTGTTTGTTTTTTTTGTTTCTTTCACGTTCCTTGTGTACAATTATAAGTATGTATCTGTGTGTATCAGTGTGTGTGTGTGACTGTGTCTCTTTCTAAGCAGTTGATAGTCAAATAAGCGGACAACAGCTGCAAAACTTATCGACATTGGCGATTGAAAGTTGACTAACCACTTGCCAACTATTTAGGAGTAGAGCTGAGCAGAGCAGAACTTTGCGGACTGCTATTAACCTGTATGTCGTTTGCACCTCACTTGTTACGTAGACCAACAACAACATGAATAAGAGCAACAACAACAACAATAGCAGTAACAACAGTATAAGATAAGACATATTTGCATGGGAATTGTACAAATGTTTGTGTGTTAATTGAAACAAATTGCAAATGGCCCAATTTGAACACTTTCAATGGCAAATGGCATCTGAATCAGATACAGATACAGTTGGAGATACACAGTCGCAGGTGTGGATAAAGATACAGATAGTGGTATGGATATTGATATATATTGATGCCAGGTGGAGATACAGAGACAGTTACACAGATACAAATATCAATACGGATGCAGACGGGCATTTAGATACAAGTAATGATGAGCACTTAAATGCAGATAAAGCAGAAGATAGTGATATAGATAGAGGTGCAGAGGTAGATATAGATACAGATATAGATGTAGATGCTGATATAGAAAGAAATAGCAGTTCAAATACAAGCCCAGATGCAGATTTGTATACATAGATGCAAATGCAGATGCTGGTATAGATACAATTTCAAATATAGATAAAGATACAGTTATAGGTGCACATACAGGTAGACATACAGATCCAGATACACCTTTATGCATCAGTGCATACAGAAATATAGATACAGATATAGATAACAACACAAATATAGATGAAGATAAAATTACAAATGCACATACATAAATATAAATAAAGATACAAGTGCAGATACAGATATAGCTAGTAGTTAAGGCCCAGATGCAGATACAAAAATAAGATAACTGACAATTTAAATGCAGCTACAGTTTCTGATTAAATGCAAACACAGATACATTGACGGATGCAGATTGAGATGATATTTATAAAGATAAAGTACACCTACACATACTGTACATAGATACTTGTGCTAAATTATGAATTTAATACAGTTAGGGATACGGATACTTAAAGATACAAGTGCAAATACAAACAGGAATTAACATATGTGTATATGTTAAATACAGACAGAATTGAAGTTGTAGATGCAGATGCACATACAAATATGATGCAGTTTAGATACATATATATCTATATAAACAAATAGATTTAGATTTATAATTTATCAACATTACGAGTACATAGAGTATATCTACATAATTTTTAACTTAAATCCAAGTAAACCCAAAGCATCCCTAACATATAAAAATATATAATAAACATATATATATGTACATACACACATATGTTCTATCTACTTCTCGACCAATTTGTCTCCATTGCATCCCCTTGCCCCTCACATGAGCCATAATACGAGACGATATATGTAGTATAAACTCCGGTTCTCTTTGCCAACTTGCAATCTAACTGTCTCTCTCTCTCTCTCTCTGGCTTGTTTATGGCACAACATTAAAGTGACTCAGCAGCTTTTGCCAGCAACCGATCAGTTGCAGCTGCAGCTGCAGCCTCAGCCTCAGCCTAACTGCACTTTTGAGCCATTAGTTTAGCATTCTGTTGACAATGCTAACGGATGTTGGCTCAGCTGCATGCACCTCCACGCTCCACACTGAGCTCGCTGCAGTCATTTGTCCTTTTGGCCAGTCACTTCACTTATCACTCAGTCAAAGAGCAGTGAGAACAGAGAGTGGAGAGTGGAGACTGGAGAGTTGAGCATGCATAATATGGCAACGTGAGAAAATGTTTGCCAAAGAAAGTCGCAACAGTTTGCGGGGGGGTTCCTTCTGTTCCAACGTACATGTCGTAATATAAAAATGTTGTAATAAACAAGAATCCATAAATAAACTCTGTACTCTTCTTCTTTCTTGCAGTTGACAGACGAAGTAGTGCGAAAAAAGAGTGAATACCAAAAGCATCTTGAGGGCTACAAAGCGTTACGTACGCGCTTCGAGGAACACTACATAAAAGGTGAGTACATAATAGAGGCGATTAACCAAAGCTACAATAACATATCCTGCACATAACCTTTACAAACACTTGTAATTCCCAACAACAAAATCTTCCGTCGATAACTTTCGAGTTAACTGTCCGATCGATATGCAACTTGAAGCATTCATAGATTAGTATTAAAGTCAGCTAATTATATGTTAAGAATCAGCAAGTTGTATCTTTAACATATTGCCTACACATTGAACAGAAGAATTAGTTATCGATTTGCGTAGGTTATCGATAAAATAAACTCCGCAGTAGTATATCGTATAAAGAAAACTTCATGTCAAATTTGTTGTCTTCAGCCTCTATGATAGCTAAGATATCTGCCGTCAAACAGACAGTATGATAAATGGACATGAGTAAATCGACTCTGCTGTTGATGCTGATTAAGAATATATATAGTACACTTTGTTCTTCTGTCCGTTACATACATTTGACAATCCCCTGCTTGCAGCACCCGGTCGAAGTGGTCGGAAACTGGATGATGTGCGCGATAAATACCAGAAGGCCTGTCGCAAACTTCATCTGACACACAACGAGTATGTGCTGTCCATAGCGGAGGCCATTGAGGTGGAGAAGGATTTCCGCACAGTTCTGCTGCCTGGTCTACTGGAGCATCAGCAGTCGGTGCAGGAGAGCTTCATTCTGCTGTGGCGTAACATACTCATGGAGGCAGCACAGCATGGCGATCTGACTGCGGAGAAATTCAAGGAGATACAAAAGCGCATAGACACTGTGATAGGCGGCATTAATCCGACCGAGGAGTACGGCGAGTTTACAGAGAAACACAAGTGAGTAACACACATAACATAAGTCATAAGGAAGGTTAAGTTAAATATGCAATTGCTTTATCTGAACTTGCAGAACTTCCCCCACAACACCGCTGCTCTTCCAGTTCGATGAGACCCTCATCGAGGATATACCAGGCAAACTGAGCGCCAGCACACTAACTGTGGACAATCTTACAGTGGATTGGCTGCGCACGCGATTGCTGGAACTGGAGTCATCTGTGAAGGATTGCCAGGAGCGACAACTGAAGATGATCGAGCATGTGAATGGCGGTTCCCCGGTGGCCAATGGCAGCATCATTTCCAACGGCAGCAACACCTCCAATGGCATACAGTCCAACAAGGATAGTCACAGGTAGGAATGCATGATAGGTTAGAAAATGTGATATAGATTAGAATTATATCAGTTAGAATTCGACTAGAATTCTCTTGACAAGCTTGTAGTTGTTTTGGCGTTACATTTCGGCTAGATGATAAGCTTGAATGAGAATTCTAAACAAGTTTTTCAACTCTAATTAGCTAAAAACTAAAAACAAATAGGTCAAAATTCACACAAATAGGTCGTTTAGCCGTTTACTTAGATTAGGCTTATTTATATCATATTTTCTAATCGTTAACCTTCTTCTAGCAAATCTTATCATTACAATTAAATATATAAATAAATATATATACTAAATATATACCATTTAATTAGCTTAAAATTACTCAAATAGGTCAAAAGTCACACAAATAGGTCGTTTAGCCGTTTACTTAGATTAGGCTTATTTATATCATATTTTCTTACCATTTAACCTTCTTCTAGCAAAGAATTAAATATATAAATAAATATATAAACTATATACCAATGCATTGCAGCCGACAATCGAAGGATCTGAATGCGTTGCGTTGCCAGGAGAAGCAGAAACAGAAACTGGTGGACATGATCAAGTGCGCCCTCAACGAGGTCGGCTGCGAGGAGTTGCCCTCAGGCTGTGATGATCATTTGTCGCTGGAGCAGAACTTCATCGAGCATGGCTTCAACAACGACCAGCAGGTGGGTTAGGGTGTACAATGGGTTAGGGTGTACTTGGATTAATTTACGTACGTACATATAAGACATTGTGGTTTGGGTCATCTCGAGATAATCATTTATATACTATTTGTGGATGCCACATTTCTCTAACACACACACACACACACACATGGACGCTGCCACAGCGCTCCTCGAACTCAACCAGCTCACCAGGTCTGGGCATTATGAATGAACTGATGCGTCGTGGTGGCGTTCTCACGCTACTACGAGGACGCGGACGTCACTTCAAGCGCAAATCGACGCCGCAGCCAACGACGCCTATGGCGAGACAACGACCGGGTCGCTACCCGAAGCTACAGCCCCGCTCGCAGAGCCTGGGATCACTGTCGGTAATTACGGATGCGCGTAGTCCTGCACGTTACGAGTCCATTACTAACCACCACCACCACCACAAGCATCCACTGCGTCTGACTGCCAGTGTGCATTATCTTGGCGAAGAGATAACGCTTTTTTCAACGCCAGCGCCGCCGTTGCCGCCGCTGCCTCGCACGCATTGTTCCCAATTGTGTTTGGCGCAGGACAACGAAAAGGTTGCGCCCTCTCCTGTGCCCCCGCAGCCCCCGCTTGTGCCCAATCTCATGCCTCATCTTGCTGTCGCTACTAACACTAACAACAATCATATATACGCCGACCTGGAGTTGAGCAGCAAGCAAACTCAGGATGCGAAGGCGGAGGCGGATGTGGATGGGAATAGCATTGCCAGTGGAGGAGTGGATGAGGTGGTCACGTGTCAGCAGGTGCACATTGAGGTGAACTGCAGCACTACAGACCCAGCGGACGCAGCGCAGAGCTCGATAGATGCGCATCTGGATCGCATCGATGAACTGAATCGAGTGCTGGACGATCGACTGAAGCGTAGCCTGCAACCACAGGCGCCGCTGCTGCCCAACGGATTGAATGCCATCGAGAGTTGCGTTGAGGATCGTACAGAACTGGATGCAGAGTGCCAGGATAAACGGAATTCCAGCAACAGTTCCTCGCAACTCAGCACGGGGCAAGCCAAGAAGCGTTCGCTCTCCTTCACACAGAAGTCCATTAGTAATCTTCTGACCAACATCAAGGAGTTCTCCAAGAGTCCACTGACTCGCGTGGTCAAGAATGTTGCCCTCAACGAGGAGCCTAGTGAAGCCCAAGCTCCGCACAACAACAACAATCAACAGGGATCAAGCATAGCAACAACCAGCACAGCCACAACAACAACAACAGCAACAACTACAACAACAACGACGCCGTCCAAGGAAAGCAACTCAAGACTGAAATTCAAAGTGCCAAAGATACAAAAGAAATCGAAAGCGATACGAAACACATTCCGCACGAAGCTGCTGAACTTTCAGCTTCGTCATTCCAAGACACTGTGCAAGCAGTGCACCAAGAGACGCCGCATACATCCCAGCAAAAGTTCCTTTGACCTAGCCAAGGATTTTACTGAACCAGGAGATCCACAGCAGCACCAGCAGCAGGAGGGAGAACAGCAATTCTGCAATTGTCCAGTCGCAGTGCCGGCGAAAACGAAGACCGTCCAAATGCCACGATCCTGTGACGATGATCAGGATGACGATGAGGGAGACGGAGACAACAGCAGCAGTGACGATGTGCTCAGCTTGAAGGATCACTGCTATTGTGTGCCAAGCCTGGCGGCGAGTGTGAGTAGCAGCAGTGCATCAGGGTCAAGATCAGCAGATCGAGACCGAGCCCCACATCGTACCAAGATCGATAAAGAAGAAAGAGCGCACCCCGCAACAGCATCCAAATGATCATGGCCACACAGCACATCACCTGTCGTACTTACTACCTGCATAAATATATCCATATACATATATATATTAACCATATATATATTCGTATTCGTATTCGTATTGCCACTCTGCATGTTGATTGATTTGCATGTTCAACTTTTGTGTTCAACCGAGTTTGCTTTCAATATTGAACGCGTAGAAAAAGCTTGACAACAAAATTCTAAAAAAATAAAACAAAATAAAGCCAGACGGCGCCAGCGAGGGCGGTTCGTAAAGCTTCTATGCGCTGCTTTGCTCACACAATTTATATGACCAGTGTTGCCAGAATGTTTTAACGCAGAAAACATTTAAAAACGAGAGCAACAGTCGAGACGGCACGCGACAGTGGAATACCCTGCGACCTATGTTCCGTTGTAGTTAAATTTTTAAAATTTATACAAATTATTCTCGACAGATGGCGCTCGCCTGTTAGCTGACACAAGCACTTGATTTTATGCTCATATTTTCTTGAGTAACTTCTGTGCCTTTTTTCCGCTCAAATTGAAATTTGGAGGATACGTAGATATTTTAATCAGTTTAGTATATGTCAAATTATTAAGTTGTATATATACTACGCCGCTTACAAATCGTCTTTAAAAATTAAATTATTGTTTTGCGGGGGCGGTGGGCATGGCACCTAACATTTGTTATAAACTTGATCAACGTATAGTATACAGAAATCTTCCTGTCAAGTTTGGTAACTCTAGCTTTTATAATAGCTGAGATCTATGTGTTCAAACAAACAGACAGACATACATGGCTCAATCGACTCGACTAGTGATACTGGCGCAAGAATATATATACTTAATGGGATCTGCCACACCTCATTCTGCCTGTTACATACATTTGCACAAAGTTAGTTTACCCTTTTTTTGACCATTTTCAATGGTTGAAGGCTATAAAAAGCTGAAATGTGTGCAGTGTCTGGTATTAAAAAAAGCTAGATAGAGCAATATTTTCGACTTTGTTTATGTTGAACTTAGAAATATGCTAGATCTTGTAATAAAATATCTACCCTGTATATAACTGCCACGCCTCCTCTTGCCTGTTACATACATTTTCGATTGATTGCTTAGCCGGTATAATAAGTTTATAGTCCGTGAAATGTCAAAACTTGTGTGCTAACTTCATGAACAGCCCTCGCCATAAACTGCTATATTTACTTGTGCGTTTCGTGAGCATAGCCAGATCAACTGAGCGTCAGTCTATTTAGTTCTCTCTGGGCACTCGCAAGATCTAAAGATGCTCATATAGAATTGTTTGCCCAGTGAATTATTCAGTTGGAAATCATTTTCATCGCGTATCGCGTGTTTCGCGTGTTTCCCTTGGCAACCAGCACCGTCTACAAGTATATTGCGCAAGTAGTTGAGCTCGGGCCTCCATCATGAGCAGCAGCACCACTTCCGGCCAGAGCAGCAGCCAGAGCATCTCGGATAGTGCGATATTCGAAACGATTCTATTCGCTCCTGGTCGCCCGGTGCCGCCGGTGCGCAGGAAGCGTCCCAAGTCAAAGCTATTCGTGAGTCACTGCGAAGGCCATTCCATCCATAGCATTATATAGTATCGTATTTGTACCTTATATTGATGTAGTAAACCGAAAGCTTTTTGTACACAGTTTATAATATTTTGTTCTTTTAATTTGCGTATGTATTATTTTTGGATAACGAACTGTTTTTCGATCTGCACTTTCGTCAGCAAGATATATTATCCATCCACCCACTCACTTCCTCCCCAAGCGGTGGAAATTGAAATGTGGAAATGGAATAATGGCGTGCTAAACACATTTCATTTGCGTTCTGCATGTTGTTCACTAATCGCCGCAGAGAGGGAGAGAGAGATCTCCCAGTTTATATATCCCACTAATCTTTCCATACAATGACTTGCAGATCTCGCTCTCTACAAATCGTCCGCTATACGAAGAGGAATGGTTCCACGGCGTCCTGCCGCGCGAGGAGGTGGTGCGCCTGCTGAACAACGATGGCGACTTTCTGGTGCGGGAAACCATAAGGAATGAGGAGAGCCAAATAGTGCTGAGTGTCTGCTGGAATGGGCACAAGCATTTCATAGTGCAGACCACGGGAGACGGACACTTCCGGTTCGAGGGGCCGCCCTTTCCGAGCATACAGGAGCTAATTATGCATCAGTATCACTCAGAGCTGCCGGTCACAGTTAAATCGGGTGCCATACTACGACGTCCCGTCTGCCGCGAACGTTGGGAATTGAGTAACGATGATGTCGTCCTGCTGGAGAAGATTGGCAGGGTAAGTCAGGGGGGACAAACTTTCCTCGATGAATACTAATCACTCGTCTCTTACAGGGCAACTTCGGCGACGTGTATAAGGCCAAACTAAAGTCCACCAAGCTTGATGTTGCTGTCAAAACCTGCCGCATGACGCTGCCTGATGAACAGAAGCGCAAGTTTCTACAGGAAGGTCGCATTCTCAAGCAATACGACCATCCCAATATTGTTAAACTTATCGGCATCTGTGTGCAAAAGCAACCTATAATGATTGTCATGGAGCTGGTGCCAGGTGAGTGTTAATGATGTGATTTATTCTCAGGCAACTCATGCATTATATATCTATATATCTTGCTCTACAGGTGGCTCACTGCTCAACTATCTGCGTAAGAACTCAAACGGCCTCTCCGCCCGACAACAGATGGGCATGTGTCGCGATGCGGCGGCAGGTTAGTTCGATCGAAAAGACTATTGTATATAAATATAAGTATTATATATGTTTTTATCTTTAGGCATGCGATATCTGGAGTCCAAGAACTGCATACATCGTGATCTGGCTGCACGCAATTGCCTAGTCGACTTTGAGCATAGCGTAAAGATCTCTGACTTTGGCATGTCGCGCGAAGAAGAGGAATATATAGGTAGTATATATAATATATTAAATATATTGACATTCTATACTAATTGAATTTTGCTTTGCAACAGTCTCCGATGGCATGAAACAGATACCGGTTAAATGGACTGCTCCCGAGGCCCTCAACTTTGGCAAATACACGTCGCTCTGTGATGTCTGGTCATATGGCATTCTAATGTGGGAAATATTCTCCAAGGGGGACACACCCTATTCGGGAATGAGCAATTCACGTGCCAGAGAGCGCATCGACACAGGTAGACAGCAACAGAAAGATATATAGTAATTGCGATTCATACTCATCTCTTTTTTATGTGATTTTTCCTTTAGGATATCGCATGCCCACGCCAGAGAATACGCCTCCGGAAATGTATCGCCTGATGCTTAAGTGCTGGGCTGCCGATGTGGATTCCCGTCCGCACTTCGATGAGATTTACAATGTCGTCGATGCACTTATCTTGCGCCTGGATAACAGTCATTGAAGTAGCAATATGTTTCTGAATAACTGTAATTACTTTTGACAACATACTACTCAAGGTGTAATCAATCTAAATAGCATAGAAGCCGCTTTTAAAGTATGTTACTGTTTTAGAACTAAACTACGAAATGCCTATATAATATTTATAAAATACTTCTACATGTATCAATCATCATTTCGTAACATTACATATTTTTAAAATTAATGAGAGATATTTATAACTACAACGGAAACATGAAGATCCGTTTATATATTTTAGAGTATGAATGATATTTATATAATTATGAATTTGAGAGTGTGAACTGTAAATTGTATATGTATGTGTGTATGTATGTCGTATGTATGTGTATGCTTGTGTGAGTCTGATTTGTTGTAACGAATCCTTAATGTGCCAAAAACAAAAACAGGAGAGATAATGAAGCCAGAATGAATATATTTCGAAACTGAAACTCAACGTGTGCTTGATGAACTCGTAGTGCTTAAGTGCTTTGGAATTTATTATAATATTTAATTCATTAATTCATTAAGCTAAAGAAAACACTTGTAGGTTACTCAGTCTTGCCTTATATGACTCTGGGGGATGACTTTGCATATTATCATATACTGTATATTTATACTTACATTAACTTTACTTTTCTACCATATTTTTACAATCTTATTTACATTTAAGATCAAACTTCGCAATGAATTTGCAGATATTTGAAATATATATTTACAGATTATATGTATGAAAAGTATATTTAATATATGGTATATATATAAAATTTTAAAATATTATTAACTTATCAATTGTTGTTTTCACTTATCGCCAGTGGCACGTCGGAGAATTGCACTTTCGAGTAGACTTTCTTGAGCTCCTTCTTCAGCTCAAGACTGTGAGCCCAGTCCATTGTTTCGCATATGACTTTCACCTCCACCGTATAGATGTCTCGCAGCCAGGCGCGTTCATGCATAATATCCTTAATGGACACGCCGCAACGCACAAGCAGAGCGCACAGATCATTGATTCCTCCAGGGCGATCGCTAACCTCAACATTAAACTTGACCAGGCGTCCCTCGGCGGCTAGGCCTCGCTCCAAGCAGCGGCCAAAAACTGTGGTGTCTATGTTGCCGCCGCAGAGCAGGACAACAACTCTGGGAAGAGATATAAATGGGCTCATTAATCAATACGACCATGTGGCCAGTTGAGGCAACTCACTTCTTGCCCTTCAGCTCATCCAGATGACCAGCCAATATGGCTGCCAGACCCGCACCGCCGGCACCTTCGACCACACACTTCTCCTCCTCGACCAGACGCAAAATGGCCACTGCAATCCACTCCTCCTTCACCACAACCATGCGATCGATGAGGGGCACTGCTGTGGCATAGGCATTCACGCCCACCTTGGGCACAGCCAAGCCATCGGCCAGGGTATTCTTGATCGGTGTGGTGATGGGACCCTTGTTCTCCATGGCGCGTGTGAAGCTGGCACACTTCTCCGATTCCACACCCTGACAAAGAGAGTGAGAGATTATCAACTGAACTGGGGGGGAGGGGATTGGGATGCTAACTTACAATTATTTTGGTTGTCGGTGAAAGCGCCTTGACGGCTGTGGCTATGCCTGCAATGAGACCACCGCCGCCCACTGGCACCACAACTGCATCTGGTTTGGGCACCTGCTCGAGTATCTCCAGTCCAATTGTACCCTGACCGGCCATTATGTCCGGATGATCATACCCGTTCACATACAACAGCTGCTCGTCGTAGGACATCTTCATGGCCAGCCGCTTGGCCTCGCCCATGTCCCTGCCCTCGACTACGACGCGTGCCTTGTAGTTGCGACACTTTTGTATTTTCATAATCGGCGCCGCCGTCGGCATCACCACCGTCACGGGTATCGATAACTTCCAGCCATGATAGCTCAGCGCCAGAGCGTGATTACCCAGTGAGGCACTGATCACTCCCTTGCGTTTCTGCTCCTCGGTTAGGTTGAGCAGTGCGTATCTGGCACCACGCTCTTTGAAGCTGTTGAACCGCAAAAATCAGATTACAAAACAATAAGAATCAGATGTTATAGGCGCCCGATCGATTAGGCTTATCGTAAATGGCACATTAATTGGCGACAAATTAATTTCGGCCAATCAACAAGTGTTTTCCAACAAATTTATACTGATAAGAAGCTCTCGAGAAATGATTTTCCACTTACGCGATCACATTAATATATACTGTGTTTATACGAAGCCTTACTACATGAACAAATTACATTACTTGAAATGGGAATAAAGTGTGTGTATAAAGAACAATTTCATGAAAGTTGTCCATGAAATCAGTTCAATACATGAAAATAAACCACAGCCAAGTTAACTAGTTATTAATTAGGTGGCAGCACTGTGAAGAAATAAATATCGTCAGCCTAGTAAATAAACTTTACAAATAGAAGAGGAAGTAAAGAGATCTCTTTTGACGATAGCTGAGACATTAGCAAAAGGTTTTCCTGTTCGAATTGTTGATTATAAAAGAATAATTCCTTAAATTTAATAATTCCTTAAATTTAAACGTCTGGCATCTCTGCTAATCTCATTGCAGGAATTTCAAGTTCACGTTTTTTTTAAATTTCATGAAATATTGTACTTCGTATAAACATATTAATAGTCTCAATAATTTTTAATCACTGTAGACAGCAAAATTGCTACTACTAACCTCATTATCAACACCCACAGCATGTCAAGCCAGACAATTGATTTTGTTTAATACTATAGAACACACACTTTAATAACTGATGAAATTCCTCTCGCGCACTTTGGACCTGCATTCATTATCAATTCACAGAGCTTTGCATTGAAAAAAAATAAGCTCGAGTTAAGGAAACCGCTACAACAAGCTCTAAACTAGTTAAACCCATGTAAAACTCTATAATAATAAACCCAACTACTTCTTGGTATGCCGATAAGATGTCTAGACTTGTCAAGCTCACCTGCCCGTGTACTGTAGAAAGTCTTTTTTCAAATACAGATCCATGCCATAGGAGTCTGATGAAGTTGATCTCTGTAGAAAAATGTTCGTCAGACTGGGTCTCCAAAAGTTCCTTTTGGATTAACACTTACAGGACAGGGCGTTCGTTCCACGCCCCCTTTTATTAGAAAGGCTGCCGAGGTGACGTCATGAAATGATATACGCTGTGGTTTATTGGGATCACAAAATGGATCGACCTTATCGTCTGCTTCGGACACCAATCGCATTCGCTGCTGCTGCTGCTGCTGTTGAGGGCTCGGCTCCACTTTACCATTGCCATCGGCGTTGCCAACTATTTTGGCAAATGTTGCAGCAGCACTTCGTCCATTCTGTGCGCTTTTTGCTTCCGATTTAACTTCCTGTGACATTTTGTACGTATTTTGTCTCCCGATTGCAATATATATAATAAATATATTTAGTATATTCCTCTCTTGCTGTTGCCTCTGATGCCATCGACCGTTCGCGTTATACTGTTCACAGTGCTCGGCACTTCAATACATTTATAAATTGGAAATCGATCATAAAAACGGCACCTTTTTGTACGGCGATAGTCCAGTTTATGAGATGCCGCCTAACGACGACTGCGACTTATCAGCAGATGTTCTAGTCACAATAACAACTCGTGACGCTATTTTGGCAACATAATGAGGACATTGCTGAGTTTGTTACCCAAATGAGTTTCACAATTTCATTGAACGAACTCGATATAATGCAGGAAATAGATAACCTTATACTATGTACGATTTATATTAAATATACTGAGGTAAGTTTGAAATGTTTGTGTACTTACAGCTCTTAGTTCTTAAAATGATCTAAAGAGACAAAAAGTAGGTTCTTGTAGATTTTTAAGTTATTTGAAGATATGTTTAAAATGTCTCAGTTAATTCGTATAATTCTTTCAATTTGTATATAAAAAACTTGTTAACCAAGATCCGAATGTTGATGTAATTACATATCTTAGTTCTTAAATAAAAAAACAAAGTTCGTATTTTCCAAAAATTATAATAATTTCGTCAGGGAATAGCTTAGCTCCCATTATTCAAAATAAACATCACCTTATCCTTATTTATATATCTCTATATTTACCTTAAACATTAGATACACATATCTTGATCCACTAGAATTATCTCTCTACCATTCTTAGTGGGTAGCTAAGATGGTAACTCCGCACACAATCGTGGGGCGTACGTTAAGTACATTTTCAGGCATTTATCAGACTTTGTTTTCATCATAACATCATAACAAAGTATTTCCCCCCGACCTGGTAACAGCGCAGTGCACCGAGATAGGCGATCTCTCTACAAATGAAACAAGATAAGAAACGCTGAATGACCAAACTTTAGGACACACCCAATTAATTTATTTTGGTCACACGCCAAAAACAAAGAATGGAAATCTAATCAGCAAAACACACACACAAGAGAAAAACACATGTATGCAAAACAATAATAGTAATAATAACATAATGATGATCATCATACACCATAGAAAGTGAAGTGTGGAACGGAAGTATCTACGCATTGAACTTCAGCCAATTTGCCGGATTGATGACAGTCATTTGCTCGACCTGCTCAAGGGTTACTCCACGCTGGAACATTCTAGGCAGTATGTTCATCTGTATGTGATGATAGCCATGTCCACCGTAGGATGTCTATAAGATACAGAACATATAGTTATAGAGCATACACTCATGACAACTTTGGACATGTCTTACCAGGCGATGCTTTGTGTGAATGTCGTGTGACATGAGCAACCTATCGACAAGTCCCTCGTTGATGAGCTTCATAATATTCTCAATACGCTGTCCATCGGATATCATGTCCACACTGGAGTTGAGCTGATAGTAGGAGGACTCAGTGCCAAAGAGATCGTACTGCAGATAACAGCCTAGTTTGGCAAATTCCAGCAGCTCATCAAAGTCGAAAATGGTGCCTGAAGAGATTAGGAGATTAGATCAGCAACAGCAGAAGATATAAACAAGCACGAAAGTTGATTTCAACTGTTATATACCCACTACACACTTGATATAATATTTAACTCCTTCTAAATAAGTTAAGATTTACGTTGCATACTTTGCAGGCAACATGGAAATCAGTGTCTCTTAAATTAGTTTCCATAACAAATTCTATGTTATTTATCCGTTTGCAAATAAATAAACAGAAATCATTTGACCTCTGATAGTTGACACTTTTGATTCGGGTTTTATCAATTTACAAAGGCGGAAGGCGGGGCAAAATTCTAAAATAAACATGATCTGCCTGTAATAATAGAATACGGACAGAAAGACACACGCAGAGACAGTTTAAAATGGCTACATGGACTCAAATGTTGATGATGATTGAGAATATATAAGATATACTACATTTTCAGTCTTCACAAAGTTCTAATACCCCTCTACCTTATGGGTAGCGGGTATAATGATTGCGAATTTTACACTTACGATCCAAGTGAGACATGACACATTTGTTGGCCCGCCCGCCAGCCTCCAGATAGAGACGCAGTATTTCAAACGGTGCCTTGGACACACGATGCGGATGCAGCGAGACACCACAGCCGAGCACCTCCTGTATCTCGCCGGCGGCAAGAATGGAATGTCTTTCGAATTCTGCAAGAAGTGCATAAGTTGAGCAAAGCTGATAACATTATCTGATCATCATCATCTACACACCTTGTACTGGATAAACACTGGCCACCTCACCGATGAAGCCACACTTAACCATGCGCCCATTGACTTCGATGCCCGTGAGTATATCCCTGGTATACAGATCGGTCATTTGTTCCACACTCAGCTGGCTGTGCGTGGCATCCTGTGTGGCCTGTATATAATGCCCTGTGCCTGCTATGAAATGCACTCCCGTTGTCTTGGCCAGATCCACAATGAACTCCAGATTGCGCTTCAGGCCGTAGCTGCTGTTCTCCACAATGGCACCGCCGCCATGTTTCTTGAACAGCAGCACATCTTTCCGCGATGCCTCGAGTGCCTCTTGATCGAAGAATCGTATATTCTCTCGACTCGAATAGGGATAGAGGCGCACATAGCCCAGCGTGGCCATGCTTATCTTCTGCTGCAGCTCCTGCTCAAAATCCGCCGGCGGTGGCTTGTAAAAGTGCTCAAAGTCCAGTGCAACATGCTCGTGGGTTAGTGTCCGACCCAGCAGATTGGGTGAGATGCTGCCAAGCACTGCAAGCCATGTCGAGAAATGGGATTAGATGAGCAAGCTCATTTGCATGAAGGCACAGATAGGCAGAGCTTTCTCTCTCAGTACTCACCGGTTTGAATTCTGAACTCTGCTTTGCTATCAATTGAGGTCATATTGGTTTGATTGAGCTCTCTCTCTCTCTCTGTCTCTCTGTTAACAGTTTGTATTCAGTTTTATATATGCATATATATACGTATATATGCGTGTGTTTGGAATCTCTGCGGGAACCAGTTGAAGGTGACTTCGACACGTCTAATCACATCGACTGCAGTTGGGCAACTAAACTAGACAACTTTGAGCTACTTCGAGTCAGACACCAGGAACAAAGATCTCTTCCTCTATCTCTCTCTCTCCCTCTCTCTCTCTTTCTCTGAGAATACCTCCCAAATAGCTTTATTTTTAGCATAAGACGCAGCTCAGTAGAATCATTATCTTTCCTCACCAGTTGTGTTCCATTTTCTTCAGTAAATGCCATAAAATTTATCTTAACTCTTGAGCTAATCATAAAAATGCATGAGAGTCAACAAACATGCTTAAACTTTGGAAAAATACCCCCTTATAGAGTATCATATGGTGTTTTTGAATTGAAAAAGGCTTTGTCGATTATATGTATGTATTTCTCAGAATAATTCTCTTTATTAGTTTCATTTTTTTCATTCATATTTGCATCTTCTTGTTTTATATATATTACTTAGATTTAGATTTATCAGTTTTAGCAATTTCTCATTTATCAGATATTCCATATATATATAAATTTATATATATGCTTATACTTAAGATGTAATTATCTTATCTGCATTCATTCATTGTTTGTCATTGCTGCTTGCATTCCTTGTTATTTCGTATTCATTAAAATCATCTCATCGTCTAATGTTATGTTTGTATGTATATAATATATATATATATTTATATATATAGATATTCTTCCACTTTAGATCGACCTTAAAGCTAAGCATTTTTGTATATTCTTCTTCGTCATCCCTCGTGTTTACTAAGTGCTAAGCCCTATGCCATTTCCATTTTCGATTTGCCTGCCAGCTGATTAAACGATACATATTGAGAATTAATTAAGAAAGAAACACTAAGGAAACACTGTTAGCAAGCCTTTATCAAGGGACTCGACTCGTTGAACACTTACTGTGACTTTATTTAGGGTAATCAAACTAACCCGATCGCCGCCACAATGCCGCACAATTCCCTGTCAGGTCTAGTTTTAGTCTACTTAGCACCTTGTGGCGACGACTCAGCAGAAAAATAATAATCAGAAGAAAAACAGAAGACTTTTTCAAAATTATAGAATCGCCTTTTATTAAAACAGTGTTGTATAAGTTTGCAATTAATCTGAGGTTACTTCCCTACGCTCTCACTGTTTCTTTTGCTTCCTTTTTGCTGCAATATTAAAGTCATATAGTTATTGTATTTGTTTGTTACGCCTTGTTAAACTTAATTAAAATAGTTGTTGCTCTCCACATCTCTCTCTCTCTCTGGTTCCATATACTCGTGTAGTATCTGTCGTACTATGTATTCCTATGCCTAGCTTTACCATTTCTCTCCACGCTGTTTTAATTACAATTATACATTAGTACAATATTTATATATCCCTTGATGTACTTGCTGTATATTCCCCCTCGACTAAAAACTACTTGGTATTTTCTTCTCAAGGTGCTAAACAAATTAAAGAAATACTAACTTGTAGAAATAGCGCAAGTAAAATGTGTAAGGTTCTTTTATTTTCCAAAGAGAGTTTTCTTAGTGTGTGTTTTTTTCGCAAGGAGAATATATAGAGATAATAATAAAACCTGGTAACTTAAGTTATAATGACAATACACAAGAATATATTTAGTATGTATGCTGGTGTCTCTGTGTGTTGTTGTTGCTGTTGTTGTTTTCTTTTCATTTTGTTTGTATGTACATAAATAGTTTAGTTAATCGATAATTATTTGCCTTTTCACTTTGATTGATTACCATATATTATTAAACATTAACACAAAATATTAACTAAAACACTAAAGCGTTCTCAAACTATATAATAATATAAACTAGATATCTAACCAAGGAAAAAAATAAACAAAGAACTAAGAACAAAACCTACAAACTTTCCAACTCTCAAAATTGTTGTGTAAATTGTTTAATTTGTTGTTTATTCTGCCCGATCCTGGATTCCTCAACTATATATATACCCGGCAAGCTTTGCGGAATCCACTTCCACTTGCAGGCTGGAATCCAAGCCGTATTCTTTTCATATTTCTCTTTTCATCTGTTTGTTTGTATTCAGTATATATATATATTTTTAATGTTTTATGTTCTCTCGCATACAATTTTACTAATTAATTTTAAAGTGTTTTATTGAGTTATGATATAGTACGTCGTAGGTGTAGATTGTTGTTGTTGTTAATGTGTGTGTTTGTAGTTTAGTTCGAAATATCTTGGAAATATTAAATATAGAAATCGACTAAATTAGCGTGTTGTGTTTTTTATTAAAACTAAAATGACAATTTTTACTGTTCTTACGGTTCATCTTCTTCTTGTTGTTGTTTCTCTTTCATTCTGTTTGCTTTGCTGCAGTTCATTTTCTTCATTCATCAAATTTACAATTATTATTTATACATGTTTATATATATATCTATATATATACGTCTGATTTACATTATCATGTTGAAGTAGCTGGTTTTGTACAGTTTTGCTTTGACTTGCCTATTGAAACTTTTGCTTTTTGTATTCTTTCTCTTTTGCTTTTTTATTGAATATGGTTGTGCTGCACCATTATCTCTCTGCACGGTCTGCTGAAAGTCTGCGATCGACCCACAAATCAATATACTATAATGATTTGCATTCTTTATAAGTGTGGCTCGAAATATTTTGCACTTACTCTCAACAGTGCCGTGGAAAAGTCTCTGGTCACGTTTAGGTTTCATGCTCGAATCAAAATTTCATTTCATTTTTCATCTTTTTATTTGTATATATATATTTGTTTTTAATGTTTTGTTTGCTTGTATAATTTCTAATGCTAACAACAAAATTTACATCTATATTGTGTGTGGGTGTGTGTTGGTGTTGGTGTGTATATTTCGTTTTAATAAAGTTGTAATTGCTAAAAGATAGAAAGCAAAATTAAAATTTCTTTTATGCCCGTTACGCTCTTTTTTACGTTTATAATAAACAAAGAAAAAACTAAATAACGCTTAAAGCAATAAGAACCTATAGACAAACCATATTGTATATTTGACCATATATTGTGTAGACTTTGCTAATTACCATATCTCTCTCTGTTGTGTTTTGTTTTTAAGTGTGTATTCTCTGTGTGTGTAGAACTCAAATTAGAACGAACAAGAAATGGAACCAAAATTCAAACTATAAAATGATAATCGCAAAACTTGCACTGCATATTTTTGCCTGCCTTGATTTACTAGTTAATTATATTAAATTTCGCTTTTGTTTTTTGTTTTCTTTATTTACTTTTAACATGATTCTTTGCCCATTCCTTCTTCTTCAAAGCGACTTTTCGTACAGTGTGTGTGTGTTGATAAGACAATTTTTGCCAAAGAAAGAAATGTTTTTCCATTTTTTTGTTTTTTGTTTTTCGTTTTCAAATTTGTTTTGTTTTTTTTTATAAGTTTTCACTTTTTGTGTTTTTGTTTTAGTTTTCTTTTTTCTCTTTTTGCGTATTTTACATATACATAATTAATTAATCAATAATTAAAAATTATGAAATAGTTTTGTTGTGGTTGTGTGTGTGTGTGGGTTTGATTGGTTGTTGTTGTTGCTTGCTGGATTTGAAATTTACTGTTCTCTTTTTGCATTTTTCTTTTCTTTTTTAATTTGCTTTTCACACATTGTACAACACATTACAAACACAAACAGAAAGAATGACACATGTTTCTCTACATTAAATTTATCATATCATATTTTGTGTGCTTTGTTTTCTATGAAACAGTTTAGTTTGCTTGCGTGTGTTACGTTGTTGTTGTTGTTCTTCTTCTTGCAGTTCTTACTGTTGCTGTTGTTGTTAGTTGTTGCAGTTGTAAGTGTTGTTTGTGTTTTGAGAGAGAGAATTTTCCAATCGAATACAGAAATGTTTTGCAACTTGCATCTCGGGGAATAACAACTCGATTATGATTCAAAAGAAATATGTAATTCTTTTGCATTTTATTGTTGTTGCAGCAGCAGCAGCAATGTTGCAGGTTGCTGTTGTTATTGTTGTTGTTGCTGTTGACTCGTTGCTAACGCGCTGCTACGCGTCTGGTTCAAGTTATTTATATGTTGCTATTAGCTCCTCATGTTGCTCCTTCCTTTTGTTGCTGCTGCTGTTGTTGCTGCTGCTTATGTTAGTTGCAATGTTGAGGTGTTGCTGCTGCTATTGTTGTTGCTGTTCGCATGCGTGGTATTTGGTTAACGTTTCTGTACTATTGTTGCATTTGTTTACTGTTTAAGTTATAATTAAATTACAGTTACAATTATATATAGTATTTATAATATTTATATATATATATATATTTATATGCGTGTGTGTGTGGTGTTGGCATGTGTGTGTGTGTGTGTGTTGGGTGTGATTGTGTGTATGGTGTGTGTGTGTTTCTTGTGGTTGTTATTGTGTATTTCAGATGTTTTGGAGCTTTCTTGTTTTATTGTTGTTGTTGCTGTTTGTTGTTTCTTGTTGTTGGCGTAGCGAATATATATGGTATACATATGTATATATACATATATATACATATATATATATAAACATATCATACTATATCATAACGTTTAGTTGTTATTCTACGGCTACGGCTACTGTTGTTGTTACTGGCACAATCTCCACCCCGCAATTCAAATCTTTTGAATCTTCTCGCCAACTACAACCGGATTATTGCGTCGTATCTCCTGTGCACCATGCTCTCTATAATCGAACGTGCAGTTATGTTTATCGGAATAACGATGCACGGCACAATACAATCCGCCGCAGCGACATTGGAAACCTGCAGACAGGAAAGAAGAATCAAAATAAGTTAAATAGATCATTAAATATATATATATATATAGAATACTTACCAGTTAAGCCAACCTTCTTACGGCATTCGCCACATCGATTCTTCTTCTTTTTGGCATCCTTGTCGTCCTCTTTATCCTTGTCATCCTGCTCACTGGCGGCGGAGGCAGCTGCTTGTGTGGAAGTGTTTGGACCGGACGCCGATATGATGGCTTCGCTGTTCGATTTGGCAGCGGCAGCAGCGGCTTCTTCAGTAATTTTCTAAAGAAAGTAGAGAATACGAAATAAGAATGTTAATAAAATATGATTCATAGATACAAGAGATAATGAAATTCAAAAGCAAGTTACATAGTAAATCAACGACGACGTTATCTACGCAGACAAAAACAACTTGTTTTATTCTATTTAGTTTTATTTAAATTATCGGGCCCAAGTTGTTGGTATAGTGAAGCCCTTTCTAGCCAAGCGTTGTGTGTGTGTGCGAGTGTGTGTGACATGATAAATACCCGCTTTTTGATGACAACTACAGCATCATCAGAACTGTTGGATGCCTGCTCTACCAAGCCTAAGCTATTCGGCACCAGCTCCGAGTCAATGGCGTCTATTTCAGAGGGATTCGAATTGGAAGAAACCTTGATGCGACGCTTATGCTGCTGCGACTGTTGTTGCGGCTGTTGTGCTGGCTGCGGCTGCTGTTGTTGCTTCAGCTGTGGCGACTTTGGACTTGATTGATTCGATTCATCCCCATCAGACTTATCCATTGTGCTTGAAGAAACTTGCTTGCTTGCACTTCGTCTGGCAATGCTTCATTCAACGGCACTAAGACCTAATTGCTTTTCAATGGTTCTGGCCCCTGTCTCCCAGTTCACATTACAGTACTTGGCCCTATAGAATAAGCCAGACGTGGCTGTAACCTGTGGGTGTAACCAGCACTACTAACTACTGGTTGCCTTCCAATTGTGCCAGTCTTAATGCGTAACTTCTTCACCTTCTTCGTTGTTGTTTTCCCACCAGTAACTATTGTATCTTTCTTAGTTGTGCTACCGCCCCCGCTGCTGCCGATCTTTTTCAGCTGACTAACCCTTTTAGTTGTTCTTGTTCTTGTTGTTGTTGTTGATGTTTTAGATTTCCCTACTGGTTCAGCGTCTATTATGGCACCGTGTTTATGTATATCCCTAGGCCACTTATAAGATTCAAGATTGCGCTTCTGCGATAGGGATAAATTGAGTTTGCTATGCAAATCACTTTCACCACCCTCCCCACGTGGTTTCGGTTTCTTTAACTGTCTCTTCAATTGCAGTTCAGCAACACCATGTGATGCCTCCTTTCTTCCTTCAACAGCAGGTTGTTGATATGTATGAACGTTGTTCGAGAACTTAACTACCTTGCGGGCACTATGGCTGAGTGCTTTGACCGCTTTGCTTATCTTCCCTGTAGTCTTCTCGGCTAGACCGACGTTACGTTTTGGCTTAAGAGAACTTTTCTTGGCTTGCAATGCAGGTGGTGGATGTGGATGTGGATGATATGATGCTGCTTGACTCGAGGAGGCAATACAAGTGGTTCTGGGACCAGGAATTGATATATTGACAGCGTTATTTCCACTTCTATAAGCTCGTCTTCCGACTGCTGTGCGGGCAGGCAGAAACGCAGAGGAGCAGAGGGAGAAGAAGAAACAGACAAGTTAGATTAGTGCCAAGATGGCAATAATAGACAACAATAAACATCAATAGAGTGTACCCTGTTGTGTCACGGGTCTTTGGCTGGCGAATTTTATTGCCGGCTTTTGTAAGCGGAGGGCAGAGGCCAATGATGATATCCAGGGTGTCTCTGAATACAACTTGCCTATAGCACGATGCACTGATGTGGTCCCCTTCGAAATCGATTTTGCAGTTCCGCCAGTTTTTTGCGCCCGACTCTTTTGTATAGCCCCCCCCTTAGGCCCGGCAAATGTTGCCGTTATTGGACCAAGGCGCAATTCTTTTATACTAGGCATTGTCTTAGAAAATAATTTTGAATTTATTGAACTGCTAAACAATTTTTAAACGAAAGCCGAAACGACATTTGTTTATTTTCCAAAACAAAAACTATTACCCAAACTGGAACCGAATCTATTATGTTAAAAACAAAGCATGATATGATGCTTGGTCTACAGATACATTTCTACTTGAATAGATCAATTGAACCATATCGACCAATCTATCAACAAGTTCTTATGCTCTTTAAGAATAGGGAATATGACGATTCCATAAACCAAAAGTATAGCTTAAAGAAAATCAAGTTTCCTTTACTATTTCAGTTTACAGTGGGGAAGATACTAATATCGTTTGTGTAATAGAAGAACGACCTATGTTCTTACAAAGAAACGACCTAAGTTTTACAGATCTTCTCTTAATTTTATAACTGAATGAATCAGAAGTTCATTGATAAACGACCTATTCAGCATAAGTATAGGTCGTTACACTTCTTACACACTTCAGGAAGACCTTGTACCTTTTAACTTTAGTTAAAATATACAAAACATAGTCTTGTATATCATAAGCTTCTTCACATGTACAGTAAAGGTGTAAAGTATAGTCGAGGTATACAAAACAAAATCCTATTTATGTTCTAATTTGCATTCTGAAGATATTTAAAGTATACACAAAGTAAACGATAAATAAGTTCTGGTGCTGCTTATAAGGACTACGGCCGCACTCCTTTCTATTTTGATGACATTAATACTTTGCCAGCTAGAAAAGATTGTAGGCGATGATAAGGTCGCGTATAAGGTGGCAAGTTTCCATACAGCCTTGTTTGGGCAGTAACCTACCTGCTGAATGTCCCTCATATATATACATATATAGAATATTCCATTTGATTCGACATTACCTGGTCAGCGTCAGCTTAGTAATCTGCGGCGACGCGGGGCCGAAAAGCCAACACACACACACACGTTGTACTGTTACAGTTAACGTTTTTTTCTATATTATACACATACAAGTTGCTTACACTGTTTCACTTTAAACAAAGATAAAATTTATATCCGAAAAACAAATAAAGTTGTAATTGACTGACGAAAAATACAAGGAGATCAAAAAAAATGTACCAAAACCGGCTTGGCCTACTAAAGAAACTGGCTTAGTCTACAAGAAGAAACCCAGCTAGGTGCCTGCCTAAATACTAAGTATCTGTCTATCTACAAAGGTATCTACATTACTTATAGAGTAGTTGTATCTATTAGCTGCTATCTAGTAGTACATAGGGATACCTACATTGGTAGCTAGTACCTACCTAGAGAGATACCTAGATAAGTATGTTTATTACTTATGAATATGAATACTCACTTCTTTTACATCAATGTGTGACTGCTGTAAGCTCTGGACTGTAGGCTGTGCTGTGTTGGTAACTGCTGCAATGGCCGGACTGAATGTGGGGCTAGGTTGCGGGCTTGGAACTGAAACAGGTGTGCTGCTCACAGGTGGCTGTTGCTTTTTTCTAAGCGAGTCCTGTTTGGGCATAAGAAGAGTTGTTATTGACACTACTGATCTGATATTATCATTTGTACTCACCTTATAACAAACTGAACATAGGCCATCTGTGGCGGGATTACCATAGAAGCCGCAACCAGAGCGACACATGGGTTGCATTGGATTCGATTCACGTTCCATGCTGGCGCTACACCAACCTTGTGTATGTGTGTGTGTGTATGGAGGGGTGTGGGGACGACGATCGTCTACGATTTGTTGCTTTGCTTTGTTGTTGTTGCTGTTGTTGACTTTCGCCCAGCGAAATTTGTTGCGTTTATTTCCTGTTGCTGCTGCGGCGCCAACAACTCCTCGAACTCCTCCAATTATATCTCTCCGTTGTTATAATGTGTAATCAGTACGTAATAGTATTTTACTCGATTTACTTCCGTCCAAGCAATTATTAATTAGCCTTTTCTTGCAAATCAAATATTAATCCAAAACTGTAAGAGAGAGAAAACATCGTTTAAAACTTGTACAACGTGTGCCAAAAAAGAGCGAGTCAAATGCAACTCTGTGCGAGTCGAAGAAACGCAATAAAAATTGCTTTTTAGGTTTCTTTATATCCCAGTCATTTATTATCAACACCTGCAACAACAAAGAGCAAGAGACAGAGACACATGAGAGTGAGAGAGAGAGAGAGAGAGAGAGAGCGGGACGTGGAGTACAATCATGTTGTACTTGTACAACAAATAACAAAGCAAACTTCGTCTGGCTTTTTGGCTCTCTTCAAGGCTGTCAACATGCACACATACACACACACACACACACGCATTAAACATAGCAGAGAAATATGCATGTGTGTGTGTGTGTGTAAACCATGCTCAAAAACCAGTTTCATCTGAGGCGAGGTGAAGACCGATACACAGCAGTAGTAGCTAGAGAGAGAGAGATGAGGTAGAAAATGGCAGAGACTGAGAATAAAGAAAGAGCGGGATGGGGAAATATCACAATATCACGACAATAGATAGGAAGCAAATTAGGTTGCCTCAGTACGCAGTACACTCTGTACCCACATGTACAAGGTTAATAGGGGCTTGTTTGTAGATTTCCCACAATTATTTTTCTAGTGCGTACACAGATCAAGTTTATTGTAGATCAGATCGGCTCTCAAGCAATCCCACCTAACGGACCTCAACTGTAACTGTACACTCTCAAAGAGAGACAGAAGAGAATCGATTGTATTATGTTAATATTCTTTTCAAAAAATAAGCAAAATTATTTCAGTTATTCTTTTTATTTTTAACAATGTCTACTGAGCTTAATCTGACTAAAAAAAATAAAACAAAAGATTTTTATTTTTCTATTAATAACTAATCTGTTCCCGATTGTATACTCCTCCCACAATGCATCACAGATTTTCTATTTTTCTGTATTTCTCTCCCATGCCAAGAAAATGGACTAAAACAAAAGGAAAACACCCAAAGCACTTGCTATATATTTAAGATAACAACATTACGGATATATCTGCAAAAAAACACATCATTTATTTAGCTTGCTCTGTTTTGTTTATCCACTTCTTTTGACATTGGCTCACAAACTAAAAAAAAAATGGGCTATATACCAGAGATGATGATTAACCTGAGATTATTCTAGAACATTTGTATAAGATAAAGAAAAAGAACCAAACTTAAATTGTTTTGCCCAATTGGAATATTTTGCTTTGCAGTTTAAATATTTCTTACTAACTTTACAGTTTCTTTTATCATGCTCTATACATTTTGTATAAGATAAAGAAAAAGAACCAAACTTAAATTGTTTTGCCCAATTGGAATATTTTGCTTTGCAGTTTAAATATTTCTTACTAACTTTACAGTTTCTTTTATCATGCTCTATACATTTTAGGTACAATAGCATCGACATTGAGCATGCAAAAATAGATAAACAAAATGCAATGGGCTACAGCAGACTGTGCTGCTAATTTCGTACAAACGTCTGTAAATATGTGTGTACATTTATACATTTGAATTGCTTATGTACATGTACACATGTACATATACATATATGTACATACATACATACGCGCTGCCGATTTCCTGCTGTTGTGGTTAAGTTAAAAAACCAAAACAGCTGTCTGTCAACGATAGGTGCTCTCCACCTCCACCTCCACTTCTCTCTCTTTCTGTCTATCTTCTGCTCTCTCGACTGCTGACACTAATCAGCAAAATCTCTTTCACAAACACAAACGTACATACAGTCGGTGATATATATGTAACTCCCCACACAACAATTGACAGCCAAATGCCCCCAAATAAAACTCTGTACTATTGAGCCAATAACAGCAAGAGAGTGTATAACACAAAAAGAGAGAGCAGCTGCTGCTGGGTACGAGTAATCTCTCTCTCTCTCTCAGCGCAGGCGCATACACGCACTCACCATGATGCGTATGTCTGTACCGCGATAGGCGAAATGAGCCAGAAAGAGAATGTATTTGTGTTAGTTAACATCACATTGTTGTTTTTGTTATTGTACATTTGCTTTCCATATCATTTATACTGTTCGGCACAGTGGTGCTCGTCTCTCGACTGTCTGTTAAAACGCCAAAGTTTGTTTGTTATATGCCATGTATGTGATGTTCATTTGTATGCAGGTATTGTGTAAATTTATTTATTTTGGTTTAGGAAGCCGCCGTCGCAGTCGCCGTCGCTTTCAACTAGCTAAGTGTGTGTGTAGTGCAGAGAGAGGCATTCAAACGTTCACTCATTTACTCTTTGTCAGTGTATGTACGTGTACGTCAATCATATACACACATCAATTCTGACTGTAGATAACGCGAGTGTGTGTGTGTTTGTGTGCAAAAGCTGCTAATGACGAAAGGGAAATCATATGATATAGGCTGATGCTGTTTGAGCGATGACGACTGGAGGCACCCGCTGACGCCATGACGTCACAGTAGCTCTCAGTCACTGTATGAATTCACAACACACGTACATACATACAAATGTACATACAACAACGTGCAATGCACATGCAGGCCAAATGCGCATTTTCAAGAATTGCATAAGAAATAAAAACAGTGCAGAAAATTAACAACAAAGAGAAGAAATCAACGTGTGCAGCTTCAACATTAACACTTTAAGTAAGCCATTATATGGGCACTCCGATTTTCAAATACCCTGTACAATACATTGATAAAATTAATGTTCATAGTATACCACAATATCGCAGAAAATATGCTTGCATCTAAACTAATATGTAGCATTTCCGTATCGATAACAGAATATCGATACATATTCCTAGTTCATATGCCTATTTATATGATATTGAACAAGTTCATGCAAGTTAAACCGGATTAACTTCTTATTGCGATTTTAAAACAACGCACAAGACCAAAGTAAAGGTTAATGTGCTGTTGACCTGCATTTAAATCACAAAATATACAACAACAACAACAGGAAAGCAGACAAACTCAAATGGGCCGCATAAAAGGCAAAGAATGAATAACATCAAAAGAACACACACACACACACACACACACACATACAATCGTACGCACTGCGCCTGAGGCACATTTACATATTATTGAGCAATTCAAGCGACCAGACAACAACATGAAAAACAAAACAACAATGAAATCCAAATGAAATACAACACAGGAGGAGTATAACATCATCTTCTACCGACGCACTCAGAATTATTAAAACTTTATTAAACAGCACAAAAAAGGAGTCGAAGAGAGAAAGAAAACCACACAACATGGCGGGCATCTCATCTAAGTTATACTCATCTTCAAGAGAGCGAGAGAGAGCACGCGATCCCACCACACAATACTCCTCCTCTTCCGTTGAATGACGGATCAAGAAAAGTTGACAGCATGACTGACTGTCTGCATACCTTGTTATTATCCGTCTACATACAGTACTGGTCAAAACAATAAGTACACACACATATTCAAATAAACCTTCGAAATACGAGCCCCAACCACTATTAATTCGAACAGCATGTGTTTTTGGCAGTGTGCAATGTTCAACACACGATATTTTTAATACTATTACAGATAACGTTTGCCAGTGAATTTTGTCTAAAAGAGAATTTTATTCTCTTTACGATGACAAAAAAAATTTCTTGTATTTCCAACAACAACAAAAATATGATTTATTTATTCAAAAGGTAGACTTAAGAGATAAGAAAAAAATGACCACTATTAATTCGAACGCTGCGTAATATAACAAATTAATTAATATTAGAATTGTGTAACCTCACCTCTGGCCTGTATTACACATTTAACACGTTTTGGCATTGTTTTTAAAAAATATTGGCAATGTTCTCGGGAAATTGAGTCCTGTATCTCTTGCAACTTAATTTTGAGGTCAGAAATGCTCCTTTGTGGCTCATTTCGAAGCTTTTTTTCATTAGCCACCAAAAATTTTCTATGGGACTTAGATCTGGACTATTTGATGGCCAATCTAAAACCATATGCTTATATTGCAGCCAATTTTTGGTTGTTTTGGCTGTGTGCGATGATGCTCCGTCCTGCTGAAAAGTGAATTCACCACAATCTGCCAGTTTTGGTATTGATGGCAGTACTATACACTTTCTTCCAAAATATTAATTTTTTTTCCGGATTATCCGTCCCTTCAATAAAATGCAGTTTTCTTAATCCTTTGGCAGTCATACATCCTCATACCATAGTGCTTGCAGGAAACTTTACTGTCCTTTTAAGGCAGTCTTTATGGTATGTTTCTGTCTTTGTACGGATGACGCGTTTTCTCGTATCACCGACACTAACATCAAATTTAGCTTCATCGCTAAATATGATGCTGTCCTATTACCTTTGAGTCCAAGACATCCTTTCCTGAGCCCATTAGAAATGCTTTTTATTTTTGACAAGCGTCAGCAAGGGTTTTTCCTTGGCCTACGAGTCAGTTACGTTATTGGGTATGGTACATAATTAATAACAATACATACTTTATAGAAACCATATCCAATATTTTTTACCTGCAGTCGCGTCCACTTTCGCTTGACAGTTTTGCCAATTTTCTGCGACCACTCTGAAGCCAAATTTCTTAATGATTGGCGATGATCAGCCCTTACAGTTTTGGCCAGTTGCCTTTCGTCATGTGGTGTTATTGCTGATGTTCGGCCTCTATTTGCAATATTATTTTTAATGTTCGCAGTTTTCTTAAACAATTGGATCACCCCATTCACGGACGATTTAGACAAATTTAATTGTTTGCTTATTTCAGTAATTGTCTTCCCAGATTTATAATAATCTCTAATCAATACTCTGATTTCTGTGCAAATAGGCTTACCACGTTGCATCGTTACTAAACTTTAATTTTTTTGCAGTAATTTAATTTTTTTTGCATTCTGTAATGTGTTTTTATATTAAGATTATAACTAGATAGTGATTCCTTTACATTGGATGCTTTTGATTTGTTCTTCTTTTGAGATAACAGTAAACATGCGAAGTGTTCGAATTAATAGTGGTCATTTTTTTCGTATCTCTTAAGTCTACCTTTTGAATAAATAAATCATATTTTTGTTGTTGTTGGAAATACAAGAAATTTTTTTTTGTCATTGTAAAGAGAATAAAATTCTCTTTTAGACAAAATTCACTGACAAACGTTATCTGTAATAGTATTAAAAATATCGTGTGTTGAACATTGCACACTGCCAAAAACACATGCTGTTCGAATTAATAGTGGTTGGGGCTCGTATCCGACATGTTAAATAAAGTTTTTAAATATTTTTAAACAATATTTGTATGTTTATTGCTGTGCTATTACATTGTATTTCTCATAAGTATTGATGTATACTGCACCAAGTGCACTGAAATATGAGAGTTTCCCAAAAAGAGCGAACCCATCAACGCGGGAGAACCAAGTTTCAGGTTGTCCGAGCAACCACCACATGGATCGCAAAGGGCGTTGTCGTCATGTGTGCGGAGCAGACAACAAAGCATAGTAGGAGACAGTAAACACCCTGGGTACAACTTGTATTTTCATGGTTTCAGGCAATCTCTGTGGAGTGGAACTACTTGCCATATGGATAGTGTAGCACACACACACAAACTCCCCTATTTTTTGCGGCTAGTAATACAATTTGATTGTACTTGAGTACTATTCAAGCTGTACATATGTATAGCATATATTGTTTTTATTCGTTTACCTGTTACACAGTCTTCAATCTAACGAACATATTCAAGATTTAAGTAAAGATAATGAATGCCAAACATTGTAATAAGATATACATATATGCCCAATATGGAATTTGTGAACTAAACAAAGGGATTAACAAATAAAGACCAATACGTAAACTCAATCATAACAGGATATTGCAGATTCTTTGCTTGAAGTGACGTACTCTAGATTTAATGGATTTTTAACAAATACCTATTAGGAAATGACGGTGTACCTAAAAGACTATATAATATGTACAAAATGTACTCAAGTTTTGACATTTACCTACATTTAAATGCAAAATGCGAAACAAGGCAATAAACAATGCGGAAGCATCGAAATTTTACTAGCCACAATTTTATTTTTTTTTGACAACTACTTTTGTGTTATTGAACTTTGCCTTTGTCTGTTGAACTCACTCACTCGTTCTCTGTCTGTCTGTCTGCAGTTGAAGGCTACAGCTGAATCGATGCTGATGCTGACGTCAGCTTCGTGGGAGTCCCGCTGCCTGCGTCTGATTAACGCAACGCGTACATCGTTTCGTTCATTGATTTATTTATTAAATTGCTATGCATACATAAGTACAAACACACACATACACACATATGTACATAAATACATACTGGTGCAAGGCAATGAACTGCGAGCAGACGACCAAGAAAACAAAGAAGTCCATAGCGAACGAAATCGACACAAAAGAAGCACAAGAAGCAGAAGAAGTGGAAGAAGAAGCAAGCAAGCAAGCAAGAAGAAGGCAAACAGGCGGGCAAGCGGGAGCGAACAAGGCAAAAGTTTCGCTTTTCATCTTGCCAGGCGGCTAACGGTATAGCGTACGTAGCACACAGGCAAGAAGGAGTGGTGAATTTCAGTATGTTGAAGAGAGAGCGCGCAGAGAGAAGTGGAAAGGAGGGTGCACGAAATATTAAAGCTGAGACAAGCTTGTTGCAGGAAGTGTGGGAAGAGGTAAATGATACTACCTTGGTGCTGTTCTGTGTAACTCCAACTAAAACCACAGACACAGGGTGTATGTAATATATAATATAACAAACATAGAATGTATAATATACATATACATATACATATGTGCACGTATTGTTCATGGGAGAATCCTAAAATATTCATGAAGTTTTAAAGTAATTTTTAGGTTACACTAGGCAAATATCTTCAAACGATATGCACATGTATTTACATTAAATGTACATTTGTGTATTTAATATTGTATATAGATGCACGAACTTTCAGACTCGAAATGTTCTCCATTTACAAAAGAAACAACCTAGTGTATATGGCAAGGTAATAAGGTGCACGTGTACGTACTACATGCTGTATACACATCCAAGGACAGAACAAGGCTTGGGGCAAGGACACCAGCGACAAGGTTACACCTAAAGGGTGTTTCAACATTAGAATACTATATACTTACGATTGGTAGTAATAGGCCCCAAGTGAAATGTTTCCAAAGTTTGAGCTGGAAAAGAGAAAGAAATACTCAGTTAATTTAACTCACAAGATAAATCAGTAATGTAAGTGTTTAATATTAACGTATTAGTAAGTCATTTACATGGGGAGCACCCTAACAAATATTCGATTTTCTTTTTAACATTTCACATTAATTTCGATTTATGGAACGAGCATTATGGTATGGCGAAATTTGATTTAAGTCCATTTTTGCATAGTCAGCCGACATACAGTTATTCTCCAAATAATAGAAGTGCAAGATAAAAACCAAATAAATTTTTGCAATAAATTTAAGTAATCAAAAGACAACAAAAAAACATTAATTCATCACCTTTGTTGACATAGACTCCACCAATTTCTGGCATCTTTCTGGAGGAATAGAGCTCAAGGCAGCTTTTACAGTCTCCCATAGTTTGGAAACATTGGTGGGATGCTTGAGAGCTTATTCCCTGTAAACGTCTTCCCAAAAATTATCTATCAGATTGAGATCAGAAGTCTATTCAGGCCATTCAAGCACTCTTATGCTATTATCTGGTCTATAATGCTGAAAGAGCCAACTCAGTGGCATTTCATCATAAGCATAGTTTCTTGAAACATTTTGGCATTATCAGGCCCATCCAAGGCTCTCTTGATTAAATGTATTGCAGCCACGCCAAAGTAAGAAAAACATGCCTAAATCTTTATGGCAGGCAGTGGTTTCCGGCAGATCTTTCTACCATTTACCAGCTCAATCAAAGATTCATCCGTCCACAGGATGTTGTGTCATCTTTCTAGTGACCAATTTCTATGACGTTTTGCAAATTGAATTCTTCCCGCTATTTCTTTTTTTTTTTGTATCAAGAGGATCTTCTCTTTGGCCCTTATCCCTTCGTCGTTGATTTATGGTTTGAATACTTGCACTCAAGCTCAGTTTATGATTGATTGACTGGCAACTCGAGCATCTGCTGTTTCGCATATCTGATCGTCCGCGTGTTTCGGCTTTTGATGAATATTTCAATGCATTTCGCACCATAATGCATTTCGCACCACACCCGACAATATCTTGCTCTAGATTGTAAGTCTTTCCACTCGATATTAATTTCTTTATTAATTCGCGACACTAAGCTGTACAATGCTTTCCACGGCCAATTTCATTCTCAGTCATTAAAAAAATAAATAAATTTAATAATAAATAAATAAGAAGGCTGCTAGAAAGCAAAGGTACTAGGCAAAAGCTAAAGAGAAGAGGAGAAGAATTACTACAATTAAATAAAGACACGCATAAACCCTTCTATTATTTTGAGCACAGCTGTACGTAGTTCAAAAACTGAGTATTCAACAAATCATCAGACAGTTTACAGAAAGTTGAATAATTAAATATATACAATTCTTTCTCAGCTGGTTAAAGGGTATAAGTGCCGCATCAACATGAGCAGTATACATACGTATATATATCTGTGCTATAGAGAATATTTATATAACATGATCATGCAGCAGAGCGAATGAAGGCTCTAAAAATAGAAGAACCCAACCTCAAAAAGACAAAAGAGAGCTACACTATTATTGCGGAACATGAGCGATGACGATTTCCTCTTTGGAGAGAATCAAACGAGAGGGAGAACTTCGTAGTTACGATCAAGTGCGTAGGTTGTGGGGGCGTTGGGGCTATGACAGAAGAAGGGGGTGGGGGGAACTGTTTGCACGCGACCTAAAAAAAAGCAAGCAACTGAAATGAGGTCGTGGCCGCCATACACGCGTCGCACTGTGGCGCGAGGCGAGACGGGTCGAGCAGCTGACGCGAACGTCGACGCTGACGCGAACTTATCAGTTGTTTATATGTATATATTTGTATACATATACACGCATACATATACACGCATACATATATGCTTGTGTGTACATGTGTCTGCGATTTAAAAAAAATATGTGAAAAAACGCGTAACGCAATAATAACAACAGAAGTTGAATTTGCTACATACAAATATTTTTACGCAGCACACACACACACACATATGTACATATATTCATGCATAAATGCATGTGCTTGTGTTGTGTATGTGTGTCACCATCATAAACAAGTATTCCAATACGACGACATCGTCGAGATCACGTCGAGTGACTTTTGTTTGTTTTTACCTATATGTTATGATAGTTTTGACTTCGTCATCGTGAATATAAATAAACATATGTCTGTATAATTAATTTATAAAAATTTTCATATGAAATGTGGAATATAAATTGACAACACGTGTTGTTTATCGCGACTTTTGCAACAAACAAACAAACACCAAAATATTCTACGAAAAATTAGTCATCGCAGTCGAGAAAGTTCATTGAAGTTTACCCCTTTCAGCGAAGGGTACTCAAAAGTCGTTAATTAGTCATTGAATACAGAATAAATAAGTGGAAATAATGACACTTGTTTTTGGGTGAGAGTTTTTTTATCAGCAGAAGACCATTGAACCAAAATAATTGAAAATTCTAGAACAAATTTTAAAAATAATGTAAATTCTCTACTACTTTTATAAATTATATAAACATATTAAATATTTTTAGATTATTTACTTCTGTAGAAACTAGTGTTGTGAAATACGTAAATAATCTATATAAACTCTCGAGCAGTAAACCACGTTTGAAACTGAACAGTAATAGTATAACAGCAGACGTGTGAAAATGTGCTTACATTAATTGTACAGTGACGTAAAACGTGATATTGATAATGCACATTTCACGATTAGAACCAGACCAGCCAATACACGTGCCAAATTCTAAATGAACGAATCTAACTAGAAAAGAAAACAACAAACTAATCATGGACGTTTTCAGTGTGGTATACTCGACTAGAAGACACTGCGTACTCACTATATTCATCATTTATATTATATATTTATTATATTTTTATATTTATATATATTATTATATATTTATAGTAATATATATATATTTTATTAGTTTATATATTTAATTTACTTTGATAATAATCGTGAATACAAATTTATGCAATTAGCATTTTGTTAAATACACCGTACATAGAGGTAGCATAATTTTGAATACGCTTTGCATATGGCGTGAAAAGTAAACCCTCATCAGAGGGAAATGTCATGTACCCACATAAAGTGCACTTCAACCACTGATAAGATATTCAAGACAATGTTTGCTAGCTGCTGCTTTGTACTATGACTCGGCCCAATCATTTATATATGTACTATATATACACTAACAAACACACATGTAGATGAATTTGGTGACTCACGCGAAGAGCACACAAATTCCTAATCACGAAGTGCATTCATACACACACACACATTTGGTATAGTATGTTGTTGTTAATGATTGTTTATGTAAGTACACAGAGATAAAAACACAAATCCAACAGCGAATTTTCTTTTATTTTTTTGTTTTCTTGGTGTACTTGAAAAGTTCATATGTTTTCAATCCGAAACATATGTGTACAGATATATTTGTACATATATAGTTTATATAGTATGCATGTTTATTAAATGTCGCGTAGTTTTAGCCACGTCCTTCGAACACCTTTTTATAATATTGTTTGTATTTTTTTTCTTTTTGGCAGTGCAGACTTTCTGTTGGCAGTATAACGAAATTCTTTGTCTCTTACACTGTTCAAAATGTCAAAGAAAAAAAAACTTAATTGTCACACACTAATGCACTCAGCGTACGTACGTATGTACATAAGCCTGCATGTACAGCCGTTCATACGAATTCATCCATACATACTACAAAAGTGCTAATAAATACGAAGGTTGAAATTCCAATTGTGTCGATGTACAATCGTATGTATGTATGTGTGCACAGTGTATATTTCAGTGTTCACAATTCATATTTTTTTAACTGGCTTTAGCTTTCGTTTTTCTTTGCTTAAAAACGCTATTTATTTATTTTGTTTTACGTGACATGGCAACGACGGTCTTATGTATGTATGTACATGCATGTATGAATGTATGTGTATATAAAAGTCACGCTCACGCACAAACAGAAACTCACATACACAAATGGATGCGTGTGCGTGCAGCAAGTAGAGAGCGAGAGAGAGAGTGAGTGTATGGAAACTCAGTGGTGAGCTCAGCACTCGTGTTGAAATTTAGCTGTTAATGGTGGTGAATAAGCGCGTGAGTGGTGCGACGACGACGTAGGCGAAAATTAAACAAATTTTTCATCAGAAATGCTTAAGTAATGCACTTACTTGGAAAGTTCGTAGTTACTGTAGTTAAGTTATTGCAATTGGCTAAGAAATTTAAAACAAAATCGCCAGTTTTGTTGGAATCACAGTTGTAATGAATTTTTTAATTTATTTTACTTTTTTTTATTATTATTGAAGTTGATTTTTTCACAAAGTATTCAAATATGTGTAATAATTGCTAATAAATTATATGCTTTTTGTGTGGAGAATTGCACGGGGCAGAGGTGAATACAAATCATATATATACATATATCACAAATTGATGGTTAACTTTCTTTTGATTTTAAATAAACTAAATTTTTCTTGCACATAACGCACACGGCGACGAATATGTTAGCAGCAGCGACGCTGGCGCGCAGTTTACAGTTGCGTTTTGTTAGCGTTCCACGATTATTTTCAACACAAAATTGTAAGATTATTACAAATTATGCCAAATCAACACGGCGCGCACACACACACAGACACAAAGCCAGCCAGCGAAGCAGACAGAGACACAACGCGTGTATTTTATTGTGGATGACAGTTGTAGTTGTTGCAATACCAACGTGGAATTGATCCTCCAAACTCGATGTGAAGTCTCCAAGGTTCAACGCACGAATGAAACGGGAAAGCAAAACGCAAAACTCTCGAGCAAAAATGAAAATGACTCTGTTATACTCAAAATGTAATGTTATTGCGTTAACAGAGCTGTTAACATCAACGTGATTTGTCATTGTCCAACGCTATTGTCCGATGATGGTGCTCAATTCTTTGTAGTTGTACCTACATATACGTATGCATTTATTTATCTGCATTTTCTCTTATTTTCAGCATACTCTTGTCCTTTGTTTGACCAAAAGCATTTAAGCCTAAAGCGTAATATTAAAAAATACATAGTTCATTGTGCATTAGTATGTACATATCTATGTGTGTTTATCGTGTGCATATGCAGACGGAAGTGAGAGCATCATAGTATGTGTGTAAGCTAGAGAGAACTCGACTGTATATGTATGTGTGCATGTAGCTGTGGTGAAACACACACAAGTAGCAAATATTCTACACAGGTACACGTAAATATGCATAAGTGTGCATGAAATATATTTATTTAAATATGAATGCATGACGTTGTACAATGTAAATTAACAAAACACTGATTCTGTTAATAATGTTGAATAACAGTCTGTGCAAAATAGACATTCATGTTACCAACAAACAGTGAACGCCACGAAAAATAAGTGCAAAGTTCATATACTAAGAGAGAAATATAAATTTGTTCATTAGAGATGAGCAATAAAGTGACTGTGACAATTCATAAATCAAGCTTAACATCATACATATGTATGTATGCACGTATGAATATATATACATTGTACACATACATATATACATATGTATGTATTGTATATGTTCTGATGCAATGTATTATTAGAATTGGATGAAAACATTATAAAATTTAGAATTTTTTGAGCTCTTATAAAATACTTTAAGAAATATTAATTTAAATTTTTAAATCTTGAAAGATTTAAATTTAAATAGAGTGTACAATACAAATAGTACAAATGAACTATGAAATAACAGCTTTATAATTATTAATAAAAGTATATGCATATACATATGTACATACGTATTATCAAAAATAACGGTTTTGTTTAAAATAATACATACGTAATCATGAAAGTAATTTAACGAGTCACGGATTCTCATGTATGTATGTTTGTATGTACATACATATATGAATGTACATCACACAGTCATACTGACACTCTGGAGACCAATGCAGGGCGTGAAATAAAGACTGAGAGAGAAAAAGAGGGAGAAAGAGAGTGTGTGTGCATTCTCTTTGTCATATGACTGAACTGTTATTGTTACATTAATTTAGAAACGTTGAGAAAATTGAAAAATCCAACAGTTACGAACGTGCATTTGTTAACATTCAAACTGTTATTGTTTTTAATGAAGCGACGACACAATTTCAACGACGCCATATTGTAGTCACTCACGTAAACTGTTGGAGAGAGCCCGAGAGAGCCAATATTAAGATTGAGAGCAGTCGCTGTTATTGTCAAGCTGTTTGTCTTTGTCATTGTGTTTTTGTTGCTGCGTCATCAATGCAAACTGCGCACTTTTATGAAACATTTTATTAATATCAATATCTCCTACACACGCATATGTATGTATATGTGTATGGGTAAATACATATGTACATATGTATGCGCATATGTGGTAAATACAATACAGACAAATATGCATTTAAACTTTTTGAAAATTTGCAGGTACTTTAAACAAATACATATGTATGCATGTGTGTCTCATTAGCAGTTTTTAATTTTTACTTTACACGCTTACGCTTACGACGCACATACATTTTTACGTATAGTTGGTAAATGTACGCATATACATATGGGCGTATGTGTGACGTGCATATGGACGTATGCATGTGTGTGTATAATTATAAAGTATTTTCCCGTCACAATAGTGTGGTGAGTTTCATTGGCAGGTTAACATTTTTCTGCTTTGCAATTTGTTATTTTTGCGTTTCCCTGTGTAGAGTTCATTTTTTGCTCAGTCGTCATAAGGCGTGTGTGTATGTAATTGCGTCGGATGATTGAAACTTATAAAAGCTAATATGTTCAATAAATAGTAGGATAATAACAAAACATACAAACATATGGAAACATATGTATGTATTTGAAAGCGCAAATACACAACAATTATCACGTACATATATATGTATGTATATTTATAAATATATCATAAATATTATTAAATGTATTTTAACATATTCATGCTACGTACATATGTATGTACATACATATGTATATAGACATATGCATATGTGTGGATATGTTTTATACTTTTGACCTTCACGCAGTATTTAATAACAAATTGAAATGTGTTTGTATCTTTTGTACATTTTCAAATGTACAAGTTAACGAACTTTATAAAGTTGTTAACACTCGCACTCGTGAGTCGTAGCAAGGTAAACAGCCTTATTATTTATCGACTAGTCGAAACGATATGCAAATTATGCCAATAACTTTATACATATGCTCAAACACATAAATAAGTAAATATACATGTACATGTGTATTTGTGCAAACAAATGTTAACTTTTTAAATCTTCTAGTTTGCTTTCCATGAAACAGCTGAGACCATGCAGGTCTCTCTCTCTCTGAGCAGGGCACGAGCTTATTTCATCATTTTTCAGATCGAAAACAAAATAAAAAGTAAACGAGCAAGAGGCAGGCATTTGGCAATAACAACAATTAGTCACCAACCGACCGAGGTGAAAACGACTTAACAGCGAATGAGAGTGCACGACAACATAACATAAGACCCGCAACTAACATAGTCAAAACTATAAGCATGTCTGTATGTGTTTACATACATATGCATGTATGTATGAGTGAGCCTGCGTCGCAGTCGCTGTTTGTGGGGGTGTTTTACTGAGATGAACAATGCGCCCCACGCGCAACAAACAAAACAACAACAAGCTACGTCTTTACATCTATGTATGTATGTACGCCATGTGGGGGTAAAGTTGCATTCATGTTCATCGGCGTAACATCCGTCTGGCTTCCTAGAGTGGAAGTGCGCAGCAGAATAAAAGAAGATTCACTAATCGTATTGAATTATTATATTATTATACATACATACATATGTATATTGTCTCTCACAGGGGCTAAGATCGTCACGGTTATTCAGACAGATATTGTAGACCTACAAGGTTAATGCCTGTGTACACAATTATATCGTATATAGTGATCTGACTTAATTTCATAATTCATCCAATACGTTTAATATTGTATAAATGTCTACACTTTGTACATTCATATGTATGAATGTTTGTAAATCTGTAGAAATATTAATTTGACCGATTGTACATAGAAAAATGCCCTGAGTTTATTTTGTTGCGGCCATTCAACCTGACAGGTGCGCGACATGTAGAGCCAGTGTATCATTTACCGTTTCAGCGATCAACAGCTGTGTGCCAGCGAGAGAGTTCGACTGATTGGAAACGAGGGTGAGGAGTGAGGGGAGAATGTAAACATCCATCAGGACTTAGCAGCGACGCAAATGAATTGGAACTGCGTATTGGATGAGACAAAGGTGTACATAAGTACATATGTATGTATGTACATACATACATGCATAGATGAATGTGTGTAACATTGGGCAAACAGCACGAAAACATTGGAAGGGAATTGCAGAACTGTTTAAATTTAAACAATAATCCTATACTTCTATCAATCATATGCAGATGTGTATGTACATTAGTACTTGATGATGTTCCTATAACAGATGCCAGCTTCGCGTGTGGGTTACCCCACTTTATAGCGTACTGTTCATAATTTGGGTGTTAATGACCAACAGTGGAGCAACATGTAATTGTTTTGCCCTGGTGCTGCCGTCAGTGAACCCTAAAATATCTTTTGTTGTTTTCAGTGTGGCCAATGCAGCACAACGATATAATGCCAAATGTATTTGTAAACATACGCAGCAGAATAGTGTGACCAATCAAGGTTAATTGTAACTAAATACTGAAAAACACACGTTATAGGGATATGGATTTGAATTGGCATTAAACTATACTTTCCATCAATTTTTACAATAAGATTTATTGCATCTCAGATATTCATTTGGAATAGAAACCTTTTGATATTAAATAAACCATATTGGGGACAAAGATTGAGACAAAATCGTCGACTTTAATAACTATTGTACGATTTCAATATATGTTTTAAATATTAGTCCGATTTATATATATATAAAAAATTGTATATAAAGACGCAGTGTGCGGATTTGTACAACAATACAAAAAACAGATAAAGCAATATATGGACGGAATGATACTTAATTACTATGAAGATTCTTGCATAAAAACTTGCAAAAGCAGTTTTTCTTGGATATGTATGTCTGTATGAACTATACGTAATTGAAACGCATCTAAGGCACTAAACTGGTGGAAATGTTTACACAATTGGAATGTATATAACATATAAGCGTGCTTGGTGAATGCTTCTCTCGGAATCTCTAACTTGGACGGTATTCGTTGTGATCAGTAATATACGATTTGGGTCTAACCCACAGGCATTGTGGATACAGTGCTGTGCGGTGTGGTCGGACGTGAGCCAGCCAATGAATTGGCAGTTGATGCATGTAGCGAGGCCATTGTACCCATCTAAAATACGTAGAACATATAGATAAACTGCTGCGTTTTCAATAATTACAATTAACGTACCCGTAAATGTGCCAAATCCTCTAGTTTTGTCAGGTCAACCAACTCCAGGAAGAGGGAGTAGACAACGGCCCAACCATAGATGGAAACCAGGCAAAATATGCTCCAAAGTAGGACCATAAGGATATTATAGGCAAAGTACAAATCATTCACAATGGCAAAGAAGATAAGAGCCAGGATACGCCAAACTGTGAATACGGCAAATGTCCACAACCAGGGCATGACCTTTCGTTCGTATTCCTGAAAAGATGAAAAAGCCCAGATATTATTGGATGTTGGTAAACAAATTATTAACAAGATTGTTTTGCCAATTAGGTAGAATGGGAATTACAATTTAATGGATCGAATGGGATTTCTTGAGATTATTGATGGCATTGATGCATTGATGTTACCCTTCTGCACAGTGTGCGTTTCTGTACTCCAAGTTTCTCTTGCTTTCGGGCATGAGTGAAATGAAAGTGAAATATGTTTGTTAAATTGATGCGAGAACATCGAGCTTACCTTGCGCAGAGCTACACAGAGCAGGACACTTGTCACGAAGTTGATAAGCGCCATGATTAGTGAGAAGAGGGCAAAGACAATCAACATGTTGCGGACTGTAAACAATATCGATAATGTGAAAAATGATGCAAACATTATAAGTATTGATTCTTACCATGCTTGTTGCCCACATAGACAAACTCATAGGATATTATATAGTAACCATAATGTGTGGAACCTGGTGCAGCCATGGCATAACAATAGATATCAAAGATAGTGGTACCGATTGTGAAGAGTGATAGGAACTGTAAAGGTAAAGGTTATCAATGAATAATCAAAGGATAATCTCTCAATTAACTTACCACAGCAAACAGTCCTATGAGCATGGCACCTTTCTGTATGTCTATATATTGATTGTTCTTCAACAGGGGTCGCTGGTACCAAGGAATGCGTACGGAGCGTGTGGAACGTGACATTTTCGAATGTAAATTTGTCGAAGATCTGTAAGATATATATAATTTATACTATATATGTAGATAACAGCTTGATAATATCTATGTTATTACTAACCTTCCCGTGGCATGCGAGTACACCGAGGGGTTCGACCTGTAGGTCGAGGGCGTCTTACGGCCGTAATTCATCTTGAAGCCCTATATGTGACGTCACTATTTATAAAATTCAAGTGTATTGTTATTGCACTTAACCGGGAGGGATCTGTAAAAGTACAAAAATTGCATTATTTTGAAGAAATTCTTATATGTACATCTCTGTGTACGGGCGTGTCTGGTTGTTAATTTGTTTCTTTTGGGTGTGTCAATTACGATCATCGCCTAAGCCAAGCTTGAAGAAGCTGAATAAACAACTTGGTTTAAGCACTTTCACTCTGCTGAGTAGCAAATGTTGAGTACACGTTGCATTACTTTACTCCCAAATTAGTTTTAGTCACATGTAATGGTGTTTCATTTATTTATTTACCTTTAAAAGAAATAAAAAAATCTGTTGCTGCGCTACGCATCGACAACAAACCCACTGAATCACAAGAGTGCTGCCCATCCACTGGCAGACACACTGTTGCATTTCGCTACGCCACAGTGACACAACTGTTTTGCAACAAGTAGCGGAATTCGTCTCAGCTGTTTGTTGTCGTCTCGCAGTGACTGTCAATAATATTGTTATGATTTTTTCTTTCATTCCAAATTGAAGCAAATTCTTAAATAATCAAAATAAAAATTAACTTATAATATTGTTAATGGCTTAATAATAGTGACTAAAACATGGCACTGCCACGCATAACGGACTATGACATATTAGAGAAGCTTGGAGTTGGTAGTTATGCGTCAGTCTACAAAGCGCGTCATAAAGTAAGTTGTGAGCACTCTGTATATTTAGATAATTGCTAATTACCCCCTTGTGGGCTATAGAAGCAGCGCACTTATCATGCCATCAAATACGTGGAAATGTCCACGCTATCGCCTAGCTCACGCGATAATCTTATAACGGAAATTCGCCTGCTACGCGACCTAAAACACAAATACATTGTGACGCTGCAGGATTTCTTCTGGGATGACAAGTAAGTGTATGAAATTAATGATATATCTATATACATTTGCTTTGTCTGATCTATAGAAACATTTACATTGTGCTGGAGTACTGCAATGCGGGCAATTTATCGCACTTTATACGCACCAAAAAGGCGCTGCCCGAGTCCACATGCCGTTACTTTCTGCGCCAATTGGCGGCCGCAGTGCAATATATGCGCGCCAATGATATATCACACTTTGATTTGAAGCCACAGAATTTGCTGCTAACACGCGGCGCCAACAATGTCTCTCTAAAGGTTGCCGATTTCGGGTAAGTAACGAAGTTTACATTACCTTACCCGTTACCCTTCTCCAACTCTTCCTTTTGCCTTGCAGCTTTGCGCAACATCTGAAGTTGGGTGAATTGAATCAACAGCTAAAGGGTTCACCGCTCTATATGGCACCAGAGATTGTGCGGAAACATCAGTATGACGCCAAGGCAGATCTGTGGAGCGTCGGCGTTATACTCTATGAATGCTTGTTCGGCAAGGCGCCGTACAGCTCGCGCACCATTGAGGAGTTATTGCTGCGCATCCGCAATGCTGAGCCCATTGTACTGCCCACCAATGCGCGCATCAGCAACGAATGCAACGATCTGCTGCGGCGCCTGCTGGCCCATGAGCCCACGGAGCGCATATCGTTTGCAGATTTCTTTGCACATCCATTTCTAGATCTCAAGACATTTCCCTCGGAGCAGACGCTGAAGAAGGCCATCGATTTGGTTACCCAGGCGGTTGAGCATGATGAGAAACACAACTACAAGGAGGCGTATTATTTGTATTGCAGTGCACTGCAATATTTTGTGCCGCTGATCACTGAGGAAGCAGATGCCACCAGGCGGCAGGCACTACGGAATCGAGCCTTGGCCTATATGAAACGTGCTGAGGAGATAAAGAATGTCATCATCGAGGATGAGTACAAGCTGCTGGCACAGCGGCAACAAAAGGAGAAAGAGAAGGCATCTAGCGAGACTGGGACTAGTCAAGCAGCCAGCACATCGCGGGTGATGGAAATGCTTGAGCCGGATGTGCGATATAAACAGCTTTGTATGCATAATAATGGGGATTACTAAGAGAAGAATGGCATAGATAGATTAATTAACTACCATTGATAGATGGATTAATTAACTGACTATATCATTATTATCTATACTAGTTCATTCTCTTCAAGACCTTTCTAATCCTGAATAGAAAACTAAGTGTATCTTTATTTCTTTCAGTTGCCCTATCGAGCTCGAGCCCGTCGCTAAAGAATGGACTGGAAATCGGTCGGAAAGGCGAATTATATCTCTACGAGCGCAGACTGGATGCTGCCCTGGAGTCGTATACATCTGCATTGGGCATCCTGGTGCCGTTTGTGAATAACGAACCCAAGGGCGAGCGGCGCACTTTGCTGCTGCAACAGGTAAGGGCTGACATTAATTATATAAATTTATATAGATCCTATTTAACTGTTACTAAACCATTTTAAGCTGGAGTTCTGGATGAAGGAAGCTGAGAGCATTAAGAGTATTTTGAGTGCCAAGCACTTGGATGAGGAGGAGCAGAAGCTGTCCACAGTGCGCAGCTGCAGCATACAGTAGAGTCGGACCTTTTTATAATACTTTTGTAGAACTATGTCGAACGTAGCCTTGTAGTTATTACATATATATATAAATACATATACACACGTACACATGCATAGTATACGCTTCTACACGCAAGTGTCGTTTAAAATGAATTAAATTATTACTTCTTTCGTATGTTAAGAATTATTTCTTGTTAAGATCCCCACACAAACATTCCTGAACTATATGTTATAAATTAATGAATTGTTATGATTTATTGTGATTACCTCATTAAAAGTTGTTTAAATTATGTCTATATGTCTGTGCAAATCGGCAGCAATAAAATAAAGCGTATTAAGAATGATTAGATATAATACAATAGTTTAATTAAATGGAAATTTATGTCTAGAACTTCTTTCTTAGTTATTTAGGTTATAGCAAAGACAAAGACAATATATTATAGTATACAGTGAATACTATGTATTCTATAATCTTGGAATTCTAAAACATTTTGCATATACATATGTCCAGTGAAAAACCCAGCTATGCACGGGTAGCCAAAGGTTTATTATTGTAAATCTGAGCTGACGATAGATCAGGCTCTCTAATATTTATAACTAGCGTATCGCGAGTCGTAAATCCAAAGCCTTATCGGGCAAGCTCGTGCGATAGCTAAGGTGGTATAAGAAGGCGCAATTGCTTGGCCGGCGACTAGTCAACTCGTTAGATTGGGCCAGGAAACAATATGGCTATAATGAAACTGAACACCTGCGCTCTCTTGCTGCTGGCACTGGGCTGCCTCAGTGTATCGGCTGCGCCTCCAATGGGACGTGTCGTAAATGGCACCGACGCCACCGTGGAGAACTATCCCTTTGTGGTGAGTGTGGAGTGTAGAGAGAGATCATTGAGAAAGAGAGAGAATTGAGAGCTCTTTCTTTACAGATCTCGTTGCGGGGCCCAACTGGTTCTCACTCCTGCGGTGGCTCGATCATCTCGCAGCAGTTTGTGATGACAGCGGCGCATTGCACCGCAGGACGCACTGCTAGCCAGCTCTCAGTGCAGTATGGCGTGACCAATATCAGTGCCAGTGGACCCAATGTAGTGGCCGTGACGCGGATCATCCAACATGAGCTCTACAATCCGTACAACAACTATGCCAATGATATCTCCCTGCTCCAAGTGGCGATACCTTTCGAGTTTGACTACAAGACTGTCGGTCCTGTGGAGCTGCCCAGTCTGAACTTTGCCACGCCCCAGTTGGATGAGGGCGGCGCGGGCACACTCATTGGCTGGGGACTGAATGCGGTAAGAATGAAATACAAACCTACATAAATAATATATATAATGGTTCTGCATGAATACATTCATTTTTTACTTGACAGTATTATACTGTACTCATTTTTTACCTGCATCCAAATTTACTGTACTCATATTAAACTATACTCATATTTTATTATTACATGTACTCATATTTAAGTTGCATATAATAAGTGTTTGATTCGTTTGCTCTTTTGAATGCATACATGCAGTACACTAATATACATTTATGCATACATATAATTATACATACATATGTATATTTAAGGCATCTAACTAATTTCTTTTCTCCATCCTATAGACTGGTGGTTCCATACAGACAACGCTGCAGCAGGTGCCGCTCAAGGTCTACTCCGACGAGGAGTGCACACTGCGCCACGAAGGACGCACCGATGCGCGCTATCACATTTGCGGAGGGGTCGATGAGGGCGGCAAGGGACAGTGCAGTGGTGACTCTGGTGGCCCACTGATCCATGATAACAAACAGGTTGGCATTGTCTCGTGGAGCATCAAGCCCTGCACTGTTGCACCGTACCCGGGTGTCTACTGCAAGGTGGCCAACTATATCGACTGGATCCAAAAGAAGCAAATTATATTGGCTTAGATGGAGGCGACTGTGGACTAAATAATAAATGTCTTATCCTAATTTACGATTACACTTTAAATGGGATTGCAACGTCATTGGGATTATCTCGATATCAGCACTATATATGTCATTGACATTCTACTTTAGATTGTTATCGCAATCGCAATCGAGTTATTTGTTATCGCGTTGGAAATAAATCACGTTGTTTTGATGTGAATGGGAGAGATCCGCTTCGGAATCATAATACAATATTTGTATAAACTTGAAACATGATGGGGACATATACATTATATATTTAATTGCCAGACTACTCAGAAACTTCTTGTGAAATTAATTGGCCTACATTGATGAGTTCTAACAATCTACGACATCTATGACATTTTGAGTGTATTATAGCACATGTGAGCTCAAATAATAAAAAAGAGTTTGATAAGCTTTACAGCCTGCTATTTACTTGAATTTACGCGCCAAGTACTCGATACATCGATACTTAATGTCTATAGAATACTTTCGATCGCTAGTGCTGTGAAATGTAAATTGCGCACAACAGCTGATTTTCTCTGCTGGTGGTTGTGACTTGCAAGTTGCAACCCTGGTGGTAGATCTGTTCAGCAAACTGAAGTTCTAGTTGTTATTTAAACAATAAATTCAAATTATTGTTTAGTTTGAAAATACATTATAAATAATGGCAAATTGAACATCAACTGTTGCACCAAAATATAAAGTTTAAGTAAAGCTGCCCATACTTTGTAAATACTGTTATTAGGATAACGAATAATTTTATATTTCCCCCTTTCAGATAAGTATAGCCAGCAAAAAAGACACCCACCCGCCCAATAAATGATAACACATTTCTTCTAACATTTCGATTGAATATTTTCTAGTTTTATTTCGCTCTGATTGTTTGGATATGCGCTTCCCGAGTACATGCACTTGGATTCTAATTATCCTTTAATTAATATAGATGATTAATAAGTTAAACTCGTAAATTACGTTGTTAACTAGCGCGTGAGTTGACAGGAATGGATATCGATTCGATTAGCAAATATTATTATCATATTGTTGTAGCCTTTACTCACGGCAGCCAAATTGGAAAAATTAACTGTACAATTGAATTATTTGAATAATTGTTTAATTTTACGTATTTATATTTATATATATATATGTATATATGTATATCTGTATATGTATGTATATTTATATAGGTGTGTAAATAGTAAATGTTTTATGCGGGCGACTAGAAATTCAAGAAATCTTTAAATGTATACACACTCTGGGATTATTCATCTAAGGAATTACATGCTAAACGATAGGAATCATGAAAATTACTTTTACTTGCATTCGATTTGTTTGTTGTTTCGTTTACATCTAGTTAGTGTTAAATTATTACAACATAATTAATACAAGCATTCGGATCGACATATGTGTATTCTGTACTCTGTATTCTGTATTAAATTAAGACTTAATCACTACTTAAGCACTTAATTGCAATTCAATAATCTTGTGATTTGATTATGTTACTCCTTATCTCCTCCATTTTCCTTTCGATATATATTGCCTGACGAAGAATATATATAGTAATGTAACTTAAATTTGGCGCATTAACCACCCGAAGCCGAAAAGTGGATCGTTTTATATGCTAACTGTACGTTACGAGTAACGAGTCACTAGTCACTAGTCACGAGTAACGGGTATTTAATTACATATATTGATATATTTATGTATACTATATGCAAGTAGTATTAGTTTTCTTTCACATTAGTATAAATCTTTGGTTGTAACTACAACTGAAACGGAATGTTTGATTATGTACTTTGTGCAGGTTTCGATTCTCTTCTATTTTCTCTATCTATGTCTATTTGCCATAATTCTTTCGCTCGATCAACGCTCTCAACGGAAGTAAAATGGAAACACGTAACGGTTACGGATACAGATACGGATTGAAACTGGTGCCTGCCTGCCTGCCTGGACAGCATCCATCCAGTGTTAAATACGTGTACAATATGTTTATATAAATTATCACAGTAAAATAAATAGAATTATGTTTCGTAAATATTGTGTGTGTCTGATCTGGGGGTAAACTTAGGAGACGCCTATAACGATTATATCTTGTTAAATAATACTATTGCATTGAGATTACTTTCATTTCATTCGGAATCTACAATGTTTGCTCGCATAGGAAGAATAGCCACGATTCTATTGAAGATATATCATTTTCGGTGTATGGTTTATATGTTTATAGATTTTATGATCTATTGAAGAACGAGTTCTGATTTGTTTGATTTGTGATCAACAAACTATAATAACTCTTTGTAAAACTCATTTAAAAATGTTGCAAATAATTTGGGAATGATCATAAATTGATAATACATTTTTGAATTAAGTTAATTAAGTTATAATATATATATATATAATATAATATATGTATATAGGTATATGTAGTATACTGTCTATGGGATCTTTTATATATAAATTTGACGATAATTGATTGATAAACTAGTTGCATTAGTTTGTTTAGTTTATGATCATTTAATTGTTACTATATGAAGATACATATATATCGGGAGTATATGTAGGAAATGGATAAACATTGGTATAAATGGTTTACGGGATCTTTTTAATATAAACAAATTGCGAAAATGGATTAATAAACTACTTGAATTAGTTTGGAAATGATCATAAAGTGATAATACAATATGGATATAGCTTCATAAACAATATATCGTATATATAGAGGAGTATACAGTATAAGATATAATCCCCAACGGACTCTCTTCCTAGCTGAGCTATGTTTGTAGACTGGTCTGCACTATTCTTGCTAGATTCCTGCGCTGATCTCTGTGTATATGTGTTTGTGTGTGTGGGAGTTGATATTATGGAAGATACGATAGTCATAGTCCACATTTTGGCAAAACTGTTGAACATGGTTGTTTGTTTGTGTGTGTGTGTCTCTGTGTGTGTGTGTGCTCTACTGATTGAGCAGCGTATTGGTCACCTCCGAGAAGGAGAGCAGCGGACTAGCATCCAGATAGGCTCCAGCCCCGCTCACCGGTGGCGGCGCATAGGCCAGCGCAGTGTGTGCCGTAATGTTGGCCGGATAGAGCAGGTGGTGCTGCGTGTGGTGCTGCTGGTAGTTTGGCTGATGTTGTTGCTGCTGCTGTTGCTGTTGTTGCTGCTGTAGCTTGGCTGCCTTGCGTGCACCACGTGCGGTGCTTGGATGCGTTGCCTGCAGTGGTTCGTCGGCGCAGATGATGAGCGGTGCGGAGGCGGATACCACCGCCAGTTGCTGGTACGGCGTGCCGGCATCCGTGGCACTGCCAGCACCACTCAGCAGACTGCTCACTGCCGGCAGCGTGGGCGTGGGCGTGGTGCGGCAATGGGGCGGCGACTCCACCTGCTGTTGCTGTTGGTGGTGCAGCGGGTAGGCAGCCAGTTGCTGATGCTGCAGCTGATTGTTGATTAGAATCTATGTGGGGGAGTAGCAGTTAGGGAGGGTGGGTTAGTCTCAGACTCTGCATGTGTGTGTAGAGTGTGTGTGTGTGGTGTGTATGGTGTGTGTTGGTGTTGGTGGTGCTACTACGGTGCTTCTACTAGCGGCTCGTCGTGTGCTGGCCGTGATGGTGGTGCAGGTGGTGCTGGTGGTGCGCTGTGCCGGACGCAGTTGTGGCTGCCGCTGCCGCCGCTGCTGCTGCTGATGCCGGATGATGGGCATGTGCGTGGTGCGGATGGTGGTGGTGATGGTGGTGGTGGTGGTGGTAGGCCAAATACTGCGAGTACTGCGTGTAGCTGGCAGGCGTCCATACCTCGCTGTGGTGTGCAGATGCAGATGTGGATGCGGATGCAGATGCGGATGCGGCAGTCTCATGCTGCTGCTGCTGCTGCTGTTGATGTTGCTGCTGTTGATGCAGATGATGCTGCGACTGTTGCTGCTGCTGTTGCTGCTGATGATGTTGGTGGTGCTGCTGCGAGTGTGCATGTGGATGAGCGTGGTGGCTGTGCGGCTGCGACTGCGACTGTTGCTGCTGGTGGCTGGCAGCGCAGCTGGGCGGATGTGGCTGCTGCTGCTGTTGCTGCTGCTGAGCGTGCGCGTGCGCGTGGTGCTCGGTGGTGGAGTGCACAATGGAATTGCTGGAGCTGCTCACATTCGAGCCGAGGCCACGCGCAGTATGCGACTGTTGCTGCTGTTGTTGTTGTTGCTGTTGCTGGGGCGACGTCGTGTGCGAGGAGGCCGAGTAGAGGCCGGAGTCGTCATGCTGCAGCTGATAGCTCTCGGGTGTGCCGGCACTGGTTGACTTGCCTGCGGCCAGCTCCTTGTTGCCATTCCACTTGCCTGTGGCAGTTGCTTCCAGCTCATTGTTGTTGTTGTTGTTGGCATTGTTGGCATAGCTCAGCCCATTGGCCAGGGGCGTGGTGCGCTGCGGCGAACCACCTGCGCCACTGCGACTGTTGAGCGGCACTCCGCTGGACTGTGCAGTGCCCCACATGAGCACCGTCTGCCGCTCGTAGGGATCCTGGTTGGCTGCAGCTGCTGCTGTGGCTGCCGCCGTTGCTGCCGCCAGCTCCACCTTGGGCGTAGCACTGCTGCCATTGGGCGTGGCACCAACTGCCACCGGGGAGGGTCCGTCCGAGGAGCACGAGATGACCTCCATGACCTGCGGCGATGATTTGGGCGTCTTCAGGGGAATTTGCTGGAGGTTGAAGAAGAAGCAGAGATTCAGCTAACGGGGGGAGGCAGGCAGGGAGGAAGGGGTAAACTTACCTGTGGCGTGGAGGTGGGACTGCCGTATCCGCTGCTATAGCCACTGTAGTATTTGCCCGTCTCCTGCCACTTCTCGTCCGCCTTGGAGGCAATCGCGTAGCCATCGTACGAGAGGAACCCGTTGGCCACATACGCCGAGGCAGGTGCCGCCGAGTGCGGATAGTCGGTGTAGTAGCCACCGACGCCGACGCCGACGGCGCCCTGCAGCCGGTACTGATGGAAGAGGTTCTCGCTCACGGGGTAGAAGGCATTGGCCGGCATGGAGCTGCCCATGTACAGATTGTCCGCGGCGGTGGCATATGGCGACGTGGTGTACATGGGATTCAGATTGGAGTAGGCAGCCGCCACAGCAGCCGCCGGATCGGGCAGATACTCAACGACAGCGGGAGCAGGTGAACCCACTTGGCCCAGTGGCGAAGATTGCTGTGCCTGCAGGTGATGGTGCTGCTGATGTTGTTGTTGCTGCTGCTGCTGTTGCTGCTGCTGCTGCAGCTTGCGCTTGCTGCGGCACGTGGACAGAAAGTCACGCAGCTGCGTCTTGTAGCGTCGATTGGGTCGCGTGGGCGTAACTGGAGGCGGCAGCGAATGCGACGTGGGGGAGACACTGGCACTGGAGGGCGGCACCACCAGTTGATCTGCCTCCGAGAAGTATGTGGACGCCAGACCCGTGTCCAGGTAGCTAACCTTGAAGTCCATGGTCCGCTTGCCCAGCAGATCGTGCCCCTCCTCGTCCATCAGCTGGCGATGCGTGCAGATGACAAAGTCCGGCTTGGAGTTCTTGTACACCAGGCGGGAGCTGGTCTGCAGCCACTGCCACTCGCCGTCCTTCTTCTGGTAGCGATAGGCAATCATGCCCGAGGCGCCTGTCTTGAGTACTGCAGGGGAAAAGGGAAAGAGGCATGAGGCATAAGGCATAAGGGATTAGGGAGTCAGTAAGCAATACTTACGTTCCTGATGCGCACTGGCCACGTAGGCGAGATCGTCGTAGTGCACCAGATCGTAGCCTCCCATGTTGACCAGCTCGGCATCCGCATAGCCCAGTATGTGCTTGCCACGCTGGTCCATGGAGACCAGCGAGAAGTCCAGCTTGTGCTTGGACTTGAACATGTTCTCCTTGTGCGGAATCTCCAGCAAACTGGGCGGGCCAAAGGGCGTGCAGTAGGCAAACAGTGCCAGAGGCGGCTCCTCTGTCTTGCGATTCTGGCCGTGCAGAATCTTGATGCGACCGCGTATGTCCAGGCGCAGGAATCCCGATGTGTTGTCCAGCAGGCAACGGAAGCGCACCGTGAAGCTGCGCTCCAGATAGAGCGCCTTATCCGGCGCCAGCGTCTCGGCCAGCTGCATGCTGGACATGTCTGCGGGCAGGAAACTGTTCCACAGCAACTGGCGCTGCAGCTCCTCGCGATCCTCGGAGTGCACCAGTTCGTACACCGATTGATGCACTATGTCCGACTGCAAAGAGAAGTCAAGGCGGGGTTCACTCAACTTGTTATTGATTTTCCCTTTCGCCTCAGTTTCGTTTCGTTTCGTTTTCGGTTTTTGATTTTGGTTTCTGTTTTTCGGGGCGTATAAATCAAAATCGCAGCAAATTGAAAATGCGCCCCATGTTGGCCACAAATTGAGACATAAATTCTACACGCGCCAGGAGCAGCAGCAGAAGAAGAAGAGGGCGAGGAAGAAGATGAGGGTGAGGAGGAGAGCGAGCGGGAGCTCGGGGAAGCGACAGACTTAGCCCTATATACTCATTCATGTACAGATGGAAATAGAGATGAGTGCGTGAGCAAATTGGGCTTGAAGCCAAATTGATGCGAAAAAAGCCAAAACTTTATTAGGCAAAATGAACGGCTTAAATTACAAAATTTCAAAATGAAACTTCATCAATTTTATTTACAAAAACTATTCGATATTATATATAGTAAAGGAACATTCAAAAATCAGACTTTTGAGTTCAAAGTGCTTTAAACTATTGACGACTTTGCCAATTAAAGATGTACTATATTGCATATATATTCAAAAATATGGCGTTACCGAAGAAACCACGGTACAATAATAACGATATATCTAAAAAAGAATTTGCGCTACACTTTATTCCTATTTTGCAGGTGACTTTAAAATAAAGCTCTATTAATCGGAAAACGTTGAAAAGAAGGTTAGCTTTTCGTAAGTTCTTCATTAATTACAAATGTATGTGTTATATTATTCAGTTTTTATTAAATAAGTTAGTTACTTTGGAATACCGTTGAAAAATTTAACATTTCATCTGATTGATTGTTTTCATAAAAGTTATCGGAAGTTAGACGATATATTTCTAAGATTTTCTTGAAATTTTAAGAAAAAAGCAACATATATATTGAATTGAAAAAGTTTAGTATTATTATATAGAAAAGCAATACAGTATTTCATATGGAAATCGTCCAACTTCTGGATAATTATATACTCTATAAGAGTAGAACTAAACGAAAGCAACAGTCGTGCGGATGCGAGATATATAATAACATATAGTCAGCTAACTCAATTGTTATATGTCAAAGTCAGAAAGTTTTCTCTTATAAATTGTTGCTTACAAATTCAATTGAAAAATGTAATTGATTTGTGGAGACAGTGGGCGTGGCAAGCAATATTTGATATAAACTTAAACAAATGCTGATATAAAGGAACCTTCATGCCGAATTTAGTTTCTAGCTTTTATTATAGTTAAGATGTCGTTGTTCAAACGGACGGACAGACAGAATGACTGACAGGACATGCTCCTGTGTAAGAATATATGTACTTTGTACAAAAAAATGAATGAGAAAGGAATCTTAAGAGGAAGAGCCAGTAAATTCCAAGAGAGTTGATTATTATGTTGATTATTTGGCTTGACTATCCCAAAGACACACACGCATTCTGGTCCCCCTCGTGTCACGCGCCCAGCACTAACAGCAATCGCAACTACGTTGCACTTTCTACGTCTGCAAGCAGAGCAAAGAGGAAGAGGAGCAGTGGCAAAGGAGGAGGAGGGGGGTGTGGGCATCGAAGTGCATTGCTTGAGCCAATCGGATGGCCAATGGCCATGGTAATAGGCAGCTACGTTTTTAATTGAGCTGCCAAACGGGGCGTGTCAAGTGCCGCTTTACACATTTACAACTAAATTAAAAAAACAAACCCGAGCGAAAACAGAAAAGAGACCTCTGAGAGACTGAAGAAAGCTAACTGCAATTTTCAATTTCCATTCGACAAGCGCCAATACAATAAAGTAGGCGAAAAGCTACAGCAACAAAAAGAAGAGGCACAATGTGAGCCAGTGAAGACGCCAGCAGATGCAGCAGAGCAGGCACAGGCAGCAGCAGCAGCAGCAGGAGACTGAGGAAGGAGGAGGGGCGCCTGCAGACGGTGAAGATATCTCGAGTTAGGCCCAAAACATGTTGTTCGTTGAGCAGCTGCCGAGGCGTCGCAGCTTTATAATACAAACACACATACACACAGGTCTCTGTAGTGCCACCACGCCCCCTCACCCCTTAGCGCACGCCCCTGCCCTACTCGCATGCTTACCCTACTCAGAACAGAAGGCAACTGCGTAAGCAAATCTTGTGGCAGTTTGCGATTGCGCAATCCTCCCGCTGATCTGATTTTTATTTATGACCAATGAATCTTTCTCTCTCCTTCTCTCTTTCTGTTATTCCCTACTTCTGCCTGTTTGTTCTTCTCCTCTTCATTGGGCACCTGAAGCTGTTGCCTGCGGGGTAGCAATATCAATCTGGTAGCACCGTTTCCGCAATGAGCTTGACCCAAAAACTCTCGAGTATCATTCATAGAAATTTTCTTGCAATTAAAATCAATCAAACTGATGACCGCTAACCCTCTCGCTCCCCTCCCCCCTGGGCAATCCACATTGCCATCCACTTACCTGATGAAAACCCAAATAGCTCTCGATGCTGTGCGTGGCGAAGAAGACCTCGCCTTCGCATGTCAGTATCATTAGAAATCCATTTAGAGCCTGAAAGAAGAAAGAACAAACACAGAGATAAGTTGAGAGACAAAGAGAGTGTGAGTGATAAAGAGTGGGAGAGAGAGAGAGAAAGAGAGGGTAGGAAAGGCAGAAATTAAATCAAAACTACGAATTAAATGCTGCCAGAGTTGACTAGAAAATCGATAGACAGAGAAAGGTGCAGCGAATGACAGCCACCTAGTGTGCGTGTGAGAGAGAAAGAGAGAGAGAGAGTGAATCTCGTAATTGCAGTAGCTGCCGGTTTTTTGATGTTTTGTGAATGGATTAATCCATCATTCGCGGTCTAGATGAACCCGAGAGGAACCTCTTGGCATGAATGAACCCGAGACGAGACGAGACGAGCCGAGACAACGGCGCTAACTCGAGGCTAAAACGTAATCAGCGCTTAAGCGGCTCATTTCATTGGAGCCACAAAAAGAGACAGAATCAGCGAGATAGAGACAGAGAGAGACAGACATATAGACAGAGACGTAGCAAGCGGGTAGAGGAAGGGGGCAACAACTTTGAAGTTCCACATCAAACACAACCAGGAAATGATGTGCAATTATATCAATGAGTTTCAACTAAATGCAGACTCTGAACCCCAGCAGAAGACTCTCTCTCTCTCTCTCTCTCTTTCTGGGGTCTCTGAGGTGCTTTACGAAATACTTAAGTATCTGTCGGATTCAGATTTCAGTTATTGTTGTTCCTTTGGATAATTACAGGTTTCGTTGCCAGCATTATAATGCATTGTAATTACACCTATGGATTTGTTTGTTGACCCACAGTAAAATTCCCCAAAAACTTAACCTCAACATTAAAATGATTTTGAATTACGGAAGCTGCAACTATATTTTGATATTTTTAAGCTAACGTACCATGAGTTTATCTTTCTGCACACACCACAAGTACAACAATGAAATGTTACGAATTCTGTTCGCAACATAACCTAAGATTACTTAAATCAAGCATTTATTTTCACATTTTCGCCGTGTGTTTTGGTATTTTATTAAAATTCGTTTGATTATTGTTTTAAACAACTTTTTAAGTTGATTTTCATAAGCTGCTAATGGGCGTAACGCATGCGATTTAACGTAACGTAACATTAACGTAACGTAACGGGTGCTCAGCAAAATGGCGCCGCGGCGAGAAGACAAATTCGCTGTGGTTCTCATTAGGCGATCTGAGGACGTTGCGGCGTTAATTAATAAACTGAGCAGAGAGAGAGAGTGTGTGATAGAGAGAGATGCAGAGAAGAAATTGCGATTGTAATTAATATGCGCGTATTTAAATATCAATTTGCGACAGGTGAGCCAGGTAAGCAGAGCAGGAGGAGAGTGCAAAAGGCTGGGCCTGGTTGAGACAAATGTGCGCGATTGCTGCTAATTACAGAGCAGCAAAATCAGAGCTGAAAGCGAAGCTGAATACAGCCGGTTGGGTTGCTCACGGTGGGGGCGGGGCAGGGCAGGACAGGGGTGTCGATTCGGAGTTGTCCAGAGTTGATATTAACCGACATAAACGCTAAGTGGCGTCATCATTTAAAACGCATCAACACAGCCCGCCAAAGGATATGGATATGGATATGTATGTTTTTATATGTACATCTACATATGTGTATGTATATGTATGTCTCGCGGTCGCTGCTTGGATTGTCATCGTGCCGGCGGCGGCGGCAGAGCATCAATAATATTCGTAAAGATTGCCAACGGTAGCTGCAGTGAATAAGAAGGAGACCGAGATTGCGAAAGAGTAAGAGAGAGAGGGAGAGAGAACAAGATCGAGTTGTGTGACTGGGCAGGGGCAAACGGATGCTTTTGATTTGCTTTTGACGGCTCTTTGTTTTAGTCTGGTGGCGTTTTATAATACCCTGGAGTTTGACAAAAGTGTAACTGGATTGTTTAATTTATGAAATATGCACATTATATATTTAAATGGACCAACAGTTCACTAAAAACTTTATACTTCTTTAGATTTCTCAACACTTAAATCCGACAGTTGGCTAATGTAAACAAAGAGCCGTGTTATTGCTAAGCATAATTACTCCTCCCACAAACATAATTGCTCCTCACACTAGTTGACACAATAAATTAATTACACTTGCGGCTAAAATAAAGAGCCTTTCAATTAGTAATGTATTTTAAAATACAGAAGTTATTAAACATACCCTATAGATAACTTGTGCTTAACATATAGGGTATCGTTTAGTCAGGCAATTGTCAAAAACAGGCTTTTTCTCTATAAAACTTTCAGAAACAGAGATTTCTTTTTGCAGCTTAATTGTTTTTGGCTGTCTCTGTCGCACTATGCGGCCGCTCACTTTGTCGCGCTCCGTCTCCGTCTCTCTCCCTCTCTCTCTTTCTCTTTTTTTCTCTCGCTGCCTGTCTCATCTGTCTGCATCAGTTTATACGAGGCAACTGTCCGAGCTGTCCGCGTTGATGTGGTCTGTGGCAGCGGCGTCTTCTAATGCGTTTTTAATAATACACGCCCGTCTTGTGCGGCAGGGTCCGCTACAGACACACACACACCGACAGAGAGATACACACATACACAGACAGAGAGAGACACATTCGCTTTTGATACACCTCGCAGAGCTATCTATGCAGTCATTTGGTTGTCGGCTTGCATTACAGTTTTGTGTTTTGATAAGTTGGCGGCGATTATTTAGCCATTTCCTTAGCCAGCAGACCCGTTGGCCAGCTTTTTCTCTCTAGTTTAGGCCAATTTGCGTTTGCCTCGTTGACTGGCTCTATAATTGCTTAATAAAGCCGCTAGATGAGCAGATGCTGCTCAAATCACCCAGCCTGCTCAAATGGGACTGTTAAATATTCACATATTGCGCATACGTCACGTGGGCTACCTCTGTGTTCTCCCTCCCTCTTTCTCCCCCTCTCTGTCACCCTCTCACTCTGTTTCATTTTCAATCAATGTCTTTGCTCGCCTTTAATTAATTAAGCAACTTCTTTTTTTGGCCACCTGCGAAATGTGTGTCACAGTGCCTGCTAAACTGTGGAGCAACAGCAACAACTGTGTAGCGCGTGCGAGCGAGATGGCGCTCACATGCATGAGCTGCGCGCTGCGTGACAAAACGCCATTTTCTAATGATAATATGTGACCCATAATAAACAACAACAACAAGAGCAGCAACAAAAGTAAAACTTCGTGAGCAATTGAAACGGGCAACAGGTAACAAATACCTAAGCTATTAAAACTAAATATTCAGCCCCCAAAACCCCCAAACACACCTGCCCTCACACCACTGCCCTTCCCTCACTCTCCTCTGGCTCAAAAATATGCAAGGAAATGCACAATTGTGCAGCTCGGCAATTAGCTGCAGGTCGCCCATTGCCGGAAAGCGAAACACACAGAAAAAGACGAACAGAGAGAGAGAGTAGGGAAGGGGGAGAGCGAGGGCAAGGGGCAGTTGCAGGTGCAACACACATGGCAACACACCCAACTGTAGTTTTTGGCTTGCATTCAAATTGCAAAATTGCAAAGGAGACACAAGTGGCAACAAGCCGAGTGTCCTGTTGCAGTTGCCATTGTTGCCATTGCCATTGCACACCTTGCGTATACGTAATGCAGTTGCATTGAGCCCGTCGCACAAAGTGCAGTTGCCTCTGTCTGAGGTGTGTTCCAAATGACACTGAGAGAAAAAGCGTTCTTTTTTTGAGACCTATGCAAGGATGAGTGCGTTTGTGAGAATTTTGGAGTTTCTTGCTGAAGATAATGAAAGAAATATGTAAGCAAATATATATAAAGAAATATATATAAATAAATATATATAAATAAATTTATATAAATAAATATATATAAATAAATATATATAAATAAATTATTATTTAATTAAATAAATAAGTCAAATAAATATGTTAATAAATATGGTTTGATAGAAAGTAATTAGATTCATTGGAAGTGCTTTGAAGCCAGTAATAAAACTAGTCAGGGAAACTGAAACAGTTAGAGAAGGTTGAGGCTTAGGAGAGGTAAAAAGTTAAGGATCTTGAAAAATGTTGTATAATATTAAAAATATACTAGATAGCTTATTTAGTTTTTTGTATATTTCTCGATCGTGTATAAAGATTCCTTGCAAAGAAAAAATATTCTCAATTTATTTAAAAATCATTTGCAATTATCTATGAATTTTCTTCTTTCTTTTCTCTTCCTTGTTTTCCACCACATTTATATTTACCCTGACACACACCTTTTGTGCGACAGTGTAGGGAAGTGGGTGGAGAGTGGGAGTGGGCGGCGTTACGGTTAGCTAGTTTCAGCTAGTTTCAGACTTTGACATTGAATTGTGGAGTAAGACCGAAAAAAAAGTGCATAAAGCGCATGTTGCACAATTGCGTGCCTCTGTCTCGCTCCCTCCCTCTCTCTCTCTCGTACTCTCTCGCATTGTCTGTCTCTTTCCTGCTGTTGCACACTCCCTCTGGCTGTCTCTGTCTGGCTGGTGAGCTATGTGTGCATTAAATTAAACTGTCATGACTGTGACAAGTGCATATGTTCGCGCCTGGCCACATGCAGCACATGCGGCACATGCGGCCGGCCTGGGCTGCAAATGCGCTTTAATTCAGCAAAAACATGCAACACACATATTGCAACTGTGTGTGTGTATGTGTGTTTGAGACACTTTAATTGAAGTTCGAGCAAGTCAGCGCGTGGCACATAAACTTGAAGTGCATAATTTGAGTTACACTTGGCCAAATTGCGGGGGGGAGACTGCGAAGTGGCAACTGGCAAATTGGGTAGCTCAAGTGGCCGAAATTAATTATAAATATTATGGTAACACATGTCCAGCCAGCAATTACACATTAATCAATCTGTGAACGCGGCCAACTACTAGAGAACTGGCCAACTGGACGTTAACTAATTGCACTCATTGTTAAGCAATTTTCCACTTTTACACAAATCACACGAATTCACAATCCAATCGCCAGTCGAACTTTGCGTGTCTCGACAAGAACAGACACAAAAAAAACACACACCGACATTTATCAATAGAGCAATAGCTCTACCTCTGCCCCTCTACCTCCCCCTCGCCACTTTTGCCCTGCTGCGAAAACAAGCGCTGATTGATTATGCGGCATATCCTGGCGATGAAGCCATCAAATGCCCAAACAAAATTGATGAAGACAAATTAAGCTAAGCAGAGGCAGAGGCAGCAGCAATCAGAGGGGGAGGGACAGGGGCGGGAGGCAAGGGGGCAACTTACCTGCAGGAACATATCACCATCCAGCAGGCCGTGCTCGAAGGCGCCCAGCTCGCGCGTCCTGTAGCCATCGTGTGCGTGTATGTGCGGCAACACTCCGTTCTCCTCCTTATCCTTATGCATAACAACTGCAGCAGATTGAATGAAAGAGAAAGAAAGAGAGAGAGATAGATAGTTAGAGAGAGTATATAGTGAATGGAGCTTTAGTATTTACGAGCGACTTTTTATATTTTATTGGCCATTAATATTTTATACAACTTCCATAAATAATGCGGCCCCAAAGTGTTTTAGCCTCCGCCCCAGTCAGGACAATTTGAAACCATAGTTACTTCGTAAAAATCCAATATACCCCACATATATATACATATATATATATCTGTATATGTGTGTGTGTATCTGGATATACAATAAATATTTACAGCTGGCATGGAAAAGTACTAAAAATTGTTTATGGTGTCATTGTAATATTTTATGAGGCAACTTTGCTTCACTGCCCCCCCCACACCCCTTTGGGCTGAGATGCCTTTGCCAGCGCCTGGCACAGGCTTTCAGTCTTTCATACAGTATATTAAAGCATTATGTATACACCCCCCGGCATACAACCCATCCCCATTCGACGGCGCAAACACCCTTCGAAAAGGCTGCCGCCATTTTAGAAACGATATTTGGATGAGGAATGGGGTGGTGTATGTTGGGGGAGGGGGAGGGTTTTCTCGTCGTCCTCCGTTCTCTTCTTCTCTCGCTGCGCCTCAAGTTTTATAATAAATTTGTCACAAAAATTGATTTATGCGCGATAAACGATAAAAACGAAAAGAAAACCTCAAGCTAATATTTTTTCACAGACCCCAGAGCAGGTGGGCAAGGGGTACGAGAGGGTAACAGGGGTTTGTCTACTCAGTGCTTTGGACTTACAAACTATACTATATTATATTTCCAGAGTCGAAATTTATACGTGGTTTGAAATAAAATATGCCACGGCAGCTGATGTCATAAATTATGATTTTTATCAGCGCAAATGGAAATAATAAAAATGAGAGTGAAAATAAAAAAAAAGAAACAAAAATTCTCCTCTATATAGAAAGACTAAAACTTAAACCTAATTTACGCATGGCAAAGGCCCCGACTAAGTTTGCTGCAAGTTCTACCGAGACCGCGAACAACCCCCGAACCAGAAGCTAGAACAACAACAACGACAACAGCAACAATTTACAGCAACCACAGCCAAGTCGCAGGGTTTCTCATTTCAATTAGCAGCTCCGAAAATGCGGACTACCCCTAATACGCAGAGCAAAACTACACTGAGCGCAATTTGTGTGTGCAGTTAATATGTTTAAATTTTATTTAAGTCATATTTTCATTGGATATTTTAGAGACTACTTAGAAGGTTCTTTCCAAAGTTATCTACAGACTTTTATTGCTCTTTATAATTCATTTATTTTTATTCAACCAATAATTTAACGTAAAAACTATTGAAAATGTGAAAAAACTGACTAAATAAGATTATAGTTTTTCTAAAAAACTAAAATGTAATTAATATATTTTAGTCATTAATTATTGTGTTCCTTCTAAATCCATTTTAGTTCTGCTGATTTCATCTATTTACTCGTATATAATCTATAAATAAACAATATTGTTATGTTTCTGTAGTTTGCCACTTCTTTTACGACACTAACTCAATTATTTCTTGCAGTGTATTCAGGTTTGGCCCGTTTCTCACTTGACATTTTGGGCCTTTTGGCTAATCTCTGCGCTGCTTTGGCTTTTTATCAAATTAACAAAAGTGCCGCAGCGTGTGTAGGTGTGTGTGTGTGTGAGTGTGTTAGTGTGTTCATTTTAGCGAAAGTGCGATAAAAACAAATAGTTGACCCTCTTGACTGCTGCCCACACACACATACACACACACTCCCCCACCACTTACTCGACCTGGTAATGTGGCGCAAACAAATTGCATCATGTGCGTGCGATCCTGACCAAAAACAACAAGTACAGAAGGGTCTCCATGAACGCGTTTTAGTCGTAATTATTCATAATTTAATTAGGCTCAGTTTACATCGCCTTGTTGTTGTTGTTATTATGGCAACAATTTTTTATTGTTGCGGTTAAAATATTCACGTGCATAAACACATTTAATTAAGCTCAAGTTGTGCCCAGCTCGGACAGGGGTCGGAGGTCAAGACAGAGTGTTGGGGCAGGGGTAGGGCAACAAATCTGCCACAATTTCTGGGCATGGCTGACGTCGTTTTATTGCACTTATGCGTAGCTGATTAGCATAAAGCAAATTTATGACGGCACCATTCAAAAATGTCGCGACATTTTTCGCAAACATGAAAATGGAGAAGGGAAATGTGAAAATGGGAAAATGTGAGAAAGGTTTCTCTTCCATTTCCAGTTGCCAGTGGAATCCACCACCAAACTGTTTTTGGTGGATGAACGTAAATCTTCTAAGAGGCGGAAAAGCGAGAAATCTCTGCCAGCGCGTGTGGTGAGGGTTGAGCAGGAGCTGCACACACACACATACAAACTGCAAATGGTGACTGGGCAAAGGCAAAGCCAAAACACAAAAGCGAAGGCGAAGGCGAAGGCGAAGGCAAAAGAAAACCCCACCCACTGCGCGGAAAAGCCATTGGAAAAGCGTGCGCAGTCGAAGAGTGCTGTGAGATACGACGACGACGTCGAAAGCGACGCTGGCAGCGCAGTTGCGACTGATGCGCCCTGTGGAAAATGGCGTCAATTATGCGCTGTGCTGCTACTGTTGTTGTTGTCTTCGGGGCGTGTCCCTTGGCACGGCATGGCGCAAACAATAAAGAATATGGTAAAGTTTAAATTCTGACATTTTGGCAAATATTTCTCGTGCTCGTAAACAAATATGTCATGGAAATGTCAAACTCATCAGCGCGATTGATTGAAAAACTGACAGCAGACTGCAATGTTGACTTCTGTCCGGCACCAAGGGGGGCCCCGAAGGTGGGCACAGTGAGAGAAGGGGCGGAAGGGCACTGACATAACGAGCGAGACAGTGATTTAAAGACAATTGTTGGTTGTCAGACGTGCTACTTTTGTTAATCACAGACGTCTTGAAATGCAGAGCGATAGCAGTTTCGCAGAAATAAATTTGCTAACTCAATGTTTAATTTGAGCTGCATATGGTAAATATTGTAGTAATAATAATATAGTCAATGTGTTTCTATTTCATTTAAAATACTCCTTTCTACATACTTTTTAAATATTAAACTGCTTTGTTTTGGCGTAATTTGTGTTGCATACTTTTCAGAAGACGCCTTAAAAATCACGCTCTTGAAATTATTTCTTAAATAACTTCTATGCTGATAGTCGGATCACAATCAAATTCAGAAACCATTTGGACGGTGATTGTTATTGTGTTTACCAAAAATTAACCAGCTAGCATTCAAATTAAGCTTGGAATTACGTTTATATTTTGTTGATATTCCTAGCTCTTGTAGTCGCTGAGATCTAGATGTTCACACCAACACACGGACAGATAGACAAACGGACATTGGTATATCGAGTCGACTCTAGATTTTGATTAAGAATATACTTTGTGGGGGAGACTCTTCATTCTGCTTGTTACATTCACTCTCGGTTATATAACGATATCATACTTTTCTACACTATGGGTAGCGGGAATAAAAAGTATTTATCATTAAATAGGATAACATAGATAATACAAGATAAATCCTATTAACTTCTTCTATATATTCTGTTATTGTAGAAATCTTTTTAGTTTTTGGGAAGTAAAGAAAATAATGAACAACAGAATGAATGTTTTTGCATCCAATTATAGTTATGAAATTTACTACCTGCACTAACAAAGATACTTTCCAACAATCTGATTAAAGAGAATGCAAAAAAAATTTCAAGTTTGCTAAAAACGTATTGATTTTGTTAAAGTCGAACTGTCTTTGAGCACGTTAAGTGTAAGCTTTAAATTGAACTAGGCCTTTAGATATGGTACCTGTTGTTGTTGTAGCTGTTGTTGCATGCGACAGGGAAATGGGCGGCACAGGTATGTGCAAAGGTGTAAGGGGTAGACGGTAAGGGGTAGGGGGGCGGTGGGTGTGGGGTACTGACCGACCTACGTAAGTCACGCAATGTTGTCTGTTGCGCTCTCCGAAACCGAAACCGAAACTCTCTGCGGCTGAGCGTTTCGTCGGCGTGACAATGCGACGCCTTAGAGGCAACAACAGCAACAACAACAACAGCAGGAATAACCTTCCAGGTGAGACAGGTGAGTAAAGTGCATCGCCTGACTGATTGCATGTCCGCCTGCGCTCTGGCAACGGCGATTTCGACCCATTGTCTGGCTGTGGATTCTAACGTCTCCTGGGCTCCCTCCGTCCCCTTTCCCCTACGCCTAGTCTTCCTTCACTTCCCCTACCTTACCCTTTTCGTCTGCTGTCCGCGCTAATGGGCCTAAACTGGAGCAACGCACGAAAGTCATGTATATGCACGAAAAATTGCCCAGAGTTGTAGCAACCAAAGAAGTAGAAACGAGGAGAGGGGAACAACTCTCTGGGCTTAGTATGTTTATAGGTTAAGAGCTAAGCCTTGGCCCCCCTAGGGTGTATGATTCGCACACACACACACAAAGAGCACACACACACAGCACATGGCCATGGACTCCATTAACAAACGTTTAGCAGCAGCAATTTTGATAATAGCATAACTAGTCAACCCTGCGCCATTCCTTCTGCTCGAATTTTGTCTAGTGACCTTGTTAACAGCAGCTGGGTATCTGCTGCCAGTGTTCCCAGACTCTCGTAATCCGCCTAGAGTTGCCACAAGTCAGCGACAACATTTGCTTCCCACGAGCAGAGAACCAGATCGGCAACCAGTCCCAGCAGCAGTCAAGTAATTCCAACATGATCTGAGTCTGAGTCTGAGTCTACTTTAGGTCTCTGCACAAAGCAACAACCAGTCATATTTTAATCATGTGTGGGAACTCTGGTTGCCAACCGCGACTCGCCAGTGTTCCCACTCGCGGCTCAAATTACCAAAAGCGGCGAATCAGACGCTTCTCTGTTACCACTCCAATCTCCATTGTTTGCCGTGCTCCCATTTAGCAAATCTTTTGCGATGCCAACTCTAAATCTCAAATAGAATTGCATTAATCAATAAATTAATTAATTCATTAAACACAAAATAAATTGGGCTAGAATAATATTCAAATATTTTTTGAGTTGAGATTGCACTATATCTTGGGAACTCGATAGATGACGAACGAATAATCGTAAAACATCAACGTTGAGTGTGTTCGATTAAGAAATACCTAGTAGACAGTTGGCTAATCAATAGATAATGCCTGTAAAATGTAAATACAAAATTAAAGCAGATGAGGCAGACTTTTCTAGCTCATAAAAACATTATTGGAACGAAAGTGCTTCCTAAAAAAAGGACAATAATACATAATATATAATATAATATACATATATACATTTGTAGTTGGCGTAGTATGACTACAAAGTTAACCAGAAGAATTACTTAACCTCTTGCCAAAAACAAACTATTCTTATTCCTACATTTTCTTAAAATGTAAGTGAACTGATTATATAGTTCATTTATAGTATTGACTATAGTTGTCTATTCAATACAAATTGTGTACAAATTTATTTGTAAACCCCTCGACCATTGAAAGTGGTCAGCTCTCTCAGTATCACTACTCGATAGTCGATATCTTACCTTAGCTAGAAATATCAAATTTGACAAGAACATTCCTGGATATCATCAGTTTATCAAGTTTAATTCAAACGTTCAGTGCCACGACCCATAAAAGGCACAAATTATTGACTTTGAAATATAGTTAACTGACTATAGTATATAACTCTCCACCAAATTGGCGTCCAATCACAAAAGTTATTCAATTCACACCAGGCACCTTAACGCAATACGAGTAGGTGCTTTATGTTGGGTATTCTATCGTATGTGTAATGTGTTGGCTTTATTTAAACTGACGGAAAGGTATCGTTTCATCGAGCGCGCTCGATCTAGATATACTGTATAATGCCGAAGATGCTTCCATATGTACTTCCGTTGCTCAAATTGTTTAAATCGGAAAAGGTAATCAGTCCCAAGCTCAATAGAAAACTGATTATTTTGCTCTTATCCAAATTAATTGGAAATCAGTGAAGTTTAAAATTGGTTCGTCTTAGAATCCCAAGTCTGCAATTTACTCTAATATCAATTCTCTAATGTAAATAATTGTTTGTTAAATTTTCCATTATATATATAGTTTTATCTATAAAGAAATATGCCAAAGTCTTTATAGATTGAACGCCAAAAGTGTTCAATGTTTCAGGCAAACTTTCCTTCCATTAGGGCAGCCAAAAATGGCAGCAAGTTTAGGCGCAATTTGCTTATTGGGCAATTTAATGGCTCAGTTTGAGTGCTCAGTTTGACGTAGGGCCTAGATAGATGTGGGAAAGGATGAAGGGAAGGGGCGGGGGGAGACGGAGACGAATGAGCAGTTCGTGGGGTTGCGTGCAATCGGTTTAGAAATGGTTAAACTGAACTATCAATGCAAACATTTCAGTTCATTTTGCAGTTAATTACGCAACTCATCAATTAGGCAGGGCAAGGGATGGGGCTGCGTCCAGTAGGGAGGTAGGGGTAGGAGGTGCAGCCCTTAGCTAGTGAAGGCGAAGTAAACGAGTGCATTAAAAATGTACAAATTGCGCGTCTTAACAATTATTGCTGGCCATAAGGCGCCAACCAGCTTGGCCAGCAATTATGGCCCTTTTAGATACGAGCACGTCGAGTGCGGGCGGTGTGGGAGGTGGGTATAAGTGGGTGCTGCTGCTGGTGTAGAAGGCCAAAGACAATGGGCCATTAGCAGCGCGCTTTAATTATTTAGTTTTGCAAGAAAAACCAAACCAAAAGGAAGACGTAGAGAGAGAGGGAAGGGAGGGAGAAAGCGCACAAGAAAAATGCTAAAACATTGAGTAGTTCAGTTGTGTGGTGCGGGGTAACTGGTGGTTGGATGGTGCACATAATGTTCTATGTACACATGGAATCCACCTTAGAAAAGTCTGGCGAAAATGAAAACGAACTTTGCTTTTCTTCTTCCTGCTTCTTCTTCTTGTTCTTTCTTTCCAGTTTTTATTTGGTTTTATTGTTATTCTACTCTTCGCCTTTTTTTCGTATTTTTTCCTGCACGTATAGAGAACTTTTTCGCTGTTTCGCTTTTGCGCAAGTCAGGGTCAACAACTGCCCCTATATGCTAGATGCAGGAGGATAGCCCCTGTCCCTGCCCTTGCTTCTGCCCCTGCTCCTGCCTCTGCTCCTGCCCCTGTCCCGTTTCTTGTCTGCCAAGCAACCCCCTGTGGCCCATTTGATGTGTATGTGTTCGCAGGTACATAAACACTTCTCTATGTATAGAGCCGGACAGCAAAGTTTCCATATATCCATTTGTCTATATGGTACGTCCAAGGAGGGAGTTGTTTCGATGGCTTTTCGTTGGTATCTCCTGCCATGCAGCAGCCCGTCTAACTTATATAGTAAGTTTGGTCCGGCAACAGTGACTGCCAAGAGTAAGCGCACATTTAAGTTTGAAATTATACAGAAATTATACTCAATCTACAATCTACCTTGTTGCTGTTGCTATTGAGCAAACTTACTACTTCTAGATACTTATAATTTGATAAATATTTGTATTTCAAATGGAAACATTATAGATAAAACACATTGATAGACATACAAGTGATATGCTTATGCTAGCTATAAATGCGGAAGGTGTTTGTGCATATAAAATCAGAAATTTATATGAAGTGCTTAACACCTAAGTGGCAACTGATTCAGTCAAAGAGATACTTTATCAGAACACAATAGGTATCTGAAACTCTTCCATCAGGCATTTGTATACTAATTTTCCGTTTGTGTGTCTGTATGAACACGCATATCTTAGTAACTATAACCGCCAGAAATACCATAAGTAGGTTGCTGTGTAGCATACCCAAAATATGTTTATTTCATTTTGTTAATATACCAACTATCGCGCAAGTAAATCTTATTTTTCTCAAATATCTGTTACAGTTTTAAACATAGATCTGAACGCTTCGGTATAAACCTAACTGACAATGTGTCATAAGTTTCAGTTCAATCGGACTGCAAACAGAGAAGTTTCGGGGGAATAACGTTATCATATATAAAATAATATCCAAATTTAAGTCTCTAACTCTTCCCAGGTTTAGTCATCCTTTATAAACCTTTATTTTATTTACCAATTCATCTCAACAGCCCTTAAGCTTAATCGCTCTAAATACTCGACTCTTAAGTTCCATAGAAAACTATCAGAATAGCATAGGAACAATATCTATTGTACTTTATGAACGTTCGACAAAGTCGCCTGTCAATTAATCGCGCTGAGTGCTTAAGTTTCGAATCCCCGGCACACGCTCGATATACCCTGTAGACACACACACACACACAGAGAAACAGACACTAATTGTAAATTAAATGATCCTGATAATATCCGAAAAACATCAAGACAAACAAATAAAGCCAAAACGTAAACAAACTTTGACCCGTGCCGCGTGGGAGTGCGACAAGGAGCGTAGAAGGGGAAGGGACGACGTTTTGTCAACCTCCCTCACAGCAGAGTGGACACACACACGGGGACAGTGGGACAGAGACTGGGACTGGCACTCACCGGGGCACACGGCGCAACCGTTCTGGTCCATTAACCCGTCGTCATTGTAGTTGTTTTCTTTCTGCTGTTCCTTTGGGAAGGGCAAACAAACGCAAATGCGCAAAGGAAACATACACACACACACACGAGGTGCGCGTGGCGTTGTCCAGGAGGAAACTTTGGAGCCGGACTTGGCACAATGCAGCCGCGGCACGTGGCAGATCGAACCTACGTTGAACTGAGCGAGACAGGGAGGGAGAGAAGGAGTTTGCCATTGCAATTAACAGTGACCGCTAATTGTCAAAATATTTACTCGAGTATTTCATCGAACCACTGCAGGATGATGAGCCACAATTCGCTGACCCGCAATCCCCTGCTGACCTGCCCTCCCTGACCTCTGACCCGCGCAGGTCGCAGCAGTTCCTTGTCGCAGTTTTCTTTCAGTTTTTGCTTCGAATTTTTGCACTTAGACTTAATTAACGCTGTGTGCGGTCACTTCAAGCCTCCCCCTCTCCCCTTTCCTCTCTCACCCCCCTAGCCCTTCCCGCTGGCCACTTTAAGACCACAGCAATTAAATTGATGTCGTTAAACAACGTTGCTCCGATAATAAAGCCATCAAACCCGAGTTCGTTCTCCTTTTATTGCATTTTTGTTTTAATTAATTTAAATTATACCGAAAAAATACCATATTTATGCGAACAGCAGGAAAAGCAGCAAAAAACCCAAGTCTGAAAACCTCCCTAACTGTGGAGGAGGGGGAAAAATATAATGTGTTCTGTTTCTGTGTTGCAAGTCTGCTTTGAGGTCCTCGCCCGATTCGATTTGCCTCGAAAATTCTTCCCCTTCTATAGAATTTCCTATTCGCGCAGGACTCACCTTTAATTCATTTGCCAGGTGAGACAGCAACTAAATCGAAAGGGAACCTTGTGCGAAGTTTGAATACCCTTCTAGAGCAGAAAGGCAGCAGTGACTGCAGTAAATAATATTGTAAATGTAAGCTAAATATCCTTTTTTCTATGCTTTATATTGTAGACCATATTTCTGTAGTATGTATGATCTTAATTCAATATAAACACTATAATCTATTTGTATATATAAGTCCAGCATTTGGCAGACCTTTAAAGGTGTTTGTTTCTTGGCAAACTTTACAATAATAGTATGGAATACACATTTCCTATTAAGATTTCCAGAGATATAGCTTAGCTGATATAATAACTGAAGTATATGTTATACTTGTTCATGTGTTATAATCACTTTGAACTGTCAAAAAGATCAAAAAGTTTCTTTATATTAATAGTAATTAAACATATATTACTATATATTCATGTTGATCTATAAATATTAATTTCAAAGTAGTAAAAATAAAAAGGATATGTAATTTATATATACAACGATATCAAAAAATTAAAGACTATCACATTCATGTAAATGTCTACATATATAGGGGATAGATCTTTATCAAATAGTCTTGTATGGATCTTCTAAATAGCTCACATTAAGATGTTACTCAGTTCTTTCTCATTTCTTTGCGATCCCCCTTCCTTTTCTGGCTATAGTTCTTATATATAGTAGTATTATAGCAGTAGATATATCTAGGTCAAGTACTGCTAAAAGTACATCTAGTAAACTATTCAAAAATATAAGGCAGACTACCCAAATAGACGGACTAGCTTATAATACCCCTTGCTGGGAATATGAAATGAGTCAAAGACAGAAAATGAAATGTGTGTTTCTTCTTCCTTTTGTTTTGCTAGGGAGACTTTAATCCGTCAACAGCCTAATTTCGCCACGTGCGTGTGTGCGTGAGTGTGTGGGAGTGTATACTCACACACACACACACAGACATAGGTATATAGTATATCCCTGAACTGGGACCAAGACTAAAGCACAGACACGGCCGAGGCGCAGGACTACCCGCTGTGGCGTTGAAATTAGTTTTGAATCATTTATGAGTCATGTTTAGGGTCTGCCACCATTCAGTGGCAGTTACCGTTTCCGTTACCTTCCCCCCCACCCCTCTATCTCCCTCATGGTCTCCCTGGGCTCTGCCAATGGCAGCATAATCGATTTAATAGGCCGGAATGTAACGCGCCGTATGGCGAAGGCGAGAGAGAGAGAGACCCACCATATGGAACTGGGACTGGGCCAGGGAAATGGGTAAGGTTCGGCAAACAGATACGTGGGTGGATGGAGGCTTCGCATAGCTTTCACTAGTCCCTTTTCTTTGGCATGGCCAGGTAATTGCGGTACTCACCTTGAAAATAACTTTTGGTTCTTAAATAACTAACGGACAGCCTTAGTATGCTCAGTCGATCCAGTTTGCTCAGTATGTTCTGCTCGAAGGGCAGCAGCGAGGCGAGCAGATCCAGCTCGGCGTTGAGGCGCTCCCGATGCCGTTTTGATGGATTGCTCTTAGTGACGCCATCCTTGGGCGGCGGCTTCAGGCTGCAGAAAGAGAGAGAAAGGGAAGAAGAGAAAGGGAAAGTGGAAAAACGAAAAATTAATTTTCAGCTCAACTTTGATGAGGCGCAGCTGACGCCGGAAAAATGTTTGAAATTATTAATTGCACTTATAGTTAAGACAGCAGAGAGAGAGAGGGGATAAACCTCCCTTGAGGAGTGAGGTTAGATTAATCAAGAGGTCTGCAAATTACAATATCATTTCCCCTTTCCAGAGTATACACTGGCGAGTCTCGTTGTCATTTCCCTTGCCCGAGTCTCCTTTGCCTTTTCCGCGAATCAAATCATAAAGCAACCCGTCTAACTTGGCTACAAATTAGATCTCAGCCAATCTGAGTGTCCAATTAAATGCCATAAAAACGGAACCCAATGCGAATCCATTGTAAATCCAAATGCTGAACGAGATATGATAGCCACAGAGTCGCAGTCCGAGTGGGTACTGGACGCAGTCATAAATGCGTAAAGTGCCCGCTACGTTTATGATAGCAAAGGAGCCACTGCAGACCCTCTCTTGCCACTCTTTTCCTCTTCCTTAACTCTGCACTCTCTCCCCCTCCACCTTAGCTGTCTGGCTTATGGCTAATTCAGCTTTATCTTAGCCGTAAGCGGCTAAAGTCGAGCAGATTTCCATAGCTCGCCGCGTCTCTCTTTTGTTCTGCTTTGTGTTCTTCTTCTTCTCTTTCTGTTTGCTATTGCTGTTGCTGTTCCTCTTTATGTTGTTGCTGTTGCTTTTGTGCTTTGTTTTTAATCATATTTTGTCTCATCATTTTCATTGACATTATTACAAAGTTAATTGCGGTTATTAAATGTAATTACTCTTGTAATTTATGAGCGACCCCTTTCAGGGCCAACAGCAAGCGCTGACCTCACCCCCCTCCCTTCCCCTTCCCTGCTGGTCTTCAAAATATTTGTCGTTTTATATCGCAAGCACATTGAACATTTTCATTGTTTTTTTGCGAGTTTTTCACTCAACTTTTTGCTCGGCTGCACACACACACGCACACACCAGTGTGTGTTAATGTGTGTAAGTGTGTGTTTGCTGAGTGTGTGTGTGTGTCGCAGGACATTGTCGCGTTAGTTGAAAACGTATTTAACTTAATTGCCCGACATTTTTTGCTGCTGTTCCGTTTGGTTTGCTTTGCATCGCTTCAGTTTGGCACTTCTTTTTGCTCTCCTTGGGTAATTGTCAGCGGCATGTCCGTTCGATGTCAGCAGCAGGACGTCAGGACGTTAGGACGTCAGGACGTGCGACATGTGCCTCAAATTGCTAACGGGAATCCCAGCAGAGCGCAGGCAGCCGAAGCAGGCCAGCGAGGTGTGTGCTCCAAGTGCCCGGGAATGCCAAACTGTCGCCAGAGAGAGATAGTGTCGAGCACAATGTGGACACCAACGACCAAAAGACGATAATGATGGTGATGATGATTCATGGCAGTGGCATAGCCAGCAGCAGTGGCAGGGGGATCATCGGGGAGTTATGCGTAGTAAGGGAGTATTTACTATGTATGATATTGAGCAATTTGACTGAACTGAAAATATGAATATATATATTAGTATTCATATATATTCAACATGAGTATTAATACATAGCAAAATATGTATGTATATTTATTATTGTTCAGGTAGATCGCAACAACATCATACACTGTGTGGAAAGATTAGCCCAAGCCAGAACTAACTTAACAATCTCAATTTTCATTTAAGAGTGGCCTTTTATTATTCTTTCATGAACCTTCAGTAGAAAACAAAGATTCACGTAAACGATTTGTTAATTCAAATTATTTTGACCTTTCCACGAAACCTTCATAAGTTTTGTAACATGAAATTATTGTTTCCTTTATAGTATATCATTAACATAATCTCTTGAAACGAATACCATTAACAATAGGAATATAAAACACACTCGTGTCGAAGGAAAACGTTAACTCTTTGTATTGTTATTATTAATTTTACTAAATATATTTGTTATTATTTTATTTACGAACTTCAGACTGACTTTCAGTATACTAAATGTTAGCATCCTTGAGTTGTTTATATCTTACAATTGATAAATATAAGTACCTCATTTATATAGAAGAGTTCCCTATAGAAATGTATACATCTATAATAATATACACTCATTTTACGTCATAATTTACTAATATGAATTTAATATTGCATTTAAAATTACATTGGTCATAAGTATTTATTTCTGTGCTCTAACTTCTTTTCATCCCAACATAATATAATATTATTATAATATAATATTAACATAATATTTAAATATGCAATTATGTATAACTGCTATGATATAATATTTGAGTTTATTTAATTTATATTTATAAATTTAGTATCATTTGTGCATAAGAATGAAATTCTATCATTTGTATACTATATATTTTATAATTTATACTTATTTCAACCCTTAATCACTTGCCACAATTATTTCTAAATCATAGCCCCTACCTCACTCTGCCCCTCCTCCTACGCCACTGACTCATTCACAGTTAGCAAATGGAAAGGAATGCAAAACTCTTCAAATGCATACACTGAAAATAAGCGAAATAAACGCTAATTTATCTAATTAAATGCGAGAGCGAGTCTCCCTTGCACCCTCTCGCTCCCCCCCCTCTCACTCGCACACACACTCGCGGCCAATTTGCGGCGAATACGTGCTGAATTTTAGAAAATTATTGGTGTCTGGCGAAGGGCGAACGAAGGATAAACGACAATTGGCGCGGGAGTCGGTAGAGTCAGTAGAGTGGAGTCAGGAGTGGGTGATTATCGGCATATATATATAACATATATCTGTGCCATATGTATATACTTAGTAGCGGAGCACCGTTAGACGCATTGGAATGCAATTTGAATTCCAGTCAAGGTACAAAAAGAGGGTGCCGAAGAAGAAGAAGAAGTTGAAGGCAGAAATAAGTTAAGAGCGAATTAAGGACCTCTCAAATTGAGGGCATTGCGGCGTTTCGCCTGCAACGTTGAATAAAATGTATAATTTTCTTATTATCTATAAGAACGGTACTGCCAAAACTGACTGAGACAGACGGACCCAGAGGGAGAGGGAAGGGAAGGGCAGGGCAGAGCAGGCAGCGTAATAAAATGAATTCCATAAACAACTTTCCCAAAAAAAGAAAGAAAGAAAGAAAGAAGGCTGGCAAAGAAAAGCCAGAGGAAAATGGAAACAAAGCTTTTGTTTGGGTGGAATGTTTTTTTCGACTGTATGTAGGAGAGGGGTGGTGGAGAAGAGGAAAGAGGTGGGGGGTGGGCAGCACCATAAAACGTCGTGCTAAAATGGCGTAGAGTTCTAGCGAACAAAGGATAACTGCATAGCTCCAAGGAATGTCTGTATATGTCTGTGTGTGTGTCTGAGTGTGTGACTGTGTGTTTGTCTGTGTGTGTGGCAACATTTCTTGCCAAAGTTACAGACACAAAACCCGCCCCGCCTCCGTCCCGTTCTCATTTAGCTTCGCTCATTTCATTCCATTTTCCCTTGCATTATTTTTGCCATTTTCGTTTAGCTGCTTTTCTTTGCACAGCTCTCTCATTTACTCCCCCTCCCCGTCTCCCCTTCTCCCCCCTCACTTGCCAGTTTGCTGCGCAGTTTTTCCTCTCTGTGTGTTTTTTTTTGTGCGCCCGTTTCCCAGGGACCATTATGAAATGAATTGCTTTTAAAGAAATTACAATGCGGCAGCCCCGACTCCCCCTAACCCCTTGTCTACTCCTCTACATGGCTGCCCCATGGGCTGCTCCTCCATTCCCCTTTGCCCCTCCCTTTTGCCCCTTTGGATTTTGTTTTCAGAAGAAATTGCAATGAGCCTAGCAAAGGGTTCCGTCTTTCATGTTCACTCCCCCCCCAGCTCTGCCACGCCCACCTCTAGCTGTAGGCCTAGTTGGAATGCAGCTGCAGCTAAACAGCTGAGCAGCTGCATCAGCTGTTGCCGCTGCCAAGGGTCAAAGGTCGGCACTGGGTTAGTCGGCGCCTCCTTCTCCTCCTGCTCTGTCTGCCTCTGCTCGTTGTTTGTTTATAAACAAATGACACGCAATCCTTTGGGGAGGGTACATCTGGGCAGCGGGGAAGGGGAGCGGAGGCGGGGGGTGTCATTCAGGTGTCGGCACGTGAGTTCAGTTCTGGTTGCATGCCGCACATTACGCATACGCAATGTTGTGCCGCCTTTGTGGCTCGTCGATCTCTTTTGCATGCTCAATTTGGCGCCAAAAATCTCGGCACACACACACAAACACACACACACACGCAAGCAGCTAATTCATTCATACATGCCATGCTGCTCTCTCTCTCTCTCTCTTTCCCACTCGCGGCTTATGCGTGCCCCGTTAGACTGCGTGCCGCAAACTGCAGCAGCAGCTACAGTTGCTTCTGCCGGCGTCGCGTCGTCGTCGTCGTCGTCTGGCGGCTAAAAACGCAAAGTGGCGTGTCTCATGTCCGAAAAAAACAGCAACAACAACGTGCTGAGCAGCGTAGGCGGTGGCGACGCAACAATTACAACAACAACAACAACAACTGAGGCAACACAAGTAGCAGCAACAGTAGCAACAACAACAAAAACAGCAACACGAGCACTTTTACTGCATGGCACAATTCTTTTTTGCCAACTAATTTCATTTTGCATGCCTGCCCCCTTTTGTTTGCTGCGTTTTTCAAGTGCAACAAGCAAAGGCCAATGCAACATGCTGTACAGTGTTGATTAACGTTTCAATTAAGCGCAAGAACACTGCATTCTGTTGTCTATCTTCGATTACTTTATCAATTCTTTGAAGATATTTGCACATAGAATTAAAATGTGCAAATATCTTCTAAGAATTCCTAAAGTAACCGAAGATGGACAGCAGAATGCAGAGTTCTCTCGCTTTTTAGAAAGTACCAGAGTTGTCAGCGTTGTTTGCGTTATTTCTGTGCAAGAAATTAATCTAATGTTCTTTATTTTATATTTAAGCAGGCAAAGATGAATTCTTTTCTCAGTAAAAAAACATCATATAAACCAAATATACTTTCTTTACTTTATAAAATATACCATATCGCATCTTAAGAATCATTTAACTTGGCTTTTTAAATAAATAAATCTTCAACAGTACTAAGAAAAGCTGCAGTCGAGCTCACGCAACAACACGATTATCGCCCAAATTTTAAAAATCATTTTTTCAGCGTTACCCAACACTTATACAATCTGACTGCAAGCAGCATACAAATAAACGTGTTGGTTTCTTAAATTACTTTGGTAATTCAACATCGATCGAAATGAAATTAAAATGACAGATTCATAAGTCAGTCAGCTTAGTATATATGTAAGTAAAATGTTGTAGCTATAATAGTTAACTTTTATAATCGCATTCAAAGTAAAATGATTGATATGCAAGACTGGACAAGAGCTGGTAACCACAAGAAAAGAAATACTTTATCTGCATATGGTAAACAGCTGTCTTCATGCTAAATTTGACATCTCTAGCAAAGATAGTTGCCAAGATCTGCGCGTTCATACAGACAGATATGGCAAATGTGAGTGTAGAAATACTCGTATAATACAATATGATATACTATATGATATACTTCACAATCGTTCACCCTGTTAACACTGCTGCAAACTGAATGAATGATTAATCATCCGATTCGACACTATCATCGCATTTCGCATATTTGTCTGCAGCTTGCCAGACGCTTTGTCACTTTGGCATTCCAGCGAGTGTCACAATTAATTGAATTTGCATGCACAGTGGCAACAACAACAACGACAACAACAAAAGAAACAGAAACAGATCGAAAATGTCAAGCGAGTGGAAATGTCAAAACAAAAGTTAAGCGCCATCGCCATTTAAAGAGCCTGTCAGCGCGAAACATGAAAAGGGGGGAGTGCAGGGTGGCAGGGGGCAAGGGAATTGCTACTGTTGCAGCAGGGCCACTTAAAAGACAACAACGAACAGCAACAACAGCAACACCAGTTGCAGGTAAGACAACGCGCCTGGAACGTAATCTATGGACCACTTAATGGATCTGCGCCAAATTCACGCATAAATTTGCCGTTGAGTCGGGTGAGAAAAGCCGAACGTTGAGCTGTTAAATTTAACGAGGCTCCTCTCTGCAACCCCTCAACACTCCTCTCTCTACATCCTTCTCTGTCTTTTCATTCTACCTCTCTCTCTCTCTTCCCCTCTCTCTCTCTTGGGTGCTCATTAATTTTGTCAACCCGAAAACAGAATCGAAGTCGAATCGCAGTAGCTGCTCCGGACTACAAAACGATCGCGGGCAGTCGAGACACAAGATAAGTCAGGGAGAGAAGAAGGAAGAGAGAGAGAGTGAGGCAGAGAGTGAGGAAGAGCTGGAGGGGAATAAAGAAGGTTGCTATTTCATTGACACAACTGGGAGCTGCCCTGGAAGCTGGCCACAGGTTCAGGACCCGCGCTAATCGTCCCGCTAAACAAACAGAGAACTTCCCGTCTCCCCCCTTCCTGCCCCTCCCTGCTCACTCCCTCTCTGGTATCGTAGTGATGGAGCCCACTCTCAAGCGAATTAAGTTGTTAACGCATTATTTGCATATTCCGAATCGCTCGATCCTTTGCAGCTCTCCACATTAAGAGACGCCTTCATTTGCATATTAATTGTGCAGAACAATTTTAAGAACATTCAAGTGACACCCGAACAAGCTCGACTCGCCTCGAGTGGAACCAAGCGGAGCCGAGTCGAGTCGACTCGAGGTTCCCACTTCGCGATTGCCCACTTAATGAAGTGATAAATGTAGCGGCTACTTCAAAAAGAGATCCCAGATCCAGTGAGATGAGCTATCTGCAATTTAAACTATGCGAAATGCGAATCCGACAATGACAACTGTCAAAATATGCTAAAGACACGCGTTCTCAGCAGGGGTAGTCAGGCAAAAGATACGTAAATACATGAAATGGTTTATAACTATGAAGTATATTTAGTAGAAGTTTAAATATAAGAAATGCAAGGAATTATTGCTATAAGAGTTTATTGCCAATATGTAAGGAAAATACGATAGCATTTGGCATGATATAAGTTAATTTATTATACCCTTGAAGATGTTATATTAATTATAGTCAGAAGGTTGCAATCGCACCTTAGATGACAACTCAAACCCTATAAAGTATATATAATCTGGTGAATCGAACAAATTTTTCTATTTGAAAAGCAAAAGACTACTGAAGAGTCTAGAACTGCATCCTAGATTGAAAAGACAACAGCAAATGATCTACAACTGTATAATATAAGCGCTGTATCGCAGGTGTATTCAGGTGTCTATACAAGATATTTATAAAAGATCTTTAAAACATAAACACAAAATATTAAAGGAAATATTAAAATAAAATATATACATATGTATGTATGTACCATATTTATAAATATATTTTTCAAATTTATATTGAGTTTTGAATCTAAAGAAGTTTAGTGGTATTGTACTTTATATAGAAATATGTATATATCAAATCTGCAAACCATATTTTCATATAACATTAATGTATTTCAAGCTATATCAATGCTCATACCGAATGCTCAGTCTGAAATGAGTATAACTTTGTGTAATAAGCAGAAGGAGACGTTGCAAATAATTGTATATATTCTCGAACAGCATTAATAGCTTAATCTAAGTTCATTAGTTAGTTTCACTAATGCTAAAAAATCTATAAACATGCATTATTTTTAGGAAAATGAATTTCGGACAGTCTAACTTTTGAGATAGTTTTATATGGTATTTTATGAAATTGTAGGAATATACATATAATGCATATTATAACCTATAAAATATGTATATAATGATAAGCAGACGGAACAATTGAAAGTGTGCAAATGTGATTGAGAATATATTATTAAAAAAAGGCATACACATATGTATATAGTATATGTATATATACATATGTATATAATATATGTAATAAACCATTAGTTATAGCTTTTCCCAGTCATATCTAACAGTTACTTTCAGCTATAGCTTCAATCGGCAATTGGCTCGAACAAATTCTCGTGGAACACCTAAGTTTATGTTTGTTTTTATGATCTCAGCGAAGTCGTTAAATAGTTTATATACCATACACATACATACACACACACACATACACATTAAGACAATGTGCAGTACATAAATATACAGTTATGGCCGTGTGTGTGTGTTTCTTGTGTTGTGTGTAGTTTTATGATTGTTCCAAAGGCAGTGCCGACATCTGCGAGGCGGCAAAAGTTGCGCACAAGAATAACGTCAACTGTGCCACAGCAACAACAACTAAAGCTACAACTGCGGCAACAACAACAACAACAAGAACAACTCGAACTCGAACTGGCAACAACAACAACAGCAACAGCAGCAAAGGCAACTCATTTATTTTATCGATTAAACATTTTTGCGATTCGCGCAGCGGAATCTTGAACGAGTCAGCGCGCTTGGAAAAATGTATCTACTGACACACACACCAGCAACAACACACATACACCAGCACACACATGTTTAGCAAGAGCGAGCGAGTCGGGGCGACATCAAAGCAACTTTGAAAACCTTTTGACAGCTGCGAAGAGAAGCTTCCAGCTCCGGTTCCACCCTGCTTAGTGTGGGCGCGGCCTACTCCCTCTCCGCTCCCCTCTAGCCCCTCTACATTTCGGGGGGCGTCTACTCGATGTGTGTGTGTGAGAGCTACTGTGCCTGAATTTATCATTTATTCATGGCATAATTATAAAAATTATTTTTGATTTCGACAAACCAAATGAGAATTTCACTCTCGTCCAAGTCGCAATTCCTGGCCAGGAGTCGGAGTCAGGGCGGCGAAAAGTATCACCTGCCAACACGCCCTGCTGGCCAGGCCAGGCCCCTGGCTTGCCTCACCTCCTCCTCTCCCCCCGCTCGCCGGTCCGCGCTCCACTTCAGCGCACACTGCGCGAGCCTCTTTGTGATCCTGTTTTTGGGGTGGCTTTTTTTTCATTCTGTTTGGGTTAATTCAAAATTCTTTACTGTCCCAGGCAGGTGGTCAGCCAGCACATTGAGGTGGCTTATGGATTAGCTACGCCGTGCAGGATTGGCTTGTCAAGAGGTCAAGAAGGGGGTCAAGAGTGAGGGAGGGAGGGAAGGGAGAGAGTTCCCTTCTCGCACACGGGTTGAATGCCCTGCGCGACAGGCTTGCCTTGCCTCTGCTTGGAATTCGGTTGTCTGTTTGGACTTGGCATCTGGGTTACTCCGATCAAACCCGATCCGGAGTCCAGTGCAGGCCCAGAGTGACAGAGCAGACATTAAGCGGCGTTTAGCCTGAAACGTTTTAGCACCTTGTCGACGGGGCAACCACAAAGTTGCAACAAGACAGACAGCAAGCAAGAGTGAGAGAGCGAACAAGAGAGAGAAGGAGAGAGAGAGGAAGGGAGACAGACAGACACTTTGGCGCTTTTAATGGCTGCCACGCCCCCCGTCGCCTACCGCCTGCCGCCCAACGTGCTGGGCATATGGAGCAGCACTATTTAGGCTTCGATACGCTGCATTACGCAATGGTGTTAATTACTCACACACACACACACTCGCACAGACGCGCACACACATAGACATAGACATACACATACTTAAACACACACACAAAGAGACTTACACTCAGAATCAGATACAGCTAGAGCCAGAGATAATCGCAAAGTAGACGTAGCCAACTAACGGGAGGATGGCAGCCATTTGGTGGGGAATGTGAGGGTAAGGGGAACTGTGGCGTAAATCGAGACAATGTTTAACCAGTGGAAAACAGTTAATCACAGCCCCCAGCTACACTGGCAGAAAAGCAGCAGAACAATTGATATCAAATTGCGAATGCCAAGTGAAGAAATGAGGTAAAAGTTAAAGAGAATAGAAAGAACTGAACTTATCAAATCAATAACTATTGCTCTGTTACTTATTAATGTTTAAGCCAATTTTAATTGGTTGTCTATCTCATAATATGAAGCTCGATAAACATATAAGGTATAAGAAATTCAGAAATTTGTAAGTTCAAGCCATAAAGAAAGGCTACCCTTTTATACGCGTGTTGGTTTTTATCTCTTTCGATTGTTCCTATACTTGTTATATATAATGGTGCAGAATTGAATAATATTGTATGTATTTATTGAGAGCTACCATATAATAATTCCAATCGCTAGACATATATATCTATTATTAATTCAACAGACATGGATCGAGTTCCCCTGTTGATGCTGATTAAGAATATATACATATATATAATATATATACCACAAACTGGTATAGAAGATGTCGCCTTAAGTATTGTCCAAACTTCTGGCCAATTGAAACAGTTCTTTATTTGTATTTTACTATCATATATTCCACAAATGGCATTTCAAAAGGCATCAATCGTACTTCGAGATCGCATTGTGATCCTAAATAAAGTAGCCCTGTGCAGGGCATATGCCTACTCGTACTACTCCTCCCCCCTCCTCTTACACCTTAATGAAGTGCATTATAGAGATGTGCTGTAGGCTATCTATGACCGATATCACACACACACACACACGCCCCTGGACAACTGTAATTAACCGACTGGCCGGCGATAACTCGTCCGATATAAGGACTTTTAACCCCAACTGAACTCTTGAAAGAAAAGCAGCAACGGCGGCGGCGGCAGTGCAGGCGCAACTAATGAGCAGCAGCAGCAGCAGCAGGAGTATAGGGGAAGGGGGTAGGGAGAGTCGGGGGTGAGTTCATAGAGAACTGAGAGCAACCACCAAGGCAAGGCAAGGCAAGCACTGTGCCAACTGTTGTCTATGTTGTCTGGCGGCCCCCTTTATTGGTCCTTTTGGTCAATTCGCCGACTCGCTGGAAGTGAACTTTGTGTTCCTTCTGGATATTTATGGTGTGCTCTATGGACTGCGCGTTGGCATATGGTCAGCTGGACAGTCCGCTGACCCTGCCAGCGAGCAGCGAGAAAACATATGTCACAGGAGAAGGGCAACGTATTTGGCATGTGGGAACCGATTCCCGAAAGGGAACATTTATCATATTCATACGCTTGGCAAGGGTATACCCGCAAGGGGGGCATCTCTAACTCCAAAAAGTATATACCTAACTGAACAGCGACAACAAGGTAGCCAAACTAGGTAATTGCAAGCCTGATTTCAATGCTAGAAAGTTCATGTTTGGTAAGCACAATAACTATCGCCGTGCAAATGATTGTGTTGCAATTGATTGCTTTAATTCTATCAAAATCAAATGACTATATTGTATTTTACAGTTTTCTATATATATAATATACTACTTCGTAGAAACAATCTGTCGAAAAAGAAGATTTTCATCTGAGTAGTTCTCTCGAAACTGTATACTCTCTGTCTATTTAATTCTCATAGTGTTGCATCAGAGAACCTTATTCGATAAGCTATAAGAATATTAAACCGTCCTCGTGTGGAGGGTAAACGTTCTTACACAATTTCTTATTGCAGTTAGTTCAAAGTTCTTTCAAAGTTTCACGCAGTTTTCCTCCCGCAAATTGTTTGCAACTCAATCGAGTCGCATAAAATATGAGAGCTTCAACTTTAAAGACTGCCAAACTACAATAGCAACAACAACAACAATAATAGTAGGAACAACAGCAACAGTCACAGCAACAACTACAACAGGAACAACAGCAACAACAAAAGCAACAACAACAACTTGGCTAATTACAATTTCTAATAGCAACAAGGACTAAAACTGGGCAGAATTGAGAGGCAGAGGGACGGGCAGGGGCAGCGCACCACTTGCTGCAATCAATAACAAGGCACATGCAACAACAACAACAACAAGAGCAATTGCAACATGGCATAAACAACAACATGCTGATAATCAATAAAGCAAAAGCAGGACTCAAATATCCATAACAACCAACAAGTGGAACCAACAGTCGATGGCACAGGGGAGGGGACCATGGGTTAAGGAAGGGAAAGGGGAAGTAGCTGGGGGAAGAGGAAATGGGAGCAAAGGGAGCTGCAGCTGCACTTCGTACTGGGCATGCAAGTTGCAACTTGCAACATAGTTGCACGGAGCAGGAGCGGGAGCTGGAGCGGGGGCTGCATCAGCGAACTTTAACTACTTGTGGTAATTGCTGGCAAAAAGCTGCCCTCGCTCAGCCAAGCATGTCGTAACAACAACAACAACAACGGCAACAACAATTACAGCACATTGCTCGAGTGGGTTAAGGCTGCCAAGGCGGGGTCTGAAACCATCGAATCAGCTTGGCTTATGCACATGAATTCTCGGGGCTAATCTTTTGGAAAATACGACACTTGCAGCGCGTGCCACATGTGGCAAATTGCAGTAAAACAGAAGCTGTGCAATTTGTAAGAGATTGAGAAAAAATCTAACTAAATTATTCAAGTTTTCATTAATGATATGATATGATTTAATTGAATATATGATTTTATATGATATAATAAACTTTCCTATGGATGTATATAGTAATAAATATCAAAGGAAATTAAATGAAAATCGAATTAAAATCACCAATATGATGTAAAATGTACTTATAATAATGGGAAAATAATATACTATGACATTCTAAATGACTTGTACCTAAAAACATTTTACTCTGGAGACTTACTTATGTGTAGACAAAGTTATACATAAACTTTTCTTTTCCATAACATAAATAACATAGTGAATAAGCTCTGCGTAATTTGAATACCATTATAAAGAATACATATATCATTTTACGATGCCATCTTAACTAAATAACGATAAAGTTTCTAGTTCTCTCATAAAAAAACAAAAGTCCAAACTTCCGGAAGTGAAGCAAAATAAAGGAACAGGAATTAAATAGGTTTATTTATTTACTAGCCTAAGCTATAAGAACTAAACAACATTCTGCTACACTGGCAACGAAAATGCTCTACAATATAAATTTATAAAATATACAAATGAAAAATGCCCTTGACAAGTTAAATAAATTCAAAATCGAAATCATATAATTCATATAAATTATATAGATCAACTAAAATACGTGTATATACGACACTGTCTATAACAAACTTGAACTGTCTTTAGTCTCAAGTACTTTTGGAAGGAAAATTTGCTTTGAAAATGCATTAAGCAATAAATTTATAGATAAAAGAGAATCTTAATTTAGTTTTGCAGATATCTACAGGATATATATATAATGATCTAATGATTATAATGCTTACTACAGGGTATTTGTGTGTCAGTAAGGTTGCTGTGTCTGAATTGCGATGGCAATCGGTTTTGTTGTTATTGCTTGCTTTATAGTCGCAGATTATGTGCTTTAATTGAAATTATAAGTTCCCAATAAAAATAGGCGCATTTGCACGCAAGCACGCACCCACTTTCCAACACTGTTTATACTCCTGCCACGCGGCGTATGCGCAATATTCGGCTGGGTCAACAGCTGCGACAGCAAGGGGCGCAATTAAAATAGTCAAAGACACATTTTGATCGGTTTATTAAAAGAGACAGAGAGGGAGAGAGAAAGAGAGAGAGAGTACTCTACGAAGTACATGGCCAAAGTACCCTAGCAGGGTCGCAACCGGGCAGGGGTCGTACTAATTGCAGGTGTGCATGGCAAGGTGACAATTTTGCGTCAGTCGAGCGAGCAGCAGCAGCACCACAAGCAGGTGGGGGGTGCAGCAAGGCAGGGAGGAGGGGGCAGGAAGGCTAAGGGGCAGGCATTTTGGCGAGAAGTAATTGTTTTTTAAGCCACGAACGCTGCAAATTATGTGCGCTGCCTGCGCTGTCGATGCCTGCACCGCGGCACAAATAAAACGATAAAAAACGAAGCGAGTCGAGCGAGGTTGAGCCTGTGTGAACGACGGTGAGATACCCTGGCTTATAAATTAAATGAATATGCTTGCAATATGAATGCAATAAATAAAATGTATTGATTAACAAATCATAATGTATGCAATGCAAAATATATTAATCGAAATATAAATATATTTAATATACTCGTATCTGTGTACTTTGGGTTCAGTGATAAACAGAAGATTAGTCAGAAGTTAAGACTTATATTTATAGTATGTCCATATAGCGTTAGCTTAAGCAAAGAAGGTATATCAAACTAGCTTGGCTGAGCTGCTAAATATCGTAGAATAAGATGCTTCCAAAAGAAGATATATCTTATATACATATAGTAATATAATAAAATGAAGATATTTTCAAGACTCATTATATGACTGTATTGTGTATATGAGGTTTAACTGAAATGGAATAAACATACTGTATGTATATCCTTTGTAAAATATATGATTATATATTCTGTATTTCAATATTATTACTGAAAACAAGCTAAATTCAGCTTATAAATGTATTTCATATTTTAAAATGTTTCTATTTTCAATATGCAAGCTAAATTATCTCTCTTTATCATTTTACTAATTTATTTCTCACCCTCTCTTTCAGGTGACAAAGTTAAGAGATAAATTGGTTAATGAAACCTCTGAAAATCGTTTGTTCTTTTATTTCAGTTTTTTTTTCATGTACTAATACACCCCATACTCTGCAGGGTATGGCGAAGGAAACAAAACACGCAAGAAATTAATAACTTTGTCGCTATCTTCGGAGCGCGCTGATCAGTTGGGGCGCAATTACAGTGCTCAGTGTTCGGTGGGCGTGGCACAGTTGCAGCAGCAGCTACTGTTGTTGTTGTTGTTGTCGTTGTTGTTATTCAGCTTCTTTTATTATTTTTTATTACATATTTTTCATAATATTTTCATTTTTGCCTTTGCATATTTACGCCGTCGCGTGTAGTTTGCAGTCTCCTTCTTTCTCTCTCTCTCTCTCTTTCTCTCTCTCTCTCTCTTTCTCTCTCTCTCTCTGTCTTCACTTCTACAAGTATTTTGCACAAGTTAAGTACACAAAATTATCAGAAATTATATGCACTTTTGGGCAGCCGCAGACAGCGCGGCGATTCTTGATCTTCGCACTGCGATAAGGCGGCAGATAGAGACAGAAGGAGAGAGACAGACAGAACGAGAGAAAAAGAGAGAGAGAGAGAAGAGCACAGAGTATAATAATAAGGGCCACCTTGGGTGAGCTGGTACTACCAGGTAATTTCACGCAACTCTGCGGACATGCATAATAAATTCACATAATTCCCACCTTCAAGTTTAGCTTTGGCAGCATTGCGTATACGCAGCGTGCGCCGTTCGCAATTCATTAATAATCGAAGAAGCGTAGTAAAGAAAGACCAGTGGCAGTGCCCCGTTTGGGGCATCATTTATCAGCTACAGGTAAACCTCAACTGGATTACGCCGATTGATGCGGCCAACAAGCCGCAGATTGATGCCGCCGCATGGGGCAGACAAGGGACAAGGCAATCAGGTTGGGTTTCGATTGTAATCAGTCGACTAATAACACACACTCACCCACACACACACACACATGCAGACATACACTTAGCTGGGACGTGTAGCTCACTCACCTTTTGCCGTTGCGTCGCCTGCGCTTGGTCGCGTAGACGGTGCCCAGTTGGCTCATCGCGAGGGCGGAGTTCGTTATGGTCGCCGTGGTGAATGGGATGTGCAACTAGCTGGCGACTTTACTTTCCTCTCCTCTCCACTCCGCTCCGCTCCTCTCTTCTCCTCTTTCTCTCACTCGTTGTCTTTCTCACTGTCTTCTGATGGTTTTTCTTGCTTGTTCCTGCTTCGATTTGTAATTGCTTTTGATTTATTGCGAGTCCTGCTGCAGCAGGATCTCTCTCTCACTCTCTCTCTCGTTCACGTTCTCGTTCTCGCGTCTTTGCTTTGCCTTCACGCCTTCTTCATTTTTGCTTTGTTTGCTTTTTTCAACTGTTTTTGGCTTGTTTATTGCACTTTTTTCTCGCGGATCTCAAAGCTAATTGAAAAATTGCAAATTGAAATTTATTTGTTAAATCTTTTCACAAATGATTTATAATCATATCAGGATCGAACTTTTTATATAGTTCGGTATTATAGTCAAGTTGTCTCCGATATATTCAAGTTGTCTCCGATATATTCAAGTTTTCTTTTTATCGTGTCCTACTTTTATTCATTCATTTCATTTTGATTCCCTTTCTGAGGAAACTTTCGTTATCGCAGCAATGTATTATTATTTCATTAACATATATATTGATATTATATTATGATGTGTTTATCATTTTCTAAAGTATTTATTTCGATATTAAACAAATATAAAGTTGACTTTGTATGTAGTTCAACTTTCCTGAGAAGAGTCTATTAAAATTATATAACATACGATGTTAAAAGTTAAATAAGTTCAGATTCAATAAAAAAACAATATATTTTCCTTTAAATAGACTGTATTTCGATTATTTCCTAAGAGATTAATTATTTGATTTGGAATGCTAAGCAAGTCAAATTAAAATAAAATGTTCTATTTTACCATAGATAAAAGATATTTACAATATTAAACTGTGAAATTGAAGAACATTAGACGATTATTCGTTTGGTTTGCATATTTGTTTCGAAATTAAACAAAAAAACAGAAGTTTGACAAAACTCTATCAAAATGATTTTAAATATGACATTGAATTTTGAAAATGATTAAATGTTTCCTTATTATTATTATTATTGGAATATTATTAGATTAAAATTATTGACTTGGTTAAATAACTATTGTAGAATCTAAATCCACTATAAAATGAAGGATACAATTCGATTTGAAATATGTAGTATAACTATGAAAACCCTATACAAATTGACAGAATTATAATTATAAATTGAAAGATTGGGGGAACTAAATTGCAAATTGAGTTCCATGAAACCATGAACCAATTTGTGTTGGTTTTCAATAGAAATTGTTATTTAAATTATTATTCATTATTATTATCAATATTATACAAATATCTATTGATATTCTTTTGCAACACGAAGAGGGGGAAAAAGTAGGGAAAGAAGGCCAATTGATGGCAAATATTGTCACATTAAAATCAAATCACATCGAGTGAAGGCAATCACGATATGCTAATTATCACGATATGCAATGGCGCATAAACCATTGTTGCCACTCTTCTTATTGTTGTTGTTGTTATCATCGAGTGGAAATCAAATTAAATGAATAAAATAAACAATATTTGCAGTTCGATTGAGTTAGCTTAGTTGTTGTTATTGTTGTAGCTATTGTTGTTGTTGCTTTTGTTGATATTTGTAACACTTTTGTTTTCTCTCACTGCACGCATTGCCTTTCGCTATTGTTGTTGTTGTTGTAGCCAACAACGCATGCAACAAATCAGCAGGAGAAACGCAAGAACGGCACGCAAATCATTTGAGCGAAGGCGCCGCAGCAGCAGCCGGCAGAGGCGTCAGCAGCGACGCGAGCAGCTGTCAAAGTGACACATTTGTTGTGGCAGCGACTGTGGCTGGCGCTGCCTCTGCCTCTGCCGGCGGCAACTGGAAGGAAGCTTCAGGCTGCGATTGCACTTGCACTTGTCTCTTCAAGTTACCGTTGCGACTGTTGCGTGTGGCGTGTACCAAGAACTATGCTGGATTACAGGGTATCGCGTGACATTGCAATTTCGATTTCTTGTCGATTTTTTTGGTTTTGCGTTTTTATTTTGTATTTGATTTATTTATTTGTTGTTGCCTTTTTTTTGCACACTTTTCACTTGCGCTGGTCACGCACCTTTTTGAAACACTGTGTGTGTGTGTCACGACGAGTGTGATCAGCGGCGCACCGCGGTCGAGGGCGTAGGGCGAAGGGCGAGTGGCGCCAGGCGCTGACGTTAACGTTGACGACGGCAAAGCACCGTTAGGGAGCAGCGACTGCACGCGAGCGGCAGAGACGAATGAAACAATGTGAATGCGCGACCAAAGTCAAAGCTAAAAGCGCGACAATTGAAATGAAACGCGCTCTCCCTCTCTCTCTCTTTGTCTCCCTCTCTCTTTGTCTGTCTCTGTCTCACTCTCAAACGGCGACAGCAAATGGCAACTGAGTAGCGCCGACGGCGTTGCCCAAAATTTGTTTGACTCTCTGCGGACTGCGCGGCCACGTCGACGCTTCGAGAATCGAACAAGAACTGAACGAAACGAAACTGGAACTGAAACCAGTCCTGCTTGGAATGTTGTGGAATTTGGAACACACGCTGCTGTGTGCGCTTTCCAGTCGTCCTGGCAACGCGATCGTCGCTCTGTCGCAGCAAGCGAGCGACTGAGAGAGAGAGCGAGAGAGTGAGAGGGAGAGGTATTGTGTTGTTTCATTTTCAATCGTTTCGTTGGCATTGGAAAGTCGTATAGCGAGCTGCCAATTATGGAAGCGCATGTGCTGTCTCGCTCTCGCACTCGACTTGACTCAAAACAAAACGGGGCGTGTTCTCACCAACACAAGTGCACAATGCACAGAGGCGATATATTGCTGTCTCTGTCTGCTGCATGACTAAGGTAGGCAGGGAGTATAAGCGAGAGTATGTGTGTGTGCTTGTGTGTGTGTGTGAGCTTACTAATTCATTATGCTGTAATTAAGCGCAGTCTTTGTTCTCTGCGAAGCTGAGCTATTGTTAATGTTGTTGTTGTTTCATATCTCTGTCGCCCAATCGCCAAGCTGGTGCATTGTTGTTGTTGTCGTTGTTGTTGCTGTTGTTGTTGGCATCTACTTTGCATCAACTGCAGTCGGAAGTCGCAATTGGAAATGCATTCAAAGGCGATTAGACTAAAGCATTTGGCCATGCTTGATTTGCATTTGTAACTGCCAAAAGGCCATTAAAGTGCTGCCATAAATGCACAGCAACAACAACGTTAGCATCAACAACTGTAATGGCTGCAACACTCAGAGTTGCCACTTATCTCAATGATTTATTTGTGCCACAATGCGACACAGAATTCCTAGGAAACAAAATGTCTGCACTCAGGGCAAAGGAATAAGCTTGGAAAGTGAGAAATGACTGGAGAAGGGTGAAGTGGTAGAGGGGGGGAAGGAGAAAAAGGGAGGGAAATAGTAGCCAAGTCCATAACTGACAAAAGGCCGCCATATGTCGATCCATAACCGCAGGCAGTGGCCACAGATGGCACAGCAAGAGGCACAAGAGTTCCAACACAACAGAAGAGAGCGAGTGGGAAAGGTGAAGAGCGAGTTGGAGGGAGGGGAAGAAGCAGAGACAAGTCTGCAAAACTATACACAGAGAGCAAGAGATGTAACAAATGTGCAAGACGGTGGCAACACTGGAAAAACCTACGAATTGAAGTTAAGAAAAATAAGAAAAAGAAAGAAGTCGATTTTATTATAATATAATTGCTTCTATGCTTATGCTATGTATAATAATAAATATATATAAAAAATAATTTATAAAGATTATAATGTGCGAAAGATATTATACCCTGCCTTATCTCCTGCGAACGTTCCCATACTGGTTATATATAGTAGTTGTCTGATTTTATTGAAATGGAAACAGTTTAAAGCTCTAATTTTCATTGTCAATAATAAGTCAAGTTATTTGGTAACATAATCTTTTTCTTTATAAAAACCTTTATTTTGACAGATTTTTCCTATTTCAGCTGTATGCTAAAGTGTTCAGATTTTTGATGAAATTATATTGGTATATTATTTATAAAAGAAAAAGCCTGAGAAAGCCTGAAATATCAAGAAAATGTATGGCAAATTTCATCAAGGTAGCTCAATATAAAGACACTAGTTGGAACAGACAGATGAACGGATGGACAGACATGGCAGGTTCAATTTCCCTGACAATTACAAAGAAATACACATAATTTAAGTGTAGTACAATGGGAAAACACTCATTTTATATTATAGTGAGCTTAGATTTTAATGTATATCAAAAACATTATTAATGTGCAGGTGGTGAGTTTAATTTGGATATCTTGAAAATGACAGAAATCGCTTGTATGTTTCTGTAGTTTTTTATGATATCTATCTATCTGATTTATTAATCTTGTGTAGCAATAAAAAAAGCGTGTAAAACTGTGGAAGTTGTTGTCCTTTTAACTATGATTACATATGTACATGTACATATACATACAATATAATAGACTATAATATAATATAATACAAAATAATACAAAAATATTAATATAATTGCATCCTTAACTCACAGCAATTTTCTCTTCTCTTTTCGACTTGCCTAGTGACTCAGATTAAGAATATGTATTGTATCTATGAATATTAATCTGAATCTGAAATTAGCTATGGCTTTTTGCGCAGTGTAGGCCTTGTGACGTCAGCAGACAAAAGGTGTCTGGAGCAGAAGAGAAGCAAAGGCAGCGCAATTACATTGCGTGCAGCTATTCCACAGCAGCAGCAGCAGCCGAATGTTTATCTCGTCTGGTCTATTTGGAAGCCCAAAAGAACGAGAGGAAGAAGGGAAAGAAGAAGAGGAAGAAAGAGACGAGAGGATGAAGAGAGAGAGAAGAGGAGAGAGTATCTGCAGCAGACTGGGCTGGCAATGGGATTAAGGATTGGCTGAGGGCTGAGCTGGCTGCACATGCGCAAATTCCCGCTGAGCAGGCAGAGAAAGAGAGCGAGGGAGCAAGGGAGAGAGGGTGTAGGAGAAGAAGCAGCAGCAGCAGACGGAGGTGTAGCAGAAGGAGGAACAGAAACAGCAAACCAAAAACAGAAGGCAATGTCAATCGCAGTCACTAATAAGCTAACCGGTCATCTCGGCCTGCTACCCCTGCCTGCTTCCCCTGTCTGCACCTTTCCCTGCATCTCTGTCTGCTTTCCCTCCCTGCTTCCCCATCCCTGCCTACCCTTGATCGCCTTTCCTTGCTCTGCTTCTCGCACTGGCACTTGCAGCTTATCAATTTACGCTTCAGTCTGGACAGAAGTTGCAGGTGCCTTTTGGAATTACCAGGCCAAGTATTCCTTGCGCTGTCTTCGCATATCAATTTCACGTTGCAGTCCCTCAAGCACCTCTATCCCCGTCTCTGTAGTCAAGTTGTATGAGGAATTATGTGTTTGTTCAACGTTTTTGCCGCGAGCCGCTTAATATGCCCCCTCGAAAGCAGCAGTTCCCTCTGCCCCCTCCCTCTGTTGCCACTGATGCTCCCTGCCTAATTTCATATAACAAGTTTCTCATTACGGTGCGCGCGCGTTGCAAGTTCATTTCGCGTTGTGGCAGCTGCCTCCTGCTGCAGAGGCATCAATGTCAAAGTTGATGGTCGTCCATGGGGATCTAGACAAGCGCTGTAATTTGCCAATTAAGTGCCACAGCTCTCCCCCTCTCCACACACCCCTTTCCTTGCAGATCTCTATCGGCATCTGTCAAAGACTGACAACATTAGCGAAAAGCCCGAAAAAACCATAAAAAGGCGCCTAGGAAAAAACTCAGAATACATCAAGTCACACACACACACACAGAGACACACACACATACACATCAATTAGCCATAATTACTAAGCCAACAGAGAGAGGGGGAAGAGAAAGGCGGGGGAGGAACTAAAACAAGGCAAAGCCATAAAGGATACACAAAGTGCACTTTTAATGGCCTCTGGCGGCGACAATAAACCAATATTTACCATTTCACAAATGCACAATGTTTGCTCCATTCCCCGTCCCCACTCCCTCTTCCCACTCTCCCTGCCCCTTGTGGCGTTGCGCTAAGTAGCCGCAATTATTAATTGCCATTTGTGACAAGTCCGGCGGTTTCAGTGGCTGCAAAATGGCCGCCTTTGTGGCGGAAAAACAAAACAATACACAACGCAAACAACAACAGCAGCAGTAGCAGCAGCAAATGTCATTTCAGACACAACAACAACAAGACACACACACACACTAGGAATGCAAACAATGGCCGACAGAAACAAAAACAACAACAGTAACAACGACAACGACAAGGCAAAGCGATCAATTGCGCGAGATAAGTCAACGTGAACGTCAACGTGGACACCACCGAAACCAACAACAACAACAACAGCAGCAACAACAACAGTTGCAACAGCAATAAAACCTCAGCACAGGTGACCAGCACAGCCAACCAAGCCGAACAGCAGCAACGACAGCGACAGCGACTGCAAACGCCCTTTACATTGCTGACATTTCACAGATTGTAACAGTTCTCTGAGCGAGGGAGGGAAGAGAGTGTTAAAGAGAAATAGAGAAAAGTAGAGAGAGAGAAGGGTTAACAGGGTGGCTAGTGCAATGGGCGAAAGAACAGAGTACAGAGAAATTGTGCCAAGGTTTGTCCCCCCAACATATCAACTATATATTATACTTTACTATACTGTGCTATATAAAGTGTATACTATACTACACACTACTTATTATATACAATTTACTATATAATACTATAATGTAATACAAGTACAAACAAATTCGGTCAACTTTCGGCCCTGAACCACATCTGTATCTATTGTATTTAGTACTTGAAACAATTTGATGTATAGTAGATTTTAGATAACATTTTCAAGCATTTAATCTAATATAAATCCTTCCGGAAATTGAACCCTATAAACTTGTAGAGTAAATCACTCTGAACAAAATATAACTTCCCTAATACATTTACTTAGTAATGTAATACTACAATATAACTTCTTATTGTTCATCTTGCTGAGTACATTGTACTGCAAATATATTCAGTTTATCAGATGCCCGCATTGTTTCTTATAAATCAAAAAAACTATATAATGAACACATTTGTAAAATAATAAAGCATAACAAAAACACAAATGTACAATATTATGTTGTATATATAAGAAACAAAATTATAAAATTATTGCAACTTTTTTAGAAAAGAAATGTAATTCTAAATAGTTCTGTTAATCTCTGAATATAATACATATTTTATTTGAAATTCTTTATATTCAGCAATAATACTAAATAATAATATTATAACTGAAGATTTTATGGATTCACAAAGTTTCAAACAGTAGGAACTCTAAATATACAATTGGCTTCAGTTAGATCTTTTTGTTTGTTTATATATTGCATACATAGTAAGTTGATTCAAAATAAAATGTACTTATGTTATTAATTAATTTACTTATATTTATATATTTTTATTTAACTTATAATCTCATCTTATGTACTTAGACTTATTTATTATCATTGATATTATTATTATTTATTATTTCAATAATTTAAAGAGTTCGGAAACCAACACTAGAGCATTGGAAACTTCGACCTTGTGTCGCTGGTTGCACTCGCATTTTGTCTGTTTGTTTTGTCGCGTATCTGTCAGATACACAAGTTACCCTACCCATGTATCCATATGTATCTGCAGGTCTGTATCGCTCCATCTCTAGTTGTAGTTAAGCTGCATTATAGCTATGGCTATATGGCAATCATTGTCGTGTGTTGACGCTGTTTGACACTGTCATTAGAGTTAATACGCTCCCCCATGCAGTACTCTCCCTTACCCTTCCCCTTCCCACCCTCTCCCCTGCTGTGTGTGTGTGTGTCAGAAAAGGCAAATGTGTCAATCCGTCTGTCAGGCAGCGTGGCCCATGCGCCAGCAAGAAGTGGAAGGGAAGGGGAAAGGGGCAAGGGGAAGCTGAGATTTCTGGGCAAAAGGAAAACGGCCAAAATGATTTATTGGACGATGCGACTAACGGATACACAAGCGAGCAGCAGAATGCAGCCAATGGTCAGCGCGCTATCTGAAACAGTTAATCAGCAGCGAAATTAATAAATTCGCTGAGTTTAATAGAGTTCAAAAGGAACAGCGGGCAACAACAACAACAGCAACGCAAGGCGAAAGCCGAAAGCAAACTGGAAACTGGTCAGTGAGGCAGACAATACGCAGTCCAAGTCGGAATCGGAATCGCATGCACTCAGAGAAATAATCAAGTTGCCTTTATTTTAATTTTGAAACAAAGTTAAGAAAAAGTTCTTGCAATGAATATTGTCAGCGTACGAAGTGGCAACACTGTTACTCCTAATGTTAACTTACAGTGAACTGCACTGTAAGCTTAGCTTTAAGCTGTGTAATCGTTTCAAGTGAATGGCTGCTCATGTAATCTGTTATTAATATACAAACTAAGTTAATAATATGATGAATTAATTTAATATGGTTAAATAATTATTTATTTAATATGAATTTACTTATGTTATGTATTTACTTCATACATTTTTTAAGTTACTATAAATTAATATTCATTAGTATAGTTATGGCAATTTGGCAGCATTTTTAAGAACTATGTTAATTTACAGCTAACTGTTAAATATGCTAGCGGAGTACCACAAAAGTTAGCTCTCCTAAGAGTGCGTGTGAATTTATAAATATATAAAATTCCCATACCAACTAGAATAATTCAAGAAACTGAGCTCAGTTTTCGCTCAGTGCACATCGTAGACTGTGCTGTCTGCCTTGGGGTCAACGCCGCAAAGATGTTCCCAGAAAGATCAGCAAATGAAGATCTCAATGGGTTGCTCCTCGTCTAGGCAGGCGGCTGGCGGCGCACAAATAAATTCAATCTAAATTGTAAGTTTGTTTAGCCTACACGAGAGAGAGACAGCAACAACAACAGCAAAAACAACAACAACTTAAATAATAATAATAATAATAATGCGCAAACTAAACTCAAACTCAAAGTTGAAGTCGAAGTCGAAGTCGAGTCGAGTCTGGCATTGCGATGGGCGCACAAATCGGGCAAATTAATCGACTCCTTCTCCCTCTCACACTCTCTTCCGTCTCCTCTTCATCTGCTGCCTCATGATTGCCAATGGCCAAGCGCCTCTTTGGCTATTTTGGCAACAACAAATGCATTTTTCGGGGCGCAAATAAGATTGATCTTTTGTAACTTCCAACTCTTTTGTTTGGCCCGCAGACGAAGCTGCAGTTCAACTTGGACTCGCACTCCAACTCGGATTCGGAGTCGGAGTCGGCGTCGGAGTTGGAGACGGCAGCGGCAATTTGTTATCGCGATGATTTATGAACCAAGTGCCTTTTGCCCAGCTTTTGGTGGGTGTTTACACAACAACAATTGCAGCAATAGCAACAACAAGAGGGGTATCCATTCTAATGCCAGGGCAGAGCATTCTCAAGAGCGCCAACTCCTGATGGATTTGTTGCACAGCGTTTTCAATTCCAGACACCCCATTCGCTCAGACTTCGCGGCACGTTTCCGCATTTCCTCGGCAGCAGCTTCCCCAAGTCTTCCTTCTCCTTCTCCTCCTCCTCCCGATCAATTGCAACACCGCGGGCCTAAAAAAAGCATATAGTAATCAAATTGCGCTCCACATTGGGCAGAAGAAGGTGAAGGGGCAGGCGGAGGCATGCAGAAGAAGGTTTCTCGACTCTCTAAACGATTCAATCTGCACTAGGCGTTTAGCCTTGGCTCTGGTCCAGGTCCAGGAATACCCTGTTATATGTAGCACACTAAAGATGGGACTTGACTTCATGGAACTGTTCGAATAAATGCGACATAATTGTACAATTTTGGGACTTTGTGTTGCTATACATATTTTATGTGGAGGGTAGACACGTTGGGGTGCTTTAGGTATACCCTACAGAGGGTATATTCATTGTGTGCAGAAGGAGACGCATAAGAAATACATATTCTTGATCAGAAGAGTCTGATCAGCTATAGGTTGAGCTCTCAACAGAGTTCAACTTACCATATCTGAATTTGACTATTTGACTTACATAAAAACATTTTATAGAAACGAATCATTATACGATAACGTATGGTTGATTAGGGAACAGTAATGAAGGATACTGCATGAAGACATCGCAGAATTTTTAAGGTACTGCGAATAAATTTTAACAATTTTACTGAGGTGCTTAAATATGTTATAGTGTTTTAACTTTATCAGAATCTAATAATTATATGGCATGGCATTCAAAAGAGTAATGGAATATTTTCTTAATACATTCACAAAACTTATAAAAGCACTATCTAAATTAGAATATTACAATGTGAAGGTTTCTGCAATAAACTGTAAAGATATAATGCCTTTGATAACCATTCTTTCTTGTATTTCTACACATTACAATGCTGATATTTCATGTATTTACCAAAAGATGTACTAGTATATATTCAGTATTTTATTAATATATTCTTGAGCATTTGCAGGTATATTTAGTCTCTATACATTCTTGAATATTATCATATTTGGTTCAAAGAAATTCGTTTTGTTTTCTACCTTGTTGATCCTTTACAGGGTATCTTAGCTGGCTGTGTTTCCATGTTGTTGTGTCTTGTTCTAGTGATGTCTAAATAGGAAGCAGTGCAACACGTTGCAAATACAGTTTATTTATGCGCCTCTAAACTGTGGCAAATTGCAGACTCCTGAGGCTCTTCGGGGCGTGGGCGATAATTGAGAATTTATATGCAACGTTTTGGGGCGACGTTTATTGGACAAACGGTTTGCTTCCTGTTTGCAAACAGACAAAGAAAGAGAGGGAGAGAAAGAGAGAGGGAGACTGAATCGCACTATCTGAATGGGATATTGCAGTCCTGGCATTAGCTTAATTGTTGGATTGTTGTTGCTCGCAAATGACAGTCTTTAAGATATTTAAGATGCCAATAAAGAAAGAGACAACAGAATCGGAAGACGCGAGAATGGAGGCGCACCTGTCGGCCGCACTGGGCCCATTAATCAGCCGAAAAGTTTTTCAATAAACTGCGCCTAATGATTAGGCCCCAAAGCGGAGGCATCGCTGTAATCTGCCGAATTGTCAACATAATTGCAATGCGAAACACCAGCAGCAGCAGCGGCAGCGCGACTAATGGATCCAAATAACAATGATTAACGCTGCCCCAAGCGCACGCTGCATGCCCCACGAAAAGGGTGCACACAGAAACTCGAGATCAAGATGCGAAGAAGCTGAAGAAGATGCGATGCGAGGCAGCGAATGAAACCTGTTGACATTGATATCGATGCGAAGCACAAGGCAGAGTAGAGAGGGGAGAGAGAGAGGGGGAGAGGAGGTAAGAGGGAGAGAGACAGGGAGAGGGGTGAGTGTGGCACACGTCTATCATAAATCAGTTCGTCGATCGACCACGCAGTTCTCACGTTGCGAGGGCGTAGCGCGTTGCACGTTGCACGTTGTAACCCGATGACTTGTGCATTCTTTCACGGCTAATTTAACCGATTAGCAACTTGTCAATTGGCAGTGGCAGTGGCAGTGGCACTGCCTACACTCCATGTGGCAGTGGCAGCTCCTCGTTGCCCCAAGTTGAATTTGACTCTCGCGCTGCGGTTTGTCGCAGTGCGACCGCATTGGAATATGCCGCTGCATGGTTTCGTAACCGATATGACGCCCACACACGTTGTGGCAACAAGTTCCCCTACACTCCTGCACCCCTGCACCCCTTCCCCCTTTGTCTTTCTACTTTCCCTGCACTCTTGCACCTCTTCGGCACTGAGTCTTTCCCCTCTTCACAGTGAAATGCAAAATTTGTCAGCGCACTTAAAAGTAAACTCGTGTTCAAGCCGCAACCCAACGACAGGTGGCGCAGCTGTGCACCCCGCAGAAGAGTTAGGGTTCGTGTCCCTCTGGCGCCACTAAAACACTCAAGGCAAATGAGAAGGATATCATATTAAAAGGGGGAAACAAATCCGAAACTGAAACGAAGCTAAACAAAAGTCGCTGCTTACTTATATGAACAACTTCTCTGCTTTTAATGCTATTGCATTAAAATTTAGTAGATATGTTCATATTACATACAGCTAGCTATATACCCAAGTTAAAAGTTATATCTTTAATCTAGCGCTAAATAATTAAATAGATAAATCTGTTTATCGAGCTACAGACCCGCTGGGCGTAATATACAATATTTGAAATAAATTGTCGCTACCTATGATATACAAGAATCTTCATGTCAATTTTCATGTGCCTAGCACTTATAACACCAGAGTTTAATGCGTTCACAGACACACAAACAGGCAAACTTGACTTTAACGACTCGTTTCGACTCAAGACATATTAGCCGTCCTTTTTCTTAATAATTCTCAATACAGTGACACTCTCCTCTAACCTTTGCAGCCTCAAGTAGCCCCTTTCTTGGCAAGTATTTCTAGTCTTGCCATTGCCCACAAATCACATTAATTAGCTGCCATGTTTTGCCTTAGCAGAATGAAGCGAAGCAGAAGCAGAAGAGGCAAATTATGAATGCTTATTCTCACTCCAATTATCAACAAAGTTAAGCATACGCCTTGTTGCACTTTCAGCAATAAATAATAAAGCGAAATACATATAAATCTCTATGTGTGAGTATATGTAGATGTGTGTGTGTGTATTAAAACATACAATTTAAAATGCAAATTCAAACGTTGCTGCCCCTCCCCTCTTCTTCCCCCACCTCCTTGCTGCATGCCTCACTGTTGAAAGCTAAAGAAAAATGTTACTTTTTTCGCTTAATTGCCGCCTATACAATGTATGTTGGCAGTGGGGGGGAGATAGGGGGAAGGGGCCGGGAAAGCCACTGGTCAGACAGTCAAGAAAAGCGAAGAAAATAGCTTTTTTGCTTTTTGTTTTCTTTGTTTTGTTGTTTTTGCATTCAGCGAGCAGAAATGAGGCGATTTAATGGCATGATTATCTCGCGCCAACTTCCTTTTCACTTACCGTATGGCTAAGCTAAGCAATATATACACTTAAGTACATATATATATATGGTATATATACACCTTATATAGATAAAGCTATCGCAATAGCCGCAGCCGCACTCCGATCTTATCGCAATGCAAATGGCAAGCGAAAGAAAAGCATAATTCAGCTAATCATAACAGGCCATGTCAAATTTAACAAGTCCTGAGTCTGGTCTCGGTCTCTCCCCTCTTCACTCTCCCCTCTCTTTCCCGTTTGGCACTGAGGTACCCTGCGTGCCGGGTTATGCTAATGCGGAGGTCTTGCGAATGAAAAGCATCTGGAAACTCGAATGCAGCACACGAAATTAATTTCAGAAAGGCGCTGCTGCATTAAGACGAGAAATTAAAGAAAATAATCTAAAATGTGCTGCAATATAACAAGCCAGAAATATATATGTTATATATATGAATATATATGAATATATACTTATGCATAACTGACAAAGAGACGTGTAGAATAAGCAGATACTCTGCGGCCAGAATAGGTGCGAAATTGAACAGATAATCGAAGTGGAAATCTAGCTGGAAACAAGCTAAAGAAAACTCATTGCATATTAAATATTGGAACTACTTTTATCATATATCTTCCATTGTTAATAAAATTTACAATGAAATCAGTTAATCATCAACTTAAAATATCATTAAAATAATAATACGAATTATAGTAAAAAAAAATCAATAAATACAAATATTATTTTAATCATATTACGAATTCTTATGAGTATATAATAGAAAATTTATTTTAATAGTAATTATAATGCCGAAAATTCCATGAATTACTTACTATTCATGCTATTTTATTTTTATTCTTAAATATTTATAATTATTTATTCACTATTTTATTAATATATTCTACAAATAGGTTTTTTTTAAAGATTTTCCTTTCTTATATTAAAATTTATTTAATTCTTATTAAAATATTCTACAAATATGTTTTATAGTATTGCATATTTTCTATTCTCTTAAGGTTATTTTATTATTAATTGTTAGATTAATCTTTCACTCAAAAAACTATTTACAATGTATTTTTTAAATATATTCTTTGACACGTACTTGCTTGAAGAACTAATCTAACTTTCCTTTAGAGTATTGAATACGAATAAGTTAAGAAGATAGAGAGAAGAGGCAGGGGAGAGAGAGAGCTTGAGCTTGTGCTGAGTATCCGAGTGCATTTCATAAATCATTTTGAAATTATGACTTTATTTTATGCGCCTCCTTGGTGCGCATTTTTATACACAATTTATTTGATTATTTATGTATCTCTCTCAGATAGCTATAGAGAGCGAGAGAGAGAGCAGGGGAAGGGGGGGATTGTCCGCAAGAAGGTGCGGCGTGTCGCGCCGCTCAGGTGGGTCTGCAAGTGCGCGTTTCTCTCTTTCTTTCTTTATTTTTGCGATCGCTTTTTGCTCGTTTTTCTTATTTTTTTTCATAAGCAACTTTTTTGTATGCATATTTCTTATGAGTTTTTAATTGTGTTGAGCTGCGAGAGGGGACAACGATCAAGCGGTGTGTGAGTGTATATATGTGTATGAGTGTGAGTGAGTGCACTCATTACAAATGCAAATGCAAAATTCATGTTTGCGCAAAATGAAATTATGCTAAATGCGTTTTTAACGCTTTGCTCGCCACAAAAAGTGCAAAAAGTAAAGAAAAGAGGGAGAGGCACACAAAAAGAAAGAGAGAAGGAGAGGAGCAGAGAGAGAAGAGCAAGCAGAAGCGCAAAAATTAGCTGGGAAACCGACCTCAGTGCCCCGAACTCATTTGCATGTGGCAAGTGGCAAGGGTGCCCAAGAAATGGATTCATCAAGATAATCGTCGAGCGACCAAAAGAATTCCATTTCGACCAAATGAAATTAAGTAAAATTGTCAACGTAGATCAATAAGGCCATTAAGCGTCCTTTCCCTTTTCCCTCCCCCTCTGCAAACTGAGCTTATCACGCGAATTTCTACTCGAGTTCCCGAAATAATAGTAAACAAATTATGTGAATTAAAATGAAATATTAATTGCGCCTCCTTCCATCGTATAGTTGGGAGAGGGAACTCGTAAAGAGAAAGACATAAAGTGCCCTGATACCGATGTCAGGCTGTTATACAATAGATCAATATATTGTAATTGATTAAGCACTTTTCGGGCATTACTTCTATGGGGTTGGAGACTTGAAAGTGCATTCGAAATTCTTTGAAATATAAGTGATGTAAGAAGGAAGGAATATGTTTGGTATTACGAAGGTTTTAAACCCCTGTATTTGATATTTATGCAAATGTATAGAAGACATACAATAGGCACTTAATATTTAATGTAAAAATTTGTATTTTTGACTGATTTTATAATTAAATCTATTGTATTAGATGTTCGGACTTTGTTGAAGTTAAAGCTGAATATATAGATCACAGTCCAAATCACGTTAGTTGATCTTTACAAGACTATCATTACAAATTAACAGTTTTTCATGCAGAGACTCTATTTCTGCCAGCCTTTAAGTGTATTGAGCCATGTTATTACCATCATAAGTAGTTAAGACTTTGATATTTAACTCAAAACAGAATAAAGCCATGATGGGTTTAGTTTCATTACAATATCTTGTCAAATTAGAAAAAAAAGCCGATAGTTATATGACAGATACATATTACTTTTGTAAGATTATGATGAAATTGAAATTTAGAGCACGTTGTATACATGGAAAATGGATTGATAAGGATAGCTTGACTACGATATTTGCCAAATAAGAAAGTTATATAGATACTTCTAAGGGAGCTGTCTTAACATTGCTGTTTACGACTTTAACTTCTAGCTGTTAACCCAAAAATATGTTTGTTAATTTTACAATTGTAGTTTTTATAAATATTTAAAATATAATTATTGAATTAAATAATTGAATAAATAAATAAATACATTTTCTGATCTATATATATTTATCTTTATCCTTTCCATCTATCAAATATATCGAAATTTCGTAAATTGTAATTCAGTTTCGAGTTCTCAAGACTAATACTAATTTAATTTTAATTGTTTGTGCTCACACAACAAAAGCTTTCTCACTCTTCCTGCCCTAATTGCAAGCCACATAAATGTGCAGAAGTTCCCCCCTCCCCACCTTGAGGCCACAATCTACCCCCAGAACAGAAGGTAAATATTGTCGATTAGAAGCGTCTTCTATTTGCACAGTGGCAATTACAGACAATGGCAGCGTTTAAATGTCTCGAAATATACACAGAGAGACACATAGAGTGGTTGGAGAAGGGGGGGCAGGGTACTGGCCGTGCTGCAGCTGGCCAATCTTGGCGCCCTGCGGGCGTCAGCCAAGACAGAAGAAGAAGGAGAAGAACGCTTCATTTATGTAGATTTAATGGCCGTGTCTGGTTTGTACGCTTGTTCGAGCTTGTCTCCGAGCCGAGGTGTAAGTTGTCTTTGTCGGAGAACACGAGCAATTTGCGCCGCATTAACCAGACAGAGAGGGGGGGATGGGAAGGAGAAGGGGGCAGGGGATGGAGTGCAAGTGAAGAGAACTGCCTTATCAGCAGTTTTCCATCTTAAGTGCGTTTAAGCAGCGCGCTCAGTTACCATTCCCCTTCCCCTTTCCCTTCCCCTTCCGTGTAAACTAAGAAATAAAACAAAACAACAACAGAAGGCAAATTATTAATATGCATTTCTTTCATTGTTTCATTCGCTTTGCATTTTCACTCAATTTCCAACGAGTGGAACGAAATGGAAATGGAACCACGCCATGTTGTGTGCCCGAGTGAGCGAGCCTTGGTGGTTGTTTTGCTCTCTCCCACACACACACACACACAGCCAGTGTTCGTCTTACGGGGCGGAGCTACGTTGTGAGAGTGCGCCGCTGAGAGGGAGAGAGAGAGAAAGAGAGTGAGAGAGCACAAGAGGGAAAGGTGTAGACAGGCAGTCCGACTAACTACGTAACTTTTTCTTTATTGTGTTTATTGACTACGTAAAACTTTGCCTAAAAATCAGAGATGGATGGGGAAGGGGAGGCTAACAAATTTGTAATTGTTGGGTAATTAAACGACACAGTTCTTCATAATGCAACAACAATTACTAAATAATTAAGACGCGCTGGGAAAAGACGAGCAGCAATGAAAAGGGAAATGTGGAGAATGGAAACCGATATTGGGCTAAACACACGTCACAACACATGTTAATCGAGGTTAGCTGAGCTTCTTCACTCTGCCTACCTCCTCTCTCTCCCCCTCTCTCTCTCTCTCTTGCAAGCAAAAGTTTTTAAACAGTTAACAATTTGTTTGACTCTAATTGAAATGTCTTTAATTGCAGCTGAAAACACGCAAATGGATTCCAGTTCCTCACAGACGTTTGGGGGGCGTCGTGAGAACTGTGTGAGCCACTGCCACTGCCTACTAGTACCGTTATACAAGAGAATCCCGGGGTCTCGAGAGGGGTCTGGTCATAAAATTGGCCTCTTGTAAGCCGCTTTATTTGGGCCATATCTTCATGATGTAAGCCCAATTCAATATGACTTACAGTTTCTTTTCCTTTGGCATTTTTCTCTGTACCCTGGGCTAATTTGCATTTTGCATTACAGTTCGAGGTAGCTCATAAACAACAACAACAACATATAACAACAACAACAACAAGCAACAATAACAACAACAACTAAATTACTTATACGACATTCGCGTGCTTGGCGCACCAAAGTTTTTTGCCAAAAAGCCGCCGACTTTGCCAACATCGTCGGCCATCCCGAAACAGCCTCACCCCCTACTTCACTTTGCATTCCACCCCTTCTTCTCAGCCCCCTTCAACTAAGCCACTGGTTTACCCCCTCCAACTACCACAACCAAGTGCAGGCGTCGTCGGCTGTGATGGATTACTTAAATAATTAATTGCAATTAGTCGGCGCCCGACATAAGCGCATTTATGAGGCTTAAGACTCCACTCCTGTATAACACCCTGTAATCGAAGGCCTACTCTAACATTTAAATACATAGCTGCAGTCTCTACATGTAAAGATTATGATTTTATAATAGGAATTATTAATTTACTTCCATTTATTAGCTTAGAAGGTGTTTTACAGCATAAAATCAACTGGTAATCACAATACATTTACTATACATATATGGTAAGGCCCTTACTGTACTGTTCTGATACATCAGTTTTTGATAGTTTCGTAATTAAATGAATTGGATTATTTAAATCGAAATATTGTTGAAAAATCTTAAGATTGTTCAGGCTTATTACAGATATCGTAGTCATTATATACATTTTACATTGTACATATTAATTATGTATAAGACTATTTTTCAGTTATTTATTCAGTTATTTTTCACATAAAAAATTTAAAGTAAAAACCTAACCTCACTTTAGTAATAATAATCAACTTTAGAGCAAATACATTTTTGCAGACAGTAATGCTACTTTAGTTTATAATAATGCAACATATCATTTTGAGAATGTAATGTTGACTATTATTGACTCTACATGATATTTTATAAATTTGTCATAAACATACACAGAATTATTATAACTTGGACTATATTTTCATCAATGTTTTACTTAAGATTAAAGCAACCATAACAAATAAGCCATTCAAAACTGTCGACAGACCTCTTAAAAGTGAACCTAACCTAACTTTTCGATGATGATACTTATATATGTATAATTATACTTATAAATTTCTCTGAATGTAAAGCAAAGTTTCCATACTTGTAGAGTATTTATAGTCGAATTGTAAGTCCAATTCACCAGCTGGCACATTTCGGCATAGGATTTTCCGGTTATCCGATTTAGTTGCGACTGCACTTAGTCAAATGGCTAATGAAATTTATCTGCTGCCTTGCATAATGCGCTCGACAACATTTTATAACGAATTTTTTAGACGACGACGAAGCGGCACGCCCCTTCTTGGGGGCAAGCCGACTTGGGGCTAATGAGAACTGTGCATGAACATGTTACAAGCGCCCCCATTTTAATTAATTATGTAAATAATTATTAATTAAAGAGCAAGTAGAAGCGCCAGACGGCCATGTTAATGTTTATTAATTAGAAGAGAGAAAGATAGAAAGAGGGAAAGAGAGAGAGAGACTAAGTTGTGAAACGGATGGGAATGTGGGGAGGTACAGCTGATCCGCGTCTGACAACTGACCCGGCGGAAACCGCAAAATTTAAATGCCGCTCTTCTGCTTCTCCTTCTGCTTCCTCTCTCCTCTCTCTCTCTCTTCACTGTACCTCAATTTCGTCAGCAATTACGGTCGACCCAGAGAGAACCGTCATAACCATCATAATTTTTTGACGCTTAATTGGTTTGCTCTACGTCTGTGGTTTGCCGCAGTTCTAATCCCTTGACCCTCTCATGTGCAATTGTCAAAGTCGCACACGCCCCTTTTCCGATACCACACGCCCATCTGGGCCTGCTGTGCCCGCTGTCCCTCGTCCGTTCTCCCTTTTCCGTTTGCTGTATGCAATTTTCTTGTTGAGAGATTTTCTATGTGAAGGTTGCACGACGCAATTGTGGAAAACGGTGGAAAACTCTGAAAACGAAAAACTGCGTCAATTTTCATTGCAATCTCAAATAATTTGCAGTTTGTGCGTTCGCAGTGTGCAAATAGATGACATTGAATGCATCTAGAGATGTGCTAAAGATGACACCGTGTCCTAAGATGAGATAGACTATAAACTAATACAACTATCGTTAAAGTAAAAAATATATAAGAAACTATTTCAACAACTTCTTATAGGGAGTGGGATTGAACCTATTTATCATAAATAAATATATCTGCCATACAAATTATAGATATATTTTGATGGTTTTGAAATTAATGCAACTAAACTCTCGATATCTGAATATTACTATGTTTGTAATAGACTGTCTAAAGTCGTTGAGAGTCGAGAATTATAACATAAGCTACCAATTGAACAATAGGATGAAATTTGGATTTTTTGCGAAATAAACTGTACTAATTTTCAAGGTACCACAACTAAACTATATTTCACTTTAATTATGTTTCTAATACATTGCCAACATTTTCTTAATATCGCAACATTATCACGAAGGTTTTTGCGGTATTTTATCACAACTTAAATTGTGTAGTGATTGTCTTAGAGTATTCTATATCAACTTCACAACAAAATTGATTGTTATATTCTGTAATTATAAGTCAAACATGATAATAATCAAGATAGTCAAGGCTATCTATCAAAACTGCATACATATTATAAATGTATAAATATGTATGATATATTAATAATCGGTTAACATCTTTGGCATTAGCCAATTGGTTATACAACCCTTGGAATGTGAAAGATAACTCTTGTTACTTGTTCATACTTACTTCAATGTGTTCTGTCATTCCCCTCTCAGTCTTACGCTTCCATCCCTAACTTAAAGGCAGTTGCAAAGGTCGCAAAGTTGATGTCATATAAGAGTGCTTGTTACCAAGTAAAATTGAGGTAATCTGGCCAATTGCCAGGCCAGTCAAACGGTACAAACGTGCAACCAGCACTGGGGCAGCACTGTGGCAGTACCGGGGCGGCACTGGGCCAGGCCCACGCAGTACACTGTGCAATCTCAGCTGACAGCGAATCGGGCAGTTGAATTCCACTTAAGTTTTGACAACAGGCTGACAGGCGCATTGACCAGACTCGGAGCTGTGCTCCTTTCCTAGTTGGGAATGTGGGCCGCAGATTGGGCGCGCTATTTTGCACACTACGAGGTGCTAATTGAACCGAAATCGATTGATTATTCATTGCAAGTGCTGCCCAAGTGCGGCTGCAAAGCGGCTTTATTAATTTGTAACTTGGCCCTGGCCACGGCCATTAAATCGCGACTGTCACTTTAGGCCAACTTGATGACACGCACATGGTACCAGGACGTATGTAGCTACGTATCGATAACGTACCTTAGTCGGAGCCCTGTCGGGACTGGTCGCTCGAGTTGAGAGTCAAGTGACTGGCGGGGGGCCTGGGTCCTGGCCGCATAAATTGTCTGCTGCCAAGTGACGTCAGTCAGCAGAGGCGCGGGCCAGGGCAGGATTTCGCAGGAGCCAGAGCCAGAACTGGCGAAAGGATCGCGTGCAAAAATGCACTTCTGACGTCTGGCGAGGAGGCACGCAGAACTTTTCGTCGCATTCGCATCAGAATGCAAATAAAACATTTCAAATGCAAAACACAAACAGATAGCGATGAGTGCCAGCGAAAGGGGGCAGCGCAACGAGTGGGAGCAGAAAGGAGTGAGTGGGATAGAGTGAGAGAGAGGGAAAGAGAGAGAGAGGGAGAGAGAGAGGGAGCAGTGGAGGTATAATGGGCCCAGTACTCACTCACTTAGGGCAGTTGCCGATTGATTAAGTCGTTCACTTGTTGTCTGCAAAGGCGCAAAGCCTAACTATCTAGAACTAAAGGCAAGTGGGAGTGTAATTAGGAGAAGATGATGTTAGCCTTCCATATATAATATGACAAGCATGAACAGATCAATTCACTCTTAATTTTGTATTCTTATTTGTAAATAAGTTTCAGACCGTAAAGATATTTTAACAAATATTTTCCAATCTTGTTATTTTTTTTAATATAACACCTAAATTTAACCCATTTCTTGCATTCTATGACACCGTACTCTATACCAAATAATTTCTATATTAAATTTAGTTGTTAAAGAACCCTAGATCTTTGTAAAAATCCTGTCATTTGAATAGATAGTGTAACTAATATTAAGATGCTAAATATTAGCCAATAAAGAAGCTTCATAAAACATTGTAAGCTCTACATAAGGTTTAATTCTAAGAGGTTTTCGCGACCTATGTTAGAATTGATTAAATATTGTAAACAGTATACAATTAACACTCTCTTAAACGGACACCCACCTTCAGCTTATTTATGTACGGCCAAGAGAAGTTGCCAGCCAAAAAAAACTAAATTATTCCAGAGAATACACGAGATGCGCAGAAAAGTGTACGCTTAAAGAAGGTTACGCTTGAAACAGGTGTCCGTTAAGGGAGTTTTTATATAATATGTTACTAGAAAATAAACAAACGGTGAGAAATGGAGAAATAAATTTGCTAAATTCGATTCATACTTCCTGAATGTGGCAATACCCAACTCCTCCACAAGCCGAATATACCACACACAAACCGTTGTGTAACGGTTACTAATCATTAGCTACAACTGTTTTGCAGAATTCGAAATAGGAAATTGGTTTCGGCCCAACATCAATTTCGTATCAATTTTGTCTTATTTTTGGCGAAACAATTTGCTTTTACTTTTACAGAGATGCGAACGTTGTCGGCGAACAAATTATAGCGAACTGAAGCCGGGAGGAGACGACCAGGAAGTGCTGCAGGAGGAGAGTGCCTCTCCAAGTGGGCCCCACAAAAACTGAAATCGTACCGAACCGAACCAAACCATCTTATGCGAAGCGAAAGAGTTCTCCATTAAATTCTCATTTAGGCTGTCAATCATTGGGGCTAATTTCTCTCCTGGCTGTGGCCAGCGGGTATCGGCTCTGGTACTGGAGGTACCCTCTTCTCGATCTCGACCTCGGTCGGCGTAGTCGACTCCTGTCGATGGCTTCCAATGAAGATTAATTCGGTTTTGAAAGCATCGCGCTGAATTTAAGTGGAATTCGGCGCGTTGTGCGAAAACTAAGACAGAATGTCTTAAGGAACCCAAAAACTCAGCTAGAGGAGCTAAGGGGGAACACCATAGTCTCCACACACACACTCATACACATACACTCGCTCGCTGAGCATGAACTCAATTTGCCAACAACATTTACACTTGTTTCTCTTTCTGCTCCGAGGCGCATTCTCCCCTCAGGAGGTCAGCGAAGCGCTCCGATTGTCCCCGATCTCCCGCACGTTGATCGTAATCTGAGTAGCATGCAAATTGATCCCCCTAATTTGTTAACAAGCACCTTAGTTACCTTACCTTACCTTACCTTAGTTTATTGCCAAGGTCAGCAGGCTGCATTGCGGTTAGCAATTTTTATTATGCCGTGAGCACTAGAAAAAAGTTGTACACATTGTTGAAAACTTACTCAATGCATGACGTCACTGATTCTAGGGTTACTTCAAAGGAATTCTATACATATTACAGTATTACTTCTTTTATTGAGTGAAAATTGCGTACAAATAAACTGAATACATTATAAATACTTCATAATTTTGATTTATTCTTATATAAACATTACAATTGTGATACTCGTATTCCTTATAGTCTCTGATAGAACTGATAGAACCCTGTATAAATTTGTACACATTACATCTTATTAATTTGCACAAAATATTGTCTATATTTTACAGTATTATGTTTAAATAAAATATGAAATATTTTGATTATATTCCATAATTCAAACCCAGTTCTTAAATCAACTGTGACGTCACACTCTCAAGCTGCTGCTGCGTAACCTGCCACAGAATTCAGACTCTACAAATCGTTATATATAGAGAGAGAGTGAAAGAGCTGCACAGCCACAAAGAGAGATAGAGAGAGAGAGAGAGAGAGAGAGCGAGGCAGAGGAAGATCACAAAGAGAAAAACGAAGAATCGAAGAATTGAAGACGGACCAATCAAGACTGAAAAAAAGCGCCGCAGCAGCAGCCGTCGAAGCATCAATCAAATCAATTATTATCGACAATGGAAGAGGTTCGTGGAAATTATCCATTGATCGGGACGGGGCAGGGAGGGGGGTTAAATGAACCGTTGTTTTGTTTCCTCTTGGCCGCCATTAATAAGCAGCTTTGGCTGCCTTGGCTACCTTGGCGTCTTTTGGCGGCTTTGGCATTTGCCAGATGATTGGTAAATTGAGTTGCAAGACAATTGGAATGTAAATGGCTTCAATAGGTAGCCCAAAATGGCGACTGTGTCACGACAGAGCGAGGCAAAATTACAGGGTACAGATAACGTACACACACCTCATGCAGGGAGCTGAGGCTGAGGAGATGTGCGGGGGGCAGAAGGGTTCTCTGCGACGGGGTTCAAGATCATCAGATGAAAACTGTCGCGGCAAATCCAAACAAACAGTTCATCATCAAAAGCTGCGACAATTAAATGAAATTCAAATGAAAAATGAATGAGCGAGTGAGGAGAGGCGCCGCAAAGATTGCCAAGGAGGGAGGTGAAGTAGGGGAGGTGGTGAGGGGTTGCCCCAACGATTATATGGAAGAAAGAAGCCGCCGCTGATGAGTTTCGTTGCAACTGCGGAAAGATAAATTGACGCGTTGATGTAGGCAAATGCACAAAGATACAAACAGCTCAAGCTCTCCCTCTCACTCTCTCTCTCTCTCTCTCTGTAGCTGACTCTCTTGCTCACTCTCTCTTGCTCTTTGGCGGCGACATAAATCATTGTGATTGACAGCTGCTTGGAAGGAGGTATATAGTAGTAGTGAGACGGAGACGTGTGGCAGGAGCGGGTGAGTCCGGGCCTGGCCTGGCCGGGCTGCACTACCCGCAACTAAACTCATTTAAATTCCACTTCCAATTGTCCAAAACTTATGAATTAAGCTTATGAATTAAGCCCGGGTAGCTAGGCTGAGCACCGGTTGGTAAATACCCTAAAGTATGTGTGGAATATACAGAATACTCGAAAAGGTTGGGAAACCTCTTTTAATTCGAGTACATCTATTATATTTATCTGCACTAGCATGAAAGAGACATGAAACTTGAATATACTCTTCTTTGTTATAACGTTAAGGTTGATTTTAAATGGACTAACCTTTAAGTTTGTTGCTATAATAAATATAATATGATATGACATTGATAGAATGCATTATAAGTATAAATTAGTTCTGATAATACAAATAATATAAACACAGTTCAAAAATGTTGAACTCGGAAAACAAATAAATAATATATTAAAAAGTAAATTAAATAAACTTTTCAAATTCCAAGTTTTTCTTGATAATAAATCTTATTCAAGATTGATTTTCTACAAGTAAAGTATAGAAAAATGTAAAGAGAATTAAAAAAAAAACTTCGTTTTAGTTGACTTTTCATGAACATAACATTTATAAACTTTAATTATACTTCAATATATACCTACACATACTATATAACTATACTACCAATATGAAATGATCTTCTTTTGCATTCTACCTCTACCTCTCTCTTTCTCTTGACTCTTTATAGAATCCATTTACAAAGAAAACAACACAGCACACAACTGATATTGCATATACCCCACACGAGGGTACTGTGCAGTGTATTTCACGCACTAATTACAGGGTGCCTGTGGCACAGCGCTCAAGATGGACACACAGATCAATCATATAACGGGAAATATGTGCTATACGCGGCGCATAACATTTGGTCAGTTCGGTTCGGTCAGTTCGCACTCGGTTTGGATAATTGAAACAAATGTGCAGCTGCTGGAAATTATTTCATCAACATCAACGCAAGTATCCGAATGTGCCGCAATTAACAACAACTACAGCAGCAACAACAACAGGCAACAACAACGGGCAACAGTTGGTGTATTGCAACAGAAGAGTCGTCCACAAATTGTGAATAATTTCGTGTTGTCTCATCAATATAAATAAAATATTTATTAACAATCCGCTAAGAGCCATAAATCGGCCAAAAGCAGCAGCAAACAGCCGAGGTTTGATAAGTCTCTCCCAGGGGTAGCCTGGGCACCGGGTTCAGGTACTACCCACAGGACCCTCTGACCGCACGACCGGACCCCATGCAGTGCGGGCGGCGGGCTGGGCATATTAATTGTGAGCTTGTTCGGCTTGGCTCGAGTTGGCTTCGTCGGCTCTGTGCTGTGTTGCCTGGTGTCTGGCCAAATTGCTGCTATTTATGTCGGTAACTACCGTATAAACTTTGCAACAACAACATCACCAGCAACAGCCGCAGCAACTGCAACAGAACGACAACACACACGGCAAACGCTGAAATCAATATGTTGGCTAATAAATTGTCCCAGAATATTCATTAAATTAAAAAGTAACAAAAACGTGCAACAAGTTCGCTTAGCGGCGTCAGGAGCGGTTCAATTGAAGCGCATTGCTTTGGGCGCTGCAACAGGTGATGCAAGTTGTAGAGCAGATTCATTTGCTAGTCACACTTCAAAGTTGATTGTGAAGCAAAACAAAGATCAAATCAAGCTAGTTTATAAATAAAAATATTTATTAAAAAGATATTTATAGAGCCTTTCTGCATTTTCCGAGAATATCATAAGCTCCCCAGGTATAAAGTAAGTTTTACCCAATTCAGATAAGGTTTAACATTATGTATAAATCGATTTTTTCATTAAGGAAAGTTAATATTATACATATTCATAAGAATAGAAACAGATCAGTAAAACTTAATATATATTAACTTAGTATTCTCAAAACACTTAATATGTATATGACATGAAAATTGTTGCAAAGTATAAAATATAAATTATTCTCAATTCTTTAAACAATTTACATTTTTGAACAATTAAAAAATCACAGATAAATGCTAATATAATATAATAAGAACTGTTCGCACAATTTAAAGACATTCAACTTGTTATTATTCACTATTTATTAACTCTTAACATTGTTTGACATCTCTTCTCATATAAGAAATGACTTGCAAGAATTTCATTCAATTCATTCAGTTTTACGGAGCATGACTCTGCAATATGCACTGCAAAAGGTCTGTCTTCTACAAATAACATATTTAGCTGCACATTATAATTAATTTCCATGTAAAATTCTTTCCAAAATAATCAAATTATTATTATATGTCACAATGCAACATTTTCACCTCACTCCGCTCCTGTCAGGCGAAGCGCGCGAAAATTTATTTTTAATTACGCAGCCCAAAACATGGCACAAACAGCGGCCACAACATTCTGATCGCGATGTCGATGCAGATACTCCTATAGGTAGGTTATACTCGCGATCTGAGCGAGAGTGCACGGCTGGAGATGCGACTGGCGCTACATACTGTGGAATGCTGCTGCAGACGAGACGAGACTCCACCAGCTCAAGCTTCAGCTCCGACTGCAGCGACACCGCTGACTTTGCTGACTTGGCTGACCGAGCATTGCAAAATTATGACATGAACATGAACGAAGTCCACATAATGATGTTATACAATACGCCATCTTAGCGTAAACAAGGCGAAATGCCGCGCCAGAGTCGCCACAGAGTCACAACTGGCGCTTGCCATGCCCTGCATCTGATGAAAAGTGGGGTATAATGAGTAAATAGATAAAGTCAGATTGCAGATAAAGATATTTTTATATTTGTATTGTATAACCACAAAGCTTAAAGTTAGAATATTAAAGTTTGCACCAAATATCATGCCTTAAAAAAATTTTGCGATATAAAAGCTGTTCTCTGCATAACTCAATTATTAATGCTTTAATTACCATTAAATTTTGTGTAACTTCAGTTACAATAACTATCTAACAGTGTAGGTAATCTTCATAGTGCAGCTTTAGTTTATACTGTGTTATATGAGAAATTCTTGATTTTTTACCTTAGAATACATAAAGCTTAATCACACTATTAGATAGAAATTTTAGCTGTAGTTATATTAGGTCTAAAAACATTCTAAGCATGAATAGCTAGCTAAGTTATAGAAAATCTTTCTCAAATATCTCAGTATATAGAAAACATACACTCTGCATATTTAATACAAAGTTAGATAGTTTTTGTAGCCCTACTTTAATAAAATTGTAATCACAAATAATTCTGTTACAGAAACAATATCTTATATAAAATTGAATATATTAAAGCTAGAATATAAAAAAAAAATAACCACACAGTAAGATAGTAAGAAAGTTTAACGAAATTCTTACCATCATTAATTTTGTTAAAGAAAAATTATTTCACATAATTCAAACACAATTGAGTTATAAATATAACAATTATCGCAGTACCAACAGAGAGTATCTTAAAGTCAGACACACTCGGCGTCGCCTCCTTGACTTGTTGCATTTACCAATGAGAATGGGCAGTTGGCAGGCGAGGATGGGGGGATGCCGGGAAGAAGATATGGGATGCCAGACATGTGTAGAACTCGTGCTGTTGTTGCCGTTCCATTTGATGCTGCTGCTGCTGTTGTTGTTGTTGTTGCCCAGAAGCTGTTGGCACTGCAACGCCGCTGCGGGAACTTTGACATGGGGCCAGGGCAGCCACAGTGGGACAACGAGACAGTGGGACAGGCAGCAGGCAGGCAAATGCGACAATGCGATGCTGTGAAAATTTGTTTTGCATTTAAAAGCAACAAGAAATAAACTTGAATTTATGGTTTTCGTTGTAAAAATGTGTCGATGAGTTTGTGATTTATGATCTTTCGATCGAGCCAAGTTTATATTCGCTGTCTTTCCTCATCTTCCCTCTCCTTCTTCCACTTCTGCTGAACTCTTATTCGGAATGTAACCTAGTTTTCTGAGTGTTTCCGCCTTAGCGACATAGAAACCGAAAGTTATGCGTGTGTGTGTGGGCGTGTGGGTGGTGGCTTGGACAGGTGTACGGGCCATACGTAATGCCGTGTTCTTGGCTGCTATTAAGCTAAATATAGCAATTACAGCGCCAATTGCAATCAAAATGCCATTGAAAATGCATTCAATGCAGATGCAAAAGTGCTGCCAAGGGGGAAAGCGGGGGAGGTAGGTGAAGGGCGCACGCACATGTTAGCTGTATGCGTGTGTGCGAGTGTGTGTGTAATTCGTAGAGGGGGAAACGCAACAAACAGCAACAACTATTGTTGTCATTTTGAAAATCAACGCAATAAAACGTAACATAGCGAGGGAGCAGAAGAGAAGAAAGAAGGTAAGTAACAACAATAACTATAGCAGTGCAACCTTCACATAGAAAATCGCTGACTAAGAAAATTATGGAGGCACGCATTAGCTATGTAACCTTTATGTGTATGTATCTGTATGTGTTATGCACAAGTACATATACATATGTGTATTATTACATACAAATGCGCATTTATTTTATAAAATATGCCTATGCATCGGTATGTGTTTTTATATTTATTGTTTATAAAGCACTATATTTTATTCACTCACGCACTGCACAACAAAATGGCTAACAAGAAAGGATAGTGTGACGAATTTCTAACATGGTAACATGTATTCTGTAAACTTAACATGTATTCTGTAAACTTAACAGAGTTCATATTTACTCACGCACTCCTTAATCAGGCACTTTCATGACAATTGCAAAAAAGAAAGCAAAAATTAACCAAACATAAAGCAACAGAAAATTACAAAATAACATAATATACTTACACTATTATAACTTTTAATATATTAAAAATATTTTTTTTAAAACAAATAATTACAAACTATATACATAATTATTTATTATTATTCTTAATTATGATTAATTATTATACAAACATAAATTGTTATTCAAATATTAAAACAGCAAATTAAAATTTATTTACAAAGTGTTACAATGAATCATTACTTATGTATGTATTGTCATTAGAATCTCATAAAAACAAATGAGTAACGAAAGAATAAATAAATCTCAATTATAAATCTACAATATTTATAAACATGACTTTTCTAATCGATACTCTGTATTGATAAATTATTTCAGACAAAACGATACGTTTAGGAATAAATCAATAATGAATTAAGGTACCTATATGCCACATTGAATTTAATATAAGTTAATATATCGTATAATATAGAAATATATTTTATACATGATATTATTAAGGCTATGTAAAAGGATGAAAAAACACGATACTATTAGGACTATATAGAATGATAACTTGAGGAACTATTATTATTTTCAGGTGGGAGGTCTTCTCAAATATTCTTGCTCCATTTTAATGGTATTCATAAAAACCACCCTAAACAGTTTTGTTACGAAATACGAACGTCTTAAACTTTAAGAGTCAGAATGGAAGTTTGTTTTTATGTGTTGTAAAAAGAGAAATAAATGTGTGATACATCTTTCGAATAGTACGTAGTTCTACATACATATGTACATATATATGTACATTGTACATTATGTATATTGTATTTTACCAATATTGGTCAAATTGGTAACAATGCAACAAAGGGTATAAAGCAACTCACACAAACAGGTTGCAAGAATTTTGGAAGTCACTCAAAAAAGAAACAGTTAGTCGACAGTCCTAAACATCCGTATGTACATATGTATACTACGACTATACATACATATGTATTTACGTATGTTTACCTGTAATTTATACTCCTAAGAGCTAAACATAGGAAGGTGAATACAATGAGTGTCAAGCATTTACAATTGCCACATGGTGCCACATATTTGTTGGCTGTGGCTATGGCGACAATTCTAGGGCAGCTGCCGCCGCTGTGTTGAGCGTGCAACAAACTGGAAATGGAACTGCGGCACAGCGCGGCCAGTGGCGAACTCTTACTCAAAATGCACTCAAAGCGAGTGGAAAGCGAGCGAGTGAGTGGCTCCAACTGGCCACTGGAATATGGGAGGAGACACCAAAACGTGCTCAACACACACACACACACATGCACATTGGAGACGGTCGTCGAATGAATCTCGGCACAACAAAAAAAAAACGGGCAGAAGAGAAAGAAGAAGAAGCAGAGCAACCACAAAATTTATGAAACACAAAAGTGGAGGAAAAGAACTTAAAATGTTGCCCACAGTCGGCAATGGCGACGGTGATTTGCAGTGCGCTGCTAAGGAATGGAAGAAGGGGGATCGGAGAGGGGGAGGTAGAGAATTATGACGACAGGGCGAACAGCAGACGGCGCAGACAGGCAAAGAAGATGGCGATGGCTTCGCTTCAGGCGCAAGCAGGATAATAAATAATTGCGCACTGGCAACATAATTTCTGTGCCCCCTGTCAATGTGCTCCTTCCCTGCTCCTCCTTCTTCCTCTGCTTACTCTCCTTCTCCTACTGCTGCTTCTTCATCGACCTGTTGTTGCACGTCTTTTGTGTCTATTGTCGTTGCACTTGCAGCATGTGTTGGAAGCGCCGTGGAAGAAGTTAATCCCGGATAAGCATCGGCTGAGGCAACGCCCGCTGTGGACGCACTCTGACATTGACATTGATGCGCCTTGAGCCGACGAACAGCTGCATCGGCCTGGGAAAATTGCAAGAGACTTAGGCAAGGTCAAGCGAAAGTGCCAAACGGGGGGAGAGAGAGAGAAAGAGAGAGACCGAGCAACTGCAGCCAGAGGATCAGCGACGGCAACTGCAACTGCAACTGGCCAACTTGCAACTGTTGCCTAGCCGATCCCGTTCTCGTCCAGCATTGCGTGTTTCATGTAATTACCCGCACGATCAGTCGATCGGTTGATCTGGCCATATGCAACGTTCACAGTGTTCCCAAGGAACGATCGATCGATCGATCGATTGATCTGCAGCATTTGATCGTGACATTTGATGGACATTTGCCGCCGCTGCCGTTTGGGCCAAAAGCTGCACCCAGCGCATTGTTGTAGAGCAGCGATCCCCAGCACCTAACCCCCCACTGCCCACTTGTCCACCCTACTTCCGTGCCTTGCGGCCTGTGAAATTGTTGCTACTGGCCTCGCGCTAATCAAATACAAGTTGCAATTCAAGTTCCACTTGGAGTAGTTGTTGTTGTTACTGTTGCCGTTGTTGTTGTTAATGTTACTGTTGTTGTTTTGTTGTTGCTGTTGCCGTTGTCAGTCAGTCAACCATTCATTAGAATCTCAATTCTCCGGCTGACAGCTCTACAAATTGTTATTGACAACGCAATTGTGAAAATCAGAAGCCATTTAATATTTAAATGAGACAATTTGTTGCAAACCGGTAGATATAGCACCACGAATTCGAAATATTCGTTTAGTCTTTCCTTATAAATACTTGCAAAATATTACAAAAATAGCTTCGAACTCAAAATATGCTACAGAATATTTATTCAAGAATAGTATTTCGAATAATATATATTAAATATTCGTATAATAACATTAATAATAACATTTCAATAACTTACTTTAAGTTCCTTACATTTTACTCCTAATAAACACTATTATACTATTATAAACACTAAATACTTTCTATACTAGCACCAGTAGAAATATTCGGTAAAAGATAAAAAGAAAAATTACATAAGAATTGCATTAGCATAAAAATTATTTTACTCCATTTACATATGTATGTATATACCATATAAGAAATAAATATACTAGATAATCCTAAATTGTAATTTTTCTGCATACCCATATTTGTTATATCTGTATTCCTTATACCACATCATGATGTAGCTTGTTAAAATACAAATTAAGAACTCTTCATATCATAGCTAAGATCGAAAATAACCCGTTAATCAAAAATTTATGCATGCAGATCGTAGAACACCGCACGCACATAAAGACTAATATAATCAGTCATTCATATCATATCTATTAATCATCACAGTTTTTCGCTTTTTCGCAGTTTTTATTTTAATTACCCATATGAATGTATGCATAATAACTACACGGATTATAAGTACAACAATTAGCACGTTCAGCCTACGAGAGGTGTAAAAATCAAAAATTCAAAAGCTTTGTGATAGAAAAGCTTCCGTGCGAGCATCATAAAACACGCATGAAAAGAACAGAGAGCAAGAGATACGCACATAAAAGCCGTGGGAGCTTTCAGCAAGTGGGGCGATCTTTAATCGATATCATGCGTGCTGCAAGGGCTGGACGTGCTAAGTTGGCTGCGGTTAGCAAGTGATGCAAACTTTCTAAATAAATTAACATTTTTGTTTTATACTTTATGCCAATTATGTTGTAAGCTCATATAATATCTTTTGACGTAAAAGAGCTTGAAGCTATTTAATTATTGCAACTAAATAAAATAAAGTTGATTTACAACGATAATATCATTTGTAATACGCATTTAAATAAAATGCACATAATAATCATTTGCAGAAGCTATTCACATTCATAATATGTATCATAAAATCAGTGATTAAAATATATTTAAACTCATAAAATCTCATGCAGAAATTAAAGCACAAACAATAATGCTTGGAAAAGTTAATAACGTAGCTAGTTTCTATAAAAATTATATTGTATTTGTATTTACAAAAATTAGAAAAAAATATTCTCAATCCGCGAAAAGCTCCCCCTCAGAAGGAGAGTTTTCGCTAGGCCCCGGCGAGATTCGAACTCACGATCTCCTGTTTACTAGACAGGCGCTTTAACCAACTAAGCCACGGCGCCCACAAGTCCGACCGGCGCAAACGGCCTACTTTGAGGATCACTCAAGTTTGCACCAATTTTTAAATTCTACGAGTCCAATTTAGTTATGGGAAAATCATGTATTGAGATAGAAGTGCTACTATCTGGTAGTAGTCTCGTGTGCCTGAGAGTGATAATAAAAATGGAATTTAATTGAATGTGTTTAATTTTATAAATGCTTGCGAGAAACGGGTGTAAGTAAGTAACTTTGTACGGATCTATAGCTAGTAGTCTTTATATAGCGAATGTAAGTTATTATATGTATGTGTGTGTGTGTGTGCAGTTGTGCAAAGTAATAATTTTTGAAATTTGGCTCAGGCTGCAATTTCTCGCTATGTTTTGCATATTATCAGCTAATTTCGCCTTTCAGATAAGCCGGCAACCTCGTTGCCTTGCCAAGAGTGTAATTTATGCCTCGCCATTGCTGCCTTTCGTAGTTAGTTGTAGCTGATATACCCTGCAATGGGCTTAACGACACAAACTGGGTATGTTATGTGGGAAGTATAATGTGGTCGAGTGTGGGCGAGTAGTAGAAGCTTAACAACTGAGTCAAGTATTTTAAGTGACTTCATTGAAATCTGTATATTGTAAAATACATGAACTACTTATAATTACTATTATTCGTTTTGGAGAAATAACAACTTAAGATACTCATTACTTTATATGTTAAATATTTGTTGAACTTCTGATCCATTATATAATAACTACTTAAAGTTCCTTAAATCTCAGAAATTTGCTAGATTTGAAAATAAAACCGATTCGGCAGCACTGATTCTTATATGGTATACTCAATAGAAATTGTAAAAGTAAATTCTAGAAAGATTTTATATTCTATACGTAGTCAACATATGTTTTATATATAAGATAAGATAACTCTATACAGTCTTAAAGGATTTATTTATTTATTTATATAGAGCTAAGTTACAAAATGAATTTATAACTTAACTTAAAGCTATAGCACTGGCTGCAAAGGCCTTTGGCTAGATCTTACAGGATATTTTCATGTCGTGCAATCACTCTTAATACTCTTCTTTCTTTTTGTTCTCTTGCTACAAATATTTATGCAAATTGCGCCCAGCTGTTGTTGTTGCCATATTTTTTTATTGTCGTTGCTTTCCATGCATTTTTAAATATAATTGCGAGTGCTTTTCTGGCATTTCATTCGAAGTTGAAGAGTTTGCGCTTTTGCGATTTAATCGCATTTAATTGCCACGGCTCGCGGACTAAGCCACAAAGCGGATTATTGCATGGCCACAGAAGGTGGCACAGGAGAAGGGAATGGGGGCTAAGCAAAAGCAAAGGGTCGCAAGGGGGGGTTTGGGGGGCAGCAGCAGCTGCATGCATAATTACATCCAATGCCAAAGTATGCAATGTAATGAGTAAGCGAGTCACACGTCCTTCCCCCTCTGCACCAAAAGATTTTCCTACAGTTTTTTATATTTTGCAATTTTGCTTCGATGTGTTGCACCTGCCCCATTTAGCGCATGTCCTGCACCCCTACGGGACGACGCGCTTGTCTCTGCAATTCTGCGCTCCACTTGTCTTTTCTCTCTCTCTCTTTATGACGAGCGGCGTGTGGCAACCCCAGAACAAGGCGAGTAGGGGTTGCATACTAGATCATTTTCGCGGTATCTGCTACGCGGATGCCTCAAAAATTAATGACGTTATTTTCGCATTAGGAAGCAGCCATGACACGAGCACTCACCGAGCATTTTACCTAATTGCCCTAATTATAGTATTCAATTTTAGACCGAAGCCCCCGATAACCCCAAAATGCCTCTTCCCCCATCTACCATACATAACCCTCACCCTACGGCGGCGATTAACCATGTCAGATACGCAAGGCAGCGCGGCAGTTGCAGTGCCTCCAGCTCAACTTGCAATTTTGAGGAGCGATTATGCTAATTGCACCGCACAGCAAAACGAACCGATCCTATCGAAGAGCATAGGCAGGGAAGGGCGCTGCCTCTTTCTTTTCTTATGCGATGTAATATCTTCTTTAATTGCAGTCCACAAGATAACAGATGAGATACGTTATGATATGATATAAGATGATATAAGATAAGAATGTTTATAGCTGTGGTGGAAATATAGATAGACATAATATAGTAATATAAATAGCTATCATAATACATGGGCATAACTTCAAAGTACTCAACACTAAGCATTCTATAGATACAATCATTTAATCATAAAGCTTAGAGGCTATACTAGTTACAGAATGATATCTATGGATAATGGCGTTTAATTTTGTTAATACTTCTTTTAAGTTTCAGCGATTCTATTGATAATGGCGTTCATTGAATTTATTTAAAAGTTCTTTTAAATTTCAGCGATTCTATAGATAGTTACTTCAATTGATATTTAATAAACTAGAAACTATAAACGTACTTACATTTTGTATTGTTAGTTACTATATATTAGTAACTATAGTTACTATATATTCAATGAAAGTCTTAAAAAATTGCAGACACTTTTATGCAGAAAATTTGATTTTTTTATTATTTGGATTTCCTTGTATAAATGTTTTGTAAATGCAAGAAAGGAAAATCCGTTTAAGTAGCTTTTCGTACACAGTACCTGGGTAAGAGGCAAAGAAGGTGTTTCAGGGCGTATCAACATTCCTCGTAATAGAAGACATACCAAGGATTTACCCCCAATCGAGTGCAATTAATGCAACAAATTTGTACATGTTTTGTTGGGCTCTTTCTTGTTCTTGTTTTGGGCAAGTGCACAAGTAAAATTAGCATAGCGAATTGCACAGCCAGCGCTGTCGCAAAATATAGAGTATATGCACTAAATATTCAAATTTTACAAAGACCCCTGTAAGACTCACACACTCACACTTAGGGCCTAATGTAAAACCGAAAAGCGTTAAATTTACGAGAAACTGGCAGAAAAACGCTCTACGTTTATGGGCAAACATGGCGTCGCCAGCGGATTGGCCTACACTCTGGACTGCCCCTGCCCTCTTTGCACACCTTGCACCCTACCTCACCCAACACCATCTACCCTCTCTCTCTCTCTCTCTCTCTTAGTAAAGAGGCCATTTCGTATGCGCGCGCATTTAAATGCACTTCCGTTTTTTCGCAAATTATTGTTTATGTGAGTGTGTGTGAGTGAGTGTGAGTTTGTGTTAGGGGCGTCTTGGCTTTTTACGTTGTTGCAGCTCTTGCCATAAATTCATAACTTTGTGGAAAATCATAAAAACTGAATTTATGGCTTAATTATATACATATAGATGAGAGAGTAAAGCGGCAAGTTGGCCACAGTTTTGGCCAGGCCAAAACCAACCTGGCTACGAGCTGGCGAGTTGCAGCTGAGCCTTAGCTGCATTTCTTGTACTTCATTTCACGCTGATGATTAACTGTCGCACACACTCGCACTCATACTCACACTCAGACTCAAACACCCATTCAGAGTTATTCACTGTCGACTCGCTCTGAACTTTTCGCCTGCATTTATGCTTAAATGCGCTGCAATTGCACCTAAAATGCACACGCTGCACGCGATGATGGAAAACTTCATCTACAATATTTTCATTTTTCATGCCCTGCAACTATATATGCTGCAAGCAGGGTATCCCCAATAAGGGGGACTATACATATGTGAGAGTCAAAGTCAATGTCTTTAGGCATTTATATAGGTATAGATAACTTAGTAGAAAGTTAAATTATGTAAATATGTGTATATGTATGATACTTATATATACAATAGATATACATATATATATTTAATAATAAGTTACTCCATAACTATTATAAATTCTAAAAAAAGTATGCCTGAACATCCAAAGAAAATACGTTCGGAGAAAGAGAATGTAAAAAGATAAATTTATATAAAAAAATTAAATACAAAAAAAAATAAATAAATCAATGCATAAGAATAAATGTGCATATATATAGTAATATAAATACCTAAATATAAAAGTAGTTTACTTAATGATTAAAGATTACAATAAGTTTAAAATATAATGTATTATTTTTAACAAGTAAATGTAAATTTGAAGTAAAGCTTTACTTAAAATATGAGTTACCAGTAAACAAAAATTGTTCTTTATATTTATAAATATATATTTCAATGTTTCAAATTAAGTTCATTCACTTAATTACAGAGTATCTTATTATTACAGAGTATAGTATATTGCTGCTAATAATTTCATAAACCCAGAACACAGGGTATATTTAAGTTACCTACTATAATTTAATCATATGCAGCATTTCGTAAGTGTAACCTATAAAGATTTCCAATGGTATTAAGAGACAGCAAACACAGGGTATATTTTAGTGAAATACTTTCCTTTACTACACTCCCTGCTTACTTTGTGCCACTGTTTCAAAACTTATATTGATTAATTGCTAACCTATTATTCATCATTTTGGAATATTTACAAAAATTGATTGAGAATTGAAAATTAGTTTCGAAAACAAGAGGTAAAAATGCAGCGCGCGATTCCCACGTTTCGAGGATTGAACCCAGAGATGCTATCACAGTGTAGCTTCGTTTGTTTTGCTTGCTGCGACACACACACACACATGGAAAGAGTGCAGTCCAGTGCAGGCACCTGGCCAGACAGCTTGTCTATAAAGAGCGCAAGCCCAGGCGCGAAATTCCTTGCATAAAGCCAATTAAATTAAGAAATCTGATGCAGTGCCAATGATTCTTTGCCAGCTTCAGCTTCAGCTCCCCCTGCTCCTTTCCCTTCCTTTGATAGTCACTCTGGAAACGTGAATCACACGAGCTGAACTGAACTGAGCTGAGCTGAGCTGAGGGCCAGGCCAGTTCAGCAATTGGTATTTTACAACAAACCTCGCGCTCGCGTCGAGCTTATTTAACATAAATCGAATGTGGCTACTGGAAATACACGTTGCCTTATCTGCCTCCCGGACTGCGGCACTGCGTCCTGAATCCTCTGGCAGTTGTCTGCTTCTTCTTCCACTTCTTCTTCTTCTTCTTCTTGTGGCGATTTTCATTGAGTAAAGCAACAGCAGACCAAACGACCTTTACAAGTCGCAGACAGCGCAGACAAATCACGACCCGCAGAGGGCAACTGTCATTTGGCCAAAGAGAAATACTCCACCCTCCACACCCTGCACCCTCCGTCATTCTCCTGCCCGTTCGCTGACTCAGCTAATAAGCCAAAGCAACAGTGAGGAGACCACGAGAACAACAACAACAACATCAAGTTGGCATAATAAATAAAAGCCAAGTAGCTGCCTAAGAGTCTGCCTCCTCCGAAACTGGCCAATTCGCAGTGTGACCAACGTTTATGCGTACAGACTTATCATGATCTAGTGCTAATACAACTGCCTCTCATTTAGAGTAGCCTTATCGATCCATTCTCAAGTGCACACCGCACGCCATTGCCAGATTATTATAAAAACCTTTCACACTTTTTGTCGAAACGATGCAGAAATTCGCCGCCTCATTTCGCAGAAAATGGTAAATATGATTAATGGTTAATTTGTTTATAAATACAGCTGTAATAGCAACTTAAGTTGCATGACAAATGAGACTGTACATTTAAATTTTCTCTGCAACTTCATATCAAAGGTTTTTATATAGGCTCTGAGTTTGCTTGGAATATCTGGAAAACTATTAGTAGAAACACCATCTTTAAATTAAGATTTTATTAAGAGTAAAAACAAGTATGCTTTGTAACGAACAGATTCAAGGATATAGCAGGCTTACTCGCCCAGTTGTCGCAGATACAGAATGCAAAAAGTAGCAGACACTCTTCGTGAACCGTCGACGCATAAACGTTGCAAGTTGGTCGAAGGAGGCTGCTCTCGGTCTGGCCTGCACTGCTCTGTGATTTTCACAAGTTGATATCGCAAACACAAAATGTTAATGAGCAATTTCGAGATGGTGCGAAGTGATTTCATTATTTAAACTTTTTTCAGCCTCTTGTTGCTACTGCTGTTGTGATGATGGTGTTGGTAGTGTTGCTGCTGCTGATGCTGCTGCTGGTGCTGGTGGTGTCTCTGTCTCTGTTTGTGGGATATCACAGACTCTCTGGGTCGAGTCGTCGTGGTGTTACTTACTTGACTTGAACATTGTATTGGGACTCTTTCTGGGGTTTTTGTCTTTCTTTTATTATTACGCCCCGGTTCATTGGGTAATGAAAGCGAAATAATTTTAATTGGGCTGTTTGCAACGCAACCTGCTTCTTCTTCTTTTCCTACTTCTTTCCAACTTGGAGCCCAAATTAATTATTTCCTGTCAAATTAGTTTTTGAAATTTCGGCATAAATTACAACTCGACGTTTGCCAGATATGAATATGCAACAGAAACCGAAACAGAAACAGACAGAGAGAGAGAGAGAGAGACACTTGTCAGTTGTACCGGCCCGAAAGTGTCACCTGTCGCGTAGCTGTTGCAGCTCCTCACTCAGCCTGAAGTCTACAGTCTGCAGTCTTGAGTCTTCTGCAGTTACTTCAAAACATTGTTCCGCCGCATAAATTACGAACAGGGGGGGACTAAAACAACGTTGATCAATTGGGTCGCGTTTGATGATTAAAACATAAATTGCAATGGATGCGGAATTGCGACGAACCCTTCACATGATATTACACTAGCCAAGAGAAGATCTACATACTATATGCATGTGCATTTAGGGTTGTTAAGGGGTGACTTGGCGCGCAGTTAAATTACACTTAATTAAACAACGAGCCATTAGCGTGTTTTTTGTTTAAAACTGAAAAAAGACGTTCCACGTGGATGTCTTTTAAGCCGATGATACCAAAAAGACGATATATCCTTAACCCTTGAAATACAGAGGTTTAAGGTAAAAGCCTTTAAAAGGTATTCAAAGTATAGCCTAGTTAAGCTAGACCTAACATCGAGCGAACTATTTAATGCTGTCTTCAGACTTACTTTAACTTTTACAGTTTTGCTTATTTTAAGAAGTTTCTTGGTACCTTTAAGAGGGGATACTCCGTTAAGACTAAAAACTGGGTTCAAAGTAAAGCTTAGGTTTGATATTACTAAGATAGAGCATTGTTAAAGGAATTTTCCGAGCTTAAACTAGACTGCAATTTCTCAATCTCCATAGCTAAACCAGGAAAATAAATAGAGTCAAAGGTTGCTTTCATTTTAGTGTAGGCAAGTCGAAAATGCTAATACAGCAGATGCTGTACTTGATCTTTGTGGCATTGAGTCCGGGCAACGTGTGCGGCTTCTGTACTGTGTCACGGGTCACTCTGCGCATACCCAGGGATAACGATATCGGCCTCTTCTTTGGTGAGTAGTAGAAATTTCTTATAAACGCCGCAGCTGAGCCTCGGATTGCCTCGCTAGACATAACACTCTCGAATAAGAGATCGGGTAAATCGGAAATGGTGGAGTTTAGCGTTACTTCGGAAGGTGTTTGCACACTGAATACGTCAAGGGGTGAACAGGTGCTGGCAGGAAACATCTTTGGTGGTGACTTCGGTTCCATTGAGCCAGGCAGCAGCATGACAGTGTCCCTGGTGTGGCCCACTGTGGTGAGTTAGGGCACTCAAAAAGGATGTGAGGGAATATCTCTCATTAATTTGTCATACATACAGTCCCTATACAATCGCGTTGGTAGCTGTCCAATTACCGTGAGTACTGTTAATCACGAGAACGTGGCCAACAGAAGCCAGCAGACATTGTACTTTGATACCCGCTTCGAGACCTTGGATCCCGGCAATCATTCGTTGACTAAGCGCAAAGATTTTGTCAACTGTAATAACTGGGATCACAACTATTTCAAGAACTGCACGCCCCTCGACTGCGAGGAACTGTACTTTGGCAAACGAAGTTTCTACAATTGCACCTCTGAGCAATGTGAACCGGTTCCGGTTTGCTTCGGCAACAATGTCATCTATGATTTCTATGCAAACGAATGTATCGATAGAAATAATTTTCTGATGGATGAGGATATAGAATTGCTTAAACAGGGCAAATATGATGATAACTTCTTGGATTTGGAAAAGCAACTAGCGAGTAAAATGGTAAGTAAGTATGGGTGCACCTACACATACAAACATACTTTTACATATTACATACTCGTAGAAAGCAGTGTGATAAAAGTTTTATTATCTGAAAATTTCAAATAATAATCCTTTTTTCCTATTTTATATACACTTTATTATACAATTATTATTCATTTTGAAACTTATTTTTAAATAATATAAAATAATCATATATCAGTTTTTATTTAAATTAAAATTTAGAAAAGACGAAAGTTAAAACAATCAAAAATAATGATAATCATTATAAATTAATAATAAGTAAATTAGTCTGTTATCTGCTCAAAGCTAAAATGCTTCATACGCCATCTGTCGATTTGAATATGACCCGGACAATATGCTCACTTGGCTCCCACATACGCTGCCGTTAACAGTCTCTGCATCATAGGCACAGTGCAGGCATATCGAGCCATCGATAGGGAGTCACTTATTAAATTCCTGTTCAGTGTTCGCGATGCGGACGGTTCCTATCGGCTGCACGTGGATGGTGAAACAGACGTGCGTGGAGCATATTGTGCCATTTCGTGCGCCAAGCTGCTCAACATACCCGAACCGGTGCTGAAGGAACACTTTATTATACAATTATTATTCATTTTGAAACTTATTTTTAAATAATATAAAATAATCATATATCAGTTTTTATTTAAATTAAAATTTAGAAAAGACGAAAGTTAAAACAATCAAAAATAATGATAATCATTATAAATTAATAATAAGTAAATTAGTCTGTTATCTGCTCAAAGCTAAAATGCTTCATACGCCATCTGTCGATTTGAATATGAATTACTTTGGTGCAGCCAACTTCACAGAACTACGCTAGTTAGCAGTGCGTACGAAGTTGCTTTAGTACACAAATTGTCCCACAACGCGCAATTGGCGCCGTGGCTTAGTTGGTTAAAGCGCCTGTCTAGTAAACAGGAGATCGTGAGTTCGAATCTCGCCGGGGCCTATGACAGATTTCTGCCGTGTTGTTTTTTTGAAAAATATAATCTTTTATTTTAAAATTTTTCAGGAAAAATTTCGCCCTAATCAGAAACTTATGGTCAAACCGAAGATTAATATAAACAGATATCAGCATAGCGGTGCAAGAACTGAGTGCAACTTGGATACACAACTTTCCCTTGTTGATTTTAACAATTGTTTTCAACATCTTAATGATCCGAAGGAGACAGCTTTTAAACATGTTACCAAACACTCCAAAAGCGAACAAAATAAACGAAAAAAGTCACCGTCATCGATTTTAAAAAGCTTCTACTACGAATGGTACTTGCCGCTGAAAGCACAGAACGATGACGATAACGATAATGATAATGATAGTAATGAACCAACAAAAACTAACGACGAAGATGTGAAGAAAGAGAACTTTCAAACAGCACAGTCGAAGGGATTTAAGTCTCCACTGCACAGGCTTGCCGAATGCGATTATATTGAGCGGATTTCTCTACTTTTGCAGATGCTACTCATTGTGAGTTAATTGTTCATCCGTTAGGTACATAAATATCATATTAAATGGAGCTTCTTAATCGCAAATTGTTTTAGATCACTTTGGTCCTTCTATTGCAGGTCTGTATCACCATTTTGGCTTACACGGTTGTTTCCCTTCTTCTATACGGACTAATGGAGATTATTATCCGGATTAAACCTCCAGTTACCATGAATACGACTACACGAAATGACTCAGATATGGCAGCAGATCTTATGACTTCAGCAAGTTTAATGTCACAATTAAAATAAATGTATCGCATTAAAATATAAATAAATTCGGAGAATACATTTTTAAATTGAAAAACAAGACTCCAATATACTAATACCCTAGAGCAATCTGAATTTCATTTGATTTTATTTAAATATTCAGCATGGCAAAAATGTAGAAAATTTCAGACCGTAAATTCCACTTTGAATTTAACATTAGAGCTCTGTAACTTAAACATAACATAACATAACAGAGCATTTTACGAACTTAACTATGACACTGTTACTTTTTCAATCAATAAATGAGGAAAGTGACTTAAAAGTACTTGCACTTGAGTCACAGGTATGTATGTTAACGCTCACCTCCGTAGGGAAGCACTAGTTTTTAATAAAAAATATTAATATAAACAATTTAGAATTCGGATACAAAAATCATGTGGTCCCCGGACGAACTATTATTTCGCAACTTTGCAGAACTTAAGAACCTCAAATGCGATGATGAGAAGGTGCCTACAATAACATCCCGCGAACAGGTGAGTAATCAATTTTCGGCAATGTGCAACAAGAGAGATAAGAGATAAAACAAAACTAAATGATTTGCAGCAAAAAACTGAAGAGTCTGTGGAGAAATGTTTCGACCGCTTTGAGAAAAACCAATTCCTGAATCCGCGTCTCATGCAACTGAACCGCATTGAGCACCACAAATATCTGGACAGCATGCTGCGCAATCTACCAACCCATTACCAATGCCTGGACAGCAGTCGTCCGTGGTGCATCTACTGGATACTGCAGTCGGCACAATTGTTGAGCTTTACCTTTGACACAGAAACACTTGACAGCGTGGTACAGTTTCTAAGCAAGTAGGTCTGCCTGTCGCCAACATAGCCGTATCATCAACTGTATATACGGTTTCTGTTTTGTTATATTTTCAGATGTCGCGCACCAACTGGAGGCTTTGGCGGCGGACCCGGACAATATGCTCACTTGGCTCCCACATACGCTGCCGTTAACAGTCTCTGCATCATAGGCACAGTGCAGGCATATCGAGCCATCGATAGGGAGTCACTTATTAAATTCCTGTTCAGTGTTCGCGATGCGGACGGTTCCTATCGGCTGCACGTGGATGGTGAAACAGACGTGCGTGGAGCATATTGTGCCATTTCGTGCGCCAAGCTGCTCAACATACCCGAACCGGTGCTGAAGGAACTGTTTGCCGGCACAGGTGACTGGATTGCCAGTTGCCAGACATACGAGGGCGGCTTCGGTGGGGCACCAGACTTGGAGGCCCACGGTGGTTATACGTTTTGTGGGATCGCCGGTTTGGCACTGCTTGACGAGGCGGACAAGTGCGACAAGAAGGCGCTGCTACAGTGGACACTGCGACGCCAGATGAACTACGAAGGCGGCTTTCAGGGTCGCACCAATAAACTGGTCGATGGTTGCTATTCGTTCTGGGTAGGCGCCACTATTCCCATTACCCAGGCAACACTAGTCGGCTCCAACAAAGGCATGGAACATACGTTCTTTGATATCGAAGCACTACAGGAATACATAATACTCTGTTGTCAGAAATCGAATGGAGGCTTGATTGACAAGCCCGGAAAGTAGGTGGCATCTTTAAACTGTGTACATTCCTTTCCTCATATGCATTTTCTTATATTTCTTATAGACCACAAGATCTATATCACACCTGCTACACACTGAGCGGCGTTTCCATTGCACAGCATTCACAGTCGGCGCAGAATCCTCAGGTGCTTGGCGACATGACTAATGAACTATTACCCACCCATCCGCTCTTCAATATACCACCGAAATGTGTTGCTGCAGCTTTATCATATTATAGAAATACTTCAGACCAGGGAGCAGGCTGCTGGCAGTGAGAGTAACTGCGGAGGTGGAAGTACTTTAACTGCCAAACCATGTAAATACTAACATAGACGTAAACAACTAGCTGACAACATTTACTATTTTGTAACTTTTCGAACTAAATTTTCTAAATGTTAATACAAAATTCGCCTTCAATTGGTAAAAATTTGAACCAATAAATATATTTATGGACGTGCATAATCACATTATGTTAAAAGTGGAGCATGGAGGAGCATGTCTGTTAATCTACATTTGCGAATGATAACAGAAATCACGACCTACGTAACTCTGTTAAACTACATTTTTGCGAATGGCTTCGCTTACAGAAGAATCACAATAGAATTTTTTATTTATTTTCAAAATACCTGTTGCATTTTTGTTGCAAGCTTCAAAATTACATGTTTTCCAGCCACAGACACTTAAAACGAAGGACTCCATCGGGCGGCATTGATAGACGTGAATATATTGGCCATCTAGTCGATGAGTATTATACATCCACAAATGTTGGTAAGCAGTAATGCCGGCAGAAGTCGACGGTCGTCTGATAATTCAAAATAATTTTCACTTACTATCAGAGGCTCTCGAGCAGGTAACCGCCAACTTAGCGAACTTTGCTTACGATCCCATCAATTGGCCTTACCTGCACGAGGCAGATGCATTAGACGTCTTTGTGGCATCAGTGGACAATCCGAATCCAAATATACAACTGCATGCAGTAGCAGGATTGTGTAATTTTTGTTTGGGTAAGAATTTTGTTATTTTGATGTGCGTGTAAGGTTAACTTTTGTTAATTTGCAGACCACAGCGCAGTCCAATTCATAATTGAACATATAACTAAAATCAGAGGCTTATTTCTGCAAACACAAATCTCAGAAATTGTAGTTCATAGCCTGGCACTGCATTACCAAATCCTGAGTGCCGGACTGGGAACTAAGGAACAGCTCATAACACCGGATTTTCTAAAACGTGTGCAGCACTGGCGCCAAGAGTCCAAAGACCAACGAGTAGTCAAACTTTGTCAAGTGCTGCTCGAAGATTTTGGCAGTCGCATCGAAGTTACCCAACTACCCGGAAACAATGCTACGCCAACTACGTCGTCAAATGTGCAATCAAGCTCAGAACAAGCTGCAGCAGGTGCAAATAGTTAAACGATTCACTCAACAGGATCTTGAGAAGTTTGCCCAATTCACTGGGGATTTTAACCACATACACAGTGCGGATGTGCCTGTTGCGGAGCGTAGGGTTCATGGTGCATTGCTTAATGCTGTTGTAGCCGGCATTATTGGCACCAAGTTGCCTGGCCCGGGGACCGTTGTGCTGGAACAGAATTTCAAGTTTCTGAAACCGTGTCGCATAGAAACTGATACCATAGTGACGGTGCGACTCCTACAGTCTCGTAAAATATCCACTGTGGAGTATGAGTGCCGCCAGCACAATGATGTAGTCTTTGCCGGCAATGCCAAGTTGCTGACGCGCAAAGAGACCAGTTAGTTGACAATAAATTCAATAATGAAAATAGTTTTTTGCGTATTTATTGTCTATTTCTTTGAGGCACGTTTACCCTCACCCTTCTTGGGTGCTGCCTTGCCACGTAGCTTGCGAAGACGTTTCATTTCCTCCTTAAAGTCCTGATGCTCATCACGAAAGAGACCATAGTCCCGCAAGTTTTTCATGAGCAAATGCGTTTCGACATGTCGGGGATACCAGTTGACAACGTAGTCACGTTTCTGTATCGGCTCCTCTGAAAACATGCGAACCACCTAAATACCGAAGTTGTTTAGTGCAAGTCGTTTTATTTTAATAGGCCTTTCAACTGTTTTACCAACCTTCATAGACTTTTCGTTTGTTGTGCGCGCCACCTCGCCAAATATGCGATTCGATAGGTAATTCATGCGGCCCGCATACTGTGTACCGAGCTTGATCAAGTCCGTGTATTTATAGGAGGACATTTTATTCAATTCTTGTGAACAGAAATTAAATTTTAAGAAAAACAAAACACATTGGGGTTATGTCACTGCTGCAACACACAAAACAGCTGATTAGTAACAACAAGAAGTTATCGATTTTGCTTCTGTTGTGTTACTGCGATGAATTTATCGACTTTGCTTCTGTTGTGTTACATGCGATGAATTTATCACGAAGATTACTCTGTAAGCTTTTAACATTATAAAGGCAGTGTGTTATTAAATATTTTTTGGCAAAGGTACTGCGCCTTGTGTACAAACATTTAATTAAGCTATAAATTATAAATTCAATTAATCGTAATTATGATTTAATTCATAAGCCTTTACTTTAGCATAGATCAAATTTGTAATTTCCACTTCAACTGCGGTTGCATTGCTTGGTGGGAGTTTACTTAGCAGTTCGTTCCAGAATGGAAAAATGTTACGCTCGGGCTTTGGGACATTTAAATATCTATCAACAAAAATCTTCTTTCTCTCTTTTTTTTGCTCGACTTCCTTAACCTTAAGCTTCTTACATAGCTGCAAAATGTAATATGTGTAGAATATTTATTATATCTAATATAAATATCAGGACTCACGCAATTTTTTGCACCCCATGAAGTTATTTCCGTCTTATTGTCGTCGTTTGCGCAAGATTCTTCGGGTAGGAAAGTGGTCTCCTCTTGCTCGACTTCCTTAACCTTAGGCTTCTTAGATGGCTGCAAATTGTAATATATGTAAAGTATTTATTATATCGAGGTATAAATAATAATAACAGGACTCACGTAATTGTTTGCACTCGATGAGGTAATTTCAGACTTGTTATCGTCGTTTGCGCATGATTCTTCGGGTAGAAAAGTGATCTCCTCTTGTTCATCTCTGTGCTCGTCTTCCTTAACATAAGGCTTTTTAGATGGCTGCAAAATATAATATATTTGTATATCTATATTAAAAACATCAGTTAACTCACTAATGCAGTCGATAAGCTGTCGATTATGTCTTCGCTTTCGCTGTGTTCTTCGAACTGGGAGTCCATCGAATATGCAGGCGGTGTACAACTTTCTTCGCTGTCTTCTTGAACAACACTTCTTGAAAACGCGAAATATATAAAAATATCAAAACTTTATGCTATGCTTACCTTCTTTCCAAAGGGAATGGTAAAAATTCCATATATGGGGCTAATTCCCAATCGGCATATTCTTTTGGTTTCTTCTTGTGGTATCGTAGGCTGTCTTTGAGCGAGCGCCATGCAGACCTGCAGTCATAGGCTAACACACATTTGTTTTGTTAATCAAATGTCATTTATAACAGTTAACAATGAACTCACCATCTCTATTTAATTTTTCTCCAACAGATTCCCAGGCCCTTCTAGTTTCCTTTAAGTCCCAATATTTTCTGCATTTAATATTCCAAAGGCAATTTTGATTTTTTACAGCATTAATCAATGCAATTTTTTCCTCCAGGCGCTTTTGTTTAAAATTTCTTTTTGATTGCTCGGTAGATTCTCGTTCCTTGTCTCTTACCACTTCTTTAACTTCTTCTAAAAAAGACTTCTGCGATTCCTCAAAAACAAAATGTTCAAAATATCCCATAAATCCTCTGGTGTCTCCATCCGAGGACTGATTTCCCTGGCTTTCACTCTCATCCAACATGTTGCTAGCCGTTCTGCAAAAACAAAATGTATATACATTCATTATAATTCATTATTAATAACGGCTACCTTCTCTTTGCAGACACGTTTGAAACGAAGTTCATATATTTTGCAAATTCCCAATTGACAGAGTGACCGGCGCTTCCATATTTTACCACCTTTTTGCGATGGTATCGAAGGCTGTCTTTGAGCGACTGCCATGCTGATCTACACTCATTTGCTGCAACAAATTTTTGCTGTTTATCAAATTTCATTTACAATATAATTATCAAGATTAAAGATTTACCATCTTTGTCTAACTCCGCTCCAACAGATTCCCAAGCTTTTCTAGTTGCATATTGGTCGCAATACAGTTTACTTTTGGTGTTCCAAATGCAACTTTCATTTCTTACAGCATTAATTAATGCTATTTTTTCCTCCCGATGAAACGTTGCAAAGCGTCTCTTTTTTCTTGATGTTTCCATTACTTGCACTTTATTAGTTGATTCCCTAGGAGCTCAATAAATAAATTTGTATTGATCTCTTTGACATAAAATAAACAACGTAATAAATTTTTCTTCTTTCGAACACGGGAAGCTTCATATTTATTTTCGATTACAATTATCGATAGTCTTGTGTATTCCAAAAATCAGCTGTGCTTGAAATTCAAATGAACTTATGTTACTTATTTAGGCTTTTCAATAACTTCATTTAATATCTTATATCAATATAAAATTAATTTATTAATAGAATTTAATATTATAATAAATTGTAATAGTATAAAAATGAGAATATGTATGTACATACATAGATAGATAGACATAAATTATATTCTGAATCAGCAAAGCACCAACCACAGGGGAGTCAAACTAATCATGTCTTTCCATCTGTTTGCTGCAACGTAAACTAGTTATATTAAATTATGTAACTCATTGTTTTTAGACTTATAAATGTATATATATTTGTTTAAAAACAACACTTTAAATTCGTCAAATCAACTTTTATTTCTAATTGAAAACTAAAAGTAACATTACTTGGAATAACAAAATTTTAGCGTCAATTAAACTCTGAAATTATGCACATTGAACTTACAACGTCACCACAATACTATCTATCCATCATGTTTTAAACCGTTTCAATGGTGCCTCTACCCTTTCTTTTGGTCTCGACACCGGCGGCCATCTCTACATCATTGCCAATAAAGGAAGTTTCCTCTGAGCTCTGAACCGATGACAGTACTTCTCTGCCAATCGACACACCCCCATTGATTTGGCCCAATAATGCATTCGTAGTCAATAGCGACGGTTCTCGTGGTGATCCACTGTGCACCGATATCTGATCATAATGCAGAACCCGAGACGGAGTATGGGAACGTGAGGATGGAGATGGATTTGCCAGGCCGCTGCGTGAATGTGGACTATTATTGCGAGAGTGCTGAAAATCCTCTAGGGGTATTTCCTCTGATCTGAAATTCAAATTTAGTATGAGTTCTTTGAGTACCTGTAGCTGGAGCTGAATGAAGGTCTACAGTACAGACCTCGGTCTAGGCATACGTGGACTGCCCTCACGGGAGCGATTAGCAGTATTTCGCGCCTGAGAGTTCTCTCTGGACTGCGAAGAGCTGTGACTGCCGCCACTGACACTGGGCGAACGATCTCGATCGGCACCCATATCAGGTCGCAGCGTAGAAGGTGAGCTCGAACCGACGGCGGCAGTGGGACTGCGACGTCGTGAGCGACCAGCGCTTTCATTGCGAATACTAAAAAGATTCGTTAATTAAACTCAAATAACCAACTGAATGAGCCAATTAAGTGTTTACCCTTCCAGGGAGCGATTCTGTGCCATCTGTGTGCGACTAATGCCGGCGCTACTGTTGTTGCCACGCAGAACTGCAGCAAATCCAGGCACACGATTCGCTGTCAAATTGACACCCTTCTGGACCAGACGACACTGTGCTGCGCTACTGTGTTGCGCCGCCGCCGTGCCACATACCGCGTACATTGGTGAATCCAACTGGCCTGGGATCTCAATGAGCTGTGCAATCTGGTACATCTTCTTCTGTCGCGCCTTGCTGCGTCCCTTCGTGAGTCGCTGCTTGGCAGCCATGCAACGTATGTGATCGTCGAAAAGAAATTTGGCAGACAGGAGCGGTGTGCGGTTATGTGTAACCCCACCACGGTGCACTGTGATGTGCAGACAACGCGAGTCATCCTTGTCACCCTGCACTTCAACATCCTGCAGGAAACCCACAAACTTGGCCACACCCCAACCCAAGAGCTTGGCATCAGGCTCAACAAGTATCAGTTGGATAGCGTCGATGACAAGAAAGCGTCGCTGCTTAGCATTATCCTTAGACACAACGGTGCAGGCAATCAGATCGCTATTATCTGCAAAAGAATCAATTAGTTATACAACACAGACAGATTGGAATAGAGTGGGGAACTCACTCAGATCTAGTACATCCTCCACCTGCACCAGATTCACTACATTTGTTAGCGGCAGCAACGATTCCTTCTCGTTCAAGAACTTTTGGCAAGTGCGACGTAACAGGAAATAAACACGAATCGCACGACGGGCCTTCTCCACTTCACCACAAGGCAGACGACGTGTGAAACCGATGCCTGTCAATGGAGTACCCGTCGGAGGTAGCAATATGGTTGAGTCCATGCACAGAAACTCCACATTTAATTGCGCCTTGCGCATCTCGTTATACTCATCCTCAAATAGATCGAGGAATATATCCTCCGACTTGTAGAAGTTGCGCAGCACAACCATCGACTGATTACGCGCACTGAATAGCAATGCCTGCTGTGAGCTGGTTATGCAGGATGCTTCATCGGCAACCGGCTTGGTGAAGGTCAGCAGAATCTCCAATGCAATCTCAACTGTAATCAGGCGGATGCGGCAAGCTAAAGAAGGAAAGGAAAGAGGTTCTTGTTAAAGACGTTTCTTCTACTTCATAGCTTACATGGTTGACTGGACTGTGTAATGATGTTGAGCAGATGCTCAATTATCGCCGTCTTGTAGCTCAATGACCCGTTCATCGACTTGGCCAGCACTTGCTCGAACCATTCGTTCTTAATACCTGTAGGAGCGGAGTACAAAGAGAGAGACTTTATGAATAGAGTTGCAATAGAGTGGGAAAGCACAGATTAGTATGGGAAGTGATTCAGTTACATACCATCTGGTACAGGTACAGGGTGCCGTTATGTATATACACACACAAATACAGACAAAGCATTGAAATGATCAAGAGGGTGAGAGAGAGAGAGAGATGAGAGAAGCAGAGTTAGCTGAGAACCGAACCGATCCGATCTGATGAGGTGTGTCTATGCATGCATTATTGGACACTCACCTCGATTGTGAGACATGGCGTAGATGAGACACAGTGACAATAATGCCAGATAATCATTATCTGTGCAATCCAGAGCCTGCAGGACAGTGTCCAGAAACGGTTTGGCCAGCTCCGTTAAGACCTGAGACGATGCTGTCGTTTGCTTAAGTTTTTCCTCATCTGTAATGTTGAATAGCTTAGAGGCCTGCGAGACAGCGATGCTAGGAGAAGAGGTTGTGGCTAGCGCTGACTCAACGCCGCTATCTTCCTCGCTCGGTGTGCTTGTCGTGTGGCCCACTACAGTATCCAGCGCCTGTTCCAAACTCTCGTGTGGCTCACCGAAACCAGGTACAACCACTTTACGATGTTCCACATACGAGTTGAGTATCTCTGCAGCACCCTCCTTAAACACACTGTGATCGCCATTTAAAATGACCCAAGCCAGTGCATGCACCAGAGGGGCATGCGTCACAACCAGAAAGACCAGTGACAATAGATACAGCGCCACAATGGAACTCACACGCGGATTATGCATCTCCTGTATATCAATGTCCACATTGCGATTCAGCACAGCCGCCAAATTTTGCGTAACAACAGCCAGAGATGGCGGAGGCGGTGCTGGGGTCAATGAAAATATATACAAAGGTACAAACAACTTGTGCAGCAGATGCTCAGTGAGCACCGCGTTCAGGTCTGTGATGTCCAGCAATAGAATGTCGCTCAAATAGTGCAAATGATCCAGATGTTCGGCAACCAAATTTGAGAGCTTCTGATTCGATTGGTGGCTGCAAAAGAATGATATTGTTAGTATATATAAATAGTTTATATATCTTTTGATCCTACTCAATATCTGTGCGCACACAGGTGTCCAGCTCCAGTATATGCTTGCCAATAAACCACACCAGGTTGCTAAAATACGGCGCAGCAGTTCTACAGAGAAAATCCAATGTAATGAAATGAAAGAATGAGTGCATTAAATAATAGATAGATACATAAAGAGATATATGGAGTAGATATTTTGATGGATGAGTAGATAGACATATGTATGGATGGGTAAATATACAGATAGTTAGATAAATAAATATACAGAGAGATAGATAGACACATATGCATATATAGATAGATAGATATACATATACATATATAAGCATGTCTATATGCATACATATATAGATACTATATAGGTAGATATGGATTTAGGTAGATAGTTATATAGTTAGACTCTCCACTAACTTATCTCTGATGAAACGCAGCATACTGGCATTCTGCACCTTATAGACATTTAGGGAAATCGTTCGCACAGCTATGCGAACCATAGACTCGGGATGGTTGAAGAACTTAATAGCCTCCGTGTAGAGAGGAAAGTCATTCGTGTGCTAAATAAGATAAGCAAATTAATTAATTTCAAATTATGAATTGCATTTACCATACACTTGCCTCATTGTAGAAAAAGTGTATGGTGTGTGTGTTCAGTTTGAGACTGAGTGTCTTCAAAAAGAGTATGTAATAGCCCATGACATCCTCGTCGGAGAAGTCAAACTTGTGCACCATTATGGAGTTCACATGGTTATTACTCAGAAGGTAATCTATAAAGAGAAATAAGTATAAAATATTTTTTATAGAAGAAGTTCGAGTATAAAGCATAACCACAAGTATATCATCAAATTACGCCACTGTACGTTGGTGGATAATTATTTTGTACATACACAGGGACGTCTCGTTTCTAATGTTCTCGAAGAGAATGTTGAGGGTTTGTAGCAATTGCACGCAAACGAAACTGGATCCTCCGCTCTTCTGTCGCATAATATGCAGAAAGTAAGAGAGCATGTTCTTTTCCAGAAAGAAACTGAAAGAGAAAACGAGGATGATTTGGACGACATCAATGATGAATCGGCAAACGGGCACTCACTCGAACACCAACGAATCGTGTTGATCTCCCCAGATGAGAATCTCAGCAATGCAGCGCAGAGATTCAACCAACAGGCCCCGATTGCTCTCCGACACTGTTGTGTTCTTCTCCAAAATGCTGTACAGGTACTTAAGATGCTCCAGAGAGAGTCGATTTTTGGGGCGTCCACCCCAAGGGCCACCGAACCAGCTTCGACTGCGAAACATTGTAACAGATGCGAGGGGCAAGTATTTTATTAAATCTCGACCCAATGTCAACTTGAAATAGGTTCACTCAGCGCTGATAATTGAGTTGCATTAGTAATGCTGTTATTCCAACCAATTATTTACAGAGTCCACAGCAACCGCAGTACAAAAGACTTTCCACAACGTCATTGATACTCGGATGGGGGGAGATTGATACTGGAAATTTAGTATTACCGCATTCGAACACGCGATTTGCGCCCAAAATATATTATGTTAATTCCAATAAAATATAAATAGTTTTGTAATTTTGCAAATAATAAAAATAGTTGTAATTTTTATAAACGAATCTGCTTCTTCCGTTTTTCAGAACGACGAAAGCAGGTGTCAAAATCAGCTGTTCTTTATTTGGTGGGGTCACACCGGTGCATATAGCAGCATGGTTACACTGTTCGATGTCTCATCAGGCTAAAACAGCTGGCGCTCATTAAAAATGAAAACAAATTAAAATTTTACATATTTCTTCGATTTTATTCCCAGAATTTACAAAACCTGACACAGAAACTTATACTAACTCTTATTTTGATTAAAATTAATGGAATATGAACCTGAATTGGGATCCTGTTGCATTTGAAAATTCGATGTCGATAATCCAAAAGGCTTTAATATCATGTTGCCCAAGTTCTTTAGACTAGACAGCATTTCGGTTTTAAGTTTCTCATTGCGCTCATTGATCAGGGGTGGTAAACGCACTTGAGCCTCGCGTGCTTCCCGTTGTCCAGGATCGATCTCGTAGACTTGCTTATAGTCCGCCAGCGCTTCATCCAGTTTATCTTCCTGTTCGTAGAGCTTTGCCCGTCTGTGTGTTGAAGGATAAAAGGTCAACGGTCGAGTAATCTGAGGAGGAGGAAGAGGAGGAGGTACCCGCTTACCTTAATAACGCCCTCACATACTCTGGGTAGAGTTCAATTGCTCTGGTGCAGTCATCAATAGCCGATTTGATCGACTCTAGCTTCATTTTGGCCGCTGCCCGGTTCCCAAAGAGCACAGCACGTTCCTTACTATATTTGGACGGGCATACGTTCAAGGCATCTGTGTAGACCTTAATAGCATTTAATGCTTCTTCGTTCTTAAAGAGCTCATTGCCTTCCAGTTTTAGTTTGTTCGCCTTCTCTTTGTTAGCCTCCAGCTCTTCGGGGCTCAGATCTTTCTCCTGTTCAAGCAGTTCCTCCAGACTTAATTCGCCATCGGGCTCTAGTACTTCTTTGGGTTCTTTGTCATCTTCTGCGACGTCACCGTCGGCTCCCTCATTACCAGCACTTACACCACCAGCCGCCTCATCGTCATCCAGGCGCAGGCTGCTATTCTTTTCTATAATATCATTAATTAACTTATCGTCTTCTGGCGAATTTGATTTGACTTTTTGTTGTTTAGGGCTGTGATCACTGAGGGCATCCTGGAACTCGTCTTCGCTACTAGTTTTTTCTGTCATTTCCTAGCTTTTTTACTCGAAATTTCTTTAAAATGATTGGTATTGTTGTGTACAGATTAGTTCCTCTTCTTTTAAGAATGTGGCCACACTTAGTTAAAACTAAATCTGATTAGAGATGGGCCGTATTTTAATTATTGTATTATACAATATTCATTACATGAATACCAGCCATTATTTATTTAATATTTTTAATATATATTTTTTAAAGAATATTTTAAATTATCATAAATGACTGAATGATTTATTTGTATTAGTCACTGTGACTGCAAAATTACTGTGTGTCGTTTTTACACTCGCAAAATGTGGTTACACTTATCAACAACAACAGAATGGTCGGCGCGGAGCATACGGAATATCCAGCTGATTTGGATATATGCGACTTTACGCTGAATGATTATGTGCCCGCTAAGCCCTTGGAAAGCAATCTCGAAGTGGTCTTCACCACAGAAGAACTGGTGTGTAGAGTAATGTGGCATTCTTCTCCATAAATATCGATCACTTGCACCTTTGCAGGCTCCGAGTGCGCCATGTGGTCAGCTGAATTGTGATGACTCTCTGAAGTTTCCATTTCTCCGTGCTAATTACACACCCACTGCAGTTCCCATCACTGAGGTCAAACAACTGGTGGCCTTCGATGCCGCCACCGAAACAAAACGTGTGGTGGAACTGACGCTGGATATTAGTGCATTTGGAGAACTTTTATTGGAACCCGGTGACACAGTGGCAATCCTGCCCAGCAATGATTTGAAGATTGTGGCACAACTGTTGCAACGCCTGGACTTGGCAAAGCAGGCAGACACTGTATGCCATTTGAGACTAGTCCTAAACTGTGCTAAGAAAAGCGCCAAAGTGCCAGCACATATACCGCCAGTAAGCACCCCTCGAGAGATTTTCACACATTGTCTGGCCCTGCATGCTGTGCCACAGAAACAGTTCCTAAGCGCCCTTGCCAGCTACACCAGTGATGCCAAGGAGCGCTCATTTCTGGCTAGTCTTTCCTCGAAACAGGGTACCAGCCATTATCAGAAACTTATATTCGAGCAGGGTTTAAACGTTCTGGATCTATTGGAGCTATGCAGCAGCTGCATGCCCCCACTAGCTCTGCTGGTGGAGCATCTGCCACGCCTGTTGCCACGCCCCTATTCCATGGCCAACAGTCCGTTAGAGAACGCTCAGCAGTTGCGCCTCATTTACTCAATTCGTGCTGTCAAGCCGGGTGTAACGACCAGCATGCTGCAGGCCAAGGCAAAGGAAAGGGAAGAGAACCAGCAGAATCTCGAGCTCTTTATCTATCCACGTCTGCAGAATGCTTTCCGTTACACCGAGGAGCAACTTGGCGGCAATCAAATTCTCATCGCTGTTGGCACAGGATTGGCGCCATTTCTGGGCTTCCTCGAGCACAAGCAACGAAGCGCATCTGGCCTGGCTAAGGGTCAAACCTGGTTGTATGTGGGCGCCAAGACCCCACAGGCTATACTGAAACGGCAGCAGCTGCAGGCTTGGCAGGAATCCGCTGTGTTGCAACGTTTGCGCTTGTGTTATTCTCGTTCCAAGGATCCACAAAAGTATGTGCAAGAGATGCTGGAAGAGGATGCGGAGCAGCTGATCCCATTGTTACTGCAACCAGAAAGCGTTCTGTATGTCTGCGCTGATGGCGCCAAGATTTCCAAGTCCATTGATGAAGGATTGCGACGCTGTCTTCAGCTTGTTCTCCAACTGGAAGAGACGGAGGCCACGCAGCGCCTCAGGGAACTACGTGCTCTGGGCAAATATCGCGAAGATGTTTGGCTTTAGTTTGCTCGAATCTATAAGATACATGTAGAATATATACAGGTGCTTTCTGGTTACTAACTATCTTTCCATTCTGAATTGTTTTCCATTTTATTTTGCAAACGATATCTAAAGAAAACATGACAAATTTGTAATAAAACTATGATTTGCATATGTCGTTAATTGTCGTTGTAGTTGTTATCATATCGTATTCCCCATTAAAGTTCACGCATCAGCCATATCGTGTGTACACACCGTACCTATATTGTATGCGCACTGGATACACGCAGCCAGGTCACTACACGTTTGCGTACACATCGTACCTATATCGTATTTACTATGTATATCGTTATTCATAGATTTAAACTTGTATCGTAGTTGTTATATCGTATGCCCTACTGGGTACACTCAGTCATATCGTGAGTACACATCGTACATACATATATTGTATTCCGCCTGGGTACACACAGCCAGGTCACTGCATGTGTGCGTGCACATCGTAGCTATATCGTATTTACTATGTATATCGTATTTGTCAGGCCAAACGATAATAGTTTGAGAAACATTGGAACAAAAAGGGACATGAGATACCTCATCTTCTTTTTGGATTCAGTTAACAATTGAAAGATATTATATATCTTATATATACTTACATAAGCTGCCGATATCAAGGGCAACCCCCCTAAAAATCATGCTAGTGCTGCGATAATAAAATATCAAGTGCTTTGGTCGAATAAGTAAATAACGATATATTTAACAACACAAAATAAAAATGACAGTGCAAACTAAAATAATACATACAGAGTTGTGTGCGTATAAAACTGCGGGCGTGTGTGCATCGTGTCTATCGATTAAAATTAAATATAGTATATTTATTTATTATATATCTAATATATATATTTATGTATATATAATATGCATACTCATTTCTCAATCTGCTATCCGGCTTCACATCAAATTGTTTACAAATAAATGTGTAATAGATTGTGAAAAATTAAGAATTATTTGTTATCGTAATCGTAATTACAATTAATGTTGTGTTAATCAGTGTATATGATTACGACTTAGGTGTGTCTCTGTGTGTGTGTGTTTGTGGAATTGTGCGCAAAATGAAATCGAACTTGGCCAAAAAGAAGAAAGGAAATACACACACTGAAAATAATCGGAATATACTCATACTCATCGTATCAATCGATAAAAGACATTCTTGTTTTTCTGTTTTGCAATACTTATTCTTTATATATGTACGTGTGTATGCATAATATGTAAGTCGTTAACTACATTTAATTGAATAGCGCCAATTGTCTCTGTACCATATCGTCAACTTCTCTACAAATACATATTACCTTAAAGTTACGAATACAACGGATTAAGGATTTATCAAAATTCTCTCTCTCTCTTTCCTTTCGTGGATGACATAAAGTTCTTCATAGTTCATAGTTAATATTTGTTGTTTTTTTTTACAATTTTGCAATCAAAAATTGCGTATAAAAATTTATGCTACCATTTAAAGACTTAAGTTTCGTTTCGTTAATTGTAATCATTGCCTTTTCATATTCTCCTTCTCTTTCGCTCTCTTTAAATGCGCTTGCGATTATGTATTTTCGGGTATGTCTCCGTTCCGTTTGATGCCGAATATGTTTGGCTCAGAATACTTTAGTCCTACCATATATACCAAATATGCCAATTAAATTTGTGTTCGTTGTCTTAAGCGATTAAAAAAAACAACTAAATTGTTTAAGATAAGCTCTATAAATGATGCAAAAAATGCATTACGTACGTTCATAATGTTATAATGAATGTTTTCTGTGCCAGTGTACGCCAGTGCAATACAAGCGATGGGTATAAAAAATATACCAAAAAAGACTTGCCATCGTAATACTTAAAAAAACTCGTATTGTCGATAGTGCGAACCGATAGTTTCGCTTGCACTTGTGGCGTTTCTGGTTAGTTGTTTTCATTTTTAGGGGATTTATTAAAAAAAGGGCTTTAAAATTTTAACTAGTCGATGGCTTCTACTAATATCGCATAACTGAAAAGGGACACTCACTACAAAGCTACTAATAAAATTACAAAATAATGTTGCATGTATTTAAAATTGTTCCTCATTCTATATAACAAGTAAAGAACAAAGCTACAAAGGCATCAATTATACACTTTATATGTATGTATTTCAATCTCTCTTTCCATATATTTTTCTAGGTTGGGACTAGTCGAAGTTTTTTCTGGAAAGAGCCGTTAATATTTGAACTAAAACCGAATCAAGGCCAAAAAGTAAACTTCAAAAAAATAAACTACACATATCTCACACTATATCTTTATCATGTTTCCCCCTTTCTTTCCTTTGCTTGTAATTGTATTTGGCAACTGCGTGAACTACTTTTCGGTTAGTTTTAGTGCCTTGTCTCGTTATTGTTGCACTACATATATACTCTATAAAGTTCTATCAGTTTTGACACAATTAACAGCGCTATTGTTCAATTAGTATTAAGAATATGAATATGTATGTATATAGATAGTTTGATAGATTTGTGCGCATTCTTATATGGCAGTAAATTTTGGGACAATTCATAGCACGGGAGACGACGGTTTACTACGGACTTTGAATTGGAATTGGGTTTAAGTATTTCTTTTGTACTAATTTAAATGGAATACAGTGGTTTTTCTTTCTTTTGATAGGGTAGAAGTGTTTGATCTCTCTCTCTAGATTTAAGTTTAGTAATACGTATTGTTGGGGAATTTCTTTCCTTGCTTGTTGCTATTTCTTGTTGCTTTTCTCTCTTTCGTTGTTGTTGTTGTTGTGTCAGTAACTGCTGCTAGCTAGTCCTAATGGCACTTGTTACACTCATCTTCACTCATATCGTTTTGCTTTCTTTTCTTTTATCATCATCTTTTTTTTTTTTGGTAATTTACAACGAATATTGCATGTTTTATCTGTTAATCGTTAATCGTTTTTGTTCTGTTTTTTAGTTGTTGCACTTACAGACTACGACGAATTTTATGTAGAATTGCATAATGCATCTTTGATAAAATCGCTTAAATCACATTTATGTATATTTATATACTATGTAAACATTTATCCAACTAATTATCGACTTATATATGCGTGTGTGTGTGCGATGAACATAATTAAACTATGTATTGTATATGCCGTAGTTATCGTTATCGTTAATCATAAGTGTAAACTTGTATCGTAATTGTTATCATATCGTACACGCATAGGGCACACGCAGCCAGTCAATAAGTGTGTGTGTGTGTACATATCGTATTTATGTATATCGTATCGTATCGTCTCAGGCAAAATGATAATAGTAAGCGAAACAGTGGAACAAACGCTGGCAACAAACGATGATCTCGTGATGCTCATCTTCTCCTTCTTCCCTCTTCTGTTTATGTTTTTGCGATTAGTTATGTTTAGATTTCCGTGTCGCCCTGTGCTGCAATTAAAAAAAAGAAAAAAAAACAGTTGTAGTTAGTAATGCGCCTTTGTTTATCGATAACAAAGTAGATGACTCAACAGTATTTAAGGAGGTATTTTGAGGTCAATCGTGGCACGAATTTATTGTTATCTTTAAATACATATTTAACAAACTAATTATGCTGTATATTATTCTGCGGGGAAATACCCTACGATGACTCACAACACAAGATATGTATTTACGATAATAATTAACAAATAAAGATAACTGTTAGAAAAACAGAGGATTGAGTGCTTTTGTACTCGCCTAATAAATACCCTGCTTTACGATTAGAGATCTTTATAAATAAAACATAGAACAGATGCAGCAATTGAATTCGTTTGCATAAGGTACCCTGCATAAAGATTAAGGTTCTTCATGGATATAACATTATAGAAATAAATATAGAACAGATTTAGAAATTGTATTCATTATTTTCTTTATTTCTCTTGTTGTAAAGTTGCTACAATTTCTTAATTGTTTACTGTATATGTTATATTCACTGCCATAAAAGTTTAAAGCACGCGTCTTATCAGTACGCAAGGTTACATATATGTATATGTATGTATGTACATATAGTATGTATGTATGTGCCTGATATTGGACAACATTTGTGATTTACCTTGAGGAAGAAAAAACGTACTTTCACAGTGCAAACAGAATGAGTTTTGGAAAAGCTTTTAGCAAAGCAGACCTGCCTGCTGCTGCTGCTCTGCATTGTGATTCATAGAAAATCCTGGGCAAGTTTACAAGAGTCCCCCACCTCACGCCCCCACTCTCTTCTTTTCTCACTCTCGCTATACGGTAAATATTTGCCATGAAGTCTGCACAAACAAAATCGATAGCTTTGGCCAACGAACGGATTAAGTCAATAAGACATGGAGGTGAAGTTGCATGAATATTTGTGTGTATGTACAGTTGCGGTTAAAATAATAGCACCATTGGCACGATATTTGTTCGTCACAGTTTTTCTGGTTTATCTGACGCTTTTTGATTATTTTCTTTACTAAAATTTAATGATACAATGCTTCTCAATGAATTAACGAAAAAAGTTAGCAGATCTTATTGGTAGTTTTTAAAATAATTGCGAAAACAAAAGAAAACCTTCGAATTGCGGCGGTAACAAAAATAGCACTATTGTTCAAAGTTGGTTAAAACTAAATAATAAAACAAAATATTTATTCAGGAAATGAATTATATCTATAGTAATATGTTTTAGTAATATTAATATTTAGTTGCGTGGCCTTTGTTGGTGATCACACCTGCACATCATCTAAGCATGGAGTCGATCAAATCTTGGCACCGTTCTTTAGGAATTTTGTCCCATGAATCCTTCAGAACAGCCCAAAGGTCCTTATTATTTATGGGTTTAGCTTCAGAAACCTTTTAGTTAACGTCCGACCAAAGGTTTTTAATAGAATTCAAATCCGGTGACTGAGCAGGCCATTCCATAAGGCTGATCAAGTTCTCCTCAAACCATTTACGAGCTTTCTTGCGGGTATGTTAAGGATCATTATCCTGCTGGAATACCCAGATCAAAGGTATTTCGTATTCGGCATATGGCAACATAATATTTTTTAATATGTCCGTGTAAACATGTTGATCCATGATCGTTTTTATGCAGTGTATCGGACCTACTCCATGAAAAACAAGCCCACACCATGATATTTGAGTCTCCATGTTTTACCGACTTAAATGTTAAACGAGGATTATATTCAGCTTTTGGTGGACGGCGAACATAAGAACGAGAGCCTTTACGGCCAAACAAAACTATTTTGCCCTCATCTGACCACAATATGTTGCGCCATTTCTCCACGGGTCAATCCAGGTGTGACTTGGCAAACTGAATGCGTTTTGACACATGTTTCGCTGTCAAAAGTGGGACTTTTCTTGGGCTGCAGGCATTCAGGTTATTTAGTCTCAAATGTTTACGGACTGTTTCCACGCTTGCAGCTATCTGAAGCTCCTTTTTTAGCTCCGTAGCCGGCTTTAAAGGCTCCTTCTTGCATTGCCGAACCAAGCGATTGACCTCCAATTTGGTCAGTGCAGGCTTTTTTCCACGTGGTTCTTCATTTTTTTCGAATAATATTGCATTGCATATCATTTTATTTAAATATCCGACAATTTTAACAATTTCAGTATAAGTTTTTCCCTCTGAGATCATGTTTTTGATCAAAGTTATTTTTTCGTCGGTACAATGCTTTCCGTGACCCATACTGAGAAAATGTATCCTTTTCCTTTCGAAAAAACTCAATCCAAATCTTTAATACAACTGCCTTTTTAAAATTAGGGCAAAATAAACCGAGAGCAAGCACTTATACCAATTTTATTCAGCAAAAACGTGATTAGTGCTATTTTTGTTACCGCCTGGTTTCGTGCACTTTTGCACTGATTACCCAAAAATAAAAAGAACCGTTACATTGAGATGGTAAAAATAGGTATCTTATAAAGACAACATATTGTACATATTCATCGAGGAGTCGAACTTTAAAAAAAGTTGACAAAAGATACATTTTTTTAGGAAGACAAATTTTCACCTGCAGTAGTGCTATTATTTTAACCGCAGCTGTATGTGCACATGTGTGTGTGTGTGCACATTGTGCATACTCTTGAACTTTATCTCAATTAACATTTTAACCTTTATTAATTGCGATAAGCCTTGCATAATACCACTGTTCCGTCTCCCTCTCTCTCTCTCTCGTACGCTCCCTCTACTAATGTTATTAATACTGTTACACTTGACGTAAACAGTGTTGCAAAATGCGAATCAACATTTGACACTCAAGTTGAGGCGAACAATCGCTTCGCTTGTCTTATCACTTGTCAGTTTTTATCAATTGTGATTATGCGATGGAGGCGACAGCTGATTAGCAAATAAAACAGAAATTTAACTAGACACCAATACATACACGCAAATATACATACACTGAGAGGGGTGGGGTAAGCAAAGGGGAAAGAGGAAGCGATTCAATTATGCACTCCTCAATTTATGGCTCACTTTGCGCTTATCTGCCCACAACGTTTCTCTCTTTCTCTCTCTTTCTGCATAATTACAGGCATATTTAGCTTCCTCTATATATACATACATACATATGTATATTTTCTCATATGTTTTTTCTGTAGGCCAACAGGTTTTGTTTCGCATACAAAACACAAATTACTTTGTTTTTATTTTTGTTATTCTGCTGCTTCTTCTTTTTCTACTTTTGCTTTTTGTTATTGTTATTATTATTATTGCGCTGAGAGCCAGCCAATTATCGGCGCATTAATTGTTTATATGTATGTGTTGTGTATGTTTGTGTTGTATGTGTGTGTCTGTTGTTGTTTTTATCGGCATGTGAAGCGCCCGCGCGACAAAGTCACGCTTCAATTTCAATGAGAATACCATACGCCACGAATGTCGTATGTCGTTGCTGGAGAGTCCCATTGTGCTTTGTTGTTGTTTCTGTTGGACTGCGAGTTATACAAGTGTATTTATAGCTGATCCGATAAGACAGATGCGCTTTTCCCCCAGGCACATACACATTTTCCGCAACAATTTTCCATTAACGGAAGCGAACTACGGATTGTCTGTGTGTGTGTGTGAACATATTCTGAAGCATTAACAAATCGGAAATACCTCTACATGTACTTGCATTCTACATTTACAAAGCAAGTGATATCGTAAACTTAACATTGGCATTCCATAGTTCTGTTAAATCACGTACCATCCACACACAGGTCGCAGGCATTTCGCAAGCTCGTAACAAGGCTTATAAAATAATATGCACAGAAATAGATGACACCCCTTTTGCAGCACTTTATTATAGGGTATAAACACAGTTATGCCGGCAATTATCCGTAACTTTTTCATGCAAATGAGTCCAAGCAAACGACAGCTGATTTGTGTCTCGAAAAAAACCAGCACCATGTTCCAGTTTGGAGTGCGAAAGTGCCTAGATCCACTTCACAGACACACACACAGACACACATTGCAGAGCTGCTTTGAAAGCTCATTGACTGTTGCTGCTGCTGCTGTCTGTGTATTGTGTCATGTTGAGTGCATGTGGAACATGTTGAATAAGTTCACGCAGTGAAACAATGCAATTGCTGTGTGCTCACACACACACATGCTTTGTGCAATATCGTACGTAACTCTGCTATCAAAATCCAGCAGATTTTATTATAATTATTATTTTAGTTTTGGGGCATTTGCGTGATGTCTCACAAAATGTGACAACGGCGGTTGGGAAGGTTTGTTATGAAAAACGAGCTCGCAACACGAAGTTCCCCTCTTCCTTTAACCCACCTCCCCCATCACTTTCGAACGAGACTAACAGAAATGCGCGCATACAGTGGGAATGAATCATCACAGCACACAAAATTCCGCGTATCAGCTACAGCTACACCAACAACAACAGAGACAGTCATGAGTTTCATGTGGTTCAATAAACGAAACAAAGTCAAAACAGAAATAAGAGAAAAACCAAAACGTAAAACCTTTTGCGCGCAAGGTGAAATTGAAATTGGGGGGCACATGTCTGTGCACGTCAACGATACATTTGAAAATCGAACGCACAATGAAAACAAAACGGAGGTGAAACGAAGGAGGGAGAGGGAGTGGGAGAGAAAACGAAGGTTTAGTCATTGCACAGTTTAGTTTGTATTTGTATTTTTGTTGTTGTTTTTCTTTTGGGCGTTTGCCTGACCACACTACTTAGGTAATGTGTACATGTGCATGTGTGTGTGTGTGCGTGTGAGGAAGGCTGCCTGCCGTTCAATGTCGTTTGCAAAAAAAGAGAGCCGCAAGCACACGCAATTACACTGCATAAATAAACATATGTGTGTGTGTGTAAGTGAGTAGGGCCTTTCACGCACACGCATGAAACTAAATTTGTACTTTGGTCCCAACGTTGCCACTCCCAGCAGTGTAGCCGGCAAAAAAAGGGGCAGCCTGCTGCTGCAACTGCAGCAAGAAAACTGGAAATACACCAACACAAACAGCAGTGAGTGTCTGTCTGTATGTATGCAGGCATATTTATTTACATATGTATTGCACATACATACATATGTACGTGCATATGTACGACACATGCAATTTAAATGCCCATATTGATTTCCCGAGTTAAATATTTGCAAAATGATTATTCATTGCGCTGCCAGCGTTGCTTCTGTTCGTTATCGCTGTCATTGTCCACTAAGACATTTGGCATACAACAAAGAGCTCATAAAACAACAAAAAAAATGTTACTTGCGCTCCAAAAGTGACACTCTACACAAACACTCGAACATACGAGTGGTATGTACAAACATATGTACATATTAGAGTCCTGCATGAATACATTGTACTGTAGAGTTGTGTACTGCACCCAAATATACTGTACTTATTTTTGACTGTACAACATTCACTTACATTTATTTTAAACAGTACTCAAAAAATGGTACCCATACTAAAAGTGAATGATTTAATTGCTGTTTTGAATGCATTCATGCAGTACTCTAATATGCATGTGTATAGTACATAATTCATATGTAAGTGTGAACATACACATACAACAGCTGCCTACTGCTGCTTCTTGCTTCTTTTCCCTTCGGGAGTTGCGGCACAAAGCGGAAAGCAAAAGTATTTGCCGCTAATATAAACAAATAAACAGCCAGAGAAAGAGAGAGAGATCCGGTAGAAAAGTGCAAACGCACTATGACAGTGGGAGTGAGGCAAACAGACAGACACAGAGTGAATGAGTGAGCGCCAGTGAGGGGGTCCAAGAGATAGGAAAGAGAGCGTCGTTGTGGCGCACAGTAACAGTAAGAGAAGTGAGAGCATAAAAATAGCCCACAGTCAGTCAGCGTCGTCGTCGTCTTCGTCGCCACTGCACAAGCAATTAAATTCAATAAGTGGCAGGCGGTGAGTGAGGAAATTATGCAGACAAAACGAAAAGAATGAAAAGACAATAGTCGAGAGACACATTACATACATTTACTGCACAGCAACTGCAGCAAGCTAACTGCAGCACAGCAACACTATCGCACAGTGGCATAGTAGTATACCTAGACTAGCATCATTGCAATCTAGATTCCAACTGCAGCACAGTAACACTGTCTCACACAGTGTTAGTATTTTGCTTCCATTATCAAAATCAACTTAAATTCCACAAAGTTCTTTCTAGGAATTTGATAAAAAAGCAACGTCCAGTAGTGCGGGGGACTTACTATTGCTTAAGTATGCGTGTCTGTATTGTATAACAACAAAAACACATGTGCAGATGTCCCAGTGTGTATGTGCTGCTGCTTGATAAGCAACTGAGCTTGATTGCATGTGTGTGTGTGTAGGTGGAGGTGTTATAGTGTTGATGTCTGCGCTGTGCTGTGCTGCGCAGTGTGTGAAGTGAAGTAAAGTTTTTTTTATTATTATGTATGACTTTTTTTCTTTTCACATTTTTTTTTTTAGCAGACAAAGCAATATTCCGCGTCTTTTCTTTGCTGTCCAACAGGAAATGCGAACGAGCGTATTAAATGGCTACTGCTTCACATACGTAATTGTTGTTGTTGCTTCACATTTGTATATCTGACTGTATGTTATTTGTGTACATGTGTGTGTGCACTAGTTTTCAATGGGCCTTGCTTTTTCAGCAACAAAATTAAGCCAAGTAGCCCCCAAACGAAAGCTCAAGTCGAAGCTCTGATGCTCTTACGAGATAAGATCGCCCTACTTTATCAGCACAAATTAAGCAATTTATCCCATTAACAGTTAAATGGCAAATATTACGCATTTCGTTTCATTTTTAAATGCAAACCACATCGACAAATAGCTAACTAAACCACTAAAATTCAACATGATTCAAATGCTAATGCAACAGCGACAGCGACGCGTGTGTGATAAACAAAAATACACTCTATTACATACATAGCACACACACACACTGACACACACATGAATGCAGGCATACTTAACCTATAAGTAGATTGCAGACAAACTTGAACGAGACCTTGATCGAATATAATCTGTTTCACAAGTATCGGCAACTGATTAGGCGGCGGGGCAACTCATTAAATTTTTCTACAACGTGTTTCCAACTCTCCCCCTTCACTCGAGAAAGAAGAAGAAGTTAAAGAGAGGAGGAAGACATACAACAGATTCATAGATGAGAAAGATGGGATTGGAATTGGATTGGATTGTCATTTCCATTGAATTAGAAAACCAGTTTTGTTGTTTTGCAACATTTCCCTAACGATGTGACGACGATCGAGTTGTTTGACGTAGGGAATTATAGCTTTTATCCGACAAAATTAGCAAGAGTATACAAATTCTAAAGAGAAAGAAAACTATTTATCATGCTCTTTACTCAGTTCATTTTCTAAATTCGAAAAGAATCCAAAGAATTTATCAGTTTAGTTAAACAGACATTAATCTTTTACTCAATTCTCTCTGTAATCGTTCAGTATTTCATATAATTTATGCATATTCCGCACTAAATATATTAAGTATTTTCATGAGAAATATTTCTGATTCACAGCATTAAGTATAGATTAGAAATAAAAGAGAAACGGCTGCCATAAGAGAGAGTAACTTAGTGAGCTGTTTTAGCTTCTGGAAATCTAATTAAAGTTTGATGATTCATTTGAAATAGAATCGAAAACATGATCATTTTCATAGCATATTATATTTAGTGGTTTAATTTGATATATAATGACTGTTTTATAGGTTTAATATAATGTGTTATGCATGTTTTATATCTGTATATTGCTGAGCAGCTATAACATTGATTGATTCGAGAAAAAAACGACCTATTCAGACCTATTGAGTTTAAATATAAGGTACTATAAGTCATCAACCTTTGGTTTCAAACTTAAGTTTATTAGTTAATACTTATTCGTTTTATTCCAAATATGAACCATTTTATTCATTTACTTGTTGCCTTTTTGATGAATATTTTAAAATTTCTCTCGAAGAAGAAGATTTACCACTGAAGAACTCAGACAATCAATGTTCGCAGTCTTCCATTGAACAAAGTTTAATCTAATTATGATTTCTAAAGGTTTTTAATCCTACGATGTTATTTAATGTATAACTCTATGACACTAGTTAAGATACTAAGCAGAGACAATTTTCATATCGTTAAGGGTTTTTTTTGAATAGGTTATTGGACTGTTTTATCTATATTTGATTGATTAGTAAAAGAAGTAACCTAAATCCAGTTAGATACCCTCAACTCATCCTCATTTTTAAACTGTTTATTGGCATTTGTTTTCTTGAACAGTCTAGTGAGTGTTTAATATTGTTATATATCTAAATAATTCGATTATATGACTGCTGACTTACCAATTAACGGTGTTATCGGCCAGCGATGTACAGCGCATGCCAGCTGGACAGACGAGACAGACAAGATGATGCTGTTTTTCTTTTTTTAAATCCCTCGATTCGTAACGTTTGTTCCATCGTTGATGTTGTTGTTGATGTTCTGTTTATTAGACTACTAATGAAAGACTAATCAGCATTTTGTTCCAGTTTCAATTTACACACAGAGAAATAGATAACCCTCACAGCATTCTATACCATCTATACATATATGGTATGGTATATATAAAGTGGAGGCAGCAGTGGATGATCGTCGATCTGATCTCTCTCTCTCCCTTTCTCTTTCTGACTGTTGTTCACATCACGCATAGAGCAGCCTAGCCGCACGATGATGTTGATTGCACATTAACTATACATTGCGACGCAGCACCTTCTTGGCAGCCTTGATATTGGGCACCAGGGCCTTGACTTCGCTACAATCGTCGAGGAACGGATGCCGTAGCAGTTCGTCGGCGGTGGCGCGCCTATCGACTTCAACTTGTAGACAACGATCGAGGAAATCCTGTAGGCTGGGACTCAATTTATCCCAGCTCTTGATATCGGGCCTGCCATTGGCAGCGATCAGATAGAGGGCACGCAGCGGCGTCTCATACAGATACGGAGGCTGGCCGTCAATCATTTCGATGGCCATAATGCCTATCGACCAGATGTCCACTTTCTTGCCATACTTCTTGCGCGTAACCACCTCAGGTGCCATCCAATAGGGGGTGCCCACCATAGTCTGACGCTTCTCATCTCCCTCGATGTTCGCACAGAAACCAAAGTCTGTCACCTTCACTGATCCATCCATGCCGAGCAGCACATTATCCGATTTGATGTCACGATGTATGATTCCCTTGGCATGCAGGAAACTAATGGCATAGAGTACCTCGCGGCACACGCAGGCAATTTGACGCTCCTTCATCACGGTCTCGGTGACAACATCGGTTAGAGGACCGCCGTCCATATACTCCATCACAACCCAGAGCTGATCCTCTGGCTCCAGTAGATATGCATCAAGGAAATTAACCAAATTCTTATGATTGAAATCTTTTAGCACACGTATTTCGGTGAGTATGAGATCCTTGGAGGATTGATTCTTCATCTCGATCGTCTTGATAGCGACCTGTGATTCAGACTGCATGTCGCCAGCGATAAAGACAATACCGGATGCACCTTTGCCCACCTCTTGTGTGGTCTTGTAGCGTTCTCGCGGATCTTCTGGATTGCATATGGCGCGCAGTTCATCATAGACCTCTGCATCGGTTTTCTGTGTACGCTTCTCCTTCGATCGACGCAATATCGTCTCTTCGGGCGCATCATTATCACCGTTATTCACATCATTGCTCGCAGCATTGCTCTGTGCGGGCTTTATAATGATCGTATCGGTGTTGATCAACGTCCGATCATCACCATCTCCTCTCAGATCCGATTGACGTGTGAATCTCTGATGGATAATGCTACTTGGCTTTGGCTTGAGCTGTGGCTTGGGCGGTTTAACAGTTGAATGCGATGATTTCTTGGGCGGCACCGGTGGTGGCTCTAGGTCACTGCTCTGCGCTTGTTTGACTGGCTTCAAGGTTTCACGATTCAAATTCGATTCCAACTCCTTGATCACTTCGTTCAGTGCATCCAATGGTATAACCGATTGTTGGCTACTATCGATGCTGCTGCTTTTACTGTTTGGTGCCGAACTGCCGCATCCGCTGCTGCTTTCTGTGGCCGTTGAACTGCCGCTGCCATCGTCATCGTCGGATTTCTCGAATTTCTCGATATCCTGTGATTTATGCTTGTTCTTGTAATTGACATAGTTATCAATCTCTTTGGACTCCTCGTGTATGACATCCTCGGTGATGAAGGGTTTGAATACCTCTTGCTCCTTCTTCTTGATCGAGTAGTTGTAATACTTGACCGCATGATATGCTGCATCCGGATTCTTATCCTGCTCGTCGCGTGTGATCTGTGTGTTCATCAGGCGCACCCATGGTGTGGGCAGACCTTCCAGATCGCCGGTCTCCTGGTTGCGGGATACATGAAAGTGACGTTGGAAATTTGTCGGTGCACCGATCTCGGAGATTTGCTCCTTCTTTTTGAACCACTTGGTGAAACTCATGTTCGTGATGTTTTCGCCTCTTCTCGGGCCTTTCTCCTTGCTTTATAATCTTTTTCTTTGTTTTGGGCTTGCACTCTGTCTCTCTCTTTCTCTGTTCTTTTGCTATCGCGAACGTTGGAATTTCTTCTTGAAAATGCGATTAGCTGCGCTCAAAATGGGAAATTGTATTGAAGCGCGCGGCAGCGATTTGTTATTACCGTAGGTAGAGCTCTACCTCATTCTCCTTCTCCCTCACTCTCTCTCTCTCTCTTGCTTGCTTGCTGCAGGCTGTCACTCTCACTCGTTTAGTGCTCACTCACAGAGGGCCAGCCGTGAGTCATAAACATACACACACGGACACTACTACTGTATATATTGTATGGGAGTAAATGTGTTGTTATTCTTGTTGTTTCTATGTATGCATGTACGTGTGTATCTGTGTGCGTGTCTAGGTTTTAACATTCACTCGTTATCTACTCGATAGTTAAAGTTTGCTTGAGCTTTTGCTTTTGCAGACACCATGAATATAATACAAAATCTTTGCCATTTTGTGCGCAGTGTAGAATTTTCACTTTTTATTGCCTACTCACTTGCTTAATTAATGCAATTATTTCTACTACTTTTTAATTCATACAGTGTAATCACAATTTTTCAATTACCACACTCACACACGAAACACTCGGATAGCACACGCACACATTTTTCTCTTCTTCTTTTGCTTTTTCTTCTTCTTGTGGAACGAGACAACGGGCACAAAAGGAGTGGCCGCGGCAGCGTCTTGTTCTTTCCCTTGTCGTTTTTGTTGTTGTTGTTGTTGCCGTTGCTGCCGTTGTGTTGTGGTTAATTTGCGTTAGCCGCAAATACTTCTTTGTTCCTACACATTCCTTTGTTCGATCAAATGTTTTATACACATTTGATTCTGTATTATTTTTATTATTATTTATATTGGCTGCAGCAGAAAACGTTGCTTTTTTAGTTAATAACTACTTTTAACTTTTTTCTTTACTGCAAGTCGCGCTGCACTCGGCCGTACTGCTATCGCACTCGCACGCACACACACGAACAAGTGACTGTGTGACCGTAGACTGCAAGTGCCAAAACACTTTATACAGCATAACGACCATTAATACTGAACTCCGTTTACCACGTATTATATGGCGATTTTTATATCTCAATTTTCAGTTATTGCTAAACTTTTGTCATTTTTAAGCAAACGTTCTATAAATATAGGAAAATCGGGTACTAATAATTATTGAAATGAAAATCAGTCAGTATCAAAGAATATATAAATACCAGACATTTCAAAATATTATTTTGTTTAAAATATAAATCAAATTTGCAATATTTTTTTGTTTTACACGATATATTTCAACTCTTAATAATTGAACACAAGTTAGTTGCAATTTAATATTAAATAATTGACATACAAAATGTAATTACAATATTATTAAAATGAACGACGGTGTGGCCAGCTGGCGAAATGCACTTAAAGCATCGATACTCAGCCAATCTGGATGCATTCAGCAGCGATACCAATACAAAATCTCGACGGTAACGTTTATTTGCAGCAATATGTCAACCTGTACGTCGAATACTCCCGAATCATTAGTTACAAGTTGTTGCATTTGCTGCTGATCGTAGAAATTTCGAACTTAAGAGCTACTGTTCATCGTATCTTCGTCATAGTCTAAATATTCGGTATTGTGATTATTAGTCAAAGTATTGTTTTGCCGCGGACGTATCAACATTCGCGATGCTTTCACCGAATATTCATTGTGCCAGTTGTCCCACATAATGCCCGAGTGTCCATTTAAATTGGACTGAGCTTCCTGGCAACGATCGAACCACCAACCATCGCAACCATCATCGGCATCGTAGGCCCTGAACTCCATTCGATTGTGATATGCCAGGGCATCGCTAGCTGTGCTCATTTCATTCAGTTTGCCAATCACCAACTGGTAGTTGTAACTTTCGCTATCCAGTCGGAATAGGCCATATTCGGCCCAGGTGCGAACACCCGCGTGATCCTCTAGTTCGATACGCAGTTCGTAATCATCGCGATACACAATACGGTGAATGTATTGCAAACCAAACCAAAAGTTCTCGTCAAGATTACCGAATCCAGCGCGATACTCGTCCCAGCTGCGATTAAAGTTAAAGTTCTCACGGAATCTTTTAGTATCTTTGTCCATGTCGAGAATGCGCCGTTGTATCACTGTCCACGCAGGACCATCTGTGGCAAATGTGCAATATCGTTCATTAAAATCGCGCTGCACTTCGTTCCACTCGGGCTCCACAAATTTATAGACACCATCCACACGTTCGTCCAGCTCAAAGCAATCGGCCTTCGCAGGCTGCGAGTAAACTAATATTGGAATATTGGTGAGTACTTTTGGGTCTATAAAGTGTTACTCCATTCTCGACTTACCAACTTTCACTTCTTTCTGCATTAAGTTTTCTTTAGTTGTTGTTATTGTTTTCGTTTCCTTTTCCACTGTCATTTGTACCTCTTCTACTGCCTGCATTTGCAGCAGCTGCTTAACATTTGAGTGTATTTCCTGCAGACTTCCAATGGGTTCCAGGCTCCGCAGCAATTGCTGTACGTGCTCATCCATATGATTGAGTGTTCTATTGATATTGCTCTCCCACCAATTGATGCTCAGCTCTGGCACGTGAGTGAGATGACCCAACTTGCTGAGCACACTGCTAAGGCGCAACTCAATCATGTGCAGCCTGCGCTCTTGCAATGCCTGTGTACGCTGGATCTGAGTCAATTTGCATTCCACTGTGGATGCTACGCTCGTGCTCATCAGGCTTGCGATGAGTACAATTTGTAATATTGTGCATATCTTTCATGTACATTCGAGTATGTAAGGGGGAAAAGTAATGAATGAAACCTTTCGTTCTGCCACACTGTGCGCCACCTTACCTGCAACATGTTCCCTTCGCATTGATGAGCAAATTGAAACTAAATTTGAAATGAATTTGAAACTTATCTTGAACTTCTTGTGTTCTCATCTATTTCTCTGGCTCTTTCCGCTGCCATCCCCAACATGTGTTGCAAATTAACGAAAACTTTTTGATAATTTATGGTTTTTTTTCCTTGTATTTTTTTTTTATGTTTTTTAATTATTTGTACGAATATAGTTGTTTTCATGTTTTTCTTTTGTTGCGTCCTGCATTTCATTTCAAATAATCAACGACTCTTTTACATAAAGTTGTGAGGTTGCTTTTTTAATTAATATTTAGAATAATAAAAACACAAAAGCAAGTTTACATTAATATTATATAAGAAAATTAAAATAGAATATAAACATTTCGCATGAATTACAAAATTATTCCGTGTGTATGTGTGTGTGTTGCTGTTTCTTCTTGTTGTTGTTGTTTACCAAAGTTAAGATTAATTTGTAAATTTAAATGTCTAGAATTAACAACTAGAGAAGTATTAGAAATGAAAGCGCCTAAATAACTAAATACAAGAATTCATTTCAGGAGGCGCACTTGATTTCCGTATTTGTTTTTGTTTTATGTCTATAATCATTTTCCCCCGATTTGAAGTTATAATATACATATATTTCTATATATTCATAAATTGTGGGGCAACTCTGAAAACGACAAAATGTACAGTTTTTGTTATTGTAGGTGCGCGATTACGAGGTAAATCAAGATAGAACGTGTTTACATTATATTTTGCGATCTCGTTTGATCCATAATAACTACCATAATATTATATAATAATAATGTATAATATATATCTATTGTATATATATATATATATATATGTATATATCTTTATATATATATATGTATGTATGTATATGTAAAACATAGCGCACTTTCGACTTGTAGCCCAAGTGAGTTTTAGTTTTAGAGCGTGTGTTTGTGTTCTATGGTAGCGTTATTATCATTATATTTATCATTAACATTATTCATTATTTTCATACATACATATCTTCTTTTTCTGCTTCTTCGATCTAACTGCTAAAGCTCCAATCTCACCGCCATCTTTTTGTATCTTTCTCTATTTACATTTTGAATATTTCACGAATTTGCTTGTGTCTGTTTGTGTATGTGGGGGAGGTTTCTGGTGTATATGTGTGTGTGTATTCCTTCTTTTTTATCTTATTTAAAACTAAATAACTTAGAAATTGCTTAGAAAATACGCTGCAATGCTTTCTTTTCTCATCTCTTCCCCCAAAGTTCATTAACAAATAAACAGAATCGTTTAAAACAAGTTAAAATTAATCGCACTATCGATGTTCGACTATTGATGATTATCGAGCGATCATCGCTGTTTTAAAAAATCGACAAATTCTAAAAAATGAAATTAATATTTTCACATGATCTTAACACCTTTGGATTAGTTAACTGGTTTCCTTTCTTCTCTCCTCTCTAGCATTTCTCCTCTTCCTTGTCTTGCCCTTTCTTGCTCCTCTTCTCTGCCTGCTCTGCTTAGACTCTCTTGCGCACCCGTTCGTGCCTCACGGCACCCGCATTGCGCTTCCATTCGGGATCATTGGGATCGTCATCGACAAAGGGATCCTCCTCGGCAAGCTCCTCCTCGTCGAGTCCCTCTTGCTCACCCAAATAGGCATCGATGCTGGCGCTATAGAGATTCGCTTCCATTCCACCATTGCCGCTTTTGCTGCTGGCTGGCAGCAACTTATCATCATCATCTTGCGGCGCCAAATGATGATGATAATCATCATCGTCTTCCAGCAGCAGCACCTCTTCATCCTCCTCATCATCATCCTCCTCCTCCTCTTCATGCTCCTCTGGCTCATAGTCAACGCCATCGTCATAGTAACCCTTGCCACCGCCATTGATTTTTGTTGCAGCAGCTGCCGCTCCTCCTCGCTGTGTATTCTTGCCTCCATTGAGTCTCGTTGTTGTTGTTTTTGTTGCCAATTTGTTGGCCTTTGTCTTGCTGCTGCGTCGACTGCCACCAGCGTTGGGTGTCGCCGTGCCACCGTGTCCATCGCCTCCTCCATTGGAGGATACAGATTTGCTTTTAGTGCGCTTGCTGGGCACATGCACGTGCACGTGCGTCATCTGCTGTCGCGGCTCCGTCTTCATCTCCTCCAACATGTGCTGATAGACCTCCTCTGAGAGAGGGAACTGGAGCTCCTCAAACGGAGGCGGCTCCTGTGGCAGCTGTAAAAGGAAAGCAAGATGCTGATTACATTTCCATGTCCTTCCTCTCTACCTTTCGCACTTCTTTTACTTACCTCTCTTGTGTCTGGTGTGGCACTGCGTCGCTCGTGCTCCTTTAACTTGCTGGACGTGGTGCGACGACGCTCTTGACGCTTTGCTGTTGCTGGCACATCGCCTTCATTGCTGATGGCATCGAGTGGATGTTGCATTGTCTGTGCCAGCGGCGAGGGAATGCTCTCATTATCCCCTGCTGCTCCCGCTGCTGGTCCCGCCAAATGCAATGAGGAGGCAGCTGGAGAGGCAGGATCTGGTGTATTGGCGCCACTCGACTCGGCACGACTGTCGGCACGTCGATTGGCACGCGATCGATTGGTCCACGAGAGTTTCAGGAATGTCTCGAAGCGACGTCGTTCCTCAATTAGCGCTCGCTGATGCCGCACCAGGTACGCCTCATCCGAAGTGTCCTCGAGCTCATCATCATTGGCAGCAGGAGGAGGAAAAGCTGCTTCTGCTGCTGCTCCCTCTGGCAGGTTTGCAGCCACTTCTGCTTTATTGTGCAGCTGTAACTTGGGTCTCTTATTGGGAGGCGGGTCTGCAGCAGCAGCAGCTTCACTTGGCTTCAGGTCCTTCTCCTTATCCTTCTCCTTCTCGCTGCTCTCTTTGCTAATGTGATTGACAGGAATGCGATTATTGTTTTTTTTAGTTTTGCCATTGATTGGCGGCGCCAATTTCAGTGGAGCCTGTGGCTGCTTCTCCTTTTCTTTCACTGGCTGCTCCTGTTGCTGCTGTTCTTCCTCTGCAGACTGCAGTTTGCCATTTGTCAGACCATTGCTGACTGGTACTGCTGCTGCTGGTTGTGGCAGCTTCTCACGTGTCTTAAGAGCATTACAGTCTGTCTGTGCTTTCTTCTTATCCAGCTGCTGTTTCAATCCGTTCACTTTCTTCACCTTCTCCTTAACAGCGCAATTATTATTGTTGTTGTTATTCAGCTGCAGCTTTAGCTGCTTAGCATCTGTTATTGCTGTTGCTGCTGTTGCACAAGTTGCAGCTGTTTTGTCTGTTGTTACAGCAGCAGCTGTTGCTTCATCTACTGCTGCAGCCTCTGCTGTTGTTCCTTTAGCTACTGCTGCTTTACTGTCTCCTCTTTCTTCTTCAGTTGCTGCTGCTGCAACTTCTGCTGCTGCTCCCACTGCTTCTCCTGCTGCAGCCTCTGCTGTTGTTGCTCCTCCTGCTATTGCTCCCTCTTCTCTTCTTCCTCCTGCTGCCTCTTCTACTGCAACCTTAGCCTGCTTCCTTTCCACTTGCGTAGCACAACCATTACTCTGTTCCTCAAGCTGCTCCACATTTTCATCTGTCGTTGCCGCAGCTCGTTGCTTCTTCTCGTTGTCACTGTCCACAATGCGCCACCTGCAGATGCAACAGTTAAACATATATCATTCATATATATATATATATACATATACATATATAGCTGGCTACTCACTTTGGTGTTGGTATCTCCTTGTAGGGCAGTATCTCCACACGCGTCTGTGCCGCAATGCTGTAGGGTATCACGATGTTATCAATGTCGTAAATCAAGCGACTGCGTCGTTCCGATAAGCTGCTGTGGATGGCATTAGTTCGGTTTAAATAGGTCAATCGTAAACTACTGTATACCCTTCTGGAGTTCTGCTCACTCGCAACATTACTCACCGATCGTTGCGATGTCCGTGTGTTTCTGAGGAATTGCGTCGACTGTGTTGTTGCTGTTGTTGCTGCTGCGTTTCCCACTGGGAATCGCTGACATCGCCACCAATCGATTGCTGATTGCTGCTGCTGTTCATATTGTTCTGGTTGTTGTTATTGTTGTTGTGTGTATGCTGTTGTTGTTGCTGTTGTAGTTGTTGTGTGGAAGAGGAGGCAGATTTGCGTGACTTTTTGGCGCCGTTGCCATTGCTGGAGATCAGTGAGGAATTATGTTGGCCGGAATCAGGATGCGAAGAGCTTAAACTACCGTTGTTCCCACTCGCCTTGGCCGACGACAGACGCTGCTTTTTGGCCACTACACACAGGGACAGCGGCGGCGTCCACACGGTTTAGATAGGTGATAGGGGCGCAGGAAGGGAAGGAAACGAGAGAAACGAAAACAAATTTGCAAATCAAAACAAATGTTGTTCGTTCATTTTGGGATGTCAAGTGTGTCGAGAGAGAGTGTGTGTCGAGAGAGTGTGTGTGCGTGTGTGTGTTGAGAGAGTGTGTGTGTAGAGAGAGTGTATAAATGAAGTGAGTATAAATGAGTGTATAAATGAAGAGTGTATAAATGAAGTGTATATAAATGAAGTGTTTATAAATGAAGTGTGTGTGTGAATAAGGGGTGTGTGGATGAGAGGTGTGTGGATGATGTGTGTGTTTGTGTGCGTCGAGTCGTGTGGAAAATGCAAAAGAAAATAGAAAATGAAAAGAAAAAAAGAAAAGAAAAGAAGAAGATGCAAATTGTTGTTGTTTTATGTTAATAATCAATTATCGAATTTGTCAATGTTTACAATAATTTACTGTTGGCCACAAGTGGCGTTGTAGTAGGCGTAGAAGAAGAAGAAGTTGTAGCAGTACCAGTACCATTTCCACTATCCACTCCAACGACGCCACCGACGATGCCGCTTTGTAATCGCGATTCCTTGTTGTTGTTTGTATTATTGTTGTTGTTATTATTATTATTAATATTACTGTTGTTGTTATTGTTAATGTTGGTGTTGTTGTTGTTGTTGCTGGTGTTGGCTGTGGCTGCGGCTGCATTGTTTGCTGTGTTGCTTCTATTGCTTTTGTTGTTATTATTGCGCTCCTTGCGTCGCACATAACGACGCTTGCCTGTCTCGCCCATACGACGCCCATTGGCGCCGCCAACGCCACCGCCACCACTGGCTGCCAACGCTTCACGTTCCGCCTTCCAAACGCTCTTCACAATCGCCTTGGCCTGACTGCGCATCACACGATATTGCCAATCTGGCTGACGACTGATCGCCTCCAGATGTATCGATTGGCAGACATCTAAAACAAGGGAAGGAAAAGATAGCAAAAGAAGTCAGTTAGATCTCTTTGTCTCCCTCATTCCTCGCTGTCGAGGATCTCCTGCTGCTTCTACTACTCACCATCTTTGAAGCTTAGCACTGGATGATAGCTCGCATCGAGCAATGCCACACGATTCTGTGGCATCAGCGTTTCGGGCAGTTCACGCGGCGCCGTCGGATCCGGCCGGCCAGTGCAGAGCGTGCATGGTACCTGCGGCCATTGGCAGCCGCATTTAATGTTGCTCGGTCGCGCCGCCTTCTTCGATATTGTATGCATATTGATTGTCTGGAAGAGTTTCCGTTTACGGAACTCGGACAGCATCAATGGCCGTGTGCGACTGCACAGCCAGTCAGCGGGCGTGCCGTCCTCCTGCAGTTGCTCCACTGATTGCTGCTGCTGCCCCATACCCGCTGCTGTTGTTGTTGTTGCCTGCTCCTTGTAGCCATTCTTTGGCGCTGGCGTTGGCTCCAGCAACACATCGCCCTTGTTGCGGCACAGATCGCTATACACATCGCTATGCTGTCGTATTTTCATCTCCAGATCAGCCACCTGAGTGCAGAGATAGGACCAGCGTAGCGCTATGGCGGCACGATCTCGCGAATAACGCCACACGGCTCGTCGCGTTCTACAATATGAAGAGAGATAGAGAATTATTTGTTTAGAAATTTAAAAGTATAAAGGTTATTCTTCGATTTTTTTAGAGGGTATTATAAATTGAGCAGCAAGACTTTTCATTAAAAAATTCTTCAACTTTCTTAAATAAACAGCAAATAGAATACAAGTTTAAAAGTAAAAAGGATCTAATATAGTTAATACAATGCTTAAAGAGCCTTTCGCCTGAGATATAGGTACAACTTGAGCTTAAACAGATGTTAGATCTATGCTTTAGTTTGAAGTGTACAACAGATGCAATAAAGATTTTTCGAGATGTATTATCATGAAGTAATGCAAAATAATTAGTGAAATTCATTGATTCTATAAAGAACTGAAGCTGTACTGCATAAATAAGAATTCCTATTAATATTCATCAACTTTCTTAGCTATATATAGTAAAAAACATGTTCATATACATAAAACAAAGAAAATATATGAGTAAAAAGGTACTGAGCATAAAATATATTTAATATATTGCTTTAAATTTACAAGTCTTGAGATTGAACTAAGACTTTAACTCAAATAGATGATAGATAATGCTTTAGTTTGAAGTCTACGTGAGATATTATAAATAAAGATATATTTGTAGATTGTATATTGTAGAAATTCATGTATCTTGTCTTAGGAAGTAGTAAAAGTAAGAAATTTAATTCATCTATTAAAATTCCTAGACTTTCTTAAATAAACAACAAAGAAAAGATAAAATTGATGCTATAAAAGTAAAATAACAGCTTTAAATATATGAAATAAATTGATTAAAGATCTCTAGTCTTCAGCGCACAGACATAAAGGACTAAGCTTTAATTGAAAGTCTTTTGTATTTCACGTTAAGTACAACACAAATAATACTGAATATTTAAATCATTTTCATATAAAAGTTTATTTACATATCAATGTGTAAATCCCTTTTAAAACTATTCAAAATTCGAATATCTAAATGAATTCTTTATACACATCATATAGTTAATCTGTAAATTATATCACAACTGCAACGTATCTAGAAAGTGCTTATCTATAGCACGAACTGTAGTGTGCCTACTCTATTTGATTAGGTATTCATGGCTTTGATGACGCATATGCTCATTACAAACACAAGTGTTCAACATTTGAATCTATAGAACACACACAACTTTAACTATATACAGGCTGTTAACGAGTTAACATTGCCATAACATTTGTGAAGTTTGTACACGAAATCATTCTGGAAATTTGGAAACTTACATCGGCAATGAAATTTGCTGGGAATTATTATAGTTGACCATCTCGTCGGCCGATTCGCCGCCCGAGCTCGACTCTGTGGCATCAGAGTCGATGGCATTCTGCACTTCACGCAGTTCCGTGTGCAGCAAACCGGCAACGTGCGTCAACTCGCTGGTCACATAGTTATCATAGTTGGGCACAATCTCATCGGGACGTGTCAGAGCAATGGCATCGCTTGAGCCAGTCGCTCCACCTCCCGTCGTCGTCGTTGTTGTTCCTGTGCCTGTCGTCGTCGTCGCTTCGATTGCCTGCTGTTGTTTGCGCGCCCTCTTGCCGGGCTGGGCTGCATTGCTGTACCACGAGGAAGAGGATGCCAACGATGCGGAACCACCACCGATGGTATGACAAATCTGTTGCTTACGCGCCGCCGTCTCAATGTGCCGCAGGACATTGCTCATTTGGCTGGCGGGCAGTGGATTCTTGGTTTGCTCCTCCCAAAAACCAGCACCAGGTCGACCAGAGACAATCGAGAGCACAGTATCTTCCTGCTCCGACAGCTTGGCACTGCGCACTGGCGCTGCCTTGTGGGACGTTCGAGCGGACCATTCCAAGATGCCGGCAATCTCCTCGCTCGCATGACGACACATTTGTCGCACCTGAAACTTGCGCATGCGACGCAACAGGAAATCCGTTTTCTGCGCCAACTCCTGCTGCTGCAGTTCCAGCTCCGCATGACTCTCCTGCCAGGGACGTTGTTTGTGTGTCGGCACACAATTATCTTTTATCGGCGACATGGACAACAAATGAGCTGCTGCTGCTGCTGCGGCTGCTACTGCTCCTCCTGTTGCTGTTGCAGTGCCTACTCCTGCTGCCGCAGCGCTACCCGCTGCCGTTCCTGTTGCGGCAGCTGCTGCCTCTTCCTCGTTGTTGAGGAAACAAACCTCGTTAAAGAAATTGAAATCACAGATCGTTTGCACAGCGTTGCCATCGAGTGTCTTCAGCGCTGTCAGCACCTCATCAATATCAGGATCCTCCAGCACGGCGCCAGCAGCGCCATCCTTGAGAAAATTTATCGAACTGGCGTTACTTTGTGGCGTTAGTAGCGCACCAGATTGCCGCGCAGAGGCGCCACCAGCAGCAGCCTGTGGTGTGGCGAGTATATCCGTATGCAGCTGCTGCTCCTGTTGCTGCACCACCTGCTGCTGCAGCTGCAAGTCTTGCACTTGCAATTGTTGCTGCTGTGCATTGTTGCTGGCGGCAACGTCTGCTGTTGCTGCTGTTATCGCTGCATTGGCGGCTTCCAACTCCGCTGGGCTTATGTCCACAATGGGCGGCAGCACAACACTCGGACTTCCATCGAGTTGACTGAGGCGTTCTGTGAAGATTGAAGAGTTGTTTGAAGATTAATTGATTGAATGTGATATAATGCATTATCGATCAAATGAATCATTCAATTAATTCTTAAATTAGTTGATTATTTATTAAAATATACAGAATTTCTATCGACTCGAGATGAGTTTAAATATTTGTTGACAATTAGTATAGCATCTGCAGAGGGTATATTAATTCTGTCCAGCAGTTTTCAGCTGCAGCTAAGAAGACATGCTATAAAGTATATATATTCTTGATCAGCAATTAGACTTGATCATGCATTTGTTGCTATGCAATCTACTCTCTCTGCTTAAGAGCTAGCTTAATGAAACCTGATACAAATGATTCTTTTTGCTGTACGCTGTTGCGACGCGCCGGATCAATTCAATAGATTTATTATACCATACATATTATATTATAACAATCAGTAGGAAATAAAGATAAAGAATAGTTGTTAATGATCAGCGATAAAAGTTCTTAACAAAAACCTAAACAGTTTACATATTATATTTATATATGCACATAACTAGGACAAAAACAAACGGAAGTATTGATAACAAAACCTATAAGTGTATAAAGGGTGTTTAGTATGCCGAAGTTAGTCTTGCTTTCTTTTTTTCTTGTTTATTCTAAAATGTGTCTCTTCTTTAGTTCAATATCTCTTGATTTTTAATACCAACTATTTATGATCTTATAAAAATATTAAGTATACTATCCCAGGCTAACGATAACACTTGTCTAGTGACTGTTATCAACAGAAATCTGTTCAAGATTCTCAATGTTTATGCTTCAATTCGATATATTTGAAATCAAGAGAAACAATGTATATATAAAAAGAGAAAAAGGCAACAAAACATAAATACGGATTCAGTTTCGCTTGGGTCATTGGAATAATTGAATTTAGCTTGAAAACATGTCAAAAATACCCGAAATTTTCTCGAATAAAACTAAATAAAGCACATTGTGCAAACTGCAGCAAATTGGGGCACTTGCGGCGGACCGCGAAAATGATTGATGAAGCATCGCTCTATAAACTAGACGGGAATACGGGCTTAAAGGACTTACCCTCAATACTATCGTGGATTTCAGAAGCATCCTCGGCCAGTTGCTCCACCACCTTTGACTCCAACGTCGGACATTGTGACTGCGCTGTTGCTGGCGGCGATGTTAGTGATGCTATAACAGCTGCAACTGCTGCTGCTGCGCCTGCTACTCCTCCTCCTCCTCCTCCTGCTTCGCTTGTTTGAGGTTCTGTCATAGACTCGGATGTAAGCGTAGGCGCCACTGGATCCGCTATGGGGTTACTACTGCTACTGCCACTGCTGCTGCTGCTACTGTTGGGAACTGCGGCTTCTCCTGTTGCTGCTTTTGTGGCGCCAGCTACAACGGGCTGCTCCTTGCTTAAACTTACATCAGGCAGGGTTTTACGTAGGCAAATCTCAGCTGTAATTGCCTCCTCAAAGTCGCTGGTCAAATTCGCCAGCAGCTCTGCCGTTGAATTGTCCTTGCAGTTGTTGTTGTGCTCGTCACCAGCAGCAGCAACAGCAGCAGGGACAGGGGCGGAGGCAGCAGCGTTGGCTACGACGTTGCCACTGCCGGAAGCTGCTGGTGCGACGTTGCTGCCGCCGTCGTTGCTTGATGTGTGTGTAGTTGCGGCGCTTAGGCCCATTTGATCATCACTTGGTTTGACCTCGCTGCCAATGTCGCTGCTGCTGCTGTGTATGTTATTGTTGTTGTTGTTGGATTTGCGCTTATTAAACGCCTGCTGAACCAGACTGGGCGAATTTGTACGCTGCGCAGCGTCCTTGGAGCGTGTAACACGAGTTGCAACTCCCACTGCTGTCGTCGTATTTGTAGATGTTATTGCTACTGTTGCTGTTGTTGTTGCAACAGTTGCTGGCTTTTTTAATGCTGTATTGCCACTGCTGCTGCTGCTATTACTGTCACCGCTTCCTGTGGCGCCTCCAGGCTCCAGTTTGCGTACAGATTGTCGCGTGCCTGTGGCTGGCGAGGCAAGGCTGCTAGTTAGTTTCTCCTTGGGACTCAATGGCTCCGCTGTGAGCGCTGGTGCCATACTTATGCGGCGCTACTGCCAGACGTCTCCAGGCTGCATTACAGGCACACGTGGACCCCTCTCAGATTAACCACTGTAGACGGCCCGATCGATACACTTCACTCCGGTTGTTGTTGTTATCGAGATTTCGCGGTGATCGCTTCATAAGAGACGAGAAATTATTTTCAAATTCAAATTCGGGATAATTTATTTTGAAAACTGACACCGAACAGAGGCTCACTTTGTTTTTGTACTTTCTCACACACACACGATATACAGACTCTCTCACACACACACAAATGTTTGGCACGTTTCCTTTGGCCTACTACAACTGAGTGGGGTGGGGGTTGAGGGTGGGTAGGGTGAACAGATTAAAGTTTAGCTTATAAAACATTTATCATCAATCTTAATACGATAACTAATCGCTGCGTTTATTTTGGCTGCCTCTTCTTTCAGATTCGTTTACAGGGACGCCTATAGGAAGTTTTTTCCGGTGCCGCGTGCTTGTATATGTTCGCACACACACACATACACAGTTCGCGCCCTATGCGTGCCGTATGCAAGAAGAGAGCAGAGAACGCGCGCTATTGCTATTGCTCATTCACAATGATGCGCAATAAAAAAAGAAAAATACCGTAGACAGAACAGACAGAACAACGTTCAGGGAATGCAAATTGAAAACTACTGACGAAATCTTTTGCTGCGCGGTTGAAAATCAAAATTCAAAATCGCAAATTATCACAGCAAATAATGTATGTGAATGTTGCATTACGTGGTTGTTGTTGTATATTTCATGTTATTTTTTTATGTAATTTAGTTTATTGAATTTTTCATCATTGGCAATTAAGTACCTCGCGCGCCTTTACAATATGTGCGCGCATACAGAACGAAGAACACACACAAACAAACACAGACACACGCACAAGCGCAATCACACACACATTCTCACATACAGGCCATGCATGAGGCTATTCGTTACATGTATTTGTGTTATGTACATAGGCTTTGTACTACATACACGTACAATATGCCTAGCACTATTTTAAGTTATTTACACAATAATTCCTTTTTGTCTGCTCAACCACATCGTATTTGCAAAAATATTGTAAACGCCTTTAAATTACGGAATATGTATTTGAAACGGTTTCGCTTTTATCGCAAATCACAGTGTGTATGTACATATATACACACACACAAACTCACACAATTGCATGTGTGTTTTCCGTTTAAAAAAGTAGTAGAAAACGTTTTCAGCGCGAAAGTAACCAAACTGTGCACTACACACACACACACATAAGCACACCGACATGCAGAAGCAAGCACGCAAGAGCAAGAATTTGTAATTGCTTAGTTTTATTTTTTACTACTTTTATACGCACTATTTCAGACGCTGGCACAACGCACGCAATTATTAAATCTGTCGATTTTTACTACAGCGGCGTTGCTCGCGCTTGGTATATTTGTCGTTCTTATTTCACGAAATTTTTTACTCATTTATATTTTTTTCATATGCTGCCTGCTACGCTTTTGGCAAAACGACGTGTATTCGGAGCTGTACTCGTTTCTGTGCTGCCAGACCAAAGTACGTAGCCAGCGCATACGGTTGTCTCGCTCTCACATATGGTGATATAAAGGCAAATGTTCATCAGTGTTGCAATGCGTGTAAGTGAGATGCCGCCTCAAATGGTTACTTTTAATCGTTACTCGCTCACAAATGGCAACACCACATTGTGAACTCACGTTACTACTTAAAATACAACTCTGGATACCAATTAGTATTCAATTTGTTTTTGTTCTGAAATGCAATAAGTGTAAAAAATAAACAAATGAAATAATTATGTCGTTTCAATTTAAACACGGCTGGAAAATATGGATTAAGGTGTTCTAATATATTGAGCATTTCTTAACAATAATAATCATTTGGTATTTAATTTATATATATGTATATATATATATATATATATTCTAGGCAATCTGCCGCATAGGACAAGGCTGGACGCGAATATTTCTATAAGTTAGTGTCAATTAAATTTTGGATGAATCTAGAAATGTTCGTAACTAAGGTGTCGCAATATGCATTAGGGCATGTGTGTCAAAATAAAAAAAAAAATCTGTTTGATTTTTTTACAACTACACGTAGGTCTCGCAGAACATAGTTTTGTTGTTATTCGCTAGATTCTTCCGACTAAGAGGGTCTGATGTCGAACCCATTGAATGTATAATGGGAAATCTCCTTGTTATCCGTAAAATTAGCTTTTTCGATCTTTGAGCTGGGACTACCCTTCGTCTCCAGCCATATTTTCCTGCAAACAACAGTCGATTTGACATACATAGAAAAACCACAAGGTATTTTAAGTAAAACTTGCATTACATTTGGTTTAGCGGATAAAGCGGTGCCTCCAATTGGCCAACAACTGTGCCCTCACTGCTATTCCTGCACCAGCCACGCACTCCCAGATAACGGGCTTGCTTCTCAGTGTACTACAATACAATATGCAACAAGCAATGTATACACGAAGAAATTAACTATCCTATGCATTGAAATAACATACACAAAGCAAGACTTACCTTGCGAAAGAAGACACCTGAAATAGTATAAAAAGATTTAGATTTGTAAATTGCAGCATATTCGCAAATGTAAATGCGTTTGTTAAATACCTTGCACGCGTCCAAAGATCTCAAAATTACATTGGTACAATTGTTCACCATCACCCATTGTAGTTTCGAAAGTTTGAAATAATATTAAAAATAGTGCTAGACAAACGTTGACGTTGTGAACAAAATCTGATTTATATGAAAACACCATAACGACCGACTGTCAGAGTTGCCAAGTTGACATAAATTAACATGAATACTGCTTTAAGTTTGACGTCGGACATAATAACTTTCACTAATTGCAATTAAATACTAGTTGGTATTCTTAAAAACAGGCAAGGAAATCTCAAGCAAAAAGTTATACATACTAACTTGTCATAAGATTTGTTAACTATTCATAGATATTTATTTTATTTAATTATTGGTAAATTTAAGTTGTTATTTTATTTTAAATTGGTATGTAAGTTTGTAGATATATTCCATAAAATACAATAATTCAATACATTTTAATATGTTGTATCTTTTTTAATGCAATTAATAATTAAATTGAACAAAATTAGATCATTGTGAATCAATAAAAGTATTTTATATAAATTAATTATTTGAATTCTAGTATTTTTGCAAAATTACTTAGTCAATCAACAATCAACACTGCCGTCAACTGGCGATGTGGCAACGCTGAATTAGGTCCTAGAGCCGGAAAAGAGAAAGAGCGTATTGTTGTTGGTACGAGTATAGTCGTTTATTTATTTATACTAATTAATTGCGGGTCGTCAAGTTAGCGATGCGTTACTAAGTCTATTTAAATAACAAAATACTATAGAAATGAAATATAAATTCTGTAGAAAAGTCGTCACTCTTTGTAAGCAGTGGCGCGTCGATTTAATTCTCCTTGTAGCCGACCTGTTTCTTGGCCGCACTAAGGGTGTTGTGCATCAGCATGGCCACAGTCATGGGGCCAACGCCTCCAGGAACAGGTGTTATGTGTCCAGCCACTTGGCGAACTCCTGCAAAAGGAATAAACATTTAAAATAAACAATACAATTTAATTTTCAGCAAACAACGCACCATCGAAATCGACATCGCCAACTAGGCGAGTCTTGCCCGTCTGCTCATCTTTGATGCGATTAATTCCGACATCGATGATACAAGCACCTGGCTTGACCATGTCCTTGGTAATCAGTCCAGGCTTGCCAACGGCCACAACAATTATATCAGCCTGGCTGCAAAACTTGGCCAACTCCTTGGGCGGTGTATAGCGATGGCAAATGGTGACGGTGGCATCCAGTGCTTTGGTATCATTCTTGCCATCCGAGCTCAGCAGTATGGCCATGGGCAGGCTGACATTCTTGGAACGTCCCACAACGACAGCGTTGCGTCCAAATGTCTCGATATTATAGTGCTTCAGCATGGCCTTAACGCCCAAAGGCGTGGCCGGCACAATACCCGGCATATCGAGGGCCAGACGTCCCATATTGATAACATTGAAGCCATCGACATCTTTGTCCACACTAATGGCATCGCAAATGGTCCGTTCATGGATATGCTCGGGCACAGGAAGCTGCACCAGAATTCCGCTGACGTTGTCATTCAAATTCTGCTCCTCGATCAGCTGCAGCAGCTCCTCCTGAGTTGTCGTTGGGGGCAGCACTTTCGTCTCGCTGCTGATGCCAACCTCACGACATGCCTTCATCTTATTATTGACATATATCTGGCTTGCCGGATCATCGCCCACTATAATGGCAGTCAAGTGGGGAGCACGATTTCCGGCGGCGACAAACTTCTCAACCTCCTTGCGCAAATCGCACAGGGTATCCTTAGCAAGGCCGGCGCCGTCAATGAGTTGGGCCATGTTACTGTAACAAACGAAAGCGAATGGGAAATGATTCACATGATACAGATTCAATTGGTTTAACAGGGAAAGAAGCTAGGAAAGAAGTGCTCACATACTTTGTATCTCTTTCATAACTAGCAATTTCTATATCTCTCATAGATACTTTGATTCTTGTGACCAATCCTCAAAGTTCTCTACCATTTTAGAGGTTTTATGTCAGGGAAGAAGAGCTCACATACTTTGAATGTCTTTGACTCATTACTGATCTCTGTAGCTTTCATAATTATCAATCACTTTTTCTCTCTGTGATGATATCCTCGAAATTTCCTACCATTTAAAGACCTTTTATGAGGTAACCCGTTAGATTATCCCCAAATAAACCTCCTTTCCTGGTGTAGAACCCATTTGCAATATGAGAATGAAGTTATTTTTTATAGAGACAGAGATAGTAAGTATAATATATAACTTATATAAACATAAAGTGTACTATAAAACTTATTAAATAATATTCAATTTTTGATAACCATCAAATTGAAGGTGAGGGGAAAGTACAGCACAGCGATCACTGCGGTAATTCCCCCAGGGTGATTCACATGTAGTTCCCCTTCAGATCACACACATACACTCACACCCACACGCGCATATTGTAATTCCCCACAGTGGAAATTGATTTATTTGTTAAGAAAATGCAAGAGAAATTTGTATGAATAAAATGTTTCCGATTTAATGAATATTTTTTTAGAAATATATATAGAGTATGTATGTATGTATCAGATAAAGATTTTTGCTTAATAATGAAACTAATCCTGAATATTCAGCAATCCCATTGCCTGCAGTGCACGTGCAAATGATTTTGATTCTTCGGTACTCGACTTATGATGTATATAGTTGAGCAGGCCCAAGGAATTGTTCCAAAGGAAAACAAGATGATTCATTGCCGACTTCTCTGCGAGCTCCTTCCATAGCGGCAACTTAGGATTTATCGTACTGTGTTCATCAAGCAATGCCACCAGTTTCTCGAATTTCAATTTATTGTTTAACAGCAACTCCAACTGACCAGTGACATCATCATCATCATCAGGAGTAGCTTGTGACATCTCATCCCCCTCCTCATCGTTGGGGGTACTAGACACGTCCTCATCTTCGTCTGTTTTGAAATCCATTTCAATCTCTTCTGTTTTGATGACTATCGGCGGCGGCAAACCATCCGGGTTGCTGTCTTCGTCATCTTCGGCCGATGATGAGTCTACCTCCTCTTTGACATTCAACGGTATCCAAGTCATTGCCAACTCCCCCTTATCCGGATGCACCGCCTCTAGCAGACGCACACAACGTTCATTGGACAGGGTGCGTGCCAGCTCCAGCGGCGTACGACGTGCTGCATTTCGTGCCATTAATATATCCGTTAGATCCTGTGCATCCAATATCAACACAATCAGCTCCACATTCTGTTCCAACACGGCCATATGCAGGGCATTGTTGCCGTCCTTGGTGTTGGCCACATTCACAGCACTGCGATCATGATTGATTAGCTTCTTGGCCACATCATATTTGTTTTGCCTGATGGCCATGTGAAGTGGCGTCAGTCCATCGTCGTTTTTCAGTGACAAATTGAGCTTGACAGCGGGTCCACCATTGAGAAAGCTCTCAATGCAATTGATGTGCTCATCCTTGACAGCCAAATGCAATGCTGTGTTGCCAACATGATTCTGCTGATTGGGACTGCAGCCCAGGGCCAACAGGGGACGTATGTAGTGGGAACGATTCTGCTGACATGCCACATGTAGTCCACTATCTCCCTCCGCATTCTGTACACTGTTCGCCAGCTCCTGCAGCTTAAAGTAGTTCATCACCTGGAAGGTTTTAATTGCCAGCTTAAGATTATCCGTGCGCTGACTGATCACCTCGTGCAGCAGAGTGTCATTGTTGTCGTTCTTAAGCGCATGATCCGTGAACAATTCCTCGACCCTCTTGCGGGATGATTCAAACAGTTGAGGATTATCGCCAGCACGTCGTACGGCATCGAAAATCTTAAAGATCTCACCCAAATAGGTGCTGGTCAAGTTGCGACCCACGGGACCACCTGTTGATAGCAATGAACCACCAGTGCCTAAGCCACTGGCCGCTGAATCCGCCTGACCATGTCCATCTGTCTCCAGGGCACCCAGCACACATATTTTCTCCAACTCCGCGGAGCCTTGTTCCATCATCTTGCGAAACGTTTCCGAATTGAGCAACTGATCCACATGAAAATCTCTGCCAAACTCTTGACTTATTGTCTGATCATGCTGTGATACGTTGGGCAAAACGCCAATCTGTTGCGGCACTGTCTTGGGCAACTCCAGGGAATTGTGTAGGCTGCCGCTGCCACCACTGCTGCTGCCACTGGGTGAAGTGAGGGTCGAGCAGGTGCGTCTTCGTTTGCGCGAAACAATCGCGTCACGAGGCTTATAGCGGAAGGGCAGTGGGGGGAATGAGCGCTCATCGTCGGACGGACGTATCAGCTCAATTGAAACGGGCACCTCTCGCTCCACATCCTTATCCTTGTACGCCGGCGTCTGGCAGACAATCGCATATTGATGATGCACATCAGATTCGCGAAACTTTGCATAAGATTCCCAGACAGTTTCACCATCATCGTTCTCCTCGAAGAAACGCACTTTGATGTTCTTCTTGCTGACCTTCTCCACCAGCAAGATGAGCTCATCGTTGCCCGCAACGCTGCCAGTGGGTTTGCTTAGCCGCACAATGCGCAATTCGCCAGTTTGGGCTGATTTGCGATTATTAATCGGATTACTGAAGACCGGCGCTGCAATGGGTATCCATGTGCGATTATCCTCAATCTTAAAGGCCTCAAAGCACAGGCGCACCTAAGAAGCGAATCGGGAATCGAAAGGTTAATCAATGTTCCAAACTGATTTGACAATCTGTACGAACCTGATTTAAATTCATATCCTTTGCCTCCCGTTCTGTTTCCTGATGCAGCTCCTGTATCTGTTTGGTGGAGAGCTCTCGTCGTCCCATCTGAAAGACCAAACGATCCTGTTTCTTCTTAAGCAACTCGTCGCGTATATATTTCTTCGCCGTATGAATAATGCCCATGTTAATGAATTGCGCCACATAGCCACGATCCTGTGACACGTGCAGATCATGTGGATCACACACATCCCGCTCATCCTTGCGCACCACCAACTGATGTGAGTGTGGACTATCCAGATTCGTTTGGAACAGGCTGCAACGTATTACCGCTGGGCCCTTGTAATTGCGCAACATTACCTCGGGAAATGTTTTCGGTGTACGTTTCGAGTTGATGCCGTTGAGGGAGCCATGTGTTCCATGCATTTCACTCTTGTAGCGGAAACGAAATTTCTCCACGGGCTGCTCGGCAATGTGCAGTACAGCTGTGTATTCAGGTTTAACCCCAGCTGACTCTGTGCCAACACCCAGCGGTACATGTGCATCGTGTAAACCTTGAAAAGCACCGTTGGTAATCTGTGACGGTGCTGCTGCTGCTGCTTGTGGACTCGGCGTCGCGTAGAAATGATCCACTGGCATATACATTATGTTTCCAAATGTTGCGTTCGTCGCACTGTTGCTGCCGACGACGCTATTGTTGCCATCAATTTCCATGCAGAGGTTGCCACCATTTGTCAACAGCTGATTTGTGGTTGGTTGTGCCTGGTATGGTGGCAATGGTGAAGGTGAGTTTGATAATGCTGGCAAATTGAGGTTGGCAAATTCATTTTGCAGCCCCAACGTTTCGGGCGAATGTGCGGGCGATAATGTCATTGATATCGGTGAATTTCCACTACTATAGCCACTGGTACTGGAACAATCGTTAACATAGGCCACATTCTTGCCCTGGTCGAAATCAAAATATTGACTCATTTTGCAGCAAAAAAGCTCCACGCGAGCGCTAAATAATTGTCTCTCCCTCCTTCTCTTCCACTTCGTCTTTGTTTGCTTTGATTACTGTACGTTTGTTTATATATTTGTGTGTGTGTACGCGAACGCAGACTCGACGATGACCGTTCCGATGCTCTTTCAAATCGAGAATGAGACGATCGTTGACTGTTCGGGCGAACTCAGCTCGTGTTATTCGTTAAAGGTACTTCCCCGATGTTTTCCGATTGGAAATTACAAACGAACACTTATGTATATGTATACGTTGCATGCATATGTATACAACGTATATTTATCAGCTCCAGCTCGTTGCGCATTCACGTCACAATGACTCATGGGTTATTTTGATCGGAGTGTGATTTTTATTTGCAACAGCGACGATTGTGTTCGTAGAATTCACATTGAGAAGAAACAGTGTTTACACTGCGATTCAACATTTACTTCGGTATACTATATACACATACACGTGTATGTATATATACATATATACTACACATTAACAATACACAACTTAAATTCTCCAGTGTTCGCCGTAAAATAAACGAACGAAAACAAGTAATCAGCTTCACACACACACACATGCAAAACTGCCGATGATAACAGGTTTAAGCTCTCTGCGCAGAGCTTTTACGACAACAGTGGAAAAACTCGATTTTCCATTACGTAAATATGCAATAATGTGCATGTGTGTGTAATAATATATTATAATTTAATTCTAACAACGCAGGCGTTTTCACCATGCCAATCGAACAAAAACCTGATTTAAAATTATTTATTCAACATATTTCGGCGTTGCCACCTTTATGCATGGCAGCCTTAAATAGTGGCAACGCTCGTAACAGCTGTTCGCTTGTCACGCACGTGCTTACACCTTTTGCATTGCTTTGTTTTGGGTTCGAAATGCATAAAGCACATTTGTACAATTATCATATAATAAAAGAAATAAGAGCAATACATATATTTGTACACAATTTTTAAGTGCACTTTCATTTAATAAACTTACTTGGCGGTCTTAACAACTAAGATTTCGCTGGCGTTTTTCGGAGAAACCATATGCAGCCGCTGCATACCGATTCTTATACGGCGTATTTGCTGCCATCGCATTGGCATAACAACAACAAAGGAGTAAAGTTTACTTTTCCACATTTTCCCTAGACTAAACAAATAATTTGCACCGATTGCTTGACGCCTCGATAAATACTGCACGTCTGCCGCAATAAACGATAGGTCTGTGTGTGTGCGCATACAAATATACGATATATTAAACAAATTGAATTGAATTTAATAGATGTGTGAAAGAGAATAAAGAGTAAACGATATTGCACATTCTAGCAACACATTCACAAAGCCATGCACACACACACGCACACTTTCATAAAAGCTGAGTAGGCTTAAAAGTAGTCTGTGTATGTGTGGGTTACATTACAGACACAATCTAATTTATTTCCATCATTTGTTATTAATTTTAGACACGAGCAATCAATCGCTGACCCCTTTTGCGCTATATTTAACACATGTTACGCCTCTGTTACCGTGTGCGGGTGACAGCGCGTCTCTCACTCTGTTATCAGCTTCCGCAAGGCAGTTGGGTTTGTTTATTTTGATTAACAATTAGCGAAGCGTATCGCAGCGAAAAACAATCTACTAAATATTATAAACCGTCTGGACAGGTCCTGACTTGTTTTGTGGCTACACTTCAATTATTTTTTTTTAAATTTTGTTATTTATATTTTTCCGGTAAGTTACTTATCTACACTATACCTTGTTTTGTGACGTCTATGTAAATTTGAGCACTGAAAATTTTCCAATCGGAAAATTCAACTGTTCCCGTTGTGCGTTCTAATTGAACTGGCTGTTGTCTGGGCTCTGTGCAGAACCCAAATTCAAGATCGTTTTAATACACGTGCTGAAAATTTCGTGTGCGAACGAGCTTTTTATCCGAACACAGCACGAACTACATTTGCCCACGAGAAAGAGAGGGAGAGCGTGACTTGAAGTTCGCTAAAAGCTGCCTGTCACTGAAAACCATTTATGGAGACAGTGAGTTGCAAGAGTAAAGCAATAATAGCAAGATCTATGTGCATACATATGTATGTATGTTGATATGTTTTAGGGAAATAGGTTTTTATTATCGTATTGGTGATATTTGCTTAAAAACAAATCAATCTGATATATAAAATCTATGATAATAAAATCTATGTTTACAAAAATATTTTAAACATTTCCATGACAAAATAACTAAGTGATTAAAATATATTTGAAGCTTTAATAACTTTTGTTTTGTAAACTTCCAATATATTTTTAGCAATAATATTGTTGTAATTGAAATGACGAAATCGGAAAGTGCTTTTACGAATCGCAACGCATTGCAGTTTGTGTCTGTGACGTCAATAAATCTCCAGGGGATCGATCGATCGATCGATTGATAAGTCAAGTGATTTTTCCTCTCCCTCTGCCATGCCTCATGCTGGGACATGCCTGGCAACTGACACTATTTTCCTAGCCAAACGCATGGAAAAAAAGTCTCATATGTTATAGCTGGCGTCATAAAATCTGATGATGCTGCTGCTGTTGTTCCCAGGCTAGGGTATCTGCTATACTGCTGCCTGATCGGCGTTAAAAACATGTTATTTTCGAAAAAGTCGACAGATAAGCAAAGGAAAGTGTGAGTGGCGTATGTATTGAGACAATGTTAATTGATGCCAACGGTGACTAAACCTTCAAATGGAATCAGAACTCTATATTGAATTGGGTTCAACAATTGAAAATTGCTTTGTAATACTTTAAATTTACGAATATTACGAGGTTTGGAATATTACTTTAAAAATAAAAGAAGTTTTGAATTTAAACAGGCTGAATTATGCGTAATAATACAATTATTACGCGCTAAAAAATTATATATGTTTTACGAAATAAATTAAGATATTTTATAAATAAATTTTTTGCATTTTATTTCCTAAAATTTGTTATTTATCGTAAGAAGTGTTTATCGTAAACAATAAACTTACCTTGTAAAACGCATTTTGAAATTGTTTTTATTTATTCCTCTTTGCACGTGTAAATTTTAATTTGTATTTTTTTAATTTGTATTTCTCGTTGCACAATTAGTGTATGCACTTGTTTCACTTTTGTTCTTTTCGCGTAAAATATTAAAGATCTATTGAAACAGCGCGCTTTTATAAAGCCAGCTCTGGTATTTTCTAGTACTTTCTGTGCGCACATGATATATCGATGAAAGTCAATATCGATAGCATACACACGTGTGGCAACACCATCACAGAGAACGCAAAACCAAAAGTAAAACAAAGTGCAGCGAAAACTGGACGAACTAAAACATCAAGTTAATTGATATATATTTTTTTTTAATTAAAAAAATAACATCGTGGATTGACTTGCAATGCAGTAAGTGAAGGGAGTGGGCGTGTTTGCATAGATGGATATAGACAACATCATTTGCAGGTCTTACGGAGGCCCCGACCAGAACCACCACCTACACAAAACGGATCAACGGGCGGCGGCGGTATTCGCACACCCCGCAACACATCATCCTTGGCTGCTCGACGGTATGCCCTGGATGCTGGCCACCACAAATGCACCACAACCAGGGGGAATAATGCAGTTTGGGGCCAATGCCAATGCCTACAATGTGGAGACTGAGCCGCAGTGCGCCAAGTGGCAGCAGAAGCGCAAATCTCTCGAGCAACTCGCCTCAGGGCTGTAAGTATACGATGTATATACACATATATCGGCAATGATATTCATCCCATTCTTTCCTGTAGTCCACCCAAACAGCTGATCACCGAGGAACGCATTACAGCGCATTTCAGTGGCTTGCAAATCTCTGGAGATGCCAACGGCGTCGGTACTGGTCGCAGTCCCGGACATCACCACAACAACAACAGTGTAACAACAACAGTGAACGGTGGCCTGGCAACCGACGATATACCCTCGACAAGCACAGGGAAAACTCATCATCCAAATCCGGCTTATCAAATGGCAGCCATGGAACTGGAACAGAAGCTACGCAATGCCAATCGAATTGTAATTTGTGATGAACTGAAGCAGAACGTGAGTCCCGTGACAGCTGTTGGTGCCATTCCGCCGGAGTGGCTGCTCAAATCGATTCCCCGGCCATGCACCGCCCTGGTGCCATGGCAACCGTCGCCACTTCAGCTCTCTGGGGTCCATCATACACTGGCCAAAGATGCGGCCACGACACAGGATCGTTTGCGTCACTCAGGCATGCCTACGGTGGGGGGAGTGCAGCCTGGTGGAAATGCAGGAGGAGCTGGTCCTGGCGGATCAGGAGCTGGTGGTGGTGTGGATCTCGAGGACTACGACGATGATCTGCAGTTCTTTGAGAATAACAACACATGCAATGTGAATCTTAATAAGTCTGATGAGCAAATGGATGAAGACCTGTAGCTATAAGTGGAGTGAGAGCAGCCGTAGGAGGAGGAGCATATGTTGATATGTTTTATAAGGAAAATAGTAGAGTTAGCCGCATGTCGATTTAATTTTTAATAGTTTTACAAAACGAATATTCATATGTATGTGTTTTTCATTCAACTCACATTAAACTTAATGTTACGAAAATCTATATACGAAAATCTATGAAAAGGGTATGTGACAGGCATAAGGAGGCGTGGCCTTATGTCTGTCACATACCCTTTTCATAAAGTTAGTATACCCTGTTTGAACATTTTAAATGGGTATCGTGTTCTGTCAAAAATTGGTTCTTGTCTTGGGACTGCAATGAAATTCAAGCAGTGCCAAGCAATGCACTGCTTACCTAAAGCTGTCATACGGGACACAAGTGGTATTGTGTATTGGGAAAAGAGCATAGAGTTAACATATTTTTGTTACTTTCAACATAGTTTTCCCCGCCTATAGTGTCCTGCTTGCACAGCTTGAATGCAGTTTCCAATGTGCAAATTGAAAGCTATATCGTAAATGTTACTGTGCGGAGCAATCACGCTAAATAACAGTCATGTTAATTGACATTTGTCACGCTGTAAACTGCAGACAGCGGTGCTGCGGTGTACACGTACGGTCACACTAACTAGTCGCAGTTCAGTTTTCATCAGGTGCGGGTGTGTTTTGCGGACGTGTTGCGACGACGTATAAAAAAACTTCGATAAGTGCTGAAAATGGGTAAAAATATAATCTCTCGCCTCATCAAATTTTGCCAAGTGTACGAACTGAATTTAGCTGAGCTGCACATCTGTGATGCGTTGACTGTGAATTGAGAGTGCCACTGTTTACAGATTTAATTAATTATGAGCCACATATGTATGTACGTACATAAGACATACATACATACATCTATGCAGGCACTAGTGTGTGTGTGTGTGTGTGGTGCGACGTTTGTGTGAATGTGCACAATGCGAGGCATATGAGTGTATGTGTGTATGTATGGCCGGGTCGTTGTGTATATGCCTTGTATATATATATCTATCTATATGTGTGTGTGTTTGTGTACCTGGCGATATATATTGTGTATTAATTATAATTAAAATTCATTTCAACGCGTAAGCAAAAAGTGTGTGTAATTTGGAAGCGGAAAAATAATAAAGAACAGGCCCAACAGAAACGACAGTGTCGGCTTCGTCGTCGTTCTCCATCTCAGTCTCTCAGTCGAGTCGCGTGGTGACGCTGCTGCCGACGCTCTTAGCAAAGGCAGAGTCACCACCACCAACAACAACAACGGCAACAGCAACAACAACAATAACAAGAGTCAGAGCAGCAGCAGCGGCAATAATAACAGCAGCGCGACAACAACAACAACAATGCAAATTACACAAACACAAGATGAAAGAAAATTAAGAAAAAAGAGAAAAAGAAAAACTGACGAAAACTGGCTATGAAAATGCTCAAGTGCAAATTTAGAATATTTATTACAAGTTCATGGGAAAGCAATACGAAATGACAAATACGTGAGATTGTGCAAGTGTGTGTGTGTGTGTGCGTATAAGTGTGTGTGTGTGTGTGTGCACTGGAGGGGCAATGTGATAAGTAAGCTTTTTGTGCGGCAGCAACAGCAGAGCGTCGCCGCCGTCGACGTCGCAGTTGCGTACGTGTGACGAGGAAAGTAATACGTCTAAAAGATGCAACCCACATCGACACATAATTTTATGCAAGCGCGACACGCAGGCAGCGGCAGAGCAACAGAGCAGCAGCAGCAGGCGACTGAATACACCACAGGTTTCTTGCTTTTTGTTGACCTGTGAAATAATATCAGCTCGGAACTGAGCAGTGGCGTAGCTGCGCACACACGTGGGTCGCACTCGAAACCCTACAGCGAATTGAAGTCGAGCCCCTGACGTAGCACAGAAGTTGGCAGTGTGGTGAATTTTACACATAATAACAAAAGCCCAGTATGTTGAATTGCGCTCGGCTTGCCTCTGTTTCTGTCGCTGTCGCTGCTTGCGTCGTCGGCTCCGTCGTTTCTGTTGCTGTCTCTGGTTTTTAGTTTTAGTCTTCTTCGTCGTGTGTGGGAGTGAACAACCTAGAGAGGCGCGTGCTCTGATCTATACAGTGCGCTTAAGCGCCCGTAACTTAACGAGTGTGTGTGTGTGAGTGCGTTCGTTCATTTTCGCTGTATGAAGTAATAAACGCTGCGCTGTCTGCAATTTGTAAAAGAAATATAATGAAATTAAATAAAACAGAAGAGCAGAGAATAAACAAAACAATAACAAAATAAAAATTGCAGCTAGTTTTCATGCATTCTTTAAGTTTTGTTTTTTTTTCTTTCTTTCTGATTACAGCAAGTAATTAAAAGTGAAAAGTCGACGAGAGTGTGAATAAGCAAAGCCAAAGAAAAAAAAGGAAAAGAACAAAACAAAAATAATAACAACAACAACAAGTAAAACAAACCAAACGAAAGCAGCGCTGATTAGAGCGCCCGCAAATACAAGTGCAAATATAACAGATTTTTTGTGGCGATGTCCACCGCCGAAACGGGGTCGTCGCCTGGCAAAAGCAACAGCAGCAGCAGCAACAACAACAATAGCAACAGCAGCAACATCGCTGCAGGCGGCAACGGCGGAGGCGGCAATGTGAATCCGAAAGGTGTGCAGCGCCGACAATTGGTAAGTAAATGAAACTCATTCCACACACACACATACACGCAGAGAGAGAGGGAGAGAGAGACACACAGAACTACAGTGAAATTGATAAGCCCTTAGAATAACGATTGGGGGCCGTTAACTGCCGACCGAGTTGACTCGACTCTATTGTGGTTGTCATTGTGATTGGCAAGCGTAAATCATCATCATCATCAATGATCATCATCATAATTAGCAATCTATATAAATAAATGCATGCTCATTTAGTCACTGGCTTTAAAGAGAGCGCTCTCTCTCTCTCTCCCTCTTTCCCAATTTGAAACTCAACTCAAGTTCTACACGTCACTTGAAAGAGAGAGAGAGAGACCGTGAAGGCAGGATGATGTTCAGCGTGCCAGAGACCGTGCACACTGCGCCCGTTGAGCACTGAAGCTCAACTGATGCCGCCGCATGACCAAAAGCAGTTTCTTTGCCATTTTGTTTGTTGTGCTCTGTGTCTGTGTTCGCATTTCGTTTTCAATTTGGTTTTTGGGTATGTGTGTGTTGGTGTTTGTGTGCTGGTATCGCCGTAGATAACAGCCGTATTTACATATTATGTACACCCCTGATTATATCAGTAGGTACACTTTGAAATTGAGGAATTACCATTTATATTCTTGGGAATCTAGTAAAAGTAACGTTCGATTACAAAAATAAAAAGTCAATTTGTATGAAGACTTAAGGTGTTCCTATTATTATAGTCATGAGTGTACATCCGTGTATGCGTGTCCGTTTGCGTGCATGTGTGTGTGTGAGCTGACGGTCACACTACATTTCTAGTGATTATTCGAGTACTTGATTTCTTTGTGTGCTTTTGGCCTCTCGCGCATTCACTTTGCTTGTGTGCATTTGATTAGCACCAAATTGGGACAGTGGCAGCAGCAGAGGCAGCAGCTGTTGCTGCTCGTTCCGTTGGCCAGGCCAAGACGACGGCAACAATTGACGGACAGTGTGACACCCTGCGTTGCCTCATCCCCTTCTTTCCCTCTCTCACTCTCTATCTCTGTGTTGCTCATAAATGAATGTATTCATGAATATTTCAGTGGCGCATATCTTAATCTGAAAACCACGCTGGGTTCGGTTTGGATGCGTGGCACAGGCAGGCAGGAAGTTCTGGTTCTTTGATTTTAGAGATGAGCAGAGATATATTGTAGATACATAAATACCGTACAAACATTTCCGGATGAGGAAAACTTTTACTTTTTCGTTGCTTTGCTACGATTTGTAGTTCCAATTAACTAACTCACAATCAATTATGCAGTATTATAAGGCGCACCTATAAATTAAATACACATTTATAGCCATGTACACATACATACATACATACATACATACATACATCTAACAAGAGCCTCTGCCGCCTGCCTCAATGCAATAAAAATTGTGTTTATGCGAGAGTTTACTTGCCCATTTTTCAATATTTAACGAGCAATGGCAAATAAACAGCTTGCAATATCGTAAATTCAGTTTCAAGTCTAAATACGATATAACATGACGAAACATTTGACACGCCAATACGATTTACACACAACCAGCTGTCGATAAATAGTTCGTTGTACATATGGTATGACTAACGATAACACAAGCTGTCGAATAGGCACGACCCGCTTCCATCTCTAATTCTAATTTAGTTTCTCAACTTTGTGTAGCTTATGAAAAATTTATAACTAAATGACTAACCCAGTCCGCAAGCACAAAGTACTCATTGCTGGCTCTACGCACTATCGCAGTGTTACTCTCTCTCTCTCTCTCTCTCTCTCTCTCTCTGTGTGTGTGTGTGCTGTGCTGTGCTGTATGCATGGGCGGCCCCCATTGCTGTAAAGGGGCACCGCATGTTCGCAATTAGCACCTTAATAGAATACATTAAGCTTAGCCAAATGGCAATCTGGCAGCCGGTTAGTGTTACGCGGTGACGCCACACCAACAAACAACACACTTAACATGGCAAAAGCAACAACAACAACAACAACAGCATATCGGAATCAACTTGACAGAGTATGAGAGTGAGAGAGATAGAGAGAGAGAAAGACAGGGCGATGGGCACGCACTTTTTATACCCTTCGACTATTGAAAACGATAAAAAAGGGGTATATTAACTTTAGCAGACAAAAGAAGGCGTGGTAGATCCCACAAGTATATATGTACAATATAATAAAAATCTGTCCAAAAACCTGTGTTCATTGCTTAATTAAAGCGTATTTTTTGATGTCATTTTGATAACATTTTTCTTAAAATCGTCAGGTTCTTCGATTTTGTGTTCAATTAATAATACTGTCATTCTCAACATATTAAGAACCATTCGAACAATATTATCGAGTATGAGAAGTTACACAAATTTATGATATTTTAGAATTTTTAAATCAAAAACCTACTGTCCTTTTTTTTCTCTTTTCTTTTCGTTTTTCCCCCTCTTTTAATCCTCTTTTTTAAGGGGTAGCTGTCAGCCCTGTTACATATATACAGATATTTATTTATTATTATTTTATTATGATCGTATAAGAAAGACTGAAGTTATTCAAGAAGAACTGATGACAGAAGAACTGGCAAACAGTTTGTTGTTGGGAATTATAAGGTCTTTCAGAATTAGGCGAAGGGTATCTTACAGTCGAGCGTGTTTCTGACAGTAGAGTTCGTCTGGTTTTATGCTCTGTTGTTGTTTCTTTTATGTTTTTATTTTTGTTTCTACCTGTCGATTGTCCATTGGCGTTGCCAGACATTTGGCAGTCAAAACAAGCTTTTTCTCAACAAGAACAACAGCAACAACAACAGCAAAACATACTGAAAATTCATTTAGAACACGCCAAACAAGTTTCTGCAGGCGGCAAGTCGCTTAAAAAGGATATAAAACAAACACAAGACGCACACACACATGCAACCAAATGAGGACAGCCTACAAAGTGAGACAACACACACATTCACACGTACAGACGTACACATGCATGCATGCATTGGCAGAGAACGTTTATAGATTTTTTTGATACAAGCCACCACAGCTGAGATTTACAGCGAAAATAACTCAAAGCAGGAGATATACACACATACAAACACACACACATGTATGCACATTGTTGTTGTTGTTACTAAAATGATGGAGTGGGCAGCAAAACGCAACAGTCGTTTCGGTTACCACCCGCCAGCCGGCGCATACATATGCACTCGTCTCTCAGTGTGTGTGTGTGTAACCATGCAAAGATATTCAAAGTGCAAGGCCGGTGCATGCGCACAGAAAGGAGACAGCAACAGGAGCTGCGACTGCGAAAGCGACGGACAATACATTTCCCTTTGCCCTTTACCAAAGTGCATGCAAAAGCTGCCCCCGGGTGCTCTGCTGCAGCTCCTTGTCAAGCTTTGCCGCCGAAATTGCCAGAAAAAAGTACGACCATGAAGCAGCAGCAGAGGCAGCGGCAGCACTACGACTTATCTTTGTTGCGTCGCCTTTGGCGGCGTGCGAACGAATGAAAACGAAATGACGAACAGGGCGAACTTTAAACGACGATGATGGGGCGAACCCCAACACGAGCAACGAGTGTGGTGAGAGCGCAAGAGAGCAACTGTGGGGAGTAGAGTAAAAGAATGCTACTGCGTATGGTGAACAGAGAGCTAGAGAGCTCGCAGTGCACTAACACAGTGCTGTGTGCATGTTGTGAAGTGAGAGAGAGCTCAAGTGCTAACAGTGTGCTGTGTGCATGGTGAAGAGATAGTGCTTGCGAGAGCGGGCAAGCCAACACTAATACACTGTGATTCATTTGATGGCATCAGCCGCAGTCGCCGTCGTAGCGATAACGACTGCGGCAGAAGCGTCGACGTTGCCGTTGCCGCCGCCCTCCTCTGAATTATATTTTTAGGCATTTATCCGGCGTTCCGTCTCCGGGATTTGCCATTCTGCTAATGTTTTCCGTTTCTCTCTCTCTCTCACCCACTCTCACTCTTTATTAATTCTCTGTTACAGCGCGAGCGCAAGCAGCGCAAACTTTACCTTGAGGAATGGTCGTTGGGCGATGACGATGCAGAAGGTGCACGAGGCTTCAGTGTGGCTGAAAAGTTGGAGTCCTCCAAGTTCGCGCAAGCGGGCATGGTGCGGGAAATGCGAGGCAATGATCTGACAGTAGCGTAAGTAGTTAATCAAAAAATAATCCCAGTATATACATACATATGTATATTCATATGTATCCCCTTCTACTGGTCCAGCTTTCTGCAACAACATGGCTTCAATATACCGTTGCTGTTCCGGGAGAAGAGTGGCCTGGGGCTGCGCATGCCCGATCCGCAGGAGTTTACGGTAAACGATGTACGTCTCTGTGTTGGTTCACGTCGTCTGCTGGACGTGATGGATGTGAATACGCAGAAGAATCTGCAGATGACCATGAAGGAGTGGCAACAATACTATGATAGTCCACAAAAGGATCGTCTATTGAATGTCATTTCATTGGAATTCTCACACACTCGCCTTGATCATTATGTGCAGAGTCCAGAAATTGTACGACAAATCGATTGGGTCGATGTGGTGTGGCCCAAACAGTTGAAGGATGCACAAAAGGAGGGCACCAATCTACTCGGTGGCATGATGTATCCCAAGGTGCAGAAATATTGCTTGATGTCCGTTAAGAATTGTTATACAGATTTCCATATCGATTTCGGGGGAACCTCTGTGTGGTATCACATTCTCAAGGGTAGCAAAGTCTTTTGGCTTATACCGCCCACAGATCGTAATCTTCAGTTGTACGAGAAGTGGGTGTTGTCCGGCAAACAGGCCGATGTCTTTTTCGGCGATACTGTGGAGAAGTGTGCTCGGGTTTATCTAACAGCGGGCAATACTTTCTTTATACCCACCGGCTGGATACATGCTGTCTATACGCCCACCCAATCTCTGGTCTTTGGTGGCAATTTTCTACACTCCTTTGGCATTGTCAAGCAACTGAAGACAGCGAGTGTGGAGGATAATACAAAGGTGCCGCAAAAGTTTCGTTATCCCTTCTTTACGGAAATGCTTTGGTATGTTCTGGCACGTTATGTTTACACCCTGCTGGGTCATTCCCATCTGGAGGGTGAGCCATCGGCTAGTGAAGCTGAAATGGCTGCACGGCCGCACACACATTTGACACACTACGAGCTGTTTGGGCTGAAGGAGATTGTTATGTATCTGTACGATTTACCGCCACAAAAGAAGAATGTACCCAGTCTGGTACTGGATCCGGTGGCGCTCATTAAGGATGTGCGTACACTGGTTGAGAGGCATTGCAAAGATCAGCAGGATCAGGCTGTGACGGGCATGTCTGTGCTGCGTACCGCCTCGGAACCTGGCCAGACTGTCTATCAGCTCTATGATCGCACGAGGGTCAAGCAGGAGATCAAACAGGAGATTGCACGTAAGAATGCAGAGGTTATAAGGGAACAGCAGCAATTGGAGGCAGCCAGGGAAGCGGCTGAGTCTGAGGCAGCTCATGGCAATCATGGCAACAGTGGCAGCAGCAGCAGCAATAACAATAACGGCAACAACACAACGTCGGGCAGCAGCAACAACAATAACAGTTTTGCTGGCTCTGGGGTGGAGTATAGCAATGGTGTCATCAAGAAGGAGCAGCTCGAGAATGGCAACACGAGTGCACACGGCAACGGACACGGACAGGGAGCACAACCAGGTTTGTACACAGCAACAAGTGGATGTTGATATATATACTATATATGTTTCCCCCTCCTTTTTGCAGAAGCTACCTTTGTGCTGCCCACGGACACGTTGAAGTATCGTCCGCCCAAAAAGATGCACTTGGCCAATGCTGTGGCAGCTGCCGCCAGCAGCAGCAGCAACAACAACAACAGCAGCAATAGTCCCACAAATGTGAGCAATAGCAACAACAACAATCACAACAGCAACAACAACAACGCCATCAGCGTTATTGCCACCAGTTCTGGTTATGTGGATGGTGGCGGAGCAGCTGCCAGCACTATGGACAATTGCCCATCACCAGGAGAGGCTGGTGCCAAGCTATCGCCACATTTAACGGGCACAGGGCAACCCAGACGACGGCGCACGCGTTGCAAGAACTGTGCGGCTTGTCAGAGATCCGATTGTGGCACATGCCCCTTCTGCATGGACATGGTTAAATTCGGTGGACCAGGAAGAGCTAAACAGACGTGCATGATGCGACAATGTCTATCGCCCATGCTACCCGTCACGGCGCAGTGTGTCTATTGTCATCTTGATGGTTGGCGACAGACACCAGTATCGCCACAAACCAAACAGTTGGCATCGCTGGAAGGTCCCTCCGCTCTGATGGAGTGCTCGGTCTGCTATGAAATAGCCCATCCCGATTGTGCACTCTCACAGCTCGATGGCACTGAGGATGCGGCCGATGCGAAGGGCATTGTCAACGAGGATTTGCCCAACAGCTGGGAGTGTCCCAGTTGTTGTCGTTCGGGCAAGAACTATGACTACAAAGTGAGTATATATACAGACATATGTTTGCAGAGGGTATACTAATTTAGGCCAGGAGTTTGCAACGCATCTTAGATGACATCCCCAACCCCATAAATATATATTCTCAATCAGCAACACGAGGGGAGTCGATTTAGACATGTCTGTCGGTCTGTAGTCTCTTATTTAAAGATGAAACTTGGCATACATGCTTATTGTTGCTGCACGCTGTATATAAGTCGACATGAGCCGGATTGGACCGATATATCGTATAGCTGTCATACAAACTATCGACAGATTTTGGTTATTTGTCAGAAGATTGTAACCAAATTTACGACATCGTACTTTTTTCTATACATATAATGTGCATATAAAATTTCATCGACATAGGACAGCTATAACATATAGCTACCATAGGAACAATCGGCTGGAACGCAAGTTTTTATACCCTTTATGTATGTAACAGACTCACGATCACTAGCCGAGTTGATTGAGCCATGTCTATCTGTCTGACTGTCTATCTATATGTCTGTCTGTCTGAACACACAGATCTCAGCTATTATAAAAGCTAGAGATACCAAATTTGGCCTCCGCAAATCAATAAATAAAGATTTCAGCTCCTTTTGTAAGCGACGTATAATAGATACAACTTTCTGCCTTGGACATATAGTTAGCTGACTATAATATCTATCTTTTCTTTAAATTTCAATTGGAACGGACAATAAACACAGAACTTATTCAAGAAAGCATGAGCATAACATCAAGTGCTTGTGTCAGCTAACAAGGGAGACAGGCGAGCATGAAGCGCTAGCGCCATCTGTCGAGAATAATTAGAAATCACGTACATATGTATACACCGGACAATATTTCGAAGGGGGGTATCCACTGTCGCGTGCCGCTCGACTGTTGCTCTCGTTGTATTTAGACCAGTTTTGATTTTAGAAATAACTTAACTTATCTGTGCCAATCAGAGTCAGGCTTAATATTGAATATGCACTTTACCATTCAATTCTGCACCTATTATATATAATAGGAACAATTGGAGTTGTTAGGAACCTGCAAGGGTATAGAACGTTCGGCAAGCCTTTCGTGCTGGTTTTAACATTTTGCAAACTGTTAAGTCCGCTGTCAACCGTTTTATATCGATAAGAAACTCATCTAAGTAACTCATTAATGCCGATTGGCAATTAACTAAATTTCCCTTAGGAATTTTTGCACTAATTAATTAATCGATTATTATATTGCCTTTACAATTGCAGCCGCGTCATTTTCGCGCACGTCAAAAGTCATCGGAGGTGCGACGCGTCTCCGTGTCGCATGGCAACAATGCTGGGGATGCACACGATACAGCAGGTGGTGGTGGTGCTGGAGGTGGCACAGTAGCAGCAGCAGGAGTAGGAGGTGTAGGTGGAACTGGTAACCTGCTGCCGCCACCAGTGGGTCAATACAATGACTTCGTGTTTACCAGCGAATCTGAAATGGAAACGAGCAGCGGCGCCATGCATACGACGCACTGGAAGCACGGCCTGAAGCGGCATCATCAGCTGGAGGTGAAGACGGAGCGCAATAGCAATAGCTGTGACACGCCCTCGCCGGGCATATCGCCCAATGCTGGTGCTGGCCACCATCATCATCAGCTGCTTGGGGAGAAGGTGAAGCGACGCAAGAGCGATGATGGCACCAGCGTTAGCAGCAGCATGCAGGAGAGTAACGATGCACCCTGCTCCAGTGCCATAGATTGTGCTCCCACCTCTGCAACATCACCAGCAACAGGACACAGTGGAGGAGGAGGAGGTGGCGGTGGTGGTGGAGGAGGAGGAGGAGGTGGCGGTGGTGGTGGTGGTTCACGCAAGAAGAATTCAATACGTTCACAGTTGGCGCAACAAATGCTGAACTCATCGACGCGCGTGCTGAAGAAGCCACAATATGTGGTACGTCCGACGCCATCGTCCTCTGCCTCATCGCTTGGTGGTGCCAGTAATGGCGCTAGTAATGGTCTCAACAATGGCTTAGGCCTGAATTCTGCACCCGCTGCCAGTGGAGGTGGTGCAGCTGGTAGCGCTGGCCTTGGCGGCAGTTTAGCCAGCAATGGCAATACCAATGGCCACCACCATCATCATCATCATAATCATCATAATCATAATCATCATAACCACCATCATCATAATAATCACCATCATAGCAACAGTGGCAGCGGAGGCGGCGCTGGCAGCAGTGGCAGCGGCAATGGACAGAATCTGGCACTGGATCCGACAGTCTTGAAGATCATATTCCGTTACTTGCCACAGGAGACGCTCGTCACGTGCTGTCACGTGTGCAAGGCCTGGTCGAATGCCGCTGTCGATCCTGATCTCTGGAAGCGCATGAATTGCGCTGAGCTTAAAATATCTGCCTCCCTATTGACCGCCATTGTGCGGCGACAGCCGGAGCATCTCATCATGGACTGGACGCAGCTGGCCAAGCGTCAGTTGGCATGGCTTGTGGCCCGCCTGCCGGCACTGAAGAATCTCTCGCTGCAGAATTGTCCCATACAGGCTGTGCTTGCGCTGCACACCTGCCTCTGTCCGCCGTTGCAGATACTTGACTTGAGTTTTGTGCGCGGCCTCAATGATGCTGCCATACGGGATATATTATCGCCTCCAAAGGATTCGCGGCCAGGTCTAAGCGATTCCAAGACACGTCTGCGTGATCTCAAGACCTTCAAGTTGGCCGGCACAGATATATCGGATGTTGCAGTGCGTTATATAATGCAATCGTTGCCGCATCTTAAGCATCTGGATCTCTCGTCATGTCAGCGCATCACCGATGCAGGTGTCGCACAAATTGGCACCTCGGCCACAGCCATAAGCCGCCTGGCTGAGCTCAATCTGAGTGCATGTCGTCTGGTGTCGGAGAATTCATTGGAGCATTTGTCAAAGTGCGAGAGTCTCATCTGGTTGGATTTGCGGCATGTGCCGCAGGTGAGCACACAGTCGGTAATACGTTTTGCCAGCAATTCGAAGCATGATCTGTGTGTCAAGGACATCAAGCTGGTCGAGCGAAGGCGACTCTCGCTCACCACCAACAATTGGCATGACTGAGACGAGACCAGACGACGTTGGCACAGGCAACGGGAAAGGCAGCGTCACAGACAGCGACAGCAGCAGCAGCAGCAGCAACAGCAGCAGCAACAATTGTGGACATTTACTGGTTGAAGAACAATTGCACACACACACAACACACACACATACCATACACACACACATTACACACTAAACTTTTGTCTTGTTTAAGTTATTTTTGATGGCACACGATAGTTCCCATATAGAGCAGATACAGATACAGATAACCAGTAAGCAGAAATAGCCCGTATACAAAACCAAAGAACACAGCAGAATATGTCGAGAAACCTTTTGCATTAGCTACAGCCAGCAAGATATAGATGGAAAGATATACATAGATATATATTTATATACAATGTATATGTAGAAAGCTGTAAGAAAGAAATATACGAGTATGTACAAATCATAATTTGTGTTTCTAATGAACTATTCTATATAGTCTAATAAGCAATAGAAAACAAGATGTTTGTATTAAAGTTGCAATATTTGTATTGCTGTAAATTGCAATAATATATATAATTTATATATATATTTTATATATTGAAGTTCAATCTACATTTCAACTTGAGTTTAACGCATTAAAGTATTCCCAAAAATGTATTTTGCATTAATTGCAACTTAAATTCTTTGAATTATTCAGTTATATATCAATATATTAACATATGAAACCATGAAAGACAACAATCGATTGATCTGTTCAACTAATGCAAAAGGTTTTTGAAATTTCGGTTCGAACCGATTTTCATAACACTCTGGACAACATACATACATGATAGATATACATATATACAATATATATTTTTATGTCGCTTCTTGATAGTTGATCGTGTTTAGCACTTAAACATAATAAACATCGGTTTATACCTACATATATAAATATATGTAGGTACGCAATACATACACCCATACATACATACGATATATGTGTATATTAGCATTCCCCTTGACATGGATGATATATCAGTGTTGAATCAGTGTGTCATATACATACATACAATATATAGCAAGTACATATAGATTGGTGTAGCCTCTAATTAAGCGACGACATACATACATACATACAGTTACAGATAGGGTATACCACCTACAGCAGGAATTAACTTAAACTTAGCTTAGACAAGTTAAGACAACAACAACAGCAAATTGAAGTTGAATTTTCAGTTAAACATTTCGATGTGTGTGTGTATTTCATATTCTTCTATAAGAATTGTTTACAACGTTAGGAAACGATAAACAGAGAAAAATCCACTATTAATTAATGCACATTCGATAAGTATGTCCTCCCCGACTCTCCCTTTCCCCAGTAGAAGCTCAAATATCTGGCACATTTATATGGCACGACAATGTGAGAAATTCGAAAATGGAAAAGAAAACGTTAGATAAGCATAGTGATAAAATGGCTAAAAAAGAAAATCATATATAAATCTATATATATATACATACATATATATAAATATACACACAATACATATATATTAAATATAGTTGTGTGAGCAAATAAGAATTATTCATGTACACCCTACAAGAACACATATATACCTATTTAATGTTTTAAAAAAATAATAATAAATAGTGCATAATGTTTCAAAAAAAAAAAACACTGACAACTTTTATTTGTGAAGTGCGCGGATGGGGGAAATATTATATATCTTCTGGTCTGATGCAATCTTTCTCGATTTATTAATATGTTAAAGGTTTGTATATATATTTATAACTGATTTTGTATGGTATCATGTATTATACCGTACATCGAGTATATACAACATATGTGTAAAGTGTAAAGAAGAGACCAACCTTGCTTTATTTCGAGAGTTCTCTATTGCTATTACAATTTGCATTAATAATTCGCAGAGCAACCTTAGGTTTTCAAAGGATAGAGTCACTCTGGATTACATTGAAATTGAAATTAATCAGGAATATAAGTATACCTCCTCTAGCTGTCATCAATATTTCACAGAAGAAAATTCAGATTATTAACTGATAAAGTCATTCTATAATCTAGATTTCAATTGAAATGAACGTTAAGAGGCTTAGGGAAATCTTAATAATGTTTAAAGTACCCAAAAGTACCCATAGGGAGTATTATTTTAATTAATTTATTCCTTTTTTTGTATTAAACATATGTAGAATATGCAGACAACTTTGCAAATTACTATTACAAACAGGTATTAAAGATATATTGAAAATATCAAATTGCCTTCAATATTTAGCAGATTTGTAGTCAGGTTCATCACCTCCGCCTCCACCACTGCCTCCACCGCCACCATCCTTGGGTAACTTTCGCTTCTGTATGATACCCTAGAGAGAAATAGAAAGCATATGATTAGTTTTGCATGAGGAACAGAGCTTGTCAGCTATATAGATTCAATATATATACCTGTATCTTTTGCCACTCTCGATCGAGTTCGGCCTTTTCGTTCTTCTCGGTTTTGTTTTTACGCGTCTTGCGGCCATCCTGCATCTTGACTCCGTACTGGAAGGCCGCTTTTGGCAGCGCCTCCTTGGTGCTCATGTAGTCGGAATACTCTTCCTGTGTATCGAAATCCCAACGACCGATGGGCCCCTTCTTGTTGCCCAAATCCATTTTAGTGTAATCGACCTCATCATCGGAATCATCGATGGCATCGTTCATCTCCTCCAGCCCAGGATAACATTCAGCATAGCCCTCGGGCTCGTTGGCAAAACGTGAGGCCATTGCCTTGGAGATCTTTGGTGGTGGCGGTATACTGGTTATCACCGGCTCCGCAGCCTCTGGCGGCGCATCACCAAAGTAAGATTGACCCGCATTCGGCTTAGAGGATTGATGACGATGATCGTTGCGCGTTGTAGTCGGTTGATAATCACCCACATCATCGTAGATGTTGTCGCCCAATGGTTTGTTGGATTTGCTACCGTTGCCGCCACCACCACCACCGCCGCCTCCATTGTTGTTGCTATTGCTGCCACTTGGAGCCAACGTGGCCGATGAGTTGCTGCTGCGTACATGCTCCATTTCCTTATCATAGAACAAGGGTTTGTCCTTGTCACGTTTCTTGTTCTTCTTGTTGCGTCCACCGGCGCGTAGATAGCTCAAGATCTGTGACAACTTATTGATCACAATATCGTTGGTGGTCAGTGTGGCAATGTCCTCGCGTGCCACTGGCACCTCGAACTTGGATCGCTTCAACGTTGTGGGTATATCCATATCCATTTCATCCTCCATATCAATGACATAGGCCATGCGGCCGGGTGCGAAGAGTTCGTTGCGGGGCACCTCCTTGGAGCGACGAGCCTGTATAAGATTATAGATATTTCTGGCCAATTGTCCATTGATGGCATTTATATCCTCCGCCTCACGTCGTTCCGCTTCTAATTGCTCGGCAGCTGCAGCAGCTTCTGCTAATTTCTCACGTGCCAGCGCCGCTGCAATCTCCTCCTCCTCGGCTTCCTTGGAATGCAACTCAGAGCGTACTTTCTGGAGCAGCGCATAATCCAGACCCTTCACCAAATGAGTATGCTTCATGTCACCACCCAAGAACTTGGATTCCTGTATTATGCGACGTCTGCGTTCCGCTGCATCAATGCCGGATTTCATGTCTGGTGCCACGGCACGATACGCATTGGTGCTGCTGCCATGTCCAGGTGTGCTGGCATTCGTATAGTCCGGATTTGCGTTGTCGCGACGCTCGCGTGCACGATCTCTGTACTTCTCCGAGAGCTCTTGCAGCTTCACGTCCTCCTGTTTCTTGAGCGCAGCATAGAAATTCTTCTTTTTGCGACGTAAATCATTTCTCTCACTGCTGCTCTGACTCTTCTTCTTTTCCCCACTTGCCGCAGCAGGCGTTGCAAACTGTGCGGTGGCCAGGTAACCGCTACCAGCGCCGCCGCCAGCGCTGCTTGTGGACGAACCTGGTGGCGGGGCACGCGGTGTGGCCAGCAGCTTACGGAAATCATCGTTGGTTAGCCGCACAGAAGGCGGAGCTTCCATGTGTGCCTCAGACATATGGACCGCTTGTTATAAATAATAATTAAAACACCCTTTATATGTGAAAAATTCTATTTATGTATAGTTTTCCACTTCTTCGATAACTTTGTAACTTATCGATTACTACCTGGTCAGCTGTTGTTAATCAACTCAACGCTGCGTTCAGTTGAGTGTGTTCAGCCCTAGTAGCTGTTAACAGTTCAATTTACAATTTAATTTTAATTTTAATCATATACAAATTCAGCAGTCATACCAAAATACTGAATTTATGTAAACATTTTAAATTATAATTGATTAATAATAATTGCATTTCCTGTTATTCTATCTTATTTATATTAATAGCAGAGCTGTTAGTTCAGTTTTTATCTAGTGTGAGCGTGCCCTAACGGTTTTTTCTAACGCTGTTAATAGCAGAATATAAAATGTTATTAATGCTGTCAAACAGCTGACTTTGCCATAACACTCAAACAAAAATATCGACAACTAATAGGTTTCATACAGCCCTGGTCGTCAAACAGCTGTCTGCCATAACCCTCGTACTAGAATATAAACAAACAAAAGTCGGCAAATCAAAAATAAATATAATACATCAACATGTTGAACTTTCTTCGTGCAATGCCTAAAGTTGAGCTGCATGCACATCTAAACGGCAGCCTTAATATCGATAGCCTTAAGGATCTAGCCGAGACTGTTTATGGGCCACAGGCACCGGAATTCGCGGATATGTGTGGACGTTTTATAAAGTTTACCAAAGGCTGCGAACTAAATGATTGCTTTGAGAAATTTAAGTTCGTCCACGAACTGACATCGACTCGCAAGGGACTCTATTATGCCACTGAGTTGATAATGCGTGATTACGTCAAGGACAATGTAATATATGTGGAACTTCGTACTACCCCCAAAGCTAATGAAAATATGACCAGACGTGAATATCTGCAGACAGTTCTAGATGCAATTAAAAATGCTAGCAAGAAGTATCCGATTACCGTCAAGCTTTTGCCATCCATAAATCGTGCTGAACCAGTTGAGGTTGCAGAGGAAACTGTAGACATAGCCTTGGATTTGCGCGAGAATGGAGAAGATATTATAGTTGGCATCGATTTTAGCGGTAATCCGAATTGTGGCAAATTTAGCGATTTCAAACCTGTATTGGAAAAGGCACGAAAGAATGGACTCAAATTGGCTGTGCATTGTGCAGAGATCGACAATAAACCGGAGATCCGTGAGATGCTGATGTTTGGAATGTCCCGTTGTGGACACGGTACATTTCTCCAGAGTTCTGACATTCAGCACATGAGGGAAGAAAAAATCCCAATTGAGTGTTGTCTGACGAGCAACATTAAGTCTGGCACCGTATCGAGCATAGTTTCGCATCATCTCAAAGATATTCTTTTGGCGGATGCCCCGAAAGTTCTGTGTACCGATGATTCGGGAGTTTTTAATACATCGCTAACGGATGAATTTCAGTTGGCCTGCGATGCGTTCGCTTTATCAAAAACTCACTGCATTTCTATGACCATGGATGCTGTGCAGCACTCATTTGCAACGCCTGAGGAGAAACTAATGATGAAAATGAAAGTGTACGAGTATTTAAGAGTTAATAATAATCAGAGCAAATAGAAAGTATTTCTACTGTACATTCTGTGTATAAATTATTGTTGTTGGCATTTATTTGAATAAATTTGTATATCTGATTTCGCGCTCAAAAGTCCATCTCTAGTTGGAACCATTTCACTATGTTAAGCGACGAACTACATTAACTGTGCACTGTTAAAGCGATGCACGCGTGCTTCCATCGTATGCACGATAGAAAGAATGTTAAATGGATATTTTCCAGCTGTTTTTTTCGTAAATAATTAATTTAATGGTATAAACAGCTAAAATATAAAAAATACGTCTTTAGGCAAGAAGATATTTGATTTAAATTGAACATGCTACAGCTATTCTTTAGGTATCCAGCTCAGCTGTTATGTTGTTCGTGATTATGGCAGGCACGCGACCATCACAACACTGTTAAAATGGCGCTCTTATAAGAAAAGTTAACAGATTTTTCAGCCAGTAATAATTCTCTTGTCCGTGCGTGTCGTCGCGCATCTGTGTCGCTCCGTTCGCCACCGCTGGTGTTTCGTTACGTTTGTGTGTTCGTAAATAATAATAATAATAAAGTGTAAAACAATTACAACACAATTGGCAAACGTAATTGTAATGGGCCGCCAAAGCACATAATCTATGTATTAACACATATACATATGTAGATTGATTTATTTCTGATATGCCGATTTGATATCAATAACAACAACAATAATAATTTTTGTTTATTTGCGTGCTAAAGCAGTGATGCAGTATCATTTTCATCAATAACAACAACAACAAAATCAAATCCGAGTTCGAATCGAAATCAGCGTCATTTTTAAAGTCAAAAAAGGCACAAAGTGCTTTTCTTACCGCTAAAGTGCACAGAGTGAGAGAGGCGCACGTGTATTAGTGATTGTGTACGATTGTATGTGGTGCAAGCGAGAGAGAGCATGTTCTTCGAGCGCGAATGTTTGTGATTGTTACATTTCTCTTCCCCCCTGCCTGACCCTGGTTCCATTCCGCAACAACAAATAAATAATTGAAAATATAAAAACCAAACATATAAATAATATAACCAATTTTCAACAGTAACAGCAGTAATACAGTAAAGTAAAAGTCACCGCCATTTACAGTTATAAGGTGAGTAATACGAAATGTAAAGTATGTTGAGAAAGTACCGTTTACCGTAGTGCGTGCTCCCCTGCCCATCCCACTGTCTGTGTGCTCCTTATGTTTGTGAGTGTGGGTGCAAAAGAGCGCGCGCGTTTGTTTTTGTTTTGTTTTACTTCTGCTAAATAACTTGAAATGCGGTCGAAAAACCAAAAAACCCAAGGAAAAAAAACAAGAAAAGAAAATCATTCAAATATTTTTGCTAATGGGTAAAAATACGCAGGCAGACGCTGCTGCAGCTGCAGCTTGTTGAATGCAACGCACATATCTCGCAAGTGTCGCCAGCGACGACGCCAACGTTGACGCCAACGCCAAGGCAGAGACTGAGACAGCGACAGAGACGACAGACCGACGGCGACAATTTAGCTGCCGTTTTCATTTCATTTTCGTCGCCCGTCGCTTTGCTTGAACCTGTCAGCGTGCACATTTTCTTTTGCTTTTGCCTTTGTATCTTCTTCTTCTCTTGATTGTTGCATTTTTTGCCGTTGTTATGATTCTTGTTGTTACTTTTGTTTTTACTATACGCAGCACACACACACTTTTATGCTCGAATGTCAGTGCTGGCGTATGCCCGTGTGTGTGTGTTTGTGCATGCCTGAGTATTTGGTTGTCTTCTTTTGCTGTGTTTTGTTTGTTTCTTATACCGGTTTTGCGCTCTCTCCCTCTGCTGACTCTGACTCCTCTCTCACTCCCCCTCTCTCTTCGTCGTCGTCGTTGTTGTTGCTACACAGGTAGTTGGTGCTCATAGTTTACTTTTAGATTTCTTTTCTTCGCTTCTGTGCGTGTTGCCGTTGTTTCTCTTGAGTTCTCTCTCTCTGTCTCTCTCTCTCTCTTGCGTTATCTCTGGGCATTGTCTTAATTATGTTTTATTTGCTCTGGCGCAATTATTAATCTGATTTTCTGATTTCTGGCTCTGCCTATTAAAAGTTCATTTTCGTTTCTTGTTTTTCGTGCGTTCTTTGCCCCTCTCTTTTATTGTTTATTCAACATTTTGTATATTTTAAAATACATACATATGTATGTACATATTGTATACATATTTTGTTTTTGCATTGTTTTTTTTACCGATTGTTGCCAAGGCTATTAAACTTAGCTAATGGATTTTTTAAAGCTTTTAGAAGACTTTGCAATTCTTGTTTTGTTCTTCTTCTGCTTCTTCTTGGTGTTGACAACTTGGCAAATTTCGGCAATTTTCTACTGATCTTTTGCATTATTTCTTCTCTCCTGTTTTGTCTTTCTTTGTTTTTCCTTCTGGAATGATTCGAGAAAACCCGTATACGATCATGCAACTGCTTGTATGTGTGTGTGCATTCTTATTTCTTTGTTTGGGGTTTTTCCTTTGACGTCAATAAAGTTCCAGAAATTCTGATAATTTGCTGAACAAAACAGAGAAAAAATTAAAGCAAAGGGGAAACACGAGTTCTGATTTTGTTTGTACAAATTTTTGTATGCATTGCATTTCGATTATGATATTTATATTTAAATACTTAAAGTTCTTCAAGAATAATAACTTATGAATTTGAAATACAAACATTAATAATTTTGAAATATCTGCAAATCAGTTGCCCGGCCAACATTGTATAATAAATAAACTTATACTGGCGCCAAAAAAAGATAGAAAGATGGCGAAGAAGAAGAACAAAAACAAACACTTTATGGATAAAGTGGAAAGGAGACTCAATGAAAACGAAGGCAAAATGCGCAATAAATGAAAACACAACAGAGGAATTATTTATCTTTTCTGGCATTGAGTACTTCTAATGTATCGTACGGTACCAAAACCAAAGTCGAAGTCGACGTCTTGAGCTTGTGCACATAAATCTTGTCCAATTATAAGCATATTAAACACATTGTGTGCCTGAAATATGCCTGAAATATTCCCGAATGCCAAAAATAGACAGAGAATGTGCAAAAACGTAATAAGTAAATGAAAAGAAAGAACTATTCTATAAGTACTACAAATAAACAGGTACAATTTATGTACATGTGTATATTTGCCATGGAAATAGCAAAACGAACAATCGCTGGAAAAACTCAAGTATGCAAAGAAGAGAGCCTATTTACTCAATAAGTATTTACTTAACGCATAAATACATATACTCATGATGCTAATAATATATCCAGACTTGTCCATATAAACTTAAACACAATAGAAATCAGTTTTATTCGCAATTTTCAATTTAAATTTTATTTTATTGTAAATGTATATTTCTTACTTCTATGTAAACAATTAATTTGCAGAGTCTATTTAAAGAACGCACTTAAATAAAAATAAAAATTGGAATGCGTAAATTCTGTCAAATATATACAAATATATTTCAATATCTACTCTAGTATAAAATGAATACGAAGATAAATATAAATCAAATAATATGCTAAAAATGTTCAAAAGAATTTCAAATTTTTCTTATTATACAAAATGATAATATATTTCATAACATAACAGTTTATAATAATTCTGGTAAGCTGCTGGGAATTTTATAACTAGAAGGGAATCTTCTAATAAAGTGCAGTCAGAAATACAAAACAATTTGAGCTTCACATTGTTCTCGTACTTTAAAAATGTTGTATTATTATGTGTTCTATTATTTTCCTGTATATCTATATCAGAGAAATGTTGCCAATCACCTGCTGCTGTTCGCGATTTTACTTTGAAATTCTAGTAGTGATTTCCCTGCACACTTCCATTTTCCCATAAATTGTTAGCTGTGTGTTTTCAGGGAAAACGAACTCGTATTAGGTATAATATCTTATGGGTCAGCTGCTTTTTCTCATCGGTGGATGATGGCGACCGCACCCAGTAGTGGCTAGTAAGATAATTGTATACGATACATACACAAACACACACACAACCATACACATGTGTCTCTGTGTGAAATTGAATCATCTTTAGGTCGAGTTTGCCATCAATTAATTGATTAATTTTACGAGTATTCACAGTTTCTTTTTTGTGGAAGGTTAACAAGGCTATGCACGACGATATTGTTGATATTATACGACCTTAATTATCAGAATTTGTAATTAGCGAATGTGCTTTGTGTTGCTGCTAAAGTATCAACTACATTTTATAGTTATAAAGAAACTATAAACCTTACAAATTATTTGTTAATGTGCGTACCCTCTTAATGCAGCTATATTGTAAGATCTTTTCTTTCTCGATGAGCCTTACCCGCTATGAGCTTTAAACGTTTGCCATGTATTTGGGGTTTTTTCGTTGTCTTCTGTCTTCGTTGCCTTTTGCATTCGCTGTTGACTTGACCAACAAAAATGTGAAATGGCGGGATGTGGCAGGCATTAGACATGGAGGTCGGACGGATGGACGAACGTTTCTGCTGTTTGCTCCTAACTGAGAAAGACTGTGCCGGGGATTGGGGCGTGACACTGTAGACACTTTGGGCAGGGCAGGACGTAAAAGAGAGACAGAGAGAGGCGGAAAGTTCTCTGTGCTACCTCTGTGCCTTGCCCTGTCTTGGCATGGGGCGAGCAGTTTTGGCGCGTGGCCAAATAAACAGTAAGAGGCAGACCCGCAAGAGAAGGAAAGATGCAGAGAGAGAGAGAGAGAGGGCGACCAAGGCACAGCAAATAAAGCAAATGTAAATAAGCAATTGTTACATGTGCGACCAGGCGATGCACATCCCAAATCCAAATCCAAATTTTTAATGAAATGCTGGGCAATTTCTTCTGTGTATCCGCGACTATCTGACTAAGTATCCATATGTATGTATATTAGGGTGACCCAACTTGGTTTCACGTGAAAATGCAAAGCATAAACCTTATAAAATACATAACATTCATAATATTTACCTTACATTGTGCATCTCATTGACTTTCTAATGAGATGATTTGATCATAATTTGATGATAATCATAAACAAATACTATATTATTCATATTTATGAAATACATATGAGTTTGTTACTGCAGTTAGGGTTATTCATTAAATAAAAATGTAATAAATAAAAAATAAATAAAATAAATATAAATAAAAAAATATAATTGTTAATATAAATAGATAATATTCATTAAAATATTTGATATAAGTTCTAAATTACTATTCATATAACTACATAATCTTTAGAATACTTAAACTTATCTCAAGAGCACCGTCTTATTTGTCGAATTTATTGTATTTCATAATATGAAGCGCCCTAATGTGTTTAGATTTCATATGCAAAGCAGCCACTCACCACTCGCCTCTTGTCGCTTTCAGGCATTTAGTTAGCTTTTTAAACTAAGGCAATTCATTTGGCCAAACAGCCAAGCCGGATTGGATCAGATCAGGACGGGCGGGTCTTACCCCTCCCCGCGTCAGGCTGTTTCACTCTGGCCCTCGCTTGGAATGCGATACGCACGCGACATTGGCAAACAAACTCAACGTCTTTTCACGTCCTCTTGTCACTCAGACGGCAAATTACAGCATTTTTGTTCAATCTCTTTGCCTCTCTCTATTTTGTTACTCTCTTTCTACTCGCGCGTTTCTCCCTCATGCTTTAAACTCACCTTCTCAGCATCTAGTTTTTTGTTTTTTTTGCCATCGTTGGCGGCATCTCTTTGAGCTGCTCCTCAACGTGCGGTGCATAGCAAAGCGACGGAAAAGCCGGAAAACTGTTTAACATTGCCATTGTTTGTCTTTGGCAGTTCCCAAAACGGAACTAGCTCGGCACACACTCACACATATATTTGTATGTATTTTATATGTGTGTGTATGTGCACACATATTACTTAGTTAGCTGCCTAGTCTAGTTTCTGGTTGCAAGAGTTAAAGCATGAAAGCGAGCAAAGACATCGCATGACTTTGCAATTTCTTTTGTCTCAGCATAGAGAAAGAAGGGTTCATCCAAATTAACGGATATTGCAGATTTTGCGCTTCTTTTGGTAGAAATTTTTCTTTGAAGCTTTTCACACTTTTGTGATGTGACGTTGACAATCCAAATGGATGAGATCGAACCAGAAATTAATGGGAAATTACTTCAAGTATATGTATCTGTCAGATATAAACTTGGCTAACAGATACTCAGAATCTAGACAGCTGAGATGTATCGATGCATGTTCAAATTTGTTAGACAGGAATAGGAGGCAAGATTGTATTGTATATACATATTTATACGAATGTTTGCCATTGTTTGTTCCCCTTTTCTATACTTTTTTTTGAAGACACGTTGCAGCAAATGTGAAAGCTTCTACATTTTAACACTTGATTTGATATGCAAATATGAACAATGTAAACTTCAGGCTGGCATTGTGTGATGGGGTGGTGTTAAAGGCGTGAGCTGAAAAGATTTATATGTACATATGTTTGTGTGTGTGTGAAATCAGAGAATTTATGGCATTTGCTCTGAAGTCTTCGTCTCAATTTTTTATGCTTTCCGTTCTTTTTGGGTGAACAACTTGTGTATGCAATGCCAAAAAGTTGTCGTTGTATTCAAAATTATACTCTTTTTTTGAGTCATAATGAATGTGGTGGATTGGAAAAGTTGGAATAGTCAAAATATAGAAATATAGATAACATATACAAATATATAATTGAAATAGGAAGACTTAAGACTGTAAAAACTTTTTGATTTTGTTTAATATTTTAACTTTAAAGACATAAAGAGAGTCCCCAATAATACAATAATATTAAGATAACAATTGAATAATATAACATATATAATAATATTATAGTATAATAAGATAAGATGATAATACTATAATAATATACAATAATAATATAACAATAATTAAATCATATAATAATATAATATAATACACCATGCAAGATTAAACAAGTACGAAAGCAAGATCCAACTGACCAAAACGATTTCTTAAATATATTACTTCTGTTTGGCGTATTTTGTGTTGCATACTTAGGAAGCCGCTTGGAATTTAGTAACTCCTTAAATTATTTCTTAAATAATCATTTGAGCGTTAATAGTTATTGTGTTTACCAAAACTGAACTGTACTACATTAATATTTCGCTTGGCATTTGATTTTATAGATTTACGGAGGCAAAAAGGTTCAAATTTTAAAACAAACTTGATGTGTTTGCAATTTAAACACATACTGGCACCAAATTTTCTAGTTCTAGGTCTTATAATCTCTGAGAACTAGATTTTTATACGAATAGACAGCATAATATAAGAATATATATAGTTTGTGAGGTCTGCTACGCCTCCTGCTGCCTGTTACATATATTTTCGTTTGTCACAAAGTTATAATACCCTTCTATCCTTTGTACTATTTCCAATTGCAGTTAGGGTATCTAAGCTTTGCTTATACCCATAAATCAAACTCGATTCTTTGGTCTCTTGTGCTTTTTGCACTTACTTTGCTTGTTTGGCAAAGTTATACACTGTTTTATATGCTGTGTTTACTTTTTTGGCACGTGACAATAAATTGTTGTTGTTTGCAGTGTGTCGAGCTGTTCTGTTGTTGTTGTTTCTTTGATTCTCTTTCTCTGTCTGTTCTTGCTGCTTGCTCATCTTCGTCTTAAACTTGCTTGCAAGTTCCATGTAATTTTGCAGCCAAGAAGGAAAAGTGTGTCATAAATGTCATAGTTAATATTTGCTGTTCAGTAGTTTTTGGCAACTGGCTTCAAATGCCATGAAAGTGCAGCAGGAGGGTCTATAAGGCAACATACAACCAAATATACATATGTATGTACATATAACTAACACATGAAAAAAAAACAAAATTGGAACAATTCAACAACAATTTTTGATTGACGTACGAGAATAATTTAGATTTCTCGCGAATTCTTCTGTACATTTTCTGCGTAATATATTTTTGTTTATATTACTGATATGCGAAATCTTAATTCTAAATATAAATAAAATACACAATTGATGTTGCATTCTTCTTCAGTCAACAGCAACATAAACTTTCCAATGAATTTCGCGATATGAATCAGTAAATCTTGGTTATACCCTTGTAGAGGGTATATAAATTTTGGCCTGGAGTTTGCAACGCAGATTAGTAGATATCTCTGACTCTATGAAGTATGTATATAATATGTATATAAAATATCATAAAAATCGCAGCACTATAACATATAGCTGTCATAGGAATAATTTACTGAAATAAAGGTTTTTGTATAAAGAACAGTAATGATTTTAAAAACACCTTAACTTAACAAAATGAGACATAATATTGTATAGACACAATACCATTCAATTCTGCACCATTGTTTATAACTAGTATTGGAACAATTGGAGTTGATAGCAACCTGCAAGGGTATAAAACTTTCGGCCTTTCTTTCTCATTCTGTTTTCTAAGTGTGCATCGTATGTTTGTACACGTACGTATATAGTATGTGTGCATGTGTATTGGGTGTGGGGAGAAATGTGTGCGTCATATGGTTTTATAAATAAAAGCATTGCGCGCTCTGTCAACCTTGACCCGTTAGTCAATTCACTTGCTCAGAACAGAAACAAAAAACACGAAAAAAAATAAACCTAAAAAAATGAAAAACGAAAATTTTATGAAATTGCATGGCAAAGCATTTATATGGGAACAAGCCAGCGCCAACGTTGCACACGTCGGTGTGTGCAGTTGTATATGTGTGCGTCCGAACATGTTGTCCAATCCATAACCAATAAACCACAAAAGCTGCAAACATCGAAGTACTCGTACCTTAAATTAGATTACGGCCGCTCAAAGCTTTGAAAAAAGAAAAGAATTTCTACAATCTGTGCTAGATTCAAAAAAGAAGAGAGAAAAAGGGAAATAGAAACTCTCGCTTGACATGATGTGGAAAGGGAAATCAGCACAGTAAAATGCCCAACATTGAAATCGTATCTGATCTGAGAAACACAAATTCTTTTTGGAAATACGATATACATACTCTTGCATAAGTATATGTTGTATATGTTGTTATCCAATGTAATTAATCAGTTTCTACTGCCTACTGGCATGGAAAATGTAATCAAAACACTTTGTGTGGCAAGTTGAGAAAATTGCATGTGTAGACTGATTGAGTTTCCATTCAAGATTCAAGATTCGAACGATAGATTTCAATGCCATCAAGTAAACATAACACTTTCATATTTATGTGTTTATTTTATACTAATAACGCAAATTTATTGTCGAGTGTGAGATGAAGCACATCACGTTGGTTATCAGTTTACGAATCTGTTTATTATATTTGAAAATAATTGACAGAACGCTTGTCGATTGCATCATTGCCATATAAATAGGTTAGTAAGTAAGTACTCTAATCAAATGATTCAATTTATGCTAATCTATTGCTAATGAAGGAAATTATTACTATGATTAGACATTGATACCTAAAAAAAGATTATAATATTATATATCATGCATTAAAATGTGTTTTAAAGCTGTTATATTTATGTATTTCATCCTTTTTAAACAAGGTTATACTAACTTTGTGCAAATCTCTGTCTTTTTGAAAGTCTGGATCTCAGCTATTATAAGACTAAAGAGACTTCAAGTTTGGCAAGAAGGTTTATATGAACTGTCCGCAAATAAAGTTTATTTTAAATTTTGAGTGCCACGCCCACCGCCCCCAGAAATCTATAATTAAATTTTGCAATTCGATTTGTATACGACGTATAAAAGGTAAAATTTTCTGACTTGGAATAGCTCACTATAACATCTACATATAGTCCAAATTTCGATCCGATTCGGTAATAAACGCGTATATTATTTAAGAAAGTATGAGCATAAGTTTAAAACAAAAGGCATTTCAACATAGGTCAAAGGGTACCCTACTGTCGACTGTTGCTATCCTTTCATGTTCCTCATCTTAGTTTAGAAAGCTTTTTTAAATATTGAGAAACTTGCACGTATTGCTTAAAAAGAATCGTTCTCGTTGCTTCGCACACGTTGGGTCATTTATCATCTTTAACCTCACTTAACGTATTTTTAATCGCCGCCAACCTTGACTATCGGCTTACTCGTGTAGCGTACGGAGGAACAAAGAGAAAAACACATTTGTAAATCCGAAATACGAAAGTTTGGAGAGTGCAAGAAAACATAATACGTATTAATCTCGGGACTTAAATCGATATAAGGGGGAGAATGCAAGGAAATGGGGGGGGCGGAAACATTTCAGAAACTGTGTTTGAGCGAGAAAAAGTGCAACGTGCAACAATAAATTGTGCACCTTATGACGTACGAAATACAAAAGCACTCACCGAACATTTTTCATTATACTTTTTTAGGTTTACTATACTATAGTATTCCTTTTTTTCTCCACTCTTTTTGCCTTTCAGCTTTAGTTTCTGATTGCTGTGCTGAGTTATTGTTGCTGCTGTTGTTGCAGCAGTTTTTGTTGGTGTTGAAGCTGACTGCACTTGGCCTAAAGTTGATTGCATGACATTGTTCTTAGTTTTCGCTTACATATCGTATAGAGAACAGCCTCAATACTCTAAAAGTACCGCGCACACCCTTGTGGTTCAGTGCTCAGTGTTTACATTGATTTCGTTGTAGTTCACAATTACAAAAACCTCGCCCAGTATTTTCCGCTTTAAGTTTTATTTCCACTGTATAATATAGTATATATACTCACTGTATATGTATTCACTGTGTATATTCCCTTTATTTTCCAGCATTAAGTGCATTTCAATTCATTCGTTTCTTTCTTTGGTTGCCATGATAAATGTTCAAGTAATAAACTTGAAAAATGCCTATTGGCGGGTGTTGAAAATCTTCGATAAGTTTTTCTCTTCCTTTGCCTCGTAATGAGGCTAACGATGCCAGTTCCAATGACTAAGACAAATAGTTCTTTCCCTATGTGTGTGCGCTTGTTGTTAAAAATACCATCATGAAATATATATGATTGGATAGGTATACGTATTGAATAGTTTCTTGAATGAATGATCAAGTCAAAGCTGACATTATTGGGGCTTCAATTTAGTTTCATATTCATGGCATGAATCAGATTTGAAACAGTTGTCGGGAGTAACGTTTAATCACACCCGAAATTGTTCGTTTCATCCTAGTCATCATCGAATCATTATCATTGTCCAGTTGTACTACATATGTACTACATATATCGAGTATTTAGCATATTAAAAGCAGTCAACTTAGAGCTGGTAAATCTACACAACTCTCAGTCTTGAATCTCTGTTAACACAACGCGGTTGCATGTGCTCGTGATTCGTTTAATAAAATAACAAAATCTGCAATAATTTTAACATCTTGTAGCTGAAACAATTAACCTGTTTAACTGGTAAGAAAGCAGAGAGATGAATTAATTAATTGCACAAGATTCAGTTTTAATATCTTGTATAATTGTTATACTATATCATGCAGCTGATTCGTATTCTTGCAACTTTACTAAGTTGCTTTGAATATAAGTCTAAGTATCTGTGTGTAAAAGTATCTTCATCTATTTGCTGTGCCATTTGAAGTAAAGTTCAAGTCGTTAATGTCAACTTTTCTTCGCGTCCGTTCTAAAGTTAATGAACCGTTAAGTTTCCTCGGCGCAATTTATGCGGTTCTAATAGCAATTTAGTTGTTGTCATCGATCTGAGCATATAAAAAAGAAAAAAAAACGAGCGCAAATTATTGACATTAATGCGACATGATGCTGTGGCAAAACTTTAAACATGTCGATTATTATAAACGATAATGTGCTGCAACGAGCAAAAGAAATATGTAGGAGAGCAAAAAGTAGAAGTAGAAAACTCTTTCTTGACACTTGACTTGCATTTAACGCTTAAATTATAAAAGGCATAAAAAATTCTGCCAACAGCGACAGCAACAAAATGCAAGCAACAACTATTTCCCCCTCTTAACTCTTTTGTCATCACTCGTAGAACTTTGATAGAGCTTAATGCTCCACTTAAATAAGTATGAGTGAAGAGTTGAGGTAGAAAACTATACTAATTTCAGATTAAGATACTTTGTCAACACTAAATAATCAATGCTAGTAAATCATAACTGAAGAATTGTACGGATAATTCTAGAATATCTAAAGAATTCTACAGCTAAATCTAGAATATCTTTCGGGTCGTGCAATGCAACTTTTCTTTATAGTAGAGCTGGAGAAACATCGATGTTTCGTATGAAAAACCTCAACAAACATCGATGTTTCTCCTGGATAACTTTTCTTTATAGTAAAGCTGGAGAAATGTCGATGTTTGCTGAGGTTTTTCTGCTTTATAGCGTACCTCTACTGTCGCATATAAAACAAAATTATTTTTCCTGTATTGTTGTTTGCCATAAGAAATTCGTGTCATGTGGCGCTCGCTCAGTACGCATCTCTGTGCGGAAGTGCATACTGTGTGCACACACACACATGCACATACACTGTCACATTATTGTTGTTCGGGTTCAGCCTTTTTGCTGTTGTTGCCGCTGCCGTTTCTGGGGGTTTGTCGGGGGCTGCCAGTTGACAAGACTTTTGCCACTTTGTCGGCCTTTTTGCTTATGGTTTTTAATACTCTATGTTAAAATAAATGGGAGAGAGAATAAACCTCTGGTTATACAGTTCACTTGTATTCGACTGACATAGTTCCCTGGAACAGAAAGAAAGCTTTCAATTTACAATAAAAGTAGTTTTGCTAGTGAATGTAAAGGGAATTCGATTGTTTACGTGGGAATGAGAGTGGTTAAGTATTTGGAAAATGTATATAAAGGTTTTTCAAGGTTTCTATTTAAATAAAATTGTATATGCGATAAACATATCAAATAAATAATAGTAATAATATGAAGAAAAAACTATTCACAGATATTGTTAGGGTATTGAAACGCCTGTCATTCACAAAAACTTCCCAACCCATTGTTATTGCACTCTTTGCTCTCTTGCTGCAGCATTTAATTAAAGTTTGTCATGTTGTTGTTGTAGTTGTAGTTGTTGCTGTCGCTTCATAAAATTGCGTTTTGCGGTAGTCGGCATCGTTATTGTTATTGTCGCCGCCTAATTGAAGTGTCATTAATTTGTATGCATCAACATAATTACACATAATTATGAATAAGTCATAGGCAATTTTGTTGATTCCGAAAGAGTTTCACATTTTACATTTCACGTTTCTCGTTTGGGTAGCATTGCATTCTCTCTCAATCTCAATACGCGTAGGCAAATGACGGAAATGGTGTAAAAACAAAAAGAAACCCAGCCAAGTTGTTGCCACAGACCTCCACACGGAGGTGTGACCCGCTTCGCTGACCCCACTTACTCATTTACCCATTGTTTTTATGCTTTTCATATCAGTTATCTATAGGCTAGAAGGGTATTATGAGTTTATGCCAACGAAAACAGACAGAGGAAGATTGCTTACAGCCCATAATGCATATATGTATGTATATTCTATTTCAGCGTCAACTGTTAGTGTCCATGTCCGTATGAACACCTTAATCTCAGAGACTAGAAGTGCTAGGACTACCAAACTTGGTGACAACATGTTTTATGATTGTACGAAGATAAAGTTAATTTTATAATTTCGCCACGCCCCCTGCCTCCATTGTATATCAATAAAAAGAAAAGTGCAAGCGTATTTTGAAGTCAAAAAAATTTGTTCTTGTTGTGAACAACAATTAATACCATCCAAATAATTTCTACAAAGTTGATATCAGTCTTATAACAGTTAAACAAAGAAGTTTCTTAAGATATTGTTTTAATGTGTAAGCACTTGTAGCTTTGCCTAGCGGGTATATCGCAGTCGAGCACACTGTTATTTTTTTTTGTATCTCTTTTCGGAGGTTTCATGTGTTAAATTTGTTGCGTTTGGCCATTTTCTGGCTGCGCGTCAGTGATTTACATGCTTTATAGGTATCAAGCGCTGGCTGCAGATACATTTGTATTTTTTGTATATGTGTTCGTATGTTACATCTATTATATCTTTCCATTTCGTTATAGCACACTTTTTGGTCAATCTTTTCGGCTACGTACAATAGTGTTTCAATTTATTTAAATTTTTCCGAAGGTTTGTTGAACTTCCTGTACGTGTGCATAGTGTGTTTTTTTATGATAAATAGACTTGTATATGCGGTTGGTTAGACTCTAATTTGTTTTGCTCTAGCTATGATTAATGTCCGCTCATTATGCTAAACACTTCTGACTAGGGTTGCATGTTTTCTTTACGTTCCAAATATGTATAAAGCATAATAAAATCTTTTGCAATAATATTTAAATGAGAATTCTTGCATTTAATGACCTCATTTGGGATTTCTCATTATTGTATCAACTCTTCTACATCGTGACCAATTTTTTTGTTGCAGTTTTCTTATTAAAAACTAAAATTGCCAACATCCTCCACCCACAACTCCCGTTGCTTTGTCTTGATTAACCATTCTTCCTATCCTCCATTTCGTCATTAAAGTCACGTACAAAATTCAAAAACAGCAAAACCCTTCAAATTGATTTTTGTGGCAACGGAACGTCGAGTAAATAATCAAATCAGCTTGGACATTCATTCTACACACACACACACATCTATCTGTAGCTTTGTATTTTGTATAATATGAGAGCGGCGCCTCGCAAAAGGTTGATTTCGCTACAACTACTATGGCAAAAAAAGCCGAAAAATCAATCTCATCAAAGGGAAAACGCCCCGAAAATTGTAGTCATTAGTTTCGGCTTGCCAAGATGAAGATGAAGATGAAGATGAAGAAGACGAGGAAGAGGAGAGCGGAGCAAACAAAGGCAAAAAAGATTGGAATTTTTCGATGTATGCATGTGTGTGTGTTGTCTGGATATGGCGTAAAGTTCACGACCACGAAGCAAACTACTTAGCCAAGTTAGGCGAGTCTCTCGCATTGTGTGTTCCGATGAAGTGGCATTGTTTAAACTGTGCAATAGCGCCACAATTCTGCTCAGACGTTGTGGCTTTTGTTGTTGTTGTCGATTGCGTCGGGCTTGGGCTCTGAGCTGGCCTGATGAGTCGCATCAATCAGCGCTGCCATTGTCTGAACTTGAAATCGACTTTTAAACAGTCAACAGACACAACAGAGCAACGATTCAGACTCGAGACTGAGCCGGAGTCGCAGTCGAAACGGGCCGAGCCCAGGCAGGCAACCGCAACATGAAAGCCTAATGATCAGCGCCAACGATTGAGTTACATGTTGCAAATCTGTGGCGATCGCGCCCCTCTCTCCCGGTTCTTCTTCTCTGTTTCCATGTCAGCTCCAGCTCGTGGCTTTAACTGTCCACAGTTAATCACGAACTGGCCAAAAAGAATGCCGGATTAATGCGCAAAGGGAACCAGTTTGTTTTGCGCTTTTTTAAGCGCCGTCTTTGAGGCAGAACTGTCGTTTGTTGTTGTACACTGAACAAAAGGGTTTAGGGAACGTTTATTCATTAGCTTAAGACGGGGAGCTAAGGAAATGGAAGAACTAAAGGACACTTAAAGAACAAAGCAAGTTAACGAGATCTAGGAAAGATAGTTAAAATACGAGGTGAAACTATATTTAAATAAATTCTAAGTTTAAATTTGGGTTAATAATTAATAAGAATTTAAAAAAAATTAAAAATATAAATAAATATTATATACCTATAACTAACAACGAAAATAAAATTAAAAAGAATATAAAACTAAAAAAAATATAACACTAAAAATAAATATAAAACTAAAAATAAAAGCTAAGAAAGTAATGTCTTGTGATCTTGATTATATTCTTAATATTTTTTATAATCATAAACCCTTATTATTAAATATAAAAATTAGAATTTCTTCATATTTATTTACTCCTAACAACAATGACTAAATTGAATGTATTTATGTAGCAAATATTTAAATATTTCGTCACTTTGTTTATATAATGAGTATGTTTGCTGTATTCTTTTTTTTTAATGTTATTCCACATAACCACAAGAACAAACATTACATATGATCAAAACTCGTAAAAAACATAATTCTTCCAAAAAATACCTAATAAAACTTTTCTTATGCTCAGACATAGTAAGCAAATGGCAAATGTATCTAATGAGCAAAGTCAGAGTAAGCCACAAACAACAAATTTTAGGTTAAATGAACTTAACTTTTGTGTGAGATTATTAACGAAACAGTCTGTGGTTTTTCTTGTTGGGGAAGAGCATTAGAACTTCGACTTTAGGCATAGTTTCTTGTGTGCAACTTGTGCTTGTTTTTGTAAATCAAGTTTACTGCCTTCAGCTGGAGAGACAGAGCCAGCAGTTTGAGTTGGAGTTGTAGCTGAGGTTGCTGCTGGAGTTTTAGTAGTAGGGGAAGATGGGGAGGAAGGGGACTCGCGATGCGATGTTTGTTATGCAGCGGCGCGGGACGTGGCGCAACTTGTTTTTGGTCTTGAGTTTGAGCTGAGCTTGGGCTGCGGCAGCGGCAGCGGTTGCCTGCCTGATGCTTGGCATATTTGTTGGCCAACAACAACTGCAGCAAAACCGTCAACAAGCAAAACGTGCACAGCAAAATATGCAACTGCAAGAAGAACCGCAACAGCAGCAGCCACCAAGCAGCAGCAGCAGCAACAACAGCAACAACAATTGCAACAATGGCCAGCGCCTTGGGGCGCGTCGTCATTCCGTCTAGCTATGTTTTGGTTGACTTGTTAGTATTTTTTGTTGTTGTCTTTTTTGGGGTCGACCCGCTTGCCTTGGCTATCTGCCAATTGTTTGGCAAATTAACAGCGCAAAGGAGTTTGCAGTTTATGCACACACTTACACACAGTCACATATGCATTGCACAGTCGCCCACAGTTGCAAGTTGATGTCGGTCCTTGTGTTGCAGCAACTGTCTTTGCTGCTGCTCCTTCTGCAGCATTGCGTGCTGCTTCACTGCTGCTTCTCAAAATGTTGCCAAACATTTAAATATGCCTTTGTTTGGATTTCCAGCTCAAATGAGCTTGTCGTGGCCAAAACTTGCTGCCAGTTGCTGCTGCTGCCCATCGTTTGTTGCGTTCCACGATAATCTTTGGCATGCCGGTTGCTGCTCTTTGCCGCTGTTGCTGTTGTTGTTGTTTATCTTTATGCGCCCTGCAAAGGCAAAGTTTGTTAATGGGTATGATGCAAAGTTCTTGAAATGCCACAAAAACAAATGTGGGTTTAACTTTGATTCTACACCGAAAGCTTGCATTTAAAAATCTAGATGGATATACAGAAATTATCAAATTAAAAGTAGTGCATAAATTTGCACTAAAAATCATATTTTAATATTATATTGAAATATTATATAATCAATTAAATTTTTAACAAATCAGCAAAGCTTTCTATTGCAGCTTTACCATAGCATATTGCTAAAATAATATTATATTAATATAATTTATATATTAATATAATATTATATTAGCATAGAGCTAATATGCTAATCGAAGAAGTTCTTTGCAGCATCTATAATACTATAACCTTACCTCGCTTTCGTAGGGTATCTTTCGGCACAGCATGAACACACAGGCACTTAATGCGCCACTCGCTTGGCCTTTGTTTGTGCGCTTCGTTTGGTATCGGCTTGAGCGCGTCCTGGTTTTGTGCGTTTATCTTCATTATGCCATTGAATTTATTCATGCATCCATATTTAGTTAAATTACACGTTTGCGATAAGCTTCGCCAGACATCGAAGACGGAAGACTATCGTCCTATCTGCAGCCACACTCCGATTCCAATCCACGATTTCAACCAATTCAATCCCAAGCCATCACAGCTTCAACTTAAATTTCACTGCAAATTGACGCTTTAAACTAATTAGTTGAATGTGTGTGTGTGTGTGTTTGTATTTTTATGATTTTCTTCCTTCTCCTTGCTTTGTGATTTCCAAGAAAACTCCTTTTGCTGTTCGTACAATAATTAGGCAAGCCTACACCTTAATATCTCTTCCAGCGTCTATCATCGTTTTATTATTAAATTATACTAAGAGTTTTTCTAACCAATTTTCTTTTTCTTTTCCTTTTTTTTTGGCTTTCTTTGCAGGTGAGCAAACAATTTTCTTTTGGACAGCTGCAACATCTTTTTGCCTTAACCGGGTAAATATTTACGTTTCTAAGAAGTTTCCAAGTGTTTTCCTTAGCAAATTGTTGGGTTGCCAGTTGAGCTTTAATGTTGGCACATCCTTTAAGGTTGCAGATGCAGAGTGAATCGTTGAATGCTTTATTATGGTAAAAATAAATTGCTGTAATAATGATGATGATGTTGGTGTTGGTAATGAGCGAAGGAGGTTTCACTGAATGACAAGACAAACATCAAATTGTTTGCCAAACTGATTAGGGACGCATGTGTAGGTGTTGTCTTAGAACTTGACAGGAAGTTGAGATGATTATGCGAAAGAGTTGAGAACGTTTTTATATAATTGGAAGCCTTAAGTAAGAACGGTATGCTGCTGTAGTGCTTTAAAAGTCTATATAAGGTTAACGGTTAGTTCTAAGTATTACAAAAGTATTACTTTATATATAAGGACATTTTACAATATTTTCAAGCTAATTTCCATGTTAATTTCTCAGTGTAGAATCAACATTTTGCTCTTAACTAATTGTCTAAGTTGAGTAAAGAAATAAAACTTGTATTTAACAACTCTTAAATTAGACCAGAGCAAACTTATTGCCCAACTAAAATAAAACCGCAAAATAAAAACACTTTGAGTAGAATTTTTTGGCAGAACTTCTGAAGATGTTTTTGAGCATCGCACACAGACACACACACAGAGTTCACCATTAAGTTTTGTGACTTCTTTTTAGCGTTTTCATTTCACGCTCATTGCGAGTAGAAGAACGACAAGAAGCAGAAGAAGAGGAAGAAGAAGGAGAAGCAGCAGCAGCAGAAACAACTTCAGAGCGAATTCATACTGAAAATCGGCAACTGCAGCGTCGTCAATTGGATAAACCAAATGTCAGCAAGTTTTCAGTCGCATATCGTTGTAGTTTCGAGTGCTGCTCTTTATACACTTACAAAGGGTATGTTGCAGTGTCAGAGAAGGTTGCAACTTACTAATAAAGCGACACTTTGGAACTATATATATTCTTGAATAGAATCAACAGGCTTTTTATCTGTCTTTAGTTGAATGAATTAGTTTGTCAGTTTGGAAACTTTTGTGATGAAACATAAGAAATATGTTTTAAATAAATAGGAGTCAGTTTAATTGAACTGATATATAGCTCAGCTGACATAGAATCTTGCAATCAATTTTTGTTATATGTTACTTCAAGATGTGGCAATTAAATTCTACGCATCTGTTTACTTATTTGTATATAAACTGAAGTACAAACTTCATCAAAATCGAAACACTCTAACCAAATATATAGCAGGATAAAGAATTGTGTTTCGATATAACTAATCATATTAGTATAAATAAAAGTCATAAAGCAAGCCCAATATATATATTTTCCTATTTAATTAATAAATATAAATAAAGTTACATATGCTATAGCTTTCATAGGAACAATCAGTCAGATATAAAGATTTGCGTTAAATAGGCGGCAAGTGTATAAAGTCTTCGAGTTTCCCCAGTTTACTTTATTTTAGCTTTTTGTTTTTAGTTTTTTTTACGACTATAGGGGTAGATATATTTCTCTATATATATTTACATCTATATATATGTATATATGTGTGTGTGTGTGTGTGTGTCTGCATCTACAAGCATATAGAGATAGCAGTATTCGTTTTATGGGTTAACTGCTTTGGCTGTTGCTTTGGCTGACTTCACCTTTTCACGCTCGATCGGTTTACAATAATAATAGCAACAGCAGCAGCAGCAGCAACAATAAGGAAAAGAAGCAAAAGCAGAGGCAAAGAACTATAGAACCGATTTCGAGGCGAGTCTCCGAGAACAAGTCGCTAGTCGAGTGGTGAAACAATAAATGTGAAATAAGCTTCGACTTTTTGTACTTCATCGATGGCAAATAAAACAATAAAATATTGACTTATCTGTGCACAGCAAATCAATTTCAAGCCACAAAGAGGCAGACGAAGAAGAAGAAAAAGAAGGAGAAGGAAGGAGCAGGAGGTGGTGGCGGTGGTGCACAGTGGGGTAAAACGGAAACTGTTGGTCGGTCATTGGAACTGTACAGTGAATGGCAATCGTTGTTAACATTGTTGTTGCTCTTGCAGTTGCTGTTGTTGTAGTCATTAAAGTTTTGCAATTAAAATGCCATTCAAGGTGTTGTGGACCTTGTTGTTGCTGTTGTTGTTGTTACTTAAATGAGCTAATGGTCTATGCCTTGTTACCTTAAGTTATTGAAGAACATTCGACTGAATATTGTGCATCGAATAAGTAAATAGAAAAATATAACAAGAGTGTTGAATGCGAATTTGCAACGATTTCTTCAACTTGCTGATGACACACACGCAAACGGCGCAACTTGCTGCTCCTTCCCCTTCCAGCAATTGTGCCCCTCATCACGTTTGTCATTGACATATTAAAAAGCAACAACTGCAGATGCAAATAGCAAACTGAACATGAGTTGAGGGGAGGGGGCGGAGGGGAAGTTGTGGCACACAATGAAAAACGCACCCATCAATGAGTTTAAACTTTATGACTTTGCTAACCAAAACGGCATTTGCTCCATTTCCCATTTGGCATTTGGCATTTTCACAATTTTCCATTTCCCATTTGGCATTTCACATGGTTGTCGTCGCCTTGGCGACGCAGCACGCAGCTTGCAGCATGTAGCATGCGGCATGCAGCACGCGTAGTGTGTGAAAAATGTAACAATAATTGAAATTTAATAGCCACGACGACAGCGCCGCGAAGTTGCCACAAGAGTCGGCGACGCCATAAAAAAAATATGAGGATGCGACTGAGGCGGCTGTGGTATTGCTGCAGTAAGGGAAAGGGTGAGGCAGACAGTGGAGGAGGAGGCGTAGTAGCTGCGGGTACAGGTGCAGCTGCAGCTGGAGCAGGCTGAAAAAAAACTCATTCACTTTTACTATTATATTCATAGGCAGGCAACAAAAAAAAGATGAAGAAAATGGAAAGTAAAAGACAAGGGGAAGGCGGACAGAGAGGGAGAATGAGGAAGAGGAAAATGCACACGTCGCGAAGTCGCCGCTGGCTGTGGCTCTTTGAAAAGCAGCCTTAAAATAAAAGTGGGTCAAAAGCTGCAAATAATATTTGTTCTACTTGGCTTAAGATGTTTTGTATACACAACATATATACACATACACACACGCACACACACATGCACACACACACACATACTGGCACACACACTCCCACTGCAACTTCCTTTTTTATGCTGTAAGCAATTTGTTTGCTTGAAAGCCCCAAAGAAATCTGTAAAAATGCATAATCATGCGTTCATTCTCGCTGAAATGTGTTTTAACTTGACTACAGGGTATGGGGAGATGCAAAGAGAGGGAGAGCTGCATGAAAGGGGTGGCACTAAATAGAAGTGAGAGTTAAGTGAGAAAAGAAGTTTGGGTGGAATGGGAAAGATTTTGGAAGAATTAAAGAGTGTGATGAAGACAAAGAGAGATAGAGAAACGGGCAGAAAGAGTTTACAGAACAAAAGATTAGGACAAAGAGAAAGAGATAAGCAGAAAAATTGGGGGAAGAATGAGAGAAACCGGAAGAGAAAAGTATTTGGAAAAGAAAGAGATTTTTGCCACAGAAGACACAGAAAACTTATAGAGTGAGCTGAGGATGGAAGAGTAAGACAGTTAAGAAGAGTCAAAGATGCAGAGAGAGACATAAATAGAAGTACAGCAAAACACAGGAAAAGCGTGGGAGAGTAAGGTACTGAGTGGAGAAAAGAAAGAAATGAGAGAAAGAAGAAGAAAGGCAATTGCGAAAGCTGCCTACTGTCTACTGCCTCTCTGTTTAATAGTGAGAAATATCCTGATATTTTTGGAGTTTTAAGGAGGTTGATAGACACAAGAAGAAAGGAGAGAAATGTTCACTAATATCTTCCACATAAAGTAAATATATGTATTCAAATTAATCGCACTTGATTTGCCGCGCCATGTCAAAAAATAAACGATGCCATTGAACTCAGTTTGCCAGATAATGCAATCTGTGAACGTTGACAGCGTTGAGCTGCTGACGTCGTTGTCAAGTCGCTGTCGACGTCTACCGGTTGTCAGCGTCCGTCCCGAACATGCCGCAAGACACTCCAGATTGGGCGGTAGCAATTAGCATATGGCTGCTAAGTAACCACATCGCACGAGAGACTAAGTGTAAAGATCGTGTAAAGCAAAACAAAAAAAAAAGGGGGAAGTTGAATGCGCTCCCAAAAATACCAGTTTTGGAGCATATAATTTCGTTGTTATACTTGCTTGGCGGTTTTCAATAATTTGTACTCTTTGCCTAAACACTTTGCAAGGCGAAGGTCGCAAGATAAACTTGAGAGATAAGGAAACGCAAAAAGGGGAGAGATAAGCTTCAGTAAATAGCTAAATGTATAAGAAGAAAAAGAAGAAGAGGAAGATAAGACAGGTAGTTTTAGTAATTGACCGCTTATAGTTACGAATTAATAAGCAAGTGAGAATATCGTATATACATATGTAAGATGGTATACTCTCATGCTAGTTGGCAACCCCAGCAATAAAGGGAAGTTGGCATCCCTGCGTATAAAAGAGAGTAGCAAAGGAGAGTCGTAGTCGGTTGTGAAGAATGCCGAAGAACGCCATTATTTTGTAACTAATTAACCTTACTGAATTGATTTGAATAATAATAATAAACTCTTTTTTAATAATAACTTTACATATATAAAAAAAAAATGGGTGTATCGTATACTAATTTAAATAATTCCGATACGTAATGGGTTTGGTTGTTTTGCTTGGATTTTATGTATATACTCTATTTTATTATTTGTATATCTTTTAAACATATGTTCCAATTAAATTGGCTATTATAAACATTCAATGTACATGTTTAGATGTTTATAGAATTCTTCTTAAAATACAACCTTGATATTCTTGTTAACAAGTATTTTTTTTATTTAATCTTGATCGCAATCATGTTTTGAAATTTATAAAAAAAACCCATAATCGTAATAAAATTGCGGGTTCAATACTAATAAAAAAAATGAATCACCGATAATTTTTAATGGTTTCTCACAAATCGCAATGACATTTTTACTGCTTGCGGTTTGTCGGTGATTTGCATATGAAACAATTTAAAGTAAAACTGCGATAATGATGGGAAAATCACTATGTTCAACTTTGTAGTAGTACAATATGATTTTCCGTCGCTTTTTGGGGGTCAAGAAATTTTCTGTGTTTCCGCTCAGCAATTAATTGCAAACGATTTGTTGCAAAAAACAAAGGAATTTGTTAGAGAATAAACCGAGTGAATAACGTGCTTCCTGTTTTCGGCTTTACTTTGCTTGTGCGCTTTATATTCGACATCATAATCACCATGGGGCATTATCTGCCATATTACAAAAGTTTTGAAATGAATGGGATACGTACTTTAAGGTATCCTGTATCTGTCTACTTAATTTCGAGTTATTAAAAGAATTCACACTGAAAAAATGAAAAGAGAGAGAAAGAAATTAAACTGCATATAAAAAAAAAATATAAAAAATAATTATAATCTGTTTAAAAGTGACTCTGTATATATTATCCATATACATATTATATTGTATATAAACTGTAGATATATTATTAATATATTCTATTCTTTATAAACTGCAGACATATTCAAGATTCATACAAAGTTAGCAATGTGAGAACATACCCCACAGTCAATCTAATGATTACAGAGTATCAATGTAATCAACATCGTGGGCCATCAGCAGCCTCATCGCGTCGGGATGTCTGGCACATTTCCTTGGCACATTATTATAATGCACAAGTCAAAATAAAGTTAGCCGCAAAATGTTAATGAAAGCTTTATTAGGTTTTATGAAAACATCAACAGCCGGGACTGCTTACTTCCCCCCCACTCCTCTCTCTCGTCGCTACTCACTTCTCTTCTTACATTTCGTTTCACAGTTCAAGTTTCAGTTTCCCAAACCCTTTTTGAGTTGTGGCATAGAGTGGAGGTCAGGCAGACATGTCAGGCGCGTCTGTAAATCATATCAAAGGGTCAAAGGGGGTCGGGGCGTGGCAGAGAAACGGGCAAAGGGGGCGAGTTCATTGCGGGGTCGTCGTCACTTAATTTATGTGGCTTTCGGTTAGTTTGTTTTGTTTTCTACATTTTTTTGCGTTTTGTTTTGTTTCGCTTTGCCCGTTTTGTTGTTTTTTGTTTGTTTGTTCCGTTGCGATGCGAAAGTTTGCCTCCCCCGCCAACCTCAACCATAATTTAATTAATGAACTGCCAATTTCAAATGGAAAATGCTGAAAAACTAGTTTGTTATTGTTTTCTACGAAGTTGCCATTCACTTTTTTTAATTTTGTTAAATTTGTATCTGCATATATCTTTGCAGTTCTGCCACTGTTCATTAATCAATTAAATTGTTAGAAAAAAAAAGAACGTCATTTAATTGAATGCGCCTCAAAATTTGCATACTTAATTAAAAATAGTTTTAAATACAAATCAAAAAGATTATTGACTTGCTGTGACTCTATACGATATAACTGGAAAATCTTGTACAAATTGTAATTATAATGAATCTTTAAAAGTGTTAAAAATATATGTTTATTGTACTTACATTTATAATTTAATTTTTTTATCTCAGCTTAGCTTTTTTCTTATTTCCCTCTCTGTTTGTTTTAATATTATGCCCGCAAATTTATATTTGATACACACACAGGCAAAGAGGAAATATAGAAATTAATACGGCATTATAATTTGCGGTTATCATTTGTTTGTTTGAATGTGTGCAATTATATCCCGGGGGAAAACATGAACAATTAAATAAATTAGCGTAAATTAGCATATTGCATTATTGCGATGGGAACTTGTTACTTTTCCAGTTATTACAAATAAGTAATTTGATTTTAAACAAAGTCTCTAACTTTGTGACAGCAGTGTCAGCATGATTAAGGGTTTTATTTTGATAGTAATTATAATACTGTTGATTATTTTAAAGCTCAAAAATGTTAAGTATAATAGAACAAATAAAGAATAGCTTGTATGGTATTATAATTAGTATTTCTTTACGCATTTTATAAGCTTTTTTTTAGAAAAGAAGAATAGGTTTAAACGCCATTCAATATGTATTTTGCAAACAGAAGAATAGGTTCAAACGCATTTTAATTGGTATTTCTTTTAAAAGAAGAATAGGTTAAAATGTATTTTAAAAAGTATTTTTTATAAAGAAGAACAGGTTCACACGCATTTTAATTATTATTTAAAAAAAAGGAGAATATGGTAAAATGCATTTTAATTAGTATTTTTTTTATTTCTGCTCTATAGATAATAATAGCAATTTGTGACAAGGGCACACGCGCCATCTGGCAAAAGAATACATCAAAATGCCATTTAGATGTGGGCAAATTCAATTAACTATCGATTTTGATAAGAATGGAGTGCCAATACATGTATATAGTTGTATAGAAATACGAAACTAACGCATGTCCCCCGAAACAATTCGAGCAGTAATTTCCGTGTGACGAACCCCGTAGCACACAGATAGACATCCATATTCCCATTCGCACGACGGGTGCGTTCTAATTAAGCAATTTAATCATATCAAGTTAGTTAGTCAGTCACATTATATATATATGTACATATATGGGAGTGTATTGTATGTATGTGTGTGTGTATATTGCTCTTGTGGGTATAGTTAGCGTCAGTATAGATCGGGGAAGTGCACTAACCTCATTGCCTGCCAACCCTCCCTGCTGGCTGACCAGCCCGGCGAGGCAGAAGGTGACAAGAGCAGCACAGGGTATAGTAGGGGAGATGAGTATGTGATGTGCGGCGCGGGTGGTTGATTCCACACTCCAATCTACTGCGAGACACAACGACGACGACGACGACAGCAGCCACTCAAAGTGCGGACAATACGTGCGAAAAATGTGCCAGAAGAAAATGTGGAAAAACTGTGGACAGCTGGTGACAAGCAATTGTTGTTTTTGTCCGAGGGAGGAGAGAAGAGAAGGGAAGGTGGAAAATTGGGAGGGTTGTTCCTGAGAAGACTCCTGGGCAACGTGACTAGATGCCAACTGCGACTGCGAGTGCGGTGGGCGCTTATCCACGTGTTGTCCTCTGCGGTTTTCCAATGGTTTTCCGGAAACACGCGCTGACTGCAAACGGATGTAATTAAGGATTTTGCGTGCCAAAAAGAAAAGCGTCGCACAATTTGCCAGTGCAATTGTGGCCTCTGAGTGCGAACGGAACATGGACTCAGACAGTTAACAGGGTGTGCGAGTCTGCCAGTGTGTGTGTGTAGATTTTAGTTTGGAATTGCTGCGAGGATTTTCTTTTTTGTTCTTGATGTCTGATGTTGTCGTGGCAGGGCTCACTTCCACGCCATAATCGCTTGTCTGTTTGATTAGTGGTACGTCATGTGGGCAGCACAGAATGAACACCAAGAAGAAGAGGAAGTAGCAAAAGTAGAAGAGGAAGAGAGTATTCATTCCTTAGGGCCTTAGCTGAATGTTTAACAAATGGGGGTTGCCCTGATTGTGGCTGCCGGGGGTTTGCGACGAGGGGTGTAGGTCATCAGACATGCCGGATACGTGTGATTTTCATGTCATGCTAATTACATGCATATTTAGAGTTGATGCCCGTAGTGGCTAATTATGTGTGATGAGGAAGGAAATCTGTTTTCGTGGAGAGTAAATTCGATTAGTATTATATAAACAAGAGAATCGATGCTGATATCGATTATGTGAAGTCGTTTCTCGATAGACTATCCTTGCTTGGATTGGGAGAACATAACAGTGTATTGCTAATGTAAAGCTATCTTAGAGAGGGAAAATAATCTTGAAGATAAAAAAGAATCTTTGCTATACCAGCGAAAGGATGTAGAATTCAAAATACAAACTAGTATATAGTGTATACAAAAGTATTTTAATAAAAAAGTATCTTAAAGGCACAAAGAAAAATTTCAACGCAATTCATTATAAACTATGCATATCACCAAATAAGTCTTTGTTTCTTCGAATAATTCTGAATTATCATCCCAGACTTTAAAATGCAAATGATGCACATATTAAAGGGGGAAAGAGGAAGAGAAAGAGAGACACACACAAAAGATAAATATCATTTACGTCAATGCGCCTCCTCCAGCTCATTACAAATTCAAAGCATGCTATAACTTATCCAAGAGACCCAACAAAATCACAAAATCACGCTAAAAATTAATTTTCAAGCCCATAAAAAGCAAATAAAACTACACAGAAATCCTTTAAGCAACAAAAACTGTTTTATATGCAACCTTGTCGATAAGTTTTCGTTTGACTTTCTGTTTGATATTTGCTTCGTTTAAAGATCTCAACTAATTTGGCAACAGAAAAAAAGAACAATCAAGAGGCCTAAAACCGAAACTCAGAATAAATGTTATTTATGGGCAATATACACAAAATATATTCACAGAAGACAAATAGACGGCAAAGTGAAAGGGAGGATACATTAGGAAAGGGGGCGTGCGTGTGTGTGTGTGCTTATAAGTATGTTGTGTAATAAAATAAAAACCAACAACATGCACATCATAAAATAACTATATAGACTTAAGATTAGCCCAGAGAGATGAAGGAGGCAAACCAGAGATGACGACGCGACTTGAATTTCTACGCAATTTAACTTTCCCATATGCGAATAAATAACTGAGGCAGCAACAACAACAACATTATGCGAAATGGCATAATAAATGCGATAAACGGGGGTAGCGGACAAAAAAAAGTTAAGCTAACAAGCTCGAAAAGCAAGCCAAATAAATTCACAAACACGTATATGTACATAAATTATATAGAGTATATACTATGGTATTTGTATAATACGTGATATACGCTTGGGCATAAATAACGGCTTGACAATGATCCAAAACTTTGACAATATTAAACCAATAATAGCCTAGACTTTTCGGTTCCAACAGCCGTCTCATGAACTCATTTATTTAACGGTTCTATAATATATTTATATCACTCACTGCCGTCAATTGCAGCCAAAACCAGTCGAACGCTACAGTCAGGTGCTGACTGTACAAGGCCATGGATTATCATATTATACCGTAATAAAAATTTTAACGGTATGGAATCGCCGCTCGAATTTGCTACCGATTATCAAATATAATCAGAACCCAGGGAACACCATGGGGAGGCCATTATAAATGAAATTTAATTAAATAATTTAATTTGTTTGACAGTAACTTTTCTTTTAGTTTATTAGAATAAAATAAAAAAAAAAAACAAATTAAAATAAAATAAACAAAACAATTAATAATAAAAAAGAAAAAATTCCCACCCGCCTCAACCGGGAGTTGAACTCACGCACTCTCGCGCAGCCGTCCGCCACTCTAACCACTCGGCTATTGCCTCACTCCTTGGCCCATCGGCAAAGTTGCATTGTGAACCAATTCTGTTACCATACAATGCAAACAAAAAGTTTAATAATAAAATGCTGTGTGTCTGACGCTAGATTTGTAAGTGAGTTTAATTCGTATCATATCTCACTTATTTATAGTCCGATTTAAATGAAATTTTCACATAACGTCCGTGGCAGGGTATTTGTCATGTAAGATATACAACTTTGGTTGTTGAGCTAATATTGTAGTTTTTAAATAGTTATTACTGATTTTCTAAGGCGGGAAGGGGCGTGTCCAAATTTCAAAAAAACTTTGAGACACTGCAATATATACGTATGTTGTCACAAAATTTCATGACTCTAGCTCTTATAGTTTCCGAGATCCAGGTGTTCATTCGGACGGACAGACGGACAGACGGACAGACAGACATGGCTCAATCGACTCGGCTTGTGATCCTGAGCAAGAATATATATAGTTTATGGGGTCGGAGATGCCTCCTTCTGCCTGTTACGCACATTTCCGTTCCGACAAACACAATAGTCCATGAATTTTTTTAAAATCCATGGCCTAAAAAAACTCATTTCTTTTGAGTGCACCCTGTCAAAGTTGACGGAGCACCATATGAAGTCGAGAATCTCTAATGTTTTCAAGTTCTTTGCACATATGAAGGTATATATAGTATATATATTGTAGTAAATATAGTATAGTATATATATTATATATATTGTAGTATATACAATATACATATAATGGATTAAGTTGTATATATATTAAAGGCTTATACATTTCACATACATATTTCAAAGTAGAAATAATAAGGGAAATTGTATTTAAAGTCTTGTTAAATCAATATATATGTATTTATATATGTATTAATCATTTGTCGATTAATAATCGATTTACTTACTTAAATGAATTTATGGATAACATGACAGGAACATAAAGGCGTATACATGTTTAGATAATTAAATTGAATGGTAAATTTCGACTCATAAGTGTAGAATAATATCTCAAAGTAGGTAAATAGGAATAATAAGATAATTCAAATGTCAAGTCACTATAAATATATTTATATTTATACTCAAATCATTTATCGATTGTTGATTTACCTAAATATGTTCAATTTTATAGAGTAATCGAAACGAGTACATATTATAGAGTATTCTACTAAACATATTCATTGTTATTTTAGCAACATTTCGCACATCATCAAGCACACTCCATGTTGTTACTCGTTGCTGCTGTACTTATTGTTGCCAGTGTTGGCGTTGCAGAAAGGTTTCTTGAAAAATAACAAAACCGAAAGACGAAGAATTGACATTGCCAGGCCAAGTATGTAATGTAATTCTGATTTAAAGCAGCTTTAATATCAATCCAACGTTTGCAAAGAGACAGAGAGAAACATGAGGAGAGAAAGACAGAGAGAGAAAGAGAGAGTGGAATAAAGAGAGAGGGAGAGATGTCCTCGAGTTTACTGCGCGTTGGCTGGCATGAAATTTGTATTATTATGTCGAAAGTTTTTGGCTGCGCCAGCGACGACAGGGACTCGAAGTTGGGTCCAAGCTCATGTTATTTTGTTATGTGATAAAGATGAACTGGTCAGAAGATACCCAGCAGCACAACAACAACAATAACAGCAATAACAACTGCGGCAGCAAAACGAAAGTTGGATGATAATAAAAAGGATAAGGACAGCGATATAGTCTCCTCGGCCATTTGATGTAATGTGCGGGATTTAATCTTTGAAATTGCGTGTCCCACAACGCTCTCTGATTTCGACCTGCTTCACCCCCTGTGCACCCCCTATAATCGTCTTGCCTCGCCTCGTTTCGTTTCTCCTTTCTCGTTTTTTATGTTCGTCAAAATGTGACAACAAATTGGATTCTGACGTGCGTAATGAGCGGCATTTTCGTTTTTGGGTTTTTTCCTGTATTATTTTCTTTTTGCACTGAAAGTTTTATGGATATGTGGAGGATATTATGGTGTGTGAGGCATGCTTCAATTGTTTTTAAGGCAATATAAGACAAATTGTGTGAAAATCCCTTTTGATTTGATTGTCTTATAGGCTTACCTTAGCATATGTGTCCGCAAATTGTTTTCGAATTTAACATTTTGCAATTTATTATTATACCCTTGCAGAGGGTATATTAATTTTGGCAACAAGTTTTCAGTGGAAATTTGGAGACATCTCCGACCGCATTAACTATATATATTCCAAATCTGCATCCACAGCGAACTGAGAACAGAACTACCTCTGTTCGTCTGTCTCTCAGTTTAAAAGCTATCTTAATGAAACTTGGCACACATGCTTCTTATTGCTGCACGCTGTATATAAATTGGAACGAGCTGGATCGGATTGATATATCGTATAGCTGACATACATACTATCGGCTGATTTTTGTTATTTATTAAGGTATTGCAACCAAATTTAGTAAATCGGACTTATTCTATGTAAATAATATGTATAAAAATTTAAATCCAAATCGGATCACTATAACATATAGGAACTATCAAGTTTTTGTTTGTGTTTTAGAGGAAACCAAACTACAATGTTTAATATATATTGTAGTTTATTTAATATATTGTTTATAATATAATATATTGTTTTATAAAACTACTTTCAAAGCTTACTCATCTAATTAGTCTTCAATCATTTTGCACTTGCACTTGCTGCACTTCCTTAATTTATTTCATGATTATCTGAAATCTCAACATGTTTTGATAAAGTTGTTTTCATTGATCAAATGACTCGCAAAGTTTTCACTTAAATTTCCTCTTGCAACTCTTTAAGATAATTGAACGTCTCAAGTGTTTGTTAAACATAAAGTAAGATAAATGAGAAAGACAGAGAAAGAGAGAAGGGGACAGAGAGCAAAGAGATTGCCAAAAGAGAGAGAGAGAGAGTTAACTGATAACAAAAAAGAGGGCGAATAATATAGACGGCGCAAAAAAATTGCATATCTAATAATGAATTAATTTCGTTGTTAACTGATAGTGAAGGCTTTCTCCCCCTTGTTTATTGGTATATAATGTGCATAAGCACTTGTGCAACCTGATAAACTGATTCACATTCAATTTCAATTCGCTCGAGTTGAATGCGATTCTCAACTCGGTGTGGATCTCTCTGGAAAACCTTGACATGTTTTTTGCCGCGCTGATGGGTAAATAAGTCTCTGGCATAGATTGATTTCTTCATAGCGTATATATGTTTATGTGTGTGTGTGGATTTTGTTTGTTGCTTTTTTCTATGGAGTTTCATTGTTGATCTAACACTTGTGCCTATCGGTTTTTATGGGCGCCACTTGTTGGTTGTTTTTGTTTTTCTTTTTATTTCATTTTGCTTTGCTCTGCTTTGCTGCCTCGAGTTATGAAAAGGTTTTTATAATCACAGACGATCAGTTTGGTTTGCCTTGTGCGCGCATATCATTTACCATATGCAGAGGGGTCTTAAAAATGCATTGGAAATTCAACTGATAAAAAGTTGTTATTTTGTAATTTGTTGAAGGTTGTTGAAATGTTGTTATAACTTTTGAAAGAGCAGAAGTGAAGGAATTAATATATATATTTCTTTAGCAGATTTGTAGTATAAAATTTCCTTTACAACTCTTAAAGAGTATAATCTATCAGGCGTTCATTTAACTCCCACATCTCATTTATTTAATTAACAAATCGAATTTATTTTATATAAAAATCTTCATTTTATGTGATTCCTCATATTGAAAAGCAATGTAAATAGTTGGTTTCATATTGAAGTAGTACCACACACATGGAGTGCCATTGATTGTGCTGATAAATGTGCTGATTTTGTAACTATATTTGAACTACACTTGAAAACAATTGAGAAATGAAAAGCAGGTGCATGTGTGTGTGTGTTTTACTTCGGTCATTCGCAAAATTTCTACAAATTCCATTGGCCAAAGAAAATGGGAGTCAAGTGGTGCTGGAGAGGGGAGGAGGAGCCATGAGAGGAAGGAGACGTTGATGGAGGCCAATGCGTATGACAACAATGCTGAAATTAATCACACCTGGGAACTAAAATGTCAGCACTGTCAGTCGTGTCAACAATGCGGTTTGTTCAGACGCTTAATATTAGATTTGGTCACGCAGGGGGAAAGGAAGCAAGTAGGTATTGTAGGGGAGAGGTAGAACAGCGCCTGCTTCGCGTCGCGTCGTCGTCTTCTTCTTCTCACGGCATTTGCAATGTTTATTGTCAACAGGGAAAGGTGGTTGGTTGTGCCTCAAGTGCTTGTCGAGTGGGCCACGGCAGCTTAGGGGCAAAACCACTTCAGATTGTACGTGTTCTTCTGGCCTAGGCGCCAGGACAATCCCTCAGACTGGTCTTGGGCTGTACGCCGTTCATTTAAACTGCGTGTACACGGGGGCAACTGCCCCACAGCTGGGAGCGCACTTCATTTCAACGGTGAAGTCGGCAAGGTAGCGACAACAGGGTCCTGCACGCTTCAGGCGGCTTCAGGCACTTTTCTTCGTCTCCGTCTCCGTTTTCGTCGTCTCTTCTGGCCAGTGGAATTGTCGTGCGCCTGTGTTTATACTTTACACTTGTCTGGACATTTGATTAATGATGCTTACGTGTCTGGGCATGTTTGCTACGGTTCACCATCTTCTTGTTGCTGTTGTTGTTGCCATTCCTTGGCATTTCCATTATATTCATTGTCATTTAGCGTTGAAGTAGCGCACTCCCCTTTGCCTTTTAACAACTGATTTTTATGAGCTGCAACGTCTGCAGCACCTGAGCTACCTGCGCTTAATTAACCCCAAGTCTGTCGAGGGTGGTTTTCTATTTTTACTACTATATTCTATATATATGTAATCCCCCTATACTCAATCAGTCTCGAGTGTTTGTTGGCACTGAGTCATCATCATTATTTGCATATACCCAAGATAAGATAACGAAATGTAATCAACCAATCAAACAGACCTCAACTCAATATACAACCCACAACCCACACCCCTCACTTCCGCACTTCTCTCTCTCTCTCTCTTGCCCTTTGTTTATCGAGCGTTATTAATTATTTAACACGATTTCATAATTGTCAGCTAATTGGCGTGTTGTGTCGCATTTGCAGCTTTTTTATGGCCATTTTCTGTGCCATTAGCGGAATTTCAAATATTTTATTATTATTGTTTTGTTTCATTCCGGTGTTGTTGTTGTTTTGCTTTTAATTAATTTAAGTTTGCAAAGCAAATACAATTACATAATTTGTTTTTATGGCACACACACACAGACACACACGTGCATTACTAGTGTGTGTGTACAGAAACTCACACAGTAGCATAAACACCTGATGGCGGACTCTTGTGAATGTCGCGTACATTGCAGTTAAACCTAATTGGATTGTTACTACAACAGCGCGTGCTGTATGCCACATGCGCCACACCTGGCTGAGTAAAAGAGACGAGAGAGAGAGAGGGGAAAAGAGTGGGAGAGAGTGGAAGAAAAGGCTACAAAATAAACGCGGCGAAAATGTTTCAGAATTTTGTTAGCCAATGGCTCGTTTGGAAGCCTGAATCAGCCTGATATGGTCTCGGCTTAGGCTCTGGTTGTGCCTAAACTGGGCAAATATTTGGTAAATCCTGTTAAAAAAGTTCTAGCAATGCAAAAAAGACTGTGCTCTTAAAATAAATGTTATTTCTTATAAGCTTCTCTAATTCTTCATAAAAAACACCAGTACCTGGGGCGTGGCAAGTGGCAGCCACTATTTGAAATTAATGCTAAGTATGGTATACAGTAAACTTCATGCCAAATTTGCTGTTCCTACCTCTAATAGTTGTCAAGATTAGCGCGTTCATACAGACAAACATAACTAGATTGATGAGAAAACGATGCTAAACAAGTATATATATTTCATATATATATTTAATATAAAATTAGAGCATTTAATCTCTATAAAACTCATTCTAATGCACAAAAAGAACCACGTTTTTTGTTTAATATGCTACATTGTAGTTTATCAACTCGAACTCTTGAAATTCTGTGTGCACACGGACAAAAATAGTAAAAACTGATCATTACTTTTTTAATGCAACTGGAACCGACTGCCCATAAATTATAGATCTGTTAAAAATGTTACGCAATTTAACAAAAAAAGGTTTTCTTACACCTTAAAACCTAAATCATTCAACCGTCAATGTTACTAGAATAAGTTAGTACATTAAAGTATAACGATTTTACTGTAAAAGTACTATATAAGTAATAGTTATTTTAATTATCAAATAATTGTTTAGGTTCATACTTTGTAACTAACACTTGAATTTATAAGTATTAAAACTTGAAATGTTTGCAATACTCGTAAATAAATAATAATAATAATGATTAAGGTACATACATTGTAGGGTCTGGTGCAATACTAAATACTAAAGAATACTTATTCATCTAATAATAAAGAAGAATAACACTATGCTATATATGTACGTACATATATTTAAGAACAATACACTTCATACGCAGTTAGAAGTTAATACTATTGTTTAACCTAGACTGTATTTCTACATACCCCACTTCAGTAACAATGGAATACTGTACAGGCAGGCAAACACATTCGGCATACTGCGATCTCGCTATGGTAATTATAGAGAGGCAAACTTTACTCAAAACTCATAACTTTCCCGGCACGTTTGTTCTATTAACATATGTAGTATAGAAGTAGTTAAGTTGTAGTTCGCGCTGTGTTTGTTTAACTGCTTCTGCTCTCTATATAGTATTATTTATATGGCATGCGATTACTTAAAGCGTAATTAGTAATTTCATGCAATTTGTCCCCATTTCAACCTGCTGCCTCCCCCTCTCTTTCTCTTTCTCTTGCTCTCTCTCTCTTTCATTGACGTTGTGTGGTTGGCCTGCACTTGAATTGCACATTTGCTTCGCAACTTGTCAAGTGCATGTTTGCTTTTGTTACTGTTGTAGTTGCAGTAGCAGTTGTTGTTGTTGTTGTCGCTGTCGCGGTTACTTTGTGCAAAATTGAAAATAATTAAACAGGAAATTAGTAGAGCGTAACTCTCAGCCGAGTTTAGACTACGCCCCACTGCCGCTCCCCTCATTTGCCTCTCTGTGTCCTTTGTTGCACAGAGAGACCTGCCCTGTGTTTTTTTTTTCTTGTTTTCTTTTTTTTTATCGTCACCCGCATTTCAGTTGCACACCCGAAGGTTATTTTTAAAATTCGCCCCTTAATTACAGTGGCAGTTTTCGCATTGTATTTAAAATATACACACACACACCGCTTATTTTTTCCCATCCCATTTAATTAGGCCTCAAAGACGTTACTGCAAAATTATCATATCGACAAATTCCACTTAATGTTCTTCTGACAGCACACTAAATGTCGAAGCTTTTCGCTTGCTCCCTTCGTCCCACACCTCTGTGCTTTCTGCGGTTCTGATGAACGGTAATTAAGTGATTTTTCATGCGGCTCCTGGCAGCATAATAAGCTGACAAATAAACAAAAAACCATTGCAAAGGAAAGTTTAATTTTTGTAAAGGTTTGTGCTTTCTGTTTCTTTGCTTCTGTTGCTATCTCTCTCTCTCTCTCTCTCTCTCTGTTTTTAATGCCTTAAACGTTTTAAGCGTGATTAAGCCGAAAGTGTTCGCCGGGCAAGCTTTACATTTATTGGTATTTAAAAAGTGTTTTGGCAGCATACGACATAAAGGTTTTTTAGGTCTTCCAGCGTCGTTGACAACTTTTTGCTTTCACACTGAGAGAAATGTTTTGGTAATTCCATGATATAACAAATAATACTTAATAGCGTGCCAGATTTATTATAGTTTTAATAATATCGTTTAAATAAATGCATATATATCAAGTATCAAGTTTATGAATATAAATCCTATTCATATAAGTGATATTTTAAATATTTATTTATTGTTTTGGAATATTTTAATGTAAATGGTATTGAAAAAATGTATTTAATTATGATGAATGTAATTTATATTCAATGTATTAATTTATTTTTATTTTAATACAAGTGATATTTAAAATATTTATTTACTATTTAATAATATATTAATGTAAATGAGAGAGCGTCACTATCGTTTAAAAGAGCTAAGGAACCGGATTGAAAAAATGGAAATGAAAAAAAAATCATTTTGTATTTTGTTTGTATTTATTATTATCCATTATTAATTTATTTCATTTATAAATCATAAATACTATACGAATTATTAAAATGTATTAAATAAGTATTTTTTAGCTAATTCGAGGTCAAAACATTGCATTGATGCTTCTCAACTAGTCGATATGCTTAGACTTTTTTCAATAAATCAAGACAATTTCTCTCAGTGCACTTGCTTGTGGCTTGTGTATTGCGTGGCATATGCAGCAGCAATCCTTAATTGGTGGCAAGTTCTTTGCAGTTATGTTTTGGCTTATAGCTGATGGCTTGTTTGCCACCGTCGTCTCTCTCTCTCTCTCTCTTTCCTGCCAGACTGCCATTTACGCCAACAATGCACGACGGCAACATGTGGCACTAATAACAGTTGCCACTGTTGCGCGTAAAATGTTGCAGCAACTTTTGCTGCTGCTGCTAAAGCATTGACCGTTAATTGTGGCATGCCTTCTTTGTTGGACTTGATGTCTGGTCACTTGCTCTGCAATTGAAGCACGTGCAGTTGAAGCTGGCAGAAAGGGAAGGCAACAAATGCATGCACATTCAAACATACATATGTACATATGTACATATCTATGCTGTCCATCAGTTGCCCCATTTGGTGGCAACGAGCTGGACCGCCTAATGCGAGGTTTGCGCGTTGTGCGCTGCCCAGTTGATTCCAACCTCCATTTTGCTAGGCACGTTTCCAGCAGATGCTCGATGTATTTGCCTGCTGTTGCACTAAGCTTCTTGCCTCACGTTTGTCGAGTGCCGATTGCACTGCTTGCCACACATGCCCATCGCAGGTACCCAAAGTATGCCGTTGCTCTCAATGCCGCGACCTCTTCCTTCCTGCCGATTATTACCTTTTTGCCTGTTTTAATTGATTTTACCGTTTGCTGAATGTGTACTGCCCTTACTCGCACACACACACACACACGCACGCACACTCTCTTGCAGCAGCAACACCTTTCAATTGTCGCAACAATGCAATGGCAAATTTCTGTGCTTGCTGCAAAGTTCCTGATTAGTTTTCTCCATTGACTTTAAAACTGCCGCTGTCTAATTTTTGGGGCTTCATTGTGTAACAGTTAATTGGATCTCACATAGAAATTTCGAACTATCAAGAGAGAGAGAGAGAGAGAGAGAGAAAGAGAGAGAGAGACTAAAGAGCGCTTTACTTTAATATGTATAGACAAAATTCAAACATAACTATAGTCAAGAATGTAAGAAAACCAATAACGAATGGAAAGAAAAAAGAATTTAAAATTGTTGTCGAGTTTTTATAGCAAATTTTTGAAGATATAATATAAAAAAAATAAATGAATGAATTAATTAATAATCATAGTAAGTCAAGTAATAATACTGTGTTTTTGTTAACATATTACTGATTATCATTGGGGAAACTTTCAAGTATGAATGTAAACATTAGTGAAAACCAGTTTAAACTAGCTACTGTTCAAGTGTTCCCAATTTGTTTATCGAATTAAAAACTCCTTAAACACTCGCAAATATTTGCAGAACAATTAAAATGTATTTACTCACCTTTTTCTCCCTTTTGTATTTGCAGGTGCGTACACGTTGTTGTTCTGTTGATTCATTCACAAACGATTGACGAAATTCGTCAAGCAGACACTAAAACCCATTCACAAATTGTCAATGTGCGTGTAAGTCTAAAAATATACATTTAAGGGGCGTAAGTGAATGTATACACACATAAGAATTGTGCAAATACTACGAGTCTGTTTGGCAATGAGTTGAATAAATAACAAATGTATTTGAGTGATTAAAATACAATTTAAGAGAAGAGTTAAATATAGAAGATACCCTGGATGAAACGGGTTGAAATGAACTACATTGGGAACTAACGTTGCTCTTAAGCTGTCATTCAATTACAATTCACTTTCATATGGCCTGCGCTTTTTGCATTCAAATATCTTTGGAATAATCACAGAATGAACTTGACACACTTGAGAATGCGAACCGAAAGTGAGCCGAAGGCGTCAATTGTTGTCACAAACAAATCTGAACATTTGTGTCATTCGCACAGTTTGCTTCATTAAAATAAGTGTTCGGTGTTCGAATTTCAATTCTTCAAAAAAAGAAAAAGAAAAGAAAAAAAAAACAAAACGTGTGAACTCATAAAGAAAAGAAACAAGCGGTGAGTCAGCTGAGCTGAGCTGAGTTGGAATGTAATACATGTGAAATGCTGTCAATGTGTTTTTATAGGGAAGCGCATCCGATGCGAATTTTCTCACAGCTGTTGCAACACATGCAATGATATCAGATATTGTATGCAGCTGATTAGGATATTAGCTTTCGGAGTAGGAATTATATTAAACAAAAGATATTTATATATTTTATACTATTTTTGAAGAGTTATTCAATATAGAAATATATAACTATCATTTTAAAATGTATAGTATTTTATATTTCTATTACATCAGTATTAATCTGTTATAGAAGCCAAGTGAATAGTTTGTTGTTTTATTGAACAAGATAGAGTTTTTGTATTTTTTATTATTATAGTCTAAATAACTTTTGTCAAATGTAAATAGCAGACAGAAGCAGGCGTGGCAACTGCACAAAGAATATATTCTTAAACAGAATCATCATGCTTTTGTCATTGTACAATACACAGATGTCAGCTATTATAAAGCTATAGGTTTTAGACTCCTGTACATTATGTACTAATAAAGTTTATGTCAAATTTATGACTCCTGTCCACTCAAATTCGCTGTGAAGCAATGAATTCACAAAATTTAGCTTTGACATATCGTACATATGAATAATAAAATATATTTAGCAATTTAGTTATTATATCTCAAACTATTAGTATAATATTAGTTATATCTCAACTAATAACTAATGTTCTCTTCTTCTTAATAATGCGCCTGATATCTTTCAATAATTCAGGCAAAGTGTCTTTCAATTTGTGTCTTTATCTGCAATCCCCTGACGAGCTGACCCACCAGCACTCTGTCACCTTGTTGGCGCATTGTTGCCAAGTTCTTAGCACCATTTAACCCCAAATGCCCACAACAACTACAAGAACAACATCAACTGTCTACTGTGTACAAATCGATAGCAAACAGTAGATTTATGCATTTGGAAAGGGTAGCCTTTGAGAGGGTAGGGCAACAGTAGGCCGGTCGTCTCAAGATTCGGCTAATTTACATAATAAACTCAATGGGCTTGTTGGCTCTCTCTCTCTCTCTCACTCGAGGTGTCAAGTTAACTAGTTGAGAACTTGGGCTTAAGACGACGTCTTGTCCCTAGCCTATCTACATAATAATTCTTGTTTGACGAAATTGAAAACAAATTTAAATGTTAATGTGTGCTCCCAATTTAATATATTCCACATTGTGGCGACGCCTTCGAGATTAATGAAAACCAAAACTCCCAAGAGAGAAAGACTGATGCGGGTCTCAGTGTGTGTGCTATGAGTTATGCCTGTGTGAGAGTGTATGTGTGTGTGTGTGTACATTGTCGTCATGCGGTTAGAGAGCTATGTAAGTCTCAGTACAGTTGAAACATGTGACTTTGATGCATGCGATTTGCATATTATTATTATTATTATAATGTATTAGTAACAAAAGTAGCTTGATTGATGATATTGCAGCTAGTCAAGCTTTTATTAGATTAGAGATAAAACGTTGAATGATTTAATTCTATTGGATTATGTATATTTTTACATTTTTGTTAAGGTTTTTGCATAGTACTATTTCTAATAATTATTTAAGAAATATTCAACAATTATAGCCTGTAATTAAAAACAAGAAGATGTGCTTAAAGGTCTCGATAGAAAACCTTGGCATTTCCACAGTTTGTTTAATAATTTCATTAAGCTAAGAAACTGTCATTATATTTTATATTTGTAAAACCTGTAATACCACTTGTTAGATCGTAAAGCTTATCATATCGTGTCGAGAAAATTATTGAAAATTATATAGTGAATATGTTGGGGCAACAGATTGTGAGAAAATCCAAGAAAGAAAAAAAAACAGAAATGAAGCTATTAAATGATTATAATTCCATTTAATTGCAGCTGTGCAGCTGGTGAGGCCACCCAAAATGAAATCTAATCCATAATGTCTTCATTCAAAGATAGTTTTCATGATCGTCTCATGATCGTTTCATGATCGTTTTGCCCTAGGGCTGTCATCACTTTTATGGCCTTCAGTGTTTAAATTTGACATTTGCTGTGATTTCATGTTCTTGTTTATCTGTGTGAGGGTTTTTTTTTGTGTGTAGGCACATAAACAAAAGAAACGGTTGCAGCGTGTGTTTTATGGGTCAGACAAACTATCAGCAAGGGCGAGAGCGAGACAGACAGAGAGAGAGAGTGAGAGCGGGAGTTCAAGAGAGAGCAAACTCATTGAACTGTGCGGCCAAGCGCCAGCATTGATGTGGAATTAATAAAGCGCAGTCGAAGTGCAGCTCGGTCTTAGTATGAAACAAGCGACAACAACAAATGCAGACAAACACACACAGACACACTGGAACAGACACATGCACACACAGGCACACTCAGACATGTTGTGAGAGGGAGACAGAGAGTGTGGCAACGCAGCCAGTTTGAGCTGCAGTTTACTCACTGCAGCGTCTGAGCTGATGCTATAAAAGCGATTTATTAATGTCAGTCAGACAAGTGGCGGTTGGCGTTGGCAGCGGCGTCGGCGTCAGCGTCTGCGTTGGTGTCGGCATAGAGCGGGAGTTGCATGCATAGCCTCTCTCTCTCCCTCTCTATCTTTCTCTCTCGGCCGCAATACCAAACGAATGTTTGTAATCCTGTTGCTGCTGATGTGGCACCAGCTCATGTTGTTGCTGCTGCTGATGAGGATGATGCTGCTGTGGCGTCGGCGTCGGCTACAGCGGCTGCTGCTGGCTGCAGCTGTAACTGTTTACCCAACTATCTGTGTGTGAGTGTGCGTCCGTCTGTGTATGTGATGTTGATAGACCCTGTAGTACTCGCTGTGGGCTTATTATACGTTTTCAGTGCGAAACTTTGGAATAGTTTGCAGATGCGTGAACAATATTGCAAGAGATCAAACATGGCACAAAATGTGTAAAGCATTTTAAACGATATTTGTCAGGTTTGATTTCTTAAATAACAGATAAACGAATTTGAGCATATTAATTTGTAAAAATTCTTTTAAATTTAGCAGTATTTCTTTATATTGATTATTTTTAATTATATTTATATTTATAATTATATCTATAATTATATTTATGTGCATATTATACTATTTAATCAAATTACTTTCTAATGATGCTCTCTCATAAATTAGTTGAATGTTTTGCGCTCTTTCCTTGGGACGGTAGTTTCGAGTGCCGCTGGGCTATTTGCGTTGTGTGGTGTAGTGTGGGCAATTCATTCATTCATTCATTCGCCTGGTAACAGCGCACTGGGAACTTGCAGTTTGTTGCTTTGTTGCCCCTGCAACATACATTAATGTTGGATCCCATGCCAACACTGTGTACATAGACTTGTCATTTACAGTAGCAGACAACAACAAGAACTGCAGCAGCAGAAGCAGCAGCAAGTAGCTCCCACGCTCTTAGCAGACAGTTAGCCAGGCAATTACTGGGCCTGCCCTCGCTCTCACTCACTCCCACTCGCACTCAAACTGCTCCTTATACTTTCTCTCTCTTTCACCCTTCAGCTTCTTCCTCTGTTATTATACCCGCTATCCATTAGGTAGAAGGGTATTATAATTTTGTGCCAACCAAAAGTATATACAAGAATGCAGAAGAAGGCGTGGTTGAGAATATATATATATTCTTGAACAGCATCAACAGCCAAGCCGATATAGCCATGTCTGTCTGTCTGTATGTCTGTATGTCTGTATGTCTGTATGTCTGTATGTCTGTATGTCTGTATGTCTCTCTTTATGTCTGTCTGTCCATCTTTTTGTCTCTATCGTCGCTGCCTGCAAAGTATACAGTACAAAATACGCTTAGCAGTCAAGTTAAATATCTAAGAAACTGTGTCAGAGGGTATATAAAAGTCGAGCACATTCAACTGTAACTTTCGTTCTTGTTTATTAAACTCTTGCACTGATTGTGAGTTTATTTTTTACTTAAATGCTGCAAAGCGGTAATTTCTTTTGTGCATCTATTTACATAACTGCCGCTCTCTATCTTCCTTCTTCTCTGTCCGAGCTGATTTTCATTGGGATAGGGTGAATTTTATGCATTGTCTGCATGTGTGTGTGTATTTGTGTGTTTGCCTTGCGTATGGAAATGTTTGTTTAATCTTGTGATTACCGAGTTTCGTTCTCGTGTTTGTGTTTTTGACAACATTTTCTCGCTTTGGTGTTGAAATTAAATAGAATCATTAAGATGCGACATTAATGGTGAATGTGCTCAATTAACAGACAGATTTGGTTGGAGTTACGCGTAATAAACATATAGATTAACACTTGAAATTTTATTTTAATAGGGTGGAGAGTGTTGAGTAACATGTCAAAGTTGTTGAATTGTGCAATGGGAGAAAAGTGTAGAAAGATATAGGATTGAATAACAAATAATATAGAGATATGTGTAGTAAAATTATAGTGCAGATGAAGCTGATTAACTGGAAACTGAGATGCTCCATTCTTTACTCAATAATTGACAAGTTGTTTTAGCATTATTGTAGAATTATGTTGTATAATTTAAAGGCTTAAAGAAACCAATGTGGTATACAAACTTGTCGTAAGAATCTGCAGAAAGTTGCACAATAAAGTGCAAATTAAAAGTTTGCAAAGTTCATTGATATACGTATAAGTAGTAGTATAGTTCAGTATCTATCTACTTTTGCTATCTGGATTGGTATTAATTAACCAGCGACCTCTGCAGTACGATGGGGGTTAGCCAAACTGTCTGTGGCTTCAACGACTTTGTGACTTGAGATCCTTCTGCGCCAGGTGCGCCAAAAGTTTTGCCTTAAACTTTGACATAAATAAGTGCACTCGTGACTTGAGGCTGTAGATAAACTAGCAGCAAAAGCAAATGTCAGAGAGATAGATAGAACCACAAGAACGGAGAGAAAAAAGTCAACACGAGAGAAAAATAAATATGTATTCAAATTACATTTGGGGAAATGTGTTTTGATACTCTTGAGGCAGAGGGTATATTCATTTTGGTTAGTAATTTGCAAGGCATTTTAGCAAAGATATCCGGTTCTATAAAGTATATATTGTATATTCTGAATCACCATCAACAGAGGAATCGAACTACCCGTGTCCGCCTGTCCGTATGTCCGTCTGTTGCAACGCAAACTAGTCTAGGTTTCTGTACAAAGACCATTATTGTTTTAATTTAATCAATTTAATTTAACTTGGAGACACAATAAACAATATACACAATACCATTTAATTCTGCAGCATAATATATAAATAATATTGGTACGATCAGAGGAGAATAGGAACCTGCAAGGGTATACAACTCTCGACATGCCTAAGTTAACCTTTTTTCTTCGTCTTATGTACTTTATGTTCGAAGAAATTAACCAAAATACAAACATTTATTTATGCAAATTACGTGGCTTGAGAGGAAAATAGCCAAAGATTGCACAAATCGTTTGCTGAGTTGTGATTGTGACATGCAAAAAAGAAAAGAAAATATAAATATAATAGAATTCCACATGGTGCTAGAGAAAATAAGAACACAGCTACCTTAAAGCTGTGTTCTTACTTTCTCAAGGATCTAACATAAATCTTTTTCACAGAGAGAAAAAAAGAATAGAAAACGTAAAATAATATTGTAATCAGTAGAGCAAAAAAATGTTTTTGATAAGGGTTTAAGAATAACAAGCGTGGCGCTAGGGGCAGAGGGCAAAGGGCAGCGCAACAAGAGACCGCAATACGCATATTTCACACTCCCCAACACAAAGGGCTGCGAAACACCTTCCCCAAAAAAAAAATGACCCCAATTTTGTTGTTTAGTGTAGGCAAGAAATGGAAGAGAAAATGCTGACTAAATAACAAGGGTTAACCTGAAAAATACCCTGTACTGCTATACATAATAAATGATTATAAATTAAATACCCTAGTATACCCTTTTTAGTAGCTGCTGCTGTCTTAAGGGGTATAGCAAATACGTAAAAATAACAAAAATTATGTGCGAAATGTGAAAAATGTGCAATTTCATGTTTACTTTTTGTGCTTATTTGGCTGAAGGCTCTCTTGTAGCCGGATCTGGAACTGGATCTGGACTATGGGCTAAGCCTCGGCCTTCAACTTGTGTTGCTTTCGCTTCATATTTCGTTTGCGCTATGTGTATGTGTGTGTACAATTTTTTGGTCATACAGTTGAGTGAATTTGACAAATTGTAGAATGGCACAAGCCAAAAGCGACCAGGCAAGTAAGCGAGCAGCGACAACAACAACATGAACAAAAATACAACCAACTTTTTGGGACACTTTTGAACATATGAGTAATGTGTGTATGTTTTCTGTGTGTGAGTATCTGCAAAGAAGGAAATACAGCAGTATGATATGTATGAACTAATGATTATTAATGCTTATAAGGATTTATGAAAAGTTTTCATTTTGTGTTGTATTTGTGGGGGACTCTCTTCACTCATTGGGGTTAAATTGTCTGTGTGGAATCTGTTGCCTGTTGCCTTGTTATGTATGTCTGTATGTACAATATATATGTATGTATGTGTGTCTGTGCAATTGAAAGAGGAAATGCGAAAATATGATACAATCCCATGCCCAGGGGATGCTTTTCCTTTGTTATAACTCAAATTATGGTGTGGAACTCTTTAATAGAAGCAACTCTATTAAAAGGAATTCATTATGAATGATTATTAATATGAGATTTCTAGAATTGTGGGGTCAGAAAGGGTTGTTTGTTTTTAAAAATCGTATTAACATTTATTAATTTAGAGTGAGTATAATGGTGAGTATAGAAACGAACACATTTAAAGAAAAAGCTGTGTAAGTTTCATTGCCATCGTGTCTCAATAAACTTTACTTTACATTCTTTCTGTTTGGACTTTCCTGTTTAATAGACTATAGACCTTATAATTTCACGATTTAATGAAAATCAATTGCACTTTTATAATCATTTTGTGTAATTTTTAATGTAAATAATTTGTATTATTTATTTCAAATAAATTGCACGAAATTTATTGATTATCGTATTACAATTTGTTTGCGATATTTGTGACAATACCATGATATAATTATATATAATATATAGTAGTTTCATTTGGCCGAAAGAACAACAATAATGGAAAACAATACGCTATGCGAATGTGTTTTGTGAGTGTGTGTGCGTGTGTTGAACATTAAAATTATTGCGCCGCATTTTCTATTTGAATAACGAATCTAATTGCTGCTAATGAAATGCAATGAAACCCACAAATGCAAATTTAATTGTCATTTTGTGTGATAAACAATATAAAACAAGCGGCGAATTGCCATCGGCGGTGGGGAAAGGGGTTATCAATTGATATTCCAGCATAAAATCGGACACAGCGGGAAAAAACATAAAAATTAAAAGCCGTTCTAAAAATACGAGGAATTCAACATTATAGATTCTTTTTGTTTCAGTGATCATATGATTAAGAAATGAGTTCATTTACTGTTCCAAAATACATAATACTCATATTTGCCACATTTATATTATATTTATTTATATAAATGGCTTCTATAAACATTAAAAAACTCTTATAACATATCAAGAGAAAAGTTCTACTTTCGCACAGTCAAAGCGAATAAATAAAAACTCATTCGAAACTGCAGCTAAACTTAAAATTAATTAACAGTGCTTCATTAAAACTGTACTGAAAGGGGGAGGAGGAGTGGGGAGAGGGTAGTGGGAAACAAATAGTCACAAAAGCTTTAAGCTGCAGCCGGCAATCAATTTTGTACAGTTTTAAAAAGCAAACTTTTTCTGAAGCACTCTGCAAGTTGTATACCCTATGTAAATTTAATTAAAATGGGTATGCAGAAGATTGAAGGAACAAAGAAAAAGTTTGAAGGCTTAAGTTTCTTATTCGATACAAGAGAAGAATAAAAAAAACAGATTTAACAGAGAAAAGTGAGGTTAAAATGTTTTGCATTAATAAAACATATGTGAAAGCAATTAGAGAGCAACTTTATAGTCGTAGTCTCAAATTTAATTTGCTTTACATTTATTTATTTATTTATGTTTTTTTCCTTACTCACATTCTTCAACTGTACTTTACCTCTGGCCAACCCATTAGGGGTACGTTGGTGGGAAAATGCCGAAAACTTTGTCGTCTGTTTTTGATGCTAATGATTGTTTGATGTGCCTTAGTCGAGAGTCGTAGAGCGAAAAAAACCACTGGGAAGGAGAGGGGCATCGGAGGAGAAACAAAGAGAGAGAGAAAGAGAGAGAGAGACACTGGGGAAAGAAAAGACAGAGATAAATAGAGAGTGTACTAACGCAAGCGCTGACGCGCTAAGAAGCATCGAAGCTTGAATAAATACAACGGCAAACTTGTCCTGACGATTTTGGTCATCCTTCGGCTGACTCGGGGACTGTCCATTTTATTTTTCACTTGTCCATGACGAAAGTTTCGTAATTAAAACGAAGGCTGCCAACACGCTGCGTTGAGGCAAAAAAAAGCGTTAAATTTTTACGAAAAATTGAACTTTCCACTGTTAAAATCTGAGTCTACTTTATGTTTGAAACTCTGAGTCCGAATTGAGATTTTATTTCAGCACTGATGAGCTTCAAATTGCATTCAGTTAAAAGTGATTTTTCACCAATGAGAGAGAGAGAGAGAGAGAGAGAAAGAAAGAGGGAGAAAGAGAGACAGAGAAAGAGGAAGAGAGAGAGAGAGAGAGAGAGAGAGAGAGAGAGAAAGAAAAAGAGAGAGAGAGAAAGAGGGAGAAAGAGAGAGAAAGACAGCTGTTATTAAAATCTATACAGCATCAAGTTCAAAAGTTCTTAATCTTTGTGCCTTAAGATGATCAACATTTGTGTACTAAGCTTATCTTGGCTAATTGTTCAACAGCTTAAGAGATTTTTGGGAAAGTTTTCTTACCAATGCGTTGTTGTAAAAAGGACTTTAAAAGTTCTAGATAATTTATAGAGTGCATACACACACAGACGGAAGAGGTGTTCTTTCATTGTGAGCGAAACTTTTGCAGTTTCTCTGAACTTGGCCACAACCTTTGGAGAGAGACTCAAACTAAAAACACTTAAGCGCACACTTGACCCACAGCACTTGGCACCGAAAGCATAAAACTATCAGTTTAAATGATATAATGACCGTAGACACCGACGATAAATAACGATTATACGTATTAACAAAACGTATGACAGTTGCACGACCTGACCGAAGATGCAAACTGGGGCAGAAAGACAGTGCCTGGAGACCTTAGCTCGAGTCGGTAATTAAAACTTACAACCCCCTTTACATTGGGGCTAACACGCATATACTGCTCTTTGCTTTGTTTCCCTTGGGCTCTCTGTCTCTCTCTCTATATATCCTTCTCACTTTCCCTTTAGCTTTTCTCTTTTTCTCCGTTTTACTTTCATCTTGTTGTGGAGCCTTGTTCTCGAGCATGCAAAAATATATTGTTGACAACATGAAATTAATTTCACCCTTGGGAACTCTTAGTCCATTGTTCTTGTTGTTGTTGTGGTTAACAAAAGTAAAATTCACACATGCGTTGGAATTCATAACTGGTTATCGCTCTGGGGGCTACAATATGCATGTATGGAATGTGTGGGTCCAGTTGGTTTTGGCGGACATTTATCTGGATCTGTAACATGTTTTCCACAGAGAATTTGGGGGCATTGCTTAGTTGGTTTGCTCCCTGGTTGCATGAACAAACAAGTCAGCGAACCAAAAGCAATTAGAGACCGTCTAGCGATAAGCCACAACAGAAAGAACAACAACAAGAACAACAACAAGAACAACAACAAGAACAACAACAAGAACAACAACAAGAACAACAACAAGTACAACAACAACAAAAAAATAACACTGGACTCTACAGTTTTGGTTTGATTTGCATACAAGCTGAGGTTCAGGCTCAGTTTGAGGCTCTTGAGTGCTTGCAAATATTTGTTACATAAAATACATATCTATAGTATCCATGTTGTAAATAGACCATGCCATTAGTTATGACCACATGACAGATCCCATTAAAAGGTCGATTCCCTAAAAAAGTTTTGCCACCTCAGTGACCACAAATTAGAACTGTAATAAACTCTTTTATAGTATTTGATGGTTCACGATCATGTGTGTGTGTGTGTGTGTGTATTTTATATACTTTTTGCACACTGTTTTTACTGTAAACCACAATAAAATTTTTGCATATTTTCACAATTTTATGCATAGTTTTGGTCTGAAAAGCTGTTCTTGCTCTTGTTTTTGCCTGTGGTTTAGTTAGTCGAAATATTTTATGTATTATCATCTATTTCAGGCGCGTAGTAATGTCGAAAATATTTTCATATTATTTATTAAAAACATATTGCATGAGCTTTAATGATTTTGATGAAAAGTGCAATTACATTTAAACTGAATATTCAATTTATTATCCCGAAAAGTATAAAAGAATTCAAGCGATACTTGCTTACACAAAAGAACTAGTGTGAAAGCTTCAATTGAGCGCGCCCGACTGTGATATACCCGTTACCCACCTGACCAAAAATTATAACGTCTTTTGCGTTGTTTTTGTTTAATACTTTCAGAAAGCGGCTTAGAAATTAGTTCATCTTATATATTTCTTAAATAACTTTTATGTTACTTATCCGATCTCAACCAAGTTTATTTTAGATTTTGGCCACGCCTCATTTTGCCCCCGTAAATCAGTGAAAACCAAATTCCAAGCGTAATTTTTATGCAGCATAGTCAAATTTTGGGGAACACAATGACTATCAATGTCTAAATGATATCTGAAAATTTGGTTGCGATCAGATATTAACCTAGTAGTTATTAAAGAAATAATTTAAAGAGTTACTTAATTTCCAAATCGCTTCCTAAAGTATTATGGAAATAGTCAGTGGGGTAGAGGGTATAAACCAGTCCAGCACATGTAACTATAGCTTTCGTGCAAGTTTTATAATTTTGTAAAAAATAAAAAAAAAACAAGCTTGCATCGGCCGGGAATCGAACCCGGGCCGCCCGCGTGGCAGGCGAGCATTCTACCACTGAACCACCGATGCTTCATGGGAAGAACCTTTAAAATATTTAAAATATTGTCCAAAAATTGATAATAGAAAAGAATGAGAGTTGTCACAGAAACCATATACTAATACATGTGCAAACTTATGGAATAATATATATTTTAATGCTAAGATATGCAGACGAAGGAAATGAGGTCGCTTGAATACACAAGTAGAATATGAAATTTTGTTTAAAAATAAATCAGTGTCAACAGATTACGCAAGCAATTGACCTTGAGTAAATATCTCTATCACATAATGGAAATCAATTAATCAAATTATGGAATTTCCACTATGGGAATTTAAATTGAAATTTGATGGATAATTGCAATGAATCCAGTTCAAATCATTTGCTCCACTACACTGAACTAAACCGAAACCACTTTGAGTATTTCGAGTACTGACTTCCAAAGCAAGAAGTCGATACTGTTACATGCTTAGAGAAACTATATGTCCCGTATTCACTTGTGGGGTATTATATTACACACATTCTTATACTATGTATGGCACTTATACGATATATCGTTTCAATGCGACTCGTGTGTGTAAGTAATCGAACTAGCTATGTCCGTCTGTCCGTATATTCGTGTGTCCGTCTGTTGCAACGCAGAGTAGTCTCTCAGTTTTAAAGCTAATTTATTGAAACTTGGTACACATGCTTCTTATTGTTGCATGCTATATATAAGTCGAAACGAGGCGAATCGGACCGATATATCGTATAGCTGCCATACAAACTATCGGCCAATTATTGTTATTTGTCAAAATATTGCAACCAAATTTACTACATCGAACTTTTTCTATGTATATAATATGTATATAAAATTTAATCTAAATCGGATTACTATAACGTACAGCTGTCATGGGAACAATCGGTCGAAATGAAGGTTTTTGTATAAAGACCAGTTCTGATTTTAACTTAACTTATCAGTGCCAATTAAAGTAAGACATAATATTTAATATACATAATAACTTTCAACTCTTCAACATTATATATAACTAGTATTGGAACAATCGGAGGAGATAAGCACCTATAAGGGTATACAATTTTGGCCATGTACCTTCGTTTTTGATGCACCGCTAGTGGGATCAAACCTGAGGGTAAATTTAATATACCCTCTGTAAGAGTAAACAACAGTAGGAATGAAATCAAGTCAGCATTTCATTGATATTCAAGGTAAACGTTTGTTTATTCTGGAATACATCATTACAAAATAATACTTTCAAGTGCACCATTTGATTTGGTTTCCAAAAAAAGTTGAATTGTAATATTTTTTTAAATTCACCATTTCTTGATTTTCTTCAAAAATATAACGGAATATATATAAAAAAATATGCATTACGCGAATTGGGATCCAGATTATGTTCTCCATGCAGAGAACATGTCATTTCATAACACACGTATATTGGCTTTGGCATTTTGGAAAACATATAACATACAGAAGTCATATAAGTTAACATATTTAAAGATAATGCTCATTGCTTTAATATTTCTACCAATTGGATCTTTATTTCGAGCTTATTTCCCACCGGTAATTGTTGAAAAAACGATTTATGATGAAATCGATATTAATAGTTTGGACAAAATGTATGATGAATTTCATAGATTGAACGTCACCATGCCAAGGGATAAAATAATTTTCACACCACCTGATGAATTCTTTGAGAAAATTATGCAACTAACGATAACAAGGCTCCATTTAAATCAATGTACCGCAGTGGATACTTATGAAGAGGTGGAAAGTCTTATGAATACAAGACACTATCTTGCTGCGGTGCGGTTTAACAAGGATCAATCTGTTGGTGGGCTGGATTACGAAATAGGGTTTCCACCCCTTCTTCGCGCGGTGACAAGTCATCGTCCTTGTTTTTGGGAGACGGATAAATTGTTTAGCACTGATAACAAGTGTTACGATTCAAATTATACTTGTACCCCACCAGGGTATTTTGAAGAGGGATTTGTTCAGATACAGCATGCAATTGCCATGTCTTATCTTGAACTAAAAACGAATGAAGTCAAATCGTTACCAATATTCAATATCGTAATGAACAAGTTTCCAACAAATCGATTCATTGTCGATCCCTATAAATCTCAAATGAAAATTTTACTCTCAGTGGGCATTCTTTTTGCATATATATTTCCCACGTTAGCTACAGTAAGAGCAATAACTGACGAAGAAGAACGGGGTATTATGGCAATGTTGAATATCAAGATAAAAAACTGGTGCGCTTGGCTGATAATACTATTCATATTACAGACTATGACGACGTTATTCGTATTATTAACTCTGCATATGTCTTGGGCAGAATACACGATTTTCACCTACACCCATTCGTGGCCAGTGTTCGTTTTTCTACTGTGCTATGTTTGTGCAAGCAGCAGTTTCATTCTTATGATTGCCATAGTCTTCATTCAAAGGAGGCAATCAGCGATATACGCACTAACTCTACGGCTTTTTTCTGTAGTTCTATTGCCTTTTAACTTGCACCTCGAATGGCCTTCTTTGTACAAGATTATCGCTTGTCTATCGCTGGATAATGCTTTATTAATGGGACTCAATATAATAATGGATTATGAATCTATCGGCGATAGCATCAAATTAAAAGATTTCGTGCTACCGCATTTTGCTGGAACTGATTTTACTTTGATTCATGCGACTGGAATGTTACTATTCGATTCGGTACTTTACGTGTTAATACTTCTTTATTTCCATTACAAAGAAGTAACTATTGTGTCGACAACTCACAAAGAGTCACTGAGAAGAAAATGGTATTATCCGTTAGAGTTTTTGCGATGCTTTAGGAAGCCAAAATTGATGATCAAGAAAATTGGATTATTTCTGCTACACAACCTTACTGTTCATGAAGATGATTTAGTTGATCATTATCCAAGCTTTCGGCCTCATGAACTGAACGACAAAGTAACGCAAACGGATTGGAACATGGGGAGGCAACATAGAGGAACGATGACTCGGCGGCCAACCATATTGTCAACTATATCAGCAAGAGTAACAAGTGTCACTTCGTTGATTGTCTCCAATGTAAAGCATTTTCGAGAGCATAAACGATCACAAAACATTCTAGAAGCAACTGATTCCGCATACAGTTCAAAATCTCCACTTGAGTCTCATCTATCGCATGGTACATCTTTATTGGACGCTATGTCATCTGAGTCTCTCGACTCCCTTAACTTGATAAACAATGAACCCCTTTTTGACACCAGTCACGGAATTCAAGTACAAAATGTGTCAAAAGAACTAGGATATGTCAAATACTTGGATGACGTCTCTATAAATATACATCCTATGGAGATAACAGTAATATTGGGTAAAAGCAATGAAAGCCGGATGTTTTTAAGTCATATCATAGCAGGTAATATTACACCGGATTCTGGACAAGTGATTATAAACAATCAAAATGTAGCACAGTACAAGGGAAATGAAACACTGTGCTGTTTACTGCCCACAGATAGTATAATATTCACTCAGCTAAGCACCACAGAAAATATGTTCTTCTATACGCATTTAAAGGGAATGAGAAATTTTCGTCAAATTGTTCGCGAAATAGATAAATACCTTGTCTTGCTCAAAATGACGCTAAACGAGGCTGAACAGTTGACAGATGAAATGTCTTATGGGCAAGCACGGTGTCTTAGCCTGTGTTGTGTTCTATGTGGTGGCAATCATGCAGTTATCGTCGATCATCCATCAATTGGGCTTAATCAGGAGTGTCGTTACCTTATGTGGGACATACTAAAAGAAGCCGCACGCACCCGTGTTGTTATTGTGAATACTATTTACTGTAATGAGGCTGAAATACTTGGAAATCGTATAGCTGTTCTTCATAACAGCAAGCTGCAGTGCTATGATCGTGGAAAGCGTTTGCGAGAATTATTTTGCAACATACATATCTTGCATTGCGAAATAAAAGACAACGAGATAGCAGACAACTCCCATAAAGAATTCTACGAACTGTTACTTAAACACTTTCCCAGCGATGCAATCGCTGAATATTTACCCAATTTGAGTAAGATTGAAATTACCTTTACTGCAGTCACGGAAAGACAATTGGTAATGTATTTAATAGAGTTGGAGAGCATGAGGGATGACTTGGGACTCGGAAATATATGGATTAGACGAAGTACTCTACGCGATGTGTTTGTAAATGAAAATGTAGACTTTTCAGGCCCTAAGAATATTAACAAGATGATACCGCAGATCATCAATAGCAATCTCAATGAGAATGATATACGAGAACTTCGACGACAGCAATTAAGAGCATTTAACAAAAAAAGAATTCTTTTAATGAAGCGATATTTTTGGATTGCGTTCATAGTTATATTCGGTATACCGTTATGCATATTAATGAATTTACAAACATCAAATTTTGAGGATTTGCCTCGATTTAATCTATCTATCTCAAGCTATGATGATACTTCAGTGATAGTGAAGCAAAATAGTAAATTGGATTCCACAATGCTTAACCATAAAATATCAAATTCATATTTGAAATATAATCAATTTATACAAAAGGAATACGATGACCATAGGTTACAAATTATTGAATTAGCTGGTAGACGCGAAATCAAATCATTTTTTCTCTATTTGGACATGATTTCAACAATCGGTGTCAACACTTTTTATATAGCTGCAGCAGACTTTCATCCGAATAAAACAATATCTTATTGGAATAATGAAATAATTCATTCGGCGCCAATTTCATTAAATATGATTCACAATGCCTTATCATTTCACCTGATTGGACCTGAAATGCAAATCCGCGTGGCAAATCTTCCCATCGCGCACGGAGATAGGATCATTTTGAATCAAATGGATGTACATTATGGATTGAAAATTGGTATTGGATTTGGTGTGATGCTCGCTTTATGTACCGTAGTATCTTTGATGGGTTTGCCACTTATGTGGGAGCGTGTGTCGGGTAATATGCGTATGCAAATCCTTGCTGGAGATACTAGTGTCATGTACTGGGCCTCACATATTCTAATGGATGCAATTATTTATATATGTATTGTCGTTTATTTATTAGCATTGCTACTTTTACACGATGCAATAGTTCACCGACATCATAGGCCTAACTATGTTGATGATATTCAACTGGTGTTATCTGTACTGTTCGTCTTGATACAATTTGGATTCTCCGCATTGCCATTTGTTCACTTGATGTGCTGGCTGTTTAAGAGAGTATTTTTAGGATTTGCCATTACACTGTTGATTCTTATTTGCAGCAGCATTGGAATCATGATAGCGTTCACTGCTAACGAATATTATTTTGTTATCTTAAGACGTGTCTTCTTTTGGTCACCATCTTTTATACTATTCATGACACTGCGACGTGTGCACATTTTTGGAGCACTTCGAAGAGCTTGCAAACATTTGGGCGGTTGCGCCCTTGAGAGTAACTGTTGCACATTGGGTGGCTTTTACGCCTATGAATACCCTGGCATACTTAGTGAAATTTTGGTATTATTCTGCCAGAGTATACTTTATATAACGCTTGTTGTCTACTTGAATTGGAATCCTTTATTCTTTGAATATAATTGTTTGACTCAGAAAAAACAATTGAAAGCTTCGAAGACAGAGGATGTGCATATATTTAATGAGAAGAAGTTTGTGCACGACCTAACTGGAAAACGCCTACAGAGTATGCCGTTAGTGGTAAAAGGTTTGAGCAATCATTTAAACCTTAAAGAATTGTGGTTTTATGTTAAGCCTGGAGAAGTGTTTGGCATACTTGGTCCTACTAAATCTGGACAAACAACATTAATTAATAATATTACTGGTGGGAAGCCAATTAGCAGTGGTAAAATTTACATTTCTGGTGTAAGTGTACGCCGTAATTTGTTGGCTAGCTTTAAATATTTTGGATATACTCCACGTATTAATACATTACTTGAGTTTATGACCGTTAAAGAGATACTCTACTTCTACTGCATTCTGGGTGGTCACAAACGTCAGTTTGTACCGGATACTGTTAAATCACTGTGCACCTATTTGGAATTGGATTCTTTAATGAATAAGCGTGTTAGTCGACTGTACTTTAGCGATAAACGTAAAGTTGCCGTGACAATTACATTATTGTGCGGAAAGAAAATTATAATTCTCGACAAGCCTACCCTTGGCATGGATCCAGATCATAAAAAACTAATCTGGCCATTTATTAAACTGCTTAAACAGAATGGATGCACTGTCGTATTGACTACCCGTGACATTGATGAGGCCATATATCTCTGTGATAAGATTGCCATTATGTCGAAAGGTGATTTTAAAACTGTTGGCTCTGTTGATTTTTTAATATCACAAAATTCTCCTGGCTATACACTCGAAATCACCCGAACAAGGGTTGTGTATTCACGAAATCCTGAAAATGTTAAGACCAGAGAAAGTTATATTAAAGTTGTTGGTACAAGTTTCAGCGCAGCAGATAGCAGCGATTCAGAGGAATATACTTTACAAAATAGTGCTAGATCAAGTATTTTATTTGAAGATCCTCTATATGCGGAATGGGCGAAAAAGGCGGCGAGATATTCTAACATAATTGCATTCATGAATGAAGAGTTCACATTCGCCACTTTGCAAGAGAACTATAATAATATTCTAGTCTACTTTATACCATTTACAAAGATGGCTCTTTCCGATATTTTTAAGGCCATGTATGCTGCTCGTGAAATACTAGATGTATATTCCTATAACATAACGCGACCATCCTTGGAGGAATACTACGAAGAAAAGTTTAGGCAAGAAGAAATGCGTGCAACTGGCGAATGATTTGTTTGTTTAAAATAAAAATTGATCTTCTCTAAGTTTTTGTGTTTAATTATTTATTGTATATATATATTTTTTTTACATAACTATGGTATTATCGAAAAACTTACATATTAGAATCAATTAAAGTTATGCAATTACCTTTTTTTACTTTTCTCCATTATTAAATGGTTCATTATATTAACTTTTGCAGCTTTCAGTTGTTTGATGCCTTTGAAAATTCGCATTTTTGAAAGCATTGATGATTTATTACGCATCAACGATTAATAACAATTATTTTACCAATTATTATTTTTGCCACGCCTCATTTTGCCCCCGTAAATCAGTGAAAACCAAATTCCAAGCGTAATTTTTATGCAGCATAGTCAAATTTTGGGGAACACAACGACTATCAATGTCTAAATGATTTCTGAAAATTTGGTTGCGATCAGATATTAACCTAGTAGTTATTAAAGAAATAATTTAAAGAGTTACTTAATTTTCAAATCGCTTCCTAAAGTATGCAACACAAAATACGCGTAGAGTAGATGTTGTATATTATGGAAATAGTCAGTGGGGTAGAGGGTATAAACCAGTCCAGCACATGTAACTATAGCTTTCGTGCAAGTTTTATAATTTTGTAAAAAATAAGAAAAAAACAAGCTTGCATCGGCCGGGAATCGAACCCGGGCCGCCCGCGTGGCAGGCGAGCATTCTACCACTGAACCACCGATGCTTCATGGGAAGAACCTTTAAAATATTTAAAATATTGTCCAAAAATTGATAATAGAAAAGAATGAGAGTTGTCACAGAAACCATATACTAATACATGTGCAAACTTATGGAATAATATATATTTTAATGCTAAGATATGCAGACGAAGGAAATGAGGTCGCTTGAATACACAAGTAGAATATGAAATTTTGTTTAAAAATAAATCAGTGTCAACAGATTACGCAAGCAATTGACCTTGAGTAAATTTCTCTATCACATAATGGAAATCAATTATGGAATTTCCACTATGGGAATTTAAATTTAATTGGAGTTATAACTTTTCATAATTCATTAAATGTATATTATACAGCGAATTTTAGTAAATTATTGTACACAAACTATAACAATTAGCAAACATTTTTCAAATAACAAACAAAAATTGCATGAATTATGATAGGAGGACATAGTCCGAGACAGAGACAGACAAAAGAGCAAAGAACAGACGCTAAGAAAAAAAAACTAAAGAGGCAACAAAATGCAAGAGAAGGAAAACATTAAAAGCAATTAAATGCCATGCAAATAAATTAATAAAGAACATGGAAAACACAAGAAAAGAATACAGAAAGAAAGCTCAGGAGAATGCAAACAAAAGGAATTTAATTTAAATGTAAATGAGTACAAAATGGAATAATCACCACTTCGCCCTGCTGCAGCGTGTAGAACTTACCTTCTCACTTCTCTTGGACCAATTTGCAGTTGACTTTTTAATTAGATTGATTGACGATTGGGCAACAGATTTAGTTATATATGTCTGTGATTATACAAAATGATTTTGCAGACACTGTGGAATAAATACTATATAATGATAATTTATACATATGCGTGTGTAAGTTTAGTTGAGGTTTCATCTTGTTAGATCAATTCGCTGCCAAATGCAAAAGGGCAGCCAAGGAGAACGAAGTGTTAGCTTGGTAGTAGTAAGTCGTAGTTGTTGTAGTTCATTGTAGTTGTTGTTTGTTATGACATGGCTCGTTAAGTCAATTGCGTAATTAACATTTGCAGGCAAGCACAACAACAACAAGAACATAAACAACTACAACTACAATAACATGAGCAAAAGCAGCAGCATCATCATTCAGAGCCATCCCGGTGTAGGCCCGCACTCAAGCTAATTGAAATTATTTCAAAAGGCAACATCAAAATCATGAACCTGAAGCGCTGTATCTGTATCTGTAACTAACATTCTGCATCTAAATATATCAAAAGGGGCCCAAAACTGAATATGGCTCTGTAAACATGCAAGTAACTCATAAATGATACCCTTTCAGAAAATCTGATAGAGATAGTATGTAAGGTGTGACGAGAGCAACAGTCGCGTAAAACGCGACAGTGGGATACCCTTCGACCTATTTTCCCGTGTAGTTTAATTTGTTAAATTCATAGACATATGCATATGGACATGCTTTGAAATTAATTCCGACAGATGGCGTTCGCGCTTTGCGCTCGCCCGCCTCCCTTGTTAGCTGACAGAAGCACTTGGTTTTATGCTCATACTTTCTTAAATAATTTCTGTGATTATTGTCCGATCGGATTGTAATTTGGAGACTATGTAGGTATTTCATTCAACTTAGTATATGTTAAAGTCAAAAAGTTGAATCTTTTATACAGCGCTTAAAAATTGAGTTCAAAAATTAAATTATTGATTTGTGGGGGCGGTGGGCGTGGCACCTAACATTTGAAATAAACTTGATCTGCGCCGAGTACATAGGAACCTTCATTCCAAATTTGGTGTCTCTAGCATTTATAATAGCTGAGATCTGTGAGTTCATCTGGTCAGACGGACCTCCGGACTTCCAGACAGACAGACATGGCTCAATCAACTCGGCTAGTGATCCTGAGCAAGAATATATATACTTTGTGGGGTCTGCCACGCCTCCTTCTGCCTGTTACATACATTTGCACAAAGTTAGTATACCCTTTTTTGACCATTTTCAATGGTCGAAGGGTATAATAAGATAGAAATTGAACTAGTAAACATTATAACCATTTAAAACACAATACTGTATGTTTTATATATATGAAATAAATAATTATATTTATGAAATACACAGCACATAATTAGATCTATCGGTTTCACAATCAAGTAACAGTATATCTCTGTCGTCATAAGAGAGGCAATTCTGGTTAATTTGCGGCATGCTGGAGTTGATATTATGAAATTTGATGGGTAATTGCAATGACTCCAGTTCAAATCATTTGCTCCACTGCACTGAACTAAACCGAAACCACTTTGAGTATTTCGAGTACTGACTTCCAAAGCAAGAAGTCGATACTGTTACATGCTTAGAGAAACTATATGTCCCGTATTCACTTGTGGGGTATTATATTACACACATTCTTATACTATGTATGACATCTATACGATATATCGTTTCAATGCGACTCGTGTGTGTAAGTAATCGAACTAGCTATGTCCGTCTGTCCGTATATTCGTGTGTCCGTCTGTTGCAACGCAGAGTAGTCTCTCAGTTTTAAAGCTAATTTATTGAAACTTGGTACACATGCTTCTTATTGTTGCATGCTATATATAAGTCGAAACGAGCCGAATCGGGCCGATATATCGTATAGCTACCATACAAACTATCGGCCAATTATTGGTCGTTTTTGTATAAAGACCAGTTCTGATTTTAACTTAACTTATCAGTGCCAATTAAAGTAAGACATAATATTTAATATACATAATACCTTTCAACTCTTCAACATTATATATAACTAGTATTGGAACAATCGGAGGAGATAAGCACCTATAAGGGTATAAAATTTTGGCCATGTACCTTCGTTTTTGATGCACCGCTAGTGGGATCAAACCTGAGGGTAAATTTAATATACCCTCTGTAAGAGTAAACAACAGTAGGAATGAAATCAAGTCAGCATTTCATTGATATTCAAGGTAAACGTTTGTTTATTCTGGAATACATCATTACAAAATAATACTTTCAAGTGCACCATTTGATTTGGTTTCCAAAAAAAGTTGAATTGTAATATTTTTTTAAATTCACCATTTCTTGATTTTCTTCAAAAATATAACGGAATATATATAAAAAAATATGCATTACGCGAATTGGGATCCAGATTATGTTCTCCATGCAGAGAACATGTCATTTCATAACACACGTATATTGGCTTTGGCATTTTGGAAAACATATAACATACAGAAGTCATATAAGTTAACATATTTAAAGATAATGCTCATTGCTTTAATATTTCTACCAATTGCATCTTTATTCCGAGCTTATTTCCCACCGGTAATTGTTGGAAAAAAGATCTACGATGAAATCAATATTAATAATTTGGACAAAATGTATGATGAATTTCATAGATTGAACGTCACCATGCCAAGGGATAAATTAATTTTCACACCACCTGATGAATTCTTTGAGAAAATTATGCAACTAACGATAACAAGGCTCCATTTAAATCAATGTACCGCAGTGGATACTTATGAAGAGATGGAAAGTCTTATGAATACAAGACACTATCTTGCTGCGGTGCGGTTTAACAAGGATCAATCTGTTGGTGGGCTGGATTACGAAATAGGGTTTCCACCCCTTCTTCGCGCGGTGACAAATCATCGTCCTTGTTTTTGGGAGACAGATAAATTGTTTAGAACTGGTAGCAAGTGTTACAATTCAAATTATACTTGTACCCCACCAGGGTATTTTGAAGAGGGATTTGTTCAGATACAGCATGCAATTGCCATGTCTTATCTTGAACTAAAAACGAATGAAGTCAAATCGTTACCAATATTCAATATCGTAATGAACAAGTTTCCAACAAATCGATTCATTGTCGATCCCTATAAATCTCAAATGAAAATTTTACTCTCAGTGGGCATTCTTTTTGCATATATATTTCCCACGTTAGCTACAGTAAGAGCAATAACTGACGAAGAAGAACGGGGTATTATGGCAATGTTGAATATCAAGATAAAAAACTGGTGCGCTTGGCTGATAATACTATTCATATTACAGACTATGACGACGTTATTCGTATTATTAACTCTGCATATGTCTTGGGCAGAATACACGATTTTCACCTACACCCATTCGTGGCCAGTGTTCGTTTTTCTACTGTGCTATGTTTGTGCAAGCAGCAGTTTCATTCTTATGATTGCCATAGTCTTCATTCAAAGGAGGCAATCAGCGATATACGCACTAACTCTACGGCTTTTTTCTGTAGTTCTATTGCCTTTTAACTTGCGCCTCGAATGGCGTTCTTTGTACAAGATTATCGCTTGTCTATCGCTGGATAATGCTTTATTAATGGGACTCAATATAATAATGGATTATGAATCTATCGGCGATAGCATCAAATTAAAATATTTCATGCTACCGCATTTTGCTGGAACTGATTTTACTTTGATGCATGCGACCGGAATGTTACTATTCGATTCGGTACTTTACGTGTTAATACTTCTTTATTTCCATTACAAAGAAGTAACTATTGTGTCGACAACTAACAAAGAGTCACTGAGAAGAAAATGGTATTATCCGTTAGAGTTTTTGCGATGCTTCAGGAAGCCAAAATTGATGATCAAGAAAATTGGATTATTTCTGCTACACAACCTTACTGTTCATGAAGATGATTTAGTTGATCATTATCCAAGCTTTCGGCCTCATGAACTGAACGACAAAGTAACGCAAACGGATTGGAACATGGGGAGGCAACATAAGGGAACGATGACTTGGCGGCCAAACATATTGTCAACTATATCAGCAAGAGTAACAAGTGTAACTTCGTTGATTGTCTCCAATGTAAAGCATTTTCGAGAGCATAAACGATCACAAAACTTTCTAAAAGCAACTGATTCCGCATACAGTTCAAAATCTCCACTTGAGTCTCATCTATCGCATGGTAAATCTATATTGGACGCTATGTCATCTGAGTCTCTCGACTCCCTTAACTTGATAAACAATGAACCCCTTTTTGACACCAGTCACGGAATTCAAGTACAAAATGTGTCAAAAGAACTAGGATATGTCAAATACTTGGATGACGTCTCTATAAATATACATCCTATGGAGATAACAGTAATATTGGGTAAAAGCAATGAAAGCCGGATGTTTTTAAGTCATATCATAGCAGGTAATATTACACCGGATTCTGGACAAGTGATTATAAACAATCAAAATGTAGCACAGTACAAGGGAAATGAAACACTATGCTGTTTACTGCCCACAGATAGTATAATATTCACTCAGCTAAGCACCACAGAAAATATGTTCTTCTATACGCATTTAAAGGGAATGAGAAATTTTCGTCAAATTGTTCGCGAAATAGATAAATACCTTGTCTTGCTCAAAATGACGCTAGACGAGGCTGAACAGTTGACAGATGAAATGTCTTATGGGCAAGCACGGTGTCTTAGCCTGTGTTGTGTTCTATGTGGTGGCAATCATGCAGTCATCGTCGATCATCCATCAATTGGGCTTAATCAGGAGTGTCGTTACCTTATGTGGGACATACTAAAAGCAGCCGCACGCACCCGCGTTGTTATTGTGAATACTATTTACTGTAATGAGGCTGAAATACTTGGAAATCGTATAGCTGTTCTTCATAACAGCAAGCTGCAGTGCTATGATCGTGGAAAGCGTTTGCGAGAATTATTTTGCAACATACATATCTTGCATTGCGAAATAAAAGACAACGAGATAGCAGACAACTCCCATAAAGAATTCTACGAACTGTTACTTAAACACTTTCCCAGCGATGCAATCGCTGAATATTTACCCAATTTGAGTAAGATTGAAATTACCTTTACTGCAGTCACGGAAAGACAATTGGTAATGTATTTAATAGAGTTGGAGAGCATGAGGGATGACTTGGGACTCGGAAATATATGGATTAGACGAAGTACTCTACGCGATGTGTTTGTAAATGAAAATGTAGACTTTTCAGGCCCTAAGAATATTAACAAGATGATACCGCAGATCATCAATAGCAATCTCAATGAGAATGATATACGAGAACTTCGACGACAGCAATTAAGAGCATTTAACAAAAAAAGAATTCTTTTAATGAAGCGATATTTTTGGATTGCGTTCATAGTTATATTCGGTATACCGTTATGCATATTAATGAATTTACAAACATCAAATTTTGAGGATTTGCCTCGATTTAATCTATCTATCTCAAGCTATGATGATACTTCAGTGATAGTGAAGCAAAATAGTAAATTGGATTCCACAATGCTTAACCATAAAATATCAAATTCATATTTGAAATATAATCAATTTATACAAAAGGAATACGATGACCATAGGTTACAAATTATTGAATTAGCTGGTAGACGCGAAATCAAATCATTTTTTCTTTATTTGGAGATGATTTCAACAATCGGTGTCAACACTTTTTATATAGCTGCAGCAGACTTTCATCCGAATAAAACAATATCTTATTGGAATAATAAAATAATTCATTCGGCGCCAATTTCATTAAATATGATTCACAATGCCTTATCATTTCACCTGATTGGACCTGAAATGCAAATCCGCGTGGCAAATCTTCCCATCGCGCACGGAGATAGGATCATTTTGAATCAAATGGATGTACATTATGGATTGAAAATTGGTATTGGATTTGGTGTGATGCTCGCTTTATGTACCGTAGTATCTTTGATGGGTTTGCCACTTATGTGGGAGCGTGTGTCGGGTAATATGCGTATGCAAATCCTTGCTGGAGATACTAGTGTCATGTACTGGGCCTCACATATTCTAATGGATGCAATTATTTATATATGTATTGTCGTTTATTTATTAGCATTGCTACTTTTACACGATGCAATAGTTCACCGACATCATAGGCCTAACTATGTTGATGATATTCAACTGGTGTTATCTGTACTGTTCGTCTTGATACAATTTGGATTCTCCGCATTGCCATTTGTTCACTTGATGTGCTGGCTATTTAAGAGAGTATTTTTAGGATTTGCCATTACACTGTTGATTCTTATTTGCAGCAGCATTGGAATCATGATAGCGTTCACTGCTAACGAATATTATTTTGTTATCTTAAGACGTGTCTTCTTTTGGTCACCATCTTTTATACTATTCATGACACTGCGACGTGTGCACATTACTGGAGCACTTCGAAGAGCTTGCAAACATTTGGGCGGTTGCGCCCTTGAGAGGAACTGTTGCACATTGGGTGGCTTTTACGCCTATGAATACCCTGGCATATTTACTGAAATTTTGGTATTATTCTGCCAGAGTATACTTTATACAACGCTTGTTGTCTACTTGAATTGGAATCCTTTATTCTTTGAATATAATTGTTTGACTCAGAAAAAACAATTGAAAGCTTCGAAGACAGAGGATGTGCATATATTTAATGAGAAGAAGTTTGTGCACGACCTAACTGGAAAACGCCTACAGAGTATGCCGTTAGTGGTAAAAGGTTTGAGCAATCATTTAAACCTTAAAGAATTGTGGTTTTATGTTAAGCCTGGAGAAGTGTTTGGCATACTTGGTCCTACTAAATCTGGACAAACAACATTAATTAATAATATTACTGGTGGGAAGCCAATTAGCAGTGGTAAAATTTACATTTCTGGTGTAAGTGTACGCCGTAATTTGTTGGCTAGCTTTAAATATTTTGGATATACTCCACGTATTAATACATTACTTGAGTTTATGACCGTTAAAGAGATACTCTACTTCTACTGCATTCTGGGTGGTAACAAACTTCGGTTTGTACCGGATATTGTTAACTCACTGTGCAGCTATTTGGAATTGGATTCTTTAATGAATAAGCGTGTTAGTCGACTGTACTTTAGCGATAAACGTAAAGTTGCCGTGACAATTACATTATTGTGCGGAAAGAAAATTATAATTCTCGACAAGCCTACCCTTGGCATGGATCCAGATCATAAAAAACTAATCTGGCCATTTATTAAACTGCTTAAACAGAATGGATGCACTGTCGTATTGACTACCCGTGACATTGATGAGGCCATATATCTCTGTGATAAGATTGCCATTATGTCGAAAGGTGATATTAAAACTGTTGGCTCTGTTGATTTTTTAATATCACAAAATTCTCCTGGCTATACACTCGAAATCACCCGAACAAGGGTTGTGTATTCACGAAATCCTGAAAATGTTAAGACCAGAGAAAGTTATATTAAAGTTGTTGGTACAAGTTTCAGCGCAGAATATAGCAGCGATTCAGAGGAATATACTTTACAAAATAGTGCTAGATCAAGTATTTTATTTGAAGATCCTCTATATGCGGAATGGGCGAAAAAGGCGGCGAGATATTCTAACATAATTGCATTCATGAATGAAGAGTTCACATTCGCCACTTTGCAAGAGAACTATAATAATATTCTAGTCTACTTTATACCATTTACAAAGATGGCTCTTTCCGATATTTTTAAGGCCATGTATGCTGCTCGTGAAATACTAGATGTATATTCCTATAACATAACGCGACCATCCTTGGAGGAATACTACGAAGAAAAGTTTAGGCAAGAAGAAATGCGTGCAACTGGCGAATGATTTGTTTGTTTAAAATAAAAATTGATCTTCTCTAAGTTTTTGTGTTTAATTATTTATTGTATATATATATTTTTTTTTACATAATTATGGTATTATCGAAAAACTTACATATTAGAATCAATTAAAGTTATGCAATTACCTTTTTTTACTTTTCTCCATTATTAAATGGTTCATTATATTAACTTTTGCAGCTTTCAGTTGTTTGATGCCTTTGAAAATTCGCATTTTTGAAAGCATTGATGGTTTATTACGCATCAATGATTAATAACAATTATTTTACCTTTGTTTTAATTGCAGGTGAGCGTAATAAAATGTACACACACAACCAGACACACACACATGAAAGGCACAGACGCACGCAGACTGTGAGTATTTTGATAATGCAAAAGGATGTGTAAAATAACGTAATTCAAAATAGATTGAATTGCTAAAAGGAAGAATTTTTTAATGAATTTAAAACTTGAGAAGTTTGACACCGTGCTAAATATAAAATTTTGCATAAGCTTTTACATAAGATAATAATTTAAATCAAGAATTTAAATGCATTAGTAGAAATAAAACTAAAACATGAAATGAAAACATATTGATTTTCAAAATACAATTTATAGACAATAAAAGGAATTAACCAAAGTTATGTTCAAATTTATATAAATGTAGGTTTTCATATACAAATTTACTTAATAGTATATGTTTATACAACGAATAGTACAATATGTATAGCATGTGTGCCGTGTTTGAAGCTTATCAATTGCGGTCATTTCTCATGAACACGCAAATCACTTGTAGTCCTCATTTTGGAAAATAGTACGAATACCAGTCGCCAGCTACAAACATACATAAATATGTATGTACATATGTATGGTATGGTGTGTATATATATATTTATATATATTTAGTACTGAGTACTGGTCTATATTGGGAATAGGTTAATTCGTGAGGCCTTCGTTCTGTGCATTCAGTTGAGTTGAACGCTCAGTTAAAAAGACACGTCGTGTTCGAGTTCTTTAGTGTCGTAACTGTATAGTATAGTAGACAAGCGAGGGCCAGGCTCTGCAGTCACGCTCCCAACTATTTAGCTATCCAGCGATAATTTTCATGCGGTAATTGTACACAAAGATTTTTAAGTCGCACTTCATTTCACGCCGTTATGAACGTGCAATATCTATAAGGAATTAACTGGTAATGAAATTACAGAGCAAAAGTTTAAATACCCTTATCGAATATATGCATATGTGTTTGTATACAATATATATATATATATATATAACAAGTGTGTAGATAGCTGTAAGTTTAGGAGTTACACGGAAATCTATATCATTGCTGAGAGTATTTTAATTTTGGTCAGAAGTTTGCTGTGCAGCTTAGACATCTCCGACCCTTTATAGTTTATGTATGCTGAATCAGCATCAACTAGCCATGTCTGTTGTAATATCATCTAGTCTCTCAGTTTTAGAGATATAGTACTGATGAAACTTGACAAAATGCTCAAAATAAGTCAGAAGGAGTCGACGAAGGATTTATCGTGCAAATTTACTGCATTTTTACTATTCTTATATAAATAATACGCATATACAATTTTATTATCAGACTACTAACATCTAGCTGCAATATGTAAAATCGACCTAAGTGAGGCTTTTTATAAGAAAATCATTATTGTTTTTCGAAATAACTTAACTTATCAGTGCCTATCAAAGTTAGACAAACTTAATTATGGTGTACTTTTTCAATTTCATTCAAATCGCACAACTATATTTTCTAGTTTCCATAGGAATAATTGGGTAAAGAATAAGATTAATCATTACGAAGTTATATATATATCTAACCATTGAAATTATATGCATATAACTAGTATAGAAATATATCGGAAGAGATAAGAAACTGTGCAGGGGTATAAAAAACCTTCGACAGAAAATAGTCTTTCTTTCTGATTTTTTTTCAGTTTATTTCTTCTTGAAACTGGCGTCTGTACAGGTTTCATTAAAAAACGTATAACATTCTCAGTTTGTCAGTGTATCGATAACTGTTTCGATTAGCGTTCAATTGAGTGTACATAACTGCAGATGAACCCGGCACCTGTTAATTGAATTGCTCTAGTTTTCAGTTAAACGAAATGCTGATGCACTGTTTCACACCCCTCGCAATTTTATTAGGTTCTTTTTGGAGACCATACATATATAATACTTACTTATACTTACACATATACATTAGCATGACATTTGTGCGTAAATTGAAAATTATTTAGCAAACTCAAGTGTCTACTATACATATACAACTTTGCTATCCGTGAGATACTTTTGCGGCACTGGCAGTGTTTCCTAGACTTGAATGATCAACCTGTTAATTTGCGCTTTCAATTAACATTTCGTTAATTTGTTTGGTCAACAGCGGCGCTTCGAAAATATATTTATGTACATGTTTTCTTTTCAGATTTTTTGTTGATTTTTCTTTCTCGTTTATTTTGTTTACTAATTGCACTGATTACAACACACATTTGTTGCACGATGGCAGCACAGAGAGAGTTCAGCAACCCGAGATAGTAGATGATTACAGCAAACAACAATGTATAATGAAGTTGCTATTGAACTTTGTCGTGATGCTGTTAAGTGAGACATACCTGACAGAGTGTTATTATTGTATTAATTCAGAAAATTCTTCACCTATATATATTTTATTTTCATTCTGTTGATAAATCTCAATAAATTGCAGGAAAATAAATAATATAAAATAAATTCTTATATATTGTGTTATATTTAAATACATTTTGTGTTGAATTTGTTATGCAAGACTTTAAACTGAGATGACACAGATGTCTTGTTATTTTCCAAGCTTATCTCATTGACTTATCAACACAATGATAAATGCTTTTGGTTTTGTTTATTGCAATTAAGGTGGGGGAATTTATATAATCAGTATTCTAGCAAAAAGTAGAAGCAATTACTTTATCACTGATGTTACGTATGACGCAAAATGCAGCCACAGTAATTGCGACTTGTTGCGACTTGTCTGTTCATGTGTTTATTTGCGCTAATTAAATGTGGTTTTCAGTTGGGGTTTTTTATTTACATGACCCTCTAAAGATAATTTGTATTCGCTTGTATCAATTTCAATAATAAAACAATTAAATTTGAGTGGTTATCTGGTATTTCTTAATTTGTTGCGGGAATTTCAAAGGAGTTCAGTGGGTTGAAATTTCCAGATAGGTAAGAAACGTATTAATAGATACAACTTGCAATGGTACAATTAATGCGGTTTAAGCGTCTATGGCTAGTTAGAATACTTAGACCGTGATGAGGCTATTAAACTTGCCACTAAAAACATATTTTCAATATTTCAAACTCAAATTTATTCTATTTGAAGTTTTCATTGAACTTTTATTCGAAGAATTGTGGAACATCATTTTGAATATATCTTGCCAATTATAAAGTTCTTTTCTGTTTGCAAATCGGTTTATGGGAAGTCTTTCGAGCCACTTTATGCAAACTTTCAACAGTCATAAATAGATTGCTGAGCTATAAGTCGACTTTAATTGGCTTATGTCAAGCATTCAGAGTGATTTCGTTTGCCTCATTATATAATATATACATATATATATTTACCTTAAGACAAACTACAGTTTTTGGACTTGAAGAGCTTCCGCTTATGGTCACGTGCCACTTGATGTTCAATTGGTAGCTTAAATTAATAATACCACGCAAAATGTTGTACAATTCAAGGTCTTCTGTGCTCAGCTCAGCTCAGCTCAATGTTGAGCTATTTTTAGCTGAAATTGTATTTTGTTTTTGTGGTTTCATCTTCATTTTTTTACACGTTCAATTTAAATAAATACACAGCAAGCAATTAAATGAATGAAGAAGTGAACGGACCATGAAACGCATTTCAATGTCAATGAACATGCAAATGAAACTGTAGACTCTGACTCAAGTGGCAGCATCACTTGAGGGCAGAGATATCTAGTACATGTACATACATATATACAGACGTAGTATATACTCGTATGCATACATATGTTTACGACCATGCTGAAAGGCCAGCTGTGTATTTTGATGGGTGTCTGAGTAGTGAGTGGAGTCAATTGAATTGTGTAACTTGAAAATGTTTAAACATAATTAAGGCAAACCTCATCATCGAGCCCAGAACAACAACTAAGAAATGTATGAAAGAAGTTCGGGACGAAGCACAGACAGCTATTTGAGATGCTCTGATGGCTTTTGATGTTGTGCGTTACATTATAAATATGTTGTCGGTACCACTTTGGGTAGTGATTGTGAGTGTGTTAGTGCACTGAGTGTTCATTGAGTGCCTGTGGCTTTGATCTTTGAAATTTTACTTCTAGTGTTGCAACGAATGTTTGACTAATAACAGAACATTCTATTGAAAGCATAATGTCCTATAAGTAATTACATTTCCTCCTATCTTAAGTCATTATTTAGTGTTATAAATGAGCCAAATATAGATAGCTAGATTTACGGGGAATATTTATAGGTTTAAATTAGCGAAAAAATGGAAATAAATCGATATATTAAATTGAATATATGTCATGCTTTAAAATGCTTGCAAATTCCCATTTGCATTTGGTAAGAACTGCAGAAAATTGAGATGATTATTCTTGGAATTATGATAGAGTATGGGGGAAGAAGAAATAGAAAAAAAACACAAAGAAAAACATGCAAAAAGCATTTGGAATAGAATCAAGCGAATGCAAGATATTTCCATATGACCTGCTTTACTTTAGGCCGCATTCTCTATCCGATGTTCAATCGACTGAGGGCGTACGGGGCAGGCACACACACTCATTCCACACACACTCATACAGAAACATACACACACATTGACGTACGTAGAACAGACGAGTTTATGAACACCTCACTAGGCGTAGGGTATACGAAGGAAATGGCATGTGGTAAATGCGGCCAAACGCCTGACGTTGCAACGTGCTGCAGCTGTAGCTGGCTCTCTGCCTTTGCCTGATTTCAATTTCATTGCCTTTGATGCCTTCATTTCAATTGGATTTTTGCACTTTGGCTTACACAATTCCTCATCAGGCTCACCATCTCTTCTCTCTCTCTCTCTCTCTCTCTCTCTCTCTCTCTCTCTCTTCTCCCCTCTTGCTTGCCCCACTTACTTGGCCTATGCGTCATCAAATGCAACCGCATGAGTAAGGTAGCAGAGCGAGAGAAAGAAGGAGCTGGTCAGGTGTTAAGCCTCCATATATGACCGACTTTTGCCAGGCACCTTACCTTCTCCACCTTCCCCTCTCTTTACCTAGTAGCTCTTTCAAATGAAGCCAACAATGCATAGATCGTGCCTACTGTTCTCCAATCGACAAACGAATGCATGCGTAATTGAAGCTCGGGGAGTTTCAACTGTCAATTGGGTAGAGAGACATTTCAATATTTAATTGCGAATATTGACTTGACAGAAATTGCACTTACATGTTGTGTCATCTCAAAAGGGCACTGCGTTAATTAATGGCATGAGATTAGCAGATTAGTATACACTTTTTTGACAGTTGTAAATTGGATTTGTATGTATTTGTGGAAATTGAAAATTTCAGGATAGAAAATTCGTTGTCAATTGATTTCTTTATTATGCGGAACAGTACAACTTTCTTTCTTAAAATGTATGGTAAGCTAAATAAAATATCTGTCATGTCTTGACTACATAGGAATCATAAATCTTTAATTTATCCTTTCAACCTTTTAATTAACATTGCATTAACATATTATTGGCTAACAGTCAGTAACAGCCATTCTATGGATTATATAAAAGGCGTAATTGTTAACCAAAAAGATTTAATGGTTGGCTTTATTAGATGCGTGTTAAATAAGAAACGCAACGCTAATAGGGTTAGGAACTTTGTGATTGTGCAGCCAAAGGGAGTTATGGCTAAGCTCTGGATAAGGTTACAGACACACCCAATTTCGCCCATCCGCCCTATTGCGTATATGTGTGTACATCTAAGCTGCTGTTGTGCATACCGACACACCCACACACCTACATCACACCCAACAGACTGTCGCATACAATAACTGTCCACGCTGAGAGGCAAAAAAGCAATTTCGCATAAAAGCCACAACAGACAAAGCCAGAGGAGCCAAAAATGGTGCACAAAATAGCCGCAGATTCATTCCCAATGACAGACATATGAAAATAATGCGTGGCGAATTTTCAACGCAGTTTGCACAATACACACGCACGCACCCATGGCACTCACTCCCATAACTGAAACCCTAAACAGATCCAAGTTTGGTATAGAATTGGAAGGTGGGGTCGGTTGATTCCATTGTGTTTTGTTGCTGTGTACTTTTCTGTGCCATTTTTCCCCTTGGCAACCCCCTGAGTGACAAAGCCAAAAATCTCATTCGACCGTCTGGCATATTAGCATTGCATGTAGAAATGTGTGAAGCAATTACCCAAAAGCACAACACAAACTCAACTAGATCCAGTTGCGTTCTCCTCCACTCCCTTCATTCCCAATGCCATTCCCCAACATCCCAGTTGACCGATTAACCCCATGGGTAATCACAGTCGAAATTGCATTGAATGATATTACAGGGTGGAGAATCAAGTGGCCATAACTTGTCTGTCTGGCTGGGCTGGTTAGCTGGCTTAGAGTCGTTCAAGTCATATTCAATTGTTTGTCAATCATCGTGTATAATATAATTATGCGGCACAGGCAATTTAGCCGCAACCCTTTGCTCGTCAGACTTCGTCCCCAACCTGTCTGTACTCAGACTTCTCTGTAATTGTTATTTTTTTGTGGTGACAGTATTTACCCTTAATCTGCATGAATTTTGTATGTGTGGTGGGGGCCAAAACGAGATCCCTTAACTTAGGGTGGATTGCATTTTGCAACCCTTTCGTCAGTTTCCCCCATTTCCATTTCCATATCCAGGTTAGCCCCCTCGCAGCGAAATGTTAAATTGTTTTGCGGTTAACGTCACAATTAAGTGCCCTGTCAATTGGTTTGTCAATTGCAACGTATGTGAGAGTTGTTGTTGGGAGTGAGGTTAAGGTTGAGAGATGTGCAGTGAGTGAGAGTGAACTGCCAGTACTTGTTGACAGGTTTAAGCTCTGGGGATACGCCTCATCAATTGCTTTGGGCTTCAATTAAATGCCGTGAGAATAGGTAGGGATAGGTTACAAGTGTGTCGAGTGTACTCGACTGTGCTGCACACGCTTCCCACCTGACCAAAACAACTTCTTAAATATATAACATATATGTTTATTGCATTTTGTGTTGACTACTTTAGGGAGCGGGTTGGAAATTAGTAACTCTTTTTAATGTTTTCTTAAATTACTTATATGTTCATTATCCGATCGCAACTAAATTTGCAGATATTATTTGGCCGTTGATAGTTATTGTGTTCACCAAAAATGAACTTTAGTGCGTTAAAACTACGCTTAGAATACGGTTTGTAACCATTGACGGGGGCGGATAATAACAATAATAACACACATTGATAATATAGTCTCTAAGATCTAGGTTTTTATGGGGACGAACTGACAGTTGGCACAAAGTTATTATATAATGTACCATTTTACCTTATGGGTAGCGGGTATAAATACGTATAGCATATGGATTGGTAGAAGAGTGTCAATTGATAAGGACGTGAAAGAATTAAATTGCATTTTCTTTAATTCTCCCTTTAATGCTCTAAATATTTTGATTTTAGTTTCAAATCGGGTGTTTCTTTGTTTACTCCTTCATCAACTTATCATATTAGTATAGTAATTTCATACTCTTTGTACGATTTCAACATGTTGTTATGCTAATAAAGTCTACAGATCGTGTCGAACATTATTAATATTTTACAATTGTTGCAATTACAATTGGCAATTGAAATTCCGGTCGATGATTTGATTGAGCCTAAAAGCCAACCACATACAATTTTCATATTTTGCCACTATATTTTGTGGCACATTTGTTGCAACATTTTTGCATAATCCAATTTTAGCATAGTTGCGGTGGCAACGGCAACGGCACGGGCATCGGCGCTCTGCTTATTTGTTTAGACAACATTGTTGTAGTTTTTGCTGTAGCCGAATTCAGAGATAAGCTTTACTCTGGCCAAAAGCCTGTCAAATTTGTGCAGTGTGTATCCCGAGGACAGACGGACGGACCGACGAGTACGAGAGTTAATGCTTTGGGACTAGAACCAGGTCAGAGTCCTTTATCAAAATGCGGCTTAAAATATTGTGCGCAAATATTTTTATGACAGGTGCATGAGACACTATATGTGTGTGTGTGTAGTATTAGTGTCAGCTTGTCATGTGTGAATATTACGTATACGTATTTTTGCATGCATATTATTTATAGAGATATCTACCTATGTCACTGGGCCTAAAACCGTTAATGAAAGGCGCTCAACTTGATGGAGATTTATTGTTTTTTCCCACATATCCATAAAGTGTCACAGTTGTTGTTGTTGTTGTTGCTGCTGCCGTCTGTCAGCGGACTAACTTTTCACTCTCTGCATCACGCTGACAATCTTACTTTCATCGGCATGTCAACGGTACAGGTTCATGTTCAGGTTCAGGTATGTTATATCTAGTCCGTTTCGTGACTATTTCTGTTGTTATTTATTGTCATGATGGGCAGGCTAATGCAAAACCCAAATGATTTATGATGCTTAGACTTGATAAGGCTATGAATACCGGAAATATTACGAGGATTATAAATTAACATGCTGCGTTATGTCATGTGCTGTGTGGGGTAGTCTAGAATTGCGAAACCATCTAAGTTACGATTTGTGGAACAGGAAATTGTATAGAAATTTGCAATAACTAAGTAAATTTCCAGAAACATTATATGATTATTATACACAGCAACTTAATATACACAGGTAAACAATTTATTATATGCCAAGTTGGATATAAACAGAATGAAAGCGCAATGCACGCTATATAGATACATGTACATTAGCCGATAAGACTAATCGATAGTAATAAAAGCAAAGTATAGTATTGCCAGAAATTAGTTTGTATTGTTTGTTTTCACGGTAATCGAATACTAATCTTTAACCGGAAAGCATTTATTTATATGTTAGACGAGGCGCCTGAAATCTATCAATAGACTAACAAATTGAATATTTCTCTCTTGTTTTGAAAGGCACAAACTGTAATTAAACTTGCTGTTAGTTTGATAATTGCCAGCACGTACACGTTGCTGTTCATCATAAAGTCGAGTTCTACGTTTATATTGCATTTAATTGACTTGAAACTGAGTCAATCATCAATGTGAAATCGGGTGTGCGAGACGTATTTGAGCTGCCCTTTAAGATGTCAATCAGTTTCGTGAGGGTTTCAAACGTGCAACGTGTTTCTCTGTTTCAATTTTCCAATGCTCGACTCATCAGCTATTCAATTCACACCCAATTTCATTTGCATTTCACACAACAACAAGGAGAAGGATGCACAGAAGGGAAGCTAAACGGGTAGAGCCAATGAAAAGCAACAATAAGTGAAGGAGTTAAGTTTAACTAATTAGTATAGGCAGCAATTAGCAGTAATTAAATCATATTCAAAACATGCTCAACGGCTCCTTCAGCTTCGTCTGTATGTCTGCTGTCTGTCTGTCCGTCTATCTGTCTGTCTGTCTGTCTCAGATGCAGACCTTTCCTGCTTGTGGCTGTATTTATTTAAAACCATCGCACAGAACTTAACCACGCACAGCGTAAACTTTAACGATTTGCTTTTGACCTGCCACAAGACGAGCCAAATGAATGACAGACGGACAGACAGACAGACAAAAGGACAGATGGACAGATAGACAGACTGAACAGACGGACAGACAGACGTACGAAAGTACGAAGCAGCAACTTGGGGCACGTTGGTAGACCAAAGCAGCGTGAACAGAGCACTGGGCGGGTATGCAACCAAGCGACGTCCACTTGACATACATAACCATGAAGCAGGCTGCCTACCGCCTCCCTCTCTTGCCTTTCCCCACCCTATACCCTAAAGACGGCAAGTCAACAATGCGCTAGGGTTGAGTTGGGACGCAGTCCAAGAACCAAGAAGCTCGTGGGGAGAGTGCTACCTCTGTTTTATGTAGGTGTGAGTCAGTCTGTATGCGCGGCTCTTGGCGTTTGTCTGTCGCGTTCCGGTTGCGGGCAACACCTTTGCGGCATCAGGCAGGCAGCAAAGGATTTTCCACGTTGCAGATAAAATCGTTCACCGCAAACTTGTGCGATATTTATTTTACCATTCAGATTTCTAGTTCGCTGTTAAAGTATACCCTGTAGGCGTTTGGCAGGGAGCTAATAAGCAGCTAATTACTTATATACATATATAATTTGTCTCTGAAAAAATATAGAAGAATATCAAACATGTATTCTTAGTCAGCATTAATCATCAAGTTGTTTAATCCATAATCGTTTAGCTTTGTGAACTTAAGATAATAAATTTACGCATGAAGATTAATTTATAACTCTGAAATAGTTAAAAGGCTTGTTGTTTAGAGTGTGTAGTGTTGAATAAAAGGTTTTCAATATTACCTAATGGGTATCTGAAGACTGATTGCACTGAGCTGCAGTATTCTTAACGTACTATTTAAGGGAGTATTTATAAGTCGCGCAGACAATCTTCTTGTTGTTGTTTATAACGTGCTTTTAAAGCAAATGCGGCTTATTGAGTGTAACGACTTTGGAACACAACTTTGTGGTACTAAGCCCTGCTCAGTCTTTGGTCTATTCCTCTTTTGGTTTCCATCACGTTCCGATTGCATATCTTACTTTCTGTCGCTCTCTTTCTCTTTGGCTACTTGCAATGGGTGTAAATCAAAGCAAAATACATTTTTGATGTACCCAAAATCGGCACACAAATTAAGTGCTAAACCGATGAGTAAATAAACCAATGGATTTCGAAATTTGTGCGTTAATTTTGCCCACGAAATATCTCGATTATCTGCACAATCTCAATGAAAATAAACATTAACTTTTTTTTCGGCTGTTTGGGACTTTCTGGCGCTCCGAGCGGATAGCGTGTCAGTGCCCAACTCAAAGAGCAAATAAAACTAATTGAGTCTCCTTGGAATCATTTTATGTATCTGCTTCTTGAATATACTATCCTTATGTATGTATGTGTCTGTGTGTGTGTGTTTATTTGCACTATATACTGAGCTATTTCTATGTATCTTATCTTTTGCAGTTAAGCCAGTTGGACTAGTCTGGCGTCTGGTTTCCTCCAACCGAAGTCTGAAGTCAAATTTGCTCCCTTTGCTTTGCTTGTGCACATAAAATGTGAGTGTTAATTTATGCTTTAGCATACTTTTTGGCGTTAGCCAACACATAAACAGCAAATAAAAGTATATGTATGTATGTTTGCTAGATAAAGAGAGAGAGAGGGAGCGAGGAAGCGAGGAGTAAGCTGCTACGGTTTGAATGGTACCACATTTAGATAAGCAAGGTTGAATTTAAACCTGAAAGGAAAAGAATTTAGTTTAGGTAGGATAGAATTTTATTATTGTTACCATAATTTACTATAAGCTAACACTGGATCTGAAGCTGAACATTGATGTCAATATTGAAACTTAAGCAAATAGCCTGGAGACTGTTGTAGTTCCAAAGTGCATTATTTAACTCTAGAAAAACTGTTGCCATCAGCAAAGCAAAGATTTAAATACACTTTACGTACACTCTTTAAAACGCTCAATCAAGTAGAGCAAAATGTTGTAAAGTCAGGTGGATTACAGCAAATTAATAAGCGTTTTTTCGAACTGAATCGCCCGCTATAATTAATTTAATTATTTTCATGTACGACGAACTTCGCAGACAATGCCAATAAAACGTCTTAAAAGAAGACACTTTTAAAATCTATTCAACCAAAAATAAACGCAGCACCTTGTAAATATATTATAGCATAAAAAACATCATAGGAAGACACACTTAATATATGTTCGAATAAGATACTTTTACTACTTAAAAGTGGTTTTGGAGAAGCAACTGCACGAGATAAAATTAGATAAAATTGTGTATCTGATCCATAAAACAATAAAATGTATAGAAATTTAATTCCATCGTTGGTTTTGTTATACATTTTTCACTGAAAATACTATAACTCACAAAATAATGATCCGACAATTAAAGTGAGAATATTAAACTAGTGTTGCGGTTTTGCTCAGTGTAACATTTACAAATATTCTTTAATTTTCTTTGTGTCTCAAGTTTTTCAATTATCTGAGAGTAGTTTGAGTTTTCTACCTTATTGACATTGATTTTGTCCCACTTACGTCAGCTGCAGAGTTTTATGCTGCCAAATCAAGCACTATTATTATTAGGCTCATTTTTGTTGCTTGAATATATTTGGGAATATCTTTTGACTTTACGACTTGATTTGCATTAATTAAAACGCTGTGTGTCAGTCAAACTCTTGAAATATCTGTCAACCGTAGTCAAATCAAGGTCCAATGTCCCTATATTGTTGTAGAATGACAAAGTGAGGGGGGAGCCTGGTAAAAAATGAAAGAAATGAGAAATGTAAAGTGTCCTTATCACTTCAGCCCTTAGAAATCCATTTCATTATGCATAATGTGCACATTTTTTACGCCAAGGATTTTTCTGCTGGCATTTTTTTGTTTGGCTAAAAGAGGAAAAATGTGACTCGGGGGATAGGTAAGGGGGCAGAAGGTAGGGGTGTAGGGGTGATGGGTGCTGCCATCAACTTATTTGTGCTAGATATTTACATAAAAATGCAAATAAAGTGAACTATTTTTCGTTTTACGTTGGCCAGCCTCAAAGCCATTTGGCTTATTGTCAGCTTGACAGTTGATAAACACATCATCAAAAATACAGTATAGTATAGTTGGTAATATGTATAGTGTACGTGTGTGCTGTGTGTGTGTGTAGTTTTCCAGCAAAACTTTTATTTTGGCGGGCCAAATAAGTCGAGCAGCTTCAATTTCAAATCAAATTCCTTTTTCTAACAATTTATTTTGCTCTTTTCTACGTATTTTTACTCCACAAATATTTGCCTTCAACGGCAGCAGCAACAACAATAACTTCAATAACAATAACGACAGCGTTGACAAGAAGGCCAAGAAAACGAACAACGACAAGGAGCGACAACATTTGACATTTTGTTGTTGTTCTTATTTTTGTTGCCTCTGCCACTGCTCTTGTCTGTCTCTCTCTCTCTCTCTCTGCCTCTCGCTCACGCAGACTTTTGCCCACACTCACTGTCTGTCTGTGATGTTCGTTTGTCTGGCATAAAACATGAAAATGCGATTTTTAGTTTTTTGTCTTTCCAACATTGTTGGAATTGTGGTTGTTTTTTGGTGTTTCAATACTCTGTAAAATTTATAAATGATAATAGGGTTTTCTAACCTTATATGAGAGGCAGAAGTTAATAGAATGTGTGTCTGTTTCTATACCCCACCCACAAAGTGTAAATATTGTCAATCAGCATTGACAGCCGAGTCGATAATGAGATGCCAGAGAAAGTTGTTAGAGCTCCAAAAATTATATGAAACAATGGGTAAATATTACGCAAAGATTAGGTTTATTTAAGCGTTTTTCCACGCCCCCTTTCCCCTGGTATATCAATAAAAAACTTATTGCATATGTAATTTTTTTGAGAAATAGTTCATTTTTGATAAACACAATAACTATCACTGTCGAAATGATTACTGAATATTTTACTTCGTTCGGCTAATTAGTATAGAGTTTAGGTTTGATATAAAAGTTCTATGTATAAGAAATCGTGTTGGTCAAGTCTGGGTAGTGGGTATATTACAGTGGACTGTAGCTTTTATGCTCACATATGTATGTTTGCAAGTTGCTTTTAAATTCTTAAAGAATCGAAAGGGTATCTGTCATTTGAGCAGTATCCCTAACCACGCACTTGTTAGCAAAGTATTTCTAACATGCTGGAACGTTGGAAAGAATTTTGCCATTTAGGGTAAAGCTTTTGTTTTTGGCACGTGCGTGTTGCCAGACAGTTTTTTGTCGTTGCCATTAAAAAATAAGCGAAAAATGCGCAAATCCCTCTTTTGTCACATTATAAATGTATTATTGCTATAGGATTTGCCATATTGGAATGCCAATATAAATGTATAGGCAGTTTATTTGCATGCAAAGTACGAAAGAACTTCACTTATAACAGACCTAGAAATAAGTTGAAGCTAAAATTAGAAAAGAAACTTGGAAAATCCAATCATAATAAAACAAAATGCTAATTGACCCTTTGCTACTTCATTCGTATCACTTGGCAGGCAACAATTACGCGATACATTAACAGAGATCTCTCTAGTTTAATGTAATTTACAGGACCAACCTGGCGTATGCGTAATAATTCAAACAGGTTAGAAAGGCTAACTCCACAACGATTAAGCGAATGGCAACTGAATAATGGCAAATGATTAGACAGTACAACAATAAAAAAAGAAGAGCCCGCAGCAGTTTCTAGCCATAAATTAGCCAACTGGTTGAAGAGAGGAAACCGAAACAGGCAAACTAAACCTCAGAGCCAGCCAGAAACCGTATCCAAATGCAAACCCAACCTGAAATGCACGTAAAAACGTCTGTTTTTGCTATAATTGGCCACATATTTTGTTGGCCCGCCCGTTGGCCACGTTGGCGGGGCCAGGTGAGCTGCTAAAATGGCCAAAAAAGTAAACTTTCCCTGGCTGGCAGCAGGCAACGAGGATTTGTTGCCTATTTCTGTGGCTGATGGTATGAGCAGGGGTAGAGTAGCGTGGGACTATCGCATAGTATAGTATAGGTTGCTGTGGTATGCCATGCATATTGCCAACTGGGGCACATCGGGCTTATCAATATATTTTAGACAGTTCTGGCTTGGGGTGCATGCAGTATACCACATGAAAATGGCAAACGTGTGCGGAAAAACTGTCCCAGGTTGATGTTTGTTATGGAAATCCTTGTGCACAGCGTGAGTGAGAATAGAGAGGGGGAAGTGAGAGGATTTGCCAATAATTTTGCCCAAGACTCGAATAGGGCTGTGGGACTGGGAGGCTATTATGGAAATAGGCCTAAAAAGGATTGGGCAGATTGAAAAATAGAACAGACTGACAGGAGCAAAGAGCAATTCGGTATGAAAATAATGTACATTTTTATTACTGATAAAAAGGAAAGGAGTTGAAAGCTGGTGAAAAAGGAAAATGCATTGAAGAAGTGAATGCAAGACAGTTTTTATATAGGAATAATACAATTAATATAAAATACACATACTCGTATTTATCTATATTTACCGTTGTAGATACTTTATTATATACTTCCTGTTTCATGGCAATTATTAGCTTGAATAGAAGAGAATCGGTTGAAATCTAATGCCATCAATTTGTCGTTTTTATCTTTTTATCAATCCGAGAATAAAACACAATTTATGCAATAATGTTGGCTGACTTTATTCCGTTATTTTCCCTTTGAATAACATAAAACGAATGAAAAGAAAACAAAGAAATGGACATGAGAAAGCTATGATAGATGCTGCAACTGGCAAATAAAAGGGACATGTTCAAAGAAGTCAATGCTAAGACATGAGCAACAACAATAACAACAGCAACAAATGTGTCTGGCCTATAGGTAAATGTTGTCTCTGACAGCAGAAACTCCGGCAAAAGGATATGTGGACGGCAAAGGCAAATGCAATTTTTTCTAATATAAACTTTACATAAATGTTTTCTTTGCAAATAACTGAAAAAGAAGCAGTGCAAAGGAGAGGGAGAGACAGAGAGAGAGAGAGAGGGAGTGGAAAACTGGCAACAGAATGTTGAGTTAAAGTCGCTTCCATGTTATATGTATTTTTTTTCTTGGCTTCTACTGTTGACTTTTGTGTGGAACACATGTCGTATGATTGATTTTAGAGCAGAACACTTTAATATCCAGTGAGGATTGACTTTATTGCGTTTTAATTTGTGCAGTTTAAAGTGCCAGAAATATCATTTGTATTTTACTTATAATTCTTTAAGAACTGAATTGTAACTTGTAACTAAAGTGACTTCAATTGTTAGCAATTTCTACAGTGCTTTCTTTGTGGTTTCTAAATTGCATAATTAATTGTTTGCTCGATAGACTCGAATGATTGATTGATAGAGTCAAAGGAGAGAAACCTAGGAAACACCTGCAAGGAACGAGTGTAAAACGGGCGATGATCTGCAACAAGAGCAAATTCCATTGCACAAGCTGTACAACTTTCAATCATTGATTGATTTGTGTGCTTGTGTATACGTCACACATACATATATGCAGGTATGCGGTTACCTTCACCTGGTCTAATTAAACAGCCTTCGGACAGACAAATGGTTGGTCAACCAGACATACACAGACCGTGTGTGGCCTCTTGGCTCAAACAGTCGACACAAATCCATGACAGGCATTTTGCTGTGGCAATACAATAATAAATATACTCTGACCTGATCTGACCTGACCTCAACTGGCCACCTGACAAGCTCAACCAATCGAGTGGTTTTCCTTTGGCACCTTTTGCTGCCTTGTTGTTGTTGTAGTTCGAGGCGCAATCGATGTTTCGATGTTGTCATGTGGGTCAACCACATAACATATATTGACCACGAAATGGCTGCTATTCGCGTGGTTATTTTCATAATTCAAATGTGCAGGCAAATAAATAAAATATATCGTATATCGTATGGAGCACACAGTGCAGTGTGGGGAAACGATATAAAAAACACACAATATACAATAAAATACAAAATGGCAATTGGCCAAGTGAAGGCAATGAAGCGAGGCCTTTTTACCAATGGAGAAATATAGAGGATAGGTACGAGCTCTGTGCCAGGGGGTAAAGGCTGAAACAGTAGAGAAGGCACTGATATACAGTACTCTGTACTGTTATACAGTACCCAGTATTGTACTTTTTTAGTACACAAAATTAACTCTTAAAGCACATTAATAATATCAATATCAACAGAAATCAAATTATACATGTTAATAATACTCTTCCTAGTGTTGAATTGAGAAAAGCAACTCTGAAAGCACATGAAGCATTTTGATAAAGCGCATAATAAAAGCTTTAAGCTCTTCGTTTGTTCACCAGCTTGTCTGCAATTCAAACTTTACTTTATATAACCCTCGAAACAACTATTGTTGAAATCTAAACAAAGCTCGTTTACAGCTGAAAATTGTTGGAAACCTTTTATTTGTTCGTAATTTCTAATATAGCAATCTAAATTCTTAACTTAATTTATGATTCTTCATAAGAAGAAGAGTATTTGAAGCTTGACTTGATCCCGCTTACTTTTCTTGCTTATCACATGTGCTTATGGGGGCTTTGCTTATGACGACTACGTGCAGTAGCGTGCAATAACAACAACATCAACAACAACGGTAGTAGCAGCAACAATTTATGTGCCACAACTATAACAATAACAACGAACAATCTTTTCAATGAAAAAAACAAGCAAAACAAAAGGTTTATATGGTAGTGGAAAACGGAAACCATTTGCTGAATCCTTTAGAGTAGGTTTTTTTCTTGTTTGTATGTGTATGTGTGTGTGTGTCTGCGTGTACAAATGTATTTGTAGACCAGTCTGTGAGGTTGTAGAAGTTATTGAAAAGCATTGCCCCCCACAACAAGTAGAAAAGTCACACCAATATTTGTTCATTTTTTTCATTGCGCCCCCAAGGTATATTTGCTAGGTACGTGCACGTGTTATATACATATGCATGTACAATATATATACATATATATTTATCGATGACCGACAGACTGACGACCTGGCAGTTGCTATTGATGTTTATACTTTGCGGCAAGTATTATTTGTTTTGCAACACTGGCAGAGAGAAAAAGAAAACACACACACAAAAAAAAAAAATGCGAACATTAAACGAAAATCGCATAAATTTATAAATGAAGTACAAAGGTTTATATGTATTGTATGTTTGCACAGTGTACTTTATTGAGCAAATATGCTGGGGAAATATTTCCCGAATCCCGTTGAGGCTTACTTGTTATTGTGATTGAAGAATGCTTTAATTACGTTTATATATCAACAAGAAGAGGAACAAGAACTCTTAAATTACTTCAGACCATAGAACAAAGCGTCGCATGCACTTTTCAATATCCGTTTTATTGAAAAAAAGAAACCGATCAAAGTGATTCGGTTCTTTAATCAACAATTTGTAGTGCCTGAAAGATTCAATTAATTGAAAATGTGCGCGTTGTATTGAAAAAAATGCCATTGTTTAATTTATCAAACAACTGCAGCCGTTTACTGCAATAACGGCAAGAGGCAATTGAGTGTGTGCTGTGTGTGTGTGTTGGACTGGCAAATACTCTGTATAAGTAACGCATAAAAACTTATGAAAAATGCGAACATAAAACGAACAACGTGCACGTTTAATCGACTATAGATTACCCTAGGCAACAGTGGAATTAAAGTTGTATAAATAATATAGTCGCTTCCTTAAACATTCCCCATAAATTCGAATATTTATTATTTATTTCCTTTCAATTCTGTTCTGTTGCACCTGTTTGCGTTACTGGCGGCGGCAAATGCGTGTTTATTTAGTTTTTCAATTCAATTGAATTTCCATTAACAAATTGCGTTTCATATCCATCCGTCTGCATTCTCTCTCTCACTCTCTTCATTCTGCCTGCCTGCCTTCGTCATTCTGCGTTCCACGGATGATTTTCGCTTTCTCGCTCTCGTCATCATTTTGTCTGTTTTAGTGTGTTTATATTCAGGTTTATTTTTTCTTTTTATTCTGACCGAATGGGATTATATTTTTATGCCCGCGCTTTGTTTTTGGCTCAGGGCGAAATTACCACAATTTGCACAGGTTTATGAAGCTTTGCCGTGGCGAATATTTTTAGAAATTTTGTTTGTTCGGGAAATTGAATTGCTTTTCGTTATTTTATTTTTGATTCGGCTGAGGCGAGTACAAAAATAAGAGAATATCAAGTGAAGAGAATTGCAAGAAGTTCATTAATTGTAACTGAATTGAAGTTATAATGAATCATTTTTGTGACAGGTTCACTGGTTAGAAAACTATTCAAACTTTAAGTAAAGTTTTCCATTGAACCTAAATTAAGTGAAACTTTTGCATGGACATTTTTCAATTTCAACATATTGAATGGTCTTCAAAATGTCTTCCTTGAATATGCGGGCAACTTTGAGTTGCATGTACGACAAACACACACATACACACACTCACACTTCTTGGGGCATAATTCATAAACATTTGCCTTTTCAATAACATGTCACACACTGATCTGACCCGAGAACCCACTTCAACACTTTGCGGTCTTGGCAAGCACTTTACGCTACACTTGACAGCTGCCATTCTCTGGTCCACAAAACTAACAAAGCATCCTCTCAGTCCCCATCTACCTTTTCGGGATACGAACTCAACTCATCTGCTAAATTATGAACACAGGCTTTATTGCTCTCTGCGAGCCTTGACCGCATGACAAGCTGAAAATGTTAAGTAAAGCTTTTGTAAATGGCATAAGGAACCGCAGCATAACAAACTCTTTTAGTAGTGCGGTGTGGTGGTGGCAGGGGGTAAGGATGATGATGCGGATGTGGGTATCAAAACAGGAATTCAGCAAGGGCCTTAATGAATTGAAGAAGGACTTTCAATCCAATTAATACGCAAATTTTGCACTCAATTAGCTTGTTGCGATGCTTTATGAGGATATTGTATAATTGATAGTGTTTTATATGACAAACTGGTATTTAATTTACTTTGAAAGTGTCATTTAGAAACGATATATATGAATAAGTACATGGAGAATGTTTATAAACCGATTGTCTATCATTTGAAATATATGTACATATTGAGCAGTGGCTTATATTTGATATATTTTTTAACAATTCATTATTATATGCTTACTAAATTAGCATGTAATTAATATCTATTCTCTGTATACTTTTATATACCCTTCCATCATTGAAAATAGTTTAAGGTAAACTTACTTTGTGCAACTGTCAATAAAAGACAGCAGAAGGCGTTTCAGACCCCACGCAGTCGATTGAGCCATCTCCATCTTCGTACATACAAATTTATAAATTAAATCTTCCCTTTCCTTATCATAAAGTTGTATTTTATACAAGTTCATTTATACCGTGTATACTTTAGTCTTCTTACTCCCATTCTTTTGTTTTCTGCCCCATTTGAGTGACTTAATTTATTAAAGTCAAATTCACTCTTTATCTTCTTCTACACTCTCTATATGTTTCTCTCTCACTCTCTGCATTAGGCAAGTGTTTTGCTGTCCTTAACTTGCCGCACATAATTTCCAATTAGGCTGCACGCTATGGCATTAAGACGAGTAAGTCGGCCATTTGGCGCCCCGGAAAAAGAATCATAAATAATTGAATAACTTACTCATTTCACCGAGTTCGCCTTTGCTTGGGGGCGCCACGCCAGGCGCTATTTTTTCCTTGTTCATGGTGGGTGTGTGTGTGTGAGTGTGTTTGTGACTGCTGCGGGTTGCCATTTTGTTTGGCAGACGCTCTCTTATCTAACGCTGACATGCACATTATGCTCGCTCCTCCTCGCGCAAGCATTTGCCTTCTCTTTCTCTCGTAGCATTTCTTTTTTCTCATACTTCGCAGTTGCCTTTTGTCTGTCGTTCGCTTAAATTTGTCACGCTTTTCTTGTAGCAAATGTTTGCTGCAAGTTGTTGCTTCTTCCTTCTCTCTCTCTCTCTGTCTTTCTCGCTGATTAGCCTGCCCCATCTTTGTTTCTCGTCTCCTGCCTCGTTTATCAATCATAATGTACTGCTGAGCAGTCTCATTAAGCTTTGCCTCTTAACACTAACAACTATCGCTGTCTATCTTTCTCTCTGTCTTTTTCCATCTCTTTCTTGCTGCAGCAACGTAGTCAACTGTCTGTCTTGCTGCTCTGTTCACGTAATTGCTTTATACACTGATTTATGCTTATCTTTCATAGTCATATTTTAACATTTATTCACATTTACCTTGATCGCATCGCATCCTCCCCAAGCAGTTTTGACCTTATTTCTTTGAACTTAATTTTGTCTATAGCTCGCTGGTGTTCCTTGCCTCTCTGTGGCACATAACGGGTGTCTATCATCTTTAACTTTAACTGTATAAAGAAATTTTCTGATACAATTTTCTAGCTAAAGATTTTTGAGATATTTGAAAGTTGCTTACATTAAGTTGGAAATAATTTAAATGCAACCAAACGAAGCACCCTGTATATGTTAGAACAATCATCATAAAACGAGCATTAGACGGCGCAGTGCCCGCAAATGGCTTCACCTGCTGACACCAGCCAAAAACTTTTAACACCAGCACATAGACACTTCCAAACACACACATACACAGCCACATCTTGCCTCGCATCATTTCAAATTTAAGCGTTAAGCGTCGTCCGCGATGTGTATCAATGTAATGGCCAACTAATGGCGTCTGCTGTTCATCTCCTGCTCTACCTGTTCCTAATGCTTACAACTATAAGTACAACAACACATTTTACACAGAGTCAAGTTGCTTTGCTTTATAATTACTCGCATGCATAGCATACCTTCAGGCGCATGGAGGATGGAATGGGGAAGGGGAAAGTTTTGTCTTGTATGCCACGCACGTAATGAGCAAATCGCACAGCAATTAATGATTTTATTCTTATCCTTTGGCAATTTGTCTTTCTTGGTTTCTCCTTTTCCCTCTTCTCTCTCTATCGCTCTCTTTCTCTCTGCTTCACTTTTGTGTTGCGCTTTTCAGCGTTTATCTCAGCAGACGCTCGCGCGTTGCACATAAAGCACTGCGAAATATGCAAGACAAGCCAAAAAGATAAATGAAAGCAGAGCATGCAAGTGCTAGACTTGTAAATACCCTATAGAATTTTGGAATGCATAATATAAAATAAAAAGTATTTAATCTGATAAAGCTGTCATTTTAATTAATAGAGAACTGGTTTAAAATCAAAATAAATACACTATTTTATACAAGTAACAAAAATAAAAAAATAATAAATAGAAAAATTAATGGAATTTCGTTATTCATATATTATGTAACCTTAAAACTTAATTCTAACAGTTTTATAATTCTGTAAGAAAAATAATTTAAATAAATTTTAACTATAAAATTTCTCTAACTTCATGTTTTATTTCAATAAGAAACAGTTTTAATGATACCTTAAAATAGATAAACTTCATCAAATGTGCCACAGTGGGTATAACTTGATGAGCTACAAGATACCGCGCAGAAAACTTAGTAGCCTGCCATGTTTCGTATTCCTTCAAATTAAATAAAAATACAATCAAGCGTCGAGCTGTGTTTTACACTCCACTCCCCCCTCCCTCCTAAGAGCTTCCTCTTCCCCTGTTGACGTCTGTGTGCTCTGATGCCTGCGTGACTCAGCATTAATCTGCAGGACTTCAGCTGCCTGCACTTGCTTGTCTCTTTCTCGTTTTTCTGTTTTCATTTAAACATAAATAGTGGAAATCTTCTCTCCCTTTCTCTCTCTCTCTCTGTGTCTCTGTATCTTTCTGTGTGTGTGTGTTTTTGTGGGCGTTGCTGCATGCGTACGTGCCTGCAACACCTAAAAATACTAGATATAACAATAGTTTCTCTGTAGAATCTTTTCAGTCGCTGCACAGCGTCAGACAATGAAAGCCGCTCAAATTGAAATTCTTTAAACATGCTGTCTAGTGTAGTATTTTGTGTGTTGCCCAAGCGCCCTAGCCCCGCCCTAACTGTAGCACGCTATTTTGTCTGTACTCCTCCCCTTCTGTCTGCCCATCTGTCTGTGCAAAACTTGTGTGCACCTTAACGTATGCAACGGATTTGTGTATTTCAAATTGTTTATTTTCTTGCAGAGAAAACTGTGCATGGAGTGTTATGTTTTGGTTTGTTTTTTGCTTGATAGAAATTAAATTCTTTTTGTTTCAAATGTTTCAAAATGTTAGAATTGATTTATGGTCAGCTTAGTATTAATTTATAGAAAGCATACACCTACTGAAATTAGTGATTTGAATGTTGTACAGGGAAATTACTTACAATATTTCACTCACGGTTGAGTTTTTATATATTTTCGACTAATTGTAGAGAATTTTATCTGAACAACAATTGAATTGAAATAACAAACACTCATGGTTAAGGAGATAGGAATGAACTTTATCATTACAAAATTGTTTAAACAAAGTTATAGCGAGAAGTAATATTTTTCCTATTATCTTACACTATTTTAATATATATTAAAGGAATAATTTACTCAGTTAAACATTTATTTTTTCTTTCATTTTTTATAAAGCATATTCTTTCTTCTATTGTTTAATTATTGTAAACTTTGAATAGTTCTGCATTGTTCTACTCTGTAAAATGTGAAAATATAGTACAAACCTTTCTTTAAAAATACCAAACTACATTGTGCTGATAAATGAGTATGTGCTAGTCGATCATGTGGCAACATGCAGCTGCTACATGTAGCTTCTGCTGTCAATCACTTTGACTAGTCTGGCATTTCATGTTAAATGTAAATACTAATTAAATTTCATGCGTCATGTTATGCGAGCATGTGAATAAATACATATGTATGTTCGCATGTATATATATGTATGCATATGTATATGTATGTGTAGCATGCAATTGATATTGTCATTGCAATTGAAATGTGTCATTTTGTTATTTTTCGCATTGAAATGACCAATAACAACGATAAAAACATTTCTAATTGACATACAATTTGTGTACAAATCGTTAAAAATGCATTTGCATTTGTTTTTTCCTTCCTTGCATAGTTATACTTCCTTCCATTATACCCCTTGCAATTGTCAAAGGGCATATATCCTTGTGCAAATATATATTCTTGAATTGTCTGTGTGAACGCATCTAACTTGAATATGCGAAGATCTAGAGATGGCAAACTTAGCATATAGTTTTCTGTATACCACGCGCAGATAAACTTTATATTAAATGTTGAATGCCACGCTCAACGCCTCTTACAAACAACTCCAGAGTAGTATGATATGTACAGTTCACTGTCCATCATATTTCCATGCAGCTTTTTATACAGATTCGTATTGCTTTCTCTTTTGCATATGCTGATTGTCTTTTAGTTCATCATGAGCTACTGCTGCTGCTGCTTCTGCTGTTGCTTGTTGTGCATCGTAATAAAATAAAGTTTTTAATTACTAAAATTTGCATTGCATAGTTTGAGGGCACGCGCACCTGGTAACCAGACGCGCACACGCACACAGACACTTGCACACACACATTAGTCTACTCATTCCGACACTGCGTGCAATTCAATTAGAGCCGAAACCAGTGCAGTGTACTGTGATGTACATTCTCTCTCTTGCTCTCTCTCTCTCTCTCTCTCTCTCTCTCTCTCTCTTTTGCTCCCTATCACACTCTCACACACACATTTTAATTAAATAAATTTTGTGTTTGCCTGCCTGTCATAAACATTGCGGCAGAAGCAGCCAAAGTAGAAGGAGAAGCAGCAGCAACAGCAGTCAAAGACGAAGAAGGTGGAGGTAAAGGGAGCATAGCAAAGCCATGAAGGCATGAAAATGAAAACATTTAACTGTTGGTTACGTTTAAGGGTTAAGCGGGTTGGGGGCTGGGGCTGGGGGTGTGGCGTAAATTGTAGGTAGGTAGATTCTTCCGTTTAGTTGGTTTGTTTGCATAAAATGCAAGAAAATTGCCTCAGCAGCTGCTGCTGGTGCATTTCTCTGACACTTCTCGTCAACAGATTTTTAGCCTAGCATGTGCCTGCCTGGCTGTATGTATGTGTGCTGTGGGTGTAACTGTATGCAGTTGTGCTGTGTGTGTGTGTTTGTGTCACATCGTGTCGTTTTGAGGTTGCATTGCTGCGCACATAATCAAATTTAAGTTGACTGCCTAGACGAGTAGATAGATAGTTATGCCTGCTTCACGCTTCCCACTCTCGCTCTCTCTCTCTATGCGTGTGTGCTGTTGCATGCCACATGCCGCATGCCTCATCTCGCATGCCGCTTGGTGTGGCTGCCGCACATGCAACTTGTTTTAGACTGTCAGGCTGCATTTAATTGAACTTCCTCCATACTTTCCTATGTCACATACCACACACCTCACACACAAGAGACACAAACACACTGAATGATCTGATTAGATTTCGGACCTGCATTATCTTAATGAACTCGTTTCGATGCAGTCTAGGCTCGATAATGAAACTCTCTGCCGTAGTTTTGCAGCACATTGGTTGAAAATGCTAGAAGCGGAGTCCGAACTGGTTTTAAGTTTAACATTTTTGACTTGAATTTTGCTTGGTTTCAGCTTTAATTGTGTGCAGAGTTCATTGAGGGAAGGGTTTGATTGTAAAAGTCAATAGATATAGCCAAGAATAGTAATTTAAATTATTAAATTATAAATTATAAAGACAAGACTAGATTATCAGCATAAGCAATACACTAACTTATAATCAACACACACTTTAATTAACTTATCAACAAACTAAAATGAATATATAATATATGCTGAGAGTGTTAAATATACAGATTAATGACATATACTCGTATTGTACAATATTATCTCATTTTTATGTAATATTTGTAAAGAAGAGAAAGAGAGAATTATGAAAGTTTCTCAAGCCTTTTACGAGTATATTCTCAAAAGCCTCCTATAAGCTTGCTTTGCTATTGTAAATTCAGCTGCCATTCCATTCTGTGCCTACCCTACTAATTAAATGCTGTTGTGCAAATTTGTTCCAAAAGCGCCAACTGCAAGTGTCCCCAATATTTGTTGAGTTCCCAAATATTTGACAAAGCACACGAACACATTCAACCATATCTGCTCGGCTTGGCCACAACTACAGCAGCTAATTAAGCTACATTTTTAAGGCCCAGTTGGATGTTGGTTGTGGATTTGGGAATTCTCTCCCCCTACACACACACACACACACACCAACACCAACACACTCTATCACAGCCACCCACCCGCAGACAAGAGTAAACTGGATGCCTTTCGGCTGCGGCCAACAAACCAAACTTTGCCTTGCTGTGGCATTCGAAGCTCGTAGTAAATTATTATTATTATTATACTGGAGAGAAAGAGAGGGAGAAGGAGAGGGAGAAGAGGAGGAGTAGGTTACTTCGACTCCATTGGGGGTGCAGCTGCAGTTTCTGGTTCGTTGGTCAATGCGGTTGTCCAGTGTCGAAACTAAACACTGTAAGCAGTCACCCGTCTCCGTTTACGTCTCAAGTTTCTGAGGATTTTGCCCAGAAAATTAGGCAACAGTAAATAATTATTTATGCGAATTGTATTTGTGTTTGAGCAGGCAGGCAAAGACAGCATGCTAAATGCTGATATATCTACGTCTCTCTCCCTCTCTCTCTCCTCGCTTTGTCTCGTTCTCTTTGTGTGCTGACCGAGCAATTTCAGCAACTGGGAAGGCAACTCTTCTAATTGCCTGCGGCTCTGTTTCGGTTTGTATTGTCATCTGGCTGCGATGCCATGTTGACAGGCGCCTCAAGTGGCTTCATTTCGAGTGACCAATTAAGATGGATGAGCATATAAAGTATATGCATATATATAATTTCATTTTGAATGAGCAAAAGAGAAAACACTTAGAGCGCATACCTGTGAAGGGAATTAAGAAAAATACGAAAAGTTTTGTAGCTCGTAAAAATCAAGTTTCAGTTTTGGCTCATTTTAACTTTTTCCCTCAGCTTCCGGTATACCTTATAAACATGGAAATGAGTCGAACTGGGTATGCTAGAGTTGGAAAAGAGCTGCCAACATTTAGTAACATAATTTCTTATTTGTGTATTGCTGAATTGCCAAGTATACCATTCATATCTTATCCTTAATTATAACAGAAACAGTTGCACAAAGTCAATAATAAATACATACGTTCATTCCGTTCTTCCCTCTAGGGTATCACTCCAGCAGTTCTATCTATTCCTTTCTCAATGGGATTCCTTCTCATTTTTTTTTTTGGTTTGCATATTTCTCGGAACTTGTTTTCACCGCTGTTACCTTTGCCACATTTAAAGGCCCTTTTCCTAAACGTGCACCCCTCGAACAATGCGAACAAAATAATAATAATGCTTAAGCAAAAGTTTAAGCAAATAATACAGCAGAAACAAGTGAAGCTTAAGTTAAGGTAACTTTTCGTTACAAACCTGTATAGGAGGAGGTGAAGAGAGAGAGAGAGGGAGGAGAGGGACGAGCCAGACCCTTGGCCTCGTGCGAGGGGGTTTCAATTTAATGCTTCGTTACCTTTTTTGCAGCAAATGTTGAAACATTTTTGAAGTGGCCAAGCACTTGAGAAACAAGTTTAAAGTGTTCTCACAAACAGGGCCATACGAAAGAAATTGAGTTGTATACTCCAAACCCACCCCCCTCCCTCCCATTTTATCTCTCCTGACACCAGAAAAAAAAGAACAGAAACCGTAGCTGAGCCTTTTATTGTCAAGGATTTTGTTTTGGATGAAAGCTTGGCATAAAACAATAACTAGAAGATTTATTGCATGGCTACCTTTTTGTATTGTTTTTTCGGGAGAAATATATTAATAACATCAGTCAGCGATTATAAACAGCTTAAACTTGAAAGCAATAAGGCACCGTAGGTATGTGTATACAGGAACTGTACTTGAGCTCAAAGAGATAATGACAATAAAGGTTGCAAAAGTAAAGGAAAATTTAAGTATAAAGAGAAAGTTTTGTTTAAAAAGAAGCATGTTAAAAGAGAGCTATAAGAGTTCCCTTATTAAATTACACAGCTGTCTGTTTTGACTTCAAACCTTTAAGCTTTATCATTTAAAAAGCACAAAGTGTCACTCTCCCCTCGTGTTTGTGCTATCAAGCATGACAAAAGCTTGAGGCAAATATAATTCTAACAATGGCATTAAAATGAATTTGCATGCATAATTAGCCAGCGCATTTAGTCGACCCATTGACATCACCTGCCCACTGGCTTCTGTCTCCTGCCATGAGATACACCCCGCGGTGTATGATGCATGTGTGACATTAACGCAAACATCAGACGAAATTGTTTATCGCAATGGGTGGTCATATCTACTCGACTAAGGCCTGTGGGGAGTGTTGCACACTTAAAATGAAATTAAGTCAATTGGGTAATGCGACAAAAGGGGAAGGCAGTCGTATAAATAGGCCAATTTCAAGACAGCTTTATCTCGAGCTGACACTTAAAATGACATTTGCCTTTCGTGGCAAGTAAAATTTGCGAGGTTCTTTTTACCGACCTTAGTTAAGTGCAGTTTAAAAATGTATCTGCGGAGTTTTGGTTACAATTTGCATAAAGTTTCAATTTGTACATGATGGAGTTGGTTTTCAAATGTTCAAATAATTTATTTTGTTTTATTTTTAATTCTTTTTACATTTACTAAAGTAGAACTAGCAATAAATTCTGCTTTATAAACTTGATCAATCGACTCATTACGAGTTAGAACTTTAGTTGCTTAATTTGTTTGGCTATCGTTAAATTGAACTTACTCCGCAACGAAACTTACCTAAAAGCGAATAACCTGTGTAGCATGCTGCACTTTTCTGTCTTCCTTTTTTTGCCAGCCAGAAAAAACCTTTTGAATTTATGATTTGCACAGTCCGCTGTTAGCCAACTTCAAATTGAGCTCATTTTGGCCAATGGCCAATTAACTTTTTGCGTTTCCTTTTGAACAGAAAACATACAAAAAAAATCTGAAAGAGAAACATAACCCGATTAGCGCTTCCCATTGCCAATAACTTTAAGCTGCAAAAAGTCCTTTCTGGCCGCGAGCTGATTTCCACCTAAAAAGAATAGTCTCTTTAAGATAAGCCATTCCATTTTTGACTACTCTTTGTAATGCATTTTGTTTAAGTTTAGTCTGCTTCACTTAGATCAAATTAAACAAATAGTAACAAAGACTTTAGCTTTCAATTAGTTTCCAGTGAAATGAATTATGATTTGACCTGCACTTTAAGCCAATTATTGGAATTGTGTTCATCTTTACATAACTAATTGGGTCGAATGCGCTTCGTTATTCAATTAAGTGAATATTGAGTACTTGAAAGCAGCTTATTATATTGATTAATTTGCAAAGAGTTGACTGACAAAAATCTTTAAAATCAGGTTAATAAATAAATTTTGCAAACATTTTTAGCCGATTTACGGATGAACATTTAGCTGAATTTTCTCTATCAATTATATAAGCCCATTTTCAGCTGCCATTCAAAGCCAGAGGCTGACTAAAAATAGCATCTATAAAGACAGTTGACATATAAATTCCTACTTCCCTATTCCCCTCTCTAGCCAATGTTGCACTTCACGTTAATGGATATGTTGTCAGCGGGCAAAAAGCCGACGACGCTACTGACTTTTTGTCTCCACTTTCGTTGCTGAAACATTCTCACTCATCATTCAGTCAGGTGAAAGTGGCACACGGAGGGAGGGGTAGTTGAAGTGGGAGTGTTGGGAGGAGGGGGCAGTAACATGGCAGATCAAGAGCATTATATCATTTGCAACCTTGACGTTGTCATTGATGAATTTGGCTTTTATTCTTAGTCCGCTTTTTGCCTGTGCTCTTTGAATACCCTATGCAAAAGAAAGGAAGCTGTGAATGTCTATATAAATCTCTGTTGCATTTAAAATATATAGAAATATTAATATAATATAAGGGTTTCTTAATTGAAATGTCTGTTTCCTTTAGTCCTGCATAATTGAAAGAGTTCTTCAAGTTTGTCTAAGACCTTCATTTGATACTATATAGAGTATCTTTCAATCTCTACTTGTTTCTTTTGGCTCTTTGGCTTTGCCTCTTGTTGTCATTTTTAATATGCGCCCCATTTGCCATAGATATGCGGATATTGAGATACTTTTTTGTTACTTTGTGTAGGTAAAAGGCGGGACATATTTCAATGTTGGAGACAGCCAGTTTTATATGCCATTCGACTGCCATTAGCCGTAAAATGGCTGCCCCTACTTGCCGGGGACATTTGGCTTTTAACATTTGCCATTTATCAGGCTGTTGAGCTTGGAGAAGAGGCTTCTTGCAAAACAGTTTCGTAATTACATAATAGAAAAACGTTGCACTAACAAATTTTAAGTTGTTTTGGATGGAGGAAAATCCAAAAGCTGTGTGGCATATGCTACTCTTGTATGTAAGATGTGAGGGAAAGTTGTCTAATGAATTCTTAATATAATTTACACAGTTTTGATAATGTTTTCTCTCTCTTCGTTTCAGAAAATACATAAAATACTCGTTGAGGTAAGTGCGGAAATTGATGAAATCAATTTTGATTTAATTAAGTATTACACATGTTTAATTCAGGCAAATTCAATTGAGTTGATTAAGCTTTTACAGTTGATTTTCTTTGATTTCCAAATAGAATGCAATTTTCATGCTTAACTGAGGAGGAAAAGGAGAATTGTCAGGACGAAATGTCGAAAAGTTTTCATGCCCATTAGGCGTGATGACCTCAGCTCACAAGCCAACCCCAAACTAGTTGTATTCGCAGCTCAACTCATTAAGGTGCTACCCCCTTTTATGCCTCACCTCATCCTACAAATTAGTGGGAAATAAAACTAGCTGGAATATAATTTCTTGGCTTTTAATTGCAAACTGAAATTTAGGGCCAGAGAATATGCAACGCTTGCGCCTAATTGCAGCAGTCTGGCAGTAAATTTCATCTGCCCAATGAAGCAAACGACGCCTGTTCCCCTGCACCATCCACTCCGCCAGCCCCCCCCCGCTTGTGAAGAAAACGCAGTGTTAAGCAAAAACCAAAATGTAATTTCGACATTTTAGTGCAATGCTTGCATGAAATTTTCTTCTAATTTTTTTTTAATATACTCTGGAAGAGAAGCAGGAGATGTTTCTTTATAAAAATACATACTTGATCCTAATATCTGAACTGTTTTGAAAGTATTTAGATTTAATCGCGGCAGATTGCACAAATTATATATGTAAGTATATTCCTTGTCAGAGCGTTAACAGCAATTATATGTAATTACTGCAATATATCACAGTTGTGGATACAAGAGTGTAGCTTTCGTGCTTGTGTCTTAGAAATAAAGTTTAACAAACATGGAAGGAAATGTCATGGATGCCTTAGACCAAACCAACTGTAGAGAAGCTAATTTCTTGAGATTTTCTCAACTTTCTGTCTTTTTATAGAGCTGATTAGTCGACGCAAATGATGTTAATGAAACTGTCAGGCAACTTTGACGATGGTTTATAGAAACTTGTGAATCGATTTCTGCTTTTAAGATTTCTGAAGCGGACAGATTTTATGCTCAGGTTTAATTAACTGTTCAACTAGTTGGTCATCGCTTAATTAAGTGCATGCAAGGGAAAGGGAGACACAGAGAGAGATAGGGAGAGTGAGTGAGAGACAGAAGGAGAAGATGGGGACTGTAGAGTGATAGAGGGGAGATGATTGTGTGCACGTTGTTCGTATCGCCTAACGCGCATATTTCATCGCATGCTTCTGTGGCCGCATCGAATTCCACCTTTGTTTACGCCAATTATGCTAGGGTGCTGCGTGGTTAGAGCGTCGGGCTTGTAGGGGCATGGAAGGTGGTCGCGGTAGGGAGGGAGCGAATGAGAGACACTCAATACCTGTGGCACTTGCTGCAAGTGGCAGCTCAGGCAGCGTTAATTCTCGTACCTCAATTGCGCCCCCTCTCGCCTTTGCAACGCGCTTTTCTGCTGCAATCGAGATGCTGTAAAGCCCTTACAAGCACTTAAGCACACACACACATAAACGCACACACACCAACACACAAGTATGTACGCGCGTAAACTATTTGTGTGTGTGTGCGGAGTTTGTGTTGCGCATTCGAACAAGTAATTAATGCGCTTGTGTGCGTGCCAACATTTGTATTTACACTTACGTCAGTGTGCGTGTGTGTATTTGTGTGTGAGAGAGAGATAGAGAAAGGAATGGAGAATACACGGGAAATAGTGAGTTAGTGCCACGTTGCGGTATTTGCCTATTCGATTAGAAGCTGCAAATGAAAAACTACTACCGCCCCCTTTGCTTTGTCCCAATTTCAAGCTCCGTTTCTATATCTGAAATTGAACTAAACGTATGGTAGATGGTACCATGCGGATTTAAACTTTGTTAAGAGTTAGAAATTCATCTGAAAGTAATCTTAGTATTCTTTTCTGTATATAAAACAAGAATGATAATAAAATGACTTATTATAAAGCTTCCAATTGCGATGAATGTAGTTTAAACTAAGAATAAAGAAATATATAAAAATTAAATTTGAATAGGTTTAGTTGAGGTGTGTTGAGAATCTGTAAAGGTTTCCATGAATATAGAAGCATTTATATTAAAAAATATCCAAAGAAAGCTGAACATCATATCCGTTGGAGAAAGGATTCTAAACATTCTAAACACCTTTGTGACCGATGCCGACAACGACATATCGACCCAACGCACAATACAGTTCAAAAGACTGTCAAATATGTACAATACATAATAAAGATTTGTAAATTTATTGCTAATCTCATAAAATCTCAGAAGATGCAATAATTTTATTGATATATGAACCTTAATTCATTTGCATATTTTACAAGTTTCTTGATATCTTTATGCTCATATTATGTGACTTTATACACTCATGTAATCAACCGTGCATATGCATTGCTTGTAATATAGTATCATTTTCATTCCACTTGCTAAATGTTCTCAGTGAATCGATTACGCTCTAGTGTTTACTGCTAATTCAATTGATTTCAATTTGGGGATACATTGCCCTTTTCTAAAATCTGTATAAACACAGGCATCACGTTCGACCCCCACGTACACGTACACGCCTCTCCCCCCTCCCCTCTTTAACATCCCTACGCCCAAGCGGCCACAGCAACAAATCCGCAATGAGCAGTTGAAATTTTGACGCGACCACGCATAAATTGATGTGCTTCCCTGTGCTGCTACTGATAGGGTGTTATTGGGGTAAACGAAGGGGCATGCGAGGGCAGTAAATGGTGCTATGAATGAGGGGGTGCTACGATACCATCGCATAGATACCCAACCAAGTGGGTCGACACTCTTGGCACAGCGACAACAATTGTCAATTAAAATTGTTGCCGTTGACCACCTGCGCTGCTGTCCTCTGCCTCTCTCTGCTCCTTTCTCCCTCTCTGTAGGGCAACTCTTTAAAGGTGCTGTAACTCGATTTGCATAAAAAGCCGCTTGTCGTCGATATCGACACGACCAACTGTTGCTCTCTGTCTGGCACCCCCTTTTGTTTTTATTTCTCTTTCTGCTGTTCAATTTTCGTTGATTAAATTTTATAATTTATACGCATAATTGAACGGAAGGTGCAAAACGGAAAGGGTGAATGAAATTCGAAACGTTAACATAAATTAGTTTTTGGCCTTTTTTTGTGCTCCCTCTGCCCCTGTTCCTCTGTCGCCCTGTCTCTCTCTCTCTCATTCGTTTTAATGGCTGGTTGACTTTTGAAATTTGTGTGCGTTTTATAGTTTCCAATCAGAATTGATTGCCAGATTTCCAGATTGCCGGATTGCTAATTAAGTGCTGTCAACCGTGCGGTAAATTAGAAATTATCTCGAGTTACCTTTACGTTAGTGAAATTAACAAAGAACATGTGGTTTGTGATGGGAAAACATAGTGTTGTACAAAATATTTTATATAGCCTACTTTTGGGCACTGCGAAATTAATGTTTGCCCTTTAATAACTGAATAAAACAATACAAATACTTATAAGTATAGTTGGAGACTACACGGGGCACTCACTAGGTTATATATTTAATTGTATAACTGATCCCTTATGGAATATTAATAAAAAGAGAAAATTAAACCTTTACTAATTACATTTTTTAATACTTTATGCTTTATGTTTTCAGCTCAAGCTTTATATTTGCACTTGTTTAGGCCATGAATTCTTCTATTTGTAAACGTTGACGCACCTTTTATTTTTATAATTTAAATGTAATTTCTATATTTACTATGCAAACATTGTCAGTCGCATTACTCACTCGCATTTGCATACATATCAGTGTTGATTATCATAGTGAAGAACTATATAGATTAAATAACCTTTATTACTTGCTGGAAATTTAATTTTCTAATTGAAAGATCAGTTGCTGTTGGCGCACCCTCTGCTAGTTGCCTGACCTCTGCTGCCGCCCTCTGCATGCCACTTGACTTTGTTCCACTGTGTGTAACAAGCAGCATTTTAATTGAAATTTTATCAGTTGCACAATTCATTTGCATACACATACATATGTGACAATTCACACACGCACACACACATGCTCGTAAAGTTGCCCTTTTGTGCTCTTCCAATTTGCATCGTTGACATTTTCCTTTTTAGTAAATATTCCCAGTTTCAGTCCCTTGTACATGTGTAACCCAATACCTTACTCACTCTTTGAAACTGTCCTTACATGTGTACCTTACAAATGTTATGGCAAACCTCACTTCAGTTGAACAGCAGTTCAATTCTCATTTTAATTGGTAATATATGTAAGTATGTTCTGCATATTTATGGCGTAACCTTACAGAGCATCTTTCAGTCGTTCTTAACGTTATTTGCAACTTATTTTAGCTTGGAATTTTGGAATACCAAAGAGAAAGTGGGCAAAATATTTGCAATTTTAAGGGACTCCTCTGTTTCGAATCATTCTAATTAAGTGATGGGCAGTAGTTGGAGCGAGAGAGGGAGAGAGAGAAAGAGGTGGGTGGAACTGGGGTTCACATGGCATTGGTGCTACGGCCGTCTTGCGTTCATTTATTGATTTTGCTTGGCTCGACAGCGATAAATTAATTAAAATAAATGAGAATTTTGTTTTCTTGTGCATGCTTTGCAAACTAACGGTTATTTTGCTATCTATATTTACCATACACTGCATGCCATAATTACTTAATTAAAGTGCACACAATGAGAGTAGAGTTGAGTCTTAAGTATTTTAAGGCAAATATTTGCAAGGGCTGCAAAGATCAGCATAGGTTGAGGTAATTAACATTGGTTGATGACTGTGAAGAAGGCTTATAGACTGCAATAGAAGTTACCTGCATATTATTTAAGTTCCCATGAATATAGAAACTTAACTCAGAGTGGGATCTAATAAACTGTTCATTCTCGAATCGAAATTTGCAATCAAAGTTGATAATTTCATTTTATACAGTACATTGCTTGTACTTAAGGCCCTGCAGCGCCTAATTGAAAACATAATTGAACTACGCATTCAATTTTACAGCCTAGTCTACGCTGCAATGCGGTTTCCCTCAATAATTTGTTCGCTTTCAAGTGTCATTAAGGAAATGCCACAATATGTGCGAGAGTGTAGCCCTTTGGATGCGGTTTTGGAGCAATTATATACGCAGCAGTGTTGTCAGTAATCCTACACAGAGACATGACAGTTAAGAAGAAATATATCGGTAATAAATCGATAAAGAACTCAGAATACAGTAAGGAAATAGAACAATATGTTAATTGGCTTCAAAAATTTTCATTAAATTTCATAAATTTTAAAAGTTTCTTAGCTTTATCGATAATTTCAAGAAGTGAGTAATCGAAATTGTGCAATTTAATCGAAAATAATGCGATGGGCGAATCGATATTCCCGAATAGAGTTTGAATTATATTAAACAGTACAGATTTCCGATATATATCGACATTATTGCTAGCTGACATCACTGAAACCCTGGGCGCAGGCGATTGCCGCTGGGCCTTTGACTAATGAAATTAATGGCAATTTGCAATCGAAACGCAACTTTAATGCAATCGATTTCACGCACACACACACACAGACACACAGAGCGGATTTCTCACGCAAATACTAATTAATCAGATTGCTATTAATTAAGTAACCTCAATCCAGCTGAGAAAACTGTGTGGAAAGTTGAGGCCATTTACAAATTGTCATTCCATTCATTTGCCAATCAGCTCTAACCACAAACTTTAATTGTACGCGCTGAGGGAATCATCGATAGCCTTGTTGGTTTAAGTGTCAGTGAGGTGTCTGTGTGTGTGGGTGTGCTTTAATGATGCTTCTATATGAAGTTTTCCATAATTTACAACCCCATTGACGATATTGTTATGGTTATCACTTTGGCGCCAGCCGAACGACCGCTGCATGGCGTGTGTTATTAAACATAAAAATAAATTAATAACAACATGTCATCATACCACCCAGTGTACACACAGACACCCAGAATACACACACACAGACTTGTGGCACATACTTCCCTGCATTAAGCGATACTCAGTTAATATTGCCGCCGCAAATATTTTAACGATGCCTGGCAAAGCAGCTGGAATCAGTTTGGCTTTAATGACAAAAAATTATGGATAGAACGCTTAAGAATCAGTGAATGCTTCCTGCTTTCAAGGGTATTCAACAGCAGCCATAAATGTTAATGTGGCTATACAAAAGCTGAAACCAAAGTTGATATTGAAGTTGAAGAAATATTGGTTGGTCCTTTGGTTGCATCCTTTGCATTGGAAATGATTTTCCAATTTGCTTAAAATATTTAAAATAAACCTTAAACAATTCTAGTTTATTTAAACTTGCAGAAGGCTTATTAAATTTTGCTTTCGTCTTTCCAGCATTTGCTAATCCAGGCAAACGCCCAAAAGCGATGGCGACTTGCTGCAATTGAAACTTTTAGATTACAGCTCTTTGCTTGTTGAACTCTGCCCACCCACGCAAGGTCTGCTCCCCCTCCTGCTAAACATTTATATTGGAATTATATTGCATTTTTATTACCTACGCGTATAAATTTGCCTTGGTTTTGCGGCATATTTTATGCTTTTCTCTGCTGCCTTTGTCAAAGCAGCTGCGGGGCACGCAACGTTTTAAAAAACAATTTTTGTCAGATACAATTTCTTGTATATTATCGCCAAATGTATGCAAGCTCACACAGCCAAAGAAGGACTAAGGGAGAGAGAGAGAGAGGAAGAGAGACAGAATGTTAAAAGAAGGAAGAGCAGCAAACACAGACGCAGACAGACAAAACAGACAGACACACACACACACTTGAGCTGGCAGCCGGCGCCGCAAACACCCAAAGCTGTAAACAAACACCGATGCACACACTTATACACACTCACACATACACGCAGACGTAGACAGACGCACTCAGACGTACGCACGCAGGGCGTATACGCAATTTTATTTGCATGCCAGACAGACAACAACGACATCACCGTCCGCCCTGCGGCTGCTTATCACTTTATATGTTTCTGTGTGTGTCCGTGCGTGTGTGTGTGTGTGTCTGTGCCTGTGAGTGCAATTGGGTCTCCTGGCAGCACTTAGTGTGTCAGCTAATTTCGAGTGTTCTGTCATTTGTTTTCGCTTCGCTTTCTAAGTGATAAACAATACAGAATATTATAGTAATTAATTTAAATACTATAATAACTAAAGTAATCTGTATATTATTTTCCTATACTGTATATATATAATATATATACTATACTTTATTAAATTATATTTTATTATTATTCCTTTCCTGTTGCTGCACGCTGTACATAAGTCCGATCTGATCGGACCGATATATCGTATATAATGCCATATAAACTATCGGGCGATTTTTGCTATTTGTCAAGATACTGTAACCAAATTTACTATAACGTACTTTTTCTATATATCACTATATCATATAAATGTCATAGGAACAATCTACAAAATTAAAAGTTTTTGTATGAAGACATTTGATTTTAGAAATAACTAAACTTATCAGCGCCAATCAAAATTAGACATAATATTCTGCACTAATATATCATTAGTCTAATAATACTTATATTTATTTTCGCTGTTTTGTTAAGTGCTGATGCAATGAATTGTCTTAATTATGGAGAGGTTTCTTCTTCACTGCTGCTCTGTCTCTTCGATAATTTCTGCTGTTCATGCACATGAGGAATAAACAAGTTGTGCTTAATGCGGCCAAGTCGACAGCAAGCAACGAAGTTAATAATGCGAGGTGACACTTTTGTTGTTGCACAACACTCACAGACTGTGTGTGTTTGTATGTATTTGTGTGTGTGTGTATTAAGCTGTAGCAGGTCTGTGGGCGTTTCACACTCCAAGAAAGGTGTCGCCTTTAATGCGTTTTTATGCCTTATTTAAAATGATTTTCGCTTTGTCGCCGCCATGCAGGAAATTATTTTCATTTATTGCTTTTGCCAACGGAAAAGCGTGTCGGCTGCGGGGCATCTGTGCTTCAGTTAATCAATTTGTGGTTGGGTGTGTGTGTGTGTGTGGGTGTGCGTGTGTGAGTGTGGATGTACGTGTGTGTGTGGTAATTTTTCAGCTCAATTAAATGCGTTATGATTGTAAAAGAAGACCCGCAAAAACGCATTTAAATCAAAATGCGAAAGCATGTGAGAATATTAATATATTTCATTTGCACACACAGAGACACACACACACACACTTACATACACCATCAGAGACTGTAAACAGAAGGTCGAAATTGCCGCAGGAGCTAACAAAATACACAAAATTAAAACTCGGTTGAAATTTGGCCGGAGAGGAAAGCTCAATTGAAACGTTTAATTAATGGAGTGGAAAGACATACAAGTTCAGTTGAATTAGTAGCAGACGGCAAAAGACAAACATCAATGGCAAGTAGACAGATAGAGAGGGGCAAAAAGAAAGTGAAAGTGAACGAGAGAAAGAAGGAAAGAGAAAAATAAATATAAAGAAAGGAAACTTAGTGAGTAAGAGGGGTAGAGCAAGCTTACTTGAAGGAAACATTTAAAAAGCCTATAGGCAAAACAAAGTTAGGAATATCCGCACAACTTAAAGATATTTAAAGTATTTAATATACTTTAGATACCATAAATATCTTAGATATACATATATATTATATACACCATATATACTTTAAAGGAAATGATTTGATTTCCTTAAATACTCGTAAAATCTACTGAGTAGCTAAATAAAGTTTTCTTACCTTAAACAAACAACCCTGTTACCATTGCCAACTTTTCTGCAGGGTATATAACGAAAAGGAAAGCAGAAAACATCAAAGTTAAAGGAAACTCTAAGACTCGCAAGCTTGCCAGCTCAGCACTTTGTGATGCAAACGAGTTTCGGCATGCGAGTATTCTATATATTTTATCTGAATGTGGATGATATGGCAGAAGGACCAGAGGCAACCCTGCCAAAGCAGAACCCAATGACAGTTGACATTTCAATAAGCATCGCCGGCTGGCTGGCCAAAATCCAATGCAATGACAAAGCATTAGCAAATAAAGCCAAAGGCAGAAACGAAACAAACGTTGGATCAATACTTATCTTGACTTGAGCGGCAAAAGTTGCGCCTCTTAATGCAAGGGGCGGACGCTTACGTGGAGGCGAAGGCAGCATCTCATCATACTGCTTGTTCTCATCATTCTGTCTTTATCATCTTGGGTTGTAATTGAATGCAGACCACACGCCGTATGCGCAATGTCAGCTTCTTGAGGCCGTAAGCCTTTTCCGCCATGGAAATCTATTGGCATTTGCTTTTGTTTATGCCAACTCGTTTATTGGTTTATTTATGTAATTTTATGCCTATCTTCCTTTCTCCTCTCTCTCTCTCTTTCTCTCTCTCCTGCTGTCATTTAATATGCAAATACTTTGCAATTCCATAAACTGAGCTGAGGAAGGGAGACCGCATTTCAAATTGTTTTTTTGCGTTTACGTTTGCGTTTTCCTTTCGATTGCAGTTTCTAGTCCATCTGTTGTCTATATACAATATATATATATTGTATATATAGATAGCAAATTGATATTTCAATTTTATTAAGTTTGTTACGCAGGGAATCGAATTGAATTCCATTTATCTAAACTGAACTCATAAATATTCATTTCCCTCTCTCTCTCTTCTCATTGCAGGTAAGCCCGACTAGCAAATATTTGCAATAATATAATAACAACAGGTAACAGTTTTATCAGATAACCTAACTATTCACCCTCACCACCTCCCCCACTATACTATTCGCTAAGCCTGTAAATATTTTGAACTATTTGACTCTCGCCACATATCAATTTCGACATCTGTCTGTCTGACAAGGGCTTATCAATATGCATAGCATGGCATTCAGCGGAATTTGATTACACTTGTTTTTCCTGCTCCCCAACGAGAGATAGATAAACGAAGAGGGGAAGAGATAGAGATAGGCAGAGGGAGAGAGAGGGAGTCATGAAAAAGCAGGCACTAAAAATCAGAGCACGTCTTGATGGGAGTAAAAAATGAAAATGTGAAAACTTGCAGTGTGTTATACTCCTGCTTGCTGTCTGGCCGCCCCTCTCTCGTCCTCTCTCTTTCCCCCTCTTGTCACATATCGTGCACTGGCAATTAGAAACATATTTCGAACATATTTCGCCATTGTTGCTGCCACAAGGGCAGGCAGACATGTTTTTTAATGGCAAATAAAAATGGCGGCTCTGCAGACATGTTTGTGCATGCCGGCAAACTGTTTAAAGTTGCACGACAGCAAACCGAAAACACGTAAAAGAGAGAAGAGTGTTGGGAAGGGAAAAGCATAAACCAGACAGACACCGGAAATCAGCAGGAAAATGGGAAGGAGGGAAAATGGGCAGAGGAAGCAGGCGACTTTTATTGTTATTGTTGTATGCGTGTGAAAGAAAAAAGGAAAGGAGGCACAGAAGGGTGGCTGGGATTGTTTGACAGGGAAAACGACAGAGAGAGGGAGAGAGAGGAAGGTAGATAGAGAGAGAGAGAGAGGGAGATGGAGAACAATCATATTTTGTGGCGCTTGCTCAGCTGACAGCCGTGAATTCCAACAATCCCGCCTAGCACGCCTGGGCCTTTTGTTGGCGCCGTGTGCCGCATTGCCATTCGGAGTTTCATTCAATCAGAAGGCATCAATCAGTATTGAAAAGCTGCAGATGGAATGAAAACGAGGAACTGTAGGGGGGGGGGGGGGGGGTAGGAACAAAAGCCTTCAACGGATTTTCAACTTCATTTTTGTCGATTTCGTGGGCAATCGGGCGAAAATGCTTCTTCTGTTCACAGAGACGGCGCTAACACCTGTCCGTGTGGACACCTGGCCACCTGGCCACGTATTTATTAAGTCATGATGCTGAATGGCAGCAGAGGAGGTTGTCGACAGGTAGCCCCAGCAGATTCACTAGACCATTTCAGGGCATATCTGTATCATCCTCATTGCCAACCCCCCATTACCATTCTAGCTAACCTCTCTCTCTCTCACTGTCTCCCTCTGTCTGTGTGTGTGTGCTTTGTAAGCTATGCCCTTTGCCTGGGCATTTCACTTCTTGTTTACCTTGTTGTTATCCTTGCCTGGCTTTCGCCTGGCTTTCTCCTTTCATTGATTGCTTTTGTGCATTTTTGAGTGTCCGAAAATCGTTGGAAGTTCAATTTTTCGCATTTGATGCCCATTTACGCTTGAATGGCATCGTTTATTTTTCCTTTCGTTTTGCGTCACTTTCGAGTGCCGACAAATCATTCATTGCGGTTTCGAGTGCACTGCATACTGTATTCATACATTGAGTGTACTTCTGTAACTCGTTTAGTTTGATTTTCTAGCTCTGAATCAAGTTGATTAAGTGATGGTGCTTCAACTAAATGAAGTCGACAGTTGAGAGTGAAGTAAAGAGAAAGAAAATTTGTATGGAAAAGTGGAAGATGATAGCTCGAATTCCGCATATAAAATCATATCTTTTATATAGATATTATATAAAAGATTTTCTCTATTATACAAGTATTTACACTGCAAACGAATGTAATACTAAAGTTTTTCTGTTCACATTCTTTATACTTGATGTATCATATTAAACTTGACAGTGTATGCGGCACATTATGCACATTTCATTTATCTGACAAGTTTTTTTCTGCCAGCGAATGAAGCAATTGCAAAGTTCACATTCTGTTTAATTCGTTGTGAAAACTTCCACAACATTTGCCAGCGCGCTGACCCTAGAAAATCATTTAAAGTTTTCTTTACAGCCTGTCACGACTTTTGCCTGCCCCGACTGGCAAACAAAACATTTTTCCAGCATGTTGAACCCGGAGGGTGAACCAAATGCTCATTAGTTCGACAACTGAATTTGCACTTTGCAAGTTTATTAGATATATATATATAAGAAGTATAAGTATGTTTGTATATGCTTGTTCCTCTTCTTCGTCTTCCTCTTTGCCTTCTTCTTCTTATTTGTATGGTCTGTGCGCCTTCACATTTCAATCAATGTGAAAAGTTTTGTTGGAAAATTTCACCAGCTGATGATAGAAAAAGGCAGTGAAAAAAAAAGTTACGCCAAATTGAATTCCGTGCAAAAGTTTTAACGCTTTTTTTCTGCTGGCCAGAAATTTTTGCATTACCCTTAAGGCAGCTGCGCTGGTAAATATCCTGTAAATAAAGTATAGAGTGGGGGAGAAATTAAGCTAACTAGAAGATTTGCAAACTAATTTGAACAGGAATTGTTGGGTATCTTTAGTTCGTATACTCTTTCTCTTGCTAACTGGTGCAGGCTTATTGGTATGAATTGAATTTGGTTTTATTTGTGAGGCAGAGGCGTGGCCATAAACCGCTGTAAAATTATTGATAGCACGTCGTAGGCGTATACGTAATAATATTTCAGATATTTTTTGTTGCGCAACAACTGTAGCGGAAACATTACGAACCTGATTTGCAACCAAATGTTGCCAGGCAGCCAGTTGCAGCTGTCAGTGTGCAACACAAAGCGAGTGAGTAGGAGGAGGTGTGGGTGGGGGAGATGGAGGAGGCAGCAGAGGCAGCACAATAGCAAACGGAAGTGGATATCGCTTAGCCAAGCTGCTTACTCGTGAGTCCTTCGCTGCAGTGTGCAGCGCTTTGTCGCCATGATACGCTTCGTTGGGGTGTAAGGCCAATGTGCTATGTGCAACACACAGTAATATGGATGAGAGCTAGACTTGTGTGGGGGTTGCCTTTGTTCTATGGCAGGGTATGTACACGTCGTTGCAGCAAGCATGCCTGCATTGCTTCTTGTATTTTGTTACATTTCCTTTCATTCTCTCCCTCTCTCCCTCAGTCTTACTCTTTCTTCCCCTGTGTGTGCACATTTGCATATCAATTTGTTTCATTCGTTCATTTAAAGCTGCGCTCCATTTGCAGCTTTTGCAAATGCTGTTGCATACTTTTCAGCGCACTCGAGAGTCGCGCTGAGTGCGCTTTGTTTAGCAGTATGCTGGAACCCTCCCTGTGTGTGTGCGCTAGTCCAAGAAAATGCCGCCGCCTTGGGCTTTTCTTTTGCATATTGTCAGGCGTATTTTGGTGACTTGTTTATTGGCCGCCATTGCGCGCAATGACAAATGGCAAACAAGGCGCAAGATTTTATCTGCGTTATATGTGAAAGATATTTACATACATGGTATGTATGAGTATGAGTATGTATGGTAAAACTGAAATTGTATACGCAATTTATGGCATAGACATAAAGAATTCGATATTGCCAACAGATTATTTATGCTTTATAGAAAGCAATAAAAATGTTGAACATTTTTGTTTATACTTTGTTTCTTTATGATTTGGCCTTAAAAATAAAATATATTATATTTAATATGCCTTTCTAGTAAAAGATATATATGTATAAATAACTAGACTAGTATTAAGCCTAGAGACTTTAGTTTAGATAAGCAAACAATAAGGAGATGGATCCGATAACTTTATAATTGCATGATTTAACGAAAGCTATTCGAAGAATTTCCCTTTAGTTTTCTATGTATTCAACCTTAAAGTTATTCTATAGTATTAGGATCGTTGCTTATGCAAATCCTCTACAATATCTCTTGAATTCTCTTTTTCTCTTTTCGTTTTAAACGAGCAACGAAAAAAAAGGAAAGTGTAATTTGTTGTTAAACTCGTACGAATAAAGCCATTAGGAAAACTGCAACCAAAAGTATTTAATGCTAAAACACACACATGCACATACACACACAAACATGCACATACATGCACACACATGCATACACACATGAATAAACAATGCTGGCAAAACTGCTATTGGGGAAAATCCGCGCTGTCATTTGTTTTGACATTTCGCTAATAACTGGAAAATTAGTATTTCCCGCTGTCAGCAAAATGCGGAGCAGCAGCAAAAAATCCTAAAAAAAATCCGAAAAAATAGGAGAGTAAAAAAGTAACTAAACTATTGTTTAAATTGAGGTTTACTCGCCATGGCAGATACCCTCGCTCGTTAGGTATTAAAATCTAGCTAGGAATTTTAAATTTGTTGCCAGTTTTGAGAGGGAGTAGAGAAAGCAAACATTAAAATGCGCTTACGTTGGCTGGAAAAATGTATTTTTTTGTTAACTAGTGCAATTTTAAGAACTTGAAGTAGACGAGAGCAGCAGCATTTGAGTTTGAACATATGCAGCAGGATCAGGATACAGTAAGAGAGGGAGGTGGAGGGAGGTGTAAGAGCATTGGGAGTACTTGCAGTATGCGACGCTAAGCTTTGCACTCAAACAAGCTTAGGGGTGACAGGCAAGGGAGTGCAAAGGGGGTCGGTGAGAGTTGTTGCACATTGTGCTGCATCAGCAAGAAGAGTCGCGAGGATACGGCTGCTTATGAAGCGCTTTGTGCAAATATGTTACTGAAGAGCTGCATGAGGTGGCTTTGAAGAGGTTGCCACGCGGATGAGAGAGAGAGATGAGGCATGCCCCAAAGGGGCAGGGCGGTTAGGAGGGCAACAACTCATAAACAGCTGAACATGGCCGCAGAGATTGTGGACTAGTGCACGCGCTGGGTTCGCTGTCAAAAAGTCAACACCGGCAACTTTGCCGATAGTTCGTGGCAGCGCCAAACAGGTTGCAACAGCAGTAGCTGCCACAACAGCAACATCAACAACAACTACTACTAACATATAGTATAGCACGACAGCGACAACAACATTTGTCATGCAAATAAAACAAGCAACACGAAAAGTTTGTGCAACAATCTGAACTATGAAACAGACAGCAAACCAAGCGCTAACTTTCTAATTGTTTGAATTACATACACACACACACCTTGACTGGCGTGTGTGTGTTTGTGCGAGTTGCAGCTCTTTGGCTTTTTGGGTTAATTTTTATTGACGTTACAAACTCGAAAAGCCGAAACGGTGTAAACTTTATGACAATTTGCCAGTGCTGCCTTAGTGCAGAACGGAATTTAGCTTGAAAACTGCTAAAGCAATCAAAAGTTTATAACAAAATCAAATACAAAAATTGTTTTAAAGTCGAAAAAAAAACAATATTTATTATAGAGCGCAAGTTCTGTCAAACTAATCTCGCAGCTTCGCCGCCAAACTGTCAAATTTAGAGTGCCGAAAAAAACCATTGCATACATTTTGGCGCCAAATTTAATTGGAACGACAACACGCGGCGCCAGAAAAACTGTGCGAGGTGTGTAAGTTGCCAGTGGAATAGAAAGAGTGAAAGAAAGCGAAAGAGTATATGGCGCAGAAGAGGAGAGTGGCAGAAGAGGGGGCCAAGGAAATAGAAGCAGCAGATAGAGCAAGCAATAAAGAGACACGCATAAATTTCAAAAAACAATCGTAGGAATATGCAGCATGCTGTGCATACTAATAACGAAAGAGAGGCTGTATGAGTATGTGCGGAACAAAGCTAGTATTGTACATGAAAATACCCTGTGTATTTGCAGAAGTGCTTAAATTAATTGAGGTTTATTGAAAATATTTATAAAGATAATATAACTTCTAAAAATTAAAATACATAAAAATAGCTTATTAAAGACAAACAAAAATACAAAGTAATATATTTTACATTCTAGTTATGTTGAAAAGAATTTCAAATATTCATCATAAGGTAAAAGGCTGACCTACATATTAATGTGATAGGAGTATTTAGCTTACTCGAGGTTTAAAATTTGGTTTGATTTTGATTTTAACATTTAGCCCTATTAACGTTATTATACCATACTATTTAGCCATGAATATTTTTATTATCAATTTAAATTTATTTAAAATAATTAAGTTAAGTAGAAGAAATTGATTCAATAATTCGAAATGACATATTCCTTTTCTTAATATTATCTATGTATCATAACATAGAGAGAGATATCCACATTTTGGTATATACCTTACATATACTTTACATTCCTTCAGCAGACAATAAATTGCGGGGTATATTTCTATCTTTATAAAATCTCTTCGCTTTTTGTCTTCTCAATGCTTTTGATTTTACCTTTGGCAATTGATGCGCTTACATTTACCGCTGCTTTGCTTGTTGTTGTTGCTGTAGAAAAATGTGCGCATATTAAGTTGTTGATTTGATAATTTACATTTGCTTGGTTGAATGAGTGTGGCCAGTTGTTGCTGCCGCCACTTGCCGTATTAATGCCACAAAATGAGTGTGCCACAATTCTTAACTGAGATTGCAAAAAGAAAAACAAAAACGGCAACTTGCAACATAAAATACTGGCTACATTTTAATTTGCATTGTCAGAGTTAATGTTGCCCATCAAAGCGAAACGCAATGCTGTCAAGTGTAGCTGCTGCTTCTTGTTGCTATTCGTGCAACATCACCTTGCATCACCATCAAGTAGTAAGTAGCAAGTGGCAAGCGCCAACATCCTCTTTTGAATATGAACTGCAGCTGGATTTGTCTTTCAAAGAGTTCTTCTTGAAAATATGGTTACTCCATATACAGAGGATAAACTTGATTTTTCAATGTTAGTGGGCTCTTTAATTTGACTTTTAAAATTTTGTTTACGTTAAATGGTTGTCAATAATTAAAAAAAAATTAACTTAATTCAAAGAAAAAACAAAAATTTTTTTGAATTAATATTAAAATTTATATTACTCTGTTAAGGGGCAATGATATACAACATAATATAATCGAAATGGAATTTTATTCATTACCAATATAAGTTCTTCAACAACCTTTTACTCTGAAAGTTCAAATTCGAGTTCACTTTTCAATTTGAATACAGTGCAAAGATTTATTAGCGATCACAGTAGGGTATGTGACAGTCGTATGTTGCAGCCAGCTTGATCTGTGCTTATCCTGCTTCGCTTTTAGCGTTAAATTGTCAAACGGAACTCGGGGCATAATTATGCAGCGTTGTTTATGAGCAGCGCACGCTGCCGAGTTTAAGTTGAAGTAGAAGTTGCAGATGGAGATGGAACTGGAGTTGATGGAGCTGGAGCTGGAGCTGGAGTTGAGTTATGGATGCTGAGAGGCTCTTTACCCCGGCTGCCACTTGAGCTAGGCGTTGTCTTTGTTGAATGTTGCTGGCATTTGCGCAAAGCGTTGCATACTTTTAGGCGCCCGCTTTTGTTTCGTCACAAGGCGCCTGCATTAGCAGTCACAGAGGCAGCCTGAATAGAACACACAACAACCAGTTTGCAAGCGAGTTGTGCAGAGCTTTCGAGTTAATCATAAAAATGAATAAGTCGAGCAGGAAATGCTGTCATTCATTGTCTCACTCACTCACTCAGTCGCTTCCACTCTGTGTACCTCACTTTCTCTGGCTCTCGCAGTTTTTTCATTTATTTTGTGCCTGACCATGGAAAATCAATTAAGTTGCCTGAGTGTAATGGAAATCGCATTGCAGAAGTTCCTCCCACGCAGGCTTTTCATTTCTTTTTCATTGTAATTTCACTTTCCTTTCCTGTCCTTTCCCTTCTTTCTTTCATTCATTTATATATCGCTTAATGCACACTCGTGTTTGGCCATTAAAAGCGAAATCTGCGTCGAAAGAAATTTTTAATGAAATACTCGAGTTGTCTTATAAAAATCTGCATACATATGCATGCATACATGTGTATGTGTACGGCCCTGGGTGCAGTTGTTCCCACAGAGTTGGGTGCTTGCGGTAAAATAATTATATTTTTCAGCCGGTCATTTGTATGATCCGATAAAGTTCTTAATGCATTTTCGTATCGAAGAACTCATTAACACAAACAGAATTAATAATTAAATTTCAGCCGAAACGAAGCCAATAATAATTGGACAAGGCGCTTGTGCTGTAAGGTTGCAGTCGTCTTGAGTTGCTGAAAGAGAGTTGTGATAATATTATGCACACCATACGTTCATGAAGAGAGTTGAAGGAGAAAGGAAAGTTAAGATAAGCAGAGTAAAGTTGGTTAATTTCGGTTAATACAGAAAGTTTCTTATGATAACAGAAACTTCTTTCTTTCTTTTATAAAATATCTTTACGTTATTTAAACTATTTGTTATCAGGCTTAGAGCAATTTTTACTGTGCACAGAAGTATGCAGCACAGATAGTTTTACTAGTTTTACTATTTAAGATGTTTTGTAAAATAGTCAAGTTATATGAAGTATCTTGCGATGATTTCAAGTATCCAAATTTAGTGGGATACATCATAAATCACGTCACTTTTCGCTTTCTTTGGCTGACACTTTGCCTAAATGCTCGCTCAGTGTCGTTGCCTGTGTCTGTTCGCTGCTTTTCTCTGTCCTGCACACCCTTTCTGCCTAATGTCGTTTTTTTTTTCAGTTTATTTTTGCCCTCATCCTTTCACTTGCATGAGGCAAACAGAAATGCAGCCGCTTTTCTGCGGGCGTTAACCGAGCCCGTCTCTTGTTGTTTGTTGACTTTGTGCTCCAGTTGCAGCCGCGTTTGCAGGTTGGTTGAAACCCAGAAAACGAAACGAACAAAAAATCAGAGAACAAAATAGAAAAGAGCTGAAAAAGTCGCGTTAGAAAACTGCATATTTGGCTTTGTGGAAACTATCATTAAACAAGTAAGGCGAGGAGCATAGGAGGAGAGAGAGAGAAGCTGCCTGCTGAGACTGACTGCACACACACAGCCTACGCACACACCACACTCATTCCACACACACACACACACACTGCTAAAAGCCACATTGCAAAGAAAAACACAACAAACACGTCAACAAAAGGCCTTTTCTCTGCTGCTCTTTCCCCTTACTTCTCCTCGTCGGTTCTGCAGCTTTTGCTGGCTTTTGACTCTTGTAGCCTTTTTAAGCTGTTAACTGCCGCTGCAGGCGTCTTCAAAGACATAAGCTTAATGTGTTTTGGCATCGGTTTTCAAAGTGCAACCACTCTCTGCCTCACTCTCTCTCTCTCAGTCAGCTTGGCAGCCCTCTAACGATGCTCTCATTCTGGTTTTCACATGCCTGAGTTTTGCATGGACACCACACATACAATACCCGACTACGACGACGACGACGACTCTTCTATGCTTAGCTCTAAGCTCTGAGCTCCTGGCAACCACAAAGAACTCAGCTCAGTGCCGGCAACCGAAGTGTCAGAGCGTTTACTCCAACTGCGCCTGCAGTCGTCCTCGTCGTCCTTCTTCGGCTTAACTGGGCGCATCAGGCGCTGCAGGCTGCTGCTGCTGCTCCTGTCATCCTGCATCCTTATCATCGTCCTCTTTGGCCTGCAATTGTGTTTTGTTTGTTTTTTTCTATTCTCCATTTTTCCCGCACTTTTTCTACTTTTTTCTATTAAGCTCCGTTACTTCTTGACTTGTTTCGTTGCAGGTCGTTGTTAACCATTTTTTTTTTGTGTTGGGGAGGCGTGTTTTTTGAGTCCAACTGCAATTGGGATTTGTGTTGTGCACTTTGGTTAGATTTGATTGATGTGTGCGCTAACTCCAGTCAGCTGGGAATGGGTCTAAATTGATAAGGGCACACAGCAGTGTGTATAGCATGCATAGATCCGTAGGAAATGCTCAGTTATTATTTGAATTTGACTTGTAATAGGAAATAGCTGTACAATTATATATAATAATATAAGAGTAGAGTAGAGTGCAAGCAGAGATTGACCAATTTGATGAAATTTTCTATTATTATTTCTTTAATAAGTATATATATGAGGTCTGCATGAGTTCATACACAGAAAACTATCAATTGAGTAATTGAATTGAGTGAATTCCAATTGAGTTGAATTGATTGAATGCAAAGTAGGCAATGAAATGAAGTTGTATGAATGTTTGTATTCTTAGAGTCTTAAAGCATTCTGAGCTAAAGTAAAAGGCGCGAACGATTAAGGGCAAAACGGAGTGAAAATTTTATACATATATATGTGGGACTTGGGTATAAACTGTTTGTTTTGTTCAGTTCACAGTTGTGTAAAATACACGATTGTTTTAATATTAAATTAAATGGTTTTTTTCTTAATACTTCAATGTAGGTTTCTTAAAATTAGTAAGTTCTTTAGTTAAGTCTTATATAATATTTGCTCTTACTTGCTCTTACTTAAGAAAATGAAAAAGATGCTTCTTTAAAGATTCAAATATAAATGTATAATAAGTAAATCCTTTGTAAGCCACTAATCAATCACCATAACAAATTGATTTAATCAGTAAATTTAATTCCCACCTCATCTCTCCTTTCCCTTTTCCCTTTCTCTATTAGTCGTAGCTAGTTGCTTGTGCAATTGCCCCAATTCACTTCTGTTACTCGCCGTACTTTCCCTTCTCAATACTCTTCTGCCCCTAACTGGCTTACCCTGCCTCCCCAGACCACATCAATTTGCTGTACGCGTCCTTCGCATGCAAAGAGAAAAAAAAGAAAAGCCCTGGAAAATAGGAAAACAACGTCTCAATTTGTCTCAAGTTGTCAAGTTAACGTTGCAGCACTTTACACTTGGAGTGTTGCAGACGGGACGACGTCATCGCTTCACTTGCAGTAACATTTTCGCATCGTGCTACCTTTGATGAGCAAATGTTGCTGTTGTTCGTTGTTGGTGCTGTTGCTGCTGTTGTTGTCGTTGACTTTGACACCGTTTTGCACTTTTCGTTGGCATGTGAGGCCAGGTTGTTGCTATAGTTGCTGTGCCCGCCCACCTTGGGCGCCACCCACTTTGACAGCCACTTATTTTCTTATTATTAAGTATACGCTTAGTGCGCCCGTGTGCCAGAACACGAAAGTGCAGACGTAATGCGCGCTCCCGCTCTCTCTCGCTCTCTTCAAGTAATGATTACTTTGTGTCTGCTGCTGACAAATGCCGTCAGTCAAAGTCAAAGTTTACCCAGGCACTTCGAGTCATGGCAGCAAAGCACGAGTACGAGTCTTCCTCGTGTCAGTCGCGACGAAGATAGACTTCCGTTGAGTGTGTTGAGGGAGGAGGGCATGGGCCCGCTGACTTGAATGCGGAAGTCGCGTACAAAAGGCGCATGCGATGCACAATCTGCACGTAAGATGCGCCAAAGAAACCCATACATATCTGACAGTCTCACTGTATCTGTGTGTGTGTATGTATGTGTGCGTGGGTGAGTGTTTGCAGCCATGTGTATTGCAGCCGATAAGAGGGACAATTCGAATTGGGCTTTTGGCTGTGCCGAAACTTTTAGTGCAAGTTTTTAATGACTTTTTTAAGGGCCAAAAAGTTTCCATATTGCCCGAAAATATAGCTACAATTTTAGCCAAAATTTGTCGCACAAGTTCATTCGATGCAAGCTATGCCAATCAGACAGTTAGTTGGCTTTGCTGTCAATTCATTTCACTTCTCTAGTTTCACCTCACAAAGTTGCCAGTTTTTCAAGTATATACATATATTTTTTACGACTTTTTCTAATATCCAAAATGAATCTTGACAGCGGTTGCGTTGTGGCAATGTGTGGAGCAAATTGTGTAGCAATTGCAACAGATCATCGATTCGCCACAAGGGGGGGACAAACAATTTGTGCTGATTTCAAGAAAGTCTCTCGTATTGCGCCCCATCTGATGTACGGATTGACTGGACTACAGTCAGACATCTTGAGTGTACGCAATCGTATGGCATTTCGTAAGAATATTGTGGAGCTCAATGGAGATCATATTATTGCACCGCAAGAATTTACAAATTTACTCTCCACTTTTATGTTCGAGCATCGTTTTGCGCCCTACTACGTTGACTCTATTGTCGCTGGTCTTGAGTTCAACAATTGTGAGCCATACATTTGTGGTATGGATTCATGTGGCTACGTCAATCATACCAAGGATTTTGTGGTTTCTGGCAATTGTAGCGCACAAATATACGGCATGTGTGAGACATTGTGGGAACCGAATATGGATGCGAATCAATTGTTCGAGATCCTTTCACAATCGATTGTCTATGCTCTGGATCGTGATGCAATGTCCGGTTTGGGTGCCACTGTCTATGTTATCGAACACGACAAACTGACTGAGCGTACGTTGAAGACTCGAATGGATTAGGTATTATAATAAATTCAAGCGGGCAATGCACGGAATTTTGTTTGATCTTCGTTATTACATTAGTCATGGATGTGAAATTTAGTATTTAAGTGGAAGGTTCTAGTGCCATTGAAACCGATATAAATCGATTCATTTATGTATAAATAATAAGGGTGATTATAAAACCTATAAAGAGCCAGTTTGTCATGATAATTTGCATAGAACATACGATTTTAGTAGAATTTTTTAATACTAATTAACATGGTGAAGAGACTTCTACATTATTAGATCCATATATTTTGAATTAAGAACATAAACTTGTAGCTTTCATTTTATCCTAGTAACTATCAGAGTACACATGTTTGCAGCACAGTGTAATGTTGTTAATTTCGTATGAAAATTCAATTTCCTATCCTGACTGTTGATTACCATAGCCCATCATAGAGCAGTGTCAAGCTTCCGCACTGTGATGGTCTTTACTATTCAGTCCCTTAGCCTGATTTCTCTCTCTCTCTCTCTCTCTCTCTCTGTGTGCCACTGGTTGCTGCTTCGCATTTCCGCTGTCCCATTGGCTTTAATTACGCGACAACTGCAAATCCTGCAAATCCTCAATCAATAGCCTGGAAATATAACTGTCAATGCCGGAGATGCTTGGCAGTCTGGCAGGCAGCCCTCTTGCTGTGTGGGCTGTGTGTGCCCTCTGGCCATCATCAGTCATCAGGGCATATTTTGACAATGGCATTAGTCAAAAGCTAGTGACTGCCACTGGCTGACTGTCCGACTCTGCCGTCTATACGACTGTCGGCCAATCGCAAAGGCTCATTTGCAATGCCGGGGTGACAATCAATGAGATTTGGTTGCCAAATGCCAAAAATCTGTCGGAACGAACGAATTGGCATGAAATTCGCCTGGCCTACAACTTGAACAGGCAATACTTTTGGCATAGCTACGTCTCCCTCTCTCTCCCTCTCTGTCTCTTGTTGGCTCTTCCTTTCTGAGATTCTGATTAGAAGTTCGGTTTTTAGGCCATGGATTTTAAAAAAATTCATGGACTATTGTGTTTGTCGGAACGGAAATGTGCGTAACAGGCAGAAGGAGGCATCTCCGACCCCATAAACTATATATATTATGAATCAGTATCAGTAGCCGAGTCGATTGAGCCATGTCTGTCTGTCCGTCTGTCCGTCTGTCCGTCTGTCCGTCTGTCTGTCTGTCCGTCTGTCCGTCCGAATGAACACCTGGTTCTCGGAAACTATAAGAGCTAGAGTCATCAAATTTTGTGACAACATACGTATATATTGCAGTGTCTCAAAGTTTTTTTGAAATTTGGACACGCCCCTTCCCGCCTTAGAAAATCAGTAATAACTATAACAACTATATACACTATGATAACACAACCCCACAAACAACAAAGTTTGTCATGATCTGGGTATGCGGCATATGCAGTTATATGTATTTTGGGTCGCTGAATCCGAATCCGGGGTCAGAAATTCTCCATCACGTCTGGATTTCGACCTAACCTCAAAAAACTGAAAAACCTTTGGATATCCCCCAAAAGATATAGAATCTTGATCTGGGCATGCGATATATGTTTTAACATGTATTTTGTCCTCCTTAGTCCGAATCCGAAGTCCAAATTTGCATAGCACGTCTGAGTTTCGACTTAACCTCAAAAAACTCGAAACATTTTTGAAGGCCCAAAAAATAATGGGGGGTCATGATCGGGTCATGCGATATATGTTTCTATATGTTTTTGGACCTTCCGAATCCGAATCCGAATCATGCCCAGATCACGATTCTATATCTGTTGGGGGATATCCAAAGGTTTTTCAGTTTTTTGAGGTTAGGTCGAAATCCAGACGTGATGGAGAATTTCTGACCCCGGATTCGGATTCAGCGACCCAAAATACATATAACTGCATATGCCGCATACCCAGATCATGACAACCTTTTGTTGTGGGGTTGTGTAATCCATGGCCTTATACAGTCAGCTCCTGACTGTAGCGTTTGTATTTTTTTTTGTCCGGCTTTGCTGCTAATGAGCAGAGTTTTGGTCGAAATCGTTTGTGGCGTTATTACATCCGTCTTTGAGTTCAATTTCTTTATTTCTTTTTCTTTGCCTTGGGCATTTAATCACAAATTGGATGTGTCATTTGCAGGCAATTAATTTGCTATACCCTGTAAACGATAAGTGAACAAGATGAGGCAAATTTAATTGAGCTGAAAGCAAAAGAAAGTAAAGAACAAGAAAATGTGTTAGCACTGGGAAAGTGTTTCTAATGGATTAAGACAGTGACTCAAATTACTACTGTACTTGTAGTTGGATCGAGGTGTTTCTAATGGGTTAAGACAATGACTTAAATTACTTCTGTACTCTTAGTTTGATTGAAATGGAATTTGGGCAGTGTATTAACAGTTGTATAGCCTAGTTGTCTGTTTGTTTTTCACACCTGCATCTTTGTGACTTTGCTTTGGAATTGTAATTGGAAGTTAATATATTATAATGCAAGCGGGTCGGGCGAGGTAACCAACATTTTGAATAAGCTTTATCTGCCTATGATATACAAGGAGCTACCTGTAAAATTTGGTATCTCTGACACATGTAGTTGCTGAGATGTGCGCGCTCATACAAACAGCACTACATGATTAAATCGAAAATCGATAAAGAATCAATGTATATATAAGTATCTTGGATTTTCATATCATTTGTACTCTTTTGCATACTAATATCTAACTCCTTTCATTGATTATGTCAAGGGAATAGAAAACATAAAACACTTTTAGTATTTACTTTCTCAATTACATCGCAATGCAAATGTAAACTTCAATCACGTGTCTTATTTGCAGCACGAAGGCGACACTGAAGCGATAATAGCAGCAGCAGCAGCAGCTACTCAACGTCATCAGCAAACTGGAAACTGTGCGGAGTCAACACAGCAACAACAACAACAGCAACAGCAACACACACCATTAATACACACATTCGCACAAGCAACACACACACACAGAGAGAAACGCACAGAAGTTGTAAGCAGCAATCGAACGCACAATGAAAAACGACGTCGTGCGATGGAGCAGGCAGCCAAGCAACAACAACAACAACAGCAGCAGTAGCAGTAGCAGCAGCAACAGCAGTAGATACAGCAGCAACAGCAACAACAGTGCGAGCAACAAACAAAGCAACAACAAGGAACATTTAAGGCAACATGTTGCCAGCAAAAGAACTTGTCAACCAAAACAAACGCGTGCAAATGTTGCAGCAACATTTACTAACTGGCAACAGCAGCAACAACAAACAATCATTGAATGTGATATAAAAACAGATTTCAATTTCAATTGCAATTTATGGCAAAGTAGTTTTTTAACGCAACACAAAACGAAATGCAATCGCAGCCACAGACATTCAAAAACGTCGACTGCGACTGCAACTGCGGCGCGATTGCCGCATCTTTTGCAATTTATAATCGTAGTTTTTTTATGTAGTTTAAATGTCGGTTTCGCGGCCACCAACATTGCGCCCAAAGTTAATGCCGGCCACGCCCAATCACCTCTGCTGCCGCCCTATGTGCTCGACTATGAGACGAACGGCAATGGCAATGGAAATGGCAATGGCAATGCTGGCAACGGTGCCCAGTTAAACGCAGTAGCAGCAGGCGGCGATGCAGGCCACTACACACACACCTGGGCGGTGCACATACCTAATGGCGATCAGAACGGCATTGCCGACTCGGTTGCCAAGGAGCACGGTTTCGTCAATTTGGGCAAGGTGAGTTATGATATATAAAGAATGATATATAAAAAATGATATGTAAATGATATCAAATAATATAAATACAGTAAATATTTATTTTCCTATATCAAAAATATTAATTTACTTAAGATTTATAAAAGAAATATTTATATATACATATATTGCATATATACTTAGATTAAAGTAAGTTGTCTTAGTTAATACTCAACAATTGCTGAGACAATTTTGATGTTGTTTGATTTGTTAGTTTTTCCTTCGTCACACATCGGTTAAATCAAAGAATTGATAGGAAATAATTGCAAAGCACAATGTAGTTCAGGAAAATGTTAGATTATAGGAATGTTATACGTCCTATGTATAGCTGATATTCCCACAAGCAGCAACATCTTCTTATAACTTCTACGTTTGTTGAAGACAAAGATTTCAAGTCGATATATGTATATTCCCTGTAAAAGCAACAATTCGAGAGAGTTGTCTGTCTAACTGGCGAATCAAAATAAACGAACAAAAGTGTAAGCACACAAGGTTTACTCTAAACAGGCTAAGCTGCCCTTCTATTACCTTAAACAATGTTGTAAAATAACACATAGCATATAAGACTTAAGGCCAGTAGTCACCACTGAATTATCAACTCTCACTAGACTACTTTGCCCAGACTACAAAGCACTATGCTGTCCTAAAACCAATCAGCATGTTCAGTTCCCAACTGTAAGGAGATGCCTTGACCGTATCGAAGTTATTAAGGAATACCATTGGGATATTGGTGTTGTACATTCGAAATGAGAACATTCAAATAAACTTGAAATCTGTACCTAAAGTCAGAAAAGCCAAGCGACATTTTTGTTGGATTTTACAAACTTAAAACTATTTAGTGGGTAAATGAAGTGGTCGAGTTTGGCCAACTTCACTTGAGCGTTGCCCAAAAGCCAATTTACCTGTAGCCCGAATTGCTGTTGAGGGTCTGCTGTAACTAGTACTAAGTCCTAAGACCTGCATCAATTGATGGCAAACTTTTGGAATCGCAACAATTTGGCCCGCATGCGAAGGGGTAAAAGGGACCAGACTCAAAGGCAGCACCTCTCGTTTGACAGTTTAGCATATCATTAGAGAGCTCAAATGTAGAGACTATTAAAACTTTGTCGCACAGACAGAAACACACCCACATACACACTCACCTATGGGAATCTATTCAGAGCAGATTTGTGTAACTTGCCCGTTATGGCAGAGCAACTGCAAAGCTGTAAGAGTTGTGTGTGTGTGCCTGGACAAAGTTTAATTTTTCCTGGTCTATCATTGACAGAGGAGGAGTCCGGGTAGTCTGGAATGCAAACGGCGGAGATAGTCGCAGGTGTTGCAACTGTTTCAAGTGCTTGGGGCAAGTTAAATCTGATTTCGACTCGCCTCAAATCCCACAACTGACAATTGAAACAGAAACCAGACGGGCTCGACGCTCGATTCCCAACTAAGCGACTGTCAAGTTGCACACAAATCGCCCGGAAACGGAGCTATGCATAGATAAACTATACATACACACCTAGTACATATCTATATATATATATATAGAGTGTATATATAGCGCGTTCAACTTACTCTTTGTGGCTGTCAGGGGTTAAGCCCGTAAGTCTTAGTTGCCATTTGAGTTTTCAATTGAGGCACGCTCAGGTGGCTCAGTCCAAACTGTCGCAGCGTCTTTTGTTTCACAAAACTAAAGTTGGTCTCTCTCTCGCTCCTTTCCATCTCTTTCGCACTGCCAGTCTATCTCTTGAAATTAGTATCATTCACCATTGGCAAAGCCCAAAACTCAATTTATTGTGAGCCGTGCAAAAGTTTCACCTCCCGACCAAATTCATTTAACATCTTTTACTTTGCGCTTGCCCCATGCTTCGAATTACTATTGAAGTTCCTTTCTCTCTCTCTCTCTCTCTCTCTCTCTCTCTCTCTCTCTCACTCTCTCTTGTCTCCCATTGGCAGCAAGTTAATTGAAAATTAATTTTAAATGGCATTGTTCAAGTGTATCCCCATCTCGCCCCAGTGTGCCCAGAGTGTTAAAATAAATGGCACATTTACATAATTAGACAACGTCAAATGGCTGTGAAATTGTAACGAGCGGAAATGGGAAACGACTGCGACATTTCTGCCACCAACTTCACTAAATATATATAGATAGCAGGTAGGTATAACTATGAGAACTTGAACTCATTTGAGGCGAGCTTAGAGCTGAGAACTTCTACAGTTGAATATATGTTAAATGTATTCATTTAATATTGAATGCGTAACATAAAAGTGTCTACAGAGTCACTGTAATACAGATGCTGTTAAGAAGATACATTAACTCTATATTAATTTATCTAATCAGTATATTAGTTTGTAGAATATAAAGTCACTTTAGTTCTCTAAGATTGCAAAGTCGCTAAATATCGAAAATGTATAAAGATATTACTGTAAAAATTGAACGAGTTTTGATTCAAACGTAACATTTGTCAAACATGTTACTGTACATATGTATGTTATATCTAAGTAATGTTATGACTGTTAGACTAATGCTATTAACGAAATATGAAATAACTTTTAATGCTAATTTGAATAAGGCAAAAGAGTTTTAGGTCTCTGAGAATGAAAGTTCAATTTTAAAGCACAAGAAATAAATTGAAAAGAATTTCTTCAAGTCGAATAACTTCTGTTGATTTAATTTTGAAACAGTTTCATTTCTCAAGTTATTGCCAAACCGAAATGCTGAGAAAGAGAGAAGTAGAAAAGCTACTGCTAATAATTCTCGCATTTCTCTCTCTCTCCCTCTTCCTGTTCCTTCTTTTGGTTGACTATTTGTAGAGATTTCGCTTTTTGACAAACTGTGCAGAACTAAATCCAACTGACTGAGCAAACAAGTTGCAAGTGAAACACAAGTAGCTAACAAAAACAAAAACAAATTAATAAACATGCAGCATGGGCGACTTTTTGCCATTTGCTCTAGAATTGCGACGACTCCCCATCGCGAATATTTGTTTTGTTTTACGCTTTCTCTTTCTCCATTTTCCTCCTTCTCCCTCTCTTTTAGTGGGCGTAACATAAGTAGAAACTTTTGCCCTATTGCAGCTATATCTCTTGGCTTTTTACTTCATTCCCATTCTCCATTCTCTGTCGCGATAGCAAATAACGCACAAGCAACGCGTTGTCAAATGTTCTGCTCGAAGTTTTAATGAAAACTATATGTGTTTGTATATAGTATGTAGCACAGTGTAATGTTGGCACTGCTAGATGTGTAAGTTTGCCCAGCATTAGCAGCTACTCCATATAAACTTTTGCCACTGCAATTATGATGATAAGGTAGCGAAATATTCCCTAAAGAGTTGGGAATATAAGAGGATTACTTTTTAAAGTGCAAGTATTTAAGTTTTAAAGGTCTGCAGTTTAATAAGGTGGATTATTTTTATATTATATACTCGTATATATAAGCAGATCAATATAACGTTAATATATTCCAGTAAAATAATAGTGAAATTTTCAATTTGAGAAGATTAATTTATTTTTATCAATGTTTGCTCTTTCCAATTAAACGAGAACTCTGCCTTAATAGATTAACTGGTGTAGCGGGTGGTGGTGTGGTTTGGGGGGAGCTGGGGCACTCTAACTAACTTCTGACAAATGCATTTTTGGCGCACAAGTTGGTGAGATAAGAGCGCGAAAGGCAATTTATGCGCTGCATTAATTTGCCTGACAACGGGCCAGGATGGCGAGTACAACAGGCGAGTAAACCGAGTAGACACCGGTCCGCCAGGTATACCGGGTATATAGCTCAGCCACAGAGCAATCCTCCTGCTCGCGGCTGTCAGCTGCAGCTACTTGAGTTGGCTTGGCCCGGCCAGCTGCTGTTTGTCATTGCTTATCGGTGCTTGCAAGGCAGCAGGAACCAACTTCCTCCTGGCCATTGTCTGTGTGTGTGTGTGTGTGGATGGAGCTTATGCCAAAACGTATTTACATAACAGAGCCGCCATTCTCCTGCTGCGTCTATTGTTCGTATTGTGATAAATGTTATCGCTGTCTGTCTCTGTCTCGCTCACTCGTTCCATCTTTTTCTGGCTTTTTGCCGCCTTCAGTTTCACTCATCAATTTAATTGAAAAGCCTCTTCGGGCCTGTCGGTGCTTTATTTTGTTATTTGCCTTTTGGCTATTTGCCACCTTTTTTTTGTACTTTATCTTCTCAGGCGGCTTCTTCTTGGCTTTTTAATTAATTTTCCTTTCTTTTTCTCAATGATTTTTTATGCCTTTGTCGCGTTCGGGAAAACTTAACGCTTGCCGGTTGCTGCGGGTTAACTTTCTCGCTTCTTCGATTATCGATTGTCCTTGACGGGCTGTGTGCATCTCATCTTGACTCTTTTAAATGCATTCGCATAATTAAAATCACGTTCATGTTGATCACGTTGATGATGTGTAAGGTAAAAAAAGACGTTCATCTCGTCTTCATTCATTTATTTGCTGCCTTTCGAGCTGTTTGGTCTCATCATTTAATTACGTTTTCCACCTGGCAAAAAGGTTTCATTCTGTTTATAGATTGCCCTTTTAGGCCGGCCAAAGTTGACAAAGGTCAACAGCTCATTAACAGGGGAGGATTGCGTGTCAAAGGATCAAAAAAGCTGCAACATCTTAAGCAGAAATGCTGCAACAATCTTGCGATTTTGTGCCTTGAGTTGGGTTAATAGTCTGAGAGGTTTGCGTTACTTTCCTTTGATACAGAAAACTGTCAACTAAACTTGCAGGTTACTAAGTGTACAGTTTGACAGCAAGTGGGAGCAGCTAAAGAATCATAAAATAAGCTGAAGGATATTAAAATATAAATAAATAATAAAATAAAATAGGTATGCACAGGTACAGCCACTATATGAGTCTAGAAGAGTTGCATCGAGGTAATAAATTTGACAGTTTTAGCAGCACTGTGCGCGTTGCCTGCCACCGACAGGCGACAAATTGCCACATAGCACTTCATAAATATATCTTGCACAAAACTTGCGTGTGCAGGCATAGATATATCATTAATATATATGTATGTATGTAGTTGTATAGCAGCTCTGTCTGTGTTCTTCTGTGTGTGCGTGTGTGGCTCATGGCGGATATCGTTGATAAATTTCAAGTCAAAAACTCGGAAAATATTTATGACTTAACTTTTGTTTAGTAACAAAGCAACACGCGCTAACTGACACAGACACTTCTTGCACACGCACACACACACACAGACTCAACAGACACCCACACATACTGGAGCACTTATGTATGTATATGTCATTGCTAGCTTGTCTTCTTTTGTGCTCTCTCTCTGCTGTTGGAATTGTCACAAAACTTGGTTCCTTCGCTTATGCAAATATCAAAAAAAAATAAAAAAGGATTTTGCTTACTGCTGCTGTTTGTCAATGGAACACATCCCAACGGGTGTGAGTGAGTGAGAGCGAAACATGTAAAACTTTAATCACATGACATGGGAAAATATCACAAGTTTCTATGATATTTCTGTCATTGATCCCTGACTCTTGAGCTCGGTAACTTTTCACTGCAATTTCACACTGCTGCTGACAACTTTTCAATGGGCCTTGTACCTAATTGAATATGTAAAACCGGAATGCGATTGAGTGTGAAATGAGTAACTCTCACACACACACACACATGCACAGAGAGAGCAGACCCTCTCACACAAAGGAAATACCACAGCAAGTTTGGTATAAAGAAAGTTTTCTCACAAACGAAATTCAATTGAAAAGTGAAGAACATTTTTTTCGCAAATTAAGTTTTCTACTTTTGGGTGCTGCCACAAATGAATAAGTGAATCAATGAGTGAGTTTGACTGTACCTCCTCCGGCCTCGGGAAGTTCGAATATATTTGGAATGTGTATTTGAGTAAACTTTGCTGGCTAATAAATTTCAACAAGAATAAGAGTTTACAGTTTGACAGCCACTGGGCAGAAGTGCTCAATTAACTTGGCCAGCTCATTTGATGACCTCGCCAACAGTTTCCGGCAAACGAGATAGCTAAATGAATTTGCTCAGCACAGCCGCACGCAACAGCAACAGGATAATAGTCCTTGCAATTTGATGGCCTCCTAACGAGCACCTTCTCCTCCGGCAACTGACGACAATCATTGTCGTTGTAGTTGTTGTTGTTGTTGCTGCTGCTGTCAGGCAATCACTAAAATTCATTAGTCGATGTTGTTGAGAGGCTCGTTAATATTTAAAATAGTTGCCGACAGTGTTGTGGGATAACTAAGCTAATTTCTGATGAGAATATTTTAGATTGGCAGAGTAACTGGAATTGAAGACAACAGCAATGAGAGAGTATTCAAATTGTTGTTTAAAATGAAGTTAATAATCACAATGAATAAACTTGAGGTGCTTGTTTAAGCATGCATTTAATACCATTCAATTCTGCATTATTATTAATAACAAGACTAGGAACAATCAGAGGACATAAGAACCTGCAAGGGTATACAACTTTCAACATGCTGTAGGTAGTCTTTCTTCCTAGTTTTGACTCAGTTCTGCGAGATGCGATGACAAGGTGGATTTCTTTGGAGCACCTATGAAGAGGCAAGTTAAATTAAATTGAGATAAACAGATATCGATAGTAAAACATGAATGCTTTTTGCCTGAAAAGAAAAGGAAAGAGGTTTCCTCTTGTTGCGTCAATTGACAGTTGTTTGTTGCTGGCTCTTTCAGTTTATTTCTAGGTGTTTTTCTTTTGAGCCAAAGGATCTTTTCTTCTATGACTTTGCTGGTACTGAAAGTGGACCGTCTTAGTATTGCGTAGTTCATTTTGCATTTTATTTACTGCTTCTGATATGCTGGTGCTGCTGTGCATTGAACGCATATTCTCTGGTGTAGTTTTTTATTTATGCATCTGAGGGAATCTCTTCAAGTTTTTCTGGAAATTCCTCACTTGACTGCGAGACGTGCAATAAAAGCTGCCTTCGGTTTGAAAATGCTCGACAGCAGCAGAAGGCAGCAGGCAAGGTGGAGCAAACATTTTTCCATCAAATAGTTTTCCGTCCATTTCTGTTTTATACTTGAGCGTTTTTTAATGCACACTTCAAGGTGCTGCTGCATTGTTGATAATAAAAGGAAATTGCTGAAAATCCAGAGAGAACACGAATAAAGCTTGAGCACAAATGCGTAAAAGGTTTTTGCATTCCTCCTAAATAGTTTTTAAAGAAATATAATCAAATTTTTTTATGTGGAAGGCATGAAATTATTTAAAAATTTCTATGAATATTTGCCGGCACTTTAAACAATATAAAGAATCCATTGGTGTCTCAACGGGTGCTCTCTGTTTTCCATGCTATTGCTTACATTTTTATTTTCTCTATACACTCTTTCTTGTGCTCTTCCTCTTTAATGCGCTTTCGCTGTGGGATGCGCGTCTATTGAAGTGAAAAATTGCTAATGGTCAACAGGCGGCGGCAGCGGCCACACAAAGCGCCGCCAATCGGCCATTTGGCCACGCCCTCCTTGTTGGCGGCCTTTAGCAATATAAAACTGTGACAGTCGCCTATGCTGTAAATTGCCGGGCTGTGATTTTAATTAAAAGGCACGAAGCCCTTACTGCTCCGCCCTTCGTTCCCTTGGCAAAGCTTCCCTGCCCTACCCCTCTCAATACTTCCCAGTTACAGTGAGTGCACAAAACATCGCACCATTTGGCCAAAGTCAAAGTCAAAGTTGAGTTGATTTTAGGGCCGTTTTAATTGCCCCAATGGAAAGCAGAGTAAAATCTAACGGTAAGTGAGAGAGAGAGGGAGACAGAGAGGAAGGGAAAAGAAAAAGAAAAACACAAAATATGCTACAGAGGGAAAGCAAAACGGAAAATGTATACAGTGCTCAATCAGGCGTGACAGCTTTATTGCACACAGGCCAAAGTGAAAATTTGAAATTGTGGCAAATATTTTGGCTGCATAAATATTGGCAATCGTTTTTTTTTTATTTAAATATTTTTGTCAGTGTAAACAGACAAGATTTCGAATACCCTGCAGTCATGCATTACCGTGTAGGGTTGCTGCAATCTCAATAAGTGAAACAAGAAAAGAAAGATTTAAATTTTTATAACATATTTCATTTATACATTTATTAAGTTGAGCTTCTGGAAGAGCATTTACTAGCCGTGTTAGCTTAATGAAAGTCCTTTTATTGAGTTTCATCGTTTTTTTTTGTTCTTTTTTTTGGTTTCGCTTAGTCAAACAAATCGTTAGCAATTGCATATTTCTGTTCCAGGGCCAAAGGCGGCGCAAAGCGATGAAACGATGATTGCACAATCAAATCAACGCTTTACGCTTGATTAACAGCATGTCATGTTTGGCCACACTATGGTCTTTAAGCCCACTGTGCACTGTGCTGGGCAATTATGAAATGTTGTACATAATATTTGTCGAATTTCCACATCAAATTTATTGTTTGATGGTCGGCAACAATCAAAGCTTGATGAACCGATGAGGTCAATAAAAAAATAGAGAATTTAATGACCGAAAGCACGACACTGCAAACGAATATTGAACTGTTCATTGCGCTTGTTTATTATGAGTTGAGCTACAGTTTCTTTTACTATTTTATTACATTCAAATAGCAGAAATTCCAGGCAAGTCTGAAGTGTTTCGTCGTATGATTTATGGCACCTCACAGAGTCATATTGTGCTCTGTATGTCACCGTAGCCATTTCCTTGGGTTTTTATGCCATAAATTGCAACCGCTATCATGCTGCTTGGTCACACGCGGCGTATGCTTGATGTTTTAATCGATCATACGCCGTGTGCACGCAATAACGTCTTTGTCTTTGCCTCACTCGCTTTGTCTTTACATTCGTGCGTAATTAAAGTGCGCTTAATTGACCGCAACTTTCTCGCGAACAAACCAACGCTGAAAGCAGCTTAACTCGCCATGTCCTCGCATTGCATGACGGCACGTTGCATGCCACGCATAATGTGTAAATAAATCAGAGAGAGAAAGAGAGAGAGAGTGGCAGACAAGCAGAGAGCAAGTGGTGGCAGTTCAGTTACACTCTCAACTCAATTCGAGCCGCATTTATGTATCATACATATTTCTCATTGCCTTTTGGCAATAGATTGGCGTTTTAATTGCAATTCGCACTCGAAATTGCACTGCCCAATTGTAAAATGAATAGTGCGAAATTGACGAGAGCTCAATTTCACGCCACACCATTTTGAAATAGACAAATGCGTGTATGTGTGTGTGTGCATTGCAAAGGATCGTCAATTATGTTGTTATAGCAAACTTGACTGATGTAATAACTACTTTTAAATATGCCATAACTATTTACTCAGCACGAATTGAATTGCATTGATAAGATTTTGCTTACTGCTGACAAGAATATAAATCAGTCAATTTTGATGTAAGAAAAACCCCAAAGGAAATGCAAACAAATGGGAAAACGAAGAGAAAATAAATCATTTTATCGCCTTTGGCGCTCGACTCTTGAGGATTGTGGGCGAATTGTAATCCGATCGCAGTGCAGTGGTATCTGGCACAGATTGCCAAGTGCAACGTTTGCAATTACATTGATACATAACATCAACTGCATTCTAATCGAGTTGATTTATGTGCCAGTAAAGCAACTCACTGAAATCGATACCTAAATTGGCAGCTGACTTACGATTTTCGAGTGTCAATTTTAACTATAGAGAACAGAGAGCAGAGGCCAGGCAAACATAGAATACTCTCTTCAAGGTATACGGAATTTAGAACGAAGTTGTAAAGGTTTCCAGAGACTTACTTAAATATAGATAAGGAATTCAGAAGAACCTTTTCTTAGTGTAATATGATTAATAAATATATAGTAAGATACATTTATATTTTTTTTCTAATATGGATATTATATCCCAGTTGATTTCTCTGTACTTTCCATAGTGTTGTCATAGTTATCTGCATTTATATTTCTACAACATTCTCTATGATAAATAAGAAAATACATTAGCTTAGCTATACTCTATAAAAAACAATTTACAAATTGTGCAAAGTTTTCAATTTTTAATCAACTCGATGAAAGCATTTACAACAGCCATTTGGGAATTTGAAGCAGCATTGAAAAGTGTCTGTGTGAACCATTTCCCCTGCTCTCTCTATCTCTCTCTGAAATGTTGCCTTTGTTTTAGTGCCAATATTGAGCGTTTAGTCATACACACACACACACACACACAGAGACAAAGAATGTGCGCATTTGGCATGCATTCAAAAAGTTGACAATACAAAAGCCATTGCGTTCGTCCTGTTGCCTGACATTGAAAAGTTTTGCGCTGGCCGTTCAAAACGGATGGCAATCAGTGTTGCAATTATGTGCAGCTCTTTCACTTTATGTGTGTATGTGTGTGTGTGTGTGTATTGAACTTAGCCGTTGACCTTAGCCTGCTTTCTGCCCTCTGCACACTGCACACTGCAGCTATACCCTTTTGCCGCACTCTTGGTCATTTTGTCATTTACTTGTTAGTGGCACTACAGGGCGAAAAATGTGTTGCATATTTTTAGGCTGGCGCTGACTCAGTCGCTGCCCTCGTGTGCCATTGCGTTCATGGCCATGACGCAACCGAGCAACGTTCAACGGCGACGTCAAGTGGCCCACTCGGTGTTGCACTTGAACCGTAATGAAAGCATTTGCTGCCACAGGGGAGGGATGGGAAGAGAGAGGATGAGAGGCAGACCCACACACTTGGTTAGTTTAGTGTGTGTGTGTGACATCTGACACTTCCCTGCACTTTTATAAAGCACTATACATAACATAACAGAACACACAACGTTTGGCTTGAGCCAAGCGGGCTGCAAATTTATGGAAAGAGAATTTATTATAATGGCATAAATTGAAATACATATTAAATATGAACATAATGTACATAGCAGGCTATAAATTATATTATAACTAGTTGCTATAATATACATAAGTATAATCTAACTAATAAAGTAGTTTATGGCTGCGCTTAAAACGTTTAGCAAGGCGAAGTTTACCTTTCTGGCTCGTTTAATAATGTTTAACTTTAATTATTGAGTTATTGAATAATTACAAAATATTATAATATATATATGTATATTGATTATAGCTGTGTTTGTAACTGTGAATTATATTATACAAATATGAAATTTATTATGCAATTATTTTTCAATTTGTTCGCATTTAAAGGAAAATTAAGGCAGTGAAAAGGCAAAAGAATGTTCACTTATATTGATTAAACACACAGCATGCACAGACACACCCACATACTTGTATCTGTCACATATCGATAACATTATCGTTGGCCTTTCTTTCTTTGTTGTAATTGGGCTGCCGCACATGCCGCATGCCACAGATTCAATGGGCCCGAAATTTCATTAACACTTCTGTCGCCAGGCGTAAAGCAAGTTCATTTATTTTTGGTCGGCCCACATAGCCTTGGCCTGAAAGGTGTCTGTGTGTATGACTGTGTGTGTGGTGAACGTGTCGTGCAACACACAATTCAACACATTAACACCTATTAGGGCGTAGCACACACACACACACGCACACGCAGAACAGAAGCAAACAGAACGCAATGCCAAGAAAAGCAGGAAGAACAGGAAAAGTCAAGCGAGCAGTTGTGAAAATGGCCACATAAATAAAAGCTACTGTCTGCCAAGTTATGAATAATCACGACAACAACAATGCTTGTGTGTGTATGTGCGTATATAGTGTGGCTGTGTGTGTGTGTGTTCGTATGTGTTGGCTATTGTAATTAAGCTTTTGGCTCTGGCAAAGGCAAGTGGCGTCGTCTGCATTTCAAAAAGGCGCCGCTTTGGGCTATTTTTATGGCCAATGCTGTGCAATGAAACGACATAAAGAGAGAGAGAGAGAGAGAGAGAGGGAGAGGGAGACAGACCTACACAGGTAGATAGGCATTAGCTCCAGCCAGAGCCGAGATAAGCTCAGGACAAGCTTGCGCCGTGCGCCATGTGCGTTGGCTATACAAATCTCAGAGTTAATTAAAAGTCATTAGTGTGCGGCATAATTGCAGCTAAACGAAATGCCATGCAGCATAAGCGAGTGCTAGATGAAGTAAAGAGTGGCAAAAGGCAGGGTAGGCTGAGAGGGGAAAACAGTTAGTAGATAAGGAGACATGTCTGCTGTATAACGTGAGTTTGAGTTGAATGGGAAAAGCGTAATTAGAAATTCGGTTTAATCTGAAGTAAATATGCCATTATTTTATAATCTTGATTGAGCTGCATGAATATATATATATATGTATATATATATATATATATATATATATATATATATATATATATATATATATATATATATATATATATATATATATATATATATATATATATATATATATATATATATATATATATATATATATATATATATATATATATATATATATATATATATATATATTTATAAAGATATATAGTATATATAGTAGGTATTTCCGAACTTTCTTGATTAAGTTTATTTATTAATAAATGCTCTATTCAAACTTAACTTCTAAAAACTGCAACAGAGTTAATTTAAAGAAGTTATAGATCTTTTTTGCTCTACCCTTAATTTAAAACGATTAAGTTTAAATATTTGAATATTCAATTGTGTAAACAGACTTAAAATTTAGCTTACTCAATAGTTAATTTGTTAGTTTATTTATTCTGTCTTAAAATACAGTTTTACTTAAGAGAGAACTGTCAAACCTTCTTCATCTTCTTTATATTATACGAGTATATGTAAATATTATATACATGCAATTTAAGAAACTCCTTTATTTATTTTTAAATTTATTATTTATTTATTTTAAATTCCACTTAACTCATTGTACATTTTCTCCCGTCTCTCTCTCTGTTTTTGCAGGTAAGCAAAGCCAAAAACTTTCCATAATGTTAAATCAAGGGGTGTGCTGTAAGTAAGTATTTATTGTTATTGTTATTGCGGCATGTCTAATTTGAATATGAAACGGGGCAGCGCAGAAAGTGCGCCTTGAGCCGTGAAAGTTGCCCAAGCTGGTGTCGTAACACAAAACCCTGAGCCATAAATCAAGTTAATGAACTGAGCGCACTCGAAAGTATGCTATATAGTTGCGCATACTTTACAAAGAGCTGAAGAGCTGCTTGCAGGGTTGGAAGGGGGTTGCTACAGGGGTGTTGCTCTGTCATCAAAAATTAATAAATAGGCCTCGCTGAACTCATTACAATGCGCAGCAGTCGAAGCGGAGCACAATGAATAAGTAATACTAAAATGTGAATACTACTTGAAGTCGCAGTGAGTCGCATCGATTCATTTCAAATTGAAACTGAATTGAATAGATGTGTCAAAGTGGCAGAGGGGAAATGCCCAGCATGGTCTCTCTCTCTCTCTATCTCTTTCTGTTTGAGCGACTCATGAAAAATGCAAGTGGAAAAAGCTGGCATGAAATGGGCGACGTTTCCTGTTGCAATGCTTCTCCCGCTGCCTTATCCTATTATCTTTTGCCAGCATTTCTTTGCATTATTTATTTTCGTTCTCTCTTTCACTCCCTCTCTCTCTTTCTCTCTTTTTTCTCTGTGCTTGTGCTTTGCTCTCTACTTTTTCTGTTATCATCTTCGCTGGAATTTGTCAGTTTTGCACGCAAAACGGCGCAGTTCCGGTCCCAATGTTCATTACGCCGACTTGGCTAACTTGTTGGACCCAACGCAGCCTGCAAATTACGGCTAACTTTTGTTTCTACTTCTCAACTCCTCCTACTCTATCTTTTCCTACTCCCTTTGTAGTATTCGCTGAGGCAAAGTTGGTATTCATTTTATTTATTTTTGTTTGTGTTGCAGAATACTTTACAAATTCAAGCAATTTTATTAATTAAAACATGTTCTATTAATTTGACATATGTTCTCTCAAGTTCTAAGTGAAATTTATAGAAATTAAAAAAGTTATTAACAGAAAAAAAAACTCTAACAAATGTTAATCATATTATAAGAACATTCTTTGCCATTCCTATTCAAATAAGAATCATAAATATAATTTCTCTTATTATTCAAGCATAAATATTTGCCATTATTTTTTAAGTATTTCCTCCTTCTTTTTCTGATTTCCGTTTGTGTTCACCGGAATTTCCTTTATAATTTCCAGTTTCTTATTTTTCATCTCGTCAAAAGAGGACACTTCAAAGTCTTCTTATTACGCATACGCAACGTCGCACGCGTCGACAGCATCAAAGTAGAAACGTTGCACGCACAGTTCTCATTTTGTGTGTAACTGTATTTCTCTTTAGAGTTACCATAAATTGAGTTGAGTGAGTAACCTGAGCTTGTCGTGGCAACACTTTATTATTTATTGCCATAATCATGTTAATGGCAACAGCGCGAGAAAAACGATATGATAATCATATTTATTAACATTTAACTTAATCACAATGCGCACAAAAGGAAACCAACCACAGCAAACAACAATAACAACAGCAACACCAAGAAATGAGCTGACAGAGTTGCTCTTTGATGTAAAAGATATGTAAAATTGGAATTTGAATAGGGTATATATTTAACAGAGAGCATGTGCTTATGTTGTTTTCGCAGAACTGAACATGTGTTTATATATTATATATATATTGTTTATTGTTAACATAAAGTGCACAAAACAGAAGACAGTTTAGGTTTACGTATTGTTTTTGTAATATAGTTAAAGTTTTATGTAAATCCAAAAGACACTTTGTACAGGGTATAGAAACTTCGATATAGTTAAGATCTCAAAAAAGTGCCTTCATATTTTCGTGATTGACACACGCACATATATTTTAATTTACATTTAATGCACACACTCACACACACACTGTCACACTCACCCACATGTGGCAAGTCTCTTAATTCTCTTATTCTTTGAACATATGTTTCCTCCCTTACTTTCTTTATATGTTATTTATTCGTCGCTTCGTCGTTGTCATCGTTATTTTTTGCCATCATTTTATTTTACTTGGTTTTCTTATTTTTCGTGCTGCTTTGCCCTGTTCTCGTTTTGTTTATCATGCTTACCCGCCGCTTGGCTTTTGCTCCTTCTTTCCCCCCTTGATTCTGGTTTAAGTCATGTGTTTGCATCCCATTAGCAGATAAGCAAAGTGCTTTACAAACATGACAGAGCAGGTGATTTGCCAAAAATGGTACAATTTGATAAATTTGAAATTAGCTTTTGCATATTTGAGAGATGGAAACAGAGAAAACATGCGCAGAGTATGATTTGTATAAGAACTGAAACAATATTTTGGAAGAGACTTTATTACAAAATTTGATGTTTGAAGGTAGCAATAAAAAGGAAACCTTAAAAATGATTTATAGACAAGCTATAATGCAGAAATCAAACCGATATATGGATCTTTAATTAACTTAAATGTTCAAATTGTAAAGTAAAAGATCGTTTAGCCATTTCCCTTCTTTTGATCACCAAGTAAGTTAGTGATGAATGCTGCTGGTCGAAGTTGGTTACTTCATGAATTATATGTAGTACAATCAAGCCTGCTTCTTGTCTTTCGACAAGTTTTATTGTGTTTGATAGAAAAATGATAAGTTATAATGCAGAAATCGAACCGATATATTGTTATTATTATTATTATTATTAATATTCCTACTGCATTAGATCTCTGCACAGTACAAAGAGCGACAAAACAAACTTAGTCCAACGACGATTTTACGCAATTAGAAACACATAAATTTTTCACACACCCCCATCAAATACAGACACACACATACAGCAAACACAGACATAGTTGCATACGGATGGATGTCTAAAGTGGCCTTCCTGTGTTTTACAGTTGTAAATGCGAGCAGAGAAATGTTGCACACATAAAACATTTTCATTTAATTGAAACAAATGCGTGCTGCGTATCAATTTCAGTAAACGGAACAACAACTGCGACAACAACAGTAACAGCTACAACTACAACTACAACTACAAGCACATTTAGCTAGTACAACTATTGTGCATGTGTGTGAGGGTGTGTGTAGTAAAGAGCAATAAAAACTAACGACTACAATAAGATCAGACTATGCCACAGATTGTTGCTGCCATCAACGCGGCGACAGACGACCCACATGAGAGACAGAGAAAGGGAGAGTGTGTGTGTGTGTATGTGTAAATATGATAACATTTACGTAAGTGTGTGTGTGTGGGTGAGTCTAAGGTGTAGGTGTGTGGCAGAGGATACAGCAGATAGATAAACACTAACGAGAGAGAGAGGGAAAGAGGAATGGAGGGAGCTAGAGAGACAGAAATAGAGATAGGGAAAGGGGAAGAGAGAGTGGGAGAGGGAGTGGGAAAGGGCGAGAGGGAGCACGTTGTCAGGTGGCACTTCGTTGGCAACAAACAAGCACATTTGTGTACCGTAAACTGTCACCAATTGAATGGCCGTCAATGGGGCACCCCAAAAAAAATGCTGTGCCCCGTCAAGCGCTATCAAAATCTATGTAAATTACACACAATCATCGCCATAATATGCTAGTCTCTCTGTACGTGTTACTAACTAAGTGTGTGTGCGTGAGTGTGTGTGTCACGTTGTGTGTGCCATAAAATGACACCGAACACGAGCTGTCAGATAGTCATTTTATGCCCTGTCCACCATTCACATAATACTACATAACATGTCTGTGCTTGCACAGCGACAAGCTGTTTTTCTGTCCCTATCGAAGTGCGACTGTACTCAAAATTTAGGGAGACCAGAATAAAATACAGCGATTGAAGAACGTAGTAGATGGGAAAAGATACGAATATTGAATAGAATTGAAAGGTAAAGAAAAAGAGTGAAGATAAAATTGCAGAATGAAAGAAAATTAAAGATTAATGAAGATTACCAAAGAGAAAACACGAAGAACATTAGAATGAAGGAGAAATTAGTGGTAAACCAACTTATGCAGCATTTGCTGTTGGGAATTATAAGGCAATACAAAAAATGAAGAAGACAATTAAAGATTAAAAGATATTGAACGATTTTTGAAGATATCTGTAGAAAAGGTATAAAGACCATAACATAGAAACAGAAATAGTGGTAACACAATTTATGCAGAAATAGGTGTTGGGAATTATAAGGTAAGAAAGGAAAATGAAGATAACAATTGAAGATTGAAGGACAGTGAGAGAATTTAAAAGATATCCGAAGAGAAAGTATGAGGAAGTGTTACAGGGGATGAGAAATAGTTGGAAAACAAATTGTGCATAATTAGCTGTTGGGAATTAGAAGGTTTTTTTTTAATTGGCAAAAGGGTATCTTGCTTTCCTTACTAAACGCTACAAGCTCCGTCTAGCTCTATTTAAAATATGGTTAACAAACGAATTTGCTTACTTAAGCTTAAAGAGTAAAGGAAGAGCTTAGACTCTTCCCAAATGTGATCATCAGTTCACAAGGAACCCTCTATATTTCTAAGACTCTACACGCAGAGATTTAGTAAAGTTAATCTCTTGTATCAATATAAAACCCCAAGACAATTCTCCGCTAGTTTTTAGTATCTTTAATGACTTCAGACTCGCTTAGTTGTGATAACCATTGGTGAAATGATCAAATTGTTGTTGCTTGTTGCTGTTGCTGCTGGTGCTGGCACTTTGGGCATACCAAATGCTTTGTGGTGATTGCACTGCACTCGTTATAGTCGCGCTGGTTCCGGGCGCACCACGTGCTCCATCTCTGCCACGTGGTCCAGGCGCTCCAGGATAGCCACGTGGTCCCGGTGGTCCAGGTGGTCCTGGTGGGCCAGGAACTGGTATTGGTATATAGCCGCCCGATTGGGTGTCTTCCTTCTGGGCAACTGACTCACTGGGCAGCAGATTGAAGCCCGGCCAATTTATAGCCGACTGACCCTGGAGATTGAAACCCAATTGGACTCGTGGCACCACAACAAATTGGCTGCCACTGCCCCCGTTGCCGGCAATGCGATTGGATGTGGCGATAATCGGTGGTCCATAGGCAACTGGCAGCGCGGTCAGCTGAGGCAGTTGGTACTTGATATTCTGATCGTTGAGCATGGGAATCGTATTGGAGTAGAGATAGTCGGGCACCTTGCGTGAATCCTTGTCGGGGTTAACGGGCTCGTTCTCAACAATCTGCGGCTCATGGAAACTGGGTTCATTCTCCTGCTTGGCCTGCTTAACCTGTTCGCCAGGCGCATAGAGCACCAGTTGCGGGGCATTCTCCTGCTCACCGCCTTCGGGAGTGGAGCGTGCCACGGCCTGTACACGATGCAGTCCAGGCATGCGTGCCTCAATCAGGCAAACGAGTCCAAACAGGAAGACTACAAAAACGAAGCACAACATTATAAAATTGTAAATGAAACTTAAACTTGACCTCTCTTACCAAATAACTTTACGCTGACTCTCATCTTGGTTAACTGTGCTTTCATGGCTCTGGTACTGCTACTTTTATACCAAAGTTCCCTGGCGATACAATCAATACATTCGTTCTTGGTTCTTAGAAAGGCTACGCAATTTTTGTATGCCATTAATTTAGTTAGTTTACTTCAGTTCAGTCAACTCAAGTTTGCAACTAATCAATTTGAACTGCCTAACGAAGCGATCGACTCATTTTATTTTATAACTGGGTCAGTCTTCAAACAGGTTCTACTCTGTCTTATCTATGCTCTCATGATCTATCTAATTATTCACGGGTGTGTCGACAGTTTAGCTTCTACTTGGAATAATTGTCTAATAGAAAATAAAAGATAGTGGGGAGAGCAGTGCTTAGGTAATTTTTTAATATCAAGTGAGCTTAAGTTTTGGCTGAGAAAGAAAGAAGAAAGTTTAATGATCTTCTTTATTGTGAATCACACAAAAGAAGAAGACAATTCAAATGATATGACATGAATAATGAAATTAGTTATTCTTTTTCTAGTGAAAAGATTTATAAAATACATAAGTTTCCATCTCCAGATCCGCCTTCATTTAAACCAAACTGGTTATAATTTCAGAGACCTTTTTGCGGAAGTATGCTCTAATGGAACTGATAATAAAACAATCACATGATTATTTGCAATGCATTTGCTGGATTTCTATAGCTAAATTTCACATGGAATTTCGTAATATTTATGCCAAGCCACCATCCAACACCATCAGTGGTCACCCCTTTTGGGCATTTTGGCATTTCCTACTTTAAAAAACATTCATTCTCATCAAGCAGACAACTGAAAACAATAAAACAAAACCAAAAGCGATACAAAAAGGAATCACAAATAGATATAGTATATATATAGTGGTGTTGTAGTATATGATATAGTATGTATGGAAGGGTATATGGCGTAGCAAAGGTAGTATATGACAGTCCATGAAAGCGAAAGTTCAAGCGAGATACTTGTGCTACTTATCAGCCTGGAGGCATGTACATGTATCCAGTGTTGCACGATTATATATATAAATATAGCAACTTGCAAGAGGAAAAACAAAGCCCGTATTTAATTGAATTAAATCAAAGGCAAATGCGACTACAACGGCGAGTGGAACTGCTACAATTAACTTGAGTTTAGAACAGGAGGATGAGCCGATGTGTGTGATGGTATTCAGCATGATCAGCAACGGCTCTGGGGTTGCAGCAACCCTCTCTCTATCGCATAATTGAGGGCACTACGACAACCGACCCGCATATGGATGTTGCAGTCGACTAAAACGAATTGAATTTTCAGTTGCAAACAGTTGAGCTAGTTGCGCCGTGGCGTGCGCGTCGTTGGGCGCTTGTCGCCTCGCCACATCCAGCATTTCGAATCGAATTCGGTCCTTTGTCCTTTGTCGCGCCGGGATGTGGCAGCCTCGTTGGCTGTTGCCACTGTGGCTTGTCGTGGCAATTGTTGCAACTGTTGCCGCGGGGAGCAACGGTGGCCCCAGCGCAGGTCAATTGCGTCGCATTTGGTTGCAAGATCATTGCACGGCAGGCATTTGCACGGGCATCGATATCGGTCGCAATGATTATGTCATCTTGTCGCAGGCACCGATTGCCAAGCAACTAATGCTGACCTTCATCAATTCGAGTATTGCCAAGATACCGCATCTGATGTTCGATACATTTCCCGATCTGCAACTGCTGCGCATGGAGAACTGTTCGCTGGAGGCATTCGAGAAGCCACAATTCGAGGGTGCCAGCAATCTGATGAGTCTCTTTCTGGGCCACAATCGTTTGCATGACATACCCAAGAACATATTTCTTGGCGCCGACAATTTGGCCACCCTGCACATGCAGCATAATCTGCTCCGCGTGCTCCACAATCACAGTTTCCATGCGCTGAAGGAGCTGAAGGAACTTTCGCTTGCCGACAATCAGCTGGAGCAGTTGCCATTGGGTGTGTTTGCCGGTTCACGCAAATTATTGGATCTGAATTTGTCTGGCAATCGACTGGCAGCACTGCCACGTGGCATATTCGATAAGAATTTGAATCTGACACGCATCAATTTGTCGCAGAATCGTTTTGTCGCCTTTGAATCGGAACTGCTGAAGCTGCAGCCCCGCCTGGCCATGTTGGACATCTCCGGTAACATTCTGCAGGAGTTGACATTGAATTTTTCACAACTGGAGCTGGCTGTCTTGCACGGCTGCGATCTGAGACGACTGACAGTCTATGGGATTGTCAAGGAATTGGATTTGCACAACAATTCACTGCGAGAGTTGCCGCATTTGCCGCAAGCCAGCAATGTGACCAGCTTGGACTTGTCGCACAATCCATTGGGCAATCTGCAAGGCAATCCACTGCGACGTTTCACAGGACTGTTGCGTCTCAATCTCTCGGCCACCAATGCGCATGAGCTGGCCGAGGGTCTGTTCAAGAAACAGACGCAACTGCAAATGCTCGATATATCGGCGAACACAATCTACTCGCTGAAGATCACGCTCTTCGACAGCCTCAAGGCTCTGCAGTATTTCTACTTTCAGCAGAATAACTGGAACTGTGACTTTCTGCAGTTGCTGATGAGTTCGTTTGTCAAGCGACGCGATATATCCTTCATGGAGGATGTGACGGCACCCGAACTAGTCGATGATTATGTCGATGGTATTGCCTGTTGGTACGAGAGCGATAAGACCTCTAAGAAGTGTGACTCGGGCGGCTCGGGTAACTCTGATGCAGCTCTCGAGCTGTCGATCGTACGCAACGAGATCAAAGCCTTCACCGAACTGGTCGAGAAGAAGTTCGTCAAGGTCTATCGCATGCTGGAGGAGATGAAGCTCAAGCTATGAGCGTGTGTTTTTTTTTTAAATATTCTATTATATTCTTTATATGATGCCTATTCACGCATCGCATATCTAACCAACTATATAATCAACTGGATATTACTATCTAATCAAAATATCCTCTATTTACTCGCATCAAGACAAATTTGGTAAAAGCAAGAAACGTTTAGTATTTAAGATGTATTACAACTTATAATAAAGCGCAAGGCACTCTTTGGGAAAAAACAAGAAGATAAACTATTTTTATTTATGAAACATTAGTTTGGTTTTAACAGATCTTATCTAGGAATTGTAGTAACCTTGGAGAGGGTATTCTGGGTACTCAATAGACAGTTTTAAACCCCGTAAAAAAACAATTTTGATTAACAAAATAACACATCTCTTACTATACCAAACTACCGAGAAGCTTTCAGCTTTAAATTTTGATTGAAAACATTTGCGATATTTAAAATCGAAATATATTTTATAAAGCCGAAAAGCTCGTTTGTTATACTACATGGGTGTATTTTGTAAATATCATATGCATTTAATGTCCGTTGCAAAAACACTTTATGCATATTTCAATGTTTTTTTGATCTGGCATAAAAACAACAACATGCCAACACCCATGCACACCCAGACAAACACGCATACACATACACCCCATAAGCGTTAAAAGAGCTTATCATGCCAAATAGTTGACACCGGCAATAAAAAATGCAGCTGCGTATTTTGCGGTATGCCGAAGAAATAATACTCTATGGACATAAATACACTAGTTCTGTAGATCAATTTAAATTTCATTACCTATACCCAAATATATTGTATATGTTAGGAATAGCATGTGCATGCTGCAAACATCTGTTGCAATCGATTACCCGCATTATTAATAATGCCCTCAAACTGTCTAAGAGTGCATCTATAACACTCTGTCCATCTATAACACTCTCTATACATGTATTTGCAATTGGATAAACCATAAATATTTAAAGAGCAGTAAAACCATAAAATGTATTTCAATAAAAAAATTGTTTAATGAAAGTTATCAGAGTAATCGCACAACGGCGAGACGGATAAAAGCGAGAGAACGAGAGAGAAGATGAACAGAGAGAGTGAGCAAAAAATGCGACGATAACAATGACACTTAAAAACCGACAAAACTTAATTAAATGCAGACACACACAGAGAAAAAGAGACAGAGCAAGAGAGACAGAGACAGAGAGACAGAGAGTGGTAGAAGAGGAGGAAAGGGAGGATGTATGCCAAACAACCTCCCCGTAAAGCGGCTTGAAAAATAAATAAACATCAGCATTATTTTTTATGGCAAGGATAATAAATAAATATATGTATGTACATACATATAAATATTAATATCTATACATTTAAAATTCTTAAATATGCACACACACATGCTCAACACACACATACACATACCTACACAACTCATATTAATAAATGGCAATCAAGGCGTATTTAAAAGATAAGTCGACTTTGCTATCAATTGGATTCCAAGGCAGGAAGATGTTCAGTTCCGTTGATACAAATTGAATTTTAATTGTTATGTCTGAGTGAAGTATCAAATAAATCAAGCAAAAATGAAATACAATTTGCTATATGGAAATTTTGTGAGAAATCTCACTTGAGTGAATAACGAATAAGGAACATTCAGTTAGCTTGAATTCAACAATAAATAAACAATAAATGTCTATGATATTTGTGAATCCAAGTTCCGAACGTATCAATATTCTACAATAAATAACTTAAAAATGCTTACTATTTGAACTTTAAACTGCGATAAGAGAAGAGAAAAATGTTGCAACTAAAAGCGCTATAAAGTATGCAACAGATTTTAAAGCTTACGCCATTAAGACGCTAGCATGCTCGCCCTTTTCACTACTCTGCCTCCCTCTCTTTATTTTCTGCTCTGTTCTTGTCGCCCTTGTCGGTCTGCTCTCTAACTGTAAGACGCTTGTGAGCAACTTCCGTTTCCGTTATCCGACGCGTCGACAGAGTTGTCGTCGTTTGTTTTTGCCATTGTTGCAGCGCAACGCGGCAACGTTATTTTGGCAACGTTAACGTGCTTACGTTGCGCAACATATGCGCAACAATTTATCCCAGACACACCCACACCCACACACACACACCGCACTAACACTCAACTGTTGTAGCTTCTTCTGTGCATCTTCAACTTAATTCATTTTGTTCAAGTTTATGAAAATGTTGTTATTGCTGCTAAAACACACAGTTGTTGTTGTTGATGTTGAGGTTGCTGCCGCAGCTCATTAGGAAAACAAAAGCTGCACTCAAAAGTTTCAGTGTTTTGGTTAGTTTGCACTGCCACTTGATGGGCATACCCTGTAAATAAAGGACAGACGACACTATACTAATATTTAACAAGTGATGTGAAGATATTCGTTCAATTAACTATAAACTTGCTATAAACTCGTACGTTATTCAATGTCTATTACTGTATTTTCTACTTTGAACTTTCTAGAGTATTTAGGGTATCTTCAATTCATGCAGTCTCCGTTATTTCACCCTTCTTGTTGTTGTGCTTATAGCCATTGTTTTAATTAAGTGAATTTTATTAGCCAAATTTTACAAGTACGCTTAGTTCTCCCTCCCTCTCAACGTTTATTGAACTTTTGCGCTTTTGAATTATTAATTATATTGTTTTACAAGTCGTTCCTGGCAACAGCTGCTGGCCCCCATTTCATTTTCACACAGCCGCTTGAGCTTTGCGGGGGCAAAGATCGAAGGATTTGCCGCCATAGAAAAGTGTTGAATGCCTCGAGACAGACAGCTTAAGCTATTGAGAACGCCATTTAATAATAATAATAGCATTAAGAGAGAAGATTTTAAGGCAAATTACGTTACTAGAGAGTTGAATTTCTATACATTATTTTGTTTTAGGGATCAGATATACTGTTTTAAATATAAACTTATGAGTATCTCGTTTGGTTTCTGCTTCAGTACTATTTCCGAATACTTATAGTGTCATATTCTTACTTCAGTGTACGTTTCTATGATGTATTCTATAATTTACAATATATTTACAGAGTATTTTCTGCTTAATGTTGGTTGAAGTATTAACAATCCCAAAAAATAAACCAAATAATAAGCATCAAAATTAAATAAACAATTTAACATGAGTTGCAGCGGCTTCTCATGTGAGTACTCATAAGTAGCCGCATGCTCTTTGATGCTCAAAAAAATAATAATAAATAAATGAAACATGATATACCATATGCACACTCAGACACTGTGAGAAATGAATTGCGTGTTTATTTATTTGGGGGCAAAGTGCTTACTTGGCACATAAATAAACTCGCATTATGTTATTATGGCTAAGGTAATTGATGCTTGAGGCAGCTCGTTTACAGATTTGCAAAGAGCAAAGAGAGACGCAAAGAAAGACAAATGCATACTTAACGAGTGGAAAACAGAGACGGAGCACAAATGGATTCTTTATGATGAGCAGTAAAAAGTGAAATATATTTTAATGGGATCACAAATTATAGGATATTTCACGCACACTTGCATATCAGGCAATTATGTGCGAATTAGCATTGTTCTTTCCTTTTCGTTCTCTATCTCTCTCTCTCTCTCTCTCTCTCTTTATCTCTCTATTTTTATCCTTTCCTCTCTGCCTGTTTTACTGTCTCGTTTGTAACCATTTCTTTACACTCTGTGCGCAATTAGACATGCTGTGAAATTAAAAAAGTGAAGTCTGCTTTTAGGCGCACATAAATAAAACTTAATTACCAAAAAAGAACAGCTGCTCAGCAAAACCAGATGCTGATAAGCACTGGCCAACTACTGTGTAGTTGAATGCCAGCAAGTGCTCGACTGCTGGTTACCCTGTTAGAGCTGCATGTTTTAGAAATATCAATAGAAGACCCGCTTATATTATAAGTTCTTTTATATGGTTAATATTAAATTAGAAGAATATACTATGTAAATGAATATTTCGAATGTTTGATTGATTAACAATAAAGTTTATTTTTTTATTATTTTATTATTATTTTTTATATTTGCTTACCTCTAACGTGGCTTATACCTTATTCATTGACATAATACACGCAACAAATTGTTGTAAATAATAAATATATTAATTTTCATATTTATTTCATCTTCCTTATGCTTTCACTACCCTGCTGTCGCATTAAAATTCAATGTTAACCGCATTTGTAGGCCCCCTTAATTGGCCGGCATGAATAATGCGTGTGGGTGTTGTGAATAGAAATATGAATGTACTCGGTAGTTGTGCGTTTGAATGCTGCCGAATTGTCGTTAGTTTCGTATGTATGGAGCAGAAGAAGCAGCAGTAGGAGGCTGTCGGCAGTTAGCTGCGGCTAACGAGGCGTATGCGCAACATGTGTATGCATAAATTCACGCTTAATTAGCAATACGCTAGGCAGGCAGGCAAACGCCCAGCCAAACAGGTGCTGGGCGTGGCGTGCAGGCAGCTAATTAGTGTTATTTAACATACACGTCTGTGTGTGTAGCTATACTGTGTGTGTGTGTGTGTGTGCGTGCACTCACGTACAGATTTAAGCTGGTTTACTTCTTGGCTGCTAATTGCCAAAAGGAAATTATAAAAAATTATTTGACTACTTTGGCGCAAATTTAATTTTGCCACGCGCCACGTTTGTTTTTCCCCCGTCCCTTATTAACTGGCTTTTTGACGCAATTATGTTGCCACATTGCTCCACCTGGTTGTAGGGGGGAGGAGGGAGAGAGAGAAGGGGACAGCACGCTTTCTGTACGTGTCTTTAGCGCTGCTGCGGGAATCATGAGAGACTCATGTTCTGCAAGCATTTGTCTGCTGTTGCACGCACGTTTCATCTGGCAACGAGCTGCAGCAGAAACAACGCGGCGATGCTGCACACGTGAGACAGACGAATCAGACAGAGAGAGAAAGAGAGAGGAAGAGGAAGAGGAAGATAGAACAAGCGAGACTGCTTGTGTGCTTGGTGTTTTCTAACTTTTAACCAAATTGTTTAACTAAGTAGTAAAAGCGCATAAGCACACACATACTCAGACACACACACACACTTACACACAGCGTGCACCCGTATAGCTTGTGGCAGTTAAATGAAAGCCTTCATTGTAGTAGACCCTGAAGAGTTGCACTTTTGCTCGTTAACTACTTTGTTACCCTGGGAAGAATGATTTAAGAAAAGTTTCACAGAAAGCTGTCACTATAAATATTGTAGATAAATGACTAATTTACTAACTATACTAACTTAAATTACCCAAACGATGATCCAAGGCTAATCATTAAACTAGTCAGTTTTAAAAGTTAGAAAGAACTGATGCTGAAATGGAATAGAAATTCCAATATTAAAAGCAGATAACTTGAAGCTTTGAGTAGACAGAAAAATCCGTAAAATAATTGAACAGGCCATGCAAATAAAGCAAAAAAAAGAGAGGGGGAAAGAGTGTGAGGAAGAAGGGGAGAGCGAAAGGAAAAAAAGGGAGAGAAAGTAGAAGAGAAGTGGAGAAATGGTAATTGAAAGGTTTACAACATGCAGGGGAATATTTTCAAGCAATGCCAACGACTATTCGACTATGAGTACTATGAGTATTCGTCCGAGTATTCAAATTGGCATTGAGTTCCCTGGACAATAAGCTGAGCGAACTCAACAGGATTAGCATTGCAATCCATTGTACTCAATTCTCATTGCTTATGTTTCTCCCTCTCTCACTTCTCTGTATCTCTCTCTCTCTTTGTCTTTCTCTCTCCTTCTGGCTGTCTCTATCCCTGTTTGGTCATTGGAGTCAGCATAAACTATCGCCCAAGGAGTTGAGTTAAGCTCGACATGACAAATCATTTACTTATTATGCCTTGGCAATGAAGAATAAAAAATGGAAAGCCAAAGCAGGAAAAACAACTTCTTTTTTTTTTATACACGACATGGCACAAGGAGCAGAGGGCGTAGGAAATTTACCAAAGATTAGATAAAAGTATTTGTTGGTTAGGTGAAATGCAGCTTCTTCTCTCTCTCTCTCTCTCTCCTCCTACTCTCTCTCTCTATTTGACTCTGTTTATTCGCATGTAGACCTGACATGGCACAGCTCATAGTAAGTACATATAGATTCCAATCCAGTGAACAATGCACGGTATAAAAACCGAACCACTCAGGCCAACCATATACGTTCATCTCTTTCCCTCTCCATCCAGCTCTCTCTCTCTTCCTTTCCCTCTTTCTCCCTCCCCCTCTCACTTGCTGCTACTCTAACGCTGTGCTGCATTCGCATGGAATGCGCAGCTGGCATTTGCCCATTGCCTTGCACAATTTATAGCATATCTATGGGGGCTGTGTGGGGTAGCAGTCTTAAGTGCGTGTGTGTGCGTAATGCCAAGTGAGGAGTGGGGAAGTGGGGGGGCTGCACGATAACAAGCGTTGCCTGCTTGTTGTTGCTTGAAATCTTATAAATTGCAAATTGAATTTAACGATAAACATCGAAGCGCATATCGGAAGAACGAGAGAGGGAGAGAGAGGCAGAGAGAGATGGAGTGGGAAGCAGAAAGGATGTTCAGCACATCGAACATTAAGTGGAGCTGTATACAGAGCAAAAGCACTCGGACAAAATGTTTGAATCTTTATTATAGTTTCAAGTGAGAGAGTTGTGAGTGCAAGCTTATCGACTTCATATTTTTCATTCCAGTTTATTTCAGTGTAAGCTTAATAGCTGAACGCATTTTCTTGCAGTGCAGTGCAGTGGCATATTGAAATTACACTCTCCATTGTTATGCTATGCCACTTATTTATCTTCTTCTTCAACTGATGCCGTTCCTGCTGCTGCTGCAATTGACACTGATTGTGCTGCAAGTTGAGAGGCAGACTTAGCTGTGGGGAAGGGGGGTGGGTTGAGTGCTGCATTACATATAGTATACAATAGATAAGCCAGGCTACTTGCTGCACAATCAGAGCAACGAACAAATTTATTGTCTAAATTCTAAATTGATATTAATGCAATTTCCTTCTTCCCTTTTCATTGCAGGTGAGTCGCTGATACCTCTGCCTCCCCCCAGGCTCTCCTTTCCATCTGAAGTAAAGTGCTCAAGTCAGTTTACATTAAGCATTTGCCACTCAAACATGCCACAAGCACTTGCCCCAAGTAACACACACACACACACACACGCACATAATTCATTTAACATTTACAACGCACACACACACGAGACAAGCAATTATGTTGTGAAACTTACCAACCAAATGGGCGAGGGTGGGCACTAAAGTTATTCACAAACTTCTTTAGCTGCTGTTGCTGTTATTGTTGTTGCTGCTGCCACGTCCCACTGCGCCCGCCTGGCATTTTGTTCATAATTTATAAGCCTCGCAAATGCCAAAAATGGAAAGGGAAAAGAAGAAACAAATAAAACGCAAAGCTCGAGCCAGACAGCGTGGCGTTGGCCGACGACACGCCCCCTTTGGCGCTCAACCAGCTGGGCGAAAAAAGGGTAAGGCAAATCCAAAAGGCAACAAAAAAAAGAAAGGCAACAGCAGCGGGAGAAGAATGTGGCAGCCAAAAGTCAAAAACTAACTGGCTTTTGTTAGAGTCGCGCCATGTGGCCATTACGGATGTCTGCGTATGTGCGAGTGTGTGTGTGTGCCTGCTAAGGGTGTAACGACCGGAGTTTAGACGCATAAGCGTATGTGTGCGTACGTATTAAAGTCTGTGTGCATACCCTGTAAAATAGTAAGACAAGCTGGGTATGCAAGAGAGTGAATGTGAATTGCCTTTGCTATTGAAAACATAAAGAATATTCTAGGGTATATAAGAGTTGCATAATTTCATTAAGTAGCATTCTATTTAACTTATGCATAGTAACTTAACCAGTGTTACTAACCACACTAGTGTAGACAACACTTAAATGCATTTAAATCCAACCAAAACTTAGCATGAAAATTAAGAATGAATTGATACATTAAATGATTTGATGAATTGAGCTAATAACTATCTTTTTCTTCTAATAATTCCTACAAATAGTGTGTGTTATAAACAACACTGTTATGTTTTGAGTGTTCTAGACAACACTAAAAGATGCTGAGCTCTGTTGTAAAATATATACTTACAAGGAGTAGAATATACTTCATTTGTTATTAATGTTCCCTATACAAATTTCACATTTTACAAACTAGTGCTTTTAATAACACTGAATGCATTATTAACGGCTGAACGAAATTTCTTTTAAACAGGGTTAATGATAGTGCCGTTTGCAAGTGATATTTCCAACTTGAATATTTAATTTCCTTTGCCCATTTGACCCTTTTCCATTTACAGAGTATGTGGGCGAGTGCCTTAGCTTAGTTGCCTTAGCTGTCTGCCTTTATTTGTCCCTTTGCACGTTCCCAAGTTTAACCTTTTACTCCCCTTGGCCACATTGTTGTTGCTGCTGTTGCTGTTGCTGTTGCTATCATTGTTGTTGCCCCTATTGTTTCTTGTTATTATTGTTATTGTTGTTGTCGTGCGCGCATAAATAATTCAGCATACAGACACACGCAAGCACTGCCGGCATGTCCTTTGTTGTTCCTGTTGCTGCCGTCCTGACTTTGCCCACCTTTAAGCGAGGTTTCAACTGATTTGTAGGCATTTTGCACTCTGCTGATTGTCTCTTTGCACTTTTCTTCTTTCTCCTCCTTGTCCATTACCTTTTTGGGGGGTAACTTTTGGGCAACTTTTTAGCTAAACTGATGCCAAAATATATTGCCTATCTGCAGTTTTTATCACACTTCCTCCTTCTCCTTTTGGCAACGAGTCTGTTTCATAAATTTTATAAAATTCACGGCCCGATTTTTCGCTTGTCGCAGCAATTATTCAGAAGGCAGTTTCTGGCACCCACAAAAAGTACTTTCCTAAGCGATTTCTCAATTTGCATATGCTACACACACACACACGTGAAGATATTCCCAGCAGACACACACATACACTGGATGCCCACACTCCATTCCATTCCCATTTGGGTCCCACTTGGGGAAACTCTCAACTTTCTGGCCCCATCGTCTCTGACAGTCAATTTGTTCGAATAAATTGAATTATGTTGCGTGTTCTCAACGCTCTCTCTCTCTCTCTTTTTTTTTGCCAGCCCTCTGCCACTGTCTGCATAGTTTTAGCCTAAAATTTGTTGCCGAAAATCCAGTTGGGAACAGCTTTTGCCGTCTGTTGCAAAAAGCTAATCAAATTGCGTCACATGTGACATGTCTAATGGCCAGTTTTAATGGCCTTTAATCACATTAAGAGAGACAGAGAGTAGAGTGTCAAAATGTTGTATCTCACTTCCATTATGCGTAGATATTCCATGCACAAACTTTGCCTAAACTGATTAACTACATATGAAAATTTCCATCAAATTGTTTGGCAAAATATGCAGAGATTCCCTACCGGAAAATGTGTTGCAAACACAAACAAACCAAATGAAATGAAATGAATCAAAGAAAAAAGGGTTTAATATTAAATCCAATTCAATTGCCTTCGCTACGGGGCACTGCATGAAGCCCAAAGTAATTTGTGCTGGCCAAAACATTTAGAAAAAGCAGTTTAATTTTCGAAAAAAAAAAAAACGCAGAAAACATGCAATGCAACGCGTAACTCATAATGAGATACAACATTTTTCATAACGGAAGCGTAAAGAAAAAGCGGAAATCCAATTAAAATTTTTGCTGCTTCCGTTGCGCAACAAACAAAGCCACAAAAAAAGTGTACAGAGAGTGTTAGTAGGGGGGAGGGAAACACCAGTGAAAAGAAATGTTAAAAATATTGCGAGTTTTTTATTGCATTGTTGAGAACTCGCCTCATTATGCCGAGCACAACATGTGGTATACTTAATATGCCTGCTCGCCTGCATCACAAGATTGTTAGGCATAAATTTTTGAAACATTTAAGTGCATATTGTATGGGCTGCTCGTAAAAACTTAGCCAAAGCCGTCGTCAGTCTTCAGGCTAATGAAGAAAAAGCCAATTGAACCCGGCCGACTGTCGCGACGGGACTGTCACTTGCCCCACGTTGGGCGCCATTTTATGGTAGTCGCCGTTAATGCTCGAGCAGTATATGGCCTAGAACGGTACATGGCTGCTTAATTAGATTCACAGCAATTCGGCCACTTCACCCCGACGTTGTCAAGTTTCGGGAAGCAGGAGGATGTGAAGGAGGAGTAGGGGAACCTTCATTCTATTTTAGGGTGCGCATAAAACGTAAGAGCCATAAACCTTTTCTCCAGCCGCCAGCTTGTTGGCCACGCTAATGGAAATTAATATATGTATACGACAGAGAGAGACAGAAAAAGAGAGAGAGACAGACAGGCAGAGTAAATGTAGGAAAATTGTTAGATACACGCTCAAGCCTTGAGGTTCTTCTGGCGAGTTCAGGTAACTAGGCTATAGTCGTAAGTCACTTAATTGACTTGCCGGCAAAGTGAAGATGCGAACTAAGTACGGGTAAATTAATGCTATTAAACAAAGTGCCCTAAACGCAAGATTAACTTTGCCTAGTCATGCCATGCTTATTATTTGATTTTTATTAATTTTAGTGCAGTAAAATATCGCGTAAATAAAGCGAGAGAGAGAGACACCATCGAAAGCGTTCGTTCGATGCGAGCAGCTAAAAATAAAAGTTATCCACAGTAAATGGAACGTGTCAAGTCGAATTAGATTGTTCATCTCATTCGGGATATTCATTTTACCAAAAATATATATTCAAGAGAGCACGCTAATGGGTATAGACAGTCGATGGCGAAGCCTCTCTCAGCCCTGACCTGTCGCTGTCAATAAACCGAAAAAGGGCAGTAACATATTTAACGAAAATCGAATGATACACGATGGCAATGCATAAAACTTATCCTCTAATTGGACCCTATGTAACTTATTTCTATTAAACTTTATTATCTTTGCATGGAAAATTAGATGATGCACCAGATATATTGATGGGTAGAGGGTGATGCAGATTTTATACCCTCTACCTTGAGAGAATGTTTACAACAGACAGAATGACAGCGTCTTCGACCCCACAAAGTAAATACATGTTCATAATCAGCCGAGTTGAATTAGCCATGTCTATCTGCATGTCTGTCTGTCCATCTGAACATACGAATGTCTGTCTGTTTGTCTGTCCGCCTGTCTGTCTGACTGTCTGTCTGTCTGTATGTCTGTCTGTCTGTCTGTCTGGGTCTCCATCTGTATTTATATCTGTCTGTCTGTCTGTCTCTCTGTCTTCTGTATGTGCGTTCCTATGAATGCCTAGATCTCAAAAACTAGGACTACCAAATTTTGTTAGAATATGTTTTATTATTCCGTGCAGATCAAATTTATTTTAGAATTTGGCCACGCCCCCTTGCGAGCTTGTTCTCATTAAATTACATTAATTACATTTAAAGAACATTTAAATACATGTGTTTAACATTTAACACAACGCAGTTAAAACCCATTAATAGCACAAAATCTTATCAGTGATTGTAGTTCAGCTGAGCCAAAGTCACCAATACAAATAACATCGTCAATAGTACGTAAAAAAAAGTGACAGCTGTTAAAAAGTGACTTTCAATTAATGCCAAAGTCGACGTAAAGCGGGCAGAAGAGCTAGGGATAAACTCACACACACACACACGCCAACTGACAGGGCAGCCAGGCAAGAATACGAAACTTGCCAAACACACACAGACACACACACACACGCACAGCTGGCTAGTAAACACGTTCTCGCACACAACTCAATTCAGTGGAGCTTAACAGGCCATAACGAGCCAAGCCACAGGCCAAAAAGTGTACACATTGCTTCCCCTTCCCCTTCCCCTTCCCACTCATACATATGTAAGTAATACATACATATACTAGTATTTATATACACACATACATACATACAGACCAAAAGTTGAGTGTTTTTTTCCCGTGCATGCCCGCCAGACATTTTTAAAAACACATTCAACCAAAAAGAAAAAAAAAGGACGCGACTCACGCAATTTTTGGTCTCTCACTCGCTCTCTCTTTATCTCCCTCTCTGTATTCGTTGTCTCAGCTGCTCCTAAGAGACTCATAAATTTTGCAATTTCTTCATTGCTGCTAATTTATATGACATGGCGGGGACAATGAGGCAGGCAGGCAGGCTAAAGCAGAACCGAGGCACGAAGCACGCGGCACGCAAGGCACGAGCGCAAGGACATGCGCTAATACAAAGCAAATAATGTGTTGCATACTTTGCGGCACATGAAACCCACGAGGCGCCACTCAAAATTGTTTCATGGCCAAAAGCGAAACAAAAAACCCAAACCAGAAACAACGAAAAAAAATGCTTGCAGGAAAAAAATATATAAATGTAAATGAAAATGTGTAACAAAAAAGTGAAACACGTAACTTTGGGTTAACCGAAATGCCGCTGCATGATGTACACTAAATGGATTACGGCCTGCAGCCAGGCAGCTGCCGTTCCCTGTCCTCTCGTACGCCCTCTCCCAGCCTGAGCCTGACCCACTCAGCAATTCTCCTGGGGCAAGGCAAGAGAACTGTACCAAATACTGTGACGAGAGTTGTGTTGGGTTTAGTTGAAATTACCTGCAAGTCCTTGTGGGCATTCGAATTGCAGGTGTTGCACTCACACACACACACAAACACATGCGTACAAGATACATGTGACTAGTTGCAAGCGAGTCTTTAGTGAAATTTGCACATTTAACAAATGCTCACGCCTTGAGCGAGAGTACAATGGGATGGGGAAAGGGGGAAGAACAAAGCCGGAACAGTTTCAACTTCAAGAGTTCTAACTGACGCCAAGTGAAACTTTAAATGATTGCACAAATTTGCCAGATAAGCCAGAAAGCAGCAAGCTCAAGTCGTAAAAGCCAGAGAATATTCATTTTGTGAATTTTATAACAAGAAATGTCTGAGCTGAGAAAGAAAGGATTCTGTGGTTTACACGATGTGGAAAATGTTATGACGAACTGGATATGTTTACGATCATCCCAGAGAAGATTAAAGTAATGCATTTAATTAAGGTTTACTTATATAGTACCTAATTGTTTATGTATGTATGTTTCTTAGATATCGATATATTTCCTAGGTAGTATTTAGTGGGGTGTCCCAAATTATAACTGTATACAACCTGTCTGAATTCTATTGTATACTAATAACATTATTGGTATAAGTTCAATATCCCTCTATATTTATTGTATATCGGTAGAAATATTAAGCCATGGGCATCTCTAAATTACTGTTTATATTAAGTTTATAATAATATATATCGACACTTGAGTTTGCATCATATTGATAAATATCTAAAATTTATTATATTCTCTCAATATTTATTGCATCGCGATATGTATCGATTTAAATTATAAATTGGTAATAGTTATTGTGCATTTCAATTGTAATCCTGTGTGTGAAATTATTGTTATCGATATATGCATCTGATTCATGTTCTTTTCTTTTATTTTTTGTGCTGATTTCTTATTTGTTTCTCTACTCACTTTTTAGAGGTCACTAAAAAACCCCATAACAATGCCAACGAAGAGCATAAGGTGCACATAAACAGTCGAGAACCGCAAATGGTATGAACCACAAAACTTGACCACGTGCAAACTTAATGAACACTAAACTCTAATAGCATCATGGCATTCATTTGCTTGACTAGCACAGCACAGGAGGAGGAGAAGCAGCCAATCCGCTTTAGTCTACTAAAATTTGTGTGAATTAAAAGATTTGATAACATGCTACAAAACACTGAGCTCATTTTCGACATGCACACACACACACTCCCTCCCGCAGCTTCTTTCTACTCTTCTTCTGTCGAGTGCTGACCATAAACTTTGTGGCATTATTTTCATTGCAAGTTTTTAAAGCCTGCACTGCAGATGGAAACTCAACTCAGAGAGCTTTGCTTCAAGCTAGAGTATCCATCAACATGTTGTATGTGTGCATGCATGCAACAAAGTATGTGCAACATTTTGCATGGCAAATCTTCCTCCCTTTCTGCTCTCTTCTTACCACTCTCTCTCTGGAGTCATCTGAACAATTTACTATGAAATTATGCCTGTGTCTGTTGCAAGGTCTGAGTGAAAAGTGTCGTAAAAAGCACATGAAAATTGTTGACCAAAAAACGCTAAAGAAAAAGAAAAGGAAAAAAGAAAAAGAAGAGGAAGAAGAAGCCGCAACATTCTATGCAACATTTTGAAGCATTTTTATGGGCACAAAGAGGCAACGCAGCAGCAAGCAGCGAGCCGTGGCAACCAAGTTGCAGGGGCGACTATTTATTGAACAACAAAAGGACTGGGGAAACGGCTTTCCAAGAGCGTATTTAGAGATTGTGGGGACAGAGGGTGAGAGAGGGGGGGTAAAAGAAAGAGAGTGTGAGAAATGTGTGTGGCAAAGGCAAAAGCCGTAACAAAGCACGTGCGACGAGAAACAGGTAGAAGGGATGCAGCAGCAGCGAAGCTTGTGGCCCCCTACTTAACTAACCACATTTCTCCCCATCCCTTTATCCCTCTCTATCCCTTTCTCTCTCTCTCTCCTTCGTTGTCGCCCTCTCTTGCGTTGTTTTAGTGCGTCTCTGACCGCATTTAAGCGCAACAATTCCGTTTGCGCCACACTTTGCTTCGCATTTTGCTGGCTCTTCCTGCCGAGCGTCGCTCGCCTGGCAAATTGCCATAAAAATTTCAAGCGCCACAAAATATGCAACGCTAAAATTTGTGCAACCAACTGCGTGACTGTGTGTGTGCGGGTGTGTGCGTGCTGGTGCTGGTGCTGGTATGTGTGACTGGCTGCCTGTGTGCGCTACATGCATTGCGCATTGCATTTTCTTAGCATACTTTTCAGGGTTCCCAGCTATGTTTTCGGTTTTCCTTAATTCTTTTTGTTGTGCTTCTCTTTTTTTGGTTTTGAATTATAAACAGCGCACACCATTTTCACACCTTTCGAAAATATGGCAAGGCCAGGAAAATGGCAAATGAAGCTGCGGGGCAAACGCAACGCGTTGAGCTATGCAATCGCAATGAGATGCATGAGATGCGAGAAACTGAGAGACATTTTTGGTGATGCATAACAAGTAAATAAGTGTTGCAAATATGCGTTATAGTAGTTGGGATTAGTGTTGGAAAATTGAGAAAGATGTAACTAGTTTCTAGCTATAAATAAAATGTGCACTCAAGTTTATAAAGGTGCACTATAAGTTAATCTGCTATGCTGAATCTGTTGCACAGAGAGGAATATGTCAATGAATCTTGATTTATTATTTAGTGAAAGACAATGCCATTTCTAAAGCTGTGTTAAATGCACGTAATTTAATATTGCAATGTGCCACCTCAATGTGTGCAGCCTAACTGTGCATTAACCTCGTTTCGATGGCGTTTGCCAAGAACTTGATACCTGAAGTTCTTAAGTGTTGTCTGCGGCAAAAGGAATTCTCTGACGTTTCTTGTTGGATTTGTCACCCTGCTGCATATAACCCACTGACTCGATTGCATGTGTGTGTGAACAAGTACTCATCTACCACAACACCGAGCACCTACCATACCACATGCCACCCACCTATCCTAACCTAAAACCTGCCACAGTCTCTCGGGGCACGCACAACTTTCACTTGTGTTTTGTCTGGCAGTCTGGCAATCCCTGCAAGTATTCAACAATTTCTGCTTCTTCCTCTTGCTGTCTATTTCTTCCTTCACTTTTTTTTTGTTTTTGTTTTCTTGGGACTGCAATGTTTTTGTCCCCTCTGGCACTTGCAGTGCAGAAGGAACATGCAACTTGCCAGCTTACCCTTGTTTTGCTTTCCACCCACAGTGCGACACTCCGGCGAAGGCTTTTTCCCATGAAGGGGCCGGAGTGCGGTGCAGTGGTGAGTGCGGTTAAGTAGAAGCCGCTTGTAAGTACCACAAAATACCAGCCAAAGTCGACAAGCTTTAACTTTCGCCGACATTTTTGCATTTTAACATTTTATTAGGTGTTGAATTTTCCCACTAAATTCCCTTTGGAATTAACTTAGGATTCTAGTGTGCTTGATGCTTAGTAAGAGTAAATTTCAAAATATTTTCTATAATTTAGAAGATAAACTGTTGCATTAAATATCCTATAATTTACTGATACTAAGAAATATATAAAAATTAAACAATAAATGCAATAAGACTAAGAAACTTCAATTAATGTTTCAATGTTTAATTATGAAAAAGAACTAAACAAAAAATAAAACAAACAAATCACTTGCATAACATAACGTCACAGTTATTTGCAGCCGTTTACAGGGTATCAGCGAGTGCAATGTCCCAGCTTAAGCTTATTCGTTAAGCGCCTCTTAAGTTCTTCGCTCTGCCGGAAGTTTGTGTTTAAATTTCCGCCATCCAAAACGAATCCATCATCCGCATTGCTATTGCCCTCGTTTTCGCAGCCACCCCTCCCCTCTGGCACGCGTGCATGCCATTTCCATTTTTCAAATTGAATTTCCCGGCATTTTAATTTTTTATTATTTTAGGAAATTAAAAGAGAAGACGCCGCCGTCGTCGAGGTTGGCAGCCTGTCAGCGCCGCAAGCAGCAGCGGCAGAGCTAAACCGTCGCGAAATTAGTTCATATGATATGCATGATATATGTATGAGTGTGTGTCTGTGTGAGTAAGTGTCTGTGTGTGAGTGTGTGTATGCTGACATTGTTATCGTATCGGCAGCAACTCAGCCTCAACATGGTCGTAATGTATTTGCGGCAGCTGAGCTACTTGTAGATACATATGTATCTCATAAATCTTTAGGTACCTTTCGCTCGCATGTGTGTTTACTGTTGCGAGATAACTGCACGTGTTTGTGTGGTAGTCAGCCACGCGGTTGCCTAAATACCTTTATTTGCAGCGGCTCCTAAATTAATACACGAACCACGTGATTAACTGCCGGCTGAGTGCGCTTCATTGCCAGAGGTTGAGGATGAGCGGCGGCGGCTTTAAGTAATTGTTGTCTGCCATGTTGGCTTTAGTTTAGGCCAAAGCATTAAGCCACAATTTATGTGATGTGTTCCATTAAATCCTTTCACCAACTGAGCAGTGAAACTAGAGAAAAATAGAAGGTTCATTTGCAAAATGAAAGCAGTTTTGGAATAGAAAAGAGTTGGGCTGCTAAGTAACTAAATGAAGAAGAATAAGACGACTTGAGGGTCGAAATCAGTAAAGAAGCACGTCTACTCGACTGTGATATACCCGCTATGTATCTGACTAAAGCGATTTCTTAAGTATATAACTAATATTTGTATTTTGTGTTGCATACATTGCAGGGCTTGCAAATCAATACCGCATTAAAATTATTTCTTAAATAACTTCTTTGTTAATTATCCGATAGCAACCAAATTTTAAGATATCATTTGGGCGTTGTTAGTTATAGTGTTTACAGCAAATGAACTGTCCTGTATTGAAATAACGCTTGAAATTTGGCTATTATCAATTTTATTCTGAAACAAACTTGACCAGCATGTAATAATGGTTCCAAATTTGGTAGCTTTTGCAATTAGACAGTTCCCTTCTATCCCATATAATAACGTATACACTTGTACATATGTATATATTATTATGTATATATTGTATTATGAAGTTGACGTACTTCAAGAAAGAAAGAAAGAATTTTCATTTAATTTTCTCTTCAGCTTCACTGCACATTTCCCAAATTTAGAAAGTCACCCCTCGCACGCTGCAGTTTCCCCCTCTTGTCACCACCACCCACTACTATGTAGTGTAATATTTTCATTGCAACCCGATACCAGTCACGCTTTCCTCGTCAATAATTTCCTCTTCCTTTTATTGCTTTATTACAGCACCCCCTTCCCCTGCTGCAAAACTACCCCAAGTAACGAAAAGAAAAAACACCTAGCAAATTGTTGATTAATGCATTTCAATAATAATATTATTCCACACGTTGTTGTTGTTGTTACTGCTGCTGCCACTCTCATGTTGCTTGTTTTTGGCTTCATGCTGCTTGCCTCTGCCACCCCTGCCCTGCTGCAGAGAGCATCTTTCAGCTTTCAGCTGCCAATTCGCAATTCGTTTCGCATTTGCAATTTAATGGTTTCATTTGATGTTGCCACGAGCAACAGCAGGGGTGGCATGGGGCGGTCAACGCTGCCACCCTTGCAACATGAATTGCAATATGTGTTGCAAGAGCAGAATTATTATATTGTAATTGCAGTGCAATTTCTTTTGGGATTTCATCGTTGTTTTCCTCAATCACCAATTTCAATCCCATTGAAAACGTCAAAGAAAACCAATAAAAAATTATTAAATTCTATGAAAAAAATTATATATATACTATATATGTATATGTATAACAATACAATTAAGTTTCGTTTCATTCGTTTCGTTTTCAGTAATTCATTTTTTTACTCTATCAAATCTTGATAAGTTTGGCTCTTTCATACTATTTTTTTTTATCAAGAGTCATAGTTATTACTTTATATCGCTCTATATAACTGCTCTTTCATTAAGTTGCAAACAAATTCTTTTTGTGCAAAGTTTTCTTTATAGCTTTCTGTGCTAAAAGCTTTAAGTAATTTAACTTCTGAGTACTTTTCATTCTTTTGAGCAAGAAATTAAAAAATGTTTCAAGTTTCTCTTTATGCATAAAAAACAAAAAGAAAGCGAATAAAAGTGTATAATCATTTTAAGTAGTTGCAAAGTATTGCAAATTAAAGTGCAAATTAATGGCTTAAACTGATCCCACATCTATAAAGATTTAGGGTGGAAACTCTCGATAAAGTAAAGAAAAATATCTAAGAATTTTTGATGGAAGTAAATTAGATATAAATTGAATTTATCCAGATCAATAAATAGATATTGTGGTTTAATATTTGAACTGGACAAACTATGCTTAGCTGTCCTTTTCTTTCCAGTCTCTTGATCGCACTTTCTTAGTAAAAATACAGAGATAAAAAGGAGGAAAACACAAAGTAAAGTGTAATCCTCGTGGACTTGTTACTGCAGTTTTCCAGCATTGACACATGCTGTGACCCCCAATAACATTGTGTATTTATGATTATTATTCTTGTATGTACATACAGAATGCACTTGTGGCACACACACACGCGTACATAAAGCTCTCTCTCTCTCTCTCTCTCTCTCTCTCTTCGTTCTGGCTTTTCCTGCTGTGGCAGCCAATTTGTGTCACAGTCATCAAGGGCGCCACAGTTGCCCAGCCGAGTAGCTTGCCGAAGATGCCGTTTAAGAAATCTCAACAGGAAATGCAAGTGCCAAGTGTCTCCGTCTGTGTGTGTGTGTGTGTATGTGTGTATGGGGCAGGGTATGCGGTTGATCGCGTGGCTCACACGTGCTGGCAATTACACAGCTGCCACAAGCGGAAATTGAAAATGCATTGAGTTGCGGCATAGCCAGCATCCGAGTCAAGTTTCCGTTGCTTGGGGCCAATGGGCAGACACATGCAGACACACACACACACATACACACATGAACCTTGCCTCCTCCCCCTGCCTGGCAAAAATTTGCTGTGAACTTTCTGTGCAAATTATTTGTCATTTTTTCGTGCTGACATGCCAGTCTTTCATTTGCACACATTTCTAATATGACTGGTATGCGTGTGTGCTTTCTCTCTCTCTCTCCCCCTCTCTTTCTCCCTCTCTCTCTCCCCCTCTCTCCCTCTCTCTCTCTGCACAGCTTGCTCTTTCTTGGCTTTTCATTTGACCTGCTCTTTTACTCGCTCGCAGGCATTTTTGACTTTGAGGTGCAATAATGGCTCACATTTCCGTTTCTCGATTGCTGTTGCTGTTGTTCTCCCTGTTGTTGTTGTGCTGTGTGTGTGTGCGCGCGTTGAAATATGCAACATTTCATGCATACCTGCCGGAGAGTGCGTATTTTATTGCATAACGTAGAGCACATGCCCGTTGAAGCTCGTTGCCTGGCAATTTATGTGGATTCGGATTACGAGTTCAGCTTAACTAAACACATTTTACAACACTAAACCTTATTGCCGTCTAAGTTCATAAATACTGGCAAATCCTTTAATGCAGCTGAACACTGCGTGTGCGTGTATTGAGTCTGTGTGTGTGTGTGTGAAATTATTAAAGCTAAATCATTTGATATTAAACCAGGCATCAAAGCTATAGTCTGCTCGACTGTTTAACTTTGAAAGAACTTATAATTCCCAACAACAAACTGTGCTCAAATTCTTCTGCTACCTATTGCTTTCTCGCTCTCACACATAGAAGCAGAAAAGCAAGCAACGTCGAGCGATTGAAAAAGGTTAATTTGAATAACTTCTGTGTTACTTATCCGATCTCTTTCAGAGAACATATTACAATATATTACATATATATTATTACATGTATATTAACTTATTAGTGCCAATCAAAATTAGACAGTAATCGAGGAATACTTTTTCCTTTAAGTCGGATAACTAAATCCTATAGTTTCCATAGAAACAATCAACAAGAACTAAAACTAAAGCAGTTAATAACTTATAACAGTCAATGCATACAAAATTATTCAATTCTGCGCCATACTTCGAGTACATAACTAGTATAGGAAGAATTAGAGGGGATAATAACTTGCAAGGGTAGCCTGCCTTTCTGTTTTTCCTTTAAAGTCTCGCGATGATATTGTAAGATGCTGTGCATGCTGAGTGTGCGTCCTTGCCGAGGCAGCCTCAGCCTAAAGATAGCAAACTCAGCCAGAATTGCACATGGTTTCGGTTTTGGATGCTCTCTAATGAGCTTAACCCGCATACTAGTCCCAATTACAAGACAAATCAAATGCGGCAACAAAGGAAACTAAACCCAATTTCAATCAATTTGGACGGCTAACAAGCGACAGATTGCCAAGCTAACGAATCAATTTCGTTGAGGCCAGAAAGAGAGAGAGATAGAGAGAGAGCAGAGACAAAGGAGAAAAGGCTGAGAATGTTGAACTGGGAACGAGGCACAGAGTGCTGAGTACGACAATTGTAATTGCAATGCAAACGGCGCACAGGGATGAAGAAGGATGAATGATGAAGGAAGAGGGAAGAAGGCAGAAGGATGTTGGCTAAAGGAACTGCGAACAAGCAACTGCAAACAGGCTGCAAATTTGGCATTTCATTACAAACCGAAAATCAGCCAAAGATGCCAGACAATTTGTAGGTAGCTGAGATGCACTAAATCGATTGCAGTTGCTGGGCATTAAACGCCCCGAGTAGCGACTTAAGGCCGTTGCACGTTGCATGTTGCACGTTGCCCGGACAGTTGCACAGCAAGTGGCATCATTACTCAAGCAAATGGGGTCATCATCGGCATCAGTCGATGAGATGCGAGATCCTTTGGCACAGCACAGACAACAACAAGTGCAATCAATTTGGCCAGCCACGAAACGAAGCAAACGACTGCCCTTTGCCGAGTACCCCCTTTCTTCTCCTTCTCTCAGCCATGCAAGCTGCCATGCACAACTGCATTGTGGGTGCAAATTACGTGCCTGATGCTGATGCTGGTAATTGAAATGCAAAAATATTTGGAAATTTGCATGGAACGAACTTACGGAGCACACAAGCATGCCCCGAAATGAAGCCGACGATGCGTTGGCATTTAACAAAGGCCAACAACAACAACAACAGCACATAACTGGTTGCCAGATGAAGCTCCCAAGATGATGATGCAGCATGAAGAATGAGAGGAAGAGAAAGAGAAGGAGCTCAGCTCGCGGTTAATGCTGATGAGCATATGCAAAGGTTGCAACAGCAGCAGCTCGATAGGATTATGAGTACTGACGGAATGCAAGCATATATTATATATACATATATAGTGTATTCCATCGATATGACTAGGACAACAGAAAGAGAGAGGCGGGAGAGAAGAGAAAGAGAGATGAAGAGGAAGAGCGAGAGGCAGACGCAGAGCGAGGGTAGATAGTTTTCAGTCTACATGCAAGTATTTTGTTAAGTGGTTTTCCTGTTGTGCTCAAGTGAGTCACCCCTTAACAGTCCCACCACCCCCCCCCTTGCCGAGCTCAGCTTCGTTTTGCTCGGTTCGACTGGTATCGGTTTGGGTTTTGGGGCTTTTGGGTTTTGAGTCTGGTTAAATCGCTTGACTTCATTGCTTTTGTTTTCGCTTGAATGCGTCGGGCAATTTCAATGGAGGTCTCTGCATCGCATCGCATACATTGCGTATGCGTAATATTTCTGAATTCTCTATACTGTAAGAGCGGATAAATATTCAGTAAATCATTGTGCACTCAATATACCAAAATGCAGAAAAATATTCGCTGGAGTTTATCAACGAGCTTCACTTTAACTTCTTATTTTTTCCCACTACACGAAATATTTCAGGTTGCATTTACAAAATATTCAATTTAGAGACGGAATACAAATTCCAAAAACAGTTAAAGATAATTGAGGAGCCGTCCAAAAAACTAAATACAAATATTTTTGCAGTACTACAGTATATTTTATTTTTACAGCTGTATTTGCATTCGAGTCGAACAATAAAGCAATCTGTGGCATGGTCAAAAAGTTCAATAAATTCCCACGTATCCATTCGCACACATTGCAACTGTATGTATGTATGCAGAACACCTGCAGCCTGCTCAAGAGGCAAGCAGCATGCGGTTCATCAATGTAAATACGCTGAGTTTAACAGAGAAATTACTTTATTTTAACCAACGTATTCGTATACCTCGTAAAAGACATTGACGGTGGTCATGATTGTGGCTCATTAGGTCGAATAAATCACATAATATATGCATACGAGTAATATATAATATTAAATATATAGATATATAGATTAATATAGGAAGGTATTATAGAAGAAGAAGAAACAGACAAATTGTTATTAGATTATGACACCTAACAAAGGTAACCAAAACAAACGTATATATACGAGTATCTCTATTATACCTATTGTTACACTTACAATATCTAGTTACTTCTCATTATAAACATAAGATCACCAAATAAGGTTACCAGTTGTATTTCCCAAGTTCAGCTCACTTCATTTCTGAATACTTAAGATCTTCTCTGCCAGGGAATAAAGCTGTTTCATAACGTGCAATGAAAATGCACTTCAAAATTGGATTTCCATTTAGGTGCCTTTTGAAAAAAAAAAGAAGCCCGAGCTGATTGTCAAAATTGCGCTCGTAAATCATTTTGGGGCGCAGCTGTCGCGTCCATGCTGGACCAGGGGGCTATTTTGCTTACCAATTTTGACAAGTGCTCACTGGGCGAGTGACTGATGCAAGTTTGATGATACCGGGGCCAAAGTAGAAATCGCAAAGGAAGCCGATGACGAAGCTGAGGCACAAATAGTGTCAAAGTGCTTGACTGGCTTGAACTGAGACCCAGTCGAATCGGAGGCACGAACAGACGAGGCAATTCAAAGACTTGTGGGTAAATTGTTTCTATTTGCTGTAACTCGATATGTGTGTGTGTGTGTGCGAGGGTTGCTGTAACTGTAAGCGACCCTGTATGTTTCGGTTTGACATTCACTGCTCCCCTGGGTGCGGTTTGATACTGCCTGACTGCGTATGTGAGTGTGTGTGTTTGTTTATGTGTATGTGTATTTGTGTGTGTGTGTATATTTATGTTCCGTGCCGAAGTCTATCTTAATTAATGATTATATTTCCAATGGTGAAGTTAATGCATTCCAATTAATTGCGTATGAAATTGCATTTTGTATATTAATTTTCGCTACATGCATGAAATATTAAACTCACTCTGCTGTGTCTCTGTGTGTGTGTGTGCGGGTATGTGTATACTTGTAAGTGCATTTGTGTATGTGCAACTGTTGGCTATAATTGAGGTAAGGATAAATGATTTAAATGTGCACAAAAGCGATGCTCGTTTATTGTAAAACGATGCGATTTCAATTGCAGCAACAACAATGTAAATTGAATTCATTCATTCGTTCATTGTTGTTGTACTGCATATACCGTGTATGCATTTGAAAAAGGCTTATAACAGCACTACAAACTGCCTCTAGTTGTATAGAAAGGAGTATTCACTGTCTAGTCAATCATATCGCTTTCTACTCTGTGTGTCCACCTGTCATTCATTTAACTGCATAAATTGCAAACAGAATTTTCATTTTTCACAAAGTTTTCATTTATTATTCACGCATGTAAATCGTGTAAATTGTGTAGATTGCGGCAGTAAAATGTTTTTAAATTGCATTTTTCATGCATACTACGCATTCTAATTATTTTCTAGAAATATAATTTGTGTCCGAACTGGCAAAAACAGATTTAATACGAAATCGTTATAAATAATTGAATAATTTCAAATGCATTGCAAGTGTCGTTGTCTATTACAAATCACAGAAAATCTGTTTAAAAGTTTACAAACATAGAATTAATTAATTTTTATAGAATTTGTAAATGATCTGTGAATTTAATGCTGCCCACTTCTATAATTATTTCAATTTATTATCGAATTAAATAGTTAGTTAGGCCACTTCACTCTTCATTCCATGTTGAAGACCAGGCCTGCAGCAAGGTGTTTACGGTGCACAAGGGCCCCCAACTACCAGGGGCCCTGGGCTATCAACCAATGAACTCTTTTAAAAGCGTATTTATTTATACAACTCAATTCCTTAAGTAAAAACAAATGCATTCATTAAGCAAAGTAATTAAACTAGGGGCCCCGAAAGGTTTTGCACAAGGGTCGACGAGGCCTTCCCTACGGCCCTGTTAAAGACTGCACTTATGTCTATTTACTTTAAACAGACTATGCGAAATTTGGGCTTAGTTTGCTGAGCTATAGACGTCATTCTTTGCTGCGTAGTAACCCATTCTCTCTGCTATCTGGTGCAGACTTAAGCCCTCGAAAGGTTACTTTATAGATTCGCAGCAACCCTCAAATAGAGCGATACAAGATACGAGACACGTTTGCTAAGATATTGCTCCCCAATTGCCATAAAGCAGAGTCTTAACCCAGGCCCCGAATTTGAGCCCAGACCGAAGCCAAGCCAAATTTACAGCAGCTGATCTTTTGGTTTATTAAATTTTCTCTCTACTTTTTCCTTTCCATTTTCCTTATGGGCTTTGTGTGTTACCCTTGTGATGTGCTGTGCAGCTACCCACAGGGGACAGTTTGACATGCATTTGCGCCAAGGGTTGCCCGGCCCAGTCCATGTGTGTGTGTGTGAGTGAAAGCCAGACTACCTGATTGCAAAAAAAAACTCTATGCCAACCTGGCTACATCCAAAACAATTATGTTGTTGTATCTTTATATCTTTGTATCTAAGGCAACTTGGGGTGGTTTTCCTCTATTTCCCTTTGGCCCTCGAGCAGAAGGAAACCTTGCAGAAGGTTGGCATATGGACGCTGCTCTATAGCTATGGAAAAAAACTAGCCTTCGGGTATGCCCTAGATGTGCCTAGAAATTAGTTTATTACCAGTCGTGAGATTCGCCCGCAATATTCTTGTGGGGTGTGGGCGGCACACAATATTTTCGCCCAAAGATAATATTTGAGTGGGCGTGGCAAGGCATAAATAAACTCAATTTATTGTTTGCTTTTAGCAAATAAAGAGCCAAAAGCCATAAATATGCATGCAAAGTTTCCTTTTGCGCCTTTTTGTGGTTTTCTTTTCTTCATTTTTTTGGGCAACTCCCGCTCAGGCAGAGCTCAGAGCCAATTGTTTCGCACAAATCGCCTCCACTTTCTATAAATATTTTAACAAAGGCCAAGCGTGTGCAAAATGTACAATAAAAGAGCAAACAATTCGCGTTTTATTGCCTTCACATTCGAAGAGCAACAGGCAAGAAACGCGGAGCCCAAAGAAATGCAACATTTGTGTGTCGAGTCGAGTTCTGCGGGAAATATCCATGAAAATTGCGGACACATGTGCAAATTTGAATTGGGGATCATCAGAAGAGTTTGTAAGCTCTGCAAACGTGTTGAAATCCAATCGAGATAAACAGCATAGAAATCTTGATGATCACAACAGACGAAGCAATCAATGGTCATTAATAATAAATAAAACTGTAACTAGTCCGTTATTAGACTATAAAATCACTAAATCAACTGCAGCTTTAATAAGGGCACACCATATTTTTAAAGCTATGGTCACTCTAGAGAGAAAAGCAGAACGTTATGATTGTAACAGACCAAATGATCAACAAAGAATTAAAAACTGAATACTGAGTGTATTAAACAAACGGTTTATGAATAAATAGATAGGGTCACCCTCAAATTACAGTGTATGTAGCACTTATTGTACAGCCTGCAACTGTAGCTTTTATTTAAGCATACCATACATTATAAACTCCTTTGGTCACTCTACAAACATACAAGCGCATAAGTTCATGTTTCTTTTATAATTTTAATTAGAAATCTGGCATTTTTATCAAATATTTCTTTAATTATCTCATCTGTTACGCCGAAAGTTAATTTTAAATATTATTTGTAACATTTTAAAGACTATTTCCCTTTAGCAGAAACTTCTACAACAGGTCCCCGCCGTAAGTCGAAACTATCAATTTCCTTTTTCGCTTGTAGCACAGAAACTGTGCCATAAATCCCTTTACGAATGCTGTCACAAAATGTAAAGCAACATCCAGAAACTGCCAACTGCAGTTGACATCTTACCCAGCTTTTGTGTCGCTTTTCACAGTTTTCATGCGTCAGGATTCGCACCTGTCATACAATTTAAAAAAACCCAAAGGTGTTACCATTTTTTCATTGTGCTACATAGTTTTTTTTATACGAGTCAAGGATATAGCATGTGTGTACCATAAGCAATAAATAATATTTTATTAATATTTTATATTTTAATAATAGGTTATGTTTGTTAGAACGGATCATGGTAAAAAACACAAGAAGAAAAAGCAAATCTATTGAATTATTTTAAAATTTGTTTTAAAACTAAAATAAGACATTAAAATTGATATTGTTTACAGTTAGCACTTCTTAGTAATAATTTTTATCAAGATCATTTTATTAATTATTGCAATTGCAATAATCTGTTGCTCTTAGCTTCAGCATATTAATTTTTATTCACATAAACAACCACCAAGCACTTAATTGAAAGTCTAAGCTGCATGGTTGTGTGTTGTGTTACACAACCCACAGTCCACACAACCCACAGTCCACATAGTTCACGGTGCAGACAATCCACAAATCGTTTGCTCTATTCAGTTGCTCGTCGGCGTCTGCTTTAGGGCTTAATTAATTATCAGCTAATTAAGCGGTGTACATATTTATGTTGTGCCTCTCTCTCTCTCTCTCTCTCTTTATCTCGCTCTCTTTGTCTATCTAGCGTTGCCACCTTGTCTGTGCTTAAAAATTAACCAGTCGCGTTGCCAATTGAGCGTGGCAGGACGTGGTGAACGTTTTCTGTAAAAACCTGAAACCGCATTCACAGTCAGCCAGTGGCTAATCTGCCACGCCCTAATCCCATTGCGCCCACACTTGTACATTTATCAACTGGTGCGACAACTGGCTCTCCCTCTCTTTTCTCTCTCTCTCTCTTGCAAGTTGATTAATTAAATAGTTGACAATTTGAAAAGCTCGCCTCGTGTTGGTTTGCTGCTCCTACACTCTACGTTACACATTATTCACAGCTCAACATATTACTCTCTCTCTCTCTCTCTCTCTTTCTCTCGTTTTGCTTGCTTTCCTTGCAGTTGTTGTTGTAATTTGTTGCGGTTTTATTGCTTTTGTGGCGTCCGTTTTGTTGTCCATGACAAATGCACTAGAAAATTGGCTCCTTTTGCGTTGGTGAAATGGAAACGGAAAATGTGTGTGGGAAATCATTCATGAAAATGCGTAAGCAAATGAAAAAGCTTAGGTGCTGGGAAAAATTACATGAATCGTGGCAAACATGTGTACATACCATGAACATTTACAATTTTGACTGTCTCCAAATTTAAAATATATAAAAACTTCCTAAATAATTGTTTTGTTTGTGTGAAATAAGAAAGAGTGACTATATTAATATTAGTATGTTATATTAGTATCTTATTTATAACTTATTTTTTTAATTTATTATTTGTTTTGTTTATTTTATAAGCATTTTATTTGCCTTTTTACGTTATTTATAACTTACTCAACACTAATCGTTAGAATTGATCAATGATTTATCGAAAGTGTGGCGGTAAGTCGATAGACAAGATGAGAATCAATCGAAGCTAAGACGTCAAAGCGCAAATACGAATCGTAATTGAAGACGATATTGAAGTAAAACAATTTAAAATTGTTTATATAATCTAGAAATCAATTTTAATTTCTAATTTTCCTCCTGATGAATTTAAACTTAGCATTTCCATCAGATTTAAACTGAAAATCCATTAGATTAAAGGACTCCCGAGGAGAGCCCAGTGCACATTAAATGACCCATAAAAGTTAATTCTTATGTACATATGGAGGGGCGCACACAGCGTATAAATACCCATTAATCCATCAGTGTGCGGCACATTAGCACTTTAATTTTATAGGGGATAGAAGGAGACAGTTAGAGACAGAGATAGAGAGTGAGAGGAAGATGGAGAGGGGTTTATTAAACAAAACCATGCCCGGCTGTAAGTCAATTTTAATTGAAACCGCAACAAAACAATTAAAACTAAGCTCGTTCGTTGAGCCCAAAAGGGACACGGTCCCCCTAGCAGGGCCCCGTTGGTTCCTTCCGACTCTGGTTTAGTGCCGGCTACAAACTTAACTTTGACACCAAACTCAATTAAAATGTTGAATAAAAATTGCATATGTATGTAGACTATCCTTAACTAGTCTGTCTGTGTACGTAGGTGTGTGTGTCCCGTAGTATATCCTGTTGTCTCTATCCTGTTGCTGTGCGCTGCATAAATTAATAAACTTGATGGAGCAGCCGAAACTGAATGCCAACAAGAATCAGGAATGGCAGCAAAACGGGAACAGAAGAGGGAACGGAGGCACGGGGAGTAGGAGCAACATAAAAACTAAACGAGCTTTCAGCACAGTGCGACACGTACGCAGAGAGTGGCTGCAATTAAAATTTTAGTGCTCAACCGACGACGCAATGGAGCTGGGGGCATGGCTAGGGCAGAGCAGGGAACATTGTTGTTGACGGAAGTAGTTTTAGTAGGCGTAACGCGCTGCCTGCCGACTCGTATGTCCGTTTTTCAAGTGCTCAAATTTCAGTGCAAACACACACGCTGACAACAAAACACACACAGTGGCAGAGGCACAGGCACACACCCTCACAAAGCGACCGCTTCCGTAGGTGCAAATCGAAAGCGACATCCTGCTGTGGGCATAAATAAATTGTGTTGCATACTTTTAAGCGCCTGCCTCTTGCCTCGCCACGGTCAGTTGTAATATTTGTAAAGCGCTTAATGATGCGTATGTGTGGGTGCTGTACTTGCCCACACACGCACACACACACACACATGGACACGCACTAACAATCAAAATTTTGGCAAGCATGCAAAGCGTATGTTACACACACACACACACAGACGTTGCCTGCCTTTGCACGAAAAATGTCAACACAGCGCGTGGACAATAGAAACTTGGCAGGGTTGCCAAGTGCATGTTCTGCTAAAAGGTTTTACAATATTTTTAAAGCACTTTTATGAGATAAATTTAAGCTATGCATAGGAAAGTTTAATTTCAATTAAAGGAAATGCTCGTAAAGTTTTTGGTAGAAGATAATGTAAACTATATTCGTATAAAGGAAATTCCATTTGAAGACAAGATTCTCTTGCAGTTACTATACAAAGCAAGTGCTGCTCATACAAATTCCTACCACATTTAGTCTGTTTTTGTTGCCCTTAATTGCAAACAGAAAACTCATAATGTCCTCTGACCACAAGCAGAGGAAGAATTCGCCTTGGGCGAAAGGACCAACAAGATTCCTCAAGCATAACCAAAAGTAATTGCAAAATAGTTTTAGCTTAGCTGCAATTAAATTGTAATTTTCGCAAGAATTTCACATGCTTCTTCTTCAGCTCTTTTGGGGCACTGTGGCAACCCTGCTGTGCATTACAGTTTATGAGTCAGTGCATTAATGAATCAAAACAATTTTGCATAAATATTGAATACAAAATATAATTAAAAACACATGCACACTAGCCCTGTGTGTGTGTGTGTTGTCTGTGTGTGCTACAATTGTCTCCCTCGAAATTTGCCTGCATTTGATTTGCCTAATTGCCATCGACGTTGAATATTTGTGTTATTTTGTTGGCATTTGATTGTTGCTTTTGTTAATGTTTTTAGCTTATGTGGATTGTGTTGCAACTCTTGTTGTTAGAGTATTGACAGTTGCATGCTGTGAGCTTGACAGTTTGAGGCTAACAAAGCGAAGGTTGCAGAATCACCAGCCTCACTAAGCCATGTCAGTATGTTTGAACGGAAATGTTGACATTATTGGTGTACTGTCGTATATCCTCTTCAAATATTGAGTGCCCACACTAGTTGAAAATTAAATTGTTGAATTTGTTTTGTATCATATTAAAGATATAACTTTCTGCTCTAATAAATAATTTGCTTACTATAATGTCATATTCCCGGCAGTACCTAAGATATTTATCAGTCATCCCCATTTGTTAAATTCACGCAATCCGAGTTTTATTTTCACAATTATCTTCGATTATATTCGAACAATGTGCGCTTTAAGCCTAACGATCAATCTCACCAAACACAATATCAAGTGAACCAATTATAGCCACTATATCGGCCAGCAACAAGTTCGGTGCCAACTTTGCCATCAGTGCCAGATGAATATAGGAACTAGGTCGAATTTTACAGCGATAGGGTCGTGTACTGCCATCGGATACCAGATAGACGCCAAACTCTCCCTTGGGGGCCTCAATGGCCGTGTATGTCTGGCCGGGCGGCACGTAAATGCCCTGCGAGAAGTACTTGAAATGATGTATAAGGTCCTCCATGCCGGTCTTCATTTGGGAACGTCGTGGCGGCGATACCTTGCGATCATCGACCATAACCTCACCCTCGGGCATGCACTCCAGGCACTGTCTCATGATGCGCAACGATTGACGCATCTCTCCCATGCGCACCAGATAGCGATCGTAGGCATCACCATTCGAGCCAATTACCACATCGAAATCCATGTCGGCGTATGCATCATAGGGCTGCTGCTTGCGTAGATCCCATTTGACGCCTGTGGCACGCAGCACAGGACCGGTGGTGCCATAATTAAGCGCATCGTGTGCCGAGATTTTGCCAATGTCAATATTTCTCATACGCCAGATTCGATTATCGGTAACAAGATCTTCGACCTCCTCCAAGCGTTCCTTGAAGCCCAAACAGAATTGATACAGATCATCGGAGAAGCCTACCGGCATGTCCCGTGCAACACCACCAGGTCGTATATATGCTGCATGCAGACGACCGCCGGACAAACGTTCCGAGAACTCGTACATCTTCTCCCGCTCCTCGAAGAGCCAGAAGAGCGGCGTAATGGCGCCACAGTCCAGCACCGATGAGGATATGGCCATGGTATGATTGGTTAGACGCATTAGCTCTGAGCACATGGTGCGTATATATTTGGCACGTGGCGGCACATCGATATTCAGCAGCTTCTCCACTGCCAACGCGTAGCCCAACTCGCAGCTCATGCACGAAACATAATCGAGGCGATCGAAATATGGCAGTGCCTGCAAATAGGTCTTATACTCGATCAACTTCTCGGTGCCACGATGCAGCAGACCAATGTGCGGATCAGCTGAGAGCACTGTCTCGTTGTCCAGCTCCAGGATCATGCGCAGCACACCATGTGCAGCCGGATGTGCTGGCCCGAAATTGATTAGCTTGGTGCGAAATGTGCGGTCGGGAAAGAAGAATCGATTCGAATAGACCGGAGGTCGCTGCTTCCACTCATCCCCCATGGGCCACATGACAATGTTCTCGAATTGCTTTAGATACTCCGGATCGGGATACCAATAGTGTGTATCGCGTTCCTTATACTCTGGTCCTGGGGGACGTGACGGCCAATCGTCTTTACCACAATCCTGCGGCGGCTCATTGCAGCATTCGTTGGGAGGTGCTGCAAATGTTCATTAGGATCTGATTTGTGTTTGAATCCTTATCGAATACTCACGATCACATTCACTGTCTGAGAAGTAGCGTACTTTCATCCATTTGGGTCTGTTCAACTTGTATGTATCCAATGTGAGATATTTATCCTGTAACCTCTTGAAGTGCGCATTGAATCGTACAATTTCTGATGGCGTAAACAGCTTATCTGCCAATTCACGCAGCTTTCCCACATATCGTGACATTATGTATGAAAATAGGTATAAAAAAATGTTTGATTAAGTCAACGGAACTGAAGCTTGAGACGCAGCCTTGCCGACTGGCATCCAATAGATTCCGTACTCACTAGATTCATTCAATTCAGGCATGACAGTGGAACATTTAACATAGTAAACACTCCAGTGTACAATGGAAAATTCATTGTAGATCATGTCGCAGTATATTAATGATAATGTGATCTATATAGAAACCTCTTTCTTTACATTCGAATATAGATTAAGGCTATATATTATTGATATTGTAAGGGAATAATGTTCCCTATATTGAAAACTCTTAACATAAAGATTTAAGCTGAAGATATTGATAATGTTAATGTGGAATAATTTTTTATATATTGAAAACCCTTTCTTAGCTTTCGCATATAGATTGAAGCTAAAGATAATGTTGATATTAAAATGGAATAATGTTCTATATATCGGAAACCTTTCTTTACTTCTGCATATAACATAGATCCAAGCTCATATAAAGCTGATAACATTCTCATATCTATTTATGTCTAGAAACATAATAAGGTCTGAGCAAAGCTCTTGTACTCTCTTTTATACATAAAGATAATAATGATGATTTCTGAGTTGTATATCCCATATTCTGTACTGTCTTATATAGATTAGGAATTATATGATGATGACTACTTGTTGAAAAGAGATAATGTCTTAGAACCAACCTTATCATATCATATATAATTATCATATATAAGATGTATATGCATTGAAACTGAAAGCAAGAATAATAATGTTATATATGTTTCTTATGAACTGTTTTATTATATTTCTCTATAATCAAGGCTCATATAATGCTGATTTCTTTAAGAGCTCAAACTGATCTTTTATCTATATCTATCTATATCTAAAACTCATCAACACCTCTATCAATTTGTATGTTTCTTGCAGATCTTCGAGGATCATTATCACTTTGCGCATCACAGGGTGTCGAAGCGTTCGCTGACACCCGCCTCGCATCACCAGAGCCGCCTCGACTTGGACGAGCGCGTCCACTGGGCCAAGCAGCAGCGTGCCAAGTCGCGTTCCAAGCGCGACTTCATACACATGCGTCCGTCTCGCACCTCATCGCGTGCCTATTCGCTGGTGGATGCGGTCTCCTTTGACGATCCCAAATGGGCGCAAATGTGGTATCTGGTAAGTACTTCAAGGAATCTGCTGAGTGAACTGCAGAACTCTAATGCTATGCTTGATCATCTTTGCTCCATAGAATCGTGGTGGTGGACTTGATATGAATGTGATACCCGCCTGGAAGCAGGGCATAACTGGCAAGGGAGTTGTGGTCACCATACTGGACGATGGACTCGAGTCGGATCATCCGGACATTGAGCAGAACTACGTAAGTAGAGAGAGAGGGAGAGGAGGACTTCTATTAATTGTATCTCCTTCGATCCCAACAGGACCCGAAAGCCTCGTACGATGTGAACAGTCACGACGATGATCCCATGCCGCACTACGACATGACCGACTCGAATCGCCATGGCACACGCTGTGCCGGCGAAGTGGCTGCCACGGCGAACAACTCCTTCTGTGCTGTGGGCATTGCGTACGGGGCCAGTGTGGGAGGTGTGCGGATGTTGGACGGCGATGTCACTGATGCCGTGGAGGCGCGTTCGTTGTCCCTGAATCCACAACACATTGACATCTACAGCGCGTCGTGGGGACCCGATGATGATGGCAAAACCGTCGATGGTCCCGGCGAGTTGGCATCGCGTGCCTTCATTGAGGGCACGACGAAGGGACGCGGCGGCAAGGGCAGCATCTTTATCTGGGCATCGGGCAACGGTGGTCGGGAGATGGACAACTGCAACTGTGATGGCTACACGAACTCGATATGGACACTGTCGATATCCAGTGCCACCGAGGAGGGCCATGTACCGTGGTATTCGGAGAAATGTAGCTCCACGCTGGCCACCACCTACAGCAGCGGCGGGCAGAGCGAGAAGCAGGTGGTCACTACAGATTTGCATCATTCATGCACAGTATCGCATACGGGCACCTCGGCCTCGGCACCGCTCGCCGCGGGCATTGCAGCTCTGGTGCTGCAGTCGAATCAGAATCTCACCTGGCGCGATCTGCAGCACATTGTGGTGCGCACCGCAAAGCCGGCAAATCTTAAGGATTCCAGCTGGTCGCGCAACGGTGTGGGCCGACGTGTGAGCCATTCCTTTGGCTATGGTCTCATGGATGCCGCCGAAATGGTGACAGTGGCACGCAACTGGAAGACGGTGCCGGAGCAGCAGCGATGCGAGATAAATGCACCGCATGTCGACAAGTGAGTGAGATCAACCTTAACAAGTGCCCTCTCTCTCTACCCCTCTCTCTCTCTGCCTCTTTCTCTTGTTCTTCCCCCTTCTTTAGAGTCATTCCGCCCCGCACACACATCACGCTGCAGCTGTCAATCAATCATTGTCGCTCGGTCAACTATCTGGAGCATGTGCAGGCCAAGATCACGCTCACCTCACAGCGACGCGGCGATATTCAGCTCTATCTGAAGTCACCAGCGAACACCAAAGTCACGTTACTCACCTCGCGGTAAGTTCTTAAACCTAAAACCAATGCTAACTGCTTCTTACTCGTCTACTCCTTCTCCTTCTGCAGCGCCCACGACAACTCTCGCTCTGGGTTCAATCAGTGGCCCTTCATGTCTGTGCACACTTGGGGGGAATCCCCCCACGGCAACTGGCAGCTGGAGATACACAACGAGGGACGTTACATGGGTAAGTCGATAATATACTTGTAGTTTCCCAATGTGACAACAACAAATCCAAATTCAAATTCGTTTTGCACGCTGCGTGGAATCACAACTGTCTCTCTCCCTCTCTCTCTAAATAATCCCAACTTGCAACTAACTAACCCGCTCAGGCCATGCTCTGCTGCGCGAATGGTCGCTCATCTTTTATGGCACCACGTTGGCCATTGATCCCAAGGATCCCATATCGGTGCCACGTGCCACCAGTGCCGAGGCAACTACACCCAATTCTAGCAGTGGCAGCAGTGGCAACAGTGGCAGCGGCAGCAATGGAGGCAGCGGCAACGGGGGCAGCACCACCAGCAATCTGCATCAGATTTATTCGCCACAATATCCTCGCATATCGGTCAACAATTTCGCGAATACACCGTCAGGTGGCGCCAAGTTGCCACTGGGCAAGGCTGGGCAGACACTGGGGCAGGGCCAGGGGCAGGGGGGCAACAAGTCAAGCTTTGTGACGAATAATCCGATGTGGACGCCAACAACGCCGCCGTTGGCACAGGCAGCGCCGCCAGTGACAGCCAAGCAGGGATATCAGCAAATCTCTGCTACATATGGCGTCATACTGGGCAAGAATGCCAACAACAACAACAGCAACAACAATAACAATAAAGCCAACAACAAGGGCAACAACAACAAGGCGAACAAGTCGAATAAGTCGGGAGAGAATGGCAACAAGAAGGGCAGCAAGAAGGATAAGGACAAGGAGAACAGGGAGCAGACGCAAAGCACCACTAGCTCCTCCTCAGCAGCCTCCGCCTCTTCCTCCTCCTCCAACAATAACAACAACAACAAGAATAAATATTATCGCATATCGCAGCAGCAGCAGGGGGCGGGCGGCGGCAAGGGCAAAGGTCAAGGCAATGGACTGCAAACGCAAAGGCCCAAGGCGAGCTCCAGCGAAAAGTTCTACGAGGAAAGAACGCGCAAAGTTATTGGCGAAATTTCCAACAACAACAACAACAACAACAATCGTAGCAACTTATCGCCCTCTCGGCTGCCAGTGAAGGCAACGAAACAAGTGAAGGACAACACGGACTCGCGCATTCCAAAACTATTCGAGCATTACGAGAAGATTCAAGCCATATTCCCCGAACTGGAACCCTACGAGAGCAGCAGCAACAGTCAAGTCAAGTCAGCCAAGTCGCAACAGGGTGCATCGCAACAGGGTGCACGCAAACAGGGCAAACAATTCGATGTTGATCTCTTCAAGCCCATCACAGGCGGCAATAGCAAGCCGGGCAATACCAAGAAGTCGCCATCGGCACCGCCACCTCCGTCTCAACCATTGCCTGCACTGCCCGCCGGCGGCAGCAGCTTCTTGCCCGATCAGCGTATACTGAAAAAGCAACAACTCCTTATGGCAGCTGCCGGAGTGCTGGCACCCGACGATGAGGATGAAGATGACAATGCGAATGCGAATGGCGATGATGTTGACGACGAAGATGACAGTGAGGACACTGTGGAGCATATAATGCAGCCAGCATCCAGTTTTCCCAAGAGCAGCCGACCAAATGGTAGCATTCTCTACCCAATTTCAACTGATTTGCTTTTCGTATTTCTTTCGTTTTTTATATCCTTTGACCATTGTTTTATATTCTTGTTTTGTTTGAAGTTTAGCAAGGAAATTTGCCTTAGATTTCTTTGAGTTTAATTCAAAATATGCATATATATAAATGAATATTCGTAAATATGTTATATATATTTTGTTTCTCAGTTTAGTTGAGCATATTGAACAAGAATATTCTGAATATTTTAAAACCTTTCAAGCTCAACTTTGAGCCCAAAATGACCTTAATGCAGCCTTTTCACTTGTTCAACGTGATGTTCGCTCTTCTTTATAAAGTTTGACAGCCACTGAACGAGTTTCATCAATCAAACTGCAAAAATGTGTATACAGAAGTGCAAAGTGCAATTTTAGCAACAATTGTTGCTGTTATCAGCTTCGAAAATAAAGAAAAAAAATATTGCTGCATTCATTTTTCATTTGACTGTGTTGAGTTTTTGTTAACACTTGAACATTTTTGTTTAGCTTTTGTTAGATCATTTGTTTTATTTCTCCCCTCCCCGTTTTTCAGCTGGCAGATTTATTAGTCTCCCTTTCTCCCTTTTTGCCCCCCCTCGTTCTGTTTTCTATTCATAAATCAAGTGTTTACATTTTTGTGTTGTTTTGATTTTGAATTTAATTTTGATTTTCGCATTTCTCTAACCAAATTTCCATTGTATTGCAGCGCAAATAACGCAGTGGGACATGATACTGTACGGCACGAAGGTACCCGCCCAGAGCGAAGACCCCGTCAACCAGGGCAGCCCATTCCTAGTGTATAGCAACGATATGGCCCACAATGATATAGAACACGATGCCAGCGGACAGTGGCGCAACATGCAGCAGGTGGGTGCAAGGCGACAGCATCATTCGATTAAATAACAACCCCCAAACTGATCTAATAACCCATATTACCTATATAACATATACTACCGCACCAACCCTGAACAGAGTTGCCACTCGATAGATTAATCGGCAATCGAACAATATCACATATAATTTATCAAACAGGCAACTTATCAAATAATTACATAAAAGGTGGAACACTATTTGAGCTTATTTTTTTTTTAATTTTTGAATAATTTGAATAAGTTTTAAACATAAAATAAAATAATTGGGATGAAAAGAAAGAAGCCTTTAATATTATATTTTTAACAATAACAACACAACAAATAATCAAATAATATTTTGCTTTCGTATTTCAAACCTAATCTCATATAAAAGCCATTGGCTTATAAGCCTTTCTTCTAGTTTCAGCTTTCTTCGCTTTTGTTTTTATATTATAAATTATTACTTTGAGAATTGTAAATACTCTTTATAAAGAATATTATACTCCAATTTCAAAACATTATTAAATTCAATTAAAAAAATGAAATTCTTAATTATTTCAAATTTCAAAATTCCAAATAATCATTTGAACCTAACCTCAAAAAAAAAAAACCTTCGCTTTATTAGCCTTTTTTTGTTGCTTAGGCTTTTTTGCTTTTTGTTTTAGCTTTTTAATTACAACAATGAGAGTTGTACATACGTTTTAAAGAGAAAGAACCCTCTTTTAAATTATATTAATCATCTAAATTCGAAATCATCATTCAAACCTAACCTCAAAACACAAACCATTCCTTGTTTATCTTTTTTGTTGTTTTGGCTTTTTTTCTTTTGCTTTTGTTGTAATCTCTTTAGTTTTGCAGTGCTTTGCGAGCGGCTTGCCAGAGAGCGAAGGCGAACATGAGGGGCACGAGGACATTAGTCGTGTTCATCGGCTCCGTGTCCAGTTGCGTCTACGTCAGCGACGTCAAAATGGCGGCGTTGCGACGCGTGCTTGCATGTGGCTGGCTTGAGAGTGTCTGCGAGTGTCTCGTGGTGCGAATGAGAAGTGATTAACTAACTAGTCTGGCAACAAGTACGCCTAGGTTAGTCGCGCGGGGTCTCCCAGAACGGGCGTAGTAGGTAGAAGTGCAAATTTAGTTACTGCGTTCGGCATGGTTTCGTTTGATTTTTTTTTCCCTTCTTTCTCCCCGCCCCTACCATATTCTTCTCAACTAACCGAGTCAGCTTTAAACTGCAAACGACTCATAAATTCTGCAGTACTTAGCATAGAGGATTCAATTTTTGGCATACACGAGCTGGCAACATCTTGGCCAGCGGGCAAAGTGCCAAGTTACGTCGACTCCTTTTTGTCCTTGTCAGCTGCAGGGCACTTGGATACCCTTGCCAAGGGGTTGATGTGGCCAGAGAATATGACTGACTGCAAACTATATAGTTGCTAGATTTATTTACCTTAAACACATGTAGATTTCTGTTTATTTTTATTATTAGACCTGCAGATAAAACCAGATAAATATAAAGAGTATTTGGGGTTCTTTAATAACCCGCAGTTGCTCGGCAATCTGCATTTTTGCGTATATTTTGCATGTACAGTTTGAGAGCAACTGTGTTAGCGTGTGTTCTGAGTGCACTCTGCGCCTGTTGGCAGGCAACACTTTTTTTGCGCTCTGCCGTCGAGGACCTTTAACCTTTTGGCACCTATTGTTGCTTCTCAGAGTTCTCTGCATTTTTTTGCTCCCCTCAATTTCGACAGTCCAGCGCTTCCGCTAACCATTCGCCCCTCTGGCAATATGACTATGTTTGTGTGTGTGTGTGTAAGCATGTATCTGTGTGTGTGAGTGAGTATGCTATAATAAACTAAAAGTGCAGTGACCTTAGTTCTTTATGCCTTGTCGCTGGGCTGGCAGCAAACTTTTTGCATAACAAACATTTTTTTGCCACTCGGCTGGCAGCACGCAATGTCATTGCATGTGAAACTGCCATTAGACCAGAAGCTAGAGAGAGCAAGAGATATATTAGAAAGAGAGAGAAAGAGAGGGAGAGAGATAGACAGCGAGAGGGAGAGCAAGAGAGAGTGAATGCAAGCGAGATAGTGAGTTCAACTTTACAGTACAAAGTTATAGACAGACAATTTTCGGTAGGGGCAACCATAAATAAACACTCACAGACACACACGCAAATACATACACTTAGGCACAGGCACACACACACATACACACAGCATACACTTAAGTACTTATGCCCAAAATGCCAGACAGCGTGGCAACATGCAATGAACCGCAACGGAAATCAGACAAGCCCAGAAAAAGCACGAGTAAAAAAAGGAGAGAGGGAGAGGAAGAGAAAGAGAGACAGAGAAAGATAGAGACAGAGAAATAGAGAGAAAGGGAGGGAGCGAGATATCAGCACTAGAACTTAAGCACATTCAAATGTCTCGTTTTTAAGAGATCCTTAAAGTAATTGTGCATAAAATAACGTGACATTTTTGATAGTTCATATTTTTATAGAATCATTTCTTTTATTTCCCTGGTCCATTTAGAACTTCCTCCAAAAGGATTGCTAAAGAAAAAGTTAAAACACTTTACATTTAATAACTAAACTATCAAACTAACCAGCATACATTACTTAATCTATATATGTATATGTATGTTAACTAAGCACTATAAAACCTCTTTGACATTTCCATTCCTGTTTTCCAAAGACAAACCATAAATTAAAACTAATATGAAATTCATTTCTCAGCTATGAATAGTTATAGCAAGCTTCAAGTTACGTTATTCATTTAAATATAAACAATTCATATTTGTTCTGTCAACTTGACTCTCAATAGAACGAACTTATCATATCATGCCATGCCATACACTAACACACACACAGTTAAACCATATAAAACATGAAATTTAATTTATTTCAATTTGTTATTTTTATTTGCAGGTGGGCGAAGTGGGCATGGCACAGGATCGTAGCAATGCAGCTGCATGCCTTAAGTGGAACGATCAGAAATGTTTAGGTTTGTCTTTCATCCTTCTACTCATAACACAAGTGTTCTATCTAAACTATAAACATGCCATCAACAACAACAACAACAACTGCAATGGCAACATGAACAAAAGCATTAGATAATTCAACATTCTGAAACTTAAACTCAAACTATTCTGACAAAGCAACCACAAGAACAACTGTAAAAAACAACAATAACAACAACAACAACAGCAACAATAACAAAAATAATAAAAAGTGAACAAATTTCAATTCCAATTTAAAGTTTGATACGCAAACAAAAGTAACAAAATAATAAAAGAAAAGAGATGATGAAGAAGCATTTGAATGCTCAATTAAAGCATTTTCTAAGCTGGCAAACACAATTGAACAATAGCTAAGTAAGCAACCGAAAGAAACATAAAACAAAAGATTCAACAAATAACTAAATAGGCGTAGAAAACAAGCAGCAACAAGTCTACTTGAAATGCGAAGAGAAAATAAAAAAGGAAAAAAAAAGAAACAAGCTCTGCAAGTCCAAAAAATATAAAATATATACTGAAACTTTTTGTAGTTAAATTTAGATATAAGCTTAGCTATACACACACACACACACACACACACACAGATACATAGAGAGACACACACACGAGGGGAATCTACATTTTTGTAGGCGTGGCAGAGAAGAGAACGAACAAAAACGATGGTTGTTTTAAGAAAACCTTTTCGATTCGCACAGGCAGCACAAACAATAATAATTCTATTATTTAATTATATACAATGCATATATACTATATACATACTTTAGTTTTAAGCATTTAGTTGAAATTTTATTGTACAATTCATTGTTTTCGTTTGTTTTTTACTATTTGTTGTAGTTTTGATTTATGAATTTCATTTCAATTTGTGTTTACATGTCTCGGTGCCAAAGTGAAAGTTTTCAAAGTTTTGCATGCGTTGCGCCTTGCCATTTGCAGTTTGAAATGCTCTGCGAACTGAGTAGATGCCACGTCACAGTTTTACATCGATTGTCTGGTTTAATGTGCACTGTGAACAACTGTCTGATCAGTGGCTCCCAAACCCCATACCAGGCTGTCACAGTTTTAAATGAATTGACTTAGCTTGCCTACCCAATTTGCAGTTATCGTAAAACTTATGCGCTGTGTATATGCATTTCAGATATTGCCAGGCCAGCCAAGTAGCTACAGTTTGAGCAGCACTGCCTGCCTCACTTGCCAATTTACAATATACTTAGTACGTTTTTATTGACCATTTTATTACTCTCTCGACACGCAAATGATTCAACACAAAAACAACAAACAACAACAGTTTAGAGTTCATTGTAAAAGACTGTTTCTTAAATTTAAACGTAAATCTTAATGACTTAAGCGGCTAACTGAAAACAGAAATGAAAGAAGAAGAGAACATTTAACTCGTAGCAGACAGCATGGTGAGGATTAAATCGCATTAAATTACTAGAATTAACGAATACATTTTTGTATTCAAACTGTAATTGTAACTATGATCCGAAATGGAAATGCAAAATAATAGAAAACCAATATAAAAGTAAAAGTGAACGAAAACGAAAAAGTCTAGGGTGTAGGGTATTAGTTCGTCGTGTAGTATTAAATTAGGCGAACAAAGAAATGATTACACAACATCTAAAATAAAATAACGATAATAATTATAATAATAATAATAAAAGTAAATTTATATAGAGAAAGTTCCTGCAGTTTTGAACAAAGTTGCAATATAACAAAAACAAACATTTCAAAAATATACAAAACGAAAAAAAAAGAAATTAGCTAATTTTCTAGTGAGCTTAGGACTTAAATAATTATATAATAAACAGATGGAAGAAGTATAAACAGAACAATAAAAGGGAAGTCATATAAAGCGCACAGAATATGAAGAAAGAAGGAAACGAATAAAAAGAAGTGAGCAAGCAACTTCTAGTCAAAATATATTTTTGTGCGCTTGGTTATTCATAAAAAAAGAAAAGTATCCCATGATATAAATAAACCAAAAGAAAATCAAAAAAAATAATAAATGAAATAAGAACATTTATCTTGATTTCCATATCCGAGAACCAGATCGAATCGTTTCAATACAACACAAAACACACATATCTTTGTTAAACTATTTGTTGGTCATCCGTTTTGCCGGTGCATTATTTATTACAGTGGCTTACAAAGTGTTTCGGCCCAAGCAGCTAAACCTTGTAACCCTTTTGCTGTTCTCTGTGTGTGTAATTGTAGGCAACCTCAAATCAAAAAAAAATCAACCTCAAATCGAGTGCAATAATTATTTCTAATTCTCCCACAATCCTCCCTTCCTATCGATAGGCAACTACAAAAATACAAAAATAGATTAACAAATGTTTCCATTCGCTTCCTTTCCAAATAAGTGGCATATCGTTTTGAATAGGTACATTTATGTTTTTGTGGTACAATAACTAGTTTTTGATTTGTTTTGATTACAATGAATAATCATATCGTAACTGCACAATAATCACAATATTAAGAACGAAACTATATTTATAGATATATTAGTTTACTTTCGTTTTATCTGTTGTTGTTGTACTTAGCAATTTTACATCAAAAGGAAGAAAAAAGGAAAATATAATAACGAAATAAATAAACAACTGATATATGTATTAACCAACAATAAAAAGTGAACATTTTTAAGCATAACCATAATTAGCAGCAAAATATTATGAAATCAAATGATGTCTAACAAATTTTCCAATATACAATCAGTTTTCAAAATTGCAAACTCTCCTTAACTCTAATTCTCTTCTATATTATTTCGAACTAACTCTCAGTGCTGGCTGCGGTACTTAAATACTTAAAATATTATTCAAAATCTAATTAAAAGAAAAGCCAAATTAATATTTAAGCCTATACAATAATAATTATAATCTATAAACTTAAACGATACGAAGAAGAAGAAAAACGTGAAAACAACACTGGTACTAGGGCCTGGGGTAGCTATTAAAATGTAAGATTTACAGACAAATTTAACCTAAACAATTACAATTTCGAGGCAACTAAATGAGAAACTTGAACTTTTTAAATGTAAAAAAAATATAAACCAAGAGATCAACTGACAAAATTTAGTATTGTAAATGAGATTTGATGGCCGCTATTTGAAATCAACAATTTTGTATGTATGTTTTATGTATATATACTTATATATATCTGTCAATATAACTATCGATGAGTAATAAATAAATGCATTGAAAACCTATTTGAAAATCAGTCTGAAACTTATTTATGCAACACAAAAGCCCAAAAATAACAACAGCAGCAAACGCAGCAGGTAAAATGTGCTCCAAAAAAATGAAAAACATTTTAGATAATTCCAAATCGTTCCCCCTATAATCTTTGAATCAAAGGTGAGTTTAGCGAAAGCAACAAAATTATGTCATATTCAAGTAAACCCTATTGTCTTGTGTATTTCTTGTTTTAACCCCATTAATTTGCATATACCGTATTAACTATACTGGTATATTTTGGTCTGCTGTGTGATATTAACCACTTATTATTTCCATATCTTTCACAATTGGTTTTCCCCGTTTAATTTGTACCATTTTTTTATTTAACATAATTTTCAACGCACAACTCACCGTTCATTCCTTTGCCATGTTTGCTTTCCAACACTGGTTACGGTACAGAACACACGTACATTATTTTGATTTTCCTTTATTCCCGATAATTAGTTTTGGAGCATGTTTTGTTTTTTAAAGGAACACTGCGATTGCTTGAAATTATTTTTGGACTTTTTGTTGTTAATAGATCAGTTTCAGTTGCAGTTGAGACTCGGCTATTGATTCAAGAACTTCAAGAGAATTGTACTTCTATTCTTTTTATTTTGGCTTTTCTTTAATGAAATTTAAAAGTGTTTTATTAATTTCTATACTAACCATCAATTTGAATTTTGTCTCCCATTTTGCAACACTATTTCGGAGGTAAATGGTTTATGGTCTTTGTAGATTTTTTACTTATTTATGCAAACAAGTACCACATCTAACAAACTCTTTTCTCTTCTGTCAACCTTATACAGAGTGCCTGGCGACGACCTTCTTCTACCAGAATTTATGCTACGACGAGTGTCCTCTGCACACATATCCCGAAACGATCTCGGACGATGTGGATGTAGGCGTGGCAGACGTTGAGGTTGCCGGCACTAACACAACGAGCTCTCCACTTGACGAGGGGTCCAACGTGCCGCAGTTTACTGGCAACGGTCTCATCGACAAGGACGATCCACTGCAGGCAGCGGAACGTCGACGTCGGGATACCCCGCTTCATAACCGCGTCTGTGCCGACTGCGATGCGAGCTGCCTGCGATGCTATGGTCCAAATATCAATCAGTGCAGCACTTGCCCGCCCGGCAGTCAGTTGCGCAAGCTGCCAGAGAGCAACGAGACCTTTTGCTATGCCTACGTGGTGCGCAGCACAATGGACGACTCCAACGGGACCAACGGCCAGCAGAACCAAGGTGGCGTCATGCAGTACATGCACTGGAGCACGGCGCTGCTTCTGATTGCGGTGAATTTGTCGGTGATCGGTCTTGTAATTGTCGCTGCCTTGGCGTACCATCGACGCACCACGCGGGCCGAGATCTATACGCGCGTTGCACTCATCGCAGACGATGATAGCGATGAGGACGTGATCGACGTGATCGAGTACCATGACGAGCTACGGCCTCCAAGTGAAGCAGAACTCGAGGTGGCACAACCTGCTGATGCACTGGAGTCAGATAACGAGGAGAGGGAACACTTGGTAGCCCCCTCACCCAACCAATTATAGTCATAGTAGGCCAACGATGAATCAAAATGCAACTCATGATCAGAATTCAAATTGTATTAGATCAATCATTCGGCACTGGCCAAGCCAGAATTATTATATCCAGTTTCGGCTAACTGTTTTCCATTTATATAACATTTCAAGACATTAGCTGCGATTTATTTATGATGCATTTAAATTATTCCGATTATTGTAATGTTCTTAAGAACTGCTTTTATTAGATTTAGAAAAACGAAAACAAATGAAATAAATAATCATAAACAATCATTTAAAAACGTTCTTATATTCTAAGGGAAGAGAAATCTATTCAGGCACGCAGGTTGAAGTGTGCTGTAGGGAGTTGGAGATCAACTTGAAACGCAATAACCTTAGAGGGAATATTGCAATAGTGCGAAATTGAGTTGAAGCTAGTTAACGAGATCAGAACCAAACTCAACAGGCCAGGAAAGAACAACTCCCTCACCAGGAAGAATGTGGAAGCTGATACACTAGGGAGAGCAGGAACTGAGTGTACAATGATATGTGATATGCAGAAACACTTTCAGGCAGTACCTACGATCAGCAGAGACTAAGATACGCACATTAGACTGGGAACAAAGTTCCTTGTAGGCTGATACAAACTTAAGCTGCGTAAGAATCTGGAGAGAATCCTTACAGGGATGTTTACAGGTCACTGTAGACTAAGAGCACACCTAAGTAACTTAGGAATAGTGAGTAATGTGCTCTGCAGATACTGCGAGTTAGAACGCGAGACACCAGAGCACATAGGCTGTGTATCGTTAAGCAAGCGCCTTCTCGGGGTTAATGTCAACCAGTCCTGGCCAAATGACAAATTCCTTTACAAAAACTGGAAATCGAGATCTAAGCTCAGCAAGCTGTACAATAGATCTAACATACAAGGCCGCAGTATGTCTCCCTCGAACATATAATAACAATTCAGGAAATCGTAGTATTCGATTCAATTAAGACTTCTTAGTCAGCAGTAAACATTTTTTTACTGACAACTCAAAAGGGTTAACTGCTGTTTGCAAGATATGAGTAGAAGTTGTCATACTTTCTATCTATCACCCTTAGTTCTCATGACTATGGAGTGTACTTATGATTGAACAACTGGAGGTAACTGGCACTTTAATCGTTTGGTGCAATCAGATTGCACTTTTGTAATGATAATGCCTGGCAAAACAACCCGATTAACAACAAAATCAATTATATACATATGTAATTGTAATTAGAAGTGGCTACTATAACTGATAACTGTCGCGATTCTCGGCTTGTCAACACTTCAGATCACTCCAATCACTGCGGATTCATAGAGTATTTCGTAATGTGATGTAGATAGATACATATATGTAGCTGGAACAATGTTGGGCTTATCAGCTGGAGCATCAAGTGCATCCACAGTGGGAAGTGTTGACAATGGTCATGGGGTTTATTTTGTGGCGCATTCAGGCTATAAAAGTGCTCGGTTCGGGTGCATCATGAAACAGTATTTCGAAATGCAGATCGGACTCACAAGCCTCGCGGTTCTGGTCGCCGTCTTGGCCAGCTGCTGTGTGTGGCAGGTAGCGGAGAGTTGCAATTCCATCGAGCAGCGCTTCAAGTTTGGCAGCAGTGACATCTACGTCAGATTGCGACGCGGCGATAAACTGCAGTATGAGGTGATGAAGGGCAGCCGCAGTCTACAGACAGTGACATTGGATAACTTTGTGACTAGCAGCAACTTTGAGGCCACCACCAGTGGCGGCTACAAACTGACCGATGGCACCACCAGCATTGAGTTCACCTTGGTGACAGCCACCACAGGTGTTACTCACTTGCGTGTGGCACGCGATCAGGTGGTGAAGGGCACCCAGCCCAGAGATTGCATCAAGCTGAACACCGGCAGCGTTCACTGGTACGCCGGATCGGAGCAGAAGCAACACTATTGGCCAGTGGAGCGTCAAAAGTATACAAACTTCTCGTATGTACCCAAGGAGTTGGGCAACATGGGCGTGGCCGAACGCTATTGGCTGAGCAGCGAAGGCTTCTTCCTGTATGTGGACAACACAACGCCGCTGTTCATCGATCAGAATGCCGATGGATATGAGGATCAGCTCTGCATCAGCGCATTGATTGCATTGCCCTACGAAACCCGCCTGGCCTCAGCCAAGTTTAGCTATCAACTGGCCTTTGCCAAGGATGCCAAGGTGGCGCACATGTATGCGGTGCAAACGCTGCTGGGCAAACCGACCGGGTATCCCGACGAGCGCATGGTAATGCATCCCGTATGGTCCACCTGGGCGCTGTACAAGGCCGAGGTCACCGACGAGGTGGTGCGTGACTTTGCGCAGCAAATCCTCGATAATGGCTTCAATAACAGTCAACTCGAGATCGACGATGACTGGGAAGACTGCTATGGTGCACTCACATTCCGCAAGAACAAGTTTCCGGATGCCAAGAAGTTAACCGATGACCTCAAGGCCTTGGGCTTCCGAGTGACCCTCTGGATACATCCGTTCATTAACAACAACTGCACGGCAATCTATGAGACGGCAAAGGGACTGGGTTACCTGGTGCTCAATCACGAGGGCAGTGCCGACACCCAATGGTGGAACAGCATTGCCAATGATGCAGCTTATCTCGACTTCACCAAGACAGCGGTGCAGGAGTGGTTCTCTACGCGTCTGAAGCGCCTGCAGACAGAGGATGGCATTGATAGCTTCAAGTTCGATGCAGGCGAGACTAGTTGGGTGCCCACGGATGCGGTGCTGCAGGGTGATGAGTATCTGACTCCGCTGCAGATAACCACGGACTACGTGCGCACAGTGGCCGCCTTTGGGGATCTGGTTGAGGTGCGGTCAGCACAAAACTCGCAAGAGTTGCCAATCTTTGTGCGAATTGTGGATAAGGATTCGGAATGGGGCTGGAACAATGGACTCGTCACGCTGATCACTTCGCTGCTGCAAATGAATCTGAACGGTTATCCCTTCGTGCTGCCCGACATGATCGGGGGTAATGGCTACAACGAGAGGCCTCCCAACAAGGATCTCTTTCTGCGCTGGCTGCAGGCTAACGTCTTCATGCCCAGCCTGCAGTTCTCATTTGTGCCCTGGAACTTTGACAACGAGACCATTGAGATTAGCAAGGTCTTCACCAAGCTGCACGCCGATTACACGCCCTACATCATGAAGCTCTTCGAACGGGCAACCACGACGGGCGAGCCTGTTAACGCACCACTCTGGTGGATTGCGCCCAACGATGCCACTGCCCAGGGCATATACGATGGTAGGTATTAATCTCCATAGTTTCTCAAATGATTTCTCATCATCACTTTCCTTTCCGCAGAATTTTTGCTGGGTGATGACATTATTGCTGCACCCGTAGTTACGCCAAATTCCACCAACCGCGACATTTATTTGCCCGAGGGCGAGTGGACCGACGGCAATACTCAAGTCGTCTACAAGGGGCCTGTTTGGATCATGGAATACGAAGCTCCACTGAACACATTGCCATACTTCCTGCGCGTTGGCTTCCAGCTGGGTTAGGCGAGGGGTATTAATGTATAAGAATGCAATTAACTATTATTACAGGTATAAACATAAAACCGTTTATTTAGAATAAGATCATTAATTAAAAGATCATACAAAAATAAAAAAAACACTTGTAATTATTTTCTTTAAGTTATTTACAGAACCCTCGAAGAGAGTAGAAACAAGCAAAGTCTACTTAATGGTAGTTGACCTGTTTTTTCTCGTTACCTTTAGGGTAGAAGGGTACTATAACTTATATAATATTTATTATGTAGCAGGCAGAAGAAACTATGTATTTTTTTAAGCAGTATCAACTGTAGCTTTCGTACTTGTTTACCCCTTAAATAGGATTGCTTGGAATTGCAAACTTAGTTTTTAAACCAAATAGTATATAATTAAAACTAAAACACATAAAATGCAATGAAAACTGTAACATAAATATGTAAATATCACAGAGAATTTCATGATCAGGATGATAATTAGTGCATGCGAGTGCCGTCAACATGATTACCAGGCTTGTGCTTATCGAGTGTCTGAGTGGACAGTCCAAATAAATAATCTTTGAGAGGTGCAGAAGAACTCTCGTTTTCTGTAGAGATGAGATCCGTTTCTGTTTTATGAAGCCTTCCATATTCATGTTCAAATTCTGTTGAATTCTTTGTCAGAATGCTTCGCAGGTTGATAATGCTATAGGAAAGCAAAGCAATCGATATTATTTCGGGTTACCACAGATGAAGACGGCATAATACTCACTTTGATTTGTAATCAGTTACGTGCCTCTCATACATGGCCAGTTTGAGGGCATGTATGCGTCGGGAAGCGTGTCGTAGCTGCTTCTTGTAGTGATCCTTGGACTTGACCACCACCTTGTAGTTATCATACTGTTGACGCATCTGCGCTATCAACATCTGCATATTATTGTCTGGGGCTTGCTGGCCCCGCAACTGTTCGATTTGTTGCTCCATGCTTGTGATGCGCTTCTTTAGCTGCATCTTCTCTTTGGCCAGCTTGGAGTTCTCCCCCTGCATTTCCAGTGTACGCCCTTCAAACTGTTGCAGATTAGCCTCCAATACTGAGATGTGCTGTTCTAGTTCTTGAAACTTGAATAAATAATTGACTTCTGAAGGCGATTCTTTAAGACTGCCCTGCAACTGTTTGTTATCAACCCTGAGGTTCTCATTTTGCTGTCCAAGACCTTCAATATACTTTAGAGCCTTTAGCTTCATATCATCCTGCAGCTGCATACCTGCCACGAGTATTTTCTGCATGCTCTCGTCGAGCTCCGTATTAACGCTTTGGTCCATGGATTTGGTTTGAATCTTTGACGATTCGTTGGAACCTTCAGTTGATTTCAAATGATCGTACATATGTACAGTCACCTCAAGACGAGAGGTTTGCGCCTCCGCATCAAGGCTTGACTTAAGAGCTTCCTTGATTAAAGATGTTTTGTTTATCGGCTTCTTTTTTCGTTGTGCAGCGACATCCATTTCAAGTGTTGGAGACTGAGTGAATGATTTTCTCGAGGACTTCTTAACGGGACGATCCTGGACATGGGCATCGCAACTAAGCATATCTTCTGTACATGAATCTTCTACTAACGGTTTTCTTACACTGCGTTTGTGTGTTTTTTCACAAAAAGAAGATAGGCTATATTCATCTGGAGATATCTCTTGTTTTGCCGAATCTCTTTGTTTTCCAGACTTGAGATTTGAACGATATCCTTGGGAATCATTTTCACTAGCTTCCTGTTCCGGTAATATTTCTTGAGATGTTTTCTTCTTAATTGCCCTGCGTACACACTGCATTTCTGTATTGAATTCCCTCATAAGGATGTTATCCTCATCAATTTCGCAGCTCAAATTTGCTTCGAAGTATTCAATACTTTCCGAAGAGTGTTCTAATTTCTTGCTTTTGTTCTTCTTTGGGCTACGTTGATCGTCACCTAAGGGGTGCTTGTTTATACCGTAGTTTCCAATAAACTTTTCAGTATCCTCTAAGATTTTGGTTTGTTGCTTGTTAATTTCTACCCAGCGGGCACTTAAATTGAGTTCACTCATTTCCGTCGAAACTTCCTTGGGTTTCCTAGGCGTTACCTTTTCAACAACTTTAGATTCAGCCGGAGCTCGTTTCTTCTTAATCGTTTCATTAATAGACTTATTTACGATTAATTGCTGGTGCTCAGTGTCCGGCACTTGGTTTATATCCTTGGAGTGGTCCTCGGAAACTTTCCTCCTTGAATGTTGGCGCTTCGGTGCTTCGTCAACTTTATTTTGATGTTCTTCAGCGCTGAAATATTCATTCTGAGTAACAAGCTTTGGTTTTCTTGCTTTCTTTGGCACCTTTTCAGTCGGTGAAGCTTCAAGTTCGTTAGTTTTACCTTGATTTGCCTTGTTTTTATTCTCGTTTATTTCATTTTTATTATCCGACTTCAATGGGAATCGCAAAGATTTATCCGTTTCATTTAGAGTATCATTTCTTTTGGAATCATCTTTAATGACTGTTTCGGGTGCAACTTCTCTGGCTAGCATTTCTTTCTGCATACTTTTCTTTGAACTGTATTGTAATTTATGTTTAAGTTCCTCTAGTTGATCCAACGACTGTGCAAAATTTAAATTGGGATTTACAATTTCGGCTGCTTCCTTTGCACACATTAGATTCAAAGATTCCTTGCACTTTTTAATATAGTGTTCGGCTTCTTGCGCTACCTCATCCTCTTCTTCCCGCCCAGTGGAAGGCTCTTCGACCATGCCAAGCTGTTGTGAAGCATACTTGTGCTCCATCAGCCTAGTAAACTTCTTGCGACGCCTATTGAAACTTGAACCTTCTTGGAGAACATCAGATTTACGAATATCGCTTAATTGCACATCAATTTCAATTTCATTATCCTGTTCCGGTTCGGAATTGGACAACTCAGCGCCAACATCCAAGCTGGCAACGGATACTTTATCTTTAGAATCATGTTCCCACTCAAGCGGCTTCTCAACAATCCGATCCTTGGGGATTTCGTGTATGACTGCTTTATTGCCGACCGCATTCAAGTCCACCTCCGACTGAGGGGGCGTCGACTGCACCTTCTGTTCAAAATGAACCTGCTCCTGATCCGGCTGTTTGTTTTGCCGCCAGCACACCTCCTCAATGTCCACTGAGAAAGTAAAATCCATAATGGGCTTTGTCTCGCGTGCACTGGGCATCTTTCCCAACCGGTTAAAGGTAAAGGAGCCGCTGTGCTCATATTTCCTTGAACCCATAAAGTACTTATCCGATGGCATTAGTGCGCCAAAGTCCATGCGATAACTGGCTATAAGGAAATGATTAAGTGCTTCAGTAGGAATAACTAATAATCGATCCAACCGATACTTACCTATAGACGTGCCATTAATGTACATGTTGATTGGCAGATAGAATATACGCTGGAAATACCGTTGAATGCTCTGCAATGAGGACTTAAAACGCAGCCCGAGCACGTCGTCGAGCATGTAGCAGTCCGTATCATTCAGCTTCAACTCGATATTTGTCACATTGCCGACGAAGTCGAACATCAGCAACACCGTATTCACCTCCTTGCCGTGGCACACCGATTTCACCAACCTATTGACATTCTTTAGCTGTTTGAACTGTAGCACCACCACTATGATATCGCAATCGACCAGAGGATTATTGCCCACTTGCAGTAAACCCAATTGCACCAACGACTGCACGTACACATTGGCCTAAGTGGGTGAGGAGTTATCAATTAGTTTACGTGAATTTCATGGTACAAAGTTATTTTACCTGCGACTGCAACATGCTGGCCGTCATTGAGTGACCGTTTGCTTGCAGTGGAGGCGGACGTGTCTCTTTCTCCTTCACAATGAAACAGACAAAATCAACATTCGATGAGGATGGGAATGAACTATGAACATACCTCACTGTTAAAGACTAGCAGATGCTTGAACTCCTGGGTATACAGCAGGGACTTCTTGATAATCGCCAGCATAACGAGAACCTCTGGCTTTTGTGACGGCGTTTTGTTGTTAATGCAGATCAGTTTGTGCCAGAACATTTTCAGCATCAATGCGCTGTTTTTGTTGCCCACTCCCAACACAGGAAGACCCCTGATGGGCAACAGCAGTGATCCAATTGTCCGGCGCTTCTCACTGCCATTGCAGGCGAAGAAGGACATCTTGACTGGTCGGTTATCTGTCTTGATGCGCTTGATGCCTTGTATATCGCACTCCCAAATGCAATTGCTGTTGAAGATGATCGTTTCGTTGGTGAGCGAAGGAGTGCCCTCCACCTCAAAGTCGACGGTGTTAAGTGCTGCATTCATAACGATCTGATCCCTTTCCCCCGTAGTATCACATCCGTAGAAATTTATAGCTAATTTTCGATTAAATATATAGTAACAGAGTGACTTCTTCAGCGAAGGCTTTGCTTACCTTCCACAACATGCAGAACAACACAAAATACATTATCGCCATAATTGCCACTGGCTGTGGAACTCCGATCCGTGGCTGGCGCCTGTCTCGCCTGGTTGTTTTGCTTGACCATGACCCCTGTGTAATTTAGCACTTCAAATGTATAAAAACAATAATAACTAGACAATTTAGAACCCAAACAACAACTATATTATTTCAACGCACACAGAGTGGTAAGAATTTTATAAGTAGTTATGTGTTCGTTACGAATTTCTGTAATTTTATTAGAATTGAAATCAAATTCTCTGTTGTTTTCCTTAAAACGTTTGTTGTTATTTAGAGCGTAGTACAACAAACGCCCGGCAAACTTTGTTATTAAATACGTTACCATGGCATCAAGACTAATTTGAGTGGTGACTAGGTATCGACGATACTTTTCATTCTCTGTCGATACCATTTGCTGAAAGGCACGAAACTAACATCTGTTATTGATCGCGTTGCCTTTGCATTGTTCATAATTTTCCAGATAGCGCAGTAAAATTAACCATCGATTATATGTATATATATCTGACCTAAATTTCCCGACTTCGATTAAGCACATTTTAATATACAATTACTAACGACATTGAATCAAATTTGTGTGGTGAGTAGGTATCGACGATACTTCTACTCTTTTTCGCTGTCGATACCCTTTTCTGTCGGGCGCGTCACGTCTGCAATCGATCAAAATCTATCGCGTTGCCTTTGCAATATACTAAACCTTGGATTACATATATACATATACATACATACATATGGCTTAAATTACCCGACTTCGATTTAGCACATGTTTTTACATATTTAATATAATGTCTGTATATGGACATTTATAAAATAATGTATCATATACAGTGTTTAGCTGCGTTTAAGCATAAGACATTCTGTACAGACTTCAACCTATTAAAAATATTCTTTCTTAAGTCATTTTATTATATGTGTGTATGTATGTATATAATTCATAATTCGTAAGTGTTGATAATGCCTTTTTTGCTAGGCAAATAATCAAGTCAGAGCAGTTTAGGTCATCGACTTGGTTAGTTATTTTTAGCTTGCTCTTCGGTGTCCTCGCTGTGTCCACTCTGCTGGCGATGGTTCTTAAGGGCTGTGCCCTGGATAAACCGCTCGCCGCAGGTGTTGCACTGATAAGGTCGCTCGCCCGTGTGACGACGGATGTGAAGGGTCAGGTCGTTGGACTGTGTAAAGCTCTTGTCGCAATAGGTGCACTTGTAGGGACGTTCGCCGTTATGAATGCGCATGTGTTGCTGCAGCTTGTACGAGCGAGCGAATCCCTTCTTGCACACGGTGCAGACGTGGGGTCGCTCGCCTGTATGGGTGCGTCTATGGCACTGGAGATCGGAGGAGCGTGGGAAGGCCTTGTCACAAAAGTCACACTTGAACGGTTTCTCGCCAGTGTGCCGTCGTATATGTACAATAAGATTCGACGAGGAGCTGACCGCCTTTCCACAAAAGGCACAGAGGAAACTTTTCTGCTGTTTGTCACCGCTGGATGAGGCCTTTGGCTTTTTTGTTGCTGAGCCAATTGCGCCTGGTCCATGACACTTCTTCATATGGGCCGACAATCGATCCTTTCGATTGTATTTCCGTGGACACTGAGCGCATTTAAAGATCTGGCAGCTAGTACTTTCAGCCGGGTCCGCTACCGTCTCACCGTCTTTTGCCTGCACGTTGCCAGTTCTGTGTTCCCGCTGCATGTGCAGCAACAAATTTGATTCCCACATAAACTTATAGCCACATGTTGTACACTTGAATTGCTTCTCCAAGTTGTCACATTGTACTCGCTTGTGGTAGGCAATGAGATCCGGCGAAACACTCTTGAAGATGCACTCATCACAGCCCTCTTTTATCCGTTCCAGTCGATGCATCGCTTGCTGGTGCTGATGCAGTTCATATTTTCGCACACAACGCAACTGACACATGCCGCAAGTGTAGTGCGCTGGTGTGTCCGGTGGCTTGGCTTCGTCGTCCGTTTCCGAGTCCTCCAGGTGAAGTTCATAGCCCAACTTGTTGGTGATCGAGTAGTTGAGCATTGATCCAATCTCGTGGTGTGTGCCACTCGGCACAGACAACAGATGTGAACGGAGGGCGGCAATGGTGGGAAATTGCACATTGCACACCTTGCACTGGATGCACTTTGTTCCATTTGGATGGCCACTTGCATTGAGCAGGACCTCCGCGTAGGGCAGCTGCGCAGCAGTGATGCCATGTCGCTCGATGTGTTGCAGATAGTTGGCCTCGCGATAAAAGCGTCTGGAACACCAGCGACAGCGATAAATGCTCGACTCCTGAGCATGCATCAACTTGTGGCGTGTGAGATCCTTCCGCATTTTGAAGCTTCGCTTACACTCGTGACAATCATAGCTGACAATCGGCAGCAAGCTGGTCCCATTCAATTGAATACCTCCACTCGGCAGTTCCTCGGCAACGACTTCCGCATGTGCCACGTCTGCGTGCAACTTGAGATTGTCGCGCCAGCGAAAACGTAGCGGACATTTGCGGCAAAGGAAACGCTTGAGTGGATTGCCACAAAGTGAGCGATAATGATGATCCAGCAACTGTTCACTTACGAATCTCGCCTGGCAATGGCTACAGACATGACTAGCTTCCTGCCAGGCATGCTGCTCCAGTTGGTGTGCGTAGAGCAGGTGCTTGCGCGACACCTTCAATTGGCATATATCACAGTCGTACACTTGACTTCCAGTTGTTTCTGCCGAGTCCGAATCCGTATCAGTTTCACTACTGTCCAGGCTTAGCTCAATACCTGCTTCATTCGTGATCGAAACGAATCTTTCAAGCTCATCCCCCTTAGCCAAATCAAATTGGATGCGCTCAATCAACTGTTCACTGTCCATATCACCACTTCGCAGTTCCGGATATAGGAGCTCTGACTTGGGATGATCATTCACAAACTGCAGCGCAAACTGATGTGAAATCAGATGAGTGCGCAGATCAGAGATCTTTGTGTGGTACGATGAACAAATCATGCATTTTATTTGCTTGCAGCCATTGGGACGGCATAGTTGGCTCCACACAGCTGGCATGTCTTGCATTACCACAATGTCTGGGTCACTATTGGTCCCACTTGCCATCTCCTGTGGCTGCTGTTGCTCGCCATGCACCCGCAAATGTGACTTGAGGTTATCCTTGCGTAAGAATTTGCGTTCACAATACGAACAATCGTATTTTTCTGTATTTTGATGAATGCGCTTGTGACGCGTAAGATCCTTTGGCCAGATGAAAACCTGCAATCAATCAAAGTTGATAAGATAAATTTGCTGTGATAGTTTGGAAAACAAACGCACCTTATCGCACTCGCCGCACTTCAGCTTGAGTGACGACTCTCGCTGTCGTCTGCTCCTTTGTCTTTGCCGTTCTAACTCTTTCGCTGTTCCATCGTCAATCGCCTTTCCGTGCACTAACTTCATATGCCGCTCGTGGTTCGACTGCCATACAAAGTGTAGGTTGCACTCCGTGCAATGATACTTTGCATGTCGCTTGCAACAAACTATTCGACGATGCCATTGGAGTATCGAATCTGCAACAAATTCCATGCCACATGTATCACAGACATGAGGAAGGGCCTTCAGGTCACTGTGTTCATCTTCCTGATGACGCCGCAGGTGGCTAAGGCGAGTTGCGGTCTCACCACACAAATCACAAGTGTGCACAACTGATGATGATGTTGTCTCACTATCGCTTAACTCAGTATCCGAGTCTAAGAAGTCGAGCTCCTGTCCAGCAGTTGTACTGGCATTAAAGTATCGTCCATAATCCCCAGCCTCAAAGTCATTCGCAATGTTTGCACTTAGCTCTGTCCAGTTGCAGTCGAGGCCATCGGGATAAAAGCATCGAAGAAAGGTAGAAGATTGTTTTGGATCTATGCCGGTGCGTCCATCCCGATGAGTGAGCAAGTGGCTTCTCAGAGTAGCCATGCTTTCCAATTGCTCATCGCAGAGACAGCAATTGAACTGACGACGCTCCTCACCCGCCACAATCTTTTTCCGCTCGCAGCAAGCGTGTTGCCTTAGATTCTGTTCCCAAATAAATTTACCAGGACAGTTGGCACAGCTATATTGCTTGAATTCGCTGTAACACTGGGAAGTCTGGTGCTGCTCCAGCATCTTAGAACACACAAAGCCGATTTGGCAGCCATTACAGCGAAGCCACGCACCTTCGTCTGTTGATTGAGTGTGCGTCTCCAGTGTGTGACGCATTAAACGATGTTTGCGAGTAAAAGAGGCATTGCAGGGTAGGCATTCATAAGGCGTTATGCCAGTTATTTCCTCGTCCGAGTCACTCAGGCAGAGCTCATAGCCATGGGCATTAACCACTGAACAGTATTTATCCAAGTGTTCTCGTCCTTTAGCAATCTCCGCACAGATCACTTGCCTGATTTGTGCCAAGTCTTGATGGTCGGGAAACTGTTCTTTGATGACATCGCTGTCGGCATTAAGATCGGACAATGTTTCAGCTTTGATATGGCCAGACAGATGCTCGCGTAGCTCGAGTATGCGTTGGCATCGCAAGCCGCACAGCTTACATTCAACGCGCTTGAGGCGACCTGAACTATATAGCCGTTCAGCAAATCGCCACTCCAGGCTCAGAGTAAGGGCCTCACTCTTGGCTCTGTGCTTCTCATGCATGCGCAGATGGCATATATATTTGTCTTTACGTAGGTAACCCTTGCCACATTCCTCGCACACAAACGAGGGCTCCTCGTAGTGTATGCGGGCATGACGTTGCATGTCGCGGTGCCACAAGAACGTTTTACCGCATACTTCGCAAGGAAATCGTCCCTCTTCGGGTGTGGTTTGATCTCTGGTGACACGAGCTGGACGGCCACGTCGACGTTTAATCACTATTGCCTTTAAATTGCCCGATCTGTAAAAGAAAATAGTTATTATTTTGTGACAATAAATTTAAGGAATCCTTAACCCTACGCTGCTTCATCTCCGCTGTCAATGGAAAGTTTGGGCTCGCGCGCTCTGCGCCTACGTTGCATTGGTTGGGGATCCTCATTATCACTGGAATATGTACATAAAATCAGTTGACATACGTATTAAACGATGGGGAAGGACACTCACTCTGCATCGACATCGCCCTGATTACTCTCACTCTTGGCTCTGTGCTTCTCATGCATGCGCAGATGGCATATATATTTGTCTTTACGTAGGTAACCCTTGCCACATTGCTCGCACACATACGAAGGCTCCTCGTAGTGTATGCGGGCATGACGTTGCATGTCGCGGTGCCATAAGAACGTTTTACCGCATACTTCGCAAGGAAAACGTCCTTCTTCGGGTGTGGTTTGATCTCTGGTGACACGAGCTGGACGGCCACGTCGACGTTTAATCACTATTGGCTTTAAATTGCCCGATCTGCAAAATGAAATAGTTATTATTTTGTGACAATAAATTTAAGGAATCCTTAACCCTACGCTGCTTCATCTCCGCTGTCAATGGAAAGTTTGGGCTTGCGCGCACTGCGCCTACGTTTCATTAGTTGGGGATCCTCATCATCACTGGAATATATACATAAAATCAGTTGACATACATATTAAACGATGGGGAATGACACTCACTCTGCATCGACATAGCACTGATTACTCTCACTGTCGCTTTCTGGTTGCAATTTTAAGGCTGCCACACATACAAGTGACTGTGTGTCCATTGGAACAGCAATTTCAGTATCTTCTTCATCGAAGGGTATGTCCACTTCGGTCTTGATGGACTGCAATGCCATGTCAATGGGTGTCTCCTCCAGACATTGTGGTGCTAGCAAATCCTTGCGTAGCTCGAGCAACAGTTGCTCCTGCACTTGTCGTGCTTGCAACACAAACCCATAGGCATTTTGCAATTTGGGCAAGCAGTCGGCACACAAATATTGTGGCAGATCATCAACTGCGAGTTCCATCGGCTAAAATGTATGAAAAATCAAACTAATTAAATAATTATTGCAAATATTTTAATTACCTACATCATTGTGAGTCAATTCATGCAGCATCTCACTGACACTTTTATTGACGTATGTCTCAATACATGTTGAAAGCGGCAGCAAGTTATCAGTTTGCTGCGCACAAGTGCGACAGATATTTGTCGGTAACATGTTGTAAGGATTGTTAAATATCCAAAGACATTATGTATTTTACTAATTTCTCAAAGTAATACAATAAATTGCAGGTCTTCTAGCTTCGATAGATTTGCTTCTTTTACGCTTATCGATAACAGTACGACCAGATGTGCAACGTAACAGCTGTTAGGCAAAAAGTGTTACCACGCCAATGCATTGTTTTAGTTTGTTTGTCAAACAGCTGTTGTGAGAATAGTGTGACCACACCCAGAGACGTTACTGTTTTGCAAACTTGTCAATTGATTGGAAACTTTGGATTTGGAGCTGAAAATTGAGATATTACTTGTTGGAAAATGACAAGAACATGTAGGATCTGTGGAGGCGCTGATGGGCGCTATTGGATCGAGACTCCTGTAGATAAATATTCTGAGAAAACATTTAATCAAATATTGATAGAGCTAACCAGACTTGAAGTACGTACACCCATAAACCCTCACCCCATCATCCAGCAAATGATAAGGCAAACCTAATCACTTTCAGGTCGTCTTGGATCAAGCTGACAGGTTACCGCCCTGGCTATGTCGTAGCTGTGCTCACCGGTTGGAGACTGCCTATGATTTTGTCTTGCAAGCCCGTCAAACCCATCAGCTCTGGCTGCAAAAGCTTTCAGCCGAAAATGATGCAGATGAGCTCGAACCGGGCACATTGGAATGCCTGCGTGAGATGCCAATACAACTGCTGGAAATAGAGGGTATCACAATCAAAATGGAGGAGCCTGAACCAACACAACCGCCAGTAGATCCAACTACGTCGATTGATCCATTAGTTAAAAAGATAAGGAATAATGAGAGTGGCGATGATGATGATGATGACGATGATGATGTGCCACTAAAGCAGCGCAAAACTCACTCCAGAAAATTGCCAATGCTGCACAAATGTAACAAGTGCCATAAGGCCTTCAAGTACGTTACTAATTTGTTCAGGCACAAACAGCGCGCCCACAGAAATGACGAATCACCGACTAAGAAAACCCCCGATCATGCAGAGCCATTACTTCAAAATACCATTAAGAGTTCAATTGCAGCCAGAGGCAGCACACAGTCTGAGTAAGTGATGCGAAAGCAGATCTAAGTTCTATAACTTCACGATTTCAGAATTGCAGTTTGGATAGCAGCAACAGTGATAATTACTACAAATGCGACCAGTGCGATAAGTCGTATAAGTACATAATGCTGCTAATTAAGCATAAGCACAAGGCGCACGGCGCAAATCAGTTGCCTGCAGAGCCAAGACCAATCCGCAGAAACGATGACCCGGGCTCGCAGCCAACGGGTAAGCCGAAAGCACCAGCACCACCTCGCTCCAGGCCCACCTGTACAGATTCTTTGGTACACAGCATTATCAAAGAGATCAAGTGAGTAATTTAAATATGTTTTTTATCAGATGATAGATTAGTTTTGCCATAGAACACCTGAGGAGGACGAGGCGGACACCACAGGAGCAGACAATTATTATAAATGTGATCAATGTGATAAATCCTACAAGTACATCGTGAGTCTCATCAAGCATAAGCACAAGGAACACAATGCCTACAGAGATTCCGATGAGGAGGAAGACGAAGCCGCATTGTCTACTTATGCGACGTCTGTGGGTGGCCATTCAAAACCTTCACGCATCGATAGGCGTGTCAAAAGCTTCGACTTACATCGCTGCAAACCGAATGGCTCCAAAGAGATTCAATGCATGATCTGTCTACGTAGATTTGTCAAGCTAAGAGAGCTGCGAGAGCATCTCAAGGCACACCCACACGACCTCACATTCGATGCACATGGCGAGCCAATTGAACGTATTGCCGAAGGTTTTTATAAAACCGCAGTGGAGTCGACGGCCGAGGGCCTGAAACAGCGCATATTCAATGATCTCAAGATTGGCATGTACGGACGATACTATTCAATAACGAACGAAGCACGATACGAAATGAATCTGGACAGCTCCGATACGGATAGCGATGGCGAGGGAGATGTTGTGGAACGTCGTAGTTATGCCTGCGAACTGTGCGATTCACTCACTGCAGTATGGCCTCGTAAATTCCAGCTACACGAACATCATCGTCAACAGCACACTTGGCTAGAGGCACCGTATGTTTGCCAGCGATGCGACTCTCGTTTCCTGAGTGCCCAGTTGCTGGATCACCATACGCACAAGCTTTGTCAGAACACACTCAAGCGGTTCATGTGCGACAAGTGTCCACAGCGCTTCTTCTGGCGGCGTAATCTACGTGCACATCTCGTTGATCACAAAAACAAGGTGAGTGCAGACAATGCAGTTCCATGGACACAGTTTCCTAATCCTATTCGCTCATTTTAGCAAGATACCTATCCATGTGATCAGTGCTCGCGCAGTTTTCAGGATAAGAGTGCCGTCACAAAGCACAAGCTGATGCATCACGATGTCAGCAACGAACTCATTCCCTGCCGCTGGTGCACACGAACGTTCTATCGCCCTGCGCTGCTGCACAAGCATGTACAGCGACACGGTTTCAAAGGTGAAGACCTACCCCTGGCGGAGACTCTGCTGGCAGATGCCGCCAAACCAACTGGACCAAAGAACATTCTGTGCAAGCTATGTGATATGCAATTTATTAGCATTGCCGATCTTCGACGACACATTTCAGTGCATGAGCACAGTGAGGAGGCTGGCAACTATATGATAAGCACAGAGGAAGGCTTTGAGCTGGACTTGGATGAAACAGATGACAGCGAGGATGAAACTGATGCATCTAACGGCAGGTCCTATAAGTGCGATTTGTGTGATATGTCCTTTCAGCGCAGACGCGACATGAGCGAGCATCAATATTCCCTTCACACGTTCGACAAGCTGCCCTACTCCTGCGAGCATTGCATTTTCAAGTCCGTAGACAAGGTACGTTAATCTGATTGGGAATAATCATCGATATTTACAATGTACTCATGTTTCAGTTAATGCTGGAGCATCATAGGCGCTCACAGTGCCTCAATCAAGAAAAGAAATTCAAGTGTTTACGTTGCGGTTACAAATTTATGTGGCGCGTCAATCTTGAACGACATATGGCCAGTCAACATGCGAAATCATCCAATCCGGCTCCAGTGGCCTCCAAGAGGAGCAGACGTTTTCGATACCAGTGCCCGCATTGCTGGCGTTCCTTTGTGGTGCAACCCAGCCTGGACAAGCACATACGCGACATGCATGTTGCTAAGAAAAATCCGGGCAAGAAGTATCTCTGTTCGCTTTGCGGCCTGGAGTCGCTGACACCCAACAAACTTAGCATTCACATGCGTCGTCACAACGGCGAAAAGCCATTCAAATGCGATCTGTGCGACATGTCATTTACTGTGCACTATGAGCTGAAGGTTCATCGTCGCAAGCATACCGGGGAACGTCCTTATCAGTGTACGTTCTGTGCCAAGGATTTCGCACGGCCCGATAAACTGAGGCGTCATGTCTATATGCATAGCGTTAAGCGCTAAGATCGAACATTGCAGAACAAATGATCGAATAAAACATCTTTTATGCAAATGTGGTTTATTTATTTATAATTATCACGAAGCTGGGCTAGGCAATAGTTTCACTTTTAAAACACAATTAAAACTTTAATTATCTGATCATTAAACACTTGAAACCGGTTGGGGAATTCGCTAGATCGAAGCTACAAGGTGACTGTGCAGATATGATAAAGATATATATCTTATAAATTAAGCGACTAATGCATATCTTATTTTATATATTCGTTAAGTGTTATATTTAAGCAACCCTTCTGGAGCCCTTTAGGAATTTTTTTTATCTTTTTTAAATCGTATTAAGTGCAGAATCCGTACAACATTTATTTACAAGTCGAACCTCATAAGAATTCAAGTTAATATTGGGTATGTTGAATGTAAATGCGAACCTATACCTTATACCTCAGCGGAGAGTGTGTATCTTGTAGAAATGGAAGAGCTTTTTGTGATACAGACTCTCCGCTTGTATTGTATTGAGTTCGCTAAGCGAGCTTTCGCTCAGTTGCATACGAAACATTGGAGACGCCACACACATCATCGCAGACGAAACAAATATACAAATGACGACTGTGAATGCACCCCAATGGGTAAATCGAGAGATATTTGCTGGCTTATTGAAAAGCAACTACACGGAATTCGAAAACATTGCAAAGTTCGAGTGTACCGCAGCCATAAGCGGAGGCGAGAACTATCTGACAATTGTGCTGCGCATCGGAATTGAAATGCTAATGAAAGGTAGGTCAGCGACACGATCATACATGTTTGTACATGTCATGAATTCTGGAAGAAAGGGTCAATGCAAGTTTACAGAACACTTTATCAACAGATAAGAGCAGACAAGAGATAAGTTATATTTTGAAAATACCATTGGTAAACGATCGAGGAGACGAACATGACTTTCACGAGCTGTTCGTCACAGAGGCGGATATGTACGATCGTCTGGTACCCGAACTGGAGCAGATTTATGATCGATTCACACTCCTTACGGTGAGATTTAAGCCCCAGCATCTTAAGTTTCCCGAAAATCCACCAAAATGCGATTACATATTGATGGAGGATCTACGCACCAAAGGCTATAAGAATCTGGAACGTATGTATGGCCTGGGACAAACTGAAATGCAGGCCGTACTCAAGAAATTGGCTCAATGGCATGCTGGGTCGGCAAAGAGGGTAGTCGAGATGGGAGACTACGAGGACTCGTATCAGAAGAGTTACATCTGTCCCGAGCATTACAAGTGGATCGAACAGGCGAATATGACATTCAATGTGCCCTTCTTGGAGTGCATGCAGCAGTACGATCTGGATCCGGGACAACAGTTGTTGATAGTGAGTGAATCACTAGAGAATACATATATTTAATATAAGTACAAACCTATAATATTTTCAGAGCAATTATACCGCACGAATGACTGATTTGTATTTGGAGTTTGGTCGCGTTGATCAATCCAATTTCTACGTACTAAATCACGGTGACTTTTGGTGTAATAACTTCCTCTTTAAATTGGATGCAGGAAGTATTCAGGATGTTTGTTTTGTCGACTTTCAACTACCCAAATATGGCACGCCAGCTCACGATTTATTTTGTCTCTTGATGACAACACCAAATGCTCATATTAAGTTGGACAGATTCGATTATTTTATCGAATATTACCATCAACAACTTGTTGAGCATCTGGAACTACTCAAATATGATCGTCATATACCTACGCTGTCTGAATTGCAAGCAAATCTTCGCAAGAACGGTCTTTGGGGTGAGCTATACATACACATACTATATGATATATCATCATTCATAGCGTACTATAATTGCTTTTTTTCTGTTCTATCAATTATAGCGTTTGTATGCGCTCAACGAATGCTGCCCGTGACAGTGTTTCCCCCCAGTGCGGATTCTAATGTTCAGAACTTTATGGGGGACTCGGAGGAAGCGATGAATTTCAAGCGTAAAATGCTACTTAATCCAAGTTATGTTACACAAATTAAACTCATATTGCCTTGGCTCATCGAAAGAGGCTTTATCAATTGAAATCAGGTGCAATATTTTGTATAATCTGTAGACCAATGTATTCATATGTTTGGCTTGTGATTTCAATGTAAATAAATGTACTTTGTTTTGAATTGTATTTTTTTGTGATTGCATTAATCAATTTGATTATCACATGTCAAATACTGAATACCAAATACGGTTTGTTTTGATCGTCTATTTCGTCAAGCAAACTGAGTCAACTTAGAAAGAGAAACCCAAAAGGGAGATACCGCAAATCATTTAATATGCATATGCACATACATACAACTCAAGAGAGATTCAGAGCAAGCTATAAGCAGTAAGAGAGCAAGAGAGGGAGAACATTGTTTAGTGAGAGGGAAAGCTGCATTGTTGTGGGAAGACGATACAGTTGTTGTTGATATGGCAAATAAATTGAAAAAATTACCCTAAGATTACTCTGTACCAGTTTGTAATATCCCTAACTGAATTGTTGTAAATAACTATTTTACTGACTCCGATTTCTTCTGGAATAATTCTAAACTGTACTCTCTAATTCAGTTATGAACATAGACTCCATCTACAAATCCATGTATGAATATTACTTTTCTGAAGATTTTGGATTAAATACATTTACATATATATTTCACAATAAATAAATACATTTTGTACAAGTTAAATAACTACGATGAGTCTGCTATTTTCGGCAGTTGTTATTTAATTATACTTCTGTCCCTATCGAATACCATATAAGGTTTAAATGTTTGTTTTGGTCTGCTTATTCGCAGAGAGATCTTTAGAAAGCACCAGAGAGCAGTCACAAGCTTTGTACGGAGAGTAGACAATGCTTACCATATAAGGCATTAAAAGAGAGTGGCAGAGACTGGTAATGTTGACTGTGCCCAATCAAAGTCTCGATCGTAAAAAGCTTTTCTCCCTGCACTTGGCAATGCTAGTAGCGTCGGCATAAATACGTGCGACAAAGTCAACTAAGGCACTAAAGACTCCCTTACCAGTGAAATAAACACAACGGTTCAAAAATCTTATAAACAATTCCATTCAATAATAACAATGTCAACTGAAAAGAAACCCGATTCACCTACCAGCAATGTACCTGATTGGTTGCAGGCCGACCTCTTTTTGGATGTGCTGAAGAACAATGTAAAGGGATTTAAGGAAATCAAGAAGTTTTCCACCGTCTGCGGATCTGAAGTAGGTGAAAACTATGCGACGATCATGCTGCGCGTGAATATACAAGTCCAGCTTGAAGGTAGGCAACAGACTTGTGACTATATATTATTGTAGAAACAGATATAATACGACATTTGCAGACGGCAAGGAGAAATCTGTATCCTACATGCTTAAGCTGCCTCATCAACTGGAAATTTTCCAAAAGATGATGGAACACAATAACTTCTTTGAGGCAGAGTGCAGTATGTACAACACATTCGTGCCCGAGTTGGAACAATTGTATCGTGATGTAGACGTTGAAGTGAAATTCGGTGCCGAAGCTTACGAGCTTAAGAATGCCAAGTCCGATTATGTGCTGTTGGAAGATCTGGCACCTCGCGGCTTCAAGAACACTAATCGCTTAGAGGGGCTGGACCAGGCTCACACAGAAGCAGCTCTGCAAAGATTAGCTCAGTGGCACGCTGCGTCTGCAATGCGAGTGGCCACAATGGGCGCCTATCCTGAGCGATTCACTGTTGGCATCTTCAAAGAGGAGAATCGCATAATGATGGAGCAAATGAACAAGCCCATGGCACAGAATTTCCTCAACGCCTGTTCGACATACAATGGACATGAAGAGTACATCCAGCAAGTGGTGAGTGCAATCAAAAACCTATTGAAAACTTGATTACAACCATTATATACCCACAGAAAGCGTTGCAGCCCAAAATTATTGATGGAATGTTTGCAATGTCAAAGGTAGATCCAAGCGATTTCAACGTGCTAAACCATGGGGACTTTTGGAGTAATAATATTATGTTCTCGTATGATTCCACTGGGAGAGTCAAGGAGACTCTTCTGGTTGATTTCCAAATGGCAAAATACGGAACTGTTGCCCAGGATCTTTATTACTTTTTACTGTCGTCGACCAAATATGAAGATAAACTGACCAAATTCGATCAGTATATACAATTTTATCATGAGAAACTGGTCGCAAATCTAAAGCTACTTAAGTACACGAAGATTATTCCCAGTCTGCGGGCAATTCATGTGTCACTTTTTAAATATGGTTTCCTGGGTAAGAAAGACTATAATTAATAATTATTATAATTATTATTAATTATTTAATTATAATAATTATTACTGTTCCTTTTCATTAAACTTCCATTGTTCATTTAGGTTATACATCGGCTGTTGGCATTATGACAGCCGTTCTCTTGGATCCCACAGCAGAGGCCAATTTGGAGAACTACCTTGGAGACTCTGAAGAAAGTAAAGAGTTCAAGAGCAAAATTAATACGAATCCACGTTATCGCAAGCACATCGAGATCGTACTACCCTGGCTATTGAACCGAGGCGCTTTGGAGGTTAACTCTAAATGGTAGACTAAGTCGGATGCATTTCCACTTCTCGACTAAACAGAAATCAATATGGCTTTAAAAACTAGTATCTATTCATGTAAACAATACTAAATACATAATAAACAACAAAACAAACAATCCCCTTATTTAGCATATACATATGTACATTAGAAATAACTTGTCAAAACAAATGTAAAGTGCAAGAATGATAAACAAAGCTTTTAAAAGCTTATTTGTTATGATTTTTTGCTTATAATTATGAGTGCTAGTTATTATAAGAGATAAGATAATCAAAAGTTCATTGGCATTTCAATTTCAGCAATTTAATGAGACACCAAACATTTACTTTGGATATGGACTTCCCTAAAACTAATTACTATCAACATTAAACAAATAGGTACTTTATATCTGAGTTTATTATATTTTTTATCACTATTAAATGCGGTTTTATTCAAGTTTTATATATCCAACCTTTATATACGCTTGTAAATATCATAGTTATTGTTTCTCCAAGCAGAGAGAAGCTCGTTAAACTGGTTGATTATGTACTCTAAGAACAATTTGTAAATCCCACTATAAATTGTGAAACACTATTATTATTTTTAAAGAGACAGATAGAGAAAATGAGAGAGCTTTTCATCGAAATTTTGCTCAGCTCGTTTCGGTTTAGATAGCAAGTTTCAAGTCATGGGGGCCCAACCGAAAAGGTATAAATAAACACGTCGCAGCGCTAGAGAATGTTTAGAAACGCGTCGACAACGACGGAGAGCACAGCGATCGCGCTTTACGAAGTTAATTGTTTCAATATCAATCAAAAAAGAAAAAGAAAATGGCGACAGAGAGCGTAGGCAATGCAACTAGCAGTAAAGTACCCGATTGGGTGCAGGGTGAGCTTTTTATCGATGTGCTCAAAGATACCGTCAAGGGTTTCGCGAGAATTAAGAGTTTCAAGGCCGAGAGTGGATCGGCAGCAGGTGAAAACTATGCAACGATCATGTTAAGAGTGAACATACAAGTTGAACTGCAGGGTAAGTGATTATACCGTCTATTTACTTAAACATGGATATTTATCTTGTAAATTCTTGTAGATGGCACGGAGACATCAATTTCCTTTATGTTGAAACTGCCCCATCAGTCGGAAATCTATCAAAAGATGTTGGAGAAAAACAATATCTTCGAACTGGAGTACAGTATGTATAAGACTTATGTGCCCGAGTTGGAACAGATGTATCGGGATGCAGGTGTCGAAGTGAAATTCAGTGCAACAGCCTACGAACTGAAGGGTGCCAAGTCGGACTATATTCTACTGGAGGATCTGTCTCCCAGGGGATTTAAGAACACGAACCGTTTAGAGGGATTGGACACCGAGCATACTGAAGCTGCTCTAAAAAAGTTGTCCCAATGGCACGCCGCTTCCGTCGTGCGTGTGGCATCTAAAGGAGCCTACCCAGATAAGCTTAATACCGGATTCTTTAAGGAGGAAAATCGTGAAATGATGGTCGAAATGAATAAAGGACTAGCACAGAACTTTATTAAGTGCTGTGTGAAGTTTCCGGGCCACGAAGAATACCTTGACGAAGTGGTAGGTACTTTAAATAAATTGGCAATAATTTAGTTAATACATTTAAGTAATATCTTCAGAAAGCAGTCGAACATAAAATAACCGACGCATGTTTCAAAATGGCAACACCAGATCCAACAGGCTTGAATGTACTCAATCATGGTGATTTTTGGAGTAACAACATGATGTTTTCACACAATGAGGTGGGCAAAGTCAAGGAGACCATTCTAGTTGACTATCAAATGCCAAAATACGGAACGGTAGCTCAGGATCTGTTGTACTTCCTCATGTCGTCAACTAGACTCGAGGATAAGTTGTCCAAGTTTGATTACTATATCAAGTTCTATCACGATAACCTTGTGGAGCATCTGAAGATACTTAACTACACGGAAACAATACCATCATTGAGAGGAATTCACTCAACTCTCTTCAAATATGGTTTCTGGGGTAAGCTAATCCTATTCACAGAATAATATGTGCAGCTAATTAATCGTCCCTCTGCATTTTAAGGCTACCTTACCGTAACTGGAGTTATGGCTGCCGTACTCGTAGACCCAACGGAAAATGCTAGTTTTGATAACTTCCTAAGCGACACCGAGGAGGCCACAGACTTTAAGACCCTAATGTATTCTAATCCTAGGTACGTGAAGCATATCCAAGCCATCTTGCCCTGGTTGTTGAACCGAGGTGCTTTGGAAGCCCTTTAAACAGTGCTCGCAAAATATCAATGTACAGATGCATGTATTACGGAATCCATTGTCGATATTAAAGCCTTGTACGAGTATGAACTACTCAATCAAACCCCAGCAAAGATCGTATACATTTTAAGTGTGACATATTAGTCGATGGTACAAATTCACGTGATTTCAATGTGTGCAGGCTTGAAATGTAATTAAAGTGTAATGGGAATAGGTATATAAAAAAAAACCCACAGCGCACATAGGAAATTAACAATTACTACAGCTTTGAGAGAACTGTAGAAATTTTATCGCTAACACTAAACGAAAGCTTTTCGAGCTTTACTTGATTTCACAACACCGAGATACTTTGAGAGCGTAAAAGCTTTTTATTAATTCTCAGTTCACACAAAAAACTAAGCTGATCTCTGCTGATTACGATTTAATAGGTGGTCAAATTACTCATAATTGTTCCAAAAAGACAATTGTGGGAAAAATGTGAAGTCTTGCAGTTGGAAAAAGTCTGAATTTATTGTATTCTCAAATATGTAAAGTTTGATCAGAGTCAGAGTACATTTCTCTAAAGGACCTGCCTTGCTAATACGACAAATACTAACTGATAGTTAATCACCACTGAAACTCTCTCTATTATACTTAGTGATTTTTTCTGTGTGCCAATTTTAAGATGAGAAGTTTTCTGTTTATGTTCTGATCTGAGCTCTATTGGCCAAATGAATAAAAGAGAAACACAGTGGGAGATAAAGAGACTAACGAATTTTGGAAGAGAAATTATAGAGCTTTTGAATTTTCTATTGAAATTTATAAAGCTTAAAAAGCTGGAGAATTACTAGTCCATTGTTAGTCAACATCGATCGATCGTCCGATCTCTACGCTGAAAATAAAGTTAGAGTTAAATTGACAAATAAAAGATATAGCAATGGCTACCACTCCCAGCAAGGTGCCCGAATGGCTGCAGTCGAATTTATTCCTCGATGTTCTGCAAAGTAACGTAAAGAGCTTCTCGAAAATCAAGAGTTTCAATATCAAAAGCGGATCGGCGGTCGGCGAAAACTATGCGACGATTATGTTGCGTGTGAATATTGAAGTCGAATTATAAGGTATCAGCAGTGTTTAAAATTGAAACAGCGTAGTGTGCAGCAGTAAAAGCACATACTTTCAGATAGCCAAGAGAAGTCTGTTTCCTATATGCTGAAACTACCGCATCAGCTGGATAATCCCCAAAGGATGGCAATGCAATCAAAGATCTTCGAAACAGAGCGGATCATGTATAATTTAGTTGTTCCCGAGATGGAAACTTTGTACTGGGACGCTGGCATTGATGTGGTATTTGGTGCAAAGTCCTATGAGCTGAAGGGAGCAAAGTCGGATTACATTCTTCTCGATGATCTGACGACCAAGGGCTTTAAGAACATCAATCGTCTGGAGAGTCTGGATCAGGTCCACACCGAAGCAGCCCTTCTTAAATTATCGCAATGGCACGCAGCGTCTGCAGTAGGTGTGTCCAAAAGAGGACCCTATCCGGACAACATTATGACTGGCTTCTACAAGGAGGAGAACCGTCTCTTATGGAATGAACTGATCAAGAGTGCGGCGCCAGCCTTAGTCAAGTGCTGTGCGACATACGAGGGCAACGGAGACTACATAGAGAAAGTCGTATGTGTAAATGTGTATATTTAAGCTAAGTAACCGTTAAGAAACTTCCATCTGTTTTCTAGAAAGCGCTTCATCCAAAGATAGTTGATGAGGTCTTTAATATGAACAAGGCAGACCCAAATGAGTTTAACGCCCTGAATCATGGCGACTTTTGGTGCAATAATATGATGTTCTCACACGACTCTTTTGGTAAAATTAAAGAGATACATCTTATAGACTTTCAAACCCCGACATTTGGATCTGTACCCCAGGATTTATACTACTGCTGAATGCTGCTATCACGATTGAATGAAGAAGAATAGTTTAATATGTTTCTCTCACGGTTGAAAGAAGAGCAGCTTAGAATGCTGCTCTCACGAATGAACAAAGAAGAGCAGTTTACAGATCTCCCACGATTGAAAGAAGAAGATAAGCTTACAGTGCTGATCTCACGAAGAGCAAATTAGGATTTTTCTCTCACGTTTGAAAGAAGAGCAGCTTAGAGTTCTGCTCTCTTGATTGAAATAAGAACAGCTTAGAATGCTGCTCTCACGATTGTAAGAAGAAGAGAAGCTTAGAAGGCTGCTCTCACGATTGAAAGAAGAAGAGTGCCGAGTATAAATAGAGTTGCCAACTGCCTCTGCGCCTCAGTTGCTTTTCAAGTGTGTTGCGATGCAGGATCAAATGTGTGTGTGTGTGGCTTTGAATTATCTAAATACTATGGTTACCTATGGGGAGCCCAGTTTGAGTTTGAACTACTCCGCAAACTGAACTAACCAACTAAATTCCAGGTCTTCGCGTCTTCGTTAGTCAAAATTTTATTTTTTCACTGAATTTTTTCATTCTCTGCACATGTTGAGAACTGTCGATCATTATTTTGAAAATCAGTTTTTTATTTGTAATTTAAATTTAAATAAAATTAAGCCTAATATATTTTCAATACCACATGTAATCACTTTTATTTACTTTTTTTTTACATTTACTTAAAAAACAACAACTCTAATCATTATAAATTATATATATAGAGAAGGGATACTCTACTGAAGTTGAACGGTAGTTACAATTTATCTTTACAATTTCAACTTCATAATACGATGTTATTACAGATGTGTGTGCAATAGAAGTGGAAATAAATCGATGTTCACTGAATCGATTTATTTTTAAAAATTCAAGAAAACATCGATTAATCGATTCCAGAATTGATTTAACTTCCAGATCTATCAACAGCAGTAGTAGCAAATCTGGTTGGGTAACTGCTAGTCGAGCAACAATATCCGAGTGGAGTTACTCACACAAGAGTCAGGCAAACATTGACATAGTAAACCGATAACTCAATTAATAACATTACGAGGGCACTAGCCAGTGCGTATGCATATAAGGTCATCACAAACTGCCAGTCCTTCCAAGTAATGGGTCGTGCATTAACCTCTGTACTTAAATCCCGTAGAGTGGCGTGTCCAGCTCGTATCATATCATATAATCCGTTACCATGCCACCAATCTAGTATGCCGCTGTCTTGCAAGCGAAGAACGAAGGCATCAAACTGATGGCGGAACAACCAGTTCTCCTGATAGAGCAGCGAGTGGGGGTTGATCCGACGTATGCACAGATCGTATGAGTAGCGAAAGAGAGGACGCTTAAAGTACTTCTGTATTTCCTTATACATCATATACTTGTCCTCTCCAATGGTATAGGCGAACGAGGTGTTAAAGCTCATGCGCAGCTTGATAAATTCCACTAAGCTGTCATGGGAAATAAACAAAGTGGCGTACCGAATACGCAGCTCTTCTGGATACAGGTTGAACTCTCCGCGCCATCCCATGATTGGAATATTTGCTAATTTAACCTGTTCAAAAGTTTCGATTCTTTTCAGCTGTTGTGGATGTATAAACATTGCGGATAATTGCGCTAGCACAGAACAGATGAAAGCCAGTCGCATTAGCGAGAAGAGCAACGAAATGTGCGATCTGCCTCGCCAGGAAAGCCCGTTTAGCCAACGAAAGAGACCATAAATAATACTTATGTATAGCCACATCCAGGGCGATTGCAATACACCTATCATGGCCTCAGAGGGGCTGATTATCCGCTCGACTGGCAGCATGATGCACCAGGTTCTAACCATAAGAGGATAGCTAAAAAACGGAAAACTTTCTATCGTGGAAAAACGCGTTGGGTACAACGCTGCCGATACATCCACAGTGTCATTCGCCAAGTTTTGAAGCATACTAAAGTGCAACATCAAGAATTTCGGTCCCGTGATGTCATAGTTGAACTTAAGAGTTCCATTATAATGTCGTGCGAATTCCTCCATCAGGCGGCAGACCATACCTGTGATGATGATGCTTCCATTGCGAGCTCTCGAAGCAATTGTGAAAGGTTCCTGAATATTGGGCTCCACTCGAATGGGATGGCCATGTAGATTGCCCAGTTTATAAGAATAGAGTACTATATTGGAATTGTACTTCACTGTATACACTTGAAACACCGGGTAATTATGATACGCATAAAGATTGCCGGCACTGAAGAAGTCACTCGCTAGAAACATTACATTTGGTATGAGCAGCTCGTAGCAACGTCGGAGAATGACTTTAGCAATTGCCTCAGTTTCATTTGACGGTTGACTATCGCAACCGATCTGTAGCAACATAGGAATCTCTCGCATATGGTTAAGCATCCGACTGAGTGCTGCCAATACCTCATTGAACTCTTCAGCCGCCATGCAAACCAGACCGAATATATTTAAATTTTGTTGCAGTTTCAGATATTGCGGTTTATTTTGACTTGTCCATAGATAAATCGTTGTCGACAAGTTATCTTGTTCCAGCATATCTTCCAACCAGCAATGGCAGTTTTGGGTTCTATAAATCAACAGAGTTCTAAACTCAAGTTCCCTTCTCAAGTGTCTCCAAAGAGTAAACAGCTCCTTGGTACTCCGCTTCTGGTCGATGTACTGTAGATCTCTCCACATTTCTATTGACAACTGTTGACCTATCCATGAGCTTCAGCTGCATTTATAACATTTTATATTAGTAAGTTGTAATGTCATTGTTTTAAATAGCTGACTGGCAAAAACAATTAATATTCAAACTTGAAATCTTGATACTGAGCATGGAAATTTGAGTAATTATTAAAAAAAAACAACATTTATTTGCAAACAAAAAGTCAAATTGCAATTACAAAATGCTAATCAATACTTTTTTTAATGAATAAGTCCAACCCTTAGCCAATATACAATTAGCTCGCCAGCAAAAAACGCTAGACTAATGAGAACACCTATTGCGTAAGCATATAGCACATCGAGAAGGTCCTGCGTCAACAGGGTGTGGCTTTGACGCGTTTCACCAAGGTCTCGAATATGAAGACGACCAGCCTGAACCATGTAGTAAAAGCTTTTCGATTCCCAGTGATTATATAAACCAGATTCAACGATTTGGAGTGTGTATCTGTGAAGTGGTTCCCGATGCGGTGAGTTTTCGGGTATGACCAGAGCAAATGGGATGCACTGATAGAAACAAAGTCCCTCTGCATAGTAGAACAAGTGGCTGGAGCTGTGTGACTGCTGCTCGGCATATAGTTTCCACTTGGTTTTGGTCACAGTATAACCGAACGAGGTGTTTAGCGAATTACGATGATCTATCAGTTCCGTCACTCTATCGGTTAGATAAAAAGCGGACGCATATTTCGTGCGTAAATCAAAATTAACCACATTGTATTCATTTCTATACATTAGTATGCGTGTCTTTGAATCGTGTAGTTCAGCAAAACTTTTAATGAAACCCTTTGCGGGTGGCACAATGAAGAGTGTTAGAAGTCTACCCTGAACGTTGAATGCCATTAGTCCTGCTAGAACCAACCAGGCTATACCAATTAGACGCTCCTGACGCGGCCATCGACCTTTAAGTAGCTGGTGAATGAACCACAGTGTGGTCAGGAGAAACACTGTCAGTCCTGGTAATATCCAACCGTAAAACTCTCGAACGTCTAAATACGGTTGTAACGGCATCATTGTACACCAGTTGGTAATGTGTACTGGATACGAAAATTCACGATAAAGACGGTGGTGTCCCAATGTTGTGGGCTGTACACTAGCCGATATATCGATGAGATTGTTTCGGGCTAAATCCATTATTTGAATGTGGTTCATAATCTTTCCCATTTCTGGTGCGAAACTAAACTGCAAGCTTGCGTTATGTTTGCGAGAATACTCTTCCACAATGTTCCAAACGTATCCGAGAAATCGAGCATGTCCTTCGCTGTCGTAATAGAGAATTGTACTTGGCTCGGAGAGATCTGGCTGCGTACGTAATGGATAACCCTTCAAATCAATTGTTTTATCTGGATAGATTTCGAAATGCGATTGTCCAAACTGCTGACTATTGAGAGCGTAGCTCGGATATGCATCGAAGCTGTACAATGTATTCGTTTTTTCAAAATCCGCAAAGTATAGAGCCACATTTAACATATAATTCTGTAGACAAAACTTAAGCACACGGTTCGCAAAGTGAACATCCTGATCTGAAGATAGCTCCACTAGCACCTTGGCCTGTCGGATATACTGTAACAAATCCAAAATCGTTGTGAGCAAATCCTGGCGATAAACTCGTGGAAGGCAAGCGAGTATTAGAAGCTCTGAGCTTAAAAGGTTACCCAATTTAAAAGATTTCACGGAATTCCAAGTTAGCCATGGTATGGTCTCTTCTGAAAAAGACCTCCAATTCGCCATGTGACATCGTTCAGTTTCATCCTCTGGTGCAAAGTAAAATATTGTTCTAAAGTTGTTGGAGCGCACAACAGTTGAAAATAATTCAGCGTAGATGGAGTCGCTTTCGTTCATAGTTTAAGACTGAAGGAAACGGCCCATCAAAATTTATATATAACTATACAATACAAGAAATGTTGCCTTCAAACTTTGACAAGTGATTCGAACTTTTACTAAGTATATCGCAAACTCAAATACAACATAAGGAGTGGGAAATGATTGAAAGCATAGCAAGGCAACTCAGCCTGTCTATCTGATTTGTAGCATTCAATATGGAAGTACAACAATTTTATGCATATAAAAGAAAGGGAGGGCTACCTTATTAGTCTACTAATCTATATAAACAACACCATCTGATAATCCAAAAGTAATTACAATTACCCAAAGCAGTTAATTAATTTAATTTGTTGTAGGTTAACACCAGAGACATTGCCGGGGTAGAGCTTTGGTACTTTCTTAAACTTATCTATAACTTACTTAATTAACTTGTTGTACAAATACTGAAATAAACAAAGAGCTAAAGACTCTATAAACATAAGAGTGACACATTAATCTCCTTTCTTTTAAGTATATGATACAAGTACTGTCCTATGCGCGTAGGTGGTATACAAGGTTTGGCAGGAGTTTTTGAACCAATAAAATCGATAAAGCGAAAGGCATTTCTAGTCATCGACTCGTTGAACTTCCACCAGGCGCACATAAGGCGGAAGCCATGCTTCAAATCAATAGCAAAATCGCCGATGGCTGCCAATCGTCCCGCAATTTCCAATTGGAGCCAACGTGGAGACAGTGGCCAACGCAGCACATACATACATACATAAGCACACGCAAGGTATATACTAACGTACATAAATTACATACAAAGTGTTTAAGCATGAATACATACGCACACGCATTACTGCGTTCCCTCTAGGAAACATTTTTGATCCTATGTTGATATGTTCTTAACGAACCTTTTAATGTAAACAGTTCTATGTTAATTTGGGAAATTAATAAAAAAAAGTTGAGAATCTAAACACATTCGAATCAATAGATAATTTAAAATAACCTTTCTGGTTTCCAGCATATTAAGATATATAAGGTAGGTATCTCCAATAGAATATCAAAATGATCAATAATTAATAAATATAATAATTGCAGATTCTTATTATTTCTAGCCTTAAAATAAATCATAAAATCTAGACAAATACTTTTGTTGACGACTCTTGGTGAAAAAGAGTATTCAAAGCATTCATACAACACTCTCGTTCTTGCGTTTGCGCTTTGTCGATTCTTTCTCTCTCACTTTGTTACCTCTCGCTCTCTCTCTCTTTCTATCTCTCTCCCTTACTGAATCTCTCTAATACACGTTGACACACCTTCAATGCACACACAGCTGTGAGTATGTGTGTGTGTACGAGTGTATAAGAAAGTGTCAGAATAGCACACACACACACACACTGGCACACCAACAAGTTGTTCTCGTCTAATTCTGAAATGCTCTCGCGCTGCTGCTGTTGCTGCTTGCTCTCTCTGCTGTGCGCCTGTTAAAATATTCACATGTTTTCTAATCGCGCTAAGCAAGCGTTAGATTCGCTTTGCCGACAGACAGACAGACACACCGTCGATTTGCACAGATGCTCCGAGGTGCCCCTTAGATGTTTGTGTGTGTGTGTATTTCAGACATTGCATGCATGCGTTTGTAGCAAAGGGGAATACAGTATTCACAGTATTTATTGCTAACGGTTCGTGGTTCGAGTATAAGCTTACCTTCACCTATGAATAGTTACTTCCAAGACTGTCTATTTACCGTTTTCTTGATAATAAACTAACTATGCATTCCTTGGGTCTGTTTTCTTAATGTTCATGTACATACATACATACATACATATATGAACAAGCCACACTAGTGTAATTCTTTAAAAATAAAGTATTCCTTTCTCTTAATCATTCGCGTTATTTAAAATTGAATCTTTATTAATAAATAAAAAAATAAATAAATAATAAGTATTTGGGTAAAATACTGATGCAATTATTTACTTACATATATTATATATGTATATTATTCACAATATACTGTTCATAGAATCTGTTTAATGTTGGCACACGTTTCCCACGTTTTATCACATTTAACAAATATTGTTTAGTTTGACAATGATAATTGAGCACTTGAAAAAATAAGTAATATATATACATATATCCATATACATATACCCTACAGACTGAATGGGGTATTCATAACAACATTTATCTACATATGTATATATTTATATACATACTATACATACAGTCTGTCAAGTAACTCTTTACACAAATATGCACTATGTTAACATGTACATTTAAGTAAAGTCCATCGTCCATAGTCTCCATCTATGTATAATTTGATGTAACAATAAATGTATGCATACATATGTATGTATTTCTGTTTCCCTGGCTCTTGTTCTTTCTCGCATTCGCCTTGTTTTGATATGACATTTCAGATTCAATGTCGCAGATTTATTTTGAGTGGCCCCAAAACAAATTGGGTTAGTACAAAAAAAACAAATATAAAATATCAAAAGCAAAAGAAAACAACACAATGTTGATAAACAATTTACATAAATGTACTTGCATATCAACATCAGCAAACATTGGGTTATATCGAGCCACAAATGCCCTGCATACTTCCATACTATACTCTATATATGTATATGTACATATGTATGTAAATGTGATAAATATTTACATACACACATATACATTTTTATAGATAATTATTATAACACAAATGTTTAATATCATTGAAAAACATCTATAAAATCGGAGTACTATATAAATAAAAAAAACGGAACAATAGCAATAAAGGAATAGAAGCAATAAGCTGCAAAGCTTGCCTACATCTTGTTGTAATTATTCTAACATAAACCAGAGATGTAGAAGATCGGACAACAGATCGACCCAATTCAAGCTGTGCGGCTTGTGATTCATCGCACTTGTTATTGAGCCGATGTGGAACTGCGTTCAGTGGCAGCTTCATATACTACAATACATTTACATAAGTCGCAACCCTACTGACCGTATGACACACATATACACAGTTTACGTATGTGTGTGTCTGTTCGCGCCCCCCATGCACAATTCGCAAATCACTGACATTGAACTCTTCCAGTGCTGCTGGCGTGCTCTGATCGCCTGCCGCATCGAGCCGAGAACCCAAAGCCGAGGCCCGATTACCCACGAAATCCGAATGGAGACTTTTACGTAGAATCGACTTGAGGCTGGCGATAGCCACAGTTCGCCAGCGCCTTTATCAGTTGGCGAGCGAACGCCGAGCGAAAAACAACACAGACTTCAGATACGTCGAGCATCCTCCCCACAGAGCGTTATATCAAACTACATTATAGTAAATACGTTTCCTAATATCAACTGCGCAATGCTGTGGCAAGTGCTTTGCCTGTGGCTATCGGTGTGGGGCACATGGGTATATGGTGCCGAACAGGGTACGTGTTGGGATTCCATATCCGGTTTAACTTTTAATCGATCCGATCCTATCCGAATTCAACAGCTTACGAGACACTGCGTGAACGTATCATGAAGGCGGAGCAGATGTCGTCGCTGGGTGGCAATTTGTGGCTTACTTCGGACGAGGAGAAGGCAAACAGCATCCTGATGAATGCCAAGCGGGCGGAAATCGCCGAGGGGACCAAGCACCCAGAGAAGTATCCGCCAGCAATGCACTTCTTTCAGGCCAAACAGTATATCCGGCAGAGTGAGGTGTTCCGCATCATACAGAAAATGCCCAAGGGCGCCTTTCTGCACGGCCACAACACTGCCATGGTCAGCTCCAAGTGGATTATAAGCAACCTGACCACAACCAATAATCTCTACACTTGTCGCGACATAAACGGTCTGTTGATCTTCACCTACGACACTGCCAGCTCGAATTGCCACAGCGAGGAGCAAAACGTTTGCACCGAGCGCATCAATGCCGAGGATCGTCATCAATACGAACGCCAGCTGGAGAAGCACATCAATATGCACAGCACAAGGCCAGAGTGTGAGTCTACAGTCAGTCTTCAATCGCTGAAGAATTGAGCCAAGCTTGCACATCAACTTTGACATGATTTAAAAAAAGGCTTCCATTGGTTTCAAATTGAGCATTGCTATTTTTATTTACTCTATATATGTATATCTAAAACCTAATCCTCTGCTCCTTAGCTCTGCTGCCCGATAAGCGCAAGATCTGGAGTCGCTTTGAGAACATATTCTCGACCGTAGACCGTCTCTACAAGTATCAGCCCACCTATTGTGTCTACCACAAACGTCTGCTCGAGGAGCTCTGCGAGGATAACATCATCTACGCCGAGATCAGAGCCTCGCTATCGCCTGTAAATATGCAATGGAAAATGTCTTCAGATTGCAGACTTATCATCGGTTCTCCTTCTTCTTCTTCTGACACAGCTCTACGACGATCATAATCGCACATATAGCTCGCTGGATGTGGCCAATCTGCTGGAACGCATTGTCGAAGAGTTCAAGGCACATCATCCGGACTTTGTGGGCCTTAAGTTGATCTATGCGAAACGGAATCGTGCCAGTGAGGAGAAAATGGCCGAGAATATTCGCACATTCAAGCAGCTGCAGTAAGTAAAGTCTCTCAGATCTCAGTTGCCATTTAAACTCAACCCAACTCTCTCTCTCTCTACAGCGCCGCCAAGCCCAATTTCATTATAGGCTTCGATATGATTGGCCAGGAGGACACGGGCAACCTGATAAGCAAGTACTATAACGAGCTCTCCGATCTGCCCAGCACAGCCAACTATTTCTTCCATGCTGGCGAGACAAGTAAGCGAATAGAAGACTATCTATATTCTTATGTTAATCCGCATTCGATTCTCCATTTCCCCATCAAGATTGGTATGGCCGCACCGACTGGAACATGATGGATGCCATCTTGCTGAACACAAAGCGCATTGGACACGCCTTTGCGCTGCCCAAGCATCCGCAGTTGTGGGCCACCGTGAAGAAGCGCAACATTGCCATCGAGGTGAATCCGTTGTCCAATCAAGTCTTGGGTTTCGTCTGGGATCTACGCAATCATCCTGCCAGTTTTCTGATTGCCGAAAACTTTCCCATTGTCATCTCGGCCGACGACCCTGGGGCGTGGGGTGCGAAGGGCCTTAGCTATGATTTCTACTATGCCTTCATGGCCATGGCACCCGCCGAGGCTGATCTGCGATTCCTCAAGCAACTGGCATTGAACTCCATCAAGTATTCGGTGCTTACGTCTGTGGAGAGGCGCAAAATCAATCGAGTGTTCCAAAGAAAGTGGCAAGAGTTCATTGCGAATATCTTAAATCCCAAGTTCAAATAGATTATTATACTACAAGCGTACTAAACTAGATCCTAAGAATACAAAAAGTACATAAAGAAGATTAACAAGATGCGCAGCTAGTCCGACTCTAAATCGCATTGGGTGCAAACCAGCCGTGGAGGCACTTGGGCACAGGTCCATTGGTGTGAAAATCACAGCGTCCCAGCTCTGTCATGGTGCGGGCACAGAGCACAATGAGTCCCACATAGTGATCATTGAGACCGCCGACAACCATGGAGGCCAATATGACGCCATCGTCCTCGCTTTGTGGCTGCGACGAGGGCACAAAGATCGGTTCACTTGGGTAGACATTATCCTCGCACCAAGTCAGACATGTCTTGCTCTCCACATCCACCTTGATGAGCTGAGATGGATAGACAGACAATGATTCTGGTTCTATATATATACATAAGTAGCACTGCTTACCGTTCCCGGGTTATGTGCATCCACATCTGAACTAATCGCATAGAAGTAGCGATATCTCTTGCCGTTGTGCCGTTCGTAGTAGATACGAGGCGTCTCGCAACCCCAATCGCAGAGCATCTCAGGCCGCACGAATATGCCATTAGCTCCTTGGTATGCCTCGGCCTGACTGTGCTCCAGCGTGACGAGATTAACGCTGCCCTCCTCCTCGTAACGTGTCCTTTTCGAGGATGCCACATCGGGAGTTGCATCTTGCTTGCTGCTGCTGTTGCTGTTGGTGGCCATGTAGGTAATGTCAGCGTACTGCGATGCCGAGTGCTTTAGGCGCGACGGCTGCAATGTTGGGGCCAAGCCGACCAGCGACATGGACTTGACCAGCCGCCGTCTACTCCCACTGGCCACTTCCGAACCTCCACCTGCTCCCAGGGGCAGCACAAAACGCAAGGGACGACCACGAAAGAGCGACGCATAGTTGGGATTCGTTTGCATATTCACAATGGCCTCCAGGTACATGCAGTTGATCATCTCGGGATTCTTGTAGCTGCAGATGTCGATGACCACATGCCCGTCCTGCTCGTAGGCATTGATGATGTGCAGATAGAAGAAGGCTTCCGACTCGTAGGATTGCACCAGCTTGCCACTCGCACGCTCCACGAGATGAAACAATGTGGGCTTGTCCTCGTACCACTTGAGGCAGGCAGAAAGATTCTGATTGTACAGCTGCGCCTTGATGTACTCCGTCAGCGAGACCGACATGGGCTGCTCCACAATTACAAAGTATCGTTCGGTCAGGCCGAAGGTGTGCATATAGCCGGGATGCAGTTTCCAGCGACAAGGCAACGTGGCCACGATATGTGCATCCTCGAACATCTGCTGGCCGTTGGGGAAACAGATGATCGTGTATGCCGGCCCAGACTTTGTCATGCTAGTGCCCAGATTGTAGACAGTGCCGCTGGGCAGGACGTGTGGATGCGAGGTATGATTGACGATGCCCACAAAGTCACAAGTACGGATGCGTCCCTCTGTGGCAAGTGTAACAGGGTTTATGCTGCAAATGAAAGGAACTATCAACCAAGATTCCAATAGAGACGCAACTATCGATAGATATCATTCTCTAGCTGCTAACCTAGACATATAGATATTACGTATACGCACCGATGCATAAACGGCGTCTCTGTCAATGTATAATACTGATCCCCGAAGGGATAAATCGATATCATCGAGTTATCTGTGCCACTATCTGGCTTAAAGATTGCTCCAAATTTATCGAATATCGAGTGACAAGGATCAGGTACAGCTGCAGTGCCGAATTCAGTGACCACAATCCGCTGTGCTGCACGATTCTTGCGCAATGTTTCCGTGTCCACAAAGCGATTCTGGTAGGTAACCCGCCCTCCCTTGATGGCAAAGCGATGCAACAGCGCTGAGCAATCGAAGAGATGTCCGAAACTCATGTCGCCCACCTTCCAGCTGCCCGGCCCATTGCGCAACAGGCTGCCCTGGAGCCAAGTGGGTATCTGTCCACTCACATGACCCTCGATGGGCTCCACAATCTCCCGCTCACACGAACGCAGCCAGACATCCGACGAACAGTTTGGATAATAACGTCCATTTCCATCCAGTCGCGTCGCCTCCGGATCATGTTTGCTCTGGTCGTAATTCACCTGCGGGGGACGAAACAAAAGTCATGGGATTAGCACACTATCACGGCATGATTAACGTAAGCTACGGATTAATGTAGATTATGTGTAGCAAAATCGAGCCAAGCCGTGAATCTTCGCCCTTCCACATAGCACGTCAGGTTCGTCAAGTGTGTTTGACATTAATTTGAATTAATTTTAGACAAATTTCGGTAAAAATTTCAAAAATTTAGTAAATTATTTAAACAATTTCTTTAATTTCAAACCAACCGCAAAGAAATCGCGCATAAAACTCTTGAAAACGCGTACAGACATTGCCAAAGATAGAACGAAAGGTAGGCAAATCTATCGGAATCAGGACATATACATATATATTTATATGAGATATGTAAGTCCTTCTGCACTAGGTTGCACTAGCAATGCGAACTGTGCTGTGTGCTGTGCTGTGGAAAACCGAACGACAACTGACAAGTTTGCCAAAGTGGTCGCACCTCGTCAACGTTTGTTGTCATCAGAGGGCGGCCTAGCGTGGGTGGCGGTGGTGCAAGGGGCAGGCGACGGTGGCAACAACTGACCCTACGTATTCATAATTTTGATTGACAGACTCGACGCGCCGTAAGCCGCAGCACATGTGTACATATTCATGTGTGTGTGTGTTGTTGTGCGTGCAGAGCATTTTTGCCGCTTCGGCGAAGGGAAGATTGCCCACTGTAACTAACATTTTGCTCTAGGCGTAGCGTCGGCGTCGTACAGTGGGCCAGAAGAGTCATTTAGCGGCATTTAGTAACTTCTGTTATGGAATTAAATCGAATCTAATTTAATGGGAGACATGGAAACACTGGTATCAGTGGCGAGTTTGGCGAAACCCCCAGAAAAATATTAATTTAATTCCCCTAAATGTCTTCTGGCCCACTGTGCGTAGGCAGCGTCGAAATTTAATACACTCCACACTGACTGACTGACTTTGTCGTCTGTGACCTTGTTGCAATTGTAAGGCGCAGTATGCAAAATACTCTTTCTCTTCTTCTATTCTTGCAGAAGCCACAACAAAACGAAGTTGCACGTAATCCAATATGATGTTGAAGTAAGTATAAGACAAGTCCAAACTTACCTACCTACATATACACACATATGTATGTATATACATATCTACACATAAATGTAACATGTGTGCAGCGGCCATTTAAGTGGATTTAAGTTCATGATCGAATCAATTATGGGCCAAGCTATATAGCTAACAATTTAAATCCGTTCAGGTGCATCTCAAGACGCTGTGGGCTCATCTAGAGCGGCTTCAATTGATGCCAATCCAGTTGTCAGCTGCATAAAGAATACTATAATCACAAACATATATATGTATATATATATACATACATACATATGTACCATATTTTATGGCTATTGATGGCAATCGTTGTCGTCAAGCCTAGCTGCAAATATAGCGAAAATCATTTCCTTAACTTGACATGAGATTGTTTCCCTCGTGATTTGTTTAATTTGATAAATCACGAGATATATCAACATATAGTATATGCAATATAAAAGTGACTTGTGTTCAATTAGCCGTTTTTATGCTGCACAATTTGTTTCAATTTAACGTAAGTGCTGCCCCCTAGTCAGTGTTGATAAGCGCATATTCAACGAGTGCTTGGTAACACTTGAGTGTGTGCACAAATCAGCTGTTTGGGGCCTGACAACATCCAAAAATAACAAACGGCGCAGAAAAGAAGCAGCAGCAGAAAGAAAACATTTTAACTTGCCATTTTACCTGCAGCAACAACAAGGAGAGAGAGCAACTGTGCAATAGCTTCGTATGTGTGGAGAACAGTCCCAGCTGCGATTCAATTGCAGCCAACGCCAGTAACAATAACAACAGCGAAACATATTTGGACTATTCCTGCAATATGAGCGAACGTCGTTCACCTTCTGTTGGTGGAGGCAGCACCAGCAGAATACCCCGTGGAGCAACGCGTCCTCGACAGAATCTATCGCCACGTCTCAATTATCCCTTTGCGCCCGTATTCCATGAACGCACCACAAATGAGGATGATGCCGTGCTGTCCAATAATCTCTGGAAGCTGGCACGCAAGACAGGCACATTGAATCTATCAAACAAGGGCATGGCACGAGGTGAGCTCGCATTGCCTCTGATTATCTCTTTAGTTGCAGCATCTCTGTCTGTAGTGGTTACGGCTGAGCGTATGAAGCGCTGGCAGTCGATACTTAAAATGCAAGCGGATAAGGTAGAGCAACTGCAGCCCCAGCAAAAGCCGCAGCAGAGGCCGCAGCCAACATGGAGCGACGTTGTCGATATCAGCAGCTTGTGGCTCTTATCCATGTGATGATCGAACTTGGCCCTGACTGGCCATAGAAGGTGCCGTGCAAATTATACGCTTCGCTTGGCAGCTTCAGTGTCGGCAATCTCATTTAGGCATTGCTTGCGCCCCTTCGATCGCTTAGTTTGTGCCGTGCGCTTGCTGCTCTCGGAAGTTTTGCTCGGTCTCTCGAAGAGAATCCCCATTTATCCTTCAAGATTGCGTCCTCTAGGCGAACACGCAAGCAGCTCACATCTGTCTGCATGTGTGGTCCTCATCTTCAGCAACGACGACGACGCTTCTATCAGATACGCGAATTTCAAATGGCCTCGTCGGCCGACGAGCTGGAGAGCGAAGATCCGGACGATGAACTTGAACTAGATGACCCAGTGGCACCAGCACAGTCTAGCCAAGATGCCGATGCCAGTAGTGATCCCTATCCTATTTCAAATTCCTTTTCTCATCCTTTTCTACACAACGTTCTTCTTTCAGTTCCCGAACGTATTTATGACATCAATCAAGCAGATGAAGACAGCAAGAAGGCCAACCTGGAGAAGTTATCCATAAACGAAGAGGATGCCTGGTGGAATCAAGTGCCATTGAATAATCTGGATCTCAGTTCGAATTCGCTATCGCACATTTCGCCAAAGATAGAAAACTTGCTGACCCTCACCGTGCTGCAGTTACACGACAATGCGCTGGTCGCACTTCCCCCCGAGATTGGCAAGTTGGAGAAACTGGTGCGATTGAATCTTAGCCACAATAAGCTAAGCCAATTGCCCAGTGAGATGTTCAGTTTGCCAGAACTGCGACATTTAAACATTTCGCATAATGAGTTTGCCGAACTCAATCCGGATGTGAGTAACCTGCACATGCTCGAGTTCCTGGTAAGTATTCCTCATTAACAGTAATAAACAGGTTGTGGTCCTTTTAACAATATCAACTAATCTATTACCCACTAATCAACTGCTTGCTAACACACACTCGCACACAAGGATGCTGGGAACAATCACCTAAATAGTTTGCCAGGCGGCATTGGTTTTCTGGTGCGTCTAACTATGCTTCTCTTGCCCAATAACCACATCAAGGAACTGCCTCCCGATCTAGTTTACATGCGCTGTAAGTTGGCAGCTCTCAGATACGAATCAGACCGGACTAAATCAAACTTCGTTTTGCAGCTTTGCAAAAGCTTGATCTTATGAAAAACGACTTGATCGCATTGCCGGAGGACATGGGTTTGCTTAGGAAGCTGGAGTGTCTGTACATTCAGCACAATGACATTAAAGAGCTGCCCAACTTCGAGGGAAATGAAACGCTCAATGAACTGCATGCCAGTAATAATTTTATTGAGGTTTGACATTGATCTATATCTCTATATTATAAACATAAATATCTATACAAGCTGCTCCTCTGTTTTTGCAGTGTATTCCCAAGGATCTGTGCAACAACTTGCCGCATTTGAAGATATTTGATTTGCGTGACAATAAGATAACTCAGCTGCCCGACGAAGTGTGCCTGCTGCGCAATCTCAATCGCCTGGATGTGTCCAACAACTCGATCAGCGTGCTGCCCGTCACATTGTCATCGCTGGCGCATTTGATTAGTCTGCAAGTCGATGGGAATCCGATTAAAACGATCAGACGCGACATTTTGCAATGTGGCACAGCACGTATATTGCGTACCCTACAGGACCGTGCCCAGGCCAAGGACAGGGAAGCTGGCGGTGTAGATGGTGCCACCACATGCAGCAGCGCCAGCGCCACAAATAAAATGCCCGCTGGCAATATCGATCAGTAAGTAGAGGGCGCAATGTTTCCCCCATCATGCACTGATCCTTCGCTGCAGTAGCTATCAGAATCAGGAGCAGTACATGCCGTTTCGGTATCCATGTCAATGCCAATGTCAGCAAGAGAATTTCCGTGACTATTGGCAGCAGTTTGCTCCCCACATGCCGAGCAACTATGGGCAGCAGCAGCAGCAATATGGACATGCTGCACAGTATGCCTTATATCAGCCGGTCTACCCATATCCAGCTCCATTTATGCATAATAATGGTCAACAGGTTTTTATGGCTGCGCAGCAACAACAACAACAGCAACGGCAGCATTGCTACAATCAATCAAATAGATGTACCGTGCAACCACGTTGGGTGTAGCGTCATCTTTAGTTTAATTTGTATTATAACATGTATTAGATAACTTCCAAAGATTATTCACATTTTATTGTGTTATATTTCACAGATATCAACTTCGTCATTCACGTACGTTAGCTGTCAATCTGGAGGGTTTAACTGATGTGCCCGATGAGCTCTTTAAACTGGCTACCGCCGAGAATGTGCATGTCGTGGACTTTGCACGTAACCAGCTGAGCGCCTTGCCCAATGGGTGAGTATAATCCTTGATTTACCATGGCATATATATTCATCTACTTATTCACTTTTAGTTTGCGACTCATGGGGAATCTGGTAACGGAGCTGGTCTTGTCACACAATGCCATCGTCAATGTTCATCCCTTCATATCGCAATTTACTCGCATTTCATATATCAATCTGTCCAACAACTTGCTCTCTGATTTGCCCAATGTGTTTGGTGTGCTGAACACTCTACGCGAGCTGAATATATCCAACAATCGGTAAATATACCATGCCATATATGAACTATGTATATTTCCATTAATAACTCTGTACAATTGCAGCTTTGAGTTCTTGCCGAAGGCTTTGTCAGAACTGCAGGGCCTCGAGATACTGATTGCAAGTGATAACCGCATTAAGAAACTGAATGTGTCTGAATTAGAGAGTATGCCGCGCTTAAGTACACTCGACTTGCGTAATAATGATATTGACTCTATACCTCCCATACTGGGAAATCTAACAAACATCACGTAAGTTAGTTATGTTTATGATGTAATATACTTATTCAACTTCTCTGTTGCTTGCAGTCACTTGGAGCTGATCGGCAATCCGTTCCGTCAGCCACGCCATCAGATTCTGGTTAAGGGTACAGAGGCCATAATGTCGTACCTTAGAGACCGTATACCCGTTTAAAGCAATAGCATCCAAGACAACAACTGCAACATTCGAAATTATTTATTTATACCCATATTTAGTGCATATTCCCATTTTGTTTGTTGTGTTACTTTTGACAAAAATGAAAAGCATAACCAGCACCCAGACAAACACACACAGACACAACGACAGACGCGATACATGTGTGTGTGTGTTTTTGTTTGGGTGCCCAGAGACGCGTAATACCTTGTACCAATTAACAAACCAAACAGTCACACACACAGTCAACTAGTCAGCACTTGGCAAGGCACAACACGCACCTTATTAGATCTTGGCCAAAAAAAGAACTTGCAATAAAAATTAAACGTTAAATGAAGCAGCTTGTCTACTCCTCTCCTCCTCCTTTATCCCTCTCAGTGTCTTCATCTTCCTGCTCCTCTTCTAGTTGTGTTCCACCACCTCGTTGCGCAACCGTTTGGCCAGTGTGCGTCGCAGTTGCAGTGCCGCATTCTCTGCATCATCGGCCGGAGGCGGCATTGTTAGCTCATTGTTCTCGAGCAGCTGCTGTGCCACTTGCGCCGAACTGGGACGTGCCCCATTGGAGACTTGTGGTGTATTGCGTGCCACAGTTTCCTGCAGCTGCTTGGCGCGTGTCTGCTTCTTGATCTCGACAATCTTGTCACGTTGCTGACGCAAGTACTCTTGTCGTGAGACAACATCACTGGGATCCACTTGGTCCTCTTTCTCAAAGAACAAATTCAAGCGTTGAAACTTATCGTTAACCAACTCGATACTCGCATCCTGCTCAGGTGTTAGTGCGGCCTCTGGACTCTCGAGATCGTCAGCCACAGTTTTAGCAATCAGTTGTTCCACATCCACATCGGTCACAGTATCGCTGTAAAGACTGTGTATAGTAAAGTTCGTTTGGTGTAGTACCCATTAGTGGTAATTACCCCTGATCCGAGCCGGAAGCATTCTCATTGTCGCCACCATCTGCCGACAGACTCTGAGCCAATTGATGTTTCTCAATAAGATCAAGAGCCTGCAATTGCAGCTCCACATTGCGTTGCGTCATCATGCGTATGAAGATCTTCAAATCATTTGCGGCCCAAATCTAAAGAAGAGAACATAAATCTATTAGAAGTCCAGCTCTATTAGGAGTGCAGGAGTGTCAGGACTACGAGGACTACCAGCAGAAACTGAAGTACCAAGACTGCAAGAAGTTCCAAGAGTAACAAGACTAAAAGAAGGCCAGGAGTACCAGCACTTCTTGTGGTTCGATAACTACCAGGAGTACTAGAAGACTAGTCGTAACAGGCCTACTAGCAGCATTCTCGCCTCGATTTACCTGCTGAAAGAGCACCTGATGAAACTGAAATGGATTCTCGCCCTGCCCCTGCTGCCGTCCCTCCAGGCAGGCTAGCTCGAACTGCTCCGGTGTTATGTGCATCTCCTCCATAAAGCTGCCAAGCATAAAATCAACCAAGTTCTTGTATTCCTCATGTATCTGTCGTATATCCGCATTCTCCTCATCAATAGGCGCATTCGGATCGAATACTACAACAAAATGCAGTTACAGAATTTACAGAAAACCAACAACTGTGGCCCTTACCCAAGGACTTCTGTTCGATGAACGTCTGTAGAGGCGCATTCCAAACGGGTCCATGCAGGAAGCAGACCAATGAATCAAAAACCCACGAATCTTCAGCTGACATTTTTCTTGAAACAACTTGAAACCTCTATCTGAAACTCAACCACCAACTGTGTAAAATGTCGTCAGCCTTCGCTGTGTTTGGTCCTTGAAGTGTGGTTGCCATGATTACAAGCCCAGCCCAGCCCAGCACATAACAGGAACCAATACCACCCCCAGTTCCAAACATGCACGATTCAAAGAATTAGGCCTGTGTAATATTTAGAAGGTATCTTAATTTTATACAGTACATCTGTAACCCTATAATGTCTATATATTCGTGATCAGCATCAACAGAACAGTCGATGTAGCCATGTCCATCTGTTGAAATGCAAACTAGACTCTCAGTTTTGGAGTTATCTCTATGATACTTGTCACAAGTGCTCTTAAGTGCTGCACGCTGCTATATATAGTATATATATCTGTATAGCATATGTATATCTATCTGTTAATGCTACCTTGTTAGATATAACAACAAAATCTAGTCCGAAATAAGTTAAAAACAATCATTAGAGCGTCAAATCAAAACCATCAAGGGTATATAACCTTCGACCTATCGAAGGAAGCCTTTCTTGCTTGTTTTCCTTGGCAAATAAAACACATTTTCGTTTTGCAATTTATGTTTTGTTTAAAAACTATTAAAAACTATGATTTAATTTACTCAATCATAATATAGAGATGTTCAAATTATATATATGTATGTATATATGTATGTTAGGTATCGTATGTAATCGTGTTAGGATAAGGGGGATTAGACAGCATATCATATACAATACACATTTCATTAAATTACTATATGTATAAACTATAGTGTGTGTGTTCATTTTACTTTACGTTTTCTCTGTGTGTGTGTGTATTTTATTGTTGCACTTTAATCAAACAAACAAAAAGCAACAATATGGAAGTATATTGTATTATTTTTCAGTAATTATTCTGGTTATGTAGTGTGTGTGTGTGTGTGTGCTTTGGTGTGTAAATACACACATACACACACACCCAACGCGCTGTGAGGGTGTGAGTGTGAGGTGTGCCAGCTGCTCCAAAGGAAACCATTATCCAAAACGAAATATGTTTGGTTAACACTAAAATAAATATATATATCTCAAGATGGACACGCACATGGCAAATACGATTAACAGATAACTTTATTGTGGTTCTTCTTCTTCTCTCTCTCTACCCTTTCTTTCATTGCAGATATCGTTGATGTTTGTTGTTCACGTATTAATATTGTATTTATTTTAAATTTAAAAAAAAACTTACATTGGAAAACACAAGAAGACTTTTTCTGGATTGTTTTTTGCGTGTACACATCATTTTTAAACCCTTTACAATCTATTTGTAATTATCATTATTAGTTTTAGTTTACTTTCTTTATCTGCTCTTTTGTATATCGGATGTATGCGAGTGTGTGTGTGTCTGTGCCTGGGTGTGTGTGTGCAAATGGTAGGGCATCATTTGGGTTTTCATTATAAAATTGAAATATGCTGCTTAGTTTCCTTGTTCCTTGTTCCAAGCAATATATGTTTGCTATTTTACAATCTCTCTTTCATTATCTCAATTTATATGCAGCATATTCTCAACTGTGTAATTCATTATAATGTTTGGGGGAGGCGTGGGATAACTCTAAATTATATACAAGGTTTATTTAGTTGACTTTATTGTAGAGGACATTTTACATATGGCTAACTGTGTGTGAATGCATAAAACAAAGTTTGTTGAGTTGGCGCAGCAGCCTCTGGTTGTGCTTACCCGAAAAGCAATTGCAAATCTAACATAAAAAGATATATATATTGGTATACTAGTATATATATATATGTACTATATATGAAAGTTGATCTTACGTATTTAGCTTAAATTTTTGCCAATCCTTCAGAGTTGGCAAAACTTTTCGAAATACAAATTGAACTTAAAAGTAAAATTGATTTATATGGTTTTTTTGACAAATATATATTTACTAAACAAAAAGCTAATAACGTACTATATGTAAAGATAGAAAGAAATATGAGAAGAGTTACTTTATCAGTTATTAGCCTTATCTAAGGACAACACAACACTGAGAATGATATTGCAATTGCGTTTCAAGTAAGCACAGCACAAACTAAATATTGCACACGACATTATCTCGGCTGCAGTGGGAGCAACAACAAAACAACAAGCCTTGTTTTTTTCTCAGGGCGTCTCTCGATCGAGCGAGCTTTGGGAGAAACTCGGCTGCAACTCAAGCACCGCCAAACGACACTTTCTTCTACTGTCTCTGCTGCTGTAGTTATTGTAATTTCGTTTAGCTTCTTAGTATATATATAGTATGTATATATTTATTTTGGTTTCTCTCTTATGTTTTAAGCACACAGCTGCACACACGTATTTTGTTGATCAAGAAGTGTTTCGTTTTTGTTTTCTTTTTTGTGTGCACATAATGTATATATATATATACCCTTTAAGTTATATTCATTTCTCATATATATGTGTATATATATTAATATATATACATATATATATATATATTGTTCTTTTTTTTGTTAATTTAGTAAAGTAAGATTTTATAATTTCTTGTTTTACCTTTAAGTTCTTTTTTGTTTTCGTTAAATTAAATGGTTTTATGCTAAAAGTTAATTTTATGATCTTTGCTTGTTGGTTTCTTACAACATTGCCACAAGCAATTAGTGCTACGTAGCTGGTTATACGCTTATCTCTCCTTCTTCAGGTGACCCAAACTCAAAGGGGTCCTCCATCATTGTTCTTTATCTCTATCTTGTTCGATCTTACATCGTACTGCAATCTGCTCTGCTGTGTGTGTATTCTTATCATTACTCTCTGATGTTGTCGCTGCTGCTGCTGCTCTCTTGTTGCACCCACCGATAAACCCTTACATTCGCTGATCTGAGTATGTGTGTGTGGGAGGGTGTGTGTGTGTAGGTGTGTGGTGTGTATCTGTGTGTTCATGTATGTACTATTTTATAATTGATGCCGCTGTGCTAAACGTCCCCTACTATGCAATACGCGCGCGCTTTTGTGCTTGGGGGCCATCTGAGTCCATCTCGTCCTCCTCATAGTCATCCTCACCAGAGTCACTCTCATAATCCACCAGTCCCTGCAAGTATGACCACAATGACTTAAATAAGCAGATATACAGATGAACTAATTAATCAAGACTTTACCTTTTTGGTCGTCTTGTCAGCGTCGATGTCTGTCGGCAAATCGGTGCAATGCGCCAATTTATCTTCGTCTAATTTAAGCTGCGCATCGCAGGCGTCTGTGGCGGGTGGCTGTGTCTGCTGCTGCGGGTCCTCATCGTCGGCTCTGTTAGTTGGTACTTGGCTGGCAGCGGGCGTTAGGCTGCTGGGCGTACTTGCTGCTGCCGTAACCGAAGCGACCATAGCTGTGGCAATCGTTGTTAGAAATTGAGACGCTGCCACTGCAGCCACTGTCGCCGAGTCGCAGAGCGAAGCAGGCGACGATGTTGGAGATGATGACGACGTGGACGCTGCTTCCAGTGACGATGTTGATGATGATGACGACGATGATGATGACGATGACAATGACAAGGAGGACGCACTATGTGTGGCCGACAGCAGTAGATCCTGATTTTGAGGCGACACCACAGCGCTCAACTGCTGTTGAAGCTCAGCAATCTCTGACTGAGGCTGTTGCTGTTGTTGCTGCTGCTGCAGTTGTTGCTGGCTTTCCAGCTGCGCCGCAGCGGCCGCATTCGATGTGGAAGCTACGGCAGCAGCAGCAGCCGCCGCTACAAGTGTGCTGTTCAGGGACAATGTCTGTTGTTGTTGCTGGAATGAGTGCTGTTGTTGCAGGGCAATGTTAGCAGCTGCAGCTAACTGCACTGCGGCCTGTGCCTGCTCATCGACGCTGTTTACCACCACAGATTCGGGGCTGCTGCTGCCACTTGCCGCCGGAGCTGATACTGAAGTGGCCGTGGCAGTCGATGTGGGATTCAGGCTGCCCAGTAAACCGCCGCCATGCGGCGAAGTGCTATGCGGAGGCGATTTTTGCGACTGATTTTGTGTTTGCGGGCTATTCTTTTCGCTGACGGCTGAAAGATCATAATATATACATATATATATATAATGTTGCATGATACCAAATTAATTATATTACTCACTTTTCATGACATTGTTATAGCTATCAATTTCCTCGGTAAAGTCATCTTCCTCATTGAACCACATCTCTTCTTCCTCCTCCATCTGACGTTGGTCACGACGAAAACGACCGCCACTGCGTATGATGGGCAAAGTGCTAAAAGAGATAACCAAAGTGAATTGGCAACGTCATCTAGAGTTTAAATGCATATAAGGTTTTTACCCATCAGTGCGATTCTCCATCTTGTCGCGATCCTTAAGCCGATCCTGATATTGGTCATAACGATTCTTAAGATATTTAAACGTTTGAACATATTCGATTTCATCAAATATCTTGCTGAAGTTTTCCACAAAATATACACACAATGTGCGTATATCCTCAAGTTTTATAAACTCGAATAACTCTAGTATGGCCGACTCCAGTAGATTATAGCGACCATTGTTTCGAATAAAGGCATCCACAACAGGAGCAAATAGATTGCATTTGACAATGTGTCTAAAGGGAAATTTCCATAAATATTATAATTAATAATATAAAAAATATAACGATAATACTCACCTGTTGTAGAACTCGTCTTTTAATGCAATTATCTTGCGCAGAAGTCGCAGGGCGCCTAGTACAAGGAACGTGTGTGAGCTCTTCATCAGCACCAGAATTCGTTTGAGGAGATCTTTTTGCAATAGAAAATTCTTAATATGATAGCTATGATGTTCAACGCAAAATGATAGTATGTCAAGCACAATTCCCAATAACTGTGCTGTTTGGTAATCCTCATTCTGCGGGCGATCACCCATTGTGTTGAGCATCAGCGGAGCTACGAGAGACGATTCAATTTGTAAGGCACTTTCTCATGTATTCAATTTAGTTTTTCGATTATTTACCAACTAGTGTTTGGACGCTGTACTTATAGAAGAAATTAAGAAAGTCGCCCTTCTCAGTCAACATGTTTTCAGGCTCCAACAAGATCTTAATGATGCCCATCAACTGAACCGCAATGCCCAGCTCTGGTTCCGAGTCATTCAACATTTGTTCAATGGCAATGTTTAGCAACATTCGCTCCTATTCGAAAAAGAAAAAAAATAAAGCCAATCAATTATTTATTAACTTTTATAAACCATATTCTAGTACAACACTTACGCCTTCCGGCCGACTGGCCTGGTTTAGTGTGTAGTTTCGGACGACAAGTGGAGAGAACTCCACAATGGCCGTGAGAATGTCGATCGATGCCGACTTGGTTTTGTTGTCGTTCATAACTAACGTCAGTTCAAGGGCCTGCAAAATGCCCAGGCAGGTGAGCGTCTTGTAGAACGAGTCCTTGCCCTGTGGCTGCAGATTTTGGGCAAAGTTACAGAACTCCTTTAAGAAGAGAACCAAATCACGACGCTTAACATCGCTAGTTGTTGGATCCGTGAGCAGCGAGAATAGATCGACCAAGAAACGTTCATCCTCTTGAATGAGCGTAACAATCTCAACTTTGTTGAAGAATATAAAACTCGATAACGTGTTTAGCATATTATCTTCGACAAATACCGACGGCGTGGGCAGTATTATGTCCTGAATGTACTGCACCCGAAATGTCTGATGAATTTTAGCCAAGAGATCTTGATTCTTAATGGGAACGGCTTCACGAAACTTGGCCCATTGCTTCAGATACTGTCGATGCTTTTTCGGCTGAGCCACGCTCGGATCATACTCCAGGCAACCAACGACATCGAAGATAGTGTCATCGGCAAACATTATCTCGAAGAGTGCATTCTTGTTTAGCAAGAAAATGTTCTTAAATATCTCAAAGAGATGATGCAGCCCCTCGGTGCTGTCGAGATCCTCGCAAACACGGAACAGATTTAAAAGCTTCTTGATGTAGTTCTCTGATTCCAAAGCCATCGATAGCTTCTCCTTGCGCAACGGCGTGGACAGGCAGCTCTGTATTGTCTCAGATATGTCCTCAAGTCGTGATAGCTCACATGGTGGCAATTCAATGGGTGGAGCTGTATCGGACATATCCTCAAAGCGCTCATCCTCCGACTCCTCGACAATGTCCTGTGTTATTTCTACAGATGGATCTTTGCCTTGCACCTAAAGTTATATAATATGATATGATATATAATACTCCAACTCACACTCAATGTTGATTATCTTAAATATACAAACCTGACAAATTTTCTCCCATATTTCATCACAACCAGCCTTTTCCTGAAAACTCAAAGCCAGATCGAAATTATCGCCCTCTGACCAGACAATCAGAGTATCCTGCTGCTTCTGATAGGCAGTGTCAGGTTGAATTTTACTTTCCAAGAGTAAGGAACCATCAGATTCAGCGCGTACCAGCAATGATGTCCCCTTTAGACGTTCAACATACGTCGATGAGACATGCCCAGTGCCACGATCGTCCCATTGGCGCTCTGCATTAAGTGCATAGAGTTTAACACGTCGGCGGGTGTCAGTCGTCATGGTTTGGCTTTAAGTTTAAATGTCCACTTCTTTTTGGATGATTAAGGGAAAGAGTTGTTTTCGCTTTGGCGTTGAAACGTTTAAACGACCTTCCTTCGTTTTGTGCTACTTATTATTGTGGTACTCTGTGGCTTGTAGCCGCGCTTGGGGGCTAGTCAACTAGACTAATTACAAATAAATTAGGATATTGAATTTGAAATTCAAAGCATTCGACTATTCTCTACGCTTGACTTGCATATCCATGTTATGTAGTTATGCTGCAATTTGTGGTCTGCGCACGGCAAAACTGCAAAGACAAAAACAATAAAAATGCGATTAAATATTACATTATTACATGATTTATAAATCTATAATTAAGCCAGATTATTTAATTATAAATTGAGGTATTTGAAAAGGGAATCTGTACTAGACTCCTGCATAAATACATTCAAAACAGCATATGTACCATTCATAAAAAAATGAGTATGCTTTTTGATGCACCCACTTACAATGAGTGTGCGTGAATGTTAAGTTTTCCATACCTCGTGAGTATAGAACTCATTCATTTTATAGTGAGTGCAATATCTGACTAAATAAAAATAAAGTGAAGACTTTTGTTTAAATTATATGAATTATTGTATTCTGAGCAATCAGTATAGTTCAAAATGAGTACAGTATTCATTATGAAATATGTATTCATTCATACAGCACTTTAACAGTAATCCTGTTGAGTTTAAGGCTCCATTTCTTATGAATTCTAAGTTTTTTACTGGACTGTTTGACCACGTCTTTAATTTCGACGAGGTGCCTACATAGTGTGGCACATCTCATGTGTAGCAACGTCGAACATACTGTGAGTATGTATTTTAGCGTTTCAGCACCTACTCCTGTACTTCGCATTAAATTAAGATAACTAAACAGCGAAGTTATTTATTTTCACAGCAAAATTAGAAATACTATTCGATGTTGTCATTAATATTGTTAACTTTAAACTGTATTTAATCGCAAAAGATTTTCTTTGCACTGTTTATTTACTACAACCGATTGTTTTCTTTCCCTCTCTTTCTTTCTCTGATTTACTTTTGTAGTTTTAATTGTCTTCTTCAGCTATGTTGTTTCCCCTTTGTTTTTGAATTTGTATTTACTTCCTAAGCACGTTTTGCAACACTATCTCTAAACTGCATCACTGATGAATGAACGAACGAAAACGAAAATGTACGAAGACAGATAGATAGCCACGATAACGATAAATCTATATCAAAACAAAATCTGCAAATAGCGTACAGTATGAATGAAAATGTGAAAGCTACGTTTGATGTTTGTACATATTAAATAAATACATACATACACACGAATATACATGTATTTATACAGTAGTAGTGAACTACGCACAAAGAGAAAGACGAAAAATTGCACTATGTTTACAAACAACGAAAAGAAAAAAGGAAATATCAAATGTTTTTCAAATACCTGTAAAACGCACTATCATTACTTTATATATATACATATATATATTTATATGTGTGTGTGTGAGTGATTTTTCGATTGCTGATATATGTATCTACACACACACATTGCAAACTAGTAAGGCGCTTTCGCCGCAGCGACGGCGAGTGCAAACACGCGCGCGACAAAAACAAACAGTGAGTGGGGAAAAGAGGGGGAAACAGAACTACATCGAGAGAGCGATGAGAGTGGTGAGCAAGAGTGTGTACATATGTGTGTGTCTGTGCAAGTGGGTGGCGGCCGGCAAGCGGGGGCAATTCTTTTTGACTAGATTAGATTATAACACACACACTCACATACACATATACCAAACGTCTGTTGCCGTACGCACAAGGCGACAAAAATCAATGAGTGAGGCAAGTGTAAAAAAGTGTGTAAACAGAACAAATATTTAGCTCATTGAGAGACAGGCACAGAGACAAGGTCTACGTCATCGATAAAGGAAGCGCCAGTGAGAGAAGAGAAAGAGAGAGAGAGGGAGAGAGAGAAAGAGAGTTGCCTAACCTTTGGACGGCCAGTTTCCTGATTACGTTAATAAGCGAATTCGCGGCACAGCAGCATCAAGGCTAAGCTTTAAATGCGTGTTGGGCTTTTTAACACACTGTGATTAATATATATACATTTGCGTAATATATACACTCATGATTATAATAATAGAAACACTATGAAATGGAGCGACACACTTTACTACTGATATTTTTTGCGAATAGTGAAAGAAAAGTACGAATACTTAAGATCACTTCCAGGAATATCATTGGTAATTTGTTCGCTTCATTAAACTTTGCATCCCTTTTTTGAACCCGGCGGAGAATACCTCTCAATATTTGCAGAAGTCTACAGCAAAAATGTACTCTTTATTTCTAAGAGGTATAATTTGAACTCTTTAAGTGTGTTTTGATATACATAAGTTCTAAGAAATTCACTTAAAGGCAAAAAAACCTCCAAATAAGCACAATATAGAAGAACTACTGTATCTATTATATATTGATCAAGCATTATTTATATTAATTGACATGTCGCATGTTTAATTTTACAACATATTGAAAAGTTATGAAGCACTGTAAAGTTGACAAAGTCTTTTAAAGTGTATCTTTTATTATAATCATCAGTGTATAGTAGTAGTATAACTATAGTATTATTACTGTACAGTGTACACATTCTCCGAACTTTACAAAAATAACAGTTTAGGTCTAATAGACATATTTCATTTGTATGTGTGTTGAAATATGCATAACACTCGAACGAGTCACTTGTCATAGACCCCGCTGATAAGGCGCTCTCTTTGTAGGCTCTACCTGCTTACTCTGTCTCAAAGAGAGCGCCGCTCGCGAAGGTGTATCAAAACAAACAGAAAATTAAAAACAAATGCATTTACGCAACCAACGCAAATCGTCTTTGTACTCAATGGAAGGGTTAAAAATAAATACACTGATCTATAAACACAAATATATGTTATATATGAAACATGACAACACGCAACATACACACAATTGTATGTGTACGTGCCATGTAGATACTATATAGCATATTTACATACTATATGCATATAAAGTTCTAGGATAATTGAATAATCCTGAACAACATTAGATAGCAAAATAGCAACAGAGGTGAAGTATAAAAGTAAAGTGAAAATAAAAGACCGCAGAGAAGGCGAAATAAAATGGGGCGGGGGAGGTAGAAAGGTGATTGTTGCTGTCAAGAAAAAACAAGAAAAAAGGCAACAAACCCAAATAAAAAAATCGACACAATAAAAAGGGGCGAGGCTGGAGGCGCGCGAGCTGCAGTTGTATGTGTGTAATGCGTGCGCGCAATTGAAACGGGAAAAGAAGTAAAAAGGAAAGTCAAAGTATACAGGACAATGACAATACGCCATCGACTGCAGTATCTGCCTTTTGCATATGTGTGAGTGCGTATGCCAGTGTGAGTGTGATGGATCTCACACAATGAATGACCAACAAAAGCTGCAAGGAACCGAAGTAAGTCGTATCTTGTTTGGATACAGAATACGCGCGCATATGCATACACACATTCGTACTTGCAATACATATACATATGCATACGCATATACGTAGTATCTGTGTGTGAATATGCAAATTTCCAATTTGAAAATATATTGATAGACCTTATTTAGTACGCCTTTGGTTACATTCTTATTTTCCGTGGTGGAATTACGAACAAATTTGCATTGACATTCAAATTTCCCTAAAACAAATGTGCGAAATTCACACACACACTAACACACAGACACAACGTCTAGTGAGTACATCGTTTTTTGGCCGTTTCTTTTGCTTTCATTCAATAAAATTATTGCGAATGACAAGCACAAAACAGAATTGCAAAAATTGCAGCGTATAACAGCAAAGAGCATGCTAAAGAAAAATGCCGTCTACTCTCGCAATTTTTACACACGCACACACACGCAATGTCAAAACACACAGCGTCTCTGTGACGCATATATTGTTTCAAAATTGTTGTTTTGATTTTTTAATGGAAACACTACAGTTTCTGCATTGTTTTTCATAACGAAAACTGTTTTCAATTTCAATTAAACAGCACACGAAACGTATAAAAACATCAAGTACACACCACGGAGCCACAGAGAATCGTCACGTACATACACACTGAGACAGAAGTACGCGAGCGCAAAATCCACCACATGTAACAGCGGCAAGGTTCAAATTCAACACACTACAAAATAGAAGAACCAAAACTCAACACGACGAACGTTTGTTGCATAAAGTACGAGAGTAGAAGTCCATAAATGAAAATATTTTGACTACAAATTATTAATGTTTTTATATCGAACAAAATTTTGATATATTAAGAAAGCTTATGATAAACACACGTTTAACTCTCGGATTAAATGTACATCAGAATCAAATGTAGTTACACGCCAAATACACATGCACACCTTAACGAACACACACACACACATGCACATCACACACACTCACGCGCAGACAATACAGAAGCCGCAAGAGGGCAAGAGCGGTGTAAGAGAGAGCAGCGCGAGGGGTAATATTGAATCTTGTACCAAAAAATGTATGCACTCACGTTGCAATTCCTTGTTTTTGCTGTTGGCTGCGCCTTTTCACATTAGCTTACAGTATGTACAATTTGCGTTTACGCATATTTACTGTTTCCAACACCTTATTAACCAAATAATTTCGGTTTTGCTTTTATTTTTACAATTTTTCGCGGAATGGACGCTGTTCCAACCGAGACGACGACGATTGTGTGCTTGCTGACGCCATATTGTTTTTCTGTGTACATCGATATATCAATCGATATAAAAAAATCTATCGATGTAAAAATGTAAACAAAAGTATGACCAAATGCAAATGTTAGTGCTGTAAAATGTTCGTGATAATTGCTATAGATTATATTTGCAACATTTACTTAAATTAACATCTATCTATGGACCCAAGAGCGCGGAGATATTTTAGCATTCCTGCCAAGTATAGCGGTCAACCCATCGAGGATTTGGAGCTAAACATTCAGAGATATGGCAATGATGTAGTCCGCATGCAATTGACAAATCGTATGCACAGTAAGCAATGCCAAACGCAGATAAAGCGTTTATATTGGCTTTGCAGCGTCGCCATTATTTATTTCTTTGGCATTGCAAGATCATTTACTGAGGGTCCTCTCAGCATTCGACAGGCTCCGATTCTATATCCCGGCCTATTATGCTTAGCCCTTGCGGTTTATATATTGCGATCTACTTTCGAATTGGTGCAATCGGAAAATCTCTTTTACAGTTGGGATATGGTTCTACAAACGGAAACTATACGGAGTTTTGGGCTCAAATCCGTATTCTGTGTACAACGCGGCCATTTGGAAGATATAGTCCTCAATGAAGTTATAGAGAATGTGAGTCCTAAATATGAAATGCAATTGTAATTTATTAAAATGTTATATTTACAGTTAGATGTAAAATACATGCTTATTGTGCGCACGAAAGGTGGTATGTTTCAAAAACTGCCTATTATCCCGCTATTTAATGTAAGTAGTCACGAGATGAAAGGTACTATAATATCCTATTGAATAATTGGCTCTTGCATTTCCAGAGTTTATCGCCATCCTTCGAGTGTTTGAAGTACATTCACCAGACTTTGCACGGCTATTGGTTAAATAACAAAAGGGTAATGGTTAGACGTCAGCAGAGGTCAGATTGACTGACTAAATCATACAGCTCCATCATCTTGTCCATCTGAAAGTATTCAACTCACATATAACCAAATAAATAAATGAACATATATTGAACAAATACCTGTAGTAAGGGAGTGTATTCTTTTTCTATGTCGCACTGTGGGGGTATTTTGGGTATTTTCAGTTCAACGTTGTCTCTATTGAACTCGCCGCGCATCTGGAGTGATGAATAATGAAATACATACTTAAATGTCGAAATAAAATAGTTAATATTTTTCTACCAATTTCTTTAGATCTGTTGTGTAGGCATGTTGTGCCATCTTTCGGTAAAATTCTAGATATGTATTCCTGGTAAAGGTTAATTCTTCATGTGCTTTTCGCAATCTATGCGCTTGTTGTACGGTTAGTTCTACAAAAACAAAACAAAGCCATTTATATTTATTTTTTAGATTACTTTTAATTGATACCTACTTTCCATGACAAATATTGCTTGGCGTCTCCTTTTTCGAATGCTCTTAAGTGTTGGCTAACGATAACACTTAAGTATTGCACAGCACTGTATCGTCAGCTGACGTCATTTGTATATGCAAATAAACAAGGCTGTTTTTTGTTTATGTGCAAAGTTGAAGTGAAAACATCTTAAATGATTCTATAAAATTGTTCCATCCGGACTACCATAGTCCTTAGAAGTCTACGTACCTATCACTCCTAAAGGCAAACAATGTAAAGAAGCTGTCGTTGCCTACAAATGAATAAATAAAAACAATAATAATTTGTAAGTTCAGTGATTGACTCTAAAAATATTCATACATATTCATAAATGTATATATAGACGGGCGTGTCAGCCACATGGTCATTAACACTTTCCATATTTCATTTTATTTGTAATTATATTCATATTTTAGGTAGTTACATTTCGATTTTAACGACACACAACTGCTACCTCGCCATGAACCGTTCGGAGTCCATACCCATAAGACGTGATCGCTCCTTTGACAGTGTACTCAATCGACTACTCAGGATGCGTTCTCAGAATCATGAGAGTTTCCGTGCGGCAATGTACAATTTTTTAATCGCAGCTGGCATAGCTGCTTTCGTAGCCGTTTGCTTCATCCTGGGGCCCTTTGTGCGGCCCCTGCTTTGGGCCTTTCTCATGGGTGCCGTGCTGTTCCCCTTCAAGCGGAGGCTGGCCGAGCTGCTGAACAACTGGTTTCAGCGTCTGGAGGAACGTGATTCGAATGTTCTTGTCTCGATTTGTCTGGCTCCGTTGGAGGCCACGGAGCACTGCGGGCGTATGCTTATCAATTGGTTGTGCCAACACTGGCAGCTCCTCCTATCCGGCTGTGGTGTTGCCATCTGTACCAAGCTGCTTGTGCTATATGCGCCAAAAGGATTTCTCCTTGCTCTCTGGAACTGGCTGCTGTTCTCGCACGGTCTGTTCGTACGCATCATTGGTTTCCTTAACATATATTTGGTAAGTTCTTCGTAATCATTATATGTTTCGTGAGATCTTATATACATATATATCTGTTTGCCCCCTCAGCTTATAGTTCTGATTATACTTTACCTGTCATCTGTACACTTCTTCTGGAGTCCCCAGAAGAGCGCTCAGTTCCTTGTCGCCGGACAATCCATGTGGATAGCCATAGCCGGTTATCTATGCAGTTTTCTGGGGGCACTGCAGGTGCCTGTCTTTCTATTGATTATGGGCTACGTGGTGGTTTCTACGGCGTACCATCTGCAAGCCACCGATGACAACGAATCTGCCAGTTTTGTGGATCGTCTGCAGAAGCTGTTCGATAGGAATGATTTTGAGCGATCGCTAAGCAACATTAGCATCTGTCGCAGAGCTGGCGGTGAAGCAACAATACAATCTGATGTCGAAGATATCTCGTTGAGCGATACGATAGACTCTACCGATACACTCGATGCAAAGCAATCGGAGGATGCTGAAGGTCATCAGAGCGATACCTACTTCAAGCTGCTGTTCTACGCCTGCCTTGGCACTTTCCTTTATCGCAATATCTGGATGTTTATACTGGCAGCTGTGCCCATATGTCTGCACCTGCTCTATACCCTTGGCACCTTCACTGGCATCACTCAGTTTGTGTACAGCAAGATCAACGATGCCTATCATGCTGTGAGGGTGAGTGAGGCTTGTGATTCAATTGAGTTTATTCTCTTCATTCGATCAATCTATCTTTGTATCAGGCTTGGGCACTGGATCATCATTCTGCTGTGCTGCCACTGTGCCTGCCCGGGGCTCTGGAACTTAACTATAAGATCAATTGCATCGTGCGGGATTCGCTGAAATCATCTGTTGAGAGTGTGACCTCCATTCTAATGATAATACTCATGTTGCTGATCATCGTTTTCCTGAGTGTTTTCTTTTGTGTCAACATCTATTCAGAGACTATTGAAGTCGCCTACCTTGGCAAAGATCTAATTAACAAGACAATCACAGATCGTCCTGAGCTAATTGATATTTTGCCTGCCAATGTACAAGCATCCATTGATGATGCGCTCGACAATGCGCATCATTATGGACGCCGTAAGATCGAGACATACATTGATGATTGGCTGGCGGAGGCGGACAAGGTGCATGCAACCAAACTGAAGGAGCAAATCTTGGATGTCTGGGACCGTCTAATACAATATTGGATTGATTTCAATAAGGCGGGCACCTCATATGGTCCTCGGGTGCCCACAGATGCATTGAAGAGCACTTTCGGCGAGATTGTTGACAATCCTGGTAAGTCTTGCACTGATTATACCTGCTAGTTGTTCCTGCTCCAACTCTCCTCAATTGTTTGATTTATAATAATGTTTTGAGTTATTTAAATAGTTTTAGTTACACTTGTTACGCTTCGTTTCGTAATCCTCATCCTCTGTTGTCCTGTTCCGTATGCGTCGAATCAAATAACTCATTACATGTTGCATCTGCTAACACGCGATTATTTATTTTAACCAAAGGACATTTTAAAGAGCTAGTTTTAGTGGCTAAACAGGGTATCATCGGCTGGGCGCAGAGCAACACGCAAACGATACTCGAAGTGGCGGAATCCCTTTGGCACATTATACACACGAATCTCTCGATGATCATGGGAGTCGCTGGTGAAATTCTCTCATTGCTGTTGTCTGGCGGACAAGCGTGCATTGAATTCATACTGGATATGGTAATGACTCATTTATATTCCATTCAATATTCCTGGATTCATCTCTCGTATCTTTTCAGATCGTTTTCTTTACTGCACTCTTCTATTTACTCTCGAGTAGCCAGGAGAAATATGCTCCGCTGCAGATAACCAAACACATGGGCTACTCAGCGTCGGGCAACAAGATTGCGGATGCCTTGGAGAATTCCATTACGGTTGTACTCATCTCGATGTTCAAGTGTTCCACATTTACAGGACTCTTCACGTGGCTGGTGCACACTGTGTTTGGAGCACGCATTGTATTCTTGCCTTCGGCCTTAGCTGCCCTGTTGGCGGCGGCTCCGTTCCTAGGCAGTTACTGGTGTGCAGTACCAGCCGTTCTGGAACTGTGGCTGGCGCAGGATCGCTTCTATGCTGGGGTAATACTATTCCTACTGCAATTCTTTGTGCCCTCGTCATTTGAGACAGCAATCTACGCCGATCTTAAGGGGTGAGTACCCCAAACTGCAATTGATATCAACTGAAGGTGATCCCTTGCATTCCCTGCAGCGGTGGACATCCTTATCTCAATGGTCTGGCCATAGCGGGAGGCATGTACTGGATCGGCTGGCAAGGTGCCATCTTTGGTCCCCTCATGCTGTGCTTCTTCATTGGCATCTTCGAGGTAGTCACCCTGGCCATGCGCACCAATCAGCAGGAGCAGCCCAGGTATGTTTGGAGATAGTTGTGGGTTCTGTTCATTTTGCATGCAAGTTTTGAATTTCTTATTATATATCTGCGGCTCAAGGATATGAGTAAGTTCATTTTTTGGTTGTCCTCAATACATTTATCATTTGTTGTTGCTTGGATTTTGTATGTAGATGTTGAAGTTAGTTTTGTGTTGACTTTGAGATTCTAAGCGAAACCTCTGATGTCTTGCAGACGCAGTTCTGATGAGGAAACGCGCACTACGTGAGTTCGTCCGCATGACGTTAAGGAATCCTCAACTTCGCACCTCGAATTTCTAATCAAATAATCTATTGGCCAACCTGATGATCACAGACAATGCTAATGCTAACTTCCCAGTTTCTATTTAAACCGTTTGATCTGCCATTTTAGTTTTAATATATTTTATACTTAACTGAAAAAGAGTATGCAGAAAAATTGATTCCGTCTAGAAAGTATTGAATCGAACTAACTATAATTGTAAGATATAACAACCTCAACTAACTCATTTCGAAAGCTTCTGTATTTTATTTATGACCTGATGAAACTGGGGACCGTTACAGGAATATGTATTTCTCTTTGTGTACTATCATAAATTGCTTTTAACTTGTACCTCTCTCACTTATAATGTACATAAAATAGAATCTTTTTTGCTTAAGGCTTTGGATCGACAGCTGTTGAACCGGTTCCATTGCAAGTTCGTACCTTAATTTATGCTCGCTAATCATGTGATTTGTTTAAGCTTAAGTTGAAAATGTTGCGAATAAATGTCATTACATTACTCTTAGTACTAACAAACTTCATTCCCCCTTGTTGTTAATTGGACAGTTCTACTTTCAGCACGAATCTACCAACTTTGCCTGAACAAAATAAGACTTTGAACCTGCATAAGGTCGACAGAGAAGAAGTGTTCAGAACTACGCCTGCCATACTGTCCCAGTCGACGCCCAAGTGGAGTGGAAATCGTGTGGGAAAACCTGTTGAGCTAAAAATCATAACGACAATGCTGCAGCCATTGCCGATTGTAAAGAAAACTAGTTGAGTTCTCTTCTTTTCTTTCCCTCTTTTTTATTGTTTACAAAAATAACGGTACAAAATACAAAGATATTCTTCTAGCTCAGTTTGTATACTGATTCTTGAAAGTAAACTCCGGATGCCTTTCGACACTGTAAAAGAAATGAGTAAATATTAAGAACTTAAACAGGTTTTGATTTTTTTTCTTTTTTCTTCTTACCCATGGAAGAATGCAAAGTCGCAGACGCGTATGTTCTTATCTAGGGCAGAAAGTTTGGCCACCTCCTCTGGGGTCAATTGGAAGTCAAAGATATCTAGATTCTGCTTCAAACGCTCCGGATTGGTACTCTTCGGTATGGCCACAACGCCGGTGTCCACAATCCAGCGTAGCAAGACCTGAGCTGGAGTCTTGCCATGTTTGGCGGCAATCTCCTTAACCTCCGGCACTTCAATCAGATCTGGCAAATCGCGTACGATGCCAGCACCAGCATTGAAAGAGGCAATACCCCTGGAGCCCAATGGGGAATAGGCAGTAACTACCACGTTCTCAGCCTGACAGAAGTCGACGAGGTCACGTTGCTGCAGGTACACATGATGCTCGATCTGATTGTTAGCTGGGCGTATCTTGCAGTTCTTCAGCAGGCGGGCAACTTGCTCCTTGCTGAAGTTAGAGATGCCAATCGACTTGGCCAAACCCTTCTCCACCAGCTTCTCCATCTCCGCCCACGTGGCAGCATGATTGGTCGTCTTGTCGACCTCAATGAGTCCCTCTGCATCGACCTTGAAGCTGCCGTCCTCATTGATCTGAAGTGTGAAGGGTGTGTGGATGAGGTACATGTCCACATAGTCCAGTTGCAAGTCGGCCAACGATTTCTTAATGGTTGGCTCCACCTCATGGGGTCGATTGGCTGCAAAACGAAGATACACATATATTGTATTAAATTCAATTCTATTTATAGAATCTCCTTCAATTCACACTTACCAACAGGTGGCAGCTTGGTCACAATGTACAGCTCCTCTCGCTTCACTTTGCCAGCGTCTAGCCAACGCTTGAGCACACGCCCAATTGCCTGCTCATTGCCATAGACTGGCGCCGTATCGATGTGTCTGTACCCCGCCTCCAGTGCTGCTTCTATTGCGGTTTCGATTTCCTCATCAGACGCCTGAGAACGTTAGATTGCGGTTATTGATATCAGTATCAGCATTAATCCATCCCAGAAATAATGCAGTTGTTTGTTCTGCACTTAATCAATATGAAGAGAAAGTCTTCCCATTGTACTTGGTCCACAGGCAAGTTCGTTTGTTTATAGTCAACAAGAACCGGTCCCAGTTACATTCCCAGTCTCTATCGGTTAAGTATCTACTTCATGACGTGACAAAAATTGTCTTGTTGTGAAATTGGTTTGCAAAACAAATATACTTAAGTCATCTGATCATGGGTTCGAAACATAATTATATATAGTATATATGTATATGTATATGTATGTTTTTATAGTATACAGACAGGAAGAGCATATCAGTCACGTACATACTTATAAATAATACTCCAAAACACTTTCATAAATTAAAATATTTTTGAATTATTCTTACCTGCCAGGTGCCAATGCCAATGATTGGCATTTTCTCTCCATTGTTGAGTGTCAAGAACTTTGCACTAGCCATTCTTAATATAGCAATAGTATTTAATAATGGAAGTTTACTTGTTGAATTCTGATTTCGGATAAAGAAAAAACACAACCGGTCGTGTTGGATTCGTTGATAGAATTGAACATGCAGCCTAACCGGCAAGAATGAAAGCTTTCGAAGCTTTTATTAAATCTACAATGGGTCAAATTGACAATTATTGGAGCTTATTTGCGCATATGAAAATGTATTATCATGTGTAGTATTAAAATATTTTAATCTTTATTATTTCTTTATTATGTGCCTTAATTATTTATTGTATACTTTGCTCTTTTATTTTAATTATTTCAACTAAGACGCAAAAAAGAGCAAGTTCGAAAATGCGCTGATCAGTGTTGGTAAATTTTACTTAAGACAATCGATAAGAGCCACGACATATTATCGATACAAGTACCGGGACTCCGAACGTTTCGACGCATATCATTCGTAAGTTCTTTATTTACATTTAATAGCGACCTAATCAATTTTTGTGAATATACGTGAATAAAATAATAATACTAGTAGAGCTACACAAGTTTGCTTTGTAATTTATAAGCTTATTTAATTATTTAATTAAGTCAGAGCAACAGGTAGTTTAAGAGCACTGCACGTGTTTGAAACGTGAGAGCACTGGCTCTGTGCGTCCCTTTCGCACACTCTCTTTGTGCCGCGTGCTGACTACAAAACAGTTGTTGCCCAATTAAAGTAATAATAATAATAATATCAAATAGACGACGTGTAAAATGCTACGCAAAGTGCCGTTGATTGTCATCTTGGGCTCCACGGGTACGGGCAAGACGAAACTATCGCTGGAACTTGCCGAGCGCTTTGGCGGCGAAATAATCAGCGCCGATTCCATGCAAGTGTACACGAACTTGGACATTGCCACAGCCAAGGCCACCAAGGAGGAGCAGTCGCGTGCCAGGCATCATCTGCTGGATGTTGCAACACCCGCAGAACCCTATACAGTAACACATTTTCGCAATGCGGCGCTGCCCATCATCGAGCAGTTGCTGGCCAAGTCAAAGCCACCGATTGTGGTTGGTGGCACAAATTACTACATTGAATCTCTGTTGTGGGACATTCTAGTGCAGACAAATGATGAACAGATTGCCACGGACGATGAACAACACTTGACTACCGAACGCATGGCAGCGATGTCCACAGCTGAGCTGCATAAACACTTGCAGAGCATCGACGTGAGCAGCGCCAATAGGATTCATCCGAACAATCGTCGCAAGATCGAACGCGCCATTGAGGTGTACCAGAGTACAGGACGCACCTTGACCTCCAAACTGTTGGAGCAGCGACAGCAGCCAGGTGGCAATCGTCTGGGAGGTCCACTGCGCTATCCACACACAATTCTGCTGTGGTTGCGTTGCCAACAGGAGGTGCTCAATGAGAGGTTGGACAAGCGTGTGGACGGCATGTTGCAACAGGGTCTGCTGCAGGAGCTGCGTCAGTTTCACAACACATATTCGGACGTAACGCAGCAGTCGTACACCAAGGGAGTGCTCCAGACCATTGGCTATAAGGAATTCGTGCCGTACCTCATGAAATACAATGAGCAACAAGATGCCCGTGTGGAGGCATATCTAAGTGAACATCAGTATCAACTGCCCAGGAAGGAGCAATGGGAACAACTGCAGGAAGGCCAAGACGAAGGGAAACTGTGTGAATGCCTCGCACTGCTTGGCAGCTGCTGCGAGGAGCTAAAGCTAGTGACGCGTCGCTACTCGAAGAAACAATTGAAATGGATTAACAATCGTTTCTTGGCCAGCAAAGATCGTCAGGTGCCGGATCTGTACGAGCTGGACACGAGCAATGTCAGTGCCTGGCATGAGGCAGTATTCAAGCGCGCCGAGTGCATCATCGAAAGCTACCGCAATGGCGAAACCTGCGAGATTGAGCCAATGCCAAAGCGGCTGCATCCCGGTGCGGATCTCAACGAGGAGACGAGCAACTTTTGTGGCATCTGTGAGCGTCACTTTATCGGCGAATATCAATGGCAGTTGCATCTCAAGTCGAACAAACACAAGAGACGCCGTGACTCGCAGCGACGCAAGCAGCGAGAGGCAGCCGAGGCGGATCAGTGCCAGACCCCAGCAACGACTGCAACGACAACAACAGATACAGACTCGTCTGATAAGGCGCTGTAAAGGCGCGACATCGCTAGACAAACCCCGAGTAATAAATATATTTTTATTTACGTACAACAACCTGAGTAGATTTGTTTTTACATACACATACGTATACTCTTGCAGTGGGTATATTCATTTTAGACAGCAGTTGGCATCTTCAACCTTATAAAGTGACTTAAAAGAGTCGAACTTGATGAAGACATACTATTGTTGTACATAAGTCGGCATGAGTCGGATCGTAGCGATATATCGTATACCTACAGTACATACTATCGGCTGATTAAACCCTACTTTTATATATAAGTACTATAGGAACAATCGAAAATAATTGATAGAGTATTAAACTCTCACTATGCCGAATAACGCCTTTTATTCTTGTTTATAACGTACAACAACCTGAGTGGATTTGTTTTTGATTTCAAGCTGATGCAAGCCAATACATTGATCCCCATTTCCATTCCCATCCCACCCCCCTTTCCCCCTTCCACTCGTTAGCTATCAGTGGCACCGCAGCCCACAGAGGTCGCGAAAAAAGCGAAAACATGTTTGTGCAATCGAAGCCCACGTCTGATTATTACTGATCTCGTTTCGTCTTTCATTTACATTTCAGTTGCCAAGTGAAGCAGACGCAGACACAGCAAGCAACCTCAAGGATCAGCAGAGATGGCAACCAAGAAAATAGGTGGGCAGACAGATATAGAGCAGCATTATAGGATTACCAACATGTCAACTTCTTTTTTGGTTTCTGTCTTTTAGCACTTTTGAGCGTGTCGGACAAGACTGGCCTGCTGGAGCTGGGCAAGAGTCTGGTGGCATTGGGCTTCGAGCTGGTGGCCAGCGGTGGCACGGCGACAACACTGCGTGCAGCTGGACTCACTGTCAAGGATGTGTCCGAAATAACTGGTGCACCAGAAATGTTGGGTGGGCGTGTCAAGACGCTGCATCCGGCTGTACATGCCGGCATCTTGTCGCGCACCACACCCAGCGATCTGGCGGACATGAAGCAACAGCACTATGATCTAATTCAATTGGTCGTCTGCAATTTGTATCCATTTGCCAGCACCATAGCCAAGCCGGACGTGACGCTGGCCGATGCTGTGGAGAATATCGATATTGGAGGCGTAACTTTGTTGCGTGCAGCAGCCAAGAATCATCAGCGCGTCACTGTCATCTGTGAGGCGGTGGACTACGCACGAGTGCTGGCGGAGATTAGTGCCAAGGGTGACACTACGCCGGAGACACGACAGGCGCTGGCACTCAAGGCCTTCACGCACACGGCCAGCTATGATGATGCCATCTCCGATTACTTTAGGAAGCAATATGGTGCTGGTGCATCACAGTTGACTCTGCGCTACGGCATGAATCCGCACCAGAAGCCGGCACAGCTCTACACACAGTCGGCCCAGCTGCCGTTGCGCGTGCTCAACGCCTCGCCGGGATTCATCAACTTGTGCGACGCCCTCAACGGTTGGCAATTGGTGCGTGAACTCAAGCAGGCATTGAAGCTGCCAGCGGCGACGAGTTTCAAGCATGTCTCGCCTGCCGGCGCAGCTGTGGGCGTGCCACTCAGTCCGGAGCAGGCCAAGCTCTGCATGGTCGATGATCTCTATGAACAGCTGACACCGCTGGCTACGGCATACGCGCGAGCACGTGGCGCCGATCGAATGAGCTCCTTTGGTGACTTTGTGGCACTCTCCGATGTCTGCGATGTCTTGACTGCCAAGATCATCTCGCGTGAGGTCTCTGACGGCATCATTGCTGCTGGCTATGAGCCCGAGGCATTGGAGATTCTCAAGAAGAAGAAGAATGGCAGCTATTGCATTCTGCAGGTGAGTGTTGGTAGAGAGAGAGAGGGAGAGCAGATTCTTCAACTTATTCACTTGTTCTTTGCAGATGGATCCCAATTATGAACCCAGCGCTGTTGAGCGTAAAACCATCTTTGGCCTGACGCTGGAGCAGAAGCGCAACGATGCCATCATCGATGCCAATCTATTCTCCAAGGTGGTCAGCAAGCGTGGCCCATTGCCCGAGGCAGCTGTGCGTGATCTGATCGTGGCCACAATTGCGCTGAAGTACACGCAAAGTAACTCGGTGTGCTATGCCCGCGATGGTCAGGTGATTGGCATTGGTGCCGGCCAACAATCGCGCATCCATTGCACACGTCTGGCCGGCGAGAAGGCAGACAACTGGTGGCTGCGTCAGCATCCCAATGTGGCCGGCATGAAGTTCAAGGCGGGCGTCAAGCGTGCCGAGATCTCCAATGCCATTGATAACTATGTGAATGGCACCGTTGGCAAGGATATGCCGCTGTCCCAGTTCACCAGCATGTAAGTGACAGTGTGGGAGTGTCTGTCCATAGATGACATGTATTCATCACAAGCTCTTCTTCTGCAGGTTTGACAAGGCGCCAGAGCAGTTGACGACACAGCAGAAGCTCGACTGGCTGAAGCAGCTCAGTGGCGTTGCACTCGGCTCGGATGCCTTCTTCCCCTTCCGCGACAACATCGATCGTGCTCGCTTGAGCGGCGTCTCGTACATTGCCAGTCCAGCTGGCTCGACCAACGATGCGGGCGTCATTGCTGCCTGCGATGAGCACGACATCATAATGGCGCACACCAATCTGCGTCTATTCCATCACTAGAGTAACATTCTCTATACCATTTGTGGCCTTTGTTTCCATGACCAACTGCCTGCCCAGCATTCCCTATAAGCTCAATAAAAGACACTCTTGTAAGTTAGTTAAACGATCGCTGCCTCGACTATGAACTATTTATTAAGAGAAATTAGTTGCTAACTAATGTACAGTGGGCACACGCGGGCCCAGAGCCTAGTATCGCCGGCTGCGTCGCTTGCGGAAGGCGCCGCGGCAATTGCACACAAATATAAAGAATGTCAGACAGAAGATTAGCACCGAGGCCAGGACGAGGGCCAGCGATGTGGTCTGATCGTAGCTGGCGGTGGGATCGAGCACATGCTGCTCCGGCAGCAGCTGGAAATCCAGCAGCACTTGGGTGCCATTGGGCGGCGGACAAGGTTGCTGTACAATGATCTCCTGGTGCTGCACCTGTGGAGCAAGTTGAAGTAATGAATGGATGTTGATATTGCCTCCTTGCCTCCCCCTGCTCTTTACCTGTTTATTGCGGCACAGCTGCAGACCCGCCGAATTGGCCAGAGTATCCGCGCTGTACTCGTCCTGCACCAGCACGGGCAGCAGCCAGCGCTGCGGCGAGGCTGTCTGCAACCAGAACCAGAACTTGGACAGATTACGCGGATGCACCAGATAACCGCCCACGCCGGCGAGTGCCAGGCTGAGCAAGGCATTGACCAGACTGGCAGAAGCCTTGCAGGGCAGCAGATGGGCACAGAAGAGGGCCAAGGTCTGGATGAGCGTCAGATAGAGCAGCATGTAGCCTGTGGGCAAAGGGAAGAGTTAGTTGTTTACTCATCCACTGGCAGCAACTCCCACTCACCCATATACAGATAGATGCCTGTGTCGCTGCTGTTCGAGTAGGTGTAGAGGCCGGCCATGCTGTGCGCCGGCAGCAGATACGCCAGCCAGATGCACAAGCTGGGAAAGAGGCCGAAGAGGCTCTGCGGAAAGAGAAATGACATCAACGAGAGATCACAGAGAGATCATCCACACTTACCTGCACCACTATGTAGAGACTGCGCGAGTAGAGGCCCAGCCGTATATCGCGCTCGGCATGTCGTCGATCCTCCTGCGTGTCGCGTATGGTCAACATGACCAGTGGCCAGTAGGCCAGCACCATGACGCAATGATGGTAGCCGAAGCGATCGTTGTACGCCAGCTGCGCATCGGAGGCGGGCACGTCCCAGAAGATGCAGCCAATGCAGAGGGAGAGCACCGCTGCCGAAATCAGTTTGCTTATCCAGGTGAGCAGCGACCCGGGCTGCTTGTAGCCGGCAAAGCGCTTGACCAGCGCCTTGGCCTGGCCAAAGAAGCCCGCCTTCATGGTGAAGTTGGGCAGCGAGGCAGGCGGCGCAGCTAGCGGGGGCTCGGAGTTGATTTGGTCCCACGCATTGGCCAGCGATTCAATGCGGGCCGACGACTCCAGCATGGCAGCTGCCGACAGATCATCCAAGGTGACCAGATCAACTGTGGAGCAGAGACATTGAATCGTTAGCTAATGAATTGAAGCATCACTGAGATCTACTTACGATAATAGTCCGCCGGATTCTTGAAGGGTGGACACGGATAGCCCAGTTCGCCCATGTGCCTGGGCAGATCCGCTCGACTGCCAGAGAACACTGTGCGTCCGCCGGAGAGCAAGAGTACGCCGGAGCACATGGAGAGTATCTCGAAGGTGGGCGGCTGCAGAGTCATGATGACAATGCGACCACCACTGCACCATTGTCGCAGATACTCGACAAGGAAGAAGGTGTCAAAGATGTCCATGTTGCTGGTCACCTGGTCGAGTATCAGCAGCGACGACTGCGCCAGCAGCTGGCAGGCAACGCTGAGGCGCTGCTTCTCCGAGTGCGTCAGCGTCGACACGTTCGAGGCACGCACCGTGTTCAGGCCCAGATCCTCGATGAGCACATCCATGCGCTCCTTCAGATCGCTGCGATCCAGTGGCCCACGCAGCGCAGCATGGAAATTCAGTGTGCACTGCACACTCATGCGTGGATCCAGCGAGGACACCTCCAGTGCCGGCACATAGCTGCACAGCTCGCGCAGACCACGTCGATTCACCTGCTGCCCATTGATCAAGATCTCGCCACCAAGACGCTCGCGCAGCCCCGCCAGACACTCGGCCAGGGCGCTGCCCTCGCGCTGTGACGTTGCCATAATGGCGAACAGATCGCCCGCCTTGGCCTGCAGTGAGACGCCGTGCAGGCATGGACTGACGTCCAGGCAGTGCACCTGTATGTTGGGGTAGATCAGTCCCAGGCTGGACTGCTTGCGCCCGTACTGCTGGACATGGCGCGAGCTGCCATAGATGCGCGACTCCCCATAGTCCCCATAGCCCATGTCGCCCCCGTTACCAATCATGCCGGCGCCCAGCAGATCCGCCTCGCTATGTGAGCGATGTCCGTAGTGCTTGCCATTGCTCATGTATTGCTGCTGCTGCTGATGATGATGTTGCTGCTGCTGTTGCTGCTGCTGCTGCTGCAGATGATGATGGTGCTGGCCTACAGCAATGCTGGCGCGACTGTTGGCCTGACGCAACGCAGCTGAGGGCACACCACCGCCGCCGCCGCCGCCCACCTGGGCACGTGACTCGGGACGGGAGTGCGCCATGGCCATGCCCATGCCGCTAATGGCACGGAAGTCAGATTCGCTGCGATATTTGCGCAAATTTGGAGGCACGCGACTGCGCGTGGTCTCGTTGTCGCTGCTGTCGTAGCCACTGGATCCGGCACCCGCTGGTGCACCCGAGCTATCCCTGAAGCCCCGATTCACTCGGCCACGCACGCCGCCCAGTGCACTGGAGCCACCTGCGCCGCCGGGTCCCGGCCCGGGACGATGTGAACGCTGTGAGCCCGCATTGGGCGGAAAGACGCGCGGCAGTCCAAACTTTAGATATGTGTACATGTTGGAGCCAAGTGGGGATCTACAAAGGAAGAAGATATGTTAGCAGGGGGGAATCAAAGACACTCTCGATTTGTTGAAAGTAAATTTAAGTGATTTTATATAGTTAAAGAATATATAATAATTTAAGACTATTATAAATTAAGAATATTATATAAAATATTATAAATATATAGGTATACATATATTGTATTCTAACATATCATTTAACAATATATAGTAAATCTTCAGTTATTTGAATCTTTCTTATGTGAATATGTGTATGGAGATCTTAACACTCTCACACACTTATTTGAATATTAACTTTCAATAGATATTAATCTCTTTCGATCCATAACTGTCAAGCACACAACACGTGCCACTCCAAAACTTTTTAAACCTTATACATTTAATCAGAATAAATCTTAAGCATCAGACACCATCCATTGCATTTGATTGCATAAAGCATCTACCAAAACTATTGTTCACCATATGTGTATGTGTATAGTATGACTAATCTAAATATTTCTTTAGCTTGGAATATCATTTAACTATTTAAATCATTCTTAGCCCAGACTGATCTTTTTGTACTTTATCTATAGTTGTTTTCGTCTTCTTTTCAACACTCTTTCTTCATCATTTCTAACTTGTTTCGTTTGATGATCATTTTTATCAAATCTTTTCCAGTTTCTCTTTGATTCTTTGTCAACTTCGTCGAATCGACAGCTCAAAGGAATGTTGTTAATTGATTATACGAGGTGAGTAACAGCATGAATGTATGTTAGTGTGTAATAGAATAGACATAGCACACACACCTGACTTGCGTAGTTTTTATACCCAGCAACGAAGTTTTTTATTGGTTTTGAATTTCATTTTGCTTATTCATTCATTTACAGATTAAAAAATTGAAGGTAAAAAATGTTTTAAAATATCGAAAAATCCCTTTGACAGTTTTTTTTAATGATAGAATATTATTATAATGACTTATTAAAACTCTAACACTCATTATTTAAAGAATAATAAATAAAAAATCGAATTATTCTACTACGGAATGTCGTTTTCACGGTCTTGTATGAAGATAGGTTAGAATATGATAGGATAGGTCAACATTTATGCACTACATATCACTAAAAATATAGTAATAATAATAATAATAGTATAAATATAATAAAACAATATTTTTAAGAATTATGGTAAGCCTATGATTTTGTTTTTAACGGACAAAGTAACCCACATTTATTGTTTGTACTCGTATTGAATTAAAATAGACAAAAAATAAATTGTAATAATATAAATATAATATATAATGATATAATAATAAATAAATAACATATTTAATTACTTGTACCTTAAGAATAATTAGTTTCAAATACTTTGCAGGGTATACATATATTAGTAGAGTGCAAGTTGCTTGTTGTTGTTTTTCACTCACTTTGGTCCGTAGCGCGGATGATTTAATATTGATTGCACTGTGGTGTCGCGTAGCTGGAAATTTCCATATGGCAGCGGTGATTTATCTGACGATCCCAGAGCCGAATCGGTGAAGTCAGAGTTTAGATTTTGCCTGCGGGAGATACCAGACAGAGACAGTCAGCAAGGCAGGCAAAGAGAGCGGGCAAGGGGAGGCGGGGGGAGAGAGACACAGGAGGGGGCATTGCATTAACCTGTTGCGGTTAACTGGTCATATCATTAGGCAGGCAAGGCGGGGCGCGGGCAGTGGCAGTGGCAGAGGAGTGGCCAATTAAAGTTATGGCATTTGAACTTCCGCTGCGCTGCGGTTTAATCAAGCGTCAAAACTGTCAAGCAGGTGCAGTACCGGATGCTCCAAGGGCACGCCCACACACACACACATACACACACACACAGTTTCCGTACTCACCTGTAGATGGACCAGGCATGCAGATCTTCGGATGCCGCTGGCGGCAACGGCGTATTTGGACCATGTGGCACCGAATACCGACGTTCCTCGCGTGACATTTTCTTGTTGGAAAACTGGCTCAGTTCCATGATCTGTAAATGAGAGAGAGAGAGAGGAAGACAATATTAGAGCGGTGTTGTCAAAAAACGTAAGTTAACTTCAAGTCAAAGTGGGTCAAGAATGCCAGCCAACGTGGCTATTATTACTCATAATTTGCGGGAATTAGCTTAATGAAAGGCGCAAACACAAGCCACAACGGCATTGTCAGCGTAGCTCAGATTACTAATGACAACTATGATATACCCTGTAGTGTTAGAGACGGGGGTAAACGAAAATATATTCTACAAACTCTGTTTATAGGCATGCTACTTTATTTAGGCTATATCAATGCAGAAAAAGTCTCTTATATTTATAGATATCTTGATGAAACTTAGGGCATATTACTAAGTAGATTGAACCTATATTTATATACCTATATAAAATATATACTCCTATATAGATTTATATATATTACAAAAATTTCACAACCAAATTCAATTGAACTTGATTTCAATACAATTTCGTGGTATTTAGAACTCTAAGGGATTAAATTGAAATTACTGCATTTTATTATGAAGAAAATAATTAAACTAAGGAAGATTTTCAGAACTGCAGATTTTAAAATTGATTGTTTGTTGCAATGTAAACTATTCAATAAATTTAAAGGATATCTTGATAAAACTTTACTCAAATTACTAATGATGATAATGATGATGATAATGTTAATGAAAGCCATCGCTTAGATTTATGTCTTTTTCCTAATAAATATAATAAGCAATCTCATTGTCTTTAACTTCTACCTTGTAATCTCATATAATTATATCAAAATTTTATACTTAATTTATATACTATGTTCTCCGTATCCTCATATCCTCCATTATTCTATTCTTTATCAAACTGGTTTTGAGTTGTATTATAAGCATAAACCTTCCTGATTTGATATAGTTTTTCTTTATTTTTTCCAACCTGTGCTACATTTGTTGGATTAGGTATCATTGCCCGATTAAATATAAATTAATATTGTATAAAGTTAAGTTAACAAACGACTTTTTAAATTATATTGAAGTAAGTAATAATAAATTTTTTAATTATAGTCTATACTCTATAGCCTTCTACTCTGCCGTCATGCCACAAACTACCTTTCAATCTCGTACACATCGAGGGTATCTGATTGTCGGTTCGAGATAGTTATCTGTGTGTGTTTTCACGTTCATTTTCTTGACTTGGGCACATCGAAATCGCTTTGACGAGCAGAACAAAGCCAAAATCGCTGCGAATTTCGACACGGCAGCTGCGTTTTTAATTGCTAATGCGAAAAACAAAAACGCCAAAATGCAAATGAGCCGCAAAAGGCGCCAGTGTGAGTGCAGCTTATGCAATTGGAGGCGCTGCATCAAGTGCAACATCAAGTGCAACTGCTGTGCAACGTCTGCTGGTGCAACGAGGCGTATGCGCCGCAGCATTTCCACCGGAGAGAGCACTCACTGCAGCAGCAGCTGGAGATTAAGCTGGAAGTGGGAGTTATGTTATGTAGTCAAGTGTTCTACACTGTCCACTCGGACTGGACTGTGACTCTCACCTCGTTCATCTCAGTTCAGTTTAGTTATTTTTTGGCGAAAGTGAATGGCGAGTTGCAAGTTTGCCAACCTGCCTCATAATTAGTGGCAAGACGAGCTGAGACGCCTCTCTCTCGCTCTCTCTCTCTTTCTCTAGTGGGAGCTGAAAGTGAAGCTGAGAAAACGCATCAAGCCGACAGTTGATTACCGCATTTTTTGACGGCTTTTCGGCCAGTTTTAAGTTGGTATTATGATTACGACTGTGATGATTATTATTATTATTACTATTGTTGTTGTTGTTGCTATTATTAACTAGGCTCTTGCGTTTGTAAGTTAGTATAAACTCTGTTAATTGCGTGTTGAATTCGCTTTAATTAAAATCACTTTTGATATAGTCAGATATAACTCGAGTATCTTTCAGTTCGCATCATTTCCCCTTCCCCTCTTGGCAAGAGTTCAGCGTTCAGTTTAGTTGATTTTGCTTTTTGTTATTGTTATTGTTTTTCTTATGTCTTTTTTTTTTGCTTCACACTTTTGATTCGCTTGTTGTTGTTGTTGTTGTAGCTGAGGCATTTAGTAGGAGTGAAAGTGGAAGTTTGGAAAAGGTTTTTAATACCCGCGCTCGATGATAATGTAAATACGACTTGAGAGGCTGTTACAGCTGCAGCTACGTAAGTGTGTGTGTGTATATATGTATGCGTGTGTATGTACATATGTGTGTGCCATCGCTACCCACATACCTAGTGCGCCGTCTCGCGGCAAAAGGGAAAAACTTGGCGGCATTTTTAAGCCGCTTTGCTGCCGCTCCAACATGTAATGAATGTCGGAATGAATGCATGAATGAATGAATGAATACACGAACAAACAAACGAATGGATGGCCGAATCAATGACAACTCTGGCGAGTAACGGGGGCAATGATACGCCGGCTGCAGCATCATCAGCATTGATTTATGTGATCGCTGTATCGATTATATTGTATCTCTCTCTCTCTATACATACATATATCGATTATATCTCTCTCTCTCTTTCTATCTATATAGATATTGTACATGTGTACAACATGTATCACACATACATACATAACCTGCTTGCAAGTGCGTAACGCAAAAAGCGGCTTGGAGAGTGAAAGATGCTCTCTTTTTTAGTAGAACGAAGAAAGAAAGGCTGAAGTGCGTCTGCGATGAAAGTTCAACGGCAATTTGCAGTGTAGAGTGTAAAGAAAATAATATAATAATATATGTTCATATATGTATACAAATATATATATAATATAACATATATGATATATATAATATATATAGTAATAATATAAGCTATGAGCTTAGCGATCTCAATTGAAATGGAATCACATACAATATGCTGGGAAACATATTTCAAATATATTCAAATTTTAATATGAATGATGATGATATGTTATGATAACATATGTTGTATGTTATGATATGATATGATATGTTTACGATCAACATATTTTAAGTAACATAACATTTCTTGATAGTTATTTGAAGAGTGAATAGAATGTTATCCATTTTTTATACCTAATTGCATAAGATAAAAATATTTTGAATTACTAATAAATATATAACTTCTGTGATCCAGAAGATGTATACCTGGTGTGGTTTGTATTCATGCATTCTTCTATCGGTTGCGGTTTTAAGAAGAAACAGAAGAAAGTAAATTCATATATTTTTCTCAATAGTGGTCATATATATCTATATCATTATATACCATATATCTATATGTATCCATCAAAAATACAATGTATGATCCCGAATGAATAAGTCAGAGAACTTTAAACTAGAACACAAAAACAGTTCATAGATTTCACTTAGTGTCACAAAATCGATAAGTTTCACACGATTGATCACTTGGAAATGAATTTAAAACAGGTTACTTAATATCTAACAGTACTGGGGAGCTCATGAATGGTTCCTATGCCAGTAAATTACATGCCGAATTACTTGAATGAGTTACACAAACTCTGAGCAGTTGAAGTGTGTTTGAAATTACTCGATATGAATGCACTTTTGTATCTGTATCTAGTGCGAACACAGCAAAGTTGCAGATACAAATTTAGCTGATTGTATCGCAGCTTGAAATGCCAAAATACCAGTGCGGCACAGCAGCTGCAGCTGCAGCAGAAACCAGAATTCGAACTGGGAGGGGAAACGGACTGTGAGGCAGACAGACAGACAGAGAGCGGAACAGACGCGGCTGCGAATGTGGCACAGTTATAGTTGCAGCAGAGTGGCAACAGCCTGGCCAGACTTATGTCATAGTCAGAGGCGATTAGCTGCGGCCATGTGGCAATGTGGCAAGAGAAGAGAAGCCACTTTGCATGATGAGAGTGTGTGGCCAGCAGCGGATGCGTCTTTGTCAACTGCACCGGTGCAGGCCAAAGCACAATTAATTGGCCAACGGTTATTGGCAATGTTAGCGCAGCGTGGCAATGATTATTGCCAATTGGCATCGAGTTAGCGCCCAGGAGAATGTTGTCAATGGGAACGGGAATGGGAATGGGAGCTGAGTAGCTGAGGAGCTGGGGAGCTGTGGAGCAACCCGTTGCATGTTCCCGTTGCTTGTGCTGCATTCAAGTTGACAACTGGACAAGTAGACAACCGTTGCGTGTGTGTGTGTGTCTGGGCACAGTGTCCATTGATGCAAAAATGCTGTTAGACGCAAGTGGACTGTGGATGAGTAGGCAGTTTATTCGGAACCCCCTTGGCTTGATTTAATGGAGCATGGCGCACCCAAGTGGTTCCATGTGACCAAGTGCTTTGACCATATACCAATTTGTCAACTTCAGGCCCGTAGCTATGCGTGTGCAGGGTCTTGCGGTGCCAGCCAGGGCTGCCTGATAGCGAAATAAACCATTGAAAATGTTTATTAAATTCTGTGTTTATTACAGTTTGAAATTCGGCAGATGAATGTATACAGTAGTCATCTATATACTTGTATATGTATGTTAACGTAGAAAATGATGACTTCAATAGTTTGCTTATTAATTGCAAATTGCTTATTAATTTGCGTGGGCGGTGGGCGTGTCATCTAACAATAAAATGAACTTTAACTGCGCGCAGGTTATAGCAAATTTAGTGTCTACAGCTTTAATAACAGTTGAGAAAACGATGTTCAAACAGACAGACTGGCGAACAGACAGACAGACGAACAAACAGACGGACAAATAGACAGACGGACAGACAGACGAACAGACAGACAGATTCTCAATCGAGTTGCCTCCTTCTGCCTGTTATTAAATTCTTCTAACCTATTGCCAAGTACATAATAATGGAATTGATTGGCATTTAATTATTAAAATTAGATTTCTGGTAAACCATTAATGAATTTGCCAATATAAAATGCTGAATAAAGTAAGATTTATTCAGTTTAAGGTTTCTTTATTTTGTGAAATGTTTTATAAACTTAATATGTATATATCATACAATATTTCAGAGCAATACAATTGCCATACAATTGCAATAAGGTGTACAAAGTGCGCCTTGAGCCTCGCTACGGCCCTGGTCAATTCAGCACTTCAGCTGCCTTCACTTCAGTGCTGCTCTGTTTGATCTATTCGGTCTAGGGCAGGCCGGACTACAGAGCAGGTATTCCCACGCAAAAGCCACAAAATCAATTGGGTTAACCAGCGTCGTCGCCGTCGTCGTCGTCGTTTCCCTTATGCCAATGATCGCTGCCGCTGGCATTGGACACGTTTTCATTTCACTCGCCCGAAAGTTGTTGGCATGTAAACCAGGCAATCAGGCAACAAGGCAACCGGGCAACAGGTAACCAGGCAAACAGGCAACTGTGCAACAGGTACATGCAACAACAGCAGCAGTAACTGGCTGGCCACCCAAATCAAAAGCCGCTCTCTGATGGCCGCTGAGTGACAGTGTGTCCTCCATGACGCAGATTCGACTCGATGAGAAAGTGAAATTTCGTTGCTGTTGTTGTTGCTGGCATCTGCCACAGGCACACGGGGCGTATGATAAAGAGTCGCAAAGTGGGTCGCAGTTGCAATTTGCAATTAATAACAACAACAACAACAACAATTGCCATTAAATATATGTGGGCGTGGCTGGGAACTGGGCGTATGACTAATACTAATCGTATTTCGCCTGCATGCAAATTGATAATGATAATAAACGAGAGGAAGAAGAGGCGAGGCAAAGAGCAGACGCGAAATATGCGATTACCTGTTTGCGTTGCCAACAACATTCCGGACAAGAAACGGGCTGTTGAACTTGTCCGGCTAAATGAAATTGTCGATAAACTCGAGCGCCCAAAAACCCAAAGAAAAAACAGAAAAAAGCGCCGAAAATATTTCTGCGTTAATTGAGCACTCGCAGCTTTCCGTTTGTCTTCGATTTTAGCAGCGAGTGAGGGGCGAGTATGCAAATTTGTATCTCATAGATACTTTTTTTAGATACTTTGCTGCTGCTCAGATAAACGGAGATACACGCAAACTGTCCAAGCGATTCACAAAAAAACAAATTGTGAAAGTTTCTGCTGCGTACTCGTAAATTGATTATGAACAGATTGTCTGAGTGTCTGAGTGTGTCTTGAGTATCTTGTGAATGCTGTGAAAATTTGCGAACAATAAAATGTGAATTAAACGATTTCGTTGACTTAAACGAAACTTTCCCAGCATATTATTATTATAGGGTATCTATAACTGGGCCATAACAGCGCTGCACAATTTGCTCAGGCTGACAGGCAGGCAATTGTTATTGAATTGGGCAATCTCGAGCTGGCGAAACTACAAAAGCATAACGACAAAAGCTGCAAGCTGAGCCAAAGAATGCGCCAACTTAGCCAACTACTACAGTGCTGACATCGTCAATCCACAAGCTCCGACTAGTCGCGACTGTGACCCCAAAAGAGACCAAGTTAATGTCATGCTGTCGACAAATACTCGTCATGGCTGCATAGCCAGCCCTGCCGACTGCCGACTGCTGACTGCTGCCAACCACCAACCACCTCAACTGACTCAGTTTTTTGGCTCTGTCGTTTTTGGACTTTTTATACCCGCTACTCATGGGGTAGAAGGGTATTATAGCTTTTCATACATGTACGATTGACAGTACAGGTATGAATGCCTGCAGTGGGAGGCGTGGCAGAACCATTAAGGCGTATATATTCTTGATTAGCATCATCAGGGCACTCGATGTAGTCTTATGTCACTCTGTGTCTGTTCTCAGAGACTTTAAGACTTAGATTTACCAAATTTGTTGGCAATGTGCCTTATTATTGCACGCAGATCAAGTTAATATGTGACCACGCCTCCTTAAATTAATAAAAATCGAATTGCAAGCTCAACTTTGGGGTTAGCTTGTACATTTTAAGTGTGCACAATAACATTTACCCTGCAATTGATTTCTGTAAATTTGCTTCCTAACGGGTAAGTAACATAAAAGTTATTTAAGAAATAATTTTAGCATGCGCAAACATTTCAAAAAAGCCGCCTGTTTGTTATCAATTAATTTAATGTCAGAGAACACTCTGAGTAGAATACTTTAAATAGTCTATCGAAACTCTGAAAGGATCATGCAAACTATAATTATAAGTACAAAAGCCCAATGAGAGTGGCATAAAAATAAAGAAATACAGAAATAGATTTAGTTTGGCAAAATAGGCTTGTCTAAATCAGTTTTATGCTAAATACACAAGTAACATTTTTAAAATATCATTGTGGTGGAGGATCAGTGGGTACATATCAAGTATATATGGTATAAGTATATATATAGCGGGTATATATCAGTCGAGCACACACTCTTCTATGTCTTTCTCTGTTGTTTGGTTTTCGGTTTTCCGTTTTCGACTTTGGAAAATTGAAGCAGCAGCAAGGTCAGTTTTATTAATTGCCCGACCCGAGCGCTTTTCCATGCTTTAGTTTCGAGCATCTTTACAGGCAATTAACGCTGGCCAGGCAAACAAAACACTTTCCTATGTTGCAACTGCTGTCAGTAGCAGCTTGCGGCTTGTGAAAGTCGACGCACAGTGGGCCCAGCAAAATTTGCATGCCAAATGTCTGTCGATAGAGACAATCAACGGCAGCAGCAGCAACAGCAACAACAATGACAACAACAGCAGCAGCAGCAGCAGACCCGCCCCTCGACTCACGTGCCCCACGCTAATTGACACAAATTCCATGACAAACGAAATTTCGAATTTTCGCATAAAAATGCGAGAGACATGCTTAGTCGGACATATCCCGGGACAGCTAACGCACCCACCCAGACGGCGTGCATGGCGCCGTGCCTGCCACAGTGGGTCAACATGTGACGAAAGCATATGTGGGTTGGGGCAACCTTTTGGCACACACGCTTGGGAAATTGGTTTACGACGAGAGGAAAGTTGAGCTAAAAACTTTACGATAAGTTCATGTGTGTGTAGACCTAATGGAAGATCTGATTTTATGAATGTAAATGAACTTATTAAACGAATGATGAAATGATTCAGATAATTATAACTTGAGAATAATTATTTCACTGATTTATTTTATTGGAACAAACAAATTTTTTCAAGTGAGAAAAATCTCTTTATAAATCTTATATTCTTAAATTTATGATTATTCTTCATAACTTTATCATGTTATATTATTCTATTCCATTTCTTTCTATTTTTATACCATTTTTCGACAATTAAAAATAAGATAAAAGGTTATACTAACTTTCAAATTTATATAACAGGCAGAAGAAGGCGTAGTAGATGCTATAAAGTATATATATTCCTAATCAGGAATAGTTGCCGAATAGGTTGAGACATTTCCGTCTGTGCGTCCGTTAGACTATCGAGATCTCAGCTATTATAAAAGCCAGAGATACTAAATTTGGCAATAAGGTTCCTGTGTTTTATAGACAGATTAAGTATATTTCAAATCTTGAGTGCCACGCCTATATACACATAAATATATATAATTTGAAGTGTTAAAATTGCCATAAAACAGTAGAAAGATTCAGATGCAGTTTGTTTATAAACTATCAATTATTTTATATAAAATCGAATCACATTTTTTAGTTTTTAACACTTTTGTTGCACTGTGCATAGTTGTTATTCAGACCTATTGTAGATCAAGCCAAACTCACGACGTCTTTCCAGTTTCGAATGACATAAATCCATGGCTCAATTTATTCCCAGCACGTTTGGGTGTGTGTGCGCCACAACTAGAGAATGTGTGCGTGTGTGTGCGTGTGCATGTTTGTGCATGTCGCAGTGTTTGGCAAGTTACTTTCCTAGTCGACACATTCATAAAATACCTGCCTGATTCTGCCAGATTCTGATCCACTGCGATTCTGTGTCAGTCGTCGCTGAGAACTCTGACAGACACACGCGCTGCAAGTTGAGCCAAAGTGAAATGGAGTCTAGTTCCAGTTTTACGAGCGTGAAAATCACAAGCTGTGTAGCATCGCTGGCAGTTCCTCTTTTTCCCTTCCCACCCATCACTTCCTCGTTCCGTATTCCTCGTACTGCCACTCGCACTTGATACTTTCTTCTTCTAATTATGCAGCTGTTCTGTGCTGCTCTTTTATGTGTTAATTTAATTACAATAAGAGCCAAATTAACTTGGCCCCTACTTATCAATGCTGACGTACCTCACATACAATTTTCACCGACTCTTTTGGTTTTTTTCATTTGCAGCGGTTCGTTAAGTTTCTACATGATTCTCTGCCAGAGGGCAAACGGAAAGTGGCTGGAGAGCAAAGGAGGGGGAGGGAGTAGTTCCTCACGCTGCGCATCGTCATCATCTAGGGGGATTTTACTGATGCTGGCGTCATCGTGCAGCCCCGCACCGTTCCGACTTTGATTACCTCAAGTAAAAGATTTGTATGGCAAGTTTGTATGCAATATCTTAAACAACAAACAATATCAGGCGATAGATTATAGGACAGCAGACGATATATAAGTGGCCTCCCGATGGTATACCAATATTTAGCGTGTCTGCCAAATTTCTAAACGATATCTCGATTGGAGAGAATATATGTATTCAATGTATTCAAGGAGTTTGTAACGTTGTTACCTTAGAGGTACCTTAGGCCATCTCCGACCCAAAGAATTATATATAATATATATAGAATCAGCATCAACAGAAGCTTCGAACTTTTGCATCTGTCTGTTGCAATGCAAACTAGTCTTTCAAGCTTATTTTTGCATCACGCTGTTAATTATATTAGTTAGCCCTATCGGAGTGATTTATCTTGTAGCTACCATACAACCTATCAGCCGATATTTATTATTTTACAAGATATTGCCCCCAAACCATCTACATCAAAGTTTTTATATATAAATAATATGCTTACATAATTTCATCTTAGTTTAAACATTATAACATATATGTAGCTGTGATAGAAATAATCGCATTTTTTTACAAATTCAGTATTCAGTATTTTTTTTTGAAAATAAATTAACTTATAAGTACAAATAAATATTATACAATAAACTGTGTATACTTCATCAATTACATGCAAATCTGACAACAATATTCCAAAGTTTTTATAGGTACAATAAGTATAAATGCTGATATATATATAGTAAGTGTTTTTAATGATGACAGGTAGCCTTTTTTTCTGGGGTTTTTTAGTTCCTTCATACACTCTTGACTATAGTGAGTTAATTATTTTATCCTGCACTCGTTGAGAATTCCAAAACAAAATGTTGAGTATTTAAGCTATTCGTATTCGTTCACTCAGTGATTTATATATATAGCGATAAGCATTAAAACCTCAATAAATGACGCATTGAGAGAGCATATAAATAGCCCCTATATCATTGTTATTTTTTAATAAGTTCTCCAGTCGCTGTGCAATTGTCGCGATGAAAGCATTTCTTGCTGCACTGTGCCTACTCTCGCTGATACTTCAGATAAGAATGTGGGATTACACAAACTGTGCAGATTTTTCCACAAATAGTTCCAGAATTTGCTGCCAAACTAAAATCAGAAGTATCTATGAAGAAAAGGATGCAAGATTCGTTGAGTGTATCAACTCGCAACAACCAGAGGATGAGGAAATGTGTGAGGAATCGTTTCCCCTAATGATTCAAATGAATTGTGGACAAACTTGTGAAGTTGACTTTAGAAATTCTCTTGGAGCCAAATGCATTCAGGATGCAAAGGGAAAGTGCGTGCCACTAAAATTTCAAAGGAACATTGCGCAAAAAGAGAACATTGCACAAAACAAATGCTAAGTTATTATGTATGATATATTTACTATACTATACTGAATAAAATCTATAAAGAAATTATATATCTATATCTATAATTGCCAACTGCAATGAGTCATGCCAGATACTAAGTCTTAAGGCAAAGTCAATGCAATCCAAAGTGACTTGAGTTGATCCGAAAGCAGCCGAATAATATCAAGAACACGTTCTCCGACTGCCACACCTAGTAAACATTTGTTGGCCAGGGTTGCCAACATATTTATAAATATAGCTAGATTAAATTAAAGAAATAAACAATAAATATTCATTTAGCTAGATATATTTCTGAGTATTAAAAGGAATTTCTTTGTTTAGTTCATCGATTCAAGCTTGATACAACTGAAGATTGCACCGCAAGAACTTGAATTGAAATGAAATTTATTACAAAAAGCTGTTTATAAGAATGCTCGAAACTAGTCAGGTTGGCAACACTGAAAAAGACACCAACACAAGGCATAATAGCTGACAATCAATTCGACTTAAGACGCCATCGCCATCGCAATCGACTTTGACTTTGTCTTCGAATTCAAGTTTGTGTCTTAAGTCTTTCGTTGGGGATTCGAATCTGTTCGAATTGAATTACAACGAATATAGTATAGAACCCCAGAGAACTCTACTCTTTGAGCTGTTTGTCGCCTCGGCCTGCTTTTCAACAAATCATTAGCGCTGTTCGCGACCGTTAATAGCTAAAATAATACTGTTAACTAATTTACGACTCAGCACAAAAAAGAAGAAGAAGATGAAAATGAGCAAGAAAAAAACAAAGTAAATAGTCACCAAGTTCAAGTCCGCAAAGAAGAATAGAAAATCTTTGGACTGATAGCAAAGGTTTTCAATGAACAGCATTATAACGGTTTGTCAGTGTGGCGGTGTAATTAGGTGTGAGTAGAACTGAGAAGAAGAACTGACAAGAAGAGAAACATTTGCATAGCTACTACTTGGGGATCAGCCGATGATTTATGATGACTCTCTACTGTTGATGAGTCTGTGAACTGTGCTAAATACAAGTTTATCCCAGGGAACACTCCGAAATTGGGTATACAAATTTAGTTTTGAAAGTGATAAACAAGAAAATTGGCAAAATGAATGTGAAAGTTGTGCAGCTCGAGGAAACGAGTACACTCACAGGCACAGTCAGACTAAGATTCGATGTTGGGTAGAGCAAATAATGATGGCATCTTTATGGGCACTTAGAAGTTATCAAGAAGCAGCCACACACAGGCTGCCACATCTGTATTTGCATATGCGGGAACGTCAATAAGCAGATACCACAAATATGCAGCAGCAGACAAAGCAACAAGAGGAAGCAGGAGGAACAAGAGGGAGCAGGGCGAAGAGGAAATGCCAAGACGCAGCAGAGAAAACAAACAAGAGGCTACGCAGCAAGAACTTTGCGAGTCAGCGAGCGAAACAAACAAACAGCAACAGAAACAGAAACTTGTATCTGCAAGATACAAACACACACACGCACACAGATATAGACACAGTTGTAGAGAGCCAGACACAAAGCTTGGCTTGCAGAGCGCCCTAAGCGCGCAGAACTTTTGAGCATAATGGAAACCGAAGTAGAAGTAGAAGTGGAAGGAGAAGCGGCAGAAGACGAGAAGAGTGTGAAGAGCAACGAGTGGAAATGTGGTGGAAGCAGCGATAGACCGATAGTTGGCTAAGAACGGCCAACAACAATGCTAGACAAAACTCGCTTGTGGGATCTTTGACCTGCGATGGCGACGACCGGAGACGGAGATGGAGACGCAGCGAGCGGCCAAGAAATCAACAACGTGGAGCAGGAGCGCGCGCTGCGCCCGTCAACGCCTCAGCTATGCCGTATAGATACACAGACACACACAGACAGAGGGGCGATCGTTTGTCTGTTCTGTGTGTGTGTGTGTGTGTGAGTTGCTTTGAGGTGGCAAGTGATGGTCGCTTGACTGCGCCGTTGCTTGTGCTCGTATTTAATAAAATTAACAGTTAATACCAGTTGTACAAACTTTAATTAGCCGCCCGAATGGACAACTAACCTGACCAAGAGGAGACCCCATTGTAAGTACATGTCATACATGAACCGTTGAAACGTAACAAAACCCAAGGAAAAGTAACAGCAAAGACACATAAGGGAAAGAGTATCACGAGCAACACTTACCAAACTGTAGTTTAAGTTTCTTTAAATTGTTGTTGCTGTTCTCCTTATCGTTGTTGCTGTTCTTCTTCGTGTTGTTGTTTTGCTTTTGTGTTAAATTTCAGTGCATATTCCATAAATACGCACACGCACATACACACACACACTGTCGCACTCGCACTCGCACTGCGTCACTTTTCGGCCAGCGACGATCGCTGCCCCCACTCTGCTTATGGGACTCTTATTGGACAATTCTACCTATAGAGGGAATGCCGCTAATTGCAATATCATTTGTCACACACAGCAGCAACACATTTGCATGCACTGCATTATTAATCAATTTAATATACACTATTTATACTCAATATCGATTGTTTTTTTTTATTATTTGTTTTCTACGCCGACAACATTTCAATTCGATTTCGTTTTTTTATTCTGTTTTATTTTTTGTTGTCTCCCTTCTTTCTTATTCCACTCCGTGTGCAGAGCCAGCAAATTATTATTATTTGATTTTTTTTATTATGAACAGTTCGAGTCCGTTAGCTCGACTCTCTCAGTGCTCCGCTCAAATCGTACTGAACTGAACTTGGCCTCGGTCGCCATCTTAGCCAGTTGCTCGCCGCTGGAATGACGCGTCGGCAGCACTGGAAGCGCAAGAGAGCGCAGCTCTCATTTCCCGTGTGCCCGCTTCCAATTGGAAGTGCTTAACATGGACAGATCAGCAGGCCGTCGAGTTCAGTTGGAACTCTGCGCTCAGTTGAGTCGGACGTGTTGACGGCGACAGTTCTTAATTTTTATTTCGGGTATGTTAAGTTTAAATAAACTACAAAAAGTATAACTAAAATGCAACGCATTAAATAAATAAACAATTAATTTAGTTTTATTGCAAGAATAACATTAAAGTTAAAGTTAAAATAAGTCTGCACAGCTATACCACACACTCGTGCTCTCTTTCGAACTCTCTGAGCCTCTCATTTTTCATGACTGGCAACTCTCTCTCTCTCTCTCTCACTCTCTCTCTGTTCTGCTCTCTTATTCCATTGTTTATTTGCAGAGCCGCTCTTGGACGGCGTACAGCGTGTAAGGCGTAGAGCAAAAGAACAACAAACAAAGCTGTTCTCATAGTTGTTGTTGCTGTTGTTGCAGAGAGTTTGGCTATGAAAATGATTGGCAGCGATTACGTACTGGAAGCACACAACATATTCCACACCACCGAGGCAAGTGCACTGGAATTCTCTTTAGTTACTCTTTGGTGGTTGCAAACTTCTAATTGTGATCTTGTTGCAGGTGGATGGAGGTGGCTGCTTCAACGGAGCTGGCAACTCGGCGCTGGTTCTAAAGGGCGTCAATTTGACCGTGCACAGTGGCGAAGTTATGGCCATACTGGGTTCCAAGGGTGAGTGCCTTACTACTCCTCCTCCTCTTCCTGGTCATATTTGTTATTCCACATTCCTCTCTCGATTGCAGGCAGCGGTAAGCGCGCCTTGCTGGATGTGATTGCCAGACGTGCCGATGGCGCTACTCGTGGCCAGGTGCTGCTGAATGGTTCGCCGTTGAGCAAGGCACTGTTCCAGCAACGCTGTGGCTATGTGACACAATCCTGCACCTTTGTGCCCGGCCTGACGGTGGCCCAAACCCTACACTATACCCCGACCATAGTAAGTTAGGGGGAACTGGGCTAAGCTTGGGTTAAGCTTTATTCTAAACTTGGTTTTCTACTACAGCTGGGTGGATACTTGAAGAGCTCCAAGGTGCGTCAGGTGCTGGCCGATCTGGCACTCTCACAGGTAGCGCACAAGCGCGTGGAGTATCTGAACATTAGCGAGGCCAGGCGCCTGGCCATTGGCATACAGCTGGTCAGAGATCCAGGTAAGTTAGTGCCAGCAAACAGCAGAAGAAATGATTATGAAATATTTATGTATGTGACTTATTCTAGTTATGCTGCTGCTGGATGAGCCAACTCAAGGTCTGGATCCATTGAGTGCCTACTTGCTCATCTCCATACTCTCCAACACGGCCAAGAAGACTGGCTGTGGTATTCTACTCTCGCTAGAGAAACCTCGCTCTGATGTCTTTCCCTTTTTGGATCGTGCACTCTTTCTATGCTTAGGCGGCGTTGTCTACTCTGGCGGCACTCGCGCCATGCTGGAGTACTTTCATGCAATTGGTTTTCCATGTCCACAACTCGAGAACCCATTGATGTATTACCTATGCTTATCGACCGTGGATCGTCGCAGTCGCGATCGCTTCCTCGAGTCGAGTCAACAGATTGAAGCCCTTGTCGAGCGGTTCTCAAGGGAGACTCCAATCTCGGATGCGCCGCTAAATAACATGGGATCAGGAAAAGTGCCACTGGCATATGGCAAACCTGGAGAGCTTAAAGTGTGGGTTATGCTCTATCTGTAAGTCGACGCAGTGCAACACTGATCTTAGGACTCTGATCTTCATATTGTCTTTGTGTTTCAGAAAACTATTGGCATCCACATTTTCCTGTGGTGTGGTGGGAATGAAAACCCTTTTCCTGCGCCTGCTGTTGCTTCCCATTGCCATGAGTATTTTGTGGGCCTTCTACGCAAACGTCGGAGTGAGTAACTTGTGATTTCCAGCATCGAAATCATTGTTAAAGATTCTCTTCTTGTCAGGATGATGCCAGTGGATTTTTCACCAAAAATGGCATGATATTAAACATACTTGGACTGTCCTATGGTTGCGGCATATTAACCACCATATCGCTGTGTAAGTTCAAATATTTATTTGCAGTTATTTGTTAATTTATACCACTGTGCTACTGCAGTTCCAATTTGGCGCAAGAAGTTCTCGCAGGACACTCCGGAGGGTCTCTACTCGGGCACCACCCTGCTGGTCGCCTACAACGCGGTGTCTATACCCTTCTCAGCAGTATCTGCAGTCCTGGCCAGCTGTGTCATCTACCCGTATGTGATTTTATATACAAATATCATATATATATTCATCTATATCATGTTGATTTATTCGATTTGCAGCCTCTTATTGGACAACAAGTACAACAATGGTACAGTCTTTGCGTATCTCTTGGTGGCTCTTTGGTCCAGCTATGTTCTGGCCGAGCAGCTGTCTATAGCCTTTCTGCTGGTGGTCAAGGTGCCCTTCAATGCAGCCATTGCCGTGACCTATGTTCTGGTCATTAGCATCGCCTTGGCCAGCGGCACAGTGAGGTATGAGGAATTAACAGTTTCTAATTTTCAGTGCTTTAACTGTCTTTCCACTCCATAGATCTTTTAAGGGCTTGCAGCCATGGTTACAGGATAACACTAAGGGCACACACACACGCTATGCCTCCTCCTTGTTGCACAGCATCGCTTTTCAGTCGCGCAAATTGAACTGCACCCCCACCGCTTCCGTTATTTGCCCCAAGCCCGCAGACTTTCTGCACGAGCGTCTTGGCCTTCCGGATCCAGACGTAAGTAAATGTCAAATATTTATAATTGAATTTAAAACTATCATACCTGTATTATTTATAGGAAACTATTGATGTGGCCGCTTCTTGCGCCTTTGCTGTGGGTCTGGCCGCCTTTAACATGCTGCTCTATTTGTTTCCCATGCCGCGTTGCGTGCGACAGAAATTCAAAGACTGAGCAACCCATTAAATATATATACACTGCACAGACTTAATTAACCTAACTATATTTAAATGTAATACAGTTTATTTACTTAATTACAATAAAATCTCATTTTATTAACTTTTAAAATAACCAGTTAAATACTTCACAGGGTTGCTACGTGCTATTTTGCTATCGATAACTGTTCGCTCGAGTGAAACAAAATACCTGTTGAATACTTTACAGGGCTGCAAAGTGTATTTATGCTATCGATAACTATAGAGCACTGCTTAGTAATTTAAAGCAGTAAAATATCGATAAGTTAAATTGTTTCATTTTAGGCGCGCTTTTAAAACGCTATGCCTACCATTCAAACTTGCCGTGAAATATTTTTTATCATTTTATTTACAAGAAAACTTATAGTTATTATATATATTTCGGAATGAGTATGTTCGAAAACCATTACAAATAATTATGATTTTTATATTATACTTTCTCAAATGTCGATTCATCTTTCTGTTATATTTTTTCAGCTTTTGTGATTCGCTTCGCTTTAGTTTAACAATTGTCTAACGACTAAAAATATATTTCTTTTATTTAAATAACTAGATACACGCATGGAAATTCATTAGAACGCATCTGATTGAATGAATTGAATGTACGCGAGTGTTAATGGGAAAATGCGAGCAATTTCTAAACAGAAAACGGCAGTTATTATGCATCGTATGTATGTATGTATGTATATAAAATACTGTGGCACCTATATAGTTGCTGCTGCTGAAGATAATTGGAGTATATAGAATGTGTATTTTATGTACTATGAGCGATGATGAAGGGCTGTTTAAGTAGTATGGTAGTTATGCTATAGTTCAAGGGCTGTGCTACTGGGATCTGCTCTCTCTCTCTCTCTCGCTCTCTGTCTGATCTGCTGCTCAGTCCGTGTCATAGTAGGCATAGTCATAGCTGGTATCCTCGTCGGCATGCGGTGGCCTTTTGTTGTTCTTGCTCTTGTTGCTCTTGACTGATTTCCTTTGTTCCCCCTTTGTTGTTGTTGCTGCTTTAGTTGTTGTGGTCGTCGGGCGTCTTGTAGTTATTGTTGTGGTGCTATAGGCGGTGGTTGGGCGTCGCGTTGTGCTAGTCGTTGTCGTGGTGCTGGTTAGATAAGTGCTGCTGCTGCTGCTGCTATGGGTCGTTGGCCTGCTGCTGGTCGTCTGCTGGGTGGCGATGGTCTTCGGACTAGATGACACTGATGCCTGTGGACTGTACTGCGAGTTGTACTGCTGCGAGGTCTTCTCGGCCTTGTAGATGTCAGCGCGCAACTTATTGATGCTGGCCGCGCCAAAGTTCAGGGACTGTGCCGTCTTGAAGAGCTCATCCTCGTCGCTCAGATCGGACTGCTCCTGTTCGCGTTCCTTCTGGTACGACGACTGTTGCTGGCTCTTCAGATGTGTGTGCGCCTGCTGGAAGTTGTGGCTGAAGCCATGCGGCTGTCGACTCGATGCCGGAGCACTTGTCGTGCTTGTTGTCGAGCTTGAGCTGGTCGAACGGTTGCGCAGAAACTTGAAGCGATTGCGTGGGAAATCATTCTCATACAACTCCGGATGATATTGGCCATCATCTTCGTCGACATTGTTATACGGGTTGGCTGTGGTGGGGGCCAAGGCGGGTGTCACCGGTGACGTCTTCTTGGGCACACTCTGCGCCTGGCTGGGACGCAGTGTCTGCTGCGTTTGCTGTTGATAGAAGCTCTGCTCGTAGGCTTTCTTATAGGTTGTCGGCTTGAAGGTGGTGGGTGTAAATGAATCTCGCGCGGCAAGCGTCGACTGCTTCTTGGCACCAGTTGGACTTAGCGTGGTGGTGGTCGGATAGAAGAACTCATCGTCGGCATAACGTTGCGTGGTGGCCTTGTAGGTGATGCTCCCACGGCTAGTGAAGCTGCGTGACTTGGCCACACTGGAGCCGGCACTGGCCTTGAAAGGTGCTGGCTCTTGGTTGCCCACACGCGACAACTGACCCGCTCTGGGGCGCTGATACTGCGGTTCTAATTGGGCTGCCTTTTGTGGCTGCTGCTGCTGCTGGTTCGCCTGGAAGGGCTGCGGCTGCTGCAGTCGCACCTTGGACACATCAGCGAACTCATTGTGATTGATGTAGTTCGATTCCTGGGGACCCAACTTCTGCTTGCGCACAGCCACCGTTGGCTTGTTGCGTCTTGTGGTCTCCTTGTCATAGTCCAGCGAATTCTTGCCCGTCACCTTGGTGGAACTGGAGGGCAGCTCGGTGCTCTTGAAGCGTTGATAGGCGCCATTCGGATTAAAGGTTGTGGGCTGAATGCGCTCCTGGGTCTGAAAGTCATTAAGGCCGAAGCTAAAACGACTGGTGATGGTATTGCCCAATCTCGGCGTGGTTGCCGCTGTGGGTGGCGTCGCTGTGCTGCTGGGCGTGCTCGATTTGTAGGCATTCTGTGGCGTGTAATCCTGTTTGTAGTCGGTGCTGTACGAGGCATGCAATGTGATCTTCTTCAGCTGCTGCGCCTTGGTTGTGGGTGCGGCTGTCGTTGTCGATATGGATGTCGTCGAACTGCTTATGCGTTGTCCACGTGTGGGCGTGGCACGAGACTTACTGCTCGTCGCTGCCGCCTCTGTGGTCTTGCGATTGTAATCGCTGAAATCGTTTGGCCTGGGACGCGATGCAGGAGGCTCCTCATCGAATTCGCGACCGCCGTGTCGGTTAGAAAAGAAGTGCGAGCTGTGGGAACCCTTGAAGATATCATCGCTGTCTTCTGTGGAGGGGGAAGGGAGAGGGGGAAGAAAGGGGGGAAGAAACGCGTGATTAATTTGTGTAATAAATTTAAAGTTGCCATTGTTTTCTTTGCTTACGCTTTGAGTCGTCGTTGTTGTTGTAGTTGCTGTTGTAATTGTTGTTGTAGTAGCTGCGCTCGGTGCTTGTCGTTGTTGTCGTTGTGGTGCCGCTGCTTGTCGTGGGCGTGTAATAGCTCGTGATGGGCCTCTTTGACGTCTGCGTATTGTCCGCATTCAAATTGGAATTTGAATTGGAACCGGACTGAGCGTAATTATGTCTGGGTCGCGACTTTTGATCGCCACGATTCTCCTTGGTGCGACGCACATCACCTGCAATTAGACCACAAGATAGCTGTATAATTGGATCATTATTCATTATTCCATTACTGACCACTCTCGGCCCGCTGCAAGTGAAAGGTGCCCTCATCCTCCTGCTGCTGCTGCTGCTGCTTGGTGCCCTTACTATCGTCTCCGGCACGATATAAATCGTTCAAGTTGTTGCTGTCATACAGCGCCGTCGCCTTGTCACAGTCCACGTCCGCCCAGTTGGCGCAGATCTGCAGCTCCTGGTCGAAGGCAGTGCTGTTGGGGCAGAGGAAGCGATAGTCTTGCACCTGCGGGACAAACGAATTAACTCTGCGATGTGAGAGCTGCACAGAAGCACAGAAGAAGGAGGAAGCAGATAACGCATAACCAGATCAACGATCAACATGCAAGATTCCAATGTTATATAATTTCGAATTAGTTAAAAAGCGTTAAGGTTAATCGACGGTGACAACAACATCAACAACAATTAGCAGCAATAGCAAGAAATATACGATATGTAAATGAGAATTACAAGATAATTGAACAAATAAAACTACAATACTGTAAAGATTTATTCTTCTGCATCTGTTGAGGAACAGAGGCAACTTATGTAATTTAATTTAATATTTCCCATCTCAATGAATTCAAATGCATTTTCTGTACACAACATTAACATTAACATTAACATTAACATTTCTCTGCTAACGCCACTGAGTCTGCACATAACAACTAAAGTATACCAGCAGAGGCGGGCAGCGCTTATTCGGGCACTAAGGTGACCTTAATAACTTCTGTATTAATTGTCCAATCGCACTGTTTGAGAAAAGATCAGAACGTTATATATTTTTAACGTTGCTTCTAAATCGAAATGATAAATTTAATAATGAATTTGAAAAAATTTAATAATGCGTTCAAACAGACCGACAAACATGCAGGAAAATACAATATATGTCTGCCACGCCTGCTTCTGTCTGTTTCCTGACCATTATCAATGAACGAAGAATATAATAAAAAAGGTTTTAACTAAGTTTTCTTTTCAGTTATTCACACACTTTTAATACACATTTAATTAAAATTTTGCACTTTGTACCCGTGTGTTTCTTTTTTTTTGGTTTTCAATTCCCTAAACACGTTCTCAAAGATATCTCTGCACAAATATCGTGACAACATTACAATAGCCTCGGCAAGGCTTTGACTTTAACAAGCCAAAGGCCGCAACAAACTTTGGCATTTCGTTTGGCACTTGACATTTGTGGTACCCGATATGCGAATGTGCTCGGCACTCGGAACTCGGCACTCACTGCTCGGTAGTCGTTCTTGCGCTTGCTGCAGTAGAACTCATCGTTCATCGTTCGTTAATTAAAGTGAACGTTCTCGATCTTGTTTTGGTTCCGTTCGTATGCAACTGTGAGGCTAATTGAAGAATCGCAATTGGAATCTACAAGAGTTCGATTCGACATGAGACAAACTCAATTTGATATAGTACATTCTTTAGCTTGCTCTCAATTCCTTCTTAGGTGATAAATGTGAAACGATCATTGAAAATGTAGTCAGATCTTTGGGGGTTACATAGAAGGCAGAACAAACCGGATGTACGTGTATACAAAGTTAGTGAGATAACTTGATAACTCTGGCACATTCTCTGGTAATTATGTGTAGACTTCCTTGGGAAAGTTGTAAAATCTAATCGAATTCATTTGAGAATTAAGATCTCTAGTGGTTTACCAAGCTTACTAGCCACATAAGGTGGCAACAATATAAACAGCAAACTGTTTCGAAGCGATTCTTGCATCTAGATATGAGAAGTCAAATAAAATGCCGATCATGAAGACAATACAAAAGGGGTTTGCCTTGCTCAACAGGAATCTGGTATTGTCTCGTGAACCAAATTCAAAAGGTTCTTTCTGGTAGCAACAATTGAAGATATTTCGATTCCTTGCTCAGCTGAGTCAGGATGGCGGCCTTTTTGGATAGAATCGAACGTTTGCCAAGCCGTAGCACATATATACAATTAAGAGGCTAATTCAAAAGCCGCATTTAAAGGTCAACGATCCACCAACAACTGTTGCACACTCACTCTCATCTCCTTTGCTGTGATGCCAGGCCAGATTTCCAGTCACGAAGTCTCATCACACATTTCCATTTGGTTTGGGGTAATGTGCAACTTTGCCATTTAGCTGACAGCGCCAGCGAAGACGACGACGACGTGGAAGCGATAGTTTACAATGGGCGCGTGCAAGTTCCTTGCCTAAGTCATTCAAGCAAGTTCCTTGCCTAAGTCATTCGATTAATGCAGAAACCATAAAAAAACACACACAGACCGCAAGACAATTTACCGCACAAATTTGATCAACTCTCATTATACTCGTGTGTCTTTGTAATAATCTCGACAAGGCTAAACATGTCTAAGCTTGTCAGATGCCTGCATGTAACTCGTTAATTGTTGTCGTTATCGTTGTTGTTGTTGCTGTTGTTGTCTGTACCGTCTCTTGCTAGGCCAGCTGGAACACTTACCCCCACTCCTGGCAACTTGACGCACACATGAAACATCTGACACTGCGTCTCGGGATCCGCATAGTAGCCGCCAAGTATCTTGTCGCGGCATGTGAACTGCGTCTTCGGCATGTTCTGCAGACTGTACGTGGGCCACGGCGTGCCAAAGATGTCCTCATCCTCGTCCAGCAGTTGCGCCTCACCGGGGCACAGCAAGTGGCTGCCGAGTAGCGTCGCTGAAAGAAACAGACACAGAGATGAGAAACGTGATGGCAACTCAAGTGGCAAACACTCAAGTGGAATAGACTGAAGTCGATGCTGAAGCTGATGCTGAAGCTGGTGCTGATGCTGGTGCTGACCACTGGCCTGCTGCCCGGGTGACCTTCAGCTTTATGTGGATCGCGCGCGAACACTTTCGCTTGCAATGCGCACAAGCCGTGAGACGAGCTCATGATTTATATCTTCGTGTGTGTGTCGCAGTACTTTATGCGGCTCAAGGCTGCATGCCCCCCCATCAAGTTCTCTCAGCCAGTGCGTGCGTGCGTGCGCGTGTTTGTTTCTTTTTTCACATATTTATCTTCATTTTTTGACAATTAATTGGTGTTTGATATAAAAAGACATCATTAACATTTTAAGGCGAATTCCCACAGCGATCTCTCTCTGTTCAGCTGTGTCAATTGAACTGCCAGCGTAGAGACAATTAAAATGCCATGTCAATCAAAGTTATGGATTACCAATATATATCGCATAGCAAACAAACACTTGGACAGGCAGCCCAGACTATACGGGGCTAATTACCATGACGCTCTCAGTTGTTGTTGCCCCGTTGTGGTTTTGCAGTACTTGCAAAACTCGAGCGGAAGAAGCGCTTGCTGCAATTAGTGCGATTGCAGTTGCAGAACCAATCTGTCTGTCTGTCTGCCTGTCTGTCTCTCTGTCTGCCATCTTTCTCTCTATGTGTCTGTCTGTCCGTATGTCTGTCTGTCTGTATCTCTGTCTATCTGTATCCCTATTATTTTGTCTCTCTGTCTGTCTGTTTCTCTGTCTATCTGTCGCTCTATATATCTCTCTGTCCTCTCTGTCTGTCGGTCTTTCTGTCTGTATGTTTCTCTGTATGTCTGTCTGTATCTATGTATGTCTGTCTCTTAATTCTTTTATCTCTCTCTGTTCTTCTGTCTCTCTGTCTATCTTTCTGTCTGTCTGTATCTTTATCTGTCGGTCTTTCTATCTGTCTCTCTATGCATCTTTTCCTTTCTGTCTGTTGGTCTCTCTGTCTGTATGTTTCTTTATCTGTCTCTCTCTATATCTATGTTTTTCTCCATCTTTGTCTGTACAACTCTCTGTCTTTCTATTTGTTTCTCTGTATCTTTGTCTCTCTGTCGGTTTGACTGTCTCTCTGCCTCACTGTCTGTCTGTCTGTTTTTCTCTCTATGTTTCTCTCGTTATCTTTCTGTTCTTCTGTCTCTTTGTCTGTCCATCTCTCTTTCTATCCGTCTGTCCGTCACTTTGTCTGCTGTCCATCCGTCTATCCGTCTAGTCAGGCACAAATTGCAGTCAAATTTTCTGGCTGGCTGGCATTATGCAATCGAGTACCTCATTCATCATTCAACGAATAAAAGCCAAAGAGAAAAGCCAAACAAAATGAAAGAAGGACGCAGACGATGCTGCTGCTGTTGCTGTTTTTGTTTTTGTTGTTGCTGTTGCTGCAGTTAAAGATTCGCATTTAATTCAAATGAATTTCATTTTCAATTCCGACTTTTCCGTTTCTTGCTTTGTTCGTCTGTCTGTGAACTATGACTGAGCAGAAGATGATGCCCAGCAGATTGCCGTTTGTTGTGCAGATCCCGCCCCTATCTACCCCCATCTCCTTGCCACCTCCCCACCACTGTTTTGTGCGCTCTTTTGTTTCCCGATTCCCAACTTCAGTTTCGGGAACCAACAAGTGAGTCGCACGCAGTCACTCACTTACTCACTCAGTCAGTCCGTTCGTCCCTCCCTCCATCTTTCTGTCGCGCTTCCGCAAGGCGTCGTCTTGGTCTTAATGAGCATTCAAGCGGCAGTTTACAATCAACTTTTATAACTCTGCATATCGCATAATTATCATCGTGTGGATGACCCAATATCGCAGTAGTTGAGTAAACAATTGTTCATGTTGTTTCTCTATTTTTATTTCTATTTATCATTTGTTTTTCCCTTATTTGTCTTTCTTGTTAATTCCGTATTTGAGGCTCGAGGCATTTTGGAGAGAAATCCATAACTAATTGCACATATTTTTTATTTCTCTTTACAGCACCGATATCCATCGTAATAACAACTTGTTTCTTAATGTGCAGACCTTGAGCCACTGCATAATTCCCTATAATGAAAGATCTAAGAGGCAGACGCCAACTAATGATCATGCGAATTAGTTATCGACGATGAGCTTATAGTCTTGCGCGCTTGTACCTACATTAATGTGCGATTGTTCACATTCATAAACTCAATTTGTAGCAGGTGGGAAGGTCAGACATGAAGCCCAAGTAACGATAGATGAATGCAGAGATCTTCAGTTCTAGTTTTTTCCATATACCAAAGTTCGTTTGGTCTTCTACACTTTTCTCATGGATGCAGTGATCATTAGTTATAGTTTTTTTTCTTCAATAAATCTTAATTCTTTTTACTTATTTTGAAGCTAAAGTAATGATGTATGTAGGGATCTACAGTTCTATTATTTTCTATATACCAATGATCTTCAGTTCCTGCATCGTTTTGCTATGTTTATCTATATACATTCATACATTTTCAGTACGTGAATTATTCCTAGAATTCGAGTTGAAATAACTGACAGAGAGAATAGACATGTCTATCTATTCTACTGATCCGAACATATAGAATTTAAAGATGCTGTAAAAAGTCATCTGAAGAATCCTTGAAGAGCGAAACAATTGAGTGTAAACGGGGCACAGCAGACTTAAGTTCTTGTCTCCTTTCCACTTTGAATGGATGCAGAGATCCTCAGTTCTAGTTTAATTCATATACTACCTAATTTCTTATCCCTCTCGTATGATCTTAAGTTATATTTTTTATTTATTAGAAAACTGGTTTAAAATAAAAGTAAAACACAGTTTTACCAGCTTTATGTAATAATAATATTAAAATTCTTCTTAATTTCCCTTCTTAAATTATTGCAGAGTTCTTTAATTCCCTTGATCGATTCTACTTTTAATTCCTTACAGAACTGGAGAAACTCGATGCTTGCTGAAGTTTTTCATATTATACAACGTTGTTTCTCCAGCTCTAATTCCTCTCTTATTCCTTACGATCAGTTCTCCCTTCCCTTCCACAAACTTACCCAGAAGAAAGGCAAACAGATTGTAGTCAATAGTCGACATGGCGCTGTTTAATCCAAAGTCGTTTTGTAATTTGTAATATATCCAAAGGGTTATCCAAAGTGATGCTTGATGGTTGATGGTTGATTAAAGTGGATATTCACATGGAAAGCACTGCAAACAGACACAACACCCAAAAATCTTATAAGTACGAAGGGTTACAAGATGTTTTTCTTATATATTTCTCGTGTTTCAGTTATGTTTTCATTATGTTTTTTGTTTTTTAAGCTAACACGGAATCAGCGAGCGATTCATTTTCATTATACGAAACTGTTTGTCATGCCATGGAAGACGGCACTCAACTAGAAAATGGCCAGAAAAAACACAAAAAATGCAAACAGTTTTTGTTGTTGTTTCTTTCGAACTTCAACCGTATTCACGTATGTAAATGCGTACGAATGTGTTTCGCAAGGTGCGAAAACTACGGAAAAGCATTTAGAATGTGCAGCGAAACGTTGAAGACGTTGCCACTTGTCCCTGTGTCTCTCTGTCTCTCTGTATCGCCCTCACTTGAGTGGGGCAAATGGCAAAAGAAGAAGAAACTGAGGAAACTGAAGAAACTGAACTACGAACCGCACGAGACGAGCCAGCGAGGCGCAGTGATGCGCGATTTGCGACTTTATCGTTAACGTTGTCGAAGCGAAATGATTTCTGAAAGCGAAAGGAAAAACCACTTGGGCCTCATCAACAGTAGAAGCTGCCACAGCAGCGGCAGCGACAGCGACAGCGACAGAGACTGCGACTGCGGCGTCGACGGAGGTCGGCTTGCTTAGCCTGCTCGGCACACGAAACGATGCTGAGATGATGAGATCGTGTGGCGTTCGGCGTTGCGGCTTCTTTGCAACTCAACGAAGGGTGGACGCATGCTTAACGCACGTTACGCATACGCAGCGTGTGACACTTGTGCCTGCCTGCCTGACTGTCTGCCTGGCATCGTTTGTCACTCGTCACTTACGTCAGTTGTGCCCAAACCAAACTGACTGCAGTCCAGACCGCACTCCCACCACAAGTCGCCAACTGCACTCGGTATGTGTGGAGTCACTTGGCGTCGCGTCGGTTGCATCTTCCGCTGGTATTATGTCATAGTTAGTCATGGCGCGGCGGCATTGTCATTTACTGTCTGTGCCGCAGCCCCAGCCTCAGCCTCAGCTGCTGCTGCTGCCGTTGTGTCGGGCCAAAAGTCGCGATGCTGCCGCTGCTGCTGCTGCTGCCTCTGCCACTGCCGTCGGCAATCCGGTTCTCGTATATGGGTGAGTAGTGTGTTGCAGTGTGGGGAATGCGCGGCATTTGTTGCAGTGTGGGAATTTGCACGCCCGCCGTCGCGCCATCGGCAACAGCATCTGCATCTGCAGATATTGGGCGTTTCTTTTGGCGAGATATCTCTCTCTGTTCCCCGTTTGATTTGGCAGGGCGGCAACTGACTCTGTCCATCATCCCAAAACAGCCAGCGACCGTCAACTTTCTGCTTGGCATTTGCCTGAGTTACAGTTGCCTGCTGGACGACAAAGAAAAAATGTCAACTGCTGCGCGATAAACAAGCAAACTAGCTGAAGACGAGCCTGCGCTGTGCGACTTTGTGACTTTCAACCCGAGCGCAAGCACGAACACGAGCACGAAGGGAACCAAGGGGCAGATGTCCCACTTGGCATATGGCAAAGTTGTTGTTGCTGTTGCTGCAGCTCTGGCTGACTGTGCCTGCTTTGCCATCGTCATTTTTCTAATTTCTCGGCTTATGCAGTCAGCTGCAAGCGATTGTGTAAGAGCCGAGCTGGCGTTGCCTTCCGTCAGTCCGTTCGTCTTCTCTCTTGGCGACTGCTTAGCCAAAACATAATAAATGTTCAATTTATTTTTGGGCTACGTTTGTGTCATCCCCATGGCAAAGAAATGCTGCTATGACTCACGCGATCTGCTGCCGATCTGCGTGGGAAAGGCCAGCTACAACAACAACAAAAATAAACAAGGAAGTGTCCAGTGCAAGAGGAAATGAATTGTCAAGACCTTAGGCGCAATGCTGAGCAGCCAAACAAAAGACTTAGAACACAAACTACATTTAAAACTAACACAAGATACAAACTTGCACAGCGACAGCATTACACAGCAGCACATTGGAGAAACAGTTCATCGCGAGCACAAATACATTCGACATAAAAGACAGAACACAAACATATTGCGTAGACTTCCTAAAGAAAAGACTTAGGACACAAACTTGACATTAGAATTAACAGTATACAGAATAGAACTGCTTGCACAGCGGTTCATCTGTGCAGCAACTTGCATTGGTTTTGGACATGAACTTAAGTCAAAAGACTCACTCAGCGACAGTTCATCTGAGCACAAAGAAATATGCACACAAAAGACTTAGGACACAAACTTGCATGCGTGTTTTTTTGTCTAAAAGACTTAGGACACGAACTCACGCAGCATCAACTAAAAGCTACTTTGTTGGCCATCATTACACAGCAAGAAATGTGGCATGATTCTAATTAGCGCCCGCCTTCAATTAAATAGACATCAATATTCGAATGGCCTCCCAATTTCTGACATTGATTAATGCGCCACAAGACAAAGACACGACTCGAAGAGGCAGCAAGCAGCGTAATAGCGTAACAGCCAAGTACCGTCTCTCATCTGCACTTACGTATTGGCAGGCAGGCAGTCAGGCAGGCACGTTAAGACTCGTTAAGAATTCGTATACATTTTCGTTTCGAAAATTATTTAATTTTTGCGATTATATAATCGCCGTTGTATCTATCGCCAGTTAAGCTGGCTGGTAAAAGTGCCGAAAGCATTTGCACAATGTGTGGGAGCCAAAGCCAATGGAAAATGCATGCAGACATTCACCAGCAACCGCAGCAGCAGCAGCAAAAGTAAATTTCAATTAAGCTGAAGATGCGCGGAGCAGGCAGGCGAGCGTCTCCGTGCGACAAGCGACAAGCGACGCGCCAAAAAATGCCAAAAACTTAGCAGCAGGCCAGGCCGACTAACAAGTCGAGGATCTGGTCTGGCTTGCAGCGTTGCAAGCAGTTGCTGGCGGCGCTGGGATGGTTGGGGCTGGGACTGGAGATGAAGCTGGTGCTGGTGTTGGTGCTGGCGCTGTGTTTCCAACTGCAGTTGGGCATTGCAATTGGATTCGCTGTCTGGGCCATTGAGTAATTGTGCGACTGCCAGCAGATTTCCCGCTGATAAAGTGCAGCTCTTGGAAAAGCTCATAATAAGAAATTACACAGATGTGTATACACCTCTGATTAAAATAATAGATACACCTAAAAAACTTTAAACAAAGTTTTAAATTTAAAATAAATATAATTTAATTAAATAATTGTAAATTTTAATTTTTTGATATTTTGTATTATGAATATGTTTTATAAAGTTATTTTTAAATAGTAAAATCTACAGTCGAGTGCCCGCTACCCACCCATTTATATTTATAGCGTATTTTGTATTGCATACTTAAGGGAACTGATTGGAAATCAGTAGCTTTTAAGATTATTTCTATAATAACTTCTATGTTAATTAGTCGATCGCAACCAAATTTGCAGAAATCATTTAAGTGTTGATATGTTTACCAATAATATAATAATATAATAGAATATAGTGCAAAATAAACTGAGTCATCTACAGAGACAATGGAGTGACACAATAACCACTGATATGCTTGGAAGTGATCGTAACCAAACGTACTTTCCTTTCACTATCATTCACAAAAATATCAATAATAATTGTGTCGTTCCATTTTAAAGTGTACCTATTAATATAATCAGGGGTGTATATATCGAGACATGTGTATGGTGTGTGTGTGTGTAGCCCACTCGAACACATACATGCACTCGCATTTGGGACGCCTGCCTGCACGTGGCAAGGCAGTCGCCGTCGCCATTGCCGTTGCAGTTGCAGCTGTGCAATTTACAGTTTATGATGCGACGGCAACGCTTGCGAAATGTGCAAACGCAACGCAGACGACGACGACGACGACGCGGGATTGGGTCAGCCAGTTGGCCAGTCAGTCAGTGGGCTAATTTGACGTTTGGCAAACGCACTTCGCCATGATGCGGCACTTTCATGCCAAAAGACTTAGACAACGAACCTGCGTCTGTCATATTAATTTGCACTCATAAAAGAGTAAAGCGCGCTCGCAGTGAGCTGCAGCAGCCGATAGGTCTGCCGACTGAGGGCTGCATTTGCAGTCTGAATTTGCATAAAACGCGCATTAGGCTCTCCCCCGCGTAGGCATTGCCCCCACCACCGCCATCACCATCAGCATCGCCAGCGCAATTCGCCAGCGACAAGGCGCAACTTGTGCCGAAATATTCACGACGAAACGTGAGAAAATGTTATAGACACACAGACACACACACATACAGGTATAGTGTCTATACTTGCACAGATCTGGGCGAGCTTAGAGGCGCAAACAAAATAAATAAAAATATTTGCAAATTATGGGAATGGCAACGGCAGCAGCACCAGCGCACAGTGGGCCAGTGTATAAAACTTAAAAGAAACTTTAGATTTACGTATATGCCCACATATATATTCAGTTCGATTTCTAACTGGGAAGACTATATCTGGTACCTCGTATAGTAACTCTCTTTTTCTTAATTAAACCTATAATCTATAAATAAAATTGTCTACAGAATGAGAAAAATCAAAGATTATGAGCAAGGGAGGCAAGGGAATACATTTGAAGTGAATCAAACGAATCTTAACAGAACTCACATCAGTCTTAAAGTTATTAAATTTCAAAGATGGTATTAAATTCAGGATCAGTTTTGAGCAAATGAACTCACTTTCAAGCCTCACATCTCCAAAAATTCGCATAAAAAACCAAACAAAGTTTGTATCCAATATCAGTGGAGTGTTTTCTTTAGATTCTCCTTTAAATTTTGGAGATAATTTGAAAAATAAATGAATTTAACTACTCTAGATCGGTCCCACTGTGCTGCGGCGGCGGCTCTTAAGTCGTTGATTTCGCCAAGAATCCGGCGCAGCAAGTTGCAGATGCATCAAAAGTTGTTGTTATTGTTGTTGTTGTTGTGGTCGCCGTATCTGTGACTAATTGTATGCCCATACAAATGCACTTTTCGTAATTATTTGCAACAATGTTGGAATATGTGCGGAATTATTCATTGTAATCATGTTAATGAGCCTCGTCTTTGTTCGTCGCCTCTCTCTCTCTCTCTCTCACTGTGGCCTCACTGTGTGGCACTGGTGAAGGTACACATTGATTCTGTAGATGCAGCGCTTAAAACATCGTCATTTCCTACCAGCTTCAAAGTTGGCTAAATGCCAGCAAGTTGGCCGCTCGGACCAGGATGCACTGCATCCGAAATTATGCGCATTTTTTAGCAGCAACAGCTTTTTATGTTAATTCAATTAGACGCCATTTGCAACGACACTGACTGCAGTTTCCAGTTGCCAGTCGCCTCCTCGTTGAGCTGAACTCTGTTCCCATTCGACGGTGTCTTCTTCAATTGCCTCTGCCGCTGCCGTTGTTGACTTCGCCGGCGGCGGGAGCAATCGAGCAAACGGAGAAGAAAACATTTTTTAGCAGCAAACGTTTTTTAGGTGCGCCACTTGCTGATCGTTTGTTTGGCTAAAACACGACAAAAACAACAACAACAACAACAATAGCATCAACAACGGCAACACCAGCAAGACCTCAACAACAATATTTTTGCGGCTGATTTATGCGTTTTTCAGCATTTAAATTGGCATTTATGTCAAACGGCGGTAAGTTATATTTTTCTTTAATACATTTCGCTTTATTTGTTTTATAAGCATCGTCCTTGAGCACGTTCATAAAGCGACGCGACTTCGACACTTTTCCCGCAATCAGAAACAGCATCTCAGTTTCCCATGGCTGCCACTCAGCGACATGACTTTATAGATCCGCATTTAATTGTTCGCTCAGTCTCCGCTTTGATAATTAAGTTTATGCTTAGCTGTGAAGCATTTGATCCGCACAAATTAACACAGAAAACTTTAAGCTAATCTTTATGCATATTTCAAGCATGGAGTAACTAACGTAACGTATACGACATGTGTTGCAACCGCGCATCTGTGCGCGCATCTTAGCGTGCATTTTGGCCCGCAGCTAACTCGGATCTCAATTAAATTGAAGAAGTAGAGTAACTGCATTGGACAAATTCACTTACTTAGCAAATGGCTCGTGATTTATGTACATATTCTATAAACTAAAATACTAAAGACTTTTATAGGAAACTAGCGGATTACAGTGAGTTACCTTCCTGTTAACAGAAGTTTACAGCAGGAAGTCCACTGTTATAATCTCGCATGTGCAAACCATCGACCTTTTAAAATATTCCTGATGAAAATTTAAAACATATCCTAAATATATAATAGTATATGCAAATATGCGGTATATTATGATTACTTTTCGAAGTACAGTAAGTTAACAGAAAATGTAAGTTTAACAGAAGAAGCGAATATAAGAAAGTTTTAAAGAAAGTTATTGAAGGACAATAATACATCTAAATTCACAGAATACATTAAGTTAACACAAAGTTAAATTTAACAGAAGAAGTACACGGCATGAAGTCCATTGTTATAACGTACAGATTCGCAGACGATCGAGATCCTGATAAAAATTAATAATAATATAATAATATAAAACCCAAGCATAAATGATCATATGTGTGTAACAAACATAAGAGCATTCCGTCATAGCCTTAATAGAAATACTCTATCTTAAATATCGAATACAAAATGCAGTTTGCCTCTCACAAGAGACAAGCGACAAGAGACGCTGCAAAATGTTGCACTGCGTCAATAACTGTTGAACTTCCAGATGCGATTCTCGACTCGGATGGCGGATGGTCTATGAAGTCACAGATCCAATACGTGCACACACACGAACACACGTATGCGCCACAAAATGCCACTGGCCTTGGCGCCCGCTGAGAATGTTGCTGACGGGTAGCAGCAGCAGCAGCAACTGCAACAGCAACACAAGTAACAACAACAACTGCCAGTCGACTGCTGGCTGCATCTTTCGAAAGCTGGCTAAATCTGTTTGGCTTTCGGCGCTTGTTACAGTTTTGTTTGTGGACCGATGTGAAAAATCACATTGACTGTTGCCCAATACGAGTTGGCAAAATGTGTTGGCGTAATTAATTAAACAAATTATGTGCATTGCGCAGACGCATTGACGTTTTTGGTGCAGCATCGTCGCTTCGATCCAACTTGAGTGCCAGCTTTATTAATTTCACTTAGTGCTATCGATGGGAATGTTGCTTCAAGTTGCAGTTGGAAAAGGAAAAAAAACTAGAAGAGAAAAAAAATCAGAAACAAGAAACCCAACCAGACTTTAGTGCTGGCTGCACTTATGGTCAATAATGATTACAATTGCAGTCGGGCATAGATTTTGCAATGCCTACAAATGCCTACCATATAAGCCGAGCGTCTTTGGGCGCACCTGGGTCGCCAGACCGTGTGGATATGTACTTTGTGCCATTTGCGGGCCAAATTCCTTTTGATTCCCCTTCTAACGTGTTCCTCGTCCGCATCGAGTGCTTTGTCATCGATTGTTTGCCTGCATTCAATCGATTATTAATTACACGCCTTGTTGTTGCTGTTGTCCGCTACCATTGTTGTTGGCCGTGCTGTTGTTGTTGCCGCAATTGCACTTAAGTGTCCGACGGACAATACTGCAACATCTTCATCAAAACATTTTTCTACAAAATTGTTTTTTTATTTTTCGGTTTCTCTCCGTTTTCCGGCCAAGTCATTTTTCTCTTGAAATCTTTGGAAATACTTAACAACCGCATCAAAATTAGTTTCGTTATTGTGTTAGCCTTCGACTTGCCCAACTCCGAGTCCAAGTCGGACAGAAGATCGACCAAGTGAATTGATTTTGTACGTGCGTGTGCGGTTAGCTGCGACTAAACATCGATTCGAACCGAGGGGAGAGTGATGCGTGTGGGAAAAACGTTTTTGTGGCTAGTCAAATGCTTTGCGGGGCTGGTAATTCGATTAGAGATCGGGCCCGGAAATGCAGACGACCCTTCGTCTAGCATATGTATGATGTCTGGCAACAACAACAGCAACAGCAATAACAGGCATAGCAGAAAGTCGGTAATGCCGTGACACAAAGCCACTTGGCAAACTGACGGCATTTGGCGATGGTTAAAAGTCACATTGTTGACCTTTTGGCGATCTGAGGCTGCCGCATTGGAGAAAAGGTATTTGTTTTTTTTTGTGCCTCCTTCTTCTTCTGCCTTTGCAGTCCCACTCAGCTCAGCTCATTAAAATAATATTTAACCTTTGAATACGAGACAAATACTCGTTGAATACACTCATAGCACTCGTATATTTTGGCGCTTTTGTCTGCCAGTGTCTGCAGAGCCAACGAGCCGTGCGCAATTAAAAATTAACTATTTAGTTTTAATGCGCCGATGCTGCCTCCACCTTCAAGAGTCATCCGCCCGTCTCCCTGCCCCACTCCCCCTCCCCCTCCCTGCCTTGTCGAGGCGGCCAATACAATATTTAACGAGTTTTGACAGTCTCGCATTTTGTTTTGTCTTCTGTTTAGGTATTTGCATGCAATGCGATTGCCCTAACCAGGAAGAAGGTAGCTCGACTTGGCTAAAGCTTTGGAGTATACATTTGTTAAATATATAATATTAATGTACATTATGATTAGTTTTCGAAGGACAGTAAGTTAACAGAAAATTTAAGTTTAACAGAAGAAGCGAATATACGAAAGTTTTAAGGAAAATTATCGAGGGACATTCACAGAATGAATTAAATTAACAAATGTACAGTGGCCGCCAAAAGTCTAAATGCAATCTATATTCTTGCTACCTGGGAAAAACCAGAGGACCTTTTAAACGATGGAATAATTTAGTTTTATTGCTTGCCACTTTTATAAGGAGGAACAAATATCATTCAGTTTTAAATATTGTTAAATATTTAAATCTTTAAATAAAACTGTTACCAAAATATCTCTTGAATTTTCTTTAGTTTCTATTATACACTTATTTCTAATTAGTTTCGTAAGTGTATTTAAGTTTTAGTTTTGCCAAATCAACAAATTATTGCGAATTTTTTTTTAAATTTTATACCTGACCTATGTGAGTTTCACACGCCGATAGATTGCCCTCAAGGGGTGCGTGGCATCTCTCAGCCCTGACATCAAATTACGCCCTGACATGGCACCTACAACACAATAAGTGCTTTGAAGAGATTGCAATTTGTTGACACAGTTAAAGTGCTTTGATTTAGTGATCAAAATTCAGTCCAGATATAAATATATACATTTGTGCTTAAATTCTTTTTGAAATATATTTTTTTTTTATTATTTATTTAAGAATCTTAAGATCCTGTTAACACAATGAAAGCGCGTTTTACCCTTGTCGTCTTATTATGGCTTTTCATAAAAGAATTTATAAAAAACATTTATGGCGAATAAACGCGTTTAGCCTGGAGCAGACAATCATGCACTAACAGATAGTTTCAGGAGGCAGACACCTAGTCCATTTTCAGATTGGTAACCTCCTCGAGCCAGGCCGAACTTGTTTACGCAGAAACTTCAGAAAGTTATTGAGAAAGAGCATGACAATTCCGTGCTTTGGTATAACTTGCAGAAGTCTATATGCTTTGGAGACCAATGAATTTTATCGATAATTGGTTGTACAAGAACTTTTTTATTTTTGTTATTTGAAACTTAAAATGAATAATTAAAAAGTAAAGAAAAGTTATAAAACTATAATATAAGCCGAGCACCCACAGCTTTAATAATCATATGTTACTTAAGTCTGCAGACCAAACAGACACCAAGATCATTAACAAGGGAAATTCTTTCCAAGGCACAACCACAAAGAGAGTATGATATGTTACGTACGTACGTACAGGCTCCAGAGAATGTCATCAGCTTGCATTTGGAGCTGTTTAGATTAGCTTCGCTAGCCCCATCCTCTAATAGTTTCTGAAACGAATCTCCATAAATTTGTGACCCAGTTTCCTTTTTGATCTCTGTTAGATCGTTTTGAAGGCCTTATACATGGGTAGCAAGGTGCTTTGATGTAATGATCAAAATTGATTCTACAATATATTCAAGTACAGTTGGTAAATTTATTTTCATTTCAAGAATCCAAATTATGAATATTACAAAATGTGGGCGCGTGTTGTAATTAGCTACTTAATGTGCGCAGCCGTCTATACTCTGACCTGGAAAAAAGATTAAAACAATAGAATGTACAACCAATAAATACGGAAAACTCCTTGAAAATGTTCTTAATGACTTGATTTAAGTGCTATATCATTTATATTTGGTTTAGCTCGTCTCGGCTCGTTTAATGCTGCTTCTCCTTCCGCCTCTGCAGCAGCTTGCGTAGCATATTGAAAGAGCTCAGCACCGGCACCATGACGGGCAGGAAGAGCGGTATGTAGATGGCATATTTCTGCTCGTCGGGAAAGTATAGTTGCGCCAATAAGCTGGCATCAAAGAAGCCGCGCTCCGAGGCCACAAACGCACGTTTGGCCAGTGCCGAAGCATCCGCTAGACGATGCTCGAGTAGAGCGACCTTGGCAGCCAAGATGTCAACATAGGAATTGGTTATGGCCGTGCCCACTTTATCGTCAATCACAATATAGCTGATTTCATCTGAAAAACCATTAAAACTTAAAATTGCGTGCAAATTAGTTGAGTTTAATGGACCTCGTACCCAGCAATTTAATGAGGCTCTGCAGTGTGCTACTGGCCGTGGCAATGTGTCGTATAGCGCTGCGTCGCATGTACGCTTCGTATTCCCAGCGTCGTGGGGCTAGCTGTTCGATGTCCACTGTCTTCACACCGGCTACTTGTACTTCGCTGCTAATGTCCAGAAGCTTGTGCAACTGATCCAGCATCACCTGCATGTTATCGTTGGTGCTGACATAGTACGTCGGTGGTGGTTCATTGTTCAAGTGCGCCAGACACACGTGCTCCGGCGGATTGGCAATAATGAAACCTCCCCATGGTGGTGAAATGAAGCCATCGACGCCATTGCGTGTAAGCATCTCGTTGCCACTATAGATATGCAGCGGCGCAGTATTGCAGGGCGGAATGTACACAACCAGATTGATGACTGGTTTCTCCGTAATACTTGCGCTCAGGTTCTGTGCAATGGATGTGAGTAGATGCGGCAGAGCGGACTCTTGCAGCGAATAGTGACGACCCAGTTTGGTGTGATCCCGTATCTGCTTAAGATCGGCTTCAATCGATACGCGATACTTCCACTGCGTGCGCACTGTGTAGTTGGATATATCAGAAATCTGTGCAAGGAATGGCTCGATATAAGCTAAAATACAATTGAATTAGTCAAGGCCAAAGTAGAAGTTACTGCCGTGTCTCTTACTCTGTGCAGCCAGTACCACATTCCACTGGGCATGTGTCAGTCTTGGTTTGGGGTTCAATACAGACACAACCACATCGTAGGCGGGCTGTGGTGCCTCAGCCTTGACCCCATGTCGCTCGTCCTTTGTCAGTATCTGATTGATACGATAGGTTTGCAATATCTTGGCGTGCAACACTTGTGCTATCTTATTTGAAGCTAGAAAGGAGGAACATTAGTCATTGCCCATAAAGTATCGATGCTTTACTTACTAACATCGCTGCGCATAAGCGCCGAGCGTTCTGTGGTGAGTAAAATTTCATCCTCCAACTTAGGCCATTCAATGAACAGAAAATCACCCACACTTAAGGGATGCACCTGTAATAGCAGCTTCTCCAAACCTGCCGGAGTATGTGCCTCCGAAGCCTTGGCCGGGGTTGGTAGCTGCTTGAATTCAACGATCCATATATCTAAAATACAATACAAAGTCGTTAATAATAAATTGACTTAATGTTTAAAGTGTTTACTTACCAGTCTCGTTGAATGCGGCAACCAACTCGGAAATGAGCAGCTTACCGCGACTTGACTGCTGTGTGTAGATGGCCACCTGCACCTTTGTTCTAATAGGCTGATCACTGAGGCGCAGTATAGATGAAGATGGCAAGTGAACTCTGCGAAAATAAAAGATTTAAATCAATAAAGTGTTGAAGATCTGCTGAGGATGCTCACTTACCTGTACACCGTGGTTGTTTGCCACCACATGGGCACGCCAATCACAACAATAACCACAATGAATGCAATTGTCGCAGCGATACGATACCACTCTGAAAAAGGGAGAATTTATAATTAATAAGAACTTTTATACATGATAAGGCAATTTCGAAGTTAAGTTCGCAATTGTTTTTTTTTACATCACTTTATTGTGCGCTTCTTTTTGCATATAATTGTTTTTGTTTACAATCAACATTTACAAATTTATAAGTGTAATAATCAATCATTACACTACGCGTATAAATTAGCAATGCTACAAATCTAGTTTGTGCCTTGCCAGAGAATAATAACAAATAGTGGCTTGTACGTGTGGCGGCGTTTGGATTATAAATCGTTGTTTATTTATTCCTTGTAGCTGCATGATATTACGAAGACAGGCCCCTTGTCCAGTGGTGTGTTGCGTGATACGTATTTTGTGAACTTTGTAGTTCCCTCGCATCGATAGACAATGTTCAGGGCATTATCTACAGGTGTTATAGTAAGCAATACCGAATCATCGTTGCACTCTTCGTCTTCCTCGTCAATGGCATTATCTTCTTCGCTGGCATCGAGTAGACCATTTGGCTCCGGAATGCGTTGTTCTACTTCAGGCGAGAGATATGTGATCACCGCAGCACCCTCTGCTGCATTTAGATAATACACAAGGTCCAGTGTGTTCTCCTCACTAACCAGTCCATCACCCAATACCGTATAGTTGCCGTGTGACCAGCGCTGCAGTTCCACACTGCCAGTTGGCGTAATCGCATCCGAGCCATACAGATCCAGATCAGTGAAGTCGCGTAGCAAATGGAACATTGCGTTACTGTGAAACAATTGCAACAGTTCATGCACCGTGCCCGTGGCGGTAGTCAGGTCGAGAACTTCGTAGTTGTGCGCATTAGCCGGACCCTGTCGTCGCCAAGTCAGCGACTCATCCGTCAATAGTTGTGATCGTGCCAATTCATACTTTTCACGTTTGAAGAACTCGTATAGACAAATTTCAGAATTCTCCTCAATTCGCTTTTGTATACTGCGTCGGGTGGCCCCCTTAAGGTAGACCTCGTTCAACAAGAGTCCTAACTTGGGCTTACTAATCACATCTGGTTGCTGGTAGTTAAGAGGTGGGAAAGCACGCGAAGAATCTCCGATAAAGGATTCGTTTGTGGCGCCATGGAACCAGCCGTTAATAGTTAGACGTGGGTAATCAAACGTGGTCACCTCACCCACTTGATGAAAGGAACGCGAGCCGACTTTGAAAAATGCAAACTGATTGTTCTTGGGTGCAATCTTATGCTGCACGGGAAATTGTGGAAAGCATTGATCATCGCTAGAAAATATCTCTAAGCATCCGCCTTGTTTCTCATCCCACTCTTCGGCTCCCTTCCAAGGAGACATATAATAGATGAATGCTATTTGCCGATCCTTCAGCAGATCGTCGTGCACTAACAGATAGTCTCCACAGGTGTACATGCTGCATGAGGCAGACACATAGTCCAGTTTCAGATTGGTAACCTCCTCGAGCCAGGGCCGAACTTGTTTACGCAGAAACTGCAGGAAGTTACTGAGCAAGCGACAGTCAGGCATGTTCGACAGATCCGTGCTTTGGTAGAACTCGTAAAGATCCATTTGCTTGCGCGACCAGTGAACCTTATCGATAATTTCCTGTACAAGAGCTTGGGTGGCGCCATCCTTCAATAGTCCAGGCAGCAAACAAATTTGAAACGGATCCCCGTAGATTTGTGCACCGGTTGTTTCCTCTTTTGTGCTCTGTGCTTTCTTCGTCCATGCCGACTGTAGCCATTTTGTTATGTCTTTTTGTAGGTAGGTAGCATTCAAAGTCAACTGGACATCCTTGTCTCCCGCACCGGCATCAACATTGGCAGAGGCTTCCAGTTCCAACGATTCGCTGAGTCGCGCCAATTTCCTATGGGGGGCTTCGCTAATTGCATCCGGCTTGGAGTCCTCGTGTTTTTCTGCAAGGGCAACACAATGAATGACATTGCATTAAGCATTCAAACACAGTGGCATACCTTAAATTTTAATGTATGGCCGCGCAATGTATTGACGCACATTTAATACACACGCACACGCACACACACGGATAGCCTCTTTGGACTCGTTGTGCCGGCACATTTAACATTTACAAGCTACTCAATTTGCAGCTACTTATTCTGATACACATGCTTCCACTCACCTTCTATTTTATCTTTTCGTTTGGGCTTCAATGGACTAGTCTGTTCCATGTTGCGATTTCAATTAAAATTCTATTATTTTTTAAAGAACGAAATGAAAATCATGTACATTAGGCGTCTGGAGCAAGAACATCGATAAGTGTCACTCTTGTGTTATCGATATTTCGTATGTGACGCAAAAATGCGCTAATGAAGGCAATGTTAACATCAGCTGAACATTTTCTGTAAACAGATCGTTTCACTTCCATTGGATTCCAGTTGTTAGTTTAGATATTTAGACTGGTGAGGTGGTTCTACTTTTATACGCACAAAAGTATCATGTTAATCATTTAGACATTAATAAGAAGAGTCAATAATGGTTAAAAACTCAAGTGTGCTCAACGTTAAGCTATAAGCTACCTAATCTACAACAAATCAAATAGATTTAAATCTTATTTGGATATCGAATACGGTAAGTGAATATAAATCAATCAGAATGTTGAACTGTTATGGGTGAACTAATTGGGTGGCAATGCCGTGCGACGACCTTGGAAGAGTAGGCCCTAAAAACAACATGCTTATAAAAACAAACATTCCTACTGCATGTGTGTGTGTGCTATCGGAATGTGTATATTTAGCGTACGTGCATATGTTGGATCTGAACTTTCAGAGCATGAACCGTTGGGGCAAACAGCTGATTGCCACCTGATGCGGATTCATGCACAATGAATGAAAGAAAGGGCGTGGGCGAAGCGGGTCGGGCTGTAGTATGCGCGGAGTATGATCTCATTCTTTTAAAATTAGAATTTAAAATATCAATCTGTAAAACAATAGATTTAAACATCATTTCAATGGGAAAGGATCAACATTTACTCGAAGCAGCGCGTAATGGCGATATTAAGACAGTTGGAAAACTTTTGGAATTGACTGCTAAGCGCCATGGTCCGTTGTCCAGGTAAGTGAAAGTGCATTTCCTTAATTCCCTATTAGTCATTCATGTTCTCATTTATAGTTTTCGGCGCAGTCCCAACATTAATTGCCAAGATGTCAACGGGTACACGGCACTACATCACGCCTGTCTTAACGGCCACAGTACCATTGTGCGCCTCCTACTGGCACACAATGCCCAGATTGATATGCCCGACATACGTGGCTCGACGCCCTTGTTCTTGGCCTCCTGGGCTGGCCACCAGGATATTGTGAAAATGCTACTCTTTCATAGCCCGATTCCAGCAAATCCCAATGCTCAGACCATTGAGAATGAGACGCCGCTGCACTCGGGTGCCCAACATGGACACAACTCGGTGGTTGCCATCCTTCTATCATTTGGCGCTGATCCGAGCATACGCAACAACAGCTTTCAAACAGCTCTCGACTTAGCCGCCCAATTTGGTCGCCTGCAAGTGGTGCAGACCTTGCTTCGCATCGAACCCAATCTGATAGCCATCTATCGTCGCTTTGACGAGGATGATATCAGTGAGCTCCTTGGCTATTCCACGCAGTACGCTTCAACGCCCACCAAGCACATTTTCACACACACTTGCCTGCATTTGGCCAGTCGCAATGGCCACAAGAAAGTGGTTGAAACTCTACTGGCAGCCGGCGTTGATGTCAACATACTCACCCACGCAGGCAGTGCGCTACACGAGGCCGCACTGTGCGGCAAGAAGTCGGTGGTGGTTACACTACTAAAGGCTGGTATCGATGTGGATGCCACTGATGGTAATGGTCGCACTGCACTTGAAATTCTCTCCGATTATCCGCCTCATGTCACATACGAAATTGTGGCCGTCATCAACGGTTCGTATGGGAGTGATTTATATCGATCTTTTGTGATTCTAACTCCCACACTTGATTCCAGAATTTAAAAATTCGGCGGAGGCGCAGCTGTTACGCTCAAACCAGACTATGGAGAATGGTGGTGGTATACATACGCTGCCAAAGCGATTGTTTGAAAAGAACTCACAGCTCCAGAAGCAATCCAAGCTGACTGACAATCAATCGAAGCTGAGGAAGTAAGCCCTGCACACTAACCACGACAACTGATTGTGTGACACGCCCACATGCTTGTTGTGCTTAATTGTGACCTCAATTAACCGATACCAAACCGAATTAAACACTAATTTGTCATATGTGTGCTCAGCTCAGCTCAACTCGACTCAACTCAGATCAGATCAGCTCATGCCCATGCCCATCATCGGAAAACATAGCACTCACCCCAAGCATTACGCACACACACACACACGCACACTTGCATTCAAACACTCGCACTCATCAGAATTGGTTGGTACTTCTTTTAGTTATAGCTCCTTGATATAACGGGTTTTGGTCTTATTTTTGCTCTCTTCCACATAACTTTCCAACCACCAACTACTACCACAAAATAACAACTCCCAACTCTAGAAAGCAAGACCAACCAATTGGACTTTCGCACTCTTTAAGCTCATTGGATAATTATACAAGACCGCCGGAGAATTACTTGGAAATGAAACCGATAAAGCTACAAAAGTCTGTGAATGATGTGAGTACCATTGATGCTGGGAATGAGGTTTGTTGGATCACCTATAAGCCAGTCTACAAGCAGGCTTACCAAAGTGCTCTACTCCAGTCCACGAATAACTTCTCAAACGGTTCGATACCCTCGCGTTCCTATGAGTACATCAACCTATTAAAAACGGGCTCCAGCAGTGAGGAGCACAGTGCCAGCAACAGCAGTTGTAAGTCGTCATGGCTCATCATCAACACCATGAAGAGTGATTAAATTCGTTATTAATCATTTGATTTAACAGCTGCACCGTCCAGTCGCCCTGTCCCGCAGTACGTGGAGATGTCGCTGCAAGCCCCAGTTCCAATGCCTCGAAAGTATGTGAACACAGACTATGCGAACTTGATATCCATGGAGTGCGATAGTAACAACAACACCAGCAACAAGTGCAGACGACGACATTCACCCACACCTGATTATCCGCCACCCACAGTAGTCGAGGCGGAGGCCACAATATTGAACTACATGCAACCGGTGTCGTCACGCATAGATATTCAACCAGACACCGAATCGACACGCACCACAAATTCGTATTGCTCCGATCAGGTTGAGGAATTTGTGGGCGACATACCCTTTGCAGGTCTCTTCAAGGGTTCAACATTGAATTTAACAAACGACATGGTGGATGGACGTGGTTGTTCGGTTGCTCGCGAAGGATTGCGTTCGCCCAGCATGGTAAGATCTGTGAATGCGCTCAGTAATCAGCGACGCAGTCTGTCCAAGCAACGTTTCTCCGCAAGTGGAGAGGATTTTAGTGCCTCCCGTGTATGGGCCGAGATCGATACTATATTCGAGCACATTGGCAACGAAGTTCTCACAGTGGAGCAGGAGGTAGATGCCAATGCCTGCGACAAACAGGAGAAGCAGCAGCAAGCCGAGCACAATCACAGGCAATCTCTACACATACGTAATCCAGCTGAGCTTCTACTGGGAAAATCAGAGAGTCCTGCATCTCATTGGTGCCATTCCCCTTACACGCTTGTCTATGGAGAGATACGTTACTCTGTGTTTGTGAGTACACCTGATAGGATATTGATCTCAGTTGTTCCCGGCTTAACTTTGCAATCTTTCAGTATCTGGGATCGACTGTCATCCGACATCTGCAGGGTACAATTTCGGCACGGAAGTCCATTCAAAAACTAAAGATAGAAGAGAACATGAACTCAACAGCGAGTGTAACTGACATTAGTCTGCTTGAAAACTGCAACACATCCACAAAGTATCTCAAAGCAGCCAATCTGCAAACCCGTCTAAAGGTGGACATTGCAGCATCCTGTGTAGGAGTCAAATTCATTGATCACGAGACAAAGGTTAGTAATGAATATATAATTTAGTGGATTAAGTATTAATGAAAAGTCTCCCAACAGACTGCCATCTGCTCGCATGATATTGAGAACATAAATTGTGTCTGTCAGGACGCTGAAGATATGCGTTACTTTGCCTATTTAACCAAAGAGCAGGATCTCCATTATTGTCATGTATTTATGGTTGATAGTTTGGTAAGTGCGTAAATTTATATACATGATCTTATACTAACGCATTACGCATTACAGAAGCTGGCCAATGAAATTATTTTGACACTGGGTCAAGCCTTTGAAGTTGCCTATCAACTGGCTCTAAGTGGACAAAATACACCCCTTTTACAAAATGAGGAACAATGAATTTTGAGTGCTCATCCGTGTGCCACAAATAATGCAATGCAATTGTGTAGTAAAATATTAATGCCATTTATTTTTCATTTGAATGACTCACTAGTCGCCGACGCCATCAAGTAATTAAGTCCGAAACATCTATAATATATATGATATTTTAATAAAATTCCTATTTCGAAACCCACTAAACTGTTTTCTTTATTACATTTGAAAAAAACAACTTTTTACGGAATGCAAACAAAATGGAATGGAACAGTCAAGAATCACTACTAATAATTCACAGTGAACACTGAAATTAACGATAACAGTTCACGCTGATGTTAAGTTTAAACGATAACAGTTCGCAGGCAAGTTTGAACCGATAACAGTTCACTCTGATGATAGGTTCATTCTTTAATCGAGTCGATACAACCCTGACTAGTCATCTGTTGTCTAAAGCATTTTTAAGTGAAAATTCATTCAATTTGTTTTGATTAATAATTTATTGAATTCTGAGGCAAAGCTTGCGCCTTTGCAATGGGCACAAAACGTCGTAATATTGAAGACGAGCTCTCTCGCTTCGAAGCGGAGATCTCGAAGCCACCATCACGGAATCTCTTTGTGCCCAATCAAGTGCGCCCAATAATCGCAGCAAATACGTATACCAATGTGCAGCAAAAACTACAACAGCATCAGCCTCGCTTAACGGTCCCGCCACCGCCAATTCCACCGCCACCCACATTTATGTCAACCTTTGTGCCGACAGGCAACAGCGGCAACAACAGTTCCTCTTCTGCCCCAGCCAAGACCATTTCCGCCACGCCGGTTGTGCTCAGCAGTGCACCAAAACTCTATCAGTGTCGTCAGTCGGTTCATGTGCCCACGGTGGCCACAGCACCGGCACTTGATATGAATATAAATTCCATACAATTTGATGTTACGCAGAAACTGAAAAAACTCAAGGCGGAAAAGTCTGGACCCAATCCCATAGCTGAAGAAGCGATCAAGGCGGCGCGTGCATCGTCTGCATTGCAATCGTTTCAGACGACAGAGCGCAAGAAGAAGGATCGCAAGACTGTGCGCATTGCCGGAGGCACTGTCTGGGAGGATTCATCGCTGGCCGACTGGCCGGACGATGATTTTCGTATATTCTGCGGCGATCTGGGCAACGATGTTAACGACGAGGTTCTCACCCGCACGTTCAACAAGTTTCCATCGTTTCAGCGAGCCCGAGTTGTGCGCGACAAGCGGACGGGCAAGAGCAAAGGATTCGGATTTGTTAGTTTCCGCGAACCGGCGGACTTCATACGTGCCATGAAGGAAATGGACGGACGTTATGTGGGCAGCAGGCCCATTAAGCTGCGCAAGAGTACCTGGCGGCAGCGCAGTCTGGATGTTGTTAAGAAAAAAGAGCGGGAAAAGCAGGTGTTGCTGCAGGCCTTCAATTCGATGAGTTAGGAGCACCTCGCTGAACGATCCTGAACGACCCAACAAATTTAGGCTAGTTTCGGCGACATTTCGATATAGCAAATTTCTATTTACTAAGTTTGGATGTTGCTGCGGCAGAATAAGTACGAAAAATATACACAAACAAATTTAATTTTTAGCAAAATAATTTGGTTGTATTATTGGAATCTTTTTTACATTACATTGAACTAAGCGTGCTATGAATCTATAAACCTTTACGATTACTGGACAATACTTACAATAATCTGTTCGACTATATTCTTATATATATATCGTATATGCATTCGTAATTTCTGACAGTTAATTAGCCTTCATCATGGTCCACTTTGAACACTTTATCTAGAGTAAACACACATGTTATTAACTGCACACCTACTATAGCTAGCAGACGACTATTACGGATGAGTAACTGCTAATCTGACCAGAGAGACGGCACAGCTGTGCATTAAAGCCCACATTGATTGATAGGGAGGGGGAGTACCTTTGGGAATACAGCTTCGAATTCAGGGTCAATCAGGGTTAGTAAGGAGTAACAAAAATGAACAAGTGACATCATCTTCAATATACTATAACAATACTTATGTAAAGCTAACGTTTCCTGCCTCATCTAGTACCACTTGTTCGGCTGCTTGTGGCCGAGCAGTGGTCTTCTCGCTGAATCACCGCCTGTTCGGTTTTGCTTGTCCCAAAGTTATTGGACGTTTTTATAATTATTTGTTCCACTGTACATGCTTACTCTATAACGGGTAAATGCGCGGGAGAGCTTTCGAACAGAGGTAATGGGAGATAAGAAAACGAGCAAACACTAAAAATCTTACAAGAACACCGATCGGACGTCAATTTGTCGCGGATAGTTATTTTCTTATGTATATGCATTTTGTCAAGAATAAAGTGAACAAAACTAATTATATTTGCGTCGGAACCTCTCTTACAATGACCTCAAATTAATATAGAGGACACAACGTTACATGGTGGCCCATGGGGGGAATCGCGTTAACAAGCAAATTTAATTTTTATTTCACTTTATTCTTCAATAAGTGTATGTATATAAGCTAAGAAAACTCCGTTCGACTATCGCGCAATCTCGACTCGTCGGTCAACAGACATAACGTCACATATAAGATATAACAGCAAAGAAGGGAGAAACATATACGCATAACTGCATCACCGAATTCGCTGGGCGTCCGCTCTCTTTGTCTTCTTTGCGGCTCTGTTCTATTCGTTGGTGTGCGAAGAAAAGTTTGAGATTCACTGGACAACATGGCTCCGACGTTGGAAATGATGGTGAAGTTGCAGACTGACCGCTGCGGTGTCCTCAAGCTGATACTACAGAATTATAAAAAGGATTCACAGGCGAGGAAAACACGGGTTTATTTCAAGAAACGTCTGACTCAAGTGGACGAATTGAGGATCGCATTTCTTGACACGCATGCGGAGATTATCAATTTGGAGGGATATGAGGAATCTGCCTATTGTATGAAGAATATGCTATCCGACTTCGACGAACGCTACATGGACACTTATTGTATTCTCGCCGAGGATTATGAAAGGCTGGCTCCAGAGGTTCCCGCAGTTCCTAAGGAAGTCGCTGATGTTGCAGACCCAGAACTTCGCATTACTATGCCCCAAATGTCGGTTCCAAGGTTCTCTGGTGTGTGCGTCGACTGGCCTGGATACTTTGACGCATTCACTAGCCTTATACACAACAACCACAATCTGAGCAACGTGCAAAGGCTGCATTTTCTCAAGGAGTCCCTGCCTCTGGATCGGGACAATGATATTCGACAAATGCAGTTATCAGATGAAAACTACCAAGTAGCCTGGGGAATGATGTTTAGGAGATATAACCATCCAAGGTTAGTTTTCTCGCATCATATGAACACAATATACGCTCTTCCTAAACTGCAGAAGGATTCGTCCGAGTCGATACGTTCAATGCTAAGCACTGTTAACGTTTGCTTGGCGGCGTTCCGCCGCGTCCAAGCCTTGGATGGGGAGCGTCACCACTGGCTAACGCATTACATAGCTTCAAGGCTACCCAAGGAAACTCATAACGCTTGGGAGCACCATCAAGGGAGCAACTCTACTGTACCTTCATTTAAGGAGCTACAATCATTTTTAAACGATCGTCTGGTCATAATGGATGCGATAGAGAACCGTAACTCGTCGTTCGACTCCAATAATGGCCAAGGCTTACCAGATTCGACCAAGCGTGTTCGAGTACATAACGCTCAGGACCAACAGAGGCGCTCGAACTGTCTATGCCATCACTGTGGAGGACAGCACATCCTACGGCGTTGTCCAGCTTTCCTGGCCTTGGATGCTTACAAACGAAAGGATATAGTTTCGAAGGCGAAGCTATGCAGCAATTGTTTAAGCCGATCTCATGCTTTATCTCGCTGCAACAGTAACAAAGGATGTCAAGTTTGTGGTCAACGTCATCACACCTTGCTTCACTTCCCATCCTCCTCTCAGGCTGAATCGTCAAATCATCCAATTCCAGCAGCTCAACCCGGAAATGCTCTTCAGCCAACTTATGCCGAGCAAAATTCAGGCATAGCATACAACAGTTACTCAGCCATATCTTCTGGTGTTCAAAGGAGGAACATTCTCCTCGCAACCGCTCGGGTCACGGTACGAAACCCGATCAATGGACTTCACGCAGTCGTCAATGCACTCATTGATCAAGGATCAGAAGCAACAATTGTTTCTGAGTATGTGGTGCAGTCGCTTCACTTGAAGAGAGCCAGTACGCGTGCATCAATCGTTGGTGTTGGTCAAGGGAATGGTCATCGTTGCAGATACATGGTTGATTTTGAAGCCTCAAGTATTATCAATCCTAACTTCGTCCTAGACATATCGGCATATGTTCTAAACTCAGTGACTTCACATTTGCCTGCTATCAGCTTCTTGCCTCAGCATTGGAGTCATATCAAAGGACTCCCGTTGGCAGATCCTCATTTTAATCGATCAAAGCGGATTGACCTCATCTTGGGAGCTGACTTGTTGGCGCAAATCTTACTGCCAGAGACGAGAATCGGTTCTTCATGCGAGCCAATAGCTCAAAACACCCAATTTGGATGGATTTTGTCAGGACAAGCAGAAGAAGCCGATACCCGCATACGGTGTCACCAAGCATCTTTGGACACTGAATCGTTGCTCAAAAGGTTTTGTGACGTCGAAGCTGTTCCCGAACGCACCGCTACAACCGAGGAGGATCGCTGGTGTGAAGCCTTCTTTCAAAAGACCCATATACGTCGGGCGGATGGCCGTTATGTGGTACGGCTGCCATTTAAAACCTATTTGGATCCGAGCATGGTTTTAGGAAGATCTCATCAGATGGCACTAAATCGATTCCTACATTTGGAACGACGTCTCTCTATTTTCCCGGAGCGATGGCGGCAATATAAGGAGGAAATAGAAGAGTATTTTACACTTCAACAAATCGCACCTGCAGTGGGCAGTGAAAGTGGTTCTATGCTGCGTGGGAGTTCTGCTCCATGCAAAATTGCTTCTTGTGTATTGCCACACCATGCTGTCTTTAAGGAGGAGCTACACACAACCAAACAGCGGATTGTTTTCGATGCGTCAGCAAAGACTAGCAATGGGAGATCGCTAAATGACATTTTATGGACTGGACCCACTCTGCAAAATGATATGTCGTCAGTCATCATGAATTGGCGAAAATACCGCTACGTTTTCGCCGCGGATATACAAAAGATGTATCGTTGCATAGATGTCCATTCAGAAGACGCGCAATATCAGCGGATTTTATGGCGGGCGGCGGATGGAAGCATCAATACTTATGCATTGTCAACACTCACATTTGGAACAGCTTCCGCGCCGTTCACAGCTATCAGAGTTATTCGACAGTTGGCAGAGGATGAGCGGCAGCACTTTCCGAAGGCAGAGGAGGTCCTTAAGACTGAAATATATGTGGATGACATACTCTCTGGAGGGCATAATATCGAAGATGCAGAAGAGAAGAGGAAGCAAGTCACTGAAATGATAAAATCCGCGCACATGGAATTACGCAAGTGGTCTAGCAACGATTTTAGGCTATTATGTTCGATCCCATTGCAACATCGCTGTTCTCAAACCGATCTTAGCGGGGATGAGAGAGATCCAGTTAAGACTCTGGGCATGTATTGGCTGCCGAAAAAGGACTGTTTTAAATACAAGGTCAACTTTGACCTACCAGAAGGTTCTTCTAAGAGGATCATATTATCCTGCATTGCCAAGTTATTTGACCCTTTGGGTCTCATTGCGCCTGTTATCATCGCTGGAAAGCTGATCCTGAAGGAGGTGACTTCGGCCAAGGTAACGACTACAGGCGGCGCCCAAGCATCATTAGATTGGGACGACAATGTTCCTGAAACGCTCGCCGAGCGTTGGCGTACTTTCCGGGATGGTTTGCGGAGGATTTGTGAAATCAGCATCGAGCGCTGGATCCAGTACACACCGGATTCTGTCTCATCGATGCAGCTCCATGCCTTCTGCGACGGATCCTCCTCATCCTACGCAGCTTCAGTATACCTGAGGGTGGAGCATACCGACGGCTCATGCTACTCGACCCTTCTCATGGCCAAGTCAAAGGTTACACCATCAAAGCCACTAACGATTCCCCGAACGGAATTAAGTGGAGCAGTGTTAGCTATTAAACTTGTGAAGTGGATCACGGCCTCGAATCGCTTGAGCTCTCTTCCAGTGGAAGTTTTTTATTGGACGGACGCTACCATTGTCCTTCATTGGCTGAACGGCGACGTGAACCGATGGAAGACCTTTGTCGCTAATAGAGTAGCCTTCATCACAGACCACTCCACCTCAGCGCAGTGGAACCATGTCGGGACTACGGAGAATCCAGCAGATTGTGCAACGAGAGGGCTTTCACCGGAGGAGCTAAAGGACTTCCAGCTATGGTGGAGAGGACCATCGTGGTTGATACGTGATCGGGCTTGCTGGCCACAAATAGATGTTGGCCCAGTCTGTTTAGAGGATCCCGCCTTGGAAAGGAAACCGGATAAGGTTCATTCTCACCATGCGGCTGCCGTTCCCGATTTTGTTGAACGATTTTCAACCTACACCCAGACCGTACGCGTCATTGCTTACGCTTTGCGCTTCATGAACAACGCAAGCGTTAATAAGAAAAGGATGTCGGGACCATTATCCATTCTGGAGCTTGACTGCGCGTTAAGGGCAGTGGTACGAATCGTTCAGAGGCAGTCGTTCTCAGAAGATATATCAGCAGTGAGACGTTCGAAACCACTACCATCCCGGAGCAGGCTTGTAAGCCTAACACCATTCTTATCGGAGGACATTCTGAGAGTAAGAGGGCGATTACGGCACTCTAATTTGTCTCACGAGCGTAAGCACCCGATCATCTTACCAAGTAATCACCACTTCACGAATTTGGTCATTAGGCATTCACATTACCAAACACTGCATGGAGGTGCCCAACTTACTTTGGCACACACACGGCAACACTTTTGGATAGTCGCAGGAAGGCAGGCGGTTCGTCGAGTGTTGAAGAAATGCGTACAATGCTTTCGAGTGAAGCCAACCGGTACGACGCAACTCATGGGAGACTTACCGCTGCATCGAGTCAACCCACCAAATCGACCATTTATTGCCACTGGGGTGGACTACACCGGTGCCATAGAGCTCAAGGCTGCACGTCTTCGGGGGACAAGCTTTTACAAAGGCTACATCGCGATTTTTATCTGTCTGGCTACGAAGGCGGTGCACTTGGAGGCAGTTACTGGTCTCAACACAGAACATTTCTTACTAGCCCTAGACCGCTTCAGTGGACGACGTGGCACAGTGCATCACCTTTACAGCGACAATGGAACTAATTTTGTCGGAGCAGACAACGTGCTTAAGGCTCTTTACAAGGACTTCGATCAACTGATCGCTCCAAAACTGGCTGCACAAAGGACAACGTGGCATTTTAATCCCCCTCATTCGCCGAATTTTGGAGGGCTATGGGAAGCCAACGTGAAATCCGTTAAGCACCATTTAAAGCGCGTTGTTGCTGATCGACGACTAACGTACGAAGAGTTATCAACAGTTCTTATCAATATTGAGTCCTGTCTCAATTCCCGACCCCTTTGTCCGCTCACAGCTGATGTTGACGACTTAGAAGCATTGACTCCAGCACATTTCTTAATCGGAGATTCAATGTTCGCACCGCCGGAGTACCGTCCCCAAGCACGGTCATTTAAGGAACAATTTTTGCTTCATCAAACAATGCTGCGCCATTTTTGGAAGGCTTGGAGTCGCGACTGGCTTGCTCATCTTCAGCAACGCCCAAAATGGAACCAGGAAAGCGATAACATCAAGCTGAATGAGCTCGTGCTTGTTAAAGACGATCGTTACCCGCCGTCGCAATGGCTTCTTGGTCGAGTTATCGACTTGCACCCAGGACAGGATTCGTTAGTCCGCGTTGTAACGCTTAAAACTAAAACAGGCCAGTTGAAGCGATCAGTATCGAAACTCTGTAAACTTCCCATTCAAGACTAGACCTTCTGACAGAATCACGACGGACCCTTTGACCGGAACAAGCAAGGACATTTCATGCTAGTTTTAGCATTGGCGGGCGGCATGTTCGGTTTTGCTTGTCCCAAAGTTATTGGACGTTTTTATAATTATTTGTTCCACTGTACATGCTTACTCTATAACGGGTAAATGCGCGGGAGAGCTTTCGAACAGAGGTAATGGGAGATAAGAAAACGAGCAAACACTAAAAATCTTACAAGAACACCGATCGGACGTCAATTTGTCGCGGATAGTTATTTTCTTATGTATATGCATTTTGTCAAGAATAAAGTGAACAAAACTAATTATATTTGCGTCGGAACCTCTCTTACAATGACCTCAAATTAATATAGAGGACACAACGTTACACCGCCTGCATCATCGTTGGTCTCGCTAGTGTCGAAACACTTGTGCCTCGGCCAGCGAATGAAAGGCCTGCCTGCCTCTGTTGAAAATATAGAGGGATAGTACTGCCTGTAGCTGTAGTAGCCGCTGAATAAACCTATTAGCGCGCCCACTGTAATGTCCTGCCAATGATGATGATAGTCGCAGGTGCGACTAACAGCCACCAAGGCGGCAAAGATTAGAGGAAGTATAGACACGCATGGACGCCAAGTTTGTCCGCGTCCGCGTGCATCGAAAGCCTTCAATTTGGCACCCACATAGAAGGCAACAAATCCAAAGCTGGCAAAAGCAACTGGAAAGGAATTATATGAACATTAATTATGATCATAGTTTTGTTAAATCTTTTAGTTGACTCACACGACGAATGACCGCTGGGAAAGCTCTTGCGTCCCTCGTTTATGTCACTTGGATTCCCAGTGCAATTAAAATCAAGAAGGGAACTGCCCATTGTGTTGCTGGTTTCGTTTAACACCATGACACCATCGGGAAAGCAACGATAAAAGAAATCGGGACGCGGTCTTCCCACTGTAATCTTCAAGAGACTCGTCGGTATGCTGTTCATGCAAACCGCCAGTGTCCACGCCCAGCTGGCAGCTCGAAAGTCCCGGCGATCCCTGGTGAAGGCATAGAAAACCGCTGTAATAAATAGCGGCACAGCAATGACCAGCAACAACAGGTCACTGCCGCGCACAATATCAGGTTTGCGTGGATTCTTGTAAAGCCACAGTTCCTCGGCGTGTATTTCCCGCTTAAACGAAGACATCGTTTCGAGTTTGCTGCAAAAATAAACAAAGATATATTTGTTTTGTTTTATTATATTGCTAGATTCTTCACTTACATAAACACCACCACAATCGCAATGCGTATAACCACATCGACCAAGTCGCTCAATCTCTTGAAACTGCTGGCGACAGGCAACTCCTTCTGCTGTTCCTGTTCCTGGTCCTGGTCCGGGTCCGTATCTTTACCCAGCGACAGTTCGTTACGCCACATTTCGTTGTTCTGGGACATATCCTCGGCAGTACTTTCGCCAAGGCTACTGCGATGCGAGCTTGATTTGTTCGGCGTTGTTGACATTTTGGTCACTTGGGTATTGTCAATGGTTTTACTCTGGTCGGTACTTCTTGATTTCCCAGATGTCTAAATAATTGATAAGATAATAATTGGAAATGTCATAATGAGTGGAGGTTTGTGTGTCTGTTATCTTTATAAGCTTTAAATATGTGTGTGATTGCCGCGATTAGCCTCCGCATATATACATACTATATGTCTGTATAATATCTAAATGTATTTCCACAAGTTAATTATTCTGCTATTCGTAGGTACTATATCCATGTATAATTTCCGTGCCCACGTTAATGTCTCGGTTCACATTATAATGTGATTTTTTATTATTTTGCAATGCAATTATGAGGTTGACAAATCTAACACACACACACAAGCATTTGCAGTTTCTCTGGCTTGAGATTTCACTTTAGCGAACACACACTGTACTATAATTATCTTTGATATTTAGCCAAGGCGCAGCTCAGTTTGCTATTAATATTGGATAAGTTAAGTTGCAAGCACAACAAGCACACCTAATATCAAATATCAATAAATTTGCAGCACCTGCGCTTCAGTCGACCAAGTCTGTTGAGTTTCGTCACCGTTGTCGTTGCCGGGTTTGTTGCTATTGTTTTCGTTGTTGTTATTGTTCAAATTGTTTCCGCATTTTCGGCTACGTAAATCCGAGTCGAAGCCATGATGACTATTTTGCATTATCAAATGCTTTGCAAATAGAACTTCAACTTTGGAACTGTTCACAGTTTTGATTTACAGCCACGTTACGGAATTTCGTTTGTATCTCGACTTTTATACACTCAAACTGTATCTCATAGTATTGTTTTTCAAACTAACTACTACTTGCTAATTACTCCGGGTTTTTATAAACTTTCTCTAATCTGCAATCGCTATGGTAATGTAAGTGCTCATCTCAGAATTCAGCACCGAAATCTCTATTCCCTTCTTGCAAATTTTGTTGCATTTTGATGATTTTTTAATTATAAAATAATAAATACATTTAAAATGTAACTACATATATTAAGAGTACATAATTTTCTTATATATAAATGTTACATATTTCGAATGACGTCGTAAATACCCAAAGGGCTTTTGAAGGGGACAATCACTTGCATCTGTTTACCAAAATATGTATGTGTTAACAGTAGTGCTGGCAATTTTAGTTCACTTGAGCCACTCGACTTTTGTCGAACTATTACTAAAACTATGTTAAATTTTGTAATGAAGGCACTAAAAAATTTGTTTAAATTATTATGAATAGTTTCATACAAACCCTTTACTGTTTGTATTTGATCGTTGCATAAGTATACGTACAAATATTATCGTTCGTAACCTATTAAGATTTTATTTCATCGATTTCATTTTCTTAAACAGCCACGCAGCTAAACAAGCAGCCACGGGTAAACAAATAAAACACCTGTGATTGTCGACAACAGTTCCAAATGGAACTACACATCCCTAACAGCCGCTTAACAGTTTTATCAATATTAAACTTATCAATGTAACTTAACAGTAATGATACAACGCGTTGCCAACCATTTAGTGGTAGCGAACAGGGCTGTTATTAATCATATGATATAAATATTGTTTTCATTTGCAAAACACGATTTCTAAAAACGTTAAAAATGACTGTCGAAAAAACGAAAGTTGAAAGGAACGCTGCTGGAGAATTACTGGATTCCCTGTATTTGGACATGTTTCATCTAATCGAAGCACACACCCAATCTCGCATCGACATCGAGCGTACGACATCAAGTGGTGCCATACTCCTGGCGCGGACTAAGTTCCAGCAAGGTGGTCAGTCCTTATCTACAGCACAGATACCGACGGAAAACAGTGCAGAATTTAATGCTCTGTGCCGAGTTGTTTATGCCGAAGGCACAGAAAATAAAATCATCACAGACATCACTGCTAAAAGACAACCTGTAGACAAGGAGAACGGCTATGTAGACCCTTTGCAATGGTTTAGCGTACTGCCCCCTATGAGTTTGCGGAACGCTGTTGAAAAATTTAAAAAATCCATTGAATTAATTGCCGAGAGTACAAATCTACAACGGGAACTCAACAAAGTATTGAACAGCATTAACAGGCTAAGGAGATCTGAAGTCTTGAAGGCATAACTGGCAATCGTACTGCATATTTAACAAATGTATAAGAATAAATAAGCATAAAGTTGAGAATAAAACAAAGTTAATAAATATGTTTAAAATTAGCATCGTTTGCTTATCGATTTTTACAATTACTTATAATCGATAACTTAATTGGTTAGAACATTGAAAATAACAAGTGGACAGTCCTGTCAGATGTTTTCAGCTTATTTTCACTTAATTCTCAATAAGTGGACAGTCCAGTGGCTCATCATATTCTATCTGGCAAAAGAATCGATATATATATGTGCGTATATATATGTATATATAACCTTTAGAGTAAGTAATCAATAATTGCTACAAAGCAAATGCGCAGAATAAGTATCAAAAGAGCATAGGAATCAAACTGCAGATTAAATTATAGAACATGCAAATTATGAATAATAGAGGCGTACCGCCCAATAGATAACAGTGTTCACGTTCGCTCATAAAGTCGCAGCAGACAGCTAGCTGGGCCCAACAACGACAACAACGCGCGCCTTTGTTGCTGTTGTGATTGCTGCCAGTTGAGGGAGACATTCACCGTTACCCCTCCCAAAATAACACGCAACCATACGTGTCCCTCCTCATCTGAAGCTCAGCCATGAACAACGCTCAGCCAAACGGGAGTACATCGCAGCAGCCATTGCTACAGCTAGAGGATGAGGTGGATCTCATTGGCGACTTTGTCAAACAGCAGCCACAACAAACTGCAACCGCAACGAATAACAATCAACAGCTGTCCCCGCTATTGAATGGCTTCGAAGTGAACGGCATTAACCAGTTGACAACTCAGGTTGAGGTGAGTCTTGTGCAGCAGAAAACAAGCATCAATCCCCATGAATCTTTGTGTACTCTCTTCTGTCCACAGATAAATACCATAGGCGTTCATGGCAAGCCTGGAAAACGCAGATCAAAACGAAAAGTGAAGCGAAATAGAGATCAGAATCTACTATCAATGGACGATGAAGATGATGATGATGATAATGTTGCTGCTGCTGCTGTTGCCGATGTTAGTGCTGGTGGCGACGACGGAGAAACAGTTGATCTATTTGTGGCACCTAAAAAGCAACCGCAAGAGAAGCAACTGTTAATGCTGCACGACGTTGACGATGACAACGACGATGAAGATGGGGATGACGAAGAAGAAGTCTTACTGCAGAAGAATCCGCCTGTCCTTCGCAATGGCAATACAAAGTCCAAACACTCTGGAGAGAGCAGTGAGAGCGTGAGCGGCAGATCGAGCAGAACGTCACAGCAACCGCCGCTAGTGATTAGTCACATTGCAACAGCTACACCAACACGTCGCGCAGCGACAGCATCGTCATCAACATCGCCACTGAAAGCATCGACACGATTGCCACACGAGGAGGCCGACGATATTTGTCTGGTGCCAGAAATCGATTTCGAGGGCATGTCCACGGACGCCGGAAGCGATAATCGAGAGTCGCAGCCTCTTTTAGGCGGTGGCGGCGGAGGCGGGGGAAGCCACAGTCGGATTAGTGATCTGCTGGGCGGCCTAGGACGCGGACATGATCATGTTGACCTCGTGTCAAACACATTTGGTGGTAAGTTTTCGTACATTTGAACATTTGCACATTCCAAACTTCCCAAGTTTTACAACAGCTCATGTAGGGCTTCCCAAGATAGCGATGTGTATGTGCATGTCTCTCTGTGTGTGTGTGTGTTCGTTTTAGAGGAGGTATATATATGTATGTACATGTGTTGATAAGCTCTTTTATTTCTCTTATTTGCAAAGACTTTTCCAGTTTTGTATTTAATCGTTTTATAACATCGTTGTATCAACGTTGTTATCATAATCCCTTTGAAAACTGGGTTAGGTTGTTAAATAGATATAACCACTAGATACCCCTTAGATGGCACACTACTATATCTGCAGTATTTTATAGGGTATATCAGAGTGCACACGTACTCATGAGAGCATTATATTTGCAGAGAGAGAGACAGAGAGAGAGTGTAAATAAAATTATGTCGACAATGAATGTAATTTTTCGCATTCATAAGTAGATACTTATATAAACTTATAGATACTTACATATATATCAAAGTAGTTGGAATTTCCCTCGATTTAAACTGAAGGCACATTGAATCATAGTTTGTTCAAATCATCACACTCAAAGCTGATTCAATTTCCGTTTAAAGTATAGAAATATATTCGTAATTGTGGGTACATATAAACCTAATTACAATGTGCGTTATAAACAAATATATATATACATACATGCACATATCAGAGAACTGCATGAATGTATTCAAACCGGCAAATGAATGAAAATGCGTTCCCCCTTTTAAGTTCAGTGTGGTCTGTGTTGACAGCCAGTGTACTCATTCATTTCAATAGTGTACAGTAAAAAATGAGTACAGAATTCTATACATATCTATAGAATAGAGCTATAAGAGCGGAACGTGTTTGTTTATTATCGCACTTGAGATTCCCTTCAAAATTATTCTAGGTAGTAGGAACAATATTCCCAATTATTTTTAAAATTTAATGTGCCTTGTGGATCACATTCCACTCACTATCATTCATTCATTATCTAAATTTATGTAAACATGGGAGTGGAAAGTGTCCTGCAATTGATGGTTACCTAAGGGACTCTCGAATAAAATCGAATCGTGAATCACATAAAATGTGCAACAATGGTGAAGAATAAGCATACCAAACATGCAGAACAGCGAACCGTCCAAACTAAAGTTTCTCCAGAGAGTTCAGACTGGGATTGTAAAATTATACCTCTTAGAGAACCAATCAAGGAAATTGTATCGGAATCCGATGACTCCGCGGATTATGAGCCATATCATTGTCATTGCTGTAGCAAGAACTGTCATAATTTAAAAAAAGATTTCCTTACACCTCCAGGAGAGGAAGAGGATCCACCTATAATCTACCAGCCTAAAATCACGTCGGTTGAATCGATCGAGTCAGAAGTACAATTTGCTGCGCCAAAGTGCCAATGTGCCAATTGTGCGTTGAAGAACATGTGTAAGTCGCGGCAATGTTGGCAATAAGTGGGTCGTTGCAGCATATCAAAACACTTTAGATATGCAAATGTGGCTTTTATTGTGTCTACCCTCTAGAAAGTCACATCACTTTTAATCGAAATGCCGCACTCGTGGGGGGCAAGTCGCGACAACTTTATACAGCACATTTTTACCATTAACCAGGACCAGGACCAGGGCGACTTCAATGATCACTTTGAGTTCACAGGTAGTGGAAAGTGTAGTGAGAGGTGTCTTTAATTACGAGTCCTTGAATCTGTATCGATATCTGAGTAATCAATACGTTGTTTGCCACGTTCAAGTACGTTTCGATTCTTGTGTATCTCTATGTATGTATATGTGGCATTTCAATGTGTATTGCCAGCTATTTTTATCAACAGCTGTCACGCCAAGCCTGAGACCTCATTGGGACTCAGAATCGTCGTTTTTTCTTTGTTCTTTGCATCAATTATTCAAAGATTTTCATTTTGATTTCCTTCCGAATTCAAAGAACAATTTGCAGTTTGATTTTAGGCCCTACACAGAACATGCGCATTTTTGTGTTACGCACAAATTTCATTAGTAAATCATCCGAAAATAAAGACAAATATAATGTGCTAACTTGTTCACTCCTTATTACAGATGATCCCCTCTTCTCAGAGATTGTGGCACAAGCAGAGTATGCCATCGAGCAGGGTATACTACCCGAGAGGATCTATCAGGGCAGCAGTGGCTCCTACTTTGTCAAAGATATAACGAATGTAAGTTCATTAAATATACTTAAACTGAATCATATATTTGTTGCACTGCGCATAGTCCTGGGTATCATAAGTCTATACCATAAGTCTATACCAAACAGTGCATAAAACAAAGATTTAAGTAAACGGGGAAGTCTTGTAATTAAGTTTGTATTTGCAAGACTTTTGGTTTAACTTGAAACAGTATTTAATTTCAACTAACTTGAACTGTTAAAAGAAAAAAACAGAATTTGACTGCATAATTTTGAATTATCTACGTAGAAACGGTGTATTGCGGTCTTTAAGCCCAAAGATGAGGAGCCCTATGGCAGACTGAATCCCAAGTGGACCAAATGGATGCACAAACTATGCTGTCCTTGCTGTTTCGGACGAGCCTGTTTGATACCAAACCAAGGGTAAGTCAAGAAATATATAATATAAAATATATGTATATGTAATTAATCATTGGGTCTTATAGCTATCTGTCCGAAGCTGGGGCCAGCTTGGTTGATCGAAAGCTGAACTTGAATGTGGTACCAAAGACGCGTGTAGTACGACTGGTGGCTGAGAGTTTTAATTATGCGCGCATTGATCGTCAGAAGGCAAAGTTCAAGAAGCGTATCAAGGAGCATATTCCATCGGCGCACTTTAATCGCATGAGCCTGCCGCTAAAGGTGAGATGACATTCCACAGAAATTGATATATTTATATTAACATTATTGTTTTCAGACCGGATCCTTTCAGTTGTTTGTTGAAGGCTACAAAGATGCTGATTACTGGTTGCGTCGCTTTGACAACGAGCCCTTGTCTCCAGCACTATCGAAATCATTTCAGTTGCAATTCGAACGGCTTGTTGTCTTGGATTACATTATTCGCAATACAGACCGGGGCAACGATAACTGGCTGATCAAATATGTAGCTCCAAAAGTGATAGGCGAAGTGGGTGGAACCGGTGGCAAGAGCATGTCTCTAGGGGTTAAACATCTAGTTAATCCAATTGCTGAAATGAATGAGCCGACCGTATCGATAGTAAATGAACGTGCAGTTGCCGGTGGTCAACCTTCGCCTACTTCAATGGGCATTATCGAAACTGGCAGAACACCAAGTAGCAGTCTATCCAGTGATGAAGAGGAAACAACTAAAAAACAATCGGACCCTAGTTGGAAAGTAATAGATTCATCAACAATTAAGATCGCCGCCATTGATAATGGGCTGGCATTTCCCTTTAAGCATCCGGACTCGTGGCGAGCCTATCCCTATCATTGGGCTTGGCTGCCACAGGCCAAGCTACCGTTCAGTGATGACATCAAGGATCAGGTTCTGCCACAGCTGTCAGATATGAATTTCGTTGAGGAAATATGCACAGAATTGCTGTATTTGTTTCAACAGGATCGCGGTTTCGATAAGCGACTCTTCGAAAGACAAATGTCCGTTATGCGTGGCCAGATTTTAAATTTAACCCAAGCGCTACGGGACGGCAAATCCCCTGTACAGTTGGTTCAGATGCCAGCCGTTGTTGTTGAACGGTAAGCATAAAGAGTTTTACTAATTGAATATTATAATGTTCTATATTTTCCATTTTATTTCCTTTTATAGTTCTAGCGGCAGTCGGTTTTTCTCTTTTACGCAGCGCTTCCAAAACAAGAGTCCCTTCTTTTCTTGGTGGTATGTGTTTAACACTTTGCTACATGCACTTTACATCTCTTACTCTAATTTACTCTTTCAGTTAATTGGCTATTGCATTCTGCGCTCTCACATTACCCACCAAATCTCGTGGTTCTGGTCCCAAGTCATTCGTCGGCTACCTATATGCATTGTTGTTACATATACTACATAAATCAGCAAATAGCTATTAGTGTAATCCCCCAAAATGAAATTGATTTTTGTTAAATTTGTTGTTTTTGGCAAACAAGTCGTTGAAATCGCTTGATATTTATTTACTTACATTCACACATCATGTACGTGTTAATCAGGTTACATACACCATATACATATACATATATATATATACAAATGCCTATATATGTATACACATTTTGATTTTGTCAATTGTTTAATAGTCAATTGTTTAAATTCAGATATACGAGCGAAAATCGAAACATTATTCATTCCAAAATTCGAAGCTCTCATGCTCTTTCATTATTTTGTTCACATTTGTATTATTTATACCTAAACATATCAGTGTGAAATTTTTAAGAGCAGCTTTAAATCAAAGCTGAATTCACATTGCTGCAGGCACTGGGGTTCAGTGATTATAATTATCTTACCTCCTCCCCCCCCTCCCAACATATTCATTGTGAATATCATTAACAAATACTATTTATCAGTTAACACTCCTATTAATGTTAAGCGTAAGCTAAAAAGCGAGTGTAACTATGTCAACTAGTGGAAACAAAAATATATATGAAATAGATATGAAATTAGATATAAATATTTACATATATATATGATTGGATGTGCATAAACGAGAAACAATAAAAATCAAATATGCCTTGTATTTAATGTTGAAACAATGTAGTACAATATGCATTTAAAATATGATTTTTTTATTGGGAATGTCACTGGACATTTAGCCATAACAACTTATGAACTTAAGAAAGTATAGAATAGAATAAAAGCTATATGAATGAAAGCAAATCATCTGAAGCATCGGATGTCAATCTGCTTACAGGCTTCATGGCTGGAGATTCGAAGCATATGTTTTCAGTCTTTATATCTGTATTTTGTATATTGCTTGACTCATTAGTCGGGGTCTCGCAGTTTTCCACATCAACTGCGCTGATAGTGACATCCTCTTGCAAGGGGCTTAATATCATATCGGCAGTTTCGCCTTCGAGTGAAGGCAACTTTCGTTGGGGTGTTGTTAAAAACGTTGTTATTGATGGTTGGTAGTTTTTGCTTAGCATGCCCAGGTTTCCCTTATACTGATACCACTTGACTGGTACTTTGGGCGTCACACAGAGATCCCGGCCAATGGGAACTGTGCTGATCACATTTTTGGGCTTGAGAAATCGTACAAAACGTTCTAACTCTTTGTAGCTAGAATGCTCTGAATATTCCACGCCTATCACACTAATACGTTTGCCATATGAGGGCTTTGAATTTTTCTCCCAGCCACTGGGACGTATTCCAACCAACATATCATACTGGTCCTCAAACGGTTTGAAGTATTGATCAAGTTGCTGTGCAGAAAAATATTAGATTCTATTATTTAAAGTTATTATATTAGCAATTGCAATTCACATACCGGATAACTTATCTTTCCCATGTTGATCAAATGCAGATTGGCATCCTGAGGATTATCGCAGATTCTGACTTGTACCTCTGGCCAGTTAAGACAATCAATGACCTTGCGACGATGTGGCTCTGTCCATATGCGAAGATCAAATCTCTCGGCGACTGCTAACCACAACTTTTCCTTACCGACCAAGTAGGTGCCGCATACGTGGAGAATCCGCTTGCTAATGTTCTTCTCGTGGAACTGTTGCAGCAGGTAGCAAATGCTATCAATGCTATCGCTCTGATGACAAAAATCATAGTTTTCCGATAGATACGTTGTGTCCAGGTAAAGTATATCAATATTCGAATGATTCCAGAACACCGGAAGCGACTCCATTTCAAAGCTAGCACGAAAATCCCCAACGTGCAATATGCACTTCCCAGTGCTGAACTTGAAGAGCAGCATAATTGCACCGGGACAGCTTTAAATTTCAATAAGAGATTAGTGAGTTGTTTTTGATTAGATTAGTCACACTTACTGATTAGCGTCTATCGCTGTAATTTCAATGTCATTCACTGTAATGGTTTCATCCACATCTATTTCATGCAGATACTGTTCATCAATGGGTATAAAAGTGCGCACCAGACTCGCTGTTATTGGGCTCATGTATAGGGGATGGGCAAACTTCCGGGTTAGGCCAATATAGTGATCGGCATGATAATGACTTAAGAAGTAATGTGTCGCATTTGGAATATCGCCGAACTGGAACCCATCCACAACGAACGTCGTACCCTCCACAACCTTGTAAGCTGGACATATTTTGCGTTTTCTCTGTTTAGGTACGTTTTCCTTTGACGGAGTTTCTGTGGGTGCTTTAGTGCGCAGATTATGACGAGGCGTTGTTTCCACACTTATCGATTCAGGCTGACTTGGTGTTAATATACCGAGTACAGGCGAGTCAGACTCCACGAAGGGTTTTTCCCTTTTTATTTCCCCTTCATCATCGGAGCATAAATCAATGACATCATCGACAACTGGACTGCATTTCACCTTGCGATTAGGCTGTATTCGACTTCGAGTGGGTTTCGTTTTCTTTTCATCAAATCCAGAAGTGGTTGTGGTCGTTGTAGTGGTTTCTGATGCTTCTTCGAACAATCTCTTGCGACCTTTACGAGGCGTCCTGCGCGTTTTTGTCTTATTGTGAGCACTTTTTTCGATTGTATCCACTTTATAACTTTTTGTACCACTTTTGAAGAAGGAATCAATGCGAAGTTGCCCCGGCAGTGGTTCTTTTTTACCAGTGCGCTTAACCACTGTGCTACTAATTATAATTTGTTGATCGGACTCTGTTTTGGCGTTCTTTCTTTTTCTTGTTGTTGTTGCTGCGCGTGTTCGCGCCAATTTTTTGTTCTCCGGTGTCTTTTTGGTCACTGTGCTCGTTTTTGAAATCACACTTTCTTCATCATTAGTGTCAATAAGTAAATCAGTTAAACTTCTAAGTTGAATTTTTCCAACATTTGTGGTGGACATAGTTGTTTATGAAATACTCTATAACCTGTTGTGGCTTTATTACGGTGTTTTAGGAAACTCTTTCTTAGAATAAATCGATATTTACTTAGCGATAGGTTTGGAAATTGTGGTGGTAAGCCGACAATTAAATCGATAAATCAATGGGAACTTTTGAATTTAAATAAAGAAATTATTTTAATACATTTAACGTACAGTAAATATTAAGTGAAGGACAATTTGAATCAATTGAGAATCTAATCCATGGACGCCAACTCTTCCGAAAATTTCTCTTCATCGACCTCTTGAACCACATTACCCTTAATGCGCTCTATAATGACAACATCGCACAAGGATGGTCCGAGAAAACCATAAATTTTTGTATATTCCTCGTGAACGTCAGGAGGCTCATGAACGATCCTTAGAATGGGAGCCATCATCTTTAGCAATCTGTGACGTATATATATCGAAGCTTGCCGATTTAAATGCTGATCGGCGTCATTATTGTTAAGAAATGGTTCGATTCGCTCAGATATAGAAGATATGTGCGGCAGGACGCAACCACGGATTGCATATTTTCCCATTTTGGATAAGCCAATAAGACAGCCATAAATCGTTGTTAAATGTGGAGATGAAAGGCCCTCCTCGTAAACTCTACAAAGTAATAAACTAGTATAATTAAGGAGCGAGGAAGAAGTTTTCTACATACAAACCTAATAATTCTTGGTAAAATACTGCTATCTCGGATATAGAAATTATTTACCAACTTCTGTATAATACTGCTTGTGTATTCTCGCAATGCCCAATGGTTCTGAGCTGCTGGAAAGGAGCATAGTTGGCGAGTAACCGTGCATGACATAATCGCCGGTATCAAAAGATGCATCTGAAATTCGTGCATTAACAAACATACATTACTTATGTTTATATATTTACATTGTAGCATTATATCTATATTATTGTATTTATAATATATACGAATAAGCTTTATCGCTGTTAACGATTAATCGATGTTAGAAGATAAGCTTAGAAGTTCCGATAGTTGTTCTTATATTTTGGAATCATCGTGTAATTAGAACAATAGAACAATAGTTAAGGCAATCGTTATCGAAGATCGAAATACATTGAATACGAGAATCGCGGAAATAAAGCTATTGAATTATTGAAAACATATAAGAATTTCGTGCAACAACATATATTTTAAAGGGTTTACAAATGGTGTGGTACTGTGACCAGAGCCAATCTTTCTACATTTTAGTTCCTCCCTAGCCAGGCAAAAGCAGTTCTGCTTCTCTAATGAAGCAGAGCAGATCCTTCAATGAAGAGTTAACTACGGTTACCATGTGCAGATGTGTTTTCCTCATCCATCCGCGACTGGACAATCGCAGATAATGTGTTTGGTAGTTTCGTTGTCTTCTTTTCAGAGTCTACACTTGGTATCGGAAGACAGATGAATCTTAGCTAGCTGATAGTGCACAGTGGTTGCAGGCAACTGAGGTTGCCAACAAGAAGATGAGATGGACAAACTGGTTATTCACTTAGCCAAAGGATTGGTAAGCTCCTTGGCATGCGCCATCAATAGTTCGAGTGAAAAGCGATGTGCATACTTACGAAATTTTGAAGTCTTAAGTTGGGGTTGCTCAGCAGACCTTGCACCATGCGCATCAGATAGAGCAGAATGGCAAAGTTATGCTGCACCACATTGACTTTCACGGACTCGGCAATGAATAGACTCAACTTGGGCAGCATCTGCTGCAGCGATGAGTCTGTGCCAATTCGGTGTAGTGCGTTTCGTCGTAATGCCTCGGATGATCCCATGCAGCTTTCTGTGATCAGCAAATAAAACCTTTGCTGCTCCTTTGACAATGGAAACTTCTTATTTGCCATTAACTGTACCCTCTCGCACTTTTTAAATTGACATGCGGCGTTTATTGGTCTTTCCAACTTGTCTTCATACGGTGATTCTGGTCGCTGAGGCTTCTCATCCAATGTTTGTCGTATTTTCGGTTTAGCGAGATTCTTGCGTGATACATTTTCGCCTTCTTCATCGGTCTCGGGCCAATCATAGTCAAATTGAAGTATATCCAAACACACATTGTTGGCCTGTGTGGCGAAGAGCAGATGCTCGAGCCTAATCACTGAGCATCTGGTGCGTCGGGCATACTTGAAGGCGTCCCCAATAAGATTGGTAATATTATCGCGTACATCATGTGACAAACTGTGAATTATGGTATCAGTTAAGGTCTGGTTTATGCACTCCTTGGAAATGGCCTGCAATGATGTTCTTGATATACTTGCATTCGTATCCATAGTTGAATTTATTGCAAGTTTAAATAATGACTTGAACCAAAATTTGAGAGATTATAATAGGAGAGAAGATAATCCTCTTTGACAAATCAAAAGTGACATTGTAAATTAAGCAAGAGTTGTTTGACTTATTGTATTTCATGCGAAATAGAAACTGCTTTAATAAATACTCATAAAATACATCCATTATTTTATTGATTCTCGTTCAAACTATTATTTACTTTTATGTAATTTGAATAGAAACACTTGAATTTATAGTATAGGGTAACTTGTTGTCATTATCAATAAATTAAGCTAAGAATAGTGGTATATCCATAATCGGTATATAATAAAACCGAGAATCATTATAACGACTAGCACCTTCCATAGATAATGCAGTCAAGAGCGCAAATCCGTTAGGGGCACATACATGACTCCCATCAGGCGGGTCATCTCCACTTTGCCGTTGGCATCCTTGTCGTACTGAAATTATTTGGCGATTATTATTATTTTTTAATAAATAAATAATATTCAACTTATGCTTCTTCACCTGCTGCATATACTGGGAACCACCTTCTGGGCCAACGGGCACTATAAGGCGTCCGCCCTTAGCAAGTTGCTTTATTAGCTCGACAGGCTCTGTGGGGGCAGCTGCGCCGACGTGTATGGCATCGTAAGGAGCATGATCTGTATGACCTTTGCGACCATCTCCTTCTACAATGTGCATCACTCCCGAGTCCAGCATGTTACTATCATCGGCATTAAGATTTGCCTTACTTAAGGCCACCAGCGAAGACTGATGCTCAATGCCAACGACTCGAGTGTTGGGATTGTTGCCTTTGGCCATTATGTATCGATAAAAGCAGGCAGTTAGGTACCCAGAGCCTGAACCTACATCAAGCACATGTGCGCCGGGCTTTAATTGATCCCGCAGATATTCCAAAGCAAAGGCGTGCTAATTCAAAAGTGAAAATGTCAATAAAATATGTTCCTTTTTATAAGGAACGTAAAATATACAATACCATGTGTGGTGCACTGATAGTTACGCCGCCGCCAATAGGTTGAGGTGCATCCATATACGGATTACGAGGACAGTAGTGACTACGATCTGTAGCTATCATAGCACTTGCCACAGAATCTGTGGCAATGACGCCGTAATCTATTCAAAACACATACATATGCATGTATTCAGGTACTTCAAATAGGTGCACTTGTTGGACTCTCACCTCGTAACTGACGTATTAGATCCGCATTATTGGCACCTACTGATCGCCAGGCCATGCTGTATGCGCGTAGAAGCAGGCCTACTGTTAATATCTTAACAATACTTATATTTTTCAGGTTTGGGTCTTCTTTTGTTTGGATATGGCAAATCTTCTTGTTTTTGCTTGTAGCAGCTGAAAAACAGCTGGATGACAGTGTTACCAGCCTTGACACTTTTAAATTTTTATTTTGAATCTTAAATACCGAAAATGACAAAGTTCGAAAAACAAACCACATGATACTACTAAGTTAAATGTATACGTGTAATATAAAAATCATAAACCTAATTTTGTTAATTTAGACAAGTCTTAAAATACATGGTTCCAAGTTTGGTTTTGGTATTTTATTCGATTAGATCTATCGATATTACAGACAGAAACCCACGATACCCAGACAATTATTGGGCACGATTGCAGTTTCCGGGGCGCCAAAATCTGACGATTGGTTCTTATAGATCTAGTCGAGATAAGACGAAAATACTATGTACAAATTTTCCATTTTCAGCTTATTTAAGGAGATAAAGCCTCTGATAAGTCCCGATTTCCCATACAAATTTTGAGATGCAATGACCAGGTTTCAATCAGTAAAATCAGCCATATTTTGATGCATGACTATGGACACACTGTGTTAACATACAACTGGCATTTTGGTAATTCCGTGTTTATAAATATTACAAAGAACAGTTTTAATCATTATCAGGATTAATTTATAAAGTATTATCATAATTTAATAAAGTATTATCATTGTAGAGGAGGATTATATTTGCCTTGTCATTAGCTCTATGAAATAGGTCTTTGTGGCGATGCGATTAGTTTTGCCATTTGCGCTGCGCTTTAATTGATCTACAATAAGAGCGCCGCCATGCAAATGCTTGTATTGCGCGGTAATCTTCTGCTGAACGTAGTCTACCACATCTTGGGCGCTTATTTCGTAGTCTGACCTCTTCACCACAGCTGCAGCTGCTGCATCGCCATTAAACAGATCATCGGTACCGAAGACACAGACTTCTGCGATGCCAGGCATTTGGGAAATAACCTCTTCAATCTCGCGTGGTACATACGCCAGGTTCTGATACCAGAGCTGGTCCCTCTTCCTATCTACAATATAGAGAAAGCCATCTTCGTCTATGTACGTAGCCCAAGTCGCCGGTAATAAACCAATTTCCAGCCTCACGTGCCTTCTGGGTTTCCTCACTATTCTTATAGTATCCAGCCCAATATAAATCCGAGTAAACGTATAGCTCTCCCACCTGGTTAGGTCCTAGAGCTTTACCCTGATCATTAACTACCTTCAATTTATAACCTTTCCGAAGACGGCCAACCGAGTTGAGTTTTTCATTAAAGTTCCAGTTAGCGCACACAAATCCCAACTCAGTAGTGCCATATGAGTTTATCAGACATCCCTTTTGAATACGATTCCGTAATTGTTTTTGAATCTTATCGCTGCATGCACTTCCACCGATAATATAGTAGCTGATGCTGTCGAAATTGGTTGTCTCAAATTCGGGGCAGTAGACCATCGATGCCAAGTGCGGAGGTGTTTGTGTTATCCATGTGACTTGGTGGTCCTCGATGATTCTTAGCACTTGAGCCGCATTAAAGGGCTTATCGGTTATAATACGTTTGGTGCTGTGCACTCCAGAAATGATCGTCACATTGAGTCCAGTCACATAGTCAATAGAAGCATTGGAGAACTGTACATCCTTGATGGTCAGACACCTAAGGGATATACACAATGGTATTTAACAAAGCTCATTTAGTTGACCGTACTTACGATGCGCTTCCCAAAGCACCTCGATGGTTCGATATTGTAATGGCCTTGGGTGTTCCTGTAGTGCCGGAGGAGCTAAGAATTGCTAACGTATGCTTGTTTCCCTCCTCTAGGGGAAAAGGTTCAAATCTCTCTTCTATAGGGGTTACCAGTATCTCATCAATAGTAATGGACTCTGCAGGATGGTTGCGCATGGTAACGATAATTGTATCCAATTCTGACGTTGCTGCCTTTATCTTCTCGTACTCATCGCCATCGCAGAATATCAGACGAGGCTTGCTGAGACCGAAGTTCTTTCTAATAACCTCTTCTTCGTATTGGACATTCAGTGCATGAAAGGGTATCCCGTTGAAAAAGCAGCCATAGGCAACGGCCGATAGGTGTGTAGTATTCCTCGCCACGATTCCCACATTGTCCGACTGATGAATGTCCAATGATCTCATGTAGCTGGCCACGCGCATGGAGTTCTGCAGCAGTTCTCCTCGGGTAAGTACTGTATTCTCACTGACCGAGACCTGTGAGGGGAATCAGTAAGATGATGATGACGCAACTCGTTCAAGGGGTGTGACTTACCTGGGCAATGAGATTTGTATGGCGTCGCATCTCGTGAAATATAATTTCTCCCACTGATAAGTCGGGTGCAAAGAGTCCCCGTAATAGCTTGCCACTCCAAATGTGATGTACTGCATCATAGTTCCTTTTGGGCTTGTAAGACATTATATTTCCAATAATAAGTTATATAATTACAAAGGATTACAGATTTATTCGAAAGCACTGAGGGAACCAACGAGGAAGTGGGGTAGGTCTTAACTAGCTGGCCGAGCAGCCAGACTGCTTTATTTATACCAATATTGGGGTAGGCAATTCTCTTGCGTATTACATACAATTTTTATATTACATAATCGACAGAAATCTATGATAACAATCAGATCTTTATTACGGTTTTCAAAATTTGTTATCACATCGATAACAATTCTCGATGTAATACTCTGCCCGCATTTACCCGAATGTATGTAACAGGCAGCAGGAGGTTTCTCCGCCCCTACAAAGCATTACAAATTAAGACCTTCAATGTCAAAGTCTCTAAATATTAAATAGGCTATTAAATAGGGTATCGCTGCATGCAACAACAACATATTTGGTTTTTCTTAACCAGATTGGTAATCTCGATTCCACGCCAGAGACCACACAGGCCATAAAGTGGTTCGTTTTCATAAGCAAACCAAATTCAAATGCGAACTGTAAGTAAACAAGTGAGACCATAGTCATGCATAAAAATAATGATGATTTTTCTGTTTGAAACCTGGTCATACTGGTCATTTGAGCTGTATGTATGAATGCGAAAAATTGTATGGGAAATCGGGACTTATCGTTGGCTATATTCCTAATCTAAGCCACGAACGGAAAATTTTTACACATTATTTTCATCTTTTCTCGTCAAGATCTATAAGAATCAATGGTCAGATATTGGCGCCCCGGAAACTGCACTCTCCCCTACTCGTCATCTAATCGATATAAATTTAATCGGTATCGATAGGTTTAAGTGTTTTCCTTACATACCTAGACACAACTCTGGCAACTGTCGGGCTAAAACGAACGCGACATTAAAAATCGCGGCGCAATAAAAAAGAAAACGAAATTAATTATGCAAATAAATTGCAATTAAAAGAATAATACACTTAATTGCCCGCGGATAAGAAGAACTTTCAATAATTGTTATTATTTGTGTACTGTGAAGAGGAATTTACTAGCTGTCCATCGTTGCAGCTGCAAGCGCCTAGCACTGCGTCCGAGCAGCTGCCTTTTTTCGTGTATTGTGACACAAACACAGACACACATTCGGACATACACACAAACAGCTTGTGGCTAGTTTCAAGAGAGCGCGCGGCAAAAACTTTTCGCTACTGTGCGTGTGTGTGTGAAAGAGTATTAGTCATTTTGGCCTGGCCTGGTCGTTGGTCTTGGGCCTGGTCTTGGCTTTTGTCTGTTAACCCGTAATATTTGGAGCGCATCAGAGGCAATCAGCACAGATACCAACACCATTGCAACGAAAATCAGCGAAAGGTTAGTTACCCGTGTTATCATTGTTGAAAGTATTATTGCGATCTCTTTAAGTGCTAATAAAAACATAAAAAAAACACAATTAACAGATCAGATTGCCGTAAATTTCGCCAATTGGAAATATTCTCAGTGGCTTTACTTGATTAAACGAACATCAAGGTCGTTATTGCCAACTACACACATATGTATAAAATATATAATACAAATATATGCTTGTGTGCATGTGTGTATATATATATATTAAATTAAACATTTATTGTACGGTTTGTGGGCATGTAATATGAGTTAAAGTGTTGTACAACAAAATGTACATTGCATAATTCGTTGCGCTACGTTAGTGCTGTCTATTTACATCGTAAAACAAATACGTATTGCATATACGCAATACTATCGATATTACTATCGCTAATGTGATAAAACACGAAACTTACACAAGTAAAAAATGTGCCAAGGATAAAACAGGGTTAGTAATTTATTATATTTTATCGAAGTTCTCAAAATTAACTATATCATCTTCAAAAGAAATAGTATAATAATCAAATACATATTGTATATGCACAATAATGTGATAAAACACAAACCTAGCACAACTCTTTAATGTGGCAAGGATTACAAGGGGTTGCTAATTTAATATATTTGCAATATTAACCATATTTAGTAATACTATTTTTATAAGTAAACGTGCAAGTTATTTTAGAACTTACAAGAACTTGTTCATTTCCACTCTATCAATTAATTCGGTTTCATTAGGTCGCTTTCGGAAGCAGCAGGTGTTGCGAGTCCGTCCGTCCGTTCATCCTGCTTCATGTCTGATCTACTTACTTTCCCCATTTACTGAGCTTACTCGTCAGTTCTCTCTTAGTCAGAGAACAAGTCTTAGTCAGAAGAGAGAGAGAGACTCGACTCGTTTAAATGATAAGTTGTTTTTAAGGGACTCTCTGTGTAATTATTAAGCAATTTTTCTCGTGTTGCCATCAAGTTTTGATAGCGAGAGTTACAGTAAAAAACAGGAAACGGCACATATGTACTACAAATCGAAAAACTTATCAAGAAATTACAAAAGATTTACACAAACAGCACGTTTCGCATAAAAAGAGCTTTCACTTTTTGGTTTTTGCAGAACTTTAGGGAAATAATATTGGAAACCCACTAAACCAGAAAATCTTTTATGCATTGAAATCAGCACAAACAAATTCTTTAATTGTATTGTCATTATACATTGACAGTTTTTCTGTAGAGAGATATCTGTTCAACTTTGACCTAGATTTCGACAATTTGCGCCTTGCAACGCATGAATGCAACTAGAGAATTCATCTGTAGCATGAGGAATGCTTTCTGTCAACTAACTGACGCATGAACACACTATATTATAATATATAAGGCATACTAGTATAAAGAGTACCATATCCATTTGCACATTGCCAAATTGAAGTAGTTTACTGAAATGAACGTGCAATTGAAGCAAACATGTCAGCGTTTATCTCTTTCATTATTATTAACTACCTGTCAAGTCAACTCAATAAAAGGGGGAGAATACATAAAGAGATATACATACACGTATGTACATGGAAATCAATAAATATACTATTAGGTATATACAAAAACCACAAAAACAAGTTCTTATGTTTCATGTTCCTCATTCGTATCTTCTGTTTTCTTTTGATTTTCGCGTAAGTCACACTGATTATCCCATTTGCTTCACACGCCTTCGCATAACGATCTCAAATACGTACGTATATAGACACATACATACACATGCATAACTCTAGTTGTATTTGTGTTTGTCTTTTAACTCGTATTTTTGCCCATTTGACGTACAAAAGCAACGCCAGAGAATTGAAGAAAACAGCGTGGAATGAATAGTATTGTATAGACAGACTCTATAGAGCAAAAGGTGTGACGTGTATGTACGTTTTGAGTGTAACCTTTTTACGTGTTGTGCAAATGTTTAAACATTTGTGTTATCTATACGAAATTTGCGTACAACTTTCAAGTTTCTTGTAGACACAGGTGAGTTTCATCACCTTGACAATCAACTAGGAATAATTTAGAACAGAATTTTTGAACTCTTTTATTTTATATATGTACATACATACATATGTATATATAAATTATAGTATTTGCCTTAGCTTTAGCACATCTGATATACATACATATATATAAAGCCTAGCACTTTCGGCAAAGTCCATTCCCTCATGCGTGATGTACACGCAATATAATTAAAATAACTTTATAAAGACCTCAAGCTCAATGCATGACAAAGAATTTTCACATTGTCTGCGAAAAAGTGGTCAAAGCGTTATATCGTTGCTTCGTTTTATGTAAATTGAATGAACTTTTCGCCTGCCGTAATTATATAAATTGCATTAAGTAATGTGCGTGTTCTCTTGTTGGTTGACACGTTCCAATGCAGTCTTCTTCCTACCCGGAAATTCAGCGAACTCAGCTAAAAATGTTAAGAAGTTTTTTTGTATCTGATATGCGACTATGATCGTTTCTTTAAACAGATTTAACAGAAGTGGACTTAATTCAAACATGCAATATTTACAAAATAATTATACATACATATATAATATAAATATATTTTACATATAATTGTATTGAATATATATAATATAGAATATATATATTTAGTTATATATATTTACTTATAAATGTATTTTATATTTAATTTGATTTAAACTGAAATAATGAAATGCAACTGATCCAACATTTGTTGCAGAGCATGGGAGCAAACACAGTAAAACCCATTCAGATCGATCAATATTAATAGTTAGAATGAAGGGTGTATTAATTAGGAATATACAGTTTAATAGAGTAAGGAGAGGACCCTGAGTTGCAACCTCTAAATAGTCTTCAGTAATCAGCAGAGATTGTCCGAGAACTTGGATACATGAACAAAAGACCAAAGAGATTGGTAAATAATTACCTATAACTGTAGATGGAATACATAAATCGTTTTGGTTTAGTAATATAAGGGAATATATATGTATGTATGTATATTTGATTAGTTCTAGTAGACAAACGTAACAACTAACATTATGCGACGCCTCGTGATGGTTAGTTAAAGAGGGAAGCTTTATTAGGAGTCTACTACAGTAAGGTGATAAATCTACACTAGAAGCCCAGTTAAAACTACGTAAAACATAAAGTAGAAGTCGAAGTTATAAACGGAATTTTATTAAATCTAAATATATTATTAATATGATTGTATTTACATACAGTTAGCTAGTGTGCTCAGCAACAGCTTTACTCAATTGTTTGTTTCTTTTTTGTTGGTTTTGTTGCGCCTAACAAACGAAAATAAAAGCTCAAGGTCGTCTCCATTTCTTCTGCATAGTTTCTCAATTTATTTTGGGTTTGCCAATTGAAGAAATGACGAGCAACAAACAAATCAACAAGTGTGTGCCAAGAAACCAATTCGTATACATACGTATAACAAATAAAATAGAGCATAGAAAATGTGCGCTGAAAAACACTTTATAGCTAATCAATTATTTAGTTTAAACTGTATTAGTAACAATGTTCATGAACTCTATTGTGAGAGTACATACATACATATACATACCATAGATATATATATATATATATACATATGTATATACTAGGTATGTACGTATGTACATATTTAAATGTTGTTGCATGTGTGTCTGTATTTTTGTTATTGTCCCCACTTTGTATAGCAAGCGACCGATTTGCTCTCACTTTGCTATCATCGTTGAGATGCTTTATAAGTCACATGCACACACACACACAAGTGCACACTCATATAACAGACACGTGTGTGGGTAATAAGTCTTCGAGCTGGCTAGAAAAACACTTTCTTTTGTTCACATTGTGATTCTGCTTTATTTATTTTTTTATTGTAGTTCGCCTTCGCTTTTACAGCGCGTGGTCAAGTTTATTGGTAAGCTGAGCTGTGTACCCCCTTATATATATATATATACATATATATTGTAGAAATCTCTTAAGTTTATCAAGTGAACAAGGTGTTGCCCCACGCAAATTGAAAATTAACATTGTTTTAGTTTTGTTGCCATCTGCGAACATTTCTTTTACATTTGCAACATATGTATGTATGTAAAGGTGCTTTTCTTTTGGGGTCAGCTGTAACCGGTTGCAGGCGGCAACAATTTAGCTTGTGAGAAACGAAGAAACACCCCTTTACTACTCAAGATGCATGACAATAACATTTTAACGAACAGAGCCCTGACCTTAGTATTGCATTAAGCCTAACAACACTACAATTTACGGACAAACAGTTTTACATATATAAGTACTATACTGTATGTGTTATATACACAACTACATGTGCACGACAAGGGCGTTGGTTCTATATTGTATGACTGTATTCGTTCATTAGACCATTGCAACTCATACAATGCGAACCTAGACTAAGTACTCAGTAACTAATTATGTTCAACAGAGACCTAAAGCAGATTGCGATATGAATTTAAGTTTATTAGGTCACTAAATATAAACATATTTACATGATATATAATATATATTGTATATATGTATATATATGTCTCTTATTTTAACATATTGTTTCTAAATATAACAATTCACGCCTGTTATAGCTAAGTGCCACTGTAATGTAATAAAAAAACACAGCATATTGTAGATGACATCACAATATATACTAAACAAAATACTATAGAAAAATGAACAATTAGAAGGAAGTTGTAAACATGTTATACTTGAGTAAAGCTTCAGTCGAACGAACTCTATTGTTAAATATTCATCAGTAGAGATAGACACTGTGTACGCTTTCTGATACTGCAAATACACTTTAGTTCGTCTATTAAACGAAAGTGACTCTCTCCCGCTCCTCTTGCGTTATACAACACTATCGTATCACTTAACAACATAAGACTTAACATAATAGAGTATAACTTAACAGCATACATATTTACATACATGTACATACATATGTATGGTTTGTGCATATTTAAATTCTAATTTAGCTAAGTGCTTCTGTGAAATGATAAAACCTTATCGTTATCTTTCAAATGAATGTCTCTGTTTGTGTATCTTGAAATACAACTAGATATCTTTTAGTTAGATATACTAAGTCAATGTTAAACGAAGGAAATTTTTGTGTGTTTTATTTTTAACATATGCAGGTGCAAATGATTTAGATTTAGCAGCAAATCGAGAACAATTGGAATTAGACTGCAAAAAAATAGTACATACATACATATCTGTATATACTTAGCCACGTTCGTATATAGGGGTATTTATCAACCGGAACACATTAATTGAATTAGCTGAAAAAGCTTGAAATCCAAATGCAACACGAGAATAGTTTGGCAGACATGGAGGGGGCACACTTTATTCTACCCACTGTTTCAATGACGCCACCCACTGCACAAGCACACTCACATTTTTAGATTACCCTTTAAAAGGTGACTTTAATTAGATGGTTTCCGTAAGGTGCATGTGCGAATATGTTGTTTGCAAAGGGAAACGTGTCTGCGATTAGTTACATACCTCGTTTTGTAGTTTACAAAGCATACAGTTTCTGTTGCTACATACCCTGCACAAGAAAAGAATGCAATCTATATTTCAAGTTATTTTGTAGACGGCGACAATAGCGTTCGTGCCCGTTGCCTTTTTGTTTATTGTGCAAAGACAATAATCGTATAAACGGTATTTGGTGAATGGATTTTGGTTCTATTTCTATTTGAAATTAACATGAATTTTGCTTGCAATATTTGAGAGCGAAAAACTTTCTCGATCTCTTTGTTTATGAGTAGAAAGGAAAGTCTTCAATAGCCACGTTTGGCACATCAAAATGGAATAGTTCGTGCTAAATGGAACACATACCCATAGATATATTTAAGTTGAGACTGCAGAGAAATGTATGAAAGTTGCTTTGTTCTACAAAGGAAATTATTAATTTAATCAGGCACAGTTTAAAATGCATATATTTAATTATGTTATTCAATATTTCTTACAACAGTTTCTATCTTAGTTTGATAGTTTCAATATGAAAATATGAATATTATTGTTGGCAAATGTACATCGAACAAATGAAGAGCTGAATGATGATGTTTTATTCGATAGGGAAATAATACAGCTTCACAGGCATTACAAGACTTTAATCTTAAATCTAGTCTCAAGTCTGCATACCGCAGTTCCTTTTCCCTCTCTCCTGGATATCGCCAGACAAACTGATCTGACGCGCAAGTATAGCTTAATTCTTAGTTTAATTATTGTGATCAATTACAACAACGATAAAAACGCATGCAATAAAATACGAAATCTAAGTGCCCTCTATCGGTGACAAATTACTTAACTAACTATCGATAGCCAACTTATCCGTTTCGCGATAATTATATTAATATTGACAATCGTTTGTTTCTTGAAATACGAATGACTTTAGACAACCTGCATACTAAAAATAGTAGAAGCAATTTGCTGTTTGTCAAATGTTTTCTACTTCCGCTTTAGGAGGGCAACGAACAATGTATTTGCCCGGGTTGCATGTGCTGCGTGGCATGGCATGGAAAATCGAGGCATGTGCAGCGAATGTTCGAAACAACAAAGTAAACAACAACAAAAGTGGCACTCTGTACTCGGGAATTCTTCTGTAGCGCCAGATATCTCAGGGGAAGCATGCATACTTAGTATATCACATGCATGCATGCATTATGCGGGAATACATATAGTCCGCATACACATATGTTTGTATCTATAACATACACATACCTATACTATATATGATGACTCTACACATTTGCGACTGGGCGGAAAATTCGCGTTAAAATTCGTTGGGGAATTCTCTGGCGATAATGACAGACGTAGCTGTTCCACTCTGGAGGTCAATAGACATCATCTGGCATACTTAATATATTTATATGTTTTAAGCACTCAAATATGTGTTAGGTTTATATGAATGAATGAATCAAATATGCGACGCTATTCACTGCGTAAAATCCTTTGATAAGAGGCCGGTTCTTATCTATACATAGTATATATGTGTATTTACATACATATTATTGTTGTTATTGTTGTTGTGGCTGCACTAGAAGATCGCTTAAACGCCCGTTCCGTTCCGGTTTGTACCCGTCACCAAATTACTCTCGTAATCGTCAACTGTTTAAAGAGAAAGAGAATTGCAGTGTTTCTGCTGAATGACACCCATTTTTTTTTGGGGCACTGCACTTGTTTGTTTCCCTTCCCGATTGTTTATTTAATTGTATATAGAGTATATATAGTATCTTTAGTGGGCGTCCGCACTGTGCTGTTCAATACGCAATTCGCAATTCAATGATGACGTAAATACGAGAGAAAATATTTTAATTATTTTATTTTTGTTTGGTTTTCAATAGATCGATGTGTTTTTTGACGAACTGTTGACGAATGATCAGAGAATTGTTGCTCTTCATTTGATATAAATCATATGTCGAGTCGAGTTTAGTTAAGAGTTGAAGTGTTATATATTTTGATTGCGTGATTCGAGAATAATACTGTAAATATCACCTGCATTGACTACTCTACTCTTTATAGTAAGTGTTTTAAATTTAAAGTGATTTCGAACTGAACAATACGAATCTAAAGTGAATCTCTTTGTTCTGTTTCTGACCTCAATAATATCTATATTGGGATATGAATAGAACTCGCTTGTTTATATATTCTTAAAAGTACATTCAATTTCATTTGCACATTTTTTATGCAGCAAGTAAATAAAAGATTCAGCTGATAATGGATTAGTTAATTTCGCTTTGCACCTAAGTGAGATGGAGCTTAAGTATGCGTGTTTGCGTAACTAAGCTACGTCAAATTAGGCGTACATTTTGAGTGAAAATAAAGCTAAAAAAAAACAAAATTAATTTTATATAAGTCACACACACCTTCTAGAGTCTGTTATCAACTGATTACTGATAAGCAATGATTCTGTCTGCTTGTTTTGCATGGCGCAGCAGTTGAAGATACTTGTACTCTGTATTGTATTTAAATCATTGTCTCATACTCAATTGCAGGCACAATTGCAGGATGACTATACCGTCGAGACCGGCGCCAGCACCGCCCGCATCGCGCGGACAAAGTGCTGCGGCAGGAGCAGCAAATGCCAGTCTTGATGCACTGCGTCTGCAGTTGCAGCAACAGCATTTGCAACAGCAGCAGGCAGTAAATGGAGGACTACAGAAGCTGACCATTAAGTTGCCACCTCCACCCAAGGGACCAATGCAACAGAATATCACGCACAAGAGATCAAATGTTATCAATAACAATAACAATGGTAACTTCTTTGATATGGATTACAGTGGCGGCGGCAACACCACCAACAACACCACCAACGGATCCAGTATAACACGCAAATTTCCACAAGCGCGTTACACGCCTGCCACCAATTGGAATGATTCGCCCTTCGATGCTGCAGCTGCCTCCTCCAATGGCAACAGTTGCAACAAAAAGATGCCTCCGCCACGACCACCACCGCCTAAAATGCAAATCAATGGTCGCAAATTGGCAAGCCTATCCACGGCAAATGGCGGTGCTGGTGGCGGAGGCAGCATCATTAGCAACATTTTCCATCGTAAGAAGCCACCAACGGCAACGGCTGCTGCTTCAAAGGCTGCAGCGCAGAACCGCGTCTACGGCCTGAGCAGTGGTCATGCCGTGACCACGACGACGACAACATCGACTGTCGATGGCAGCAACAGCAGCAGCAGTGTTTACGACTGGAATGCAGCGTGGAATACAGCAAGCACGACGACGACGACAGCGGCGAAGATGACATCAATGTCATCGTCATCGTCGACGACGGCAGACGCGCAGCTGATTAGCTTTGATTCGCCGCCATCGTCGCCCACCTTCACACAGAAGTCGAACAGCGATTGCGTCAGTGTCGATAGCTTCAGCTCGGACAGCAATTTCAGTTCGCCCAACAATGGCAGCGTCTCGCAACCGGAGAGCGGCTTCGAGGATGACTATCACAGCCGCTCGCGGCCAGCAACACAGAGTCCCCTGGTAGATCCATGGGAAGCGGTCGACAATAGCATCTACAGTGGTGGTGGTGGCGTGGATACGTTCAGTGCGGCGCCAGTGCGTCAAATACATCCAACATTGGCGTCACGCAGCTCAGATAATCCTCTCTGCAATGGAAAGAGTCTACTGCCACCCACACAGTCACTGACCATGCCCACCATCATTAAGCCGAAGATATCACAGAAACCAAAGGCACCCAAGCCACCGCCATTTATTGGTTATCCTCCGTCATCATCTTCGTTTTCTCTTTATGGCGAAACAACACCACCGTCGCCTCCTATGCCCAAGGGTGCACCACCACCACTTTCAGCTGCTGCTGGAGGGGCTACAGGGACTCGGAGCACAGTTTCGTTACTGGACGTGATTGCTGGCAAAGTGGATGCCTTAGCCCTGAGCAATGGCAGCTCGGGTTACGTGGAGGAGACACAGTTGCCATATGCCATTGCACTCTACGATTTCGATGGTGTTGAGGAGGGGGATCTTAGCTTCAGGGTGAGTACATCGACAGTTGAAGTTCTCCATTAGATACAATATATAACGGATGATTTCTTTTGTTTTGCAGGAGAGTGAGAGAATCTATCTGCTTGAACAACCCACTGCGGAATGGTTTCGGGGACGTACACGATCCGGCTGTGAAGGACTCTTTCCAGTTAATTATGTGGAGGTTAAGGTGCCACTGGACAGTGAAGCAGGTGCAGCACAGCCACGTCAACAGCAAGAACAGCAGCAACAACAATTGCAGACTGTGCGATGTTTGTATAATTTCCCAGGCGAAGTTGAAGGAGATTTAACTTTGAGAGTAAGAAGTATACAAATAAATGAGTATATATCAATTCTAATCCAACTTTTTATGTGCAGGAAAACGAATATGTGAACGTACTTTATCGCATCAATGAGGATTGGCTTTATGGCGATGTAGACGGAAGATCGGGTCAGTTTCCGGCCAATTTCCTAGAGTATGTGCCCGAAAATCTACCAACGCTGTGAAGGGAACAATAAATATACAATATATATATATATATCAAATATGAAAACGAAGCAGGAATCAGTATATTTAAATACTATTTACAAGGAATACATATATATATTTAAGATCAATAGATGTGAAAGAGCGAATATCATTGGAACTGAACCATATTGTATTTCCCCCCACACACACACACACAAACAGACAGAAACACAAACGAAACTAATTATATAGAAAAAAGCGATATTTGTACAATAAGATTTTTTTTAAAACCTCAATTATACGAAGTGTTAAATCATATGCTACCCGGTAGACTGGGTTCCAAAGACGACAAATGCTTCTTTTCCATATTATTGTAAATGTACTTGATGTGTCTTTAGAGCTGAGTTAATAAGTATTCCGCATATGTTTAGATGATTTTGTTTCATAAATGATTTCTTTTTTGTTCCGATTAGTTAGTCACCTTTAGGTAGTTAGGTATATTTACCAATTCCAATTTTTCTATATCAAAATGTATAACAATAATGTATGTGTGCTATGTCTGAGAGAAGAATGCTTAAAATATAAGATATACGAATTATTTAGTTAGATATCGGCAACTTATACATATGTCAAGCTTTGATGAACTGAGAATAAATGTAAATTATACAACAAACGCAAACAGCGAAGATCAGTAAAATGTTTTGGGGAAGGTGCAAAATATACTCCACAGACACCTAGAAACGATGATCTCTGATCTGATTAACCAGATGTATTTGCTGATATCTCTACAATCGAGCTGGCTCTCTATTTGTTTCGGCTTAGGTCGGCTTTGGATCTAACTTCAAACGGTGTGGAGCTGTATTATTCATAAGTATATCACTAACTGAATAATCATTATTATCCGTATAAACTTCATCGTTGTATGTCCAAACAAAATTTTTATTTCGTTTCTACGGATGTGTTAACAATACAGTAACTATTCTGTAGTCGATGCAAACAAAATTATTTCTATTAACAATTGCCAGTTTTTTTTCTTTGGCTTTCGGTGATCTTGTGCAATTGCATAAGTTCCCTTCCTGCTCGCTTTCAATTCAACGCAACCAGGTGAGAGCTTTAAAGATTGTTCTTAAGGATTTCCATGCTCATCTATGTTCCACTTGCACAACTGTTTAATAGAATCGAATCGACTAGGAAGGGAAACGGTTTATAATATTGATTGATGGCGGGCGATTGTGGTGCCTGCCCGAATGCATGCGACCCTTGCCAGGCACCAGTGGATTATCCACCTTGCCCCGGGGGCGCACCATGTCGGCCGTGTGATTGTGGTGATTATTCCGGCTGCTGCTATCAGCAGCCGGCGCGCACTTTGCCCATTATACCGCAGTCTCATCTGATGCGCTCCAATGCGCCGTTGGACACAAACACCATATATCGTCGCTCTTATTATGGCAACTGCGGCGATAACTTCCGCGCCGTCCCGGTCCGTCCATGTAATCATATTATAGCCAATACTGCACCCATGGAAAAGTGCACTGTACAGAAGTTGTCGTACATGCCGCCCTGTCCAGCTGGACGTACAATGCCCATACTGCCAGCAGAGAGCGGGCTGCGATTTGAAGGTCCCATCTATGCGATGACCTCACAGAAGCACGACTATGTGCCCAAGGGGAATGTGAGGCGTGCTCCGATCATGCCCCATGTCGCTATCTGCACTTCGACGGCGCCCATGGAACGTTGTACCATACAGAAGTTGAGCTACATGCCTGTAGATGTCTGTCAGAATCCGCCGCCAAGGATCATGCAACAAACATCGGCTCTGTGCAAACCTGTCGGCCCAATGGAACGTTGCACCGTACAGAAGCTATCGTATATGCCGGTCTGTATACCGCCCAAGGAACCAACACCGTGGGCCGATAAGATACGCTGTGTGCCGCCAAATTATCAGAACGTATGCACCACATACAATCTCAGCTACATGCCCAACTGCAATGCTGGGCGCACTGCACCCACCATGCCGATGACCACGCTGAGATTCCTTGGCAACGACTCCGGTGCCTCCAGTACTGTTTACAAGCTAAGCTACATGCCAGTCGATGCTTCACGCACCAAACCTTTGCCCATCATGCCGAGGGACACCTTCCGCAGGGCTTCAGGTCCATTGGAAAGGTGCACCGTACAAAAGGTAAGTACTTCTGTATCTATATACTCTATTTATTGTGCTTTACCTCTGTCCATACTCACAGCTTTCGTATCAACCGAATTGCACCGAGCGCACTCCACCCATTCGTCCCATGGAGAATGGGCTGCGCTTCGATGGACCCATGTATGCGATGACCACTCAGAAGCATGACTTTGTACCCAAGCCGCATGTACGTCGTGCCCCCATCATGCCCCTGACGGCGTTCTGTCGTCCCAACAGTGCCATGGAGCGATGCACCATCAACAAGTTGTCGTACATGCCGGTTGATGTCACCTGTTTTCCACGTCCGAATCCAATCAAGCCCTCGCAGGGCTTCACTCGCAACCAGGGCCCCGTGGAGAATTGTACAACCTACAAGCTTAGCTATTTGCCAAATTGTGCACCGCCCAAGGAACCGTTGCCCTGGGCACGATCGACTGCCTATTGTCGTCCCACAACTCCGATCGAGAAGTGTACCATACAGAGGCTTAGCTACGGACCACCTGGTGCCTTTCAGCGTTGTGGCGGTAATTCTGTTTGAATAAGTCTAATTTGAGTTGAGATTAACTCTGCTATACTTTTATATTTAGGTCCTTGCTCTGGCCCTGTTGATAGTGGTTGCTATCCTAAGGCTGGCATTTGTTGAACCGGAAATACGTTTTGCTTGCTCGTCCATTACCGTCCAATCGTCCTTGTGTTTTTACAATGTTTCAAAATTGGCAAGTTCAGCTATTGCGATGCGTACGATTTTCAACACCCACACCAAGTGTGGGGCATTCTTTGTTATCAGTGACAAACACAAGCATACTTCCGCATCAAGACACAACACAAACAGACTTATAAATGTTCCTTGTTTTGTAATATATTACACGAACCACAGTTCTGCTGGATCTACGTCATTTAAGATCAAAATTTCAAGTTATCATTACTGCTAAATATTATTTTGGTCAAATTAAAGTTACACAATTGAAGATTCTACATTTCTTTGGGGTTAAGTCGAATGTGGTGCATAAATTCTGACATGCATTCAGGATTAGGTTAAATTATATGTGCAAACTATATCAATATCTCGTAATTTTAGAAGGCTCTTCGCAGATCTCATATATCTGCATCTAGTGACACTTTCTTTTCCAGATCTTGACACTTTAAACAACGTTTAATTAAAATATATAAATTTATTAATAAAGCTAGTACAGGATTCGCTTGTGTTTTTGTGTAGAACTATTACCTAAGCCATTTGAATCTGTATTCTTCGTTTAACTGCCTCCTTTCGCTTCTTTTCGTTCTTTTTCCGAGCCTGTGTTGCATCGTAGAAGAGCTGAACTCCTTCGCGCTGTTCCACTTCCGTCTGCAGCAGCGAAAGAGCATGCAGATTGTAGCCCATGAGGTCGCGCAATGCGCTGACGTCTTGCTTAAGCAAACCCAGAAGCTTAAGCAGCAACGGCTTCATGGGCTTTGAGGCAACGATGGGTTTCATGTGAACTTTGAATAGGAAGACCGTGACGCGACAGAGTAACTCCAGCTCGTCGGGTCGTTTGGAGATTAGGGTTGGCAAACGTTCCAATAGTTCGCAGACATTAGAGAAGGGTAGCAAAAGCAATGCCTCTTCCATATCCGAAGATCGTATGCGCTCCAAGGTTGTAACCAAGAAATCAGTTGGGTTCTTCACTTGCAACGCAAGCATCAACGGATGCGGCTCTGGTTTCTCGTCATCCTCCAGTTCAAATTGCTTCGATATTTCCAGACATTCCAAAATCGATTCAGCAGCCTTCTCGGAGCCAACCGTTTTGCGTGAAGGTAATTTCAAGCCCGGCAGCAATGGAACACTGTTATCCTCGCCCGTGGCCAGTTGCTCGTTCTCTAGCTGTTCGCGCTCCTCCTCTTGTACATCCTTCAGCACGATAGTCTCCTCAGTACGCTCATACATGCGCAGCGTACGATCTGATCCACAGCTAACCAAATAGCGACCATTCGGCGACACAGCCAGGCAGTGCGCCTCCCCAATGTGGCCAGGAAGGGTAAGGATCTTCTCGAAGGAATCACCATCCCACTGCTTGACCTTGCCATCCTTGCCGCAACTGAAGAACATGTGAGTCCTTGGTATGAACTGCAACGACATCACCGAATCGTCGTGTGCAAATACGGATCGATGGCAGTCACCAAAGTTGAGGCCCCAAATCTTAATGTTACGATCTGCCGAACCGGTTGCAATCAGTTGCGAGTCATACGATATATCCATACAGAGCACTGGCAACTTGTGGCCGTAAAGTGATAAATAAAACTTGAATGTGTCCAAGAAGAATACTTTCACGGTGGCATCTAACAGTCCCACGGCAAGGTACTTCATGTCCGGGCTGACGGCAACGCAAAGCACCGTCTCCTCCAGTTTTAATGTGTTCTTATGCAGCAGAGAGAGAACTTTTGTTTGCGCATCCCCTTCGCCCGCATCGATCAGTTCAAAGCTCCAGATCTTCAATGTCTGATCACTGCTGCCTGTGACACAACCCTTTTGATCCGGCAGCATAGCCAAACTCCAGAGTTCACTCTCGTGTGCTGGAATCTGTTCGACAATATCCGCTGCACCAACATCGACAATCAGCAGCTTTCCGCTCTTCATGCCCAGCAGCACATAACGATCGCCAGGCACGAAGCGTGAGCAGAGTACATAATCTGTAGCCACTGTTCGCAGGCATTGCATTGCATCGCGGTCCCAGAACTTAAATGAGTCGCCTGCCCCCGAGCCAATGGCCAGAGAATCGTTACTGAAGCACACCGAACGCACCTCCGATTGATGGCCAAGGCGGGTTAGCGAACGCAACACCTTGACACTGCTGTCTTCCGGGGTCGACGCCTTACGGGATTTCAGCGATGCCTCCAGAGAATACAGGCACATGCTGTTGTTGGCCAAACTGACCAGAACGCGCAGCTCTTTGTTTTGACCCAGCAGCACATCGATAGACTTAATCTTCTGTTTCGCTTTGATGCTCTCCAGGCGTTTGATTTCATCACTTAGTGACAGCTCTTTGGACATTTGTTCATCATTCTGTTCCGGTTCATCGGCGTCCTGTGCCTTCTTGCGAGCCTTTTTCAGACGCTTGGCCAGACGCTGTTTAGCTTCTTCGGCAGTGCAAATGTAAAAGTTCTCAATCAGATCGTTGGTGCCATGACAACTCAGCACATGTTCATTGGGATCGGCCACCAAGTTGACAGTGCGTCCCTTGCCGGCCCGCTGTATTGTGCCACAGTTACTGACACTCAATGGACTTATCATGTCTTCATCATCTATGGACAATCCTTCGACAGCTTGTTCTAGACTTTGAGGTACACTCTCATCCTTTTTACGTAGACGATACACATTCATGCCGCTCTCCCCGGCACCAGCTACCATCAAATCATTTATAAAGGCCAAGGCCCAGATCTCTGTGCGATTGTCGACAATTGTTTTGAAGCAAAATTGTGTCTCCAGATTCCAGAATTTAATTTGTGTGTCCTTCGAGCAGCTGACCACAATCTCTTGATCAACCAAACGTTGCAGAAAGTGTGCATCCGTAATAGCAGCATTATGTCCACTGAGACGCTGGCGACCCGCCTGCTCCACCACATCCACAACGACCAACTCGGTGTCGAGTCCACCACTAACCAATCGCATGCCTTGCGCATCGTATCGCAATATGCTGACGGCGTTCTTATGAAGCGCCAGCGAACAAATAGCATCGTAGTACGTGCGTGAGCTAAGATCAAAGATCTGGACTACTCCGTCGGCGTAGCCCACAGCAATATGCAAATGATCGGGTGAGACACGCAAGGCAGTCACCTCTTGTTTTTCACGGCGCAGTGTTAGTTTGCGGTCGCCCATTCTTGAAAATAAAATGTATCAGATATTTATTTATTTAGTACAAACTGGTTAATTATAACGTGTGCTCACCGTAGATCCCAAATGATGACATTCTCCGCTGCCGGTGCAGCAACATAACGACCCTCGCTTTGATCATAAACGGCGAAATTAACATTTGCGCGACCAGATGCAATTATGTTGAAACTGTCGATGGCACGATATGCCAAATATTGTTTAGTTAATCCCATTTTAAACCATTTAAACGTTAAAACCGAAAAGAAACGAACAAGAAGCGCGCGAGCTGCACGTGTTTATAAATGTTATTGTGATAATGGGCTAAAAATGCAAGAAAATACCATCAATTCGATTCGATAACTATCGATTTAATAATCAGCTATGCTATGCAGCTCTATCCGTGATATTTTCCAACACTGAAAAATTGAATCAATAATTTGCCGCTATGCACATGCGCCTGTTCCTTCATTATTTGCAAACACCCTGCTACTGCCAACCCATTTACCTCAAAATAACATTTTTAGAATAATTAATCTTGTTAAATAGTTGATAATCAAATAGATATGGCTACACAATTAGGCGGTAAGCATTAAAACACGCATTAAATTGTTAAAAAATCCGTTATTCCATGTATAGGTACATCGGATTTGGACACTGAATCCGTGGAAGTTCTGCGCGAACGCCTAAGCACCATGAAACGTTTGATGGCAGAGCGTACGCAACAGCAACAAAATAATCCAGCATCCACGGAGGAAATCTTCTCCACGAAACGCCATCGCTCTGAGGGCATAATCGATGGCAATTTTCTAAGCTTCGCATTCGGAGGGGCTTTGTTGGTTATAGTGACTGTATCAGTCTATGCATTCTATAGTCTATATCATGCAATTCTCAAGAAGTTCCCCTCACATCACGAAGAGTTGTAATAGCACCGCCGCTTGTGTTTATTGTAGAAACTTTTATATAATCAAATATTTTGCATTTAATAAAATACGGTACAAATAGAAAGTGACAAAGAGCGAGCATGAGGAGAGAAAAAATGAAACGCCTTTTCATTTGCTGTTTTGCACTCGGTTAAATTAACTATTTATTGAATTTGTTTCCTGCTTAATTACAATGTTCATAATGCTTTCGTAATTCATATTCTTATCAAATCTTGGGGAGTTTCTTTACTTCGTAATCTAAGTACAACAACTGAATGCATTAACAGCGAATCGGAATAAGGACGCATTAGGAAAGGAATATAAAATCAATAACACATTTGAGAGAACACAAGGAACAGAGGAACACACGGAGTCTGCAATGAGCAGGGCATGCAAAGGTACTATAGAAAAACTGAGAAACACCTTCATAGAGAAGGGGGTTGATTGCTATTCTTTTTAGTTTTCTTTCTTTCTTTTTCGATTTTCTTACTTGCTAGCTACAATTCAAAACGTTCTTAATGTTGTTGTTTTGTTTTTTTTTCTTTGTTTGTTTTGCTTACATTCGTATATAAACTCTTGTTTAACCATCTATTTGTTTTTTATTCAATCGTATTTCCTTTTGGTTTTTGTTTTGTTTGCTTGAAAAAGTAACTACATAATATCGTTTAGTTTGTTTTTTGTTTTTTAATTGAAATAATAACCTGTGTGTTTCGTAATATTGCATTATTTCTTTCACTTTACTTTTTATAACAGCTCTAATATTTGTTTGTTTAACTTCATTTTCGTAATTAAACAAAACGAAACATTTCATTTTGGCATCTTCAATAAAAAGTTGAAAATCTGTAGAAAATAACACTAAATTTTTAAAAGGTTTATTGCTGAATTATAGATCTTTTTATCGTTATTGTTATGTTGGTTGTCACTTCCATCATTTCGCATCCGGTTGTTACTTTGCCGCACAGGATATTTTGTTATATGTTCTTCATCTTGTTTTTGTTTGCTCTATATATGATGTGTGTGAATGTGTGTGTATGGTTCTTTATATTTGTGGAAGGGAGAAGGAGGAGTTGTCGGCTTTCTTTATACAAATTTGTTTAATTCCCTACATCTTGCATTGACTCTTCTGCTGCTGCTGTTTCCGCTGTTGTTGTTGTTTCTGCTGCTGCTGCTTCATCATTTCTTGTTGATCAGATATTATCAACGGAATCAGCATCATCCTCAGAACTAATCTCATCGCCGAACTCAATGTCCTCATCGAAGCCATCCTCGACGAATGTGACTGTCTCGTTGATGCGCACCGATTCGGGGAACTCGCCATATGTCTTCAGATTTCGAGCCTCATCCGGTGTATATTTCAAAATGACATCGGCCTTCGAGTCCTGGTAGTCACGCAAACCGACCAATATGATGTCGCCCTGATTAATCCAAACCTGCAGCAAACGACAAACGATAAATAAATATGAATTGCACTTTTTGTTTGTTATCACGTACTTAAAAAATACATCAATACAGTCTTTCAACATGGTTCAATTTATTTAGCATGTCTGTTCAGCAGACACCTTTACCTGTCCATATGTGAGTCAATTGTATACATGTAATTTTTAGATAAGAGATCTTTAAACAAATTTGGCGCCCGAGTCGAGGCTATTTCACAATAGACCGCAATGTTTTCTATTTGTTAACAAACATAGAGAGCAGAAGCAACGATACAGAAATAGAGTACAAGCTGAAAACGTGATTTGAACAATGATATTGTGCTCAATTTTGAAATCCTGATAAGTATAGAAGTATTGTTTAAACTAAGTTCCAGTATATTCGACCTTGTGAGTGAAATTAAAGGAGGTTCGAGTTTTTGTAATCTTCTTGAAGCTTGATGAGAGTTGGCAACCAAGATTAGCGGTAGAAAAGGGCATGTAGCGTAGGTTATCAAGCTACAAATGCAGACTAAGCATACAAGACATTATATGTGTATAATATCTTTAGTGCGCGGTAGATTAATAATCAATTGCTTCATTCTGACATTACTTCTTTCACATATTTGTTGTTCCTTTCTATAACCTTATCTATCCGCTCTTAAATTATAACACCTATCAAAAGAATTATAACATTAAATTCACACAACACTCGACATTCTTGTTATACTTAATCTTCTATACATACATATGATATGTACTATATTATGCATGTTATCTGCAAAGCAAGCAATTAGAAACAAATCTAGAGTTTTGATCAGTGGAATTCCTTATGCGGTAGAAGTAGCCTTCTACGAATCGCTTGACGTCAACGGAAGTATAAGCTTCTCAAACATTTAGATCATAACTGCTTTACGTGTGCGATGCCTATTCACAACTAGTTAGTTAATGCAGACAATTAGTCAACTGTTTGTTTGAGGGGGCTACTGACCTGAGACAACTTGCCGCGTGAATTCCCATTCATAAACTCACTTCCTTAGTTACTTCCTGGCCTACTATGATTGGTAGTAAGTGCAATAAATACCCAAAGTATTCCAAATGCATTATTATGACACATATTGTCAGGTAGTATACAATATTTACTACTGAATCTCTGATAACGACGCACTTTGATAACGAATTCGGCTTAAAATTTCATTAGGCATAAAAAATAATTTGCGAGTTACGTTATTATATTGAAATAAACATATATAGGGCTGGGCCGATTGAACTTTGGAGTATTAATCATTTGAAAAAGGGAAATTGTTGTGAGTGCTTTGAGTGATGGCGTGAGGCAGTGGCTTACGGCCCCCTAAAATAGATATGTCGTATTGTATATGTCTACAAACAGAAGAATAATTCGACGATCAGTTAGGCAGGTAATGTAGATATAAGAATCGTGACTAAAGCTTTTTAAAATCGGCATATTACCCAAGTGAGCGTGAGCCCAGGGAGGGCGCTAGAGATAAGCAGAGACCCAATAGAGACATGCTCGAACTCGCGTCTGGGAAGCACCCAAAGAGAACCCAGAAACGATTCGTTAACTAATTGCTGATTACGTTGCTGCCCCGTGCCACGTTTATTGCCAGCCCAGAGAGGGGACTGGCTTCACTTCGTCATCGTCATCAGTTCGGTATTTAAGGCAGCGGGTGTCATTGTGCCAATATGAACAATCTACTATTAATATATATACATGTACAAACAGTTTGCAGATACGTGATTTAGACCTTCAGATGATTGAAATTGCGACAATGCGTAGTCATCGATGGGCAAAACCTCGAGCAAGGGAGATTGGACCACGCATTTTGCAGATACTTGCACGAATTGACTGATACCCTGTAGTAATACTTAATGAATACTATTCATTCGGTAGAGCTGAATCATATATCATATCAGAGAGGATCTAAATGCAATTTGTTATAAATGAAATCACACTGATTCATATTTTCAATGGAAATAATCTATTCGACTTGTAGAGCACATAGTATCATCTTCCTTAATCTCATACACGTTCTTTATGTAACTGTCACACGGCATAATGATGGACAGACCTTTTACATAGACGTAGGGCATATTTCTCTGAGAACTGGCAATTAGCAAACGCGAATTTCTTATCAACTGATAAGGAACAACTATTCTCGCGCCCCTATAAGGGTAGGCAACCAATAGCAGAGAGCCTTGTCTTTATACTCTTATTCTCTCCCTCTCTCTGATTGCGACTCTCTTTGATAAGAAATTTGCTATAAATACGTGCAATTGTGGAGGCGCTACTGCAAATTTAAAAGTAACCTCAAGCAGTAAAGCAAGAAAGAAACGGCGAAATCGCGGCCGATTAAAGTGAATTCCATGCTAAAGTTAAAAGGAATACAAGTGAAGTGTTATCGACACGCCAAAGCAAAAAGTTAAAAGAGAGAATACAGAAAATAAAAAGATTTACGATCCAACAACTGAACCGACAACAAAAAGAGAAAGAAAGAAATTCGAGAGCTCGTGGTTTGAAACCCGTCAAAATTACCTTCAATACGAATCTAATTCCGTGCGGGGCGTGCAATCAGAGCGAGGAGATCATAATGCTCATATCCTATAGATGCATCTACTCGGTGCTGCTGTCCACCATAGCCAGCATTATGGTGGTGCTCAGCTCAGCCAGTCACAATGCACAGCTGCCTGTGCGCAAGTGCAGCAGCAGCACAGGAGTCTTTGGCCAGAACGTCAACATGGCCATGAACCTGGCAGCTTATGGGCTATTGGAGAATCGCATTAGCACGCTGGAGGCACCGCAACAGACGCACTGGAGCAAGAAGTTCTTGGCCAAACGTGAGGCGCAACCCCATTCAGCGCCTTATGTCGTCAGCATACAGATGATGACACCAGATCAGGGATTAGTCCACTATTGTGCTGGGACTGTCATCAACGAACACTGGATACTCACAGCAGCCCACTGCCTTAGTTCACCACAGTCGGTGGCCAACTCAGTGATTGTTGCTGGCAGCCATGACATACATAACCGTCGTGGCGAATCAGCCAGCGTCCAGATGCGTTCCATTGACTATTATATACGACATGAACTCTATTTGGGCGGTGTCAATCCTTACGACATTGCACTAATCTACACCAAAGAGCCCCTCAACTTCGATGAGTATGTGCAGGCGGCAACGTTGCCCGAACAGGATGCAATGCCCGAGGGATATGGCACACTCTACGGCTGGGGCAATGTCTCGATGACGGCTGTGCCAGACTATCCGCACAAGCTGCAGCTGGCCAACATGCCCATTCTGGATATGACACTCTGTGAGCAAATTCTTGCACGCTCCGGACTACAATTGCACGAGACAAACCTCTGCACAGGCCCCCTCACTGGAGGCGTCAGCATCTGCACGGCCGACTCTGGCGGCCCATTGATGCAGGAATGCTGTGAACCGCATTTGGAGAGAAGCAACATTGTCATCGGCATTGTCTCGTGGGGCAGAATGCCCTGCGGACAGAAGAATGCACCTTCTGTCTTTGTGCGCGTTTCAGCATTTACCGATTGGATCAATCAGATTATCAGCACAGCCACGCAAATGATGTAAGATGAACAACAACAACTGAACTCTGCAATTATACGAAGCTCGAATCTAAAACACAAAAAAAACAACAAAAAAACCTCTACAAAAGCCAAAAAATATTAAAGTTAATCTCAGTAGTCGATAAGTAGTAAAGAAATCAGTCTTCAAAATGTACTGCCAAACAAATACTAGCTATAAGATCTAAACAAAAATGTTTAAATAATAAAAAAAACAATTATAATTATACATAAAATTTCGTACATATTTTCTTGCTGTCCAATTGTGAAATTGACTCGACAACCACGTTTCTTTCAGTGGGTTCTTTTTATAGATAAGTCGCCGTTGCTCCACCTGCTGGAGGCGGGACCCTATGGCGCATTAGTCACGCAAATGTCGAGCGATTAGCGCTAGAAAAATGGGACAAGAGTCTGGATCATGGCGTGTTACTTACAAGCCTTGGCCAGATTTATAGAGAGATTAGACCAAAGATCTAATCTGATCAGCTGATCAACTGCACGCCCGTCTGGGAACGCATTTGGTTTCCTATAATGTGCTATAATGTATTGGACTTTGCACTCTACGCAGCACTCAGCTGACAGGCGCGTCTACTGATTGATTGTAAAGATTTAGAGTTCAGTCCACTTCCAAGAAACGACAATTTCCGAATGGAAACGACTTCGATAATTACCGATTATAATTATTATAATCTAACATTTGTATTATGTATGCAGTTTATAGGGAAATGGGGGCACATTCTGTCATTTCTGTATTTGGATAAACCTGCGCGAATCGTAGTACGCTCTATATCTTAACAATATCTAAAAATAGCGCTCTTTGTTAAAAATATCTTAACCCAAAGTGTGACTTTGATTTACACATCATAAACATTGGGCTAAATTGGGGTACTTTGTAGTACAGCTGTCATATAACTGTGTTGTAAAGAAATAACTTTTATTCTTTTTTAACCTTTTTAGAGGAAGTTTATAGTTGTTTAATGTTAATTAATTTAAATGTTAGCAATTAAATAGTAAGGTCAGCAAAGTACTTTTATAACACACCCCCAAGGGACGCCTGCAAAGAGAGCTCTCCAAAGATTAGGTATCAACGCCACCACGCCGAATATATAAACAATAGTTGCCACGCGAATTGCGCATAAATACTTTAAATTTCATTCTCTTTGGTAATCGGGGAAAGTCTATAATGGCGCCCCAGAAAAAACCTTAAGTCATTATGAGCCAAGAAAACTTATACAGAGATAAGAAGTTACCTCTTTTTTAATGTCATTTACATAAACGCGCTTTTATTACTCAAAACTGCGACGCACTTTTTGACCAATGTCTATCATATCTAATCAATGGATGCCTTGCTCTACGTCGATTACGATTATAATTATATTGTCTGGTTAAAAATTGGTAAAGCGACATGCGTTGACTTGTCAGCCAGCTGCTAACTGTTTCTATTTTACCTGTATAGAGCGAGAGTACGCGGTATAGAGACATTTCGTACCTTTTACAGGTAATACTTGGAATTGCAGAGCCTACCTGAGTTTGCATCTGTTTGGGAGTTTTTCGTGATATCTGCTAATTAAGTCCGACATGTTTTGGACCTTGAGATAGTATGAAAATTGACATTATTTTGTTACGTCGTCAAACAAAGTTCCCCACTGTATGTTCTTACAGATTGCCATCATTTTCTGTTAGTGACGTAGTTACTGACGACATCAATGCGATGTGCCATAAAACTGACAATTTACAGAATTTACGAAACAAATTTATGGGACAATATCGATACAGATAATTGATAATATTTGTACTTTTTGAAAAATGCCTAAATCAGAGCTATCATTAGTTATTTAGGGTTTGGGGGTGTGAAGACCCTACACAATGATATATACTGGGTAGAATAGGGATAGCACCTGCTAGGGTATGCATATTTGGGCACATTGCATTCCCTGCACTTTCCTCTGCCTCTCTATTTCCTTGGCATGCATTTATGTATACATACATACATATTATATTATTAGTAGTCATATGTACGTACAGATGTTCAAATGCGAATGATACAGCGCAATTTGCCTTTGTTTGCAATTCCTACCCACTAACAGAGCACGGATATTTATTTTAATTTGCAGATAACTGTGCATATTAGTAAAAACCTATATACATATTAAAAACTACAAATAAGTATTTGATTTTGTTAAATGATTTCCAAGGGCGAAATTGTAAAATGAAATTGCAATTCGCTGTGCACGCGTAGCACTCACACAGCTACATTACCAAACAATGCACGCATACTAAACATACACATACAAATGCACACATACATACACAGACGAGAGCACCATTACTCCTACACACATACGCACGCACTCACCTTCTTACGAAGTTTCCCCCGAATGTGACACAGACGTTTGACGCCATCAAAGCACATTGCCTCCAAGCGACCATTGCCCAGCATTTTGGTCACCTGTGCGTACTCCTGTTGATCCTCTTTGAAGATCAGCTCACGCTTCTCAAATTCGTTTTCGTTCTTTCCACGACGACGATTTTTGCCACCTTTTCCCTTATTCTTAGGCATTTTGCTTCGTTGTTGTTGGTTTGCTAGTGTCTCTGTCTGATGTGTGTAGCTCTTCGCTTCTCACGTTATTCGAATGATAAATCACAAACTGCACTATAAATTGAAAGGTTTTAAAACATGTTTAGTCTATTTACACTTCAAATTAAATGACAAAACTTACAATTTTGCCAAGGAAATGTGACAAATTTTGCCTCGCTAAAGTGAAAAGGAGAGAGACAAGTTAGAGATGTTGGTTGCTCTCATTTTATCGATAGTTTCAAGCGATATATTGCACGCAAAGTGTGACCCTGCATTGAAAAATACTAAATTCAGTCACTATGCAGCACTGAAAGGTGGCAGCACATGTGTTGATCGATAAAGTGGCAACTCCCACAACAATTTGGTTATTATTGTTTACAGTTGAACATGCCACCTAAAAAGGATGCAAAAGGCGGAAAGGATGCTGCAAAAGGTGGCAAAAAACCGGCGGCTGAAGATAAAAGTATAATAGCATATAAAACATTTTCGAAACTCTTCATAATTCGCATAATAACCCACAGATGCCGGCAAGGAGAAAAAAGGTGGCAATGCAGTAAAAGTACGTCACATTCTTTGCGAGAAGCAAGGCAAAATTATGGAGGCACTGGAGAAATTGAAGGCTGGCCAAAAATTCCCTGAAGTGGCAGCTGCCTATAGCGAGGACAAGGCTCGCCAGGGCGGCGATCTAGGTTGGCAAATTCGTGGCGCTATGGTTGGACCATTCCAAGACGCCGCCTTCGCACTGCCCATATCCACAGTCAACAGTCCCGTGTACACCGATCCACCGATAAAAACCAAGTTTGGCTACCACATAATCATGGTCGAAGGCAAGAAATAGTGTAATCCGATTTTAGAAATCATTTTTATTGTGAGAACATAATCTTCTCAATAAGAGTATATAAAAGAAGTACAACTTTGCATTTACTTTTTGCCCGAGTCCTCCTTCAGTCCCACAGTGCGATTAAACACGATATGCGAGTCAGTTGTGTCGGGATCCACAGAGAAGAAGCCAATGCGCTCGAATTGGAACTTGTCATACACCTTGACTCCCTTCAGAGATTGGTCAGCGTAGGCACGCACAATGCTTATTGTATTATCGCTAAGGTCGCTCAGGAAACCGCCGGGTACCTCGTTGGGATCCTCCGGATTCTTGTGCTTGAACAGCTGCTCATACAGACGCACCTCCAGCTCAATAGGTTGGGCCACCCACTGCACAAAGGCCTTTGGCTTTTCGGCCTGCTCCGCCGACTGGCTGCTGCACACAAGCTCGATTACTTCACCCGTGCCGGGATCGCGGACAACTTGCTGCACGCTGATGACCAGACCGGCATGACGCAAACCCACAGACTGCTTCGGGGCCAGACGTCTGTAGCCCTTCTCTGGTTCCTCCTTAAAGTCGCTGCGTTCAATGTATATCACTCGATCTAGTGTAATCTTATGCGTTCCAAGTGCGGGATTCTGTGGGAAGTTCGGCACTTGCAGCTCCACTGGACCATTGTGTGGATAGTTGCTGATGGTCACCTTGAGAGGCTCCAGGACAATCAGGCGACGGGGTGCCGTCACGTTAAGAACATCGCGCACTGCAGCCTCCAACATGGCAGGATCAACGGCAATCTGTGCGCCAGTCACACCCATTTGAGCGCAGAAATTGTTGATTGCCTCGGCGGGATAACCGCGACGACGAAGTGCAGTTAGCGTAAAGAGACGTGGATCATCCCAGTTGTGCACGATGCGTTCATCGATTAGTTTGGCAATCTTTCGCTTGGAAACCAAGGCATAGTTCATGTTCAGTCTTCCATATTCCCACTGCACCGGGCAGTAGATGTCCAGCGCATTACAGAGCCAGTAGTATGAGGAACGACGCGATTGGAACTCTTTGGTGCACAGCGAGTGGGTGATTTGCTCGATGGAGTCGCACAGACAGTGCGTATAGTCGTAGGTGGGATAAATGCACCAGGTAGAGCCCGTGCGATGATGCGGTATGAACTTTATGCGGTATGCAACAGGATCCACTTTTCCCTCCTCCAGCGTGAGCTTTAGACGCAGCGTTGCGGCACCCTCATCGATCTTGCCGTGTCGCATATCCTCGAAGAGCTGCAGGGACTCCTCAATGGGACGTTCACGCCACGGACTCGGTGGCGGGTTGAAACCCTTGAGCTCCTCCGCTTTCTGATGGCACACATAGGCCAATCCCTTGCGTATAAGCAAGACTGCCCATTCGTATAGCTGCTTGAAGTTGTCAGAGGAGTGGGTAACCTTGTATGGCTTATAGCCAAGCCACTCGACCATGTCGCGTATGCCCACAAAGAATTTCTCTTCCTCCTTCTCGGGATTCGTGTCATCATAGCGCAAATAACAGACACCATTATGAGCCGCCGCATAGCCAAAGTTGATGTTGATCGCCTTGGCATGGCCAATATGGAGAATGCCATTTGGCTCGGGTGGGAATCGCGTATGCACACGTCCTCCAGTGCGCTCCAAGTGCTCGCGCAGTAGCCGCTCCGTATGCTCCGTGACCACATAACCATCGGTCTTGAAGTTCTCGCCCGGCGCATGGAAATGCACTTTGGTTTTCATTAGTTCCGCAATTGTGTTGGCGCCATCAGATGCCGCCGTTGATGCAGCAGCAGCATCTGGCGTAGGTTCCGCCTTGGCAGCGGGTTTTGCCTTCTGTTGCTTATCTGCGTTCTGCTTGGGCAACGGTTTCAGATCAGCCTCAGTCTTTGGCCCTAGCAGATCGAAGATTTCCACATCGATTGCAGCTTTCAGTGACTTGGCATCGGCCCATTTCAACTCGTTGCGCACTTCCTGCATGATCTTAAATGAATTGAAGTGATAGCGCTGCTCCAGCAGTACCTCTTTGTAGCTGCCCTTGACCTTTTGCTGCACAATACGTTCGATCTCCTCCGGCGTTACCACAACGCCAACGCCGCATTCCTTTTCCAGCTCTGCCACATCGACTTTAGAGTTCATCTTTTGTCCACACTTGAGCAGATATTCTAGGGCGGCATCAACGCGTTGTGTGTTGTCCAGCTTGCGTTCGGCAATGTAGCGCGTTAGCAGCGGCAGCTGATCCGCTACTTGTGGCTTCAGCTTGGATGCCATGTGGTAAAGCAACATTCCAACGCCATCGGCCAGCGGCAGCTTTACCTCAGTTAGTGCCTGCTGTAGGTTACGCGTCACATTGGCGTTCTTTAGTGTCTCCTTCGCCTTCTGCTCGCTCATGCCGAGCTGCTGGAACTGGATAATCAAATCTTCACCTGCCATGTCCGCGTAGATACGTCTGCTGATGAAGGTTGTATCAAATTGTATGAAATAAATAGGACCAAACGATTGATGAAGAGCTTTGTGATATCGATATATCGAAACATAAATAAATTCCGATTATTTATTAAAAGCAGTTTCAAGTATCATCTGTAAAACAGTATATTAATACTGTACATATATCGGTATCGATCGATGAAAAGTATTTTTCATCGATCGTATTTAAACTTTTTCGAGATAAACGTTTATTAGTATTCTTTTTGAACTACAATTGTGCAAATAAAGTGCTTAAATTTAAACATTAACTGATGTCCGTTACTTTTAATTTACTTTACTAAATAGGGACGTGCATAAATATTTAACGCATCGAAGTAAGGAATGCAAAATACGAATATGCGCCCTGCATAACCTATAAAGAGAACATTAAAGTCATAAATGATGATAAACTAATTATTAAATATTAAGATAACTGAACGTTTACCTTCAGAACAGTTGTTAGAGTAACCCGAAAATGTTTTAAGCCCGTCAGATTGAACGGTATTGAGTTCAATTGAATAGATAGAACAATAAGCTTCATGAGTTTAACATTCTCCTGGGTATTTTCTGAACGATTTACGATTTGCTCCCAACCACAGCAGTAGTACATAAGATCCAGCTCATTTGTCTATAGATAAGATCGATAGAAACATATGTATACACTTAACGCAATTTTACAAAATACAAACCGTCTTATGTAGAGTAGACCCCAGATAACCGTATGTGCATTGCTCGAGAAACTTGGCTATGAACCAAAACATGAAAACCAGGTTATTTACTGGATCCTGCGAATGATAAAATCAGTTAATTTAATTTGATATGACCCTATTTACCCAAACTTACTGAATAACATTTAAAGAGTAAAACACAAAGGATTACCGCGCTGAAACCGAACGTAATAAAGATTCGAAATGTAAACTGATTCTCGATTTCTCTGGCGAAACTATTCAAGACATTGTTTCGACGCAATATTTTGATAAGCTCCTCTCGATAACGCTGAGCAATATCGCGGGCATCGTCCGATTCGAGCATTTGAACTGCAGCTAAACGCAAATCCTTGCCAAGTTCCAAATAGCGAGCATTCAAGTGCATCATAAACTCACCAAGCGTGTTCAGTTCTCCAAAGAGCATTGTGTCAATTAGCAATCCCAGCCAGAAGTTCAGGCAAATAAGAGGTATATAAAAGGGCAGCCAGGTATTGTCAAATGGATAAACTTGTGCATAGAGCATTTCCCGACGACCATTCAAGTTGTTCCTCGTGAAATCCTCAAAGAAATTTATCAGTGTTGTGGTATAGAAAATAGCGATGACTCGTGACAATATATTTTGTCGAGTTATACGCTTGAAACTCTCCTCATCTGCTTCTTGTGATACATATATTTCTGAGTAGAAATACTGCTGAAGCTTCTTAAACTGATTCTTACGTATGGCTTGATGAAACATACGTATATCCATTTCAACTTGAAGCAGATTCGTTGGCATGGCCAACGATAAATACTCCAGTTGATCCAAATGAATCAACAAATAATGTATATCCGTCTCGGTGTGCATGAGAAACACGAGAAAAGCGCAGCAAATAATGAATCGATCCAAAAATAGATGTCTTCGGCTTGGCTTATCATCCTCCAGAGGCCAGATTACGGGATTAGCCCGACGATAAAAAGCCAATGGCCAGGTTAGTTTTACCAGTTCTCCGTTCTTCTGGCGCGGTTGGTACCACATCTTAAGTTCGTATGCCAGCAACTTTACCAATCAAGGGTTTATATATCCTAGCTGTGTGTACGATACATCCCCCTACACATGTGTGCACCTTGTTTCAATTATGCATATCATTATACTCTTGCAAAGGGTACATTATTTTTAGCCAGAAGTTTGCAAAGCACCCTAGGAGATGTCTCCGACCTTTTAAAGTATGTATATTCTTAATCAGCACCAACTGGGAAATCGATCAAGTCATATCGTCTTTTCCAACGCAAACTATGCTCCCAGTTATAGAGATTCCTGAGTTCTTGATTAAACTTGGCATAAAAAGATAATAGCTAAAAAATCATCTTTTATAAATATCACAGGAACAATTCAAGGACATTGAAGAGGGTATAGAACAGTCGGGGTAGCCTTTGCTTTCTGATTTTAATTAGTTTGGCCAAGTAGAACTGTTTAACAAGTTCCTTTTGTACATTTGCAACTTATTAAAAAGTTATACGGCTCTAATTAAACAAAGGTTTTCTTCAATTGTCCTTGATTAGGTTAAAGGTTTTGCTGTTTATTGCATGATGTGTATTCTTTTGAAAGATTTTGAAGTATACTTAGAGTGTTGTTGGTTGTTCCTAAAATGATGAAATTAAAAATCGTTTTTGAATTGTTTTCAAAATCATAGATTTTATTCGTTTTTAGCGTTTTCATGTGTGTTTCCTTTTCGACAATTAATTACACACAAATACGATTAAATTTCCTCCTTTTGTATCTAATAATTTGTAATTTGTTAATTATCGGATTACTTAATATATATATTCTTGTTTACCCTTTTGCTTCTAGTAGTTCATTTTGTTAATTTTAGCTTTAGTGTGATGAATAACATCTTCGAATGAATGTTGTAGTGGGTAGGTGACTCTGTGAATATGTATCTGTGTGAGATTGTGAGTTTTCTAATGGAGGAATACATCGAGCATCGAGCAATATATATACAACTAGCCAAGGTAAGTCCGCAAGTAGCCTAAGCTGATTTTTAAAATTCCTTTGCCTCCCTTTGCACATAATAATTATATATAGATAATATACATCTAGTTATGCATAGTAAATATTGTATGTTTTATGTTTTATGACGAAAATGTTGTTGCTCTTCTTGGTGTTATCATCTCTCCTATTGTTTTTATTGTTCTTCTTGATTTGATGTGCTTTCTTTCATTAGGATATCCTATATATTATGGTACTTTTAATTTGTTGCGCTAATTATTATAATATGATCAATTAAATCGTGGTTATTTTGTATCTCATATCACTGTTGGTGGTTTGTTTAATTTTCCTTTCGTATTGCACACACATATAGAGAGCACATACTACATTTATACATACGTACATATGCATGCTATATATATAATCTTGATTTAGTATTAGATCCAAACTTTCTATACTCATATACATTTACATTGAATTATACAAAATGTTTCGAATATTTCCCTTTCCCTTCCCTTCTTTCGTTTTCATTTGTTACACATGTTCTATATGGACCGTCGTATGTCATACATTAATCATTATCTTTCTGTAGTGTTCAGTTGCAATTTAATCAATATATCATTTATATTGTAGTTAGTCAATAAGTCGCTAGTTGTATTTGTTACTTGCATGTTAAAAGGAAAATCACACGAGTTTATTCGAATAATTTGATCGTTATGTATGTACACTCTTATTTATATAGTACTATTATTTATATAGTACTTACTTATATAGTACTATATGGAGACTTTTTCTGCCAGTTCAGCAGTGGCTTAAACATTAACTAGGGCTCTCTCTTTTGTTTGTTTGTTCTGCTGTTAACAATTATTTAAGGACTTTTGTATTTACTTGGTCAAGTTACAAGGCGTGCGCTGAAAGTGCCCCCAAGGTGCTCGAACTCTTTTTCGCTTAGTAAAGCATGAAATGAAAGCAAATTCAATTGAAAAATGAAGAGAAATAAAACAATATGTAAGAAATATCACGTAATGCGTTTTTATTTAACTTTCCAATTGAAATTTTTACTCTTTTACTCGCCTGCGCTGCTAAACATATATAGTTTTTGTTTCCTTTTTTATATTTATTCGCTTGAATTATTCATAGTTTACTGCTATACATATACTGTATATATATATGTATATTTTACATAATATATTTTATGTGTGTGTGTTTCATAAGATTAACGTTTGTTGTTTGCACGTTCTCGATGCGTACTTGACTTGCGCAAATAGAATTGTCATCATGTTGTTAGGTTTCGTTTCGTATTTGTTTTTATTTTTATATGGTTTGGTATTACTTATAAACAATTTTCATATTATAGCCACAATTTATTAGCTAGCGTTAATTTTAATGCGTGCTCGCGCGCCTCACGCCCCTTAACAACTTTACAAACTAATTGAAAATATACATACGATCAATCATATATATATGTATGCATAATGCAAAAGTACATTGTAGTTATGTAGTGGGGGGGAGGAGTACTTTAATCATACAGTTACAGATACATATACATACTATATATATGTATTTAATTTATATATTAGGCATTTAGTTACATTAGATTTGTGTTTGTTTATTACTGAGAAATACGCAGATACGCAGAGCAATAATGCAAATAATGAACACATACATATGTTACGACTTGTTGTTGTTGTTATTGATATCGAGGCATTATAAACATGAGAGAGAGAGAACGATGCTTAAAGCTAGTGTGGGGGGGGATATACATATATATATTCTCTACGCTGCATTGATCAAAATGTTTTTTATGATGATTTTTGCCTCTTTCTTTTTCTTTTTTTTCAAATGAAATTTACACTTAAACAAATAATGCGTGTAATTTTGGAGTTTTCTTTAGTAGAAGTGCTGCTGCTGCTGTTGTTGTTGTTGCACAGAACTCTCTTGCGTTCGATTTTAATTATAGTTTTATGTTTTTTCTTGTTGTTATTAATGCTATGTTCAGTTGAATATATTGTATATCTAAAAGTTAGGGACACTGGCGCGCAATGTGTCCTTTGTTTTGCTTTACACTTAAGCTTATAACGTACATTCAGATTATTTAATATATTTAAATATTAATTCATATGCCCTTCATTTAATATAAATTTGCCCTTTGTTCAGTTAAGTTGTTGATAAGTTTCTGATTTGCTGTTTTTCTGCTTCTTCTTGCTCTCTCTCTCTCTCAGCTCTTGCTCTCTCGATGTTTTGGAATAAAAACTGTTTGTAAACCAAAATATATTTTTCTAATATTCATTTTGTAAATGCAAAATACATAGTTGGAAACGGTAGAGACATGAAAAGAGAGAGACATGAATTCTATATATACTACGAGGAGAGAAGGCAGCTCTTGCTACGTTTCTTGATTCTTTTTTCTTCTTTTCTTTTCTAATTTCTTGTTCTTCTTCTTGCACACTGTGCACTCTGCCAGATATATATATATATATATGTATATATATTGCGTGGATTCAATTATTCAGCTGACGCACACAAGTTCGCGGCTTAGAGACAACTTGCGTCTGCCCCAAGCGCAGTGCATAGTACTTTCTTTTTGCCGCCGACACGCAGTGGTTTATCAACTAAAATTATAATTTAAATTAGTGTATACGTTTAAATAATAAAGCTCTGCAAACATCAGCAGCTGATAAGAAGTAACAGAAAGCAAAACGCAAATTTAAGAAATAATAAAAAAAAAAACAAAAATATACAAAAGAAAGAAACCCCGCAGCTATTTTGCTTCTCAATACGCGGCTCTTAGTGTGTGTAGTGTTTCTCTGTGTGTGTTGTGTGTGTGTGTGTGTAACTGCAACATATGTATGTTGTCGGCGACCAGGTCGCTGGCTGTACTTTACATATAATGTGTATTATGTATGCATACATACATATATATATTCTGCATATATATTAATAGTAGAGCGTAAAATACTAAATCTGTTTTTGTATACGTGTACGTGTATGTATGTGTGTGTGGCTGAGAGGCTGCTGTTCCTCTGCCTGGTGTCCAGCGCGCAGTAATTAAACAATAAAATATTATTTAGCATTTCGTACATCACCAACAACACCGCCAGCCTGCAAGCCACCGCCTTGACGCATGCGTATCGATGGACGGCGCTCGGGTGTATCGTATGGCTGTCGCGATGAGTTTGTCGCTGCCATTGAGTCATCCATATTGAGTCCACCGTTTCCAATTAGCTGCGCACCACCGGCTCCACCGTTGCCACCACCAAGCATTGCCAACGTTTGTCCACCAGCCGAACTATTCCCAAGCATTTGTTGTGTACTGCCGCCGGCTGTGGCCATTGCTGTGTTAACCTTGTGCTGCTGCTGTTGCTGCTGTTGATGCGATGCTGCTGCAGCTGCCACTGCTGCTGCTGTTGCCGCTGCATCCTGTCCCTGACCACCACCACCCTGCCCATCAGTGCCATCCTGTGCCTGTTGTATAGACTGCGGATTACGCGGCCCGCCAAACTTGAGCAAATTCCAATCGAAGACATAGTCATAGGTGAAGCCCAGGCGATGGAATAGATTGCGGAACAATTTACGCAAATGACAGTAGTCCGGGCGCTGATCGAAGTGCATCTGTCGGCAGAAGTTTAGGTAATTGACAAACTCGCTGGGGAAGCCCTTGCAAAGCACAACAATCGATGTGGACAGTTTCTTCTCCGATATGCGTTCGTATTTTTGCCGCTTATTCGCCGCCTTGAGGCCCTGCCATGGCAGTGCACCCAGATTGAAGTACATTAGCACATAGCCAAGTGATTCAAGATCATCACGTCGCGACTGCTCAATGCCCAGATGTGTATTGATCGAGGCATAACGTGCTGTGCCCGTCAAATTCTTATTCTCCCGATATGGTATGTGCTTCAATGTGCGGGGATCACGGAACTTTTTCGCCAGCCCAAAGTCGATGATGTACACCAGATTGCCCTTCTTGCCGAGACCCATCAGAAAGTTATCTGGCTTAATGTCACGATGTATGAAATCTCGTGAGTGTATATAGTCAATGCGTGATATCATCTGATCGGCAAGCAATAGCACAGTTTTCAGTGAAAAGCGTCGTGAACAGAAATTGAATAGATCCTCGAGCGATGGCCCCAGCAATTCCATAACCATAACATTGTAATCACCCTCGCTGCCGCACCAGATAATCCGTGGTATTCCAATGCCTCCCTGCATTGTCTTATAGAACTTCGATTCAATGTGCAGCTGTGGATGTTTGGTGCGTATGCATTCTAATTTAATTGCCACCTCCTCTCCAGTGTTGATCGTTGTGCCCAAATAGATGTCACCAAATGAGCCCGATCCAATTTTACGGCCCAGTCGATATTTGTTCCCAACACGTAACTCCATTTTGTCTGTGTATGATTAACCTAATAAGGTTCCTCTGAGTATATCGTGTTTTAATGTGTGTGTGAGTGTATGTAGGGGAAGTGTGTGTGTGCGTGTGTCCAACGTTGCCTGTCGAAAAAGGAAGAAAACATTTTCATTAACAATTTACAATAACTGTTGCACTTGGCAGCGGCATTAAATGATCAAATATAATAAAAACCTTGTGTTGTCCTTTCGTCCTATATTTTTATCTATGTAAACATGTATATTTCTGTGCTGTTTTCTCTTTCTCTTAATATGATTTGTATTTTAAAGGGCGCACACAGACGTAGTTAGATCTTCAGGCCAATCGCAATAGCTGCGGCTGCTGCAACAAAATCAAATAATTATTATGGTATTATGTATATATATATTTATGGTATTATATATGTATATATATTTATGGTATTAAATTATTTATCAAATAATAGTATTCTACTTTTACAGTTAATCCAGCGTATCTGAGTATTTTACTATAAATAATTTTCCCAGTGTCAAAACTATTTTGAACGATTACAAACTGTGACAAATGATTGTCATCGAAACTATAATCGATATCACTGCAGCACAAAAACTTGCAGATTGAGAGAGAGCAAGCAAAACGACAACAACAACAACACCGATAACAGGCTCGATGTGAATACTTGCAACGTGCGACCGATGTGTCAAAGAGATAAGAACACAAAACGGAAAGAAAAATAAAACGAAACAAGGAAAAGAAGCGAAACTAAACGTCGCTCACGTTGTCGCTCAAAAAACAAAAACAACACAGAGTCAATTGTGAATGCAAAGCGATGCAGTAGTTGGCGCAGTTAGTTTTGATAAAACACAGAGAGAAGACAAACGTGAAAACGACAACTACTATCGCTGCCTGTGCCTCCCTACCATAATCTCTGATACGTGCAGAGGTCTTTTTTTTCAATGCTTTTCATCTTCAGGTGTTTTACGGCGGCAATTCTGCGTAAATACTAACTAAAAATAACAAAAACAGCGCATCGAGACATGACGACATTAGCATTAAGCGATGAATCAGCTGAAAACTTGCAATGCGACATAAAAAATACCAGAGAGAGGGACAGAGGAAAGAGAGAAACAACAACGAACCCTAACAATAATCTGCTGCGGCTGCGGCGACAGTATGCGTCAATAATCAAGATGTTTGTGTGTGTAGGTAAACAATTAAAGATGAACGGGCAGAAAAAGAAAAGAAGCAACAAACAAACAGCAACAACAACAGTGACAACGACAGCAAAACGCCATTTAAATGACACTTTCTGTGGTGAAAAGCACAACAAACGCACAAAATGGAGTCACACACCGGCAGCACAACACCCTAGCAACAATAAATGGATAAATTTAAAATTTTCACTTGCTTTGGCTTCCAAAATAAATGACAAAATTATGTTGTTATTTTTGTTATTATTGAAAAGATTGTGCTTTCTTCAAAAAGATGACAATTATAAATGAGGGGATACCTCTCTCCCTATAATGATTGCGTTGCATTCTTCCATGCTTCTCTCTCGCTCTCTCTCTCTCTCTACTTATTGCTCCGTGTCTATTTTATTGCGCTTTCTTTTGATGCTGTTCGTGTGCGTGAGTGGGAAGCCAACACGCACCTTCAAAACATAGCTAAAAATGTACATATGGCAATGCATACATACATACATGTGTACGTATTCACATCTATCCCTATATATGTGTGCTTTTTGACCTATGAAGCTGGGACAATTCTAACCTCAAAAGTGGTCAAGCCTCATACCTGCGTACATGTGTATGTATGTATGTATGTATGTGCATATGGTATGTATGCAAGTATGTAAGCAGCTACTTTGTAATTGTTCGCTTTCTTCTTTTATGCCTAAATATTAACACTCGACTTGTGTCTCCATCAAAAAAAGGTATTATTTACCGTTGCTTTCGCTGCCAATTTTAATGCACGTTCTAGTTTTGTTGGTCTCGTCGTTTAGCAGGTGCGCAAGTGAGACAGTCACAGTTCCTTGTATATGTGCGTGTGTGTTTGTGTCTATGTGTGCGTGTTGGTGTTTGTTGTTGTGTGAGAGCAACAGCTGATCGTTGTGGGAGTGCAGTCAACGTCTTATTGTTATTCTTTCTCTCCTTCTGGCTCCTTCTTCCGGTCGACGAGTCTTATACAAGTCTCTTATGGAAGTGTGTACACATGTACATACGTGAAATATTTTCTATGCGAAATATGGCAGCACGTTGCGTCGGCGGGCGCCAAAAAGACTTCCGCACAAAACACGAACGAACAAAGGCATTTTGATGAAAAAAGAAGCAAACACAGGCACAAACACACACCAAATAACAGTTGTTTAGAAAAGCATGGCTTATAAAAAATGTCTGTGCAATTGATTTCGAAGCCAACTGCAGCAGCTACAGTCAATAGCCTCGCATTCGAGGACGAAGTGACCTAACGTTAAATTGCATTCGTTTTGTTTTTGTTATTTTTGTTCCCTCCCCGACGACTCACACATACTAATATACTGATATAACGGCTGTCTGGATCAAGCCCCTGGGTGGTGGAAGGTGCAAGATGGAAGGGTATGAGGAATTTTTCCTACCTTGGCGGTTCGGGTGTCTCTCTGTATGACCAGACTGCTCCGCTGCTGCTGCCGTCGCTGCTGCTGCTCTGCTTGCACTTGACTTTCTTAATTTTCCAGCTGAAACATACATAATGTACATTGTACATACATTATATAGAATTTTCAAATGCACTGCGTTTAATTGGATTTCGATTTCACAACAAGAACAATGACGACGACGACGACGAGACGAGACGATGACAAAGACGTCACGATAAGAGAAAACAAGAGAATAATTCAATTCCTTTTTTCTTTTCTGTTTAATTATTACACTCACATTTACAGTAGAGACAATATATATTGGTTAATGCATTAGTTAACACCTTAAGCCAGGGCCATGTTGGCCATTTGGCAATTATGTATTGTTTTATGATTTTCGTTCGCTTTTCGCTTCGTTTCGTTTGTTTGTCAACCGCGCTTTGTTTAGCCGTACATACGTGATAGCAAGAATGACTTTTTGAGCACTAACCGTGCATCGGGGCACGAACGAGAACCGCCAAAAGCACAAATTGGTGTTTTTGAAATGTTAAGATTTTGTTGCGACAAACTAAAACAGAGACAACAGTGACGGCGACGACATATAAGAAATACAATCGAGTCGTTTGCCCTGGCTCTCATACATACACACGCACACACACAGACACACACGAACGTATGCATATGGTGTAGTATGGTTATCTCGCTTACACTGACATCGGTTTTACAGCGAGCACGTTGCTAGCCTGACTGTTTCAGCGTTTTCACACCCATACTAGTGCAAGCAGAAAGACAATACGAATACGAATACGACTACGACGACGAAGCATACAAAAGCGAGACGAAAAAAGTAGCCACCACGGCTGGCACTGCTGGGCCAAAGTAGTCTCTTTGCATTTTTGTTACGCACTATTTTCACATTTCTTATCGCGCACGTTGCATATTTTTACGCATTTATCACCAACTTACGTTTTATGCTTCTATATAATATATTCCGTTGCAATTTCACATAAATTGTTCAACTTCTTTTATAAAACTTGAAAGAATAAGTTATTTGAACACAACAACACCAACAACAGGCTCGACCAGGAGTTCCATTTGAGAACTATTTGAACAATTTGTGGAACTATTAGTTCATGAGTATGTGAACCGGCTTTTGAACGTTGAATCGTTTATGCGTCGGAGAATTGAATACAGTTCGTTGTGAATTGAATTATGTTTTAACTTTATTCCAATGAATATTATATTCTAGATAATCTAGCATTCTATTTTAATTATTTATGCAACGTAATACATTATAATAGACGATGATACTGTACAAAATATATTCGATTAATTATTGATTATTGTTATTAGTTATTATTATTGTTGGTTAAAATATACAGTTATTTTAATGCTTATACATATATTGTCATGTAAACGTAAAATGCTCAATTCATTAAAATAATTGGAATCGTTGTGGTGGCTGACCGATATAAATCAAACCAAATTAAACTCATAGCAGCTAGCTTGCTAGAGTTAACATTAGCTAAGACACACACCATAGTTGCAAACTTCCGTTGAAATTATAAGAAATTATTGAATTTAATTAAATATTGAATTGTATGAATATTTAAAATAAAACAAGAACGAATTTAAATTAGTACTTTCTTAAAATATAAAAACTGCACTCACATAGAGTACTTGTACAGTTACTTGTACATATATCTTCCAGCCGTTCAAATCTGTTTTGTTTAATAAATAATGACAGTTAAATCATGTATTTAATAATTTATTAATTTATTATGTATTATTTATTTTTAAATTATCACGCGCACGCCCTCAGTTCGGATTGGCTGAGTCAAAACAAAGAAAATCAACGGAATACTTGTAAAACAACAACATTCACGATCCATGCACACACATGCACTTGCTCTCTGTCAGACATACACACACATACACAAATGCAATTAACGATCGGCGAATGGCAGCTCAAGCCGATGGTCAAGCGAAGCGAAACGAACGAGCCCCGCACGAACGACGAGAATCAGGTGAGAAACAATAAAACAAAATGCCGGCACAGTTGTTGTTTTCTCTTCTGTTTCGTATTTCGTGTTTTGTGTCTCATGTTTTTGTTTTCTTACTCTTTTTATATGCATGCAAATGAGTTGCGCTAGAGCGAGATGGATATAAAAGTATTTCCTGACGCGCTTGTTTTGCTAAATATTTCCGCAACACATGTCGCACGGCTGGCGCGAGTGAAAGAGAGAGAGAGAGAGAGAGAGAAAGAGGGGATTTTCTAACATCGCCAAAGTAGCGTCATCTGCTGCGTCGCTGTCGCCGTCGTCGTTGCCGAACGCACCATTTGGTTTCGTTTAGTGAGTAGCGTAGAAGTCGAGCTTCCCCCTCCCCCTTTATCCCCCACTTTCCCCTTTGGCGGCGGCTTAGATCAAATAATTTGATTTCATGCCAAGTCGCAAATTGTCAAGCGCTCGTCGCATCCGCCGCCGTCGCTGTCGCCTTCTCTGCCGCTGCGGCCGTCGCTGCATTTTTCTGCGACCTTTTTGCGCTGCTGCTGCTCCACATTGATTACGAAACAACAACAAAAAACCAAACCAAAGACAAAAAATCAGTGTAAAAACAATTTTCCGTTTTGCCGTTTTCTATAAAACGCAGCGAACAAATTATTTTAATTAATTAAAAGATTTTTTTTTGCAATTTTTTAAATTTTTTTTTTTTGCATTGCACATTTTGTTTATCAACGTCTTTTGAAGTTTGCCGTCAAGTAAAACTGAGTGCGTTCCGCAGGGGAAGGGATGGGGAAGGGGCGTGGTCAGGGCGTTAGGTTACTTGTTTGTTAGATGTTGCCATTAAATTGCTGGACGCGATTCGAATTTCCATTGCAAGCAAAGCGTAAAGAAGAGGGTGAAAGAGAGAGAGACAGAGAGAGAGTGAAAAGAGATGGAGTGAGATAGAGAAAGAGAGGAGGGGGGCCTGCATTGAGTATAATTTCCATTTTGATGCCTTTTATGACACTTCAGTTTTGTTTTTATTTCACTTTTTTCTGATCGTTTTTTTTTACCACATAAAACGCTCATCGGACAAACGTGTAGCGATATATGTATATACATATGTATCGAAATGTATCTAGTGGGTATTTATGATTTCGTTTATGCATTTTCGTGTTTTATTGTTTAAATTTTTGATCATTTCGGCGTCTTTTCTTATAGTTTTTTTTGTGTGTTGCCGGCGGCGTTTAAGAAAAAAACTTAATTGAGTTGTAAAAATTATAAAGTTGTAAAAAGCGTAGAAGATGAAGAGAAGAGTGAAGAAGGATAAAGAAGAAGCAGTAACTAAACTCACATTTGTGTTTTCCAATTACAGCCAGTTGGAACCAGCTATACATATGTGAAAGGAGAAGCAGAAACACACACAAACACACGTAAATAACAGCAAAACAAAAGCCCAACATAAATACGCATCGATTCGTTTTATGACCGTGAAATGAATAGCATCTAGTTTCGATTCGGAGTTTTCTTCTTTAGATTCCAATTCCGATTTAATATGTGTATTTTTACGATGTCAAACTCTCCTGCGCTCGCTCGTGTTTCAGTGACTTGCGTCAATATCACTGATTAATCGTTTTCGGGGCAGGGAAGAATCGTTTTGGAGTAGTACTTTGAGGCAAAATGGACTCGATATAATAAAATATAATAATATATGTATATATGTATAATATAAATATCTGATCAAAATGGGGTTAAATAATAGTGACAACGTGATTAAATTATTAGTAAATGATTATTATTTTTATTTATTTGTTTATATTTTATAATTATATTTAGAAAGTATCTTAACTTAGTCAGATTAAAGTGAAAAAGGATCTTGAACACTCTAGAGAAAAGATATTGTTTTCTATTTACTTAGTTTATATAAATTATTTACTTTAATTATTAAAAGTAGGTCGTGCAGACATTTACCTAAATATTTTATTTTAAGAGTTAAAGAAAATAATTGTATAGTTAATTTAACATACAATTTAATCTGAGTAAGTAAATATAAATAAATAAATTAAGCTTAAAATATTTAAAATGTTATATGCATAAGTAACATAACGATAACAGTAAATGTTATATAGAAAATGTACATATTTGACTAATTAATAAGTACTTGCAGTATTAGGACCTTGCAAATATCGATAAATAAAATATATATTTAACAATTATATATGCAGATCATTAGCCTTATAATCGCTTGAAAAATTTTGATAGTCATATAAGTATTCTTGCATACTCTTCTGCCTAACGGTAAACACCCTTTTTCAGACAGTTTTCCTCCCTCAATGTCTAATCGATTGCCGTCATAGACAGCTGCAACAAGTGGCAGCTCTGGTTGCAACCACCCCCGTTAGCCTGGAGGTGCAATAAATACACATGCTTCGCTTTGGTTTTCTTCTTACGCACTGTCCCTCTCCTTTTCCCACTCTTCTCTCACTTCTTCGATCACCGTCGCAACTGTCACTCGGTCGCCGTCGTCTTTGCGGCCCCCGCTGCTGCTGCTGCCCTTTACCCTCGCTTTGGTGCCCCCCCAATTTCACATGAACATGTTAATGTTTACACGCGTACCGCGATTTTATGTCTTCACTGCCCCCACCCCCACACGAACCCGTCCCCACCCCCACCTTCGGCGTATAGTCAGCCCCCTTTCAAAAGTGATATACGAACTGAGCAGCCGACTAACCGTTCGACCAACCAACGACGTCTTGAGCTTATCTTGCCGACGATCGCCGACAATCCGAGCCGAGCCGAGTGCAAGTCGCCAGTGGCAGGCCGAGATCAGTCGAAGTTCGCCTGTCAGCCTCGTCGCGTCGCCGCGAGATCGTGTGCGTCAGCTGCATCTAATCTGTCGTCCATCCAGTGAATCGCGTGTGTGTGAGCAAGAGAATAAGCATAGAAAGAGAGACAACTAAAGATCGGTAGCGAAATGAGCGCGAATTCCAGCACGGAACGCTCCAAGCCTGTGGAGACTTTGGTACTGGCCAACTATGCCCTGAAGGCCGAGCAGAAGCGAGCCGCCGGTCAGGGAGGCCGAAAGGAGGATGAGCGCATTACCAGCGCCGTGATGAAGGTGCTCGAGGGATACGATTGGAATCTGGTGCAGGCGTCGGCCAAGTAAGTTTAGCTGGAATAGACCTAGGTGTAAAGAACTGTAAAATACATATAGAACTGCACGTACATGTATAACATATGTATATTAAACTATACGTCCAATACTTAAATTACTTCTATGCGTCTTCATCGTTCGCAACTAAATATTCAGAAATCATTTTAATAATGAATATTAGTGAACAGACCAAAAATGAATATTCTAGCTTTAAAATTACGCTTGCAAATTGATTATTATTCATTTGAGGGGGCAGAAAGGGGCGTGGACAAATTTTAAAACAATTATTAAGTCACGGAAATACATAAAAGTGTTGTCACAAAATTTGCTGGCTCATTTAGCTCATTTAGTTTCTGAGATCTAGGTGTTCTTACAGACGAATTGATATTGATTTAAATGGGACGGCAGATGATGATGATGATCAAAAATCTTCTACCCCATAAAGAACCTTTTGCATCACCATTAACTTTAATGTACCGATTTTTATAAAGGTTTTTAGAATTGATTTGAAAATTGTTAGTGAGTGCACGAACACATTTGATCTAGATCTTGTGATTTAGATTGAAATATTCGAAATCAATATTTAATTCTCCAAAATAATTTTATAAAAGGAGATAAGATATATAAATATATATATATATATCATTTATTTATTTATACATATAATATATTCAGCAAATACTTAAAATTTGCAATAAGTAAAAATATACTAATATCGAAAAAGAAAAAGCTTAAAAGTTTAAGCAACTTGTTCTTCAATAGCAAAACGAAACATTTAAACCAGTTGAAAATTGTAATCCTTGAGGAACCGCTTTGGGGTCGGTCTCGTCGTCTCTCTATGAATGACTAAGCGTGGCGCCGGTGCTGCCCCTCTTTCATCTGTTCCGCCCACCTCTTGTTGATTAACACAATTTTATTTTCCTGTGGTTGTTGTTTTATTTAAATGGATAAACAAACTCGGCGAACCACAAAAGAAAAAAAAGGCAACAAAGTTAAAACGAAAAAGAACTTCGGAGTAGAACACATCGATTGGGAATACGTCTGCAGATGTATGTATGTCTGTGTCTGTGTGTGTGTGGGTGTGTGTAAATGTGAACTGAATTTACACATTTTGACACGTATGAGCAGAAAGCTTCATACAAACAGATATACGAGTAGATACATTGGCATTTGTGTGTATACAACTCAATATGAGAGTCAAAGAAATGGGTAAAAGCGTACGTTGTCGATTGTGAGATACCCTGTAGTAGAGTATAATTCTCCATTTATGAGATACAAAACAAGTGTAAGAAAACTATGTAGTGTATTTGTTAATTTATTTCTGCTGTTTGTATGAAAAAAATGACTGAGCATGTTCAGCTTATCTTCTCTAAAAGTCATATTTTCATAATTATTTCAATGCAATTTATGCTACAAACTTACAAATTAAACAGATCGGTTGCAATTAATAAAATCTATATTAAATAAATTAGTTATAAACAAAGTTATTCACATGTGAATATTATAATTTTCTCTCAATTACGCCTAGTATACCCCTTAGTTATCGTGGGAAAGGGTATTAAAACGCGCGAGGCAACAACAACATGGGATAAGCTACAATAAATGTGCGGCGAAACACGTTCAAAATGAAGACGACAAATCAATTCAGGCATAAAAAGCGAATAAATATGTTTTTAGCATAAAGATGTTAACTGCTAACAAGCTGCACAGCGACACAAATAACACAGAGGGGAGTGGAGAAAGAGGTACTAAGAGAATGAGAGAGAGAAATGCAACTGAAAGGGGGCGAGTTGTGGGGATGTGGCGCCTTGGGCAAAGAGCAAATTCAGTTGGACCTACTCCATTGACACCTGGTGACAAGTGGCAAGTGCAGTGCTGGCGCCGCTGTTGCATGCAGCATGCGTGAGAAAGACAACGGCGCTTTGATCTCTCCCCCTCTCTCTCTCTCTCACTCTGTGATCCCTGCTGGATCTTGAGGTCCATTCCATCTTTGAGGTCTCATCCCTGCAACCTAAGCAATCCATCCATAACGACGACGCTTATTTGCCCAGCGATTATCGAATCGCAATGCAATCCTTTCCCGCCTCCCTCCTCCCTACCTGCCACAGATGCCGTTTGTGACTCATGATAATCTTGTAATTATGCCTGAGTTGCCTTTTGCTTTGGCTTATCAGCAGCGCGCTCAGCTGGCCAACAACAATGACAACAACAGCAAACATCCTTGGAGCGCGTTGCGTATTCTGTTTATTGTTGCAAAAGCGCAATCGCTGTCAAGAACACGTGTGTGTTTGCACAAGGATATGAGCGCCATTTCCTTTATCTGCACACGGTCTTAGGCAGCCAAGACCCTCTATCTTCCCTCCCTCCCCTGCCTGCCCTAACGTACTCGTCAAGCAACCCCTTGCCGTGCCCCTGCATACCCCTAACCAGCCACGACTCTCACGCTTTATACAAACACTAGACCATGTTTACCTAGCGCTTTATGCGCCTGTTTATTGTTGCTTTAAATCGCCCCAACCAGAGGGGGAGCTCCTAACTACTCGTATATAGCCAGCCAAGTTGCCCTCTACTTATATCGTCTAGCTACATACCTACACACTCATATAATATATATGGAGTATCCGGCGAGCATCAAATAGCTTTTCTTTACTTTTATAAGTCGAGGGGGTTCGCTTTGATGGAGCTTTAATGTGTTCAGTCTGCAGATTGCAGCTACATTTCCAGCTTGATTTTGTATATAATACGATATAGCTGAGATAATAATATATATCGATATTTATAGTATTCACAATAAGAGTGCCTTACAGGTCCGTATCTAGATGTGCACAAAGGCCGCCGACTGTCAGTGGCTTAAGCTACCAAGACAATATATAAATATTTTATTAATTTATTTATAGTCAATTAATAAACATAATTGTTTGTACATTTTGAATTGACGATATAAAATTAAGAATACTATAAATGAGAAAAAAATAATTAATTAAAATGTATTGTATATTGAACATATATTCATATATGTACTTTGTGAGGTTGAGCACGCCTCCTAATGACTGTTATCCTATGGCTAATGGATATAATAATTGCGATGCACAATAAGGCAATAATAATTGAATGGATTGGCAATAAGAGATCCCGAAAATTAGATTCATCAAAAATATCGATGTTATTAACAAAAAGGTTCTTCAATTCATGAATTGTATGTTATTTTATGTTATTGAATACATACTATAATTTAATGCAAGATAATTACATTAGGGGCTCCCGAGACCATCGCTACGGCTCTGGTGTCTTATCTTACTAAAAGTTCCCTATCTAATTGGAAACTTTATCTACAATATTTTGAATTATTTATCAAATTGATTGATTCGCTTGCTTGATTGATAAACTCTATGCTGCTTGCCAAAGTTTTATATTGATATGTATAAGAGATACATACGATATCTCTTAAGTATTTTGGAATCTTAAGGGATTCGGTTTGATTATGGTATTCCATTTAATCACAAACAAGTTTCGTTTAATGGCAAAAATATTTACTCAATTTAGACAAATGAATCATGCATATAAGAAATATAAATAATAATAAAATACTAATAAAAAAACAACCGCATAGAATTTTTAATAGCTACAAAAAGCACTTGAGAAGCCCTAACCAATTGGCGCTTGCGGTTATCATCCCAATCGAGGCGCAATTTGTGTCCGGTCATCCTCGCTACCCTCGTAGAGACACTCCATACACATATGCTACACAATTTGAAACCCCTTTTCGCTGTTGCAGGGTATATAGCAGGGGTATGCAGTATTTGCTCTGCGATTAGATAGCACATAACTTCGGCGACGTTATAAATAATTTATTGCTTATCTGACTCCGGTTCGAGTTCGGTTTCGGGCTCTGGAGCTTATCAAAGCAACCAACCAGGTGGGGTGGCAGCCAGCTCTGATATCACCATCCAAGCTGGCGGACTCATTGCTTGCTTGGGGTGCGCTGTGCGCTCGGCTAGCAGTCGATTTACATGGACTTCATGGACTTTACTTTCCGCCTAATTCAACACTCAGTCGGGGCTGAGTGTGTGACCCAAAAAGTGGGCGAGACCGACACAATTTCATCTGTATTGAACATTGACACAATTTTGCCTTTACAATCATATTCCCAAGTTTTATCAATAATGTGAAAAACATGATTGAGATAATGCACAAAAGTGAAATGTTTTTGCAGAGATTACAATCTTATAATTGGTTCAAAAATGTTTTAATAAACTTGCATACGAGTACAAACATCACAACACAAAAGGCGTATGTACAGCTGAGAAAACAACTGCTAATCGGTCTTTATTCTTAATTAATTTATTAATTTTATCAAACGTCAACTTAGAACAGTCGACTTAAAATTAAAACTATTATTTATGAATAAAGTTATAGAAAAATTAAATTATTATAGTTTTTAGTTAAAAGTATTTAAATTTAAAATTAAAAATAAAAAAGAATACATGTATTTAGCATACTATATAGAGAGGCATAATAATAAAAAAACGGAACCCAACATTTGTTGAGGAGAATCCAGAGAAAGCCAAATTAGATCAGTATATGTCTGGCCATCTGATTAACGGTCTATCTGTCTATTTGGCTATCTGGCTATCTGGCTAACTGGCTATCTGGCTATATAACCTAGCATATTCTTGATTTATAAATAGCTTCCTGCTTGCATTTGAATTTTCATACATTTCTTCCCACTGTGCTCCCGCTGCGGCTGTTTCCTGCCAATGCCGACAAGTCAAGGAACATGTTCATAGTTGTTGCTCAGAGGTTTTCCCTTTGTAAGCCAACAACTACAACAACCTTATGCACACGTGTGGCTTACAAAACAAATATTGATTTTGTTGCAGTTGTTGTTGCTGTCGTTGTTGCTGCTGCGGCTGCTGCTGCTGTTGTTGTTGCGGTTGTTCATGCTGATGGTGCTGCCGCTGCTGATGGTGTTGCTGTTGTTGGTAGCGCAGCCGCAGCTGATGGTGCTGGGCAACGCTGTGGTGCCTCTAACCGCAGCAGCCGGCCAAAACTTTGCAGCCCACGTTCTCTCGTGTCTGACTAGAATTTGCATACTTTATGCTCGGCCTGTACACGCCCTCCCTTCCCCGACTAACTCTCTATCTCTCCCTCACTGCCTCCAGCTTTGCCTGCCGCACTGCCCTTAGCTTTGCCCGCCTTTTTCCCCACTCCCTGCCCTAACGAGTCCTGCCAGCTAGCCGGAATTGAGCTTGTTTGCAAGTTGCCTGTAAATTTTCAAAAAAGGACACCTCCCTCCCCTCTGCACACAACACCCCCCCAACTGTCCTCCTCTGCGCAGTTAACTTGTCATTCGATGTGTGCGTTGTTGGCTTTGCCTTCCCCTCTTCCTCTTCCTCTACCTTCACCTGCCAAAAATGAACGCCGACGGCGGTTTTACTGGCAAGGACAGGTGCGTGACAACGGCCGCGGCCAAGGCAATAAATGCTGACAACGTGTATCCACACACCCACACACGCACACCTGTACCACCCACACACACACGCACGCACGCCCCCCTCCCACGTTGGCAAACCCCAAGCTTGATTGAGGATTCGCAACTAAATCCAGCCGCGTTGCGAGCGGAAATGAAGTGGAATATCAAGTTGACAAGAAATGTTTTTCCCCTAAATTTTTTTGTTGGCCTTTTATACCCTTTACTCAAAGCATAGAAGGGTATTATAAGTTTGTGCCAATCGAAAAATATATGTGACAGCCGTGAAAGAGTCCACTAAGTATATATATTCCTTTTCAGCATCAACAGTCGAGTCGATATAGGCATTTCTGTCTGTCTGTCTGTTCTTCGGTCTATCTATCCTTTTGTTTTAAGACTAGATCTCAGCTATTATAAGAGCTAGGACTACCAACTTTGATGGCCATATACATATCTCACTATTGCGCACATATCAAGTTTATATTTAAATCTTTCTACACCCCCGTGTTGTTTATGTTCAACACAATAACTATTGCCTGAAAAATAAACTCTGAAAATAAAGAAAAAAAAGAAATAAAACCAATTAATTTAATACAATATTAAAACAATCGTGTATTTTACACTACAACTGTGACTTGAACTTAAAACAAACAGTTTATATCCAAGTCCCATAAAAGTTATTAAAGAAATTAATTTATAGAGTAATTGTGTTTCCCAGGCGTTTCCTGCAAAGTATGCAACACAAACTACGCTAAAATCAATTTGAAAAATCCTTTTGGGCAGCTGTGGGGTATATAACAGTTACTGGGTATATAACAGTCGAGCTGACTAGCTTTCATTCTTGTTTGGTAAAATGTTTAACAAAATTTGCGCATAAAATTGAAGCGCATATTTTGTCGGGCGGGACATAAGCTCTGCATTAAGCACATGCCCCAAAATCCTGTCAATGCGCCATTTGAAAAGGGCAAAGTGCCGGCTGAATGCGAGAAGAGAAGGCAGTAGGGGGAGTGGGATAAGGTTTGGGATAAAGTGTATATGGCAATGGTTAACATCATCACACAAGTCCAAGTACAAGTCCAGACACGAAACATGTAAAGGGACAAAACTGAAAAGCAAAGTTCAATTTAAGCCATTTACGCCCCATAGGTTACCAATATATACATGTGCATGTATGTATACAGTATATGTGTGTGTGTACACTGCCTGACAAGTAAAGAAGTCAAACATATTGATGGATTCCTCGTTTCCGGCACAAGGCGATGTAAAGTGCTCGCTTGCTCACTGATTTCACATCATTTTGCGACTTGAATCAATTTACAGTTGCTGGATATTGATATAGACTTCGGTACATTAAAGTTGATGAAGCTGCAACAGGTACTTTAGTATATATACAAAGTATATATATATATATATAGTATATTTACACAAAGTATGTATACACGTATATTCTTAAGCACCATCATCAGCCGTTCGCATCTAAAGATCTAGTTGTCTAAATGAACAGCTAAATCTTAAAAACTTAAAGAACTGCAGCTGGCAAATTTTGCAAAAAACACTTTTAAATATTGCAGTAACTTATAATTTGTTTTAGAAATTGACCACGCCCTCTTCCGCGCACGTGAATAAATAATTATCAAATTGCAAGCGTTATATAACATGGAAGTTATTGAAGAACAAGTCAAAATGGACGTACAGTTTTATAAGCCCCGCCTGCAAGTAGGCAACACCAATTGCGCTAAACACTTGTTCCAACTGCGCTGCTGTGTTGGCCAGTGTTGTCCTTGCAGCAGGCAGAACACTTTCAAGAGCTTTCCATGTCGCAGACATATCAGGCCATATCGCATATCGCATTGATTATACTCTGTCGAATGATTGAAGCCGCAACAACATTCACTTCTACATCCACAAACAGATCCTATACCCCACAACAACAAGAGCAAGAGCAACAACAACAAGAGCAACACGAGCATTTAACAAGTTTGCTCGGCTTTCGCTCTGAACCCGGGCACTTAAAGTGTCGCTCTTCATTGCGTGGTCGAGAGTGGCACATCGAGAGTGCTTTACAGGTCCCCCCCGTCCCTCTCATGTGGCACGCCCCTTTACCTATCTACACACACACACACCAATTTGCCGCCCACATGCACCCAAACGACGCCCATTTGGTGCGCTATGTGTGGCCTGGTCAACGATGGCCGTCGCATCCTCTTGAGCCGCAGCTCTCCTGCTGTCCCTTTCCCCCTCCCCTCTCTCTCACTCTCCCTCGCTCACCGCCTGCCCCGTCTTGCAGGCTCTTTGCGTCGAGTGCGGCGGCGACTGTAAAAATAAATTGACTTGGAAATTGAAAAAAGCAAAAAAAAAAAATTATAAATATATGTATATACATTGCATATATGTATATGTATTTGTATTTGAATGTGTGTGTGTGTGTGTGTGTACGCAGAACAAGCAGCGAAAAAGCGGGCCTTGAAGTGCGTGTGAAGTGGCGGCGGAGTGGGCAAAGCCGAGTGGGGCTTACTCGAGTATATGAAAAGTAAAAGCTGTTGGAATTAAATTTGAAAAATATATTGGCTTCTGAGTCAATGATATGGAAAGTTCAAGGTCTGCTTTAGAGATTATGAAAATTGCAAAATACTATTGCTGTCAATGCTGTCGATGGTGAGCTGTGAATAATCGATTATCGATATTTTTGTGGCCATTATTGGCTTATGTATTATGACAATGATGTCCAAAGCAACGGAAATAAGGACAAAAATTAATTATTATATTTAGTTTACTTTATTATAGTTTATATTTATTTAAATATTATAATATTATAATAATATAATATAATATTATTTATAGTTTATTACTTTCGATAGTTGAATTTCTAACTATCGCTGTTTTGCAAGCACGCATATTATTCGATGTGATTTTTACTTTTAACTTTTTTTGGTATTTTAAACAAATTGATATTATCGATAGTTTAAAGACTCGCAAAGTATCGATGGGGGTTACCATAGATGTTTGAACGGCTCTAGTATTTTATTATAAATAACATACTTTATGATACCATCTTTAATACTCATTTCTAATACCCATCTCTAATCTAAATAAACTTTCATTTTCAATTGAAACTGAGGTGAAGTGCAATTTCCCTGGAACACAACATTTCACTTACTGAGTAGTTCTTCTTTTGAAAATGATAATGCTGCTGCTTCCGCAATTCCTTCCGCAACCTACCCCACAAAACAAAGAGAGATAGTTAGATGAAAAGAGAGAGACAGAGAGAGAGTGAGTGGACAAACCTTCTGGGAAGCGCGTTCAATGTCAACAGGCACACGGGAAAAGAACAAAAGGCGGCGCTGCCGATGGCGTTTGTTGGATTTGCCGCAACAAAAGCTGAGCAAACCCAAGCCAAGTGCACCTGATGTCTCACCTGCTACTCTCACGGTAGCCAGCAGCTCAAAATGAGCATGTGTTGGTCTGTGCGGGTGTGTGTGGGCAACTGTTTCCTTATCGGCTTATCAGTGGCTCGCAATGTTTGAGCAACTTTTTTTCGAGCGAAATAAAAGAGCAGCAGACAAAGCAAATACACAGTCGGGCAAGGGGGCAGTCGGTTGGGGGGACGGGGGTTGGGCAGATGTGGCCTAAAGTGAGAAATATTCCGACAAAATGAAAAGTGGAATGGAAACTGTCGTAAAGCCATAAAACGGTGTCGACTGCGTGGGAAATATCTGTTGGCAGCAGCAGCAGCAGCGTCGCTGCCTAAGCAAACAAGCGACGCGTCGCAGTGCAATTTGTTTACACGAGGCGCATCCGTAAGATACATTTGTGATATTTGTGAACTTGTGAAAATCATTGAGACGTTGCCGACGACGATGACGACGACGATGCTGCTAATTGGCTGCATTTGTAGTCAACTTTACATGCGCTTACAAATTGAAAATGGAAAATAGAAAATGGAAATTTGTATTTACGAGCTGAGGGAGGCTGTAAATATTTGGTATGGCGCAGACGAGGGCGAGGGCGAAGCGCTTCAAAGTTTAATAACAAAAGCGGCAAATGGGCCATTGCTGATAAAAGATGTGCAGCAGCAACAACAACAACAACAGCAGTAAGTGGCTGCAATAACATCAACTTTGGCATATGCAAAATGCAAAAAAAAAGAGAGACACCCTGCTCATTTTTCATACACAAGTCGTAGCTAACGGCCACTTGAAGATATCACTTAATGAGATTTGCGCATCTCCGAATGCAACAAGCACAACAACAACCACAGCAACAACTACAGCAAATAATGAAGACGTGCTCGAGTTGCCAAGTGCGCTCGGCTGTCCCCTTGAGGGAGAGAGAGAGAGAGAGAGGAAGAGGATGAGAAAGGGAAAGGAAGGGGAAACAGCGAATGCTGCAAACGAACATCACTTGATTCTGATTAGCGGGCTGTCAAGCGTGAGAGCTGACTATAAGCACAAAACAGACACACACAGAATGGCAAACACACACAAACAAACACAGGGAGACACACATACATAGACAGACACTCGCTGCACTTGCTGTGTGCGTCATATTTGGCGGATTGGCCGCGCGGAACCTGCCGCAGCACGACGATACCAACGGCAGATAAGCAACTTGCAACTTGCAGCTTGCAACTTGCATCTTGTTGTCCGCCATTTGGCCTCCGGTCGCGTTTTTAATCGCTTAATATATATATATATATTGTATTAGTAAAGAATGTTAAAACATATTATAAGAATAACAATAACAATAAGATCTGTGGGCATATATACACACTTTTTATGAATATCTCTATTTCTAATTGATTGATTGGTATAAAAGTTGTAAGATATAGTTGTTAGATTTGAAGAAAACGGAAAAAGTATACAAGAAAACGGAAAAAGTATACAAGGTAGTATAGTTGAGTTATCACGAAAAAGTATACTGGTCTTCATGCAAAAAGAACTCATTAAGACAAATTGTTCCTATGGCAGCTATATGATATAGTTTTTCGATTTTAATTACATACTTCAAGCATAACTTGTATTTAAATAAGGCAGATGTAGTAAATTTGGTTGCTAAAGCTTGAAAAACAATAAGAATCATTTAATATGTTAGTTTGTATGACAGCTTTACGATATATCAGTCCGATCCGGCGCGTTTCAACTTATTTACAACGTGCAAAAATAATAGCATGTGGCCCAAGGCTTAAAAGTTACAGATAGACAGACGGGCGAAAAGACATACATGACCAGTTCGATTCCCCTGTTATTGATGTTAATTGATAAATTAAAACTCAAAAATTCAACAAAACATATATATTTTTGTTCAGTCAAAATAAAGTCGTTTTTGTTATGTTATGACTAAAGAAAGTGCAAGAACAAGTTACGAAACTATCAGAGTTTTATTTATATTTGTTTTATTTCTATTCTGTATTATTCATATGTATTCTTTTTCAGTCAAGTCGGGTTGGTGTTCCTTTAAGTAAAAGCTTAAAGCTAAATAGATGTTTTAAATATACTTGGACACAATTTAAGACTTCCATAAACAAAAGAACTAAACACAGTAAGAACAGCAAAAAATATCATGTGATAATTTTTGAATATCATTAGAGAAAGATTTTAAAAACTTACGTAGATATATGGTATATACGAGTGTGTATAGTAAAAATTTATGAAACTGCTCTGTCTTTCTTTAAGAAAAGTTACAATTCATTAGGTTATACTCGCATATAATTATTATGCTTATTGTCATATAATATTGTACTGTTGCTAGTTGTAAAAGTTGATGGCCTCAGAATAAGTGCACAACTCTATGTTTATATGGTATTGCATTACGAGTATGGTATAGTATGTGAGATGCTGCTTCTTTTACTGTCAGCTTATGTTCACTTGGGCATTTGCCTATTGAATGGCCTTGATTAAAGCCAATTTCCCAGAGCCTGAAAACAGCTTCTGTAACGTTATTGCCTACAAATTGGCACCTGCAAGGACACACACATATACACACTCACACACACACTCACACGCACACACACACACATACACATGCACATGGTAAGTGACACCAATCTACTTTAACCTGAATCGAAATTCATTGCCTTGGCTGGCAAATCTGTTGGCAGTTCATGTTTATTTAGGATGAATAATTCAATATACAAGACAACGAGTATATAAAAGTAATCCGAATGGAACCTCGACCTTTATCTAATGCCCGCCCTCGACTTTTCCCCACAGTACCACGCCTATCTCTTTGATTGAATTTGTGTCTTGAGTGTTTTTTGCACAACATGCTAAATCACAATGAGGATAATGACAGCTCAGTGTGTGGTCGACTGATAGTTACCCTGTGGCCGAAGGAGCTTTCATTGCGTTGAATATATACCATATTTATAAATATTTAGTTGATAAGTCGTAGAACTTGTGGAAAAATAGGAATAGGTAAATAATTACGAAAACAATAGTTGAATTTGTATTGCGAAACAATAGTTCAATCTCCAACTGTAATGCTCTTATCTAGGGTATAACAATAGACCAATATAACTATGCGTTTGTGTGTGTGAGGCAATCTGTGTTTGCTTTGGCAAAAGTGAGTTAAGTCTTGTGCTCTCCGTGCACTCTTGTGGCCATGAAGTTATCATACGCCTCGTGTGCTTTATTTGAATTTTACTCAGATATCTATACCACAGCACAGAGAAAGATAGGGAGAGAAGGATAGAGAGGAAGAGGGAGAGAGAGAGAGACAGTCAGATTGTCATTTGATGGTTTTTACTCTAAAAGCACATGCAAGGACATGCATTTGTGTAGTGCTTAAATCGACGTGTAATCCAGGTCAAGCTTGCTACACGATTTTGCAATTTCTTTAGGGAATTCTAAGTGAAATATATTGCAATACTTTTAAGAAGATTATTATACTATATTTCGAAGTAATTATTAATTGTTTATTTAAATATTAGAGAAGTTAAACAGCCACTTAAATCTCTCTCTGAGCAGATATAATATGTATGTATGAGTTCTTCAATTGTGACTTGGAGTTAGATCGAATTACCTCATCATTGTCACATGCATCTGTATAATTTACAGATACCTATTTACCTATAATTATAATTGATTATATTTAGATATTAAATAAGAGATAATAGACACCACCACCTTGATTGAAAATCTATTTCTAGGAAAATATTCGAACTTGTCTTATAAATTCCTCTCAACACTTTAGAGAATCCTCCTGCGGATATTGCAATTAACTGGTTCGCCTTTATGCTGCTCTCCTTGTTGTTGTTTTTCTTCGTTTATTTTGCCGCTAAGGCAATATAAAGTTTTGCGTGCAATCTTGAAGTTTTTTAGCCTACGGCAAAAGCTGCTGTTGCTTTGCGCCCCCCCTGACAAATAAAAGTTTTAATTGCAATTTTCAGTTTGACATAATTCGCGAATTTCGCATTGCCGGCGGCTGGCAAAGTGTTCCGACGCCTTTTTTTTTGTAATTAATGTCAAGCGAAAAGTGGTCAACGGAAGGATGAACAGGATCCCATTGAGTTCACTCTCCTCCGTTCTCTTTCTCTTTGTTTATTTCATTCAACTGCATACTCAAGTCGCTCATTGGCCTTTTGTTTGTGTTTTTATTTCACAGAGCACCCTCCGATCGGAAGAAGGAGCACATAAAGCGCCCTATGAATGCGTTTATGGTCTGGGCCCAAGCAGCCCGTCGGGTCATGTCAAAACAATATCCACATTTACAGAACTCGGAACTTAGCAAGTCACTAGGCAAGCTATGGAAGTAAGTATGCAGGGAAGATTGGTTAAGTTTATATTATAAGTACATATTAATATTTTATTACAATAAATCACAGTGAAAACTCTCCTAATCGGACAACTATCGTCGCTTAACAATTACGAAACAGTTCGGGTTTTTTCCCACTATAAAAAGTGTGTCAACTTTTTAAATATTGTATTATATATTTAGTATTTGGACTTTTAATCCATACAGCAACTCAAATTTAGCAAACAATTCGATTACAAAAAAATTCGCAGTTAAATTATGATAAATATCGATTAAAAAGCAAATATTCGTGTGTGTTGGTCACATTAACCCAAAAAACATATATGAATTTCCAAAAATAATATGAATTACGTTTGAGCTTGTTCCAAATTGAATTGGTATTAAAAATTCCTGTTCTTAAAATCGTTTAATTGCTAAAACATTTAAATATAACATAGTATATAGTAACCTTGTAAATATGTATGTTACAGGCAGACAGACCCTAAAAATTAAAAATATTCTAGATCAGGATCAGTACTTGTGTCGATTGAGCCATGCTCGTCTGTCTTTCTGTCCGGATGTCTGTATGACCACACAGATCTCAGCTATAACAAAAGCTAGAGACACCAAATTTGGCATGAAGGTTTATGTGTACTGAACGCAGCTAAAGTTTATTTTAAAGATTGGATGCCACACCTATCGCCCCTGCAAATCATGAATTTAATTTTTCAATTTTATTTGTAAGCGACATACTAAAGATTATTTTAATTATGACATATACTTAGCTGACTATAATATCTAACTATCTTCCAAATCTTATTTCGATTGGACAATAAATATAGATGAAAATCAAGTCAGTTTCGTGCCCCATGTTCCTAGCATTGCGCTGTAAGAGTGAGAAAGCATGAGGCGGCAAAAGTCTTTGATAATTGTTAGTGTATCGTATGTTGCACGAAGGGAATCTTATGATACTTGTATCTTTATCTGTATTTCAAATTTAATTATTTAATTTATTTATGCACAAAACTGATTAGAAAGTTAAAGCAAGTACAAAGATAGATTAGAAAATTATTGCCAAGTTTAATAAAGAAGAATAGCAAAAAACTAAAACGAATTTCCCAACTCAGTTGTTGCCCTTCCGCATCGCATTTGAAATAAAGAGATACACTCCGGCAAGTTGTCACTGTGGTGTCATCTTCGTATTGTTTGTAATAAAATATTGTCAGTTCTGAAATTAAAAATTTACAGTTCAGCGCGCGCGATAAGGCACTCGCAGCTTGAATCTCGAATCTCGAGAATGCGCTGATAAGACGCTGATGCGGCTGCGGAGAAACATTGGGGCAGCCGCGTCAGTTAATTAGAAGGCGGCACTTGTCACTCGTCGACCAATTTGTAGAACTTATTTATGCGACTTGGGAGTGAACAATAAATTAACGAACTTTTTTGCGTTGTGTTTCGATTTGTTTCGCAGAAATCTGAAGGATAGCGATAAGAAGCCTTTCATGGAGTTCGCCGAGAAGCTGCGCATGACGCACAAGCAGGAGCATCCCGACTACAAATATCAGCCGCGTCGCAAGAAGGCGCGCATACTGCAGCAACAACAACCGGAGGCAGCAGCAGCTGAGGCAACATCCACAGCAGCATCAGCAACAATAACAACAGTGACAACACAGCGTCGCAGCGGCGGCGGCACACGCAGAGGCCAGTCGAGCACGAGCCCCAGCACGAGTACAGCCTGCAGCAGCTCCAGCACCAACCTGTGCTCCACCAGCAGCTCCAGTCCCGATGTCTTCAGCAACGAGGCGTTCATGAAGTCACTGAACAGCGCCTGCGCCGCCAGCCTGCTGGAGCAGGGCATTGGCAACAGTTGCATGGGCAGCTCTGAGTCGGACGGACGCAACGGACTGCTCGATTCGCCATGCTCCACGGCCAGCTCGCTGTCATCGCTAACGCCACCAGCAACACCGTTTAGTGGCGCTACCACCTCCAAGCTGCAATCTGTGCCCTTGGCCTCACTGCATCCGTCGAGTTTGCTGCTGCGCCAGCTGAGTGAGCCGAGCAGTGTTGCTGCCAACGACTACGGTTGCGTGCTGCTCGACTCTGGGCGGGAGTACATTGCTTTGGGTGAACTCAACTACAACAATGGACAAGGCAATGGGCAGGCGGGCGCAGGCGTGCAGGCGGATATGGATTTCCTGGAGAACATTAGCGGCTTTGGCTATGCGAATGCTGCTGCTGCTGCTGCTGGTAACACGACCACCACTAGCAGCTACAATAGCTACAATGGAGCCGCTCCGGGCAGCAGCTATACAGAGCACTCGGCCGCTGCTTCTGGTGTTGGTGTTGGTGCTGCTGCTGCTGCGTCACACGCCAATGGAGCGCTAAATTACTTGGGCACGCCGAGCAAGGCGGCCGCCGACATTGATCCCAAGGAAATCGACCAGTATCTTATGGATCAAATGCTGCCAATGCATCCCCATCCCCATCCACATGCCCAGCCGCAGTCGCATCCTCATGCACAGCATATGCCCGGCCAGTCTCCGCCGCCGCTGAACTCATCTGCCTCGCTGTCCTCGGCCTGCTCCAGTGCCAGCTCGCAGCCGTTGGAGTGTCTGCCCTCGCCGTATGAGCATTATGAGCACATCAGTTATACGTCGCAGGCACAGAATGCTGCAGGGTATGCACAGCATTATGCGACGGACCAACAGCAGCAGCAGCAGCAGCAGCAGCATCCTCAGCAACAGCTGTCGCAGCAGCAACAGCAGCAACATCATCTTTGGAGCACTTATGTGAATCCCTAAGCTACTTAATTTGCGCATTTGTGTCCTCTTGGTCAGCTCAGCTTATGTACGCTATCTTCCTTATTTCTGCTTCCCTGTTTCCCCCTACTTCCCTCTTCTATCTCTCTTTGCCATCATCCCTCTCTGTTGACCTTTATGGCGTTGTCGATGGCTTTCGTTTATTGGTTTATTGTCTGTGCAATTCGCATGTGGCATCTCCCGCTGTGCGTGCGTGTGTGTCTTTCTGTGTGTGTCTGTATGTGTGTTTGTGTATGTGTGACTCTGGCTGTGCTTCTGGCTCGAGGGTCACTTGTCGATATTGTGCAATTTAAGCTAATCGCTGCGATTTTCGTTTATGGTCGAGTCATCGATGCAGCTTACTGCCCCCCCTCTTTATCCCTCCCTGCTTCTCTCTCCACCACCCCATCACCCACTGCAATATGCCGCATTCATATGAATTGACGATACGAATATGAATCGGAATGCGGGTATTTGTATTGTCTATTCAACTTGCAAATGTGACAGGGAGGGGGCTAAGCTGATAGATTGTGGTATAGTGTGGGGCGGGGAGGCGTGGCCAGTCGGGAATGCAATAGCCATAATAATACATATTTGCCGATTGCCGTCAGCTAAACACTTTATTACAACCGATTTCCTAGCTTATCGCAGATCGCAATTCATTTCTAGTAGCGCATTATCATTATTATCAAATAATTTTAGTTTAGTCTTTAACGTGTTTAGATAATCAAAGATTAAGTAAATATTTTGTATAATCTTACAGTTTAATAATGTTTATAACGATCCAAGAATCATATATGCAAAGAACTGTCAGCGAAATATCTTTTTGAAATGTGTTTTATAAATTATCAAAAATGCTTGTAAAATAAATATTATAAATATATAAACAGAAATGAATAAATGCATTTTATTATACAATTCTTGTAAAGTAAATATTATAAATAAAAGAAATAAAAGCATTTTTATTTTGTATTTTCTTTAAGTTTTTGGTTATCTTTTCTTCACATTTTCCCACACAAATAGGGTGTACAGTGTGTAAATCCAAAATAAATTCCAATGAAATTAACACTTGCCTACCAAGTGCCCCATTTACAAATATTTTTTTTCGCCTTTATTGTTTTTGCAAAGCGGAAATTCTAAACGAAGCATGCATACTCTTTTAGAGTGTGTAGAACATTTTGAATTAGTTTAAATAGTTAACTAAGTTGATGTAGCTAAATTGAAGTTTAATTTTGTATAAGTTTTGATAAGATAAAATCGTATTAAAATTAAATATAAATATAATATAATAATATATACAAATATAATATAATAAATACAGTTCTTTATTTTTGAAAATATATTGAGATATATCCAAGAAATTGTATCACCATTTAGACTATTCTATTGTATATAAGACAGTTACATGTTACATACTACAATAAACATATAGTATTGTACATAACAACATATTGTACATAACATCGATGACTGCCCAGAGTATATATGTATATATGTATGCTCATTCTGTTACGTCTCATAGATTGGAAAATCAATATATTTTATTAAATGCGATATTTCACTCTTTGTTATATTCTTAATCCAAGATATTTTATGCATCATTAACCACATTTCATATACCTATCTACATTACTTATCATATACAGATAGAAGACAGAACAGTACATATATATACATTATGTTAATTCTCACATTTAGGGACTTGTCAGTTAGGCTTTCATCGAGTTAGGGTATCTAACTAAATCCCCAAAATGGAAACCACACGCAGCTCTGTCGTGGGGAGCAACACGACGGCGACATCGCAGATTGTTGCTTTTCATTTAGCGCTGCGTTATTTATTTATATATACATATATATATTTAAGTGTGTGTGTGTGAGTGTTTGTGCATTTTAAAGCTTAGTTCAGTTTGCGCATGTAACAAGTTGTTGTTAATTGAAGCGCAAACAGGGCAAGAAGACACAGAAATGAAAACGGGAATTAGCAAACCAAACCAATGGCAAATGGCCAAAAGACAAAATGGCCGTGGCACAGACAAAGCGATAACCGCTATGTGGGCATACTCGAAGAGCAGATACCATTTGGCAGAAAAAAGGAATCATAAATTAAACAAAAACAACTAAGAGTCTTTGCATATAATCAACGACCCCTCACCGAAGTTGTCACCAGTCTAGGGTATTTGTGTTAGAAAGTTGAACAACAAATTGAACAAAAGCAGTGCTAAGCTAAATTAACACATTTCCGGCCTCCTCTTCTCTTTATTTGTACACATAATTTATGCGCAACCATTTTTTTTGTATTGTATTTAAATGATTTGTTTTGCTCGTTTTGTTGTTGCTCTTGCGACATTTGGCGCTTTCTCGTTTATTGGGGAAATTGTTTGGAAAAAAACCTAATTAAATCACTTAAGAATCTTAATATTTAATTCGTTAAAATTCAATTAAATTGCTGCAGTGTTTGCAGTTCCTGCAGAAGAGCAGGAAAAGCAGCAACAGGAGGCGGCAAATGATTTGCCAAGATTAATTTATGCCCTGACAAAAACACAGTAATACTCAGTGTATATGTATGCGTGTGTGTGTGTGTAGGGTGTTTTGTGCAAATGTTATTAAAACTAATGACGTTTAGGGCAAACTTTGCTAGGGTGTCAGCGTGGGAGAGAGAGAGAGCAAGAGCCTTGTTCTTTCGGCTGGTCATGCAACGAGGCGTATGCGTAATGAAATTTTGTTTGCCTTGTGCCCTAATAACTGAATTAAAAGCCACAGAGTGTAACACTAACCAAAGCTCTTGGTCGCATATACAGTGTGTATACTACATATCTATGGGTCTTGTTTTAAATTCATTTAAAAGTTGCTCTTTGCTGCACGTTGCTCATTACCAGGCTGACCAGGAGCTTAGGCTTAGCACCTGCCCCAAAGAAAATTGCTCTCAAATTGGGTCTAGAAGAGCTCCCTAATGGTCATTGAGAATTTCACGAACGGCGTCGCGTTGCGTCGTCGTTGACCCACAGATAGTGAGGCATGCAAATTCAAATTGAAGACTCAGGCAGCAAGAAGAAGAAGCAGAAGAAGTAGAAGAGGGAACGGCGTGTCAAGTCCTCACACTCGCACAATGGCGCGGTCGACGGGGTAGAAAGTAATGGAACATTCCGTTTTTGCCTTCCTCTCTGCTCTCTTTCTCTAGCCTGCCATTTCTTTGGCACTTTTACGGCAGCAAAGTGAAAACGTCAGGCACTCAAGCAGCGGCAACTTATCTGTGGGAAAAAAGCATTTGAATAAAATATAAGGCGAGAAAAGTTAAATGTAATGTAAAAGCCACAGCAGCTTCAGCGAGTCTCGAGTAAATTGAAATTTGCTTTTGCCTTTTGTGCATACCCTGGCTCGAGTGTGTAGAGAAATGTAACAGTTGAAACAGGATTGTAAATCAAGGGCCTGAACAATGCTTTCGCTTCGGGACACACTTTCAACTTGCCTTCTTTTTGACAGTTTTATTTGTGAACTACAAAACGAAAGGTCAAGCAACTTGAAGTCACATCTTCCCTGCATGCATATCATAGTTAGGGTATAATTAATTCAATTCTTCTCCCAGTGTAAAGATATACTAAGTAATACACTTTATATAGAGCTCATGAAAGGAAACAGCATAAGGCAGCATGGAATTATTTGTGGAAGAGTGCTGAAATGTGTTTTTATTTGAATTTCTTTCGCTTCATTTCAGGTTGATTAAGACGCCTCCAGAACTTGCTGAATATGCAATTCATTAGAGCATCTCCATAGCAGAATTAGTTACAATTTTATTATAATGCAAAATTGAGGCAGTGAAGTAATTATTATTAGTATTATGCAAATGTAAGATACAGTGTTGCCAACTCAGCTTTTTTCCCCAACTAAACTAGCTTTCTTTTAGCGTTTCACAGGGTTTGTAGCATACTTCCAGGCGAGCTCGTTTATGTGATAGGTGTGACCGTATTACACTGTGGAAATGGTGAATGGTAAAGAGTAGACGATTGCAAAATATCTCAGGCTGAAGTTGAACTCCTGTTTCATCTACGTATTAATAATTCCCAACAGCAAATTCTGCACAAATTATATTATTTAGCTATTGAATACAAATTGTCAACTGAATTTAATACAGAAATAATTAAAATCTGTTAATACAATTTTTAATCTGATAATTCTTCATTATTCTAAAAATACCTTATAAAAATGAAATCAATATATCATTGAGATATCATATCATAAATTGGCAGCTCAATTTGAGGATATACACTTTTATTTCAATAAAAATCATTTGCAATTTCTGCTCTTGTAATTGGCTGCCTTCGACTTTTCTCATTCATCAGCATCAGTCAGCGTCAAACGTCTGCTCCATTCCATGTTCTTGTATTATATCATATGTTGCAGCTGCTCTGAGTAACCCAAATTGTTGCTTCTTTTTGGTTGCCATGGATCAAATTGATAATATCTGTCAATAATTTGCTGTCATGCGGTAAATGCCAAGCGAAATGACGAAATATCTGATGCGGTTACTGAACAATGTGCCAATAGCATGCAGAAGATGTCTGTTCATTAGAAATGGTAGCGTCGGGTATATAAGATAGGAAAATACCCTATGAGATCTTAAAGGTTAGTCAGAAGTTGTTTCCTTTATTATGATTCTGACTAAAAATTTAATATGTTGCACAAAAATATGCGCAGGGTTGCTGTTGGGAATTATAACTGATTTCCGAAATAGGGCGAAGGATATTTAATTGTCAGGCGCGCTTGACTGTAGCTTTTGTTTCTTTTGAAGACTGTCAATATTAGCCTAATAATAATTTAACATTATAAAAGATTGAAAATTGTGTTAAAAGAAGAAAAAAATGTTCTTCTTCTTTTATGTTAGCACGCATTTTCTATTAGCACAAGCCTTGGAGAAGACTTGAAGAGTCTGTTCAACCGGAAGCTTTATATGCAATTAAAAAGTTTCAGGTTAAGTTAAGCATAATTAAAATAGGTACTTCAAAATCTGTCTTATTAATAGATGGGTACTTTAATATCTGTCTTAATTAATTCCACTGCGAGGGTATGTGAGAAGAGAAAAATGTTTTACAGCGATGCAAGTGAATCCATTAATGTTGCACATTAATCAAAGTGAAAAAGGCTTATGAAAGCGACGAAACTATGCTTGTTTTACATGCTGTTGCTGGAATTTTAATGAGTGCATGCCAATTAAGAAGTTTACCTGGTTACCGGAAATTACATAATGGAATATTTAAGCGACCGCCGCACACCACACACGAAAGAGCTGTAAAATGCGCATTTTTTCTCTGGTCAATCCCCACGTCGAGCACTCTACGTGTTTGTACAATGTCCATACATGACCACATGTACATACATTTACATTTGCATACATACATACATTTCTATATGTATGCTCACTTCCTTTCGTTTTGGTCAGCTGCATAAACAATTGCAATTAATTAGCCCAACAAGTAGAATATTAAGTGTAATTAATGGTATAATTGCGATTGAGCATTAATGATATGCCAGGTGTACACTATGCACATACATATAATATATCGAGAAAATGTCAGGCTAATGGCGCAGCATCTTAAAATAGGAGGGAGGGAACTTGATGAGGAGGGAGGGGGGAAGGCGGAGCTGAAGTAGACCAAAATTTATCGTGCTCTGTGCACCCCATCGGCTGTTGAGCTTCAAACGACCTTGTGCAGTTGCTTTGGTACCTTGTTTTCAATTATCTGAGAACTACGCCAAAGCACGCACAACACGTGGATGTGTGTGTGTTAATGTATGTGTGAGACTGTTACAGCATTGCATATGTGTGTGTATGTGTGCTCATCAATGAACATTGACTAACTTTGGCTGTAATAGCTTGGGGTTAACTCGCCAACCATAAGCTCCGACCCGACATTTAAGGGACGAAACTTTGCTGCACGTTTGCTTTTGACAACCCTGCGTGAGAGAGAAGGGAGGGGTTTGAAAACAATAGAGAGATATACACAGTAGACTAGTTTATACCCTGGAATATGTCATAGAGAATATTAAAGAGGATATACGAGTATAGATAGATGTATACTTAGATAGATAGTAGTTGATAATTGTAATAATAGTATGATGATATGAATGGTTATTCTCCCTAATCACAATTCATACTGTCTTTAGCACCCGCTAAATCACTGAGTATTTGCACAAAACTATGCTCAACATTGTGCATATTTGAAAAGTGCCATGCAAAAACACTGAGCACAGCCTGTCAGTAAGTTAGACAATTAGGCTTTTGCAATCCGATTGACAGTGTCAATAAGCCGAGACCATATAAGAAATACAGAAAAAGAGAGAGTCCCAAAATTCCACAAAATTGCCAAATCCAAATGTGAGACAAGAGCTTAAATTAAGTTCCTTTCAGTGTGCGCAATTTGCATGAACTACTTTGCTGGCACAATTTGCATTCAACTGCTATTTATAATTATATACTATACCATACTCATTAGCATAGATAACATCCTGTGGCTGGCCTTGACATAATGTCACAGTCAGCAGTTTTTTAATTAACTCATTTGTCTCTTTGCGCAATTGAAAATTGAATGAAAGCTTTCATTTAAAAACGTGGTAATTACTATTAAATAACGAAGAAGAATATAAAACGAAAATTTAAAAGATATAAACTAACAATTTGAATAGCTGTCAAATTACTTTTCACATTTCCAATTTGTGTTTGTTAGATTAAAAGCAATATAATAATAATAAAGCGTGATTTTTTAGCTATTATCTTTTTTGCAACACTAGTTTAAATAGCTGACGCAAGTTTCGTGTTTTATATCACTGTCAAACATCTTCAGTTTGATCTATAATTTAACCATGAATCGTCTTACAAACGAATGTTGAATCTTAATATCAAAATGCGTGCTAATCTAAATCTAAACCGAATGTCTATACAGAGAAGCCCGCTTCAATTGACGCATTGGAAGACAACATTGAAGCAATAATTCGTAAGATACCGGTCGAAATGTTGAAAAGAGTATGCCAAAATTGAACTAAGCGGATGGACCAGTCACGGCGTAGTCACGGTCAATATTTCCATAAAATAATATTCAAACATTAAATTATCTTGCACTTCTCTGTGTTTGTTTTGCAAATTTGTGCATAATTTGTTGTTGGGAATTATAAGTATAGCGACGTATTTTTTACTATATTCGATACACGCATGTATAGGTTTACACATTTCGAATTAGTTATTTAGTTTACATATGAGGTTTGCTTTTATTATTGAAAATATAAAGAACTATTTTATATTGTTCATGTTGGCAGAATTTGCTATTGGGAATTATAGATGAAGTAATGTATTTATTACGATTTTTGCTAACTTTCTTCTGGAATAGGTTTTTACACTTCAAATTATCTTTTATGTTTGTATACGAGGTTGGTTCTCTATTGTGTTTTATATTAGTTTTCGGAGTGAACGGTCTTCCCACTAGCACTCTAAGTAAGTATATATATTTTCTAAGTAAGTATTTGTATTTTGTTTATTTTGTCTAAATAAAAACAAAGTTATGTTGCTTAGATAATTTTGTGAAGAAACAGAGACATTGACAAACATTTCTATGTTTGTGTATCTCAAAACCAACACAATGCACTCTTTGTTTATAGCTTTAAGAAAAGTTTTCTAAGTCATTTCGCATTCTTTGTTTTCTGGTTGCGATAAGTCCTGCATTGTATAATTTTTTCTTGCAGCTTTGTAACCTTTGGTGACGGCCGAGAGAGTCTTTTCCGTCTGTGGCTGCGATGATGATAATGATAGTTGCAGCCTTGGCCGCCTAATTAGTTAATGGGGCTGAGCTAGCACGAAACTGGGAGCTTAGAGCAGGCTCGTTGTGTGTGTGTGTGTGATGGTTGTCGGTGAATCAGGAAACTCAATTTGCTCGCATCGTGCTGACAAATTGGCCTGATTGGCATGCAACGTGCAGCAGGCCAGAATAATGGTAAGGTGGGAGGCAGAGGGAGAGAGAGAGAGGCCTGCGTTAATGGCATTTCGAATTACCTGTTTTTTCCATTATCTTCACTCAGCTACCTTTTTTAATAATGCAACCTTTGTGCAATTTTCATAGGCAATATATTATGCGAAACTGGCAGAAACTGAGCACAGTTTGAACTCAGCTTGATCTCATTTTTGTTTGGCCATATAAAACAATTTTTCACGTAGCAAAAGTTGCACAGTTACCGCAGCATATGTTGGTCAACATACGACAGACACAACAGACAATGGACAATTTAATGGTTTATGTAAATTTGCTTTTGAATTGCTTCCCGAGAGCTGCTTTTAATGCGCAGTCACATAAACAATTCACAATGTCCTCTCATCGTCGTTGTCTATTGGCTGCTCTTTCCGTTTCGTTTCGTTCCGTTCGTTGAGCTCTTATGCAAATGGGAGTCTGGCCAACGGGGCGTATGATGTGCCACATCAAATGTTTGCCTTTACGAGTACCATAATAAAATCATATCAAAATTTAATGTGGCCTCCCTCCTGACTGACCGTCCGGCAGTTTGTCACTCAACGTTTTTGTGCTTGTTACCGGGTATATCGGTGTATATCGGAGCAGCAGCAGCAGTAGCTTTTATGCGCCTGCATCTATCAAATTGTCAAATGAGCTGTCCGCAGCAGGACACTGCCAGGAAGGTGGTGGCGATGTCAGCTCATGCGTTACCCGTTTTGCATGCCATGCGGGACTGTGTCGGTTCTCTCTGCACGCATCAATCAAAAACATGTCGTCGCTGCCTTTTGTGCAATCAGGAAATGAATTACGTGAAATGAATGAATGTCAGTCCTTTGGTTACGGCACAATAACAAAAACAACATCACCAAAACTGTCCCTGTCCCCGTCCTTGATCCTGTTCCTGGCAACAGCTTGCAATGCGGCCTTGACGATAAAAACGGATGTTTACTTATATAACAAATCGTATACAAGAAATTTGTTTACACAGTAAATAGAAACTGGATGGAGGTAAAAGCATTGACTTCTCCCGCTTCCGGTTGGATACGGAATGGCACAATTAGGCTGAGTATTTTTCCCCTCGATTTTTCCAGCATCTTGTACATTTGTTGAACATTTTCCAGTTTCCTGCGCCTTATTTTATGATTACATTAAACATATTTTTTTGGGGACAGTCCTTCCGTGCACGTGCACAAATAATACAATTTTAATTATACCCTTCGAAAATGGTCAAAAAATGGAATACTAACTTTGTGTAAATGTATGTAACACGAAGAAGGGGGCGTGCCAGACCACACAAAGTATATATATTCTTGCTCTGTATGTTTGCCTGTGGAAACACACTCAGTTATTATAAAAGCCAAAGACACCGCATGCAGTTTACTGTGTATCATCAGTAGATCAAGTTCATTTCAAATGTTGCGTGCAATACCCACCGCAACCACAAATTAATGATTTAATTTTTAAATTCGATTTGTAACACAACCCCACAAAAAAAAAAGTTTGTCATGATCTGGGTATGCGGCATATGCAGTTATATGTATTTTGGGTCGCTGAATCCGAATCCGGGGTCAGAAATTTTCCATCACGTCTGGATTTCGACGTAACCTCAAAAAACTGAAAAACCTTTGGATATCCCCCAAAAGATATAGAATCGTGATCTGGGCATGCGATATATGTTTTAACATGTATTTTGTCCTTCTAAGTCCCAATCCGTAGTCAAAATTTACATAGCACGTCTGAGTTTCGACTTAACCTCAAAAAACTGGAAAAATTTTTGAAGCCCCAAAAAATAATAGGGGGTCATGATCGGGTCATGCGATATATGTTTCTATATGTTTTTGGACCTTCCAAATCTGAATCCAGTGTCACAACTAGCCAATCACGTCTGAATTTCAATCTAACCTATACAAATTTTGAAAAAATTTCAAAATTTTTCAATTTTTTGATAATTTATTATGGCATTTATGCAAATGTGTATAATCACGTATTTTATTTATGTTTTTTATTAGTTAAAATACAGTTTCGAAGCAAAAATTCATTACTCATATGAATCTATTGCGAATACAGATAAAACAATGCTCAAAAGGGGATATACCAACAGAAAAGCTTTTTTTATATTAAATTTAAATACACCCTAATCTTATGTTAAAAAAAAAATACAAATGTTGGAAGTTTTTAAAAAAATTTTTAGGCTAGGTTGAAATTCTGACGTGATAGGCTGGTTTTTTTTTCGGGTTCGCATTCGGAAGGTCCAAAAACATATAGAAACATATATCGCATGACCTGATCATGACCCCCCATTATTTTATGGGACTTTAAAAATTTTTCGAGTTTTTTGAGGTTAAGTCAAAACCCAGACGTGCTATGTAAATTTTGACTATGGATTGGGACTTAGAAGGACAAAATACATGTTAAAACATATATCGCATGCCCAGATCACGATTCTATATCTTTTGGGGGATATCCAAAGGTTTTTCAGTTTTTTGAGGTTACGTTGAAATCCAGACGTGATGGAAAATTTCTGACCCCGGATTCGGATTCAGCGACCCAAAATACATATAACTGCATATGCCGCATACCCAGATCATGACAAACTTTTTTAGGCCATGGATTTTAAAAAAATTCATGGACTATTGTGTTTGTCGGAACGGAAATGTGCGTAACAGGCAGAAGGAGGCATCTCCGACCCCATAAACTATATATATTCTTGCTCAGGATCACAAGCCGAGTCGATTGAGCCATGTCTGTCTGTCCGTCTGTCCGTCTGTCCGTCTGTCCGTCCGAATGAACACCTGGATCTCGGAAACTATAAGAGCTAGAGTCATGAAATTTTGTGACAACATACGTATATATTGCAGTGTCTCAAAGTTTTTTTGAAATTTGGACACGCCCCTTTCCGCCTTAGAAAATCAGTAATAACTATTTAAAAACTACAATATTAGCTCAACAACCAAAGTTGTATATCTTACATGACAAATACCCTGCCACGGACGTTATGTGAAAATTTCATTTAAATCGGACTATAAATAAGTGAGATATGATACGAATTAAACTCACTTACAAATCTAGCGTCAGACACACAGCATTTTATTATTAAACTTTTTGTTTGCATTGTATGGTAACAGAATTGGTTCACAATGCAACTTTGCCGATGGGCCAAGGAGTGAGGCAATAGCCGAGTGGTTAGAGTGGCGGACGGCTGCGCGAGAGTGCGTGAGTTCAACTCCCGGTTGAGGCGGGTGGGAATTTTTTCTTTTTTATTATTAATTGTTTTGTTTATTTTATTTTAATTTGTTTTTTTTTTTATTTTATTCTAATAAACTAAAAGAAAAGTTACTGTCAAACAAATTAAATTATTTAATTATTTAATTAAATATCATTTATAATGGCCTCCCCGTGGTGTTCCCTGGGTTCTGATTATATTTGATAATCGGTAGCAAATTCGAGCGGCGATTCCATACCGTTAAAATTTTTATTACGGTATAATATGATAATCCATGGCCTTGTACAGTCAGCACCTGACTGTAGCGTTCGACTGGTTTTTTGTGGGGTTGTGTAATCAACGTATAAAAGATATAGATAGGTTTCTGACTTATACATATAGTTGGCAAGCTAATGTGTCCATCTCTCCTCCAAATTTCAATCTGATTGGACATTAAAAACATAAGTTATACAAGTCACCAAAAATCTGAGAGGCACGCTGCCCACCCCTGCTGGTATGCAATAATTTTTGCTGGCATGCCTGTACATGTAGGTTTCGGTTAGAAAGTAATAGACGGCAGAAGACTTTGTTTTTAAGTATTCTTTCTGTATTTGTAATGGTTTTTCTAGAGTATCTTACTGTCGGCCTTGCCCAGGTGTAGCGTTCATTTGCTTTTCTTTTTAATTTTCTAACGGAAGTCCCGTTTTGCTAATTAAACCCTTGTCAAATTACGAGCAGCTCTCCCAACTGTTTGCAAAAGAAAAATGTGATACGCTTCCAGTCGAATGGCAACAATTTATGACTGTGCAAAGACTCTCCATCTTTTTGGGCATACCTGAAACATCAAACTTACCTTGCGCATTTCTGTTTCTTCAAATTGTGATTTTCAGCTAGGCAAATAGAATTCGAAAGACGGTCGCAAATTTGCGTTTGCTCACATAGAAAAATAGCCTGCAGGTTGGATGCGAAAGTTTTCCCTCTGCGACGCTGATTTGCTTTGGCCCCGACAACTTTCTGTAAAGTCAATCAAGTTTTAATGATGGGGACACTTGGCTTTGCAGCACTCCCCCATCTCTTCCCTGCCTCAGTGAATAATTTAACAAATGTCCGTGGGGAACTGTCCTCCTGCTCTGTCTTTCGTCTTTCGGCTGCTTCTGTAAATAGAGGCGCAAATTTCGTAGTCGAAATTCGTATTGAAGTGCGTTGTCTCTCTTCCTTTCTGCCTGTCTCCTTCTTTCCTTGAATTCGTAATTTGTTTTTGATTACACAGTATAATGTTGGAATAAAATATATACGAGAGAGAGAAACACACACACAGTCATGTACACATCCATATGTATTTATTTGAGTATTGAAAAATACATGTTTTTTCCATTGCGTAAATAGTTTCACTTCTGTTGGTTGTTGTCTTTGTTGTTTCTGTTTTTGTTTCTGTTGTTGTTTGTTGTAGTTGTTGACACATATGCATTGTATGATATGAATTCAGGGGATAGCTCTTTTCACAAATATACACAAATAATTTAGCTATAAACATATGGTATTTGTTTTAAGACCTGTCTAGGGGTCTGTCTGTAGTTAAACTCCTAAAAATACAATACTTTGCCATCATAAACAGCTGGCTCCGGCTCCTGCTCCTTCTCTGTTTATCGTTCACCCACACAACCGTTATGCCATTGTTGTGAGGACCTTTTGCTTCGCTTGTCATTTGGTTTCATTCATTTTCATTATGGCCACATTCACTCTGTCGGTTCTCTCGGCAATTTCCGGTGCGACGTTTTCCAGCCGTTTTGTCCAATACAATTGACGCCGCACGATGCCGCAAATATGCCACAGCTCCCCAAAGGCTTTGCCTTTGGCTGCTGCAATAAACAATCAGAATTGTAAGGGGGAATGGGAGCAACAAAAGAGAAAATTATTTGCATTTTTTCTCACTTTCTCTCTGGTAATTGAAAGTCAGCTTTAAATTAATGGAAATTTCTGTGTGCTGCAAATAAAAATGTTCCATTTTCCACTCATACGCACCATCATCATCACATCACACGCTTTCCCTTTCTCCAGCCTGGTCGTCATCTACAACAAACGTTCGAGGTCCTCACTCTCGGCATCGCTTATGTAGGAGTCCGTGTCCGTGAAGTAATCGTCGTCACAGCGATTGCGACGACAGCAGACGCGTCTGCCGATCTCATCGTCACTCCAGTGTTCGAACTCCTCCTTGTGATGCTCCAGCAGCATGAGGGAGGGAAACAAACTGTCGCAGCCACTGCAGCTAAGGGGGGTGAGGAGAACGAGGGGGGAGTTACATATGTGTGGCTTACAAATTAGGCACATTTCATTACCCAAAGTGTCGTTTCTTTTGCTGATGCGATGCCAACTGCCGATGGCAATGAAAGGACCGGTCACATACATTGCATGTTAGTGATTCATCTGCAAAGTTCTCCAATGAGTTTTCCCGATAGAGAATGATCTTTCTGCTTGTCATACTCACCGTAATCATCGTCGTCGTCGGCCATGGCCAGTGCGTGCAGGCGACTTATCGTGCTCTCGTTAATCTGCTTGGATGTGGACATGGCACTCGCTGACAGCTCCTTTGATGATTTACCTTTGCCCTGTACCTGGCACAGCCCAAGCTCGCATAGAGCATTCTCTACCACAAAGTTGCCCTGGCAATCGGCGTTCGTACACTCCAGCAACTCCAGGTTCTTTCCATTGCCATTGGCCTCGTCATTGGCATTGACGTTGCCATTGCCATTGTTGTTGCTCGTGTTGATGTTGTTGCTGTTGTTGTGGTTGTGGTTGTGGTTGGCATTGCTGTTGCTGCTGCCGGCAGCAGGTGCCAGCATTTCAAAATCGTCTAGCTCATCGAATGGATCATCGATTTTATGGCCCAGTGACACGGCATCATCGGCCTCCGCACTGAGCCTGCCGTACGCCTTGCGTGGTGGTCGCTTTACGTATTTGTCTGTGATGAAGAGTGTGGGTTGAAAGATAGAGAAATTTCATTAGTATCATCAATTTGACAAAGCATTTTGCCTCATAATTGCTGTACATGGTCCAAAAGGCGCCCTCTTTTGCCGTCGCCTTGGGAAAAACTTTTTTACAGCATCGGAATTAAGAAAATGTTTTCCACTGCAGCTGACAATTTATGTCTATCATTGTCTTGCTATGTCTCCTTGCCACCCCCCTACCCCTCTACTCCCTCTGCCATTGTTTTCCATACATCTCGCTCAGGTTTTGTCTTGTCTCCGGCCTGGACAAAAGTTTTGCAGCTTGTCCTCGAGCCGTGAAGTGATAAAATGAGATTTATTGTGCCCATTGTCAGAATGTGTATGTGTGTGTGTATGTGAGAATGTAAAAGTGCGCTCGCTAAGGATTATAATAAATAGTAGCGGCCTATAAAATACTACAAAGGCGTTATTTACGATCCAAATTTATGGCATTCTGCTTTGCCAGTCGACCGCAATTAATTTGACCAACTTTGGCTTTTAACGGCTCATTAGAAAGTACCTTAGTAAGGTGGTCTGTTTACCTAATAAAATAGATACTGATGCTGCAAAATATAAAAATAAATTCCTGATTTCTTTCACGATTTTAAACTTCGTTTTCACGCAGAAATATGTCGAATACTTCCTTTAATGAGTTCTTCTACATAACTTTAATATTTGATTTATCATTTATATATTTTATGTGATTCGCACACAAATATTTAAAGTATGTTCTGATTGCTTTGCAAGCTTCAATAACTTATCGATTTGGCGTAATTGGAACACACATATCTTTAACTATTGCCGTCTATAACCTGTCGCCGAACATGCAGGTAATCACGCTTCGATGCGAGTGCAGCGTGTGGGCGAGGCTGGGTGAAATGTCAAAGGTTATGCTGAGTATTTGTTCACTGTTGCAGCTAGGCAAAGCAGAACGAGGCAAATAAAATTGAGCATGAATATTAAAATCGTAGCATGCGAACAGCCAGACACATTCTACATTCGCGAATATGTAGAGCTGTGAAAATGCGCGCCAGGGCGTAAAGGAAAATAAAACTCAATTTTATCGCTAGAATGTGTGCGTGTCTCAGTCTTTCTCTTTCGCTGTGTGCAGCGCGCCAAAAAGTATGCAACAATAAGTTTTTCGCCCAAGCATTTAACGTTATATTGTGTGGCAGTGTGTGTGTGTGTGCGTGTGTGCTTGGGTGTGCCTATAGCTAGGCGTGTCTGCTGCCGCTGGCCTTTTTTTCCTGTGCTTAGATTGAAATTTATGACAACGCAACGAAGCTTCGCTATGGCTTCGCCTGAGGTTGCAACATCCGCGCAACAATATTTTTAGTTGGCCAAACTCGTGATCAAAAACCGACTGGGCCAGATAAAGTTTTCTGTACTTTTCAGATTACAACACAAATTATTACAAATGATGCGCCGGCGGCTGACAACTTGTAGGGGTTTTGCAACATAAATCATGCTAAAAAAGGGCTTCCCGCTTTATTAATACACCAGATAAACGCCCAATAATTTGCCTTTTGCACAATTTGCAATGGGAGACAGTATTATACTATAGTATTATTGCAGTTAGTTCATATTCCCCACAGACTTCCCTAATGACATCCGAATATGGTACAACGAAGTTGGTTCAACTAATCAAAGAACAAAGAGTCAGAAAAAGCAAAAACTTTTTGAGTTTCCGCAACTAATTGGGCATTGCACACTCACAAACACACACACCCCTATGCATGAGTCTGTGTATGTGTGTGTGTAAATGTGCATTTAATTGCCTTTGTTACTTTACAATTACCAGCATTATCATCAATGACAAATGGCTGTCGTAATTATCGGTTAATGTTGCTGACATATGTTGCATTTGCATAACAAATTGAATCCTTGTGTGTTTACCCACGCTGAAAGGGAAATTCGCTGCAGAATATAATATAATAATATATTCACCTGCAAGCTGGCATACAAAAGAAAATCAATAACTTTTTTGCTAGCAGTGCAATTATTATAAATAAACTCGAATGATTTTATTCATTTTCAGAAAAGTTTTTTCCGATTTTATGGTTTTTTTTTAAACGTTAACTATAGAGTAGAAAGGGCAACTTAAAATGTATGTAACTGGCAGAAAGAGGCGTGGCAGACCCTACAAAGTACATACATACATATATATTCTTAATCAGTATCAAAAATCGAGTCTTTATAGGAATGTTCGTCTTTCCATCCGCATGAATATCTAGATCTCAGAAACTATTAAAGCTAAGACTAACAAACTTGGCGATAATAAGTCTTATTATTACGCGCATATTTTGTCTATTTAGCATTAGGCCACGCCTCCGTATTCTTCCTTTTATCGATATTAAACCGAATTGCAAGCGTAACTTTAATACTGGAAAGTTTATTTTTGGTAAACACGATAGTTATCATGGCTTAAACGATTTTTAAATTTGATTGCGAAAAAGAAATTATGTTAGAGTTACTGATTTGCAAGCCGCTCCCTGCAAAGTATACAACACCAAGAAGTTATATATTTAAGCAATAGTTTTAGTCAAGTGGATAGCGGGTATATCCAAATCGAGTACACTCGGTTGTAGCTTACGTGTTTGCTTTTTTTTAATTTTGATGTGGGCTAAAAAAGTAATTGATGCCTCCACATATAGTAAAATATTCTGCTAGCAATAAAAATATGCACTATTTAAAGACGTTTTTTTAATGAAACTAATTAATAAACCCATGTAATTTTTTATGCTGGTCGATTGGGTATAGCGCAAGTAAAATTATATTATACACATACAAATGTGTATAAAAGTGTATTAAGTATATATGGTGTTTATAGTTAAGGACATTCAAAACCAACTGTGGGGCTGGGATGTAAGTATCGCCCTATAACTATTCTCACATTCTTAAATATGCAACTTTTTAAGCATTTTATCTTTGGAGATGTGTATCTTTATTGATAAAGAACAAAGTGTTTTATCAATCATTGTATGAGTGCTTCTGCTTCACTGAACAATAAACAATTAAATTAGTAAAATTGAATTAAAATCGTAGTTTAAGTCGACTTTAAAGAATTGCAACTCCCATGCGAATTCTTCTACGCATAGCAATTGTCATCTACAGCAACAAAAACAACTATTGTTGTCATCCTGAGCTCTTTGGCTTCCCACTTTATCACGAGTTCTCGGGCGTCTGAGCTGGCGTGAGACATGGCGCTTAGACAAAAGCATCTTGGGACAACGCCTAAAGTGTTTTTTCGACAGTCACATCCGTGGCACGTTTAAGATACGCGCTCGCACACACACTCACAGAGTGTTCTTATGGCTGGGCTTATTATTAAGCGATGGGTCTGTGCTGCCAGAATACTTGTATTTGCTTTACTTGAACATTCTCACATTTTTCCTCCAGGATCCATCGGCAGTCCGCCATATGCCAGAGGATTTTGTGCAAACAATATGTATAAGTATGTACTTGAGTACAATACTTCTTCTTATATGAGAATATATGCCCATGTGTGTGTCTCCTCTATGTGTCCGTGTGTTTGTATATTGTGTAATGCTCAAGTCATTGTGAGAATTTTAATTAACTCACTTTGTTCGCGGCATACAACTTGAGGCACGGTTAGGCAGGATTATGTGCCCAGAGATTTCGTTATTCAAGTGTTAAAGTTTGTGATTAAATTTCTCGTGTTTCCACATATTTTAATGGAGTTTGGAAATTGGCATCATAAAAGGCTAAATGTTTCTTTTATTTTATTATGATATATTATATTAAAGGTCGAGTAAGGGTTGCTATTAATCCTCATCTAAACATATGTGATTAATGTACATCAAACTATTTTGGAATCAAAGTTTGTGAACAAATGTTTTATATTCCCACAATTTCTAATGCACAAACAGTTTGAAATTTGAATATTAATTTATTATAATATGTAAATATATTGTGCATGAGCTTAGAAATTTAATTGTATACATTTCCAACAGAATCTTCCTAGAAATCAAGTCAAAGTTCAACAGAGAATATTTAAATGTAGATTACTTGGAACTAATTGATTTATTATTTGAAATAACATACCAATTATGATGTTAATGGCAGTATAGAATTAATAAATATTATCAATAACATTTATATGGATGAACTGCTCGATAAAATGCTTTTTGTATTCGGGTTTCCCTTGTGTTCTCTCTTTCTCTGATAACCGAGAAAGTTTACGCATTAATTTGGGAATCAATTTTTAGGCTGAGTCATGTTTCACTAATTAGACAACCTAATCAATTACCGCCTTGCGCCCGAAATACAATAATATAATTGGCACCTGGACAGGCAGCATTGGCCATTGGGAACTTACCCTGGGTGCTGTTGCTGTGGTTGCCATTGCCACCGGCGGCACCGCCGTTGCCATTGCCCTTGCTAAAGCTGCAATTGTTGTTTAAGGAGTTGAAAAAATTCGCGGCTCCTGTGCGACGTAATATCCAAAACATGTTGCGACTTGTTGTTGTTGTTGTTGTAGCTGCTGCTGGTGATGATAATGATGTGTGATATGTTGAGTTTTTAATGTAGCTCACTGAACTATGTTACAAACTATGCGAAGCGCAGCGACGGCATTTCAATAAGCCCGGCGCTGATAAGTAGGCAACAAAATGCGCGAATAACCGTAACGCGAACAGCAAACGAGACACACGAAGCGACGGCAAACGCGCGACAAGGATGAAAAGCGATGCACACCAACAACAATGGCTGCTGCTGCCGACTTTGTTCCGTTGTGTTGCGTCGTCAGTGGCAAACTGATTGTAGCTGGCATTGGGCTTCATGTTATATAGCCGCGACAGTACACAGAGAGAGAGAGCGAGAGAGAAAGTAAAAGTAAGAGAGGGCGCTCTTACTTACGCGTAAATGTGAGAGAGAGTTAGTTACTGTGAGAGCAAATACTGTACGTACGTTACGTTCTTTGCCTTACGTATGCCGTAAAGTGCTTGAATGTTCATTTGAGACTGTTTTACTTGTTTGCTGCATCTAACTTTGGTATGCTAAACGCCAGACTTGACCTTGTCAACAGTTGCATTCTCCTCGAAAAGGGACTTTCCCTTTCACAATGTTTTTTTGTGTAACGATTTTTGTATGCGAGCTGTGTTCAAATTGCGGTTAATATCACGCACTAAAACATCCATCAATCAAGGCTCGGAAGAGCGGAAACTGCTGTCAACAGCATTTAAAACAGCGACTCCTCGTAGCATTACCACAATGACCACATTGGCACGCACCAAGCGACATAATGCCCATGTCTCTAAGGTCGCTCAGTCTCCCGTCTCATAAAACTTAACCGATTGCAACACGTGAGTCAAAGAATGTTGTAAATTGTAGAGGTTGCGGTCTGAGGTACAGGTTTTTATGTAGTTTCAGTTTGGGGTTCATTCCCTGTAAATTGTCGCTCGGGAAACATTACCCATTTGCGACTTTAATGTAGCAGGACAAATAGGAATTTACCCCCACAAAATTCTGACAACATTTTTCAGTCTAATGACACCGTTTGCCATGCGCGATTTGTTTGTCTTTCCACTCCTAAATAGCTGTGTGTAACATAATATTTCCAAATCATGTCCACAATGAGAGATGGACTTTTGGTCGTGCAGTTAATATGTAAGGTGTGGTCGACTGAAATATACCCATTACATATGTAGTTTTATATTTTTAAATATTACTATTATTATTATGTCTGAATACAAAGTTCTAAATCTGTTCACAGATTAAATAACATTTTGATTGGAAATTAAAGTTACCAAGATACCCATTAAGTATTTAGCCAAATTCATTTCAACCTAGCGATTCCAATTACCATAAATCCGAACATTGACATTTTCCATATTAAATATTTATTTAGAACGTGCAAAAGTCAAATGCCATTCAATATTGCGTGTTAAATATTTATGCACTAAATTGAGCTTTGAATATTCCACATCATCTACATATATATCATTATATTGATTTATTCCGTTATTTTAGGCAACCCACATCATCAACTACATTTGGTATAATGAACTGCAAATTCAAAACGTAAAAGAAGTGAGAGGCAGACTAACTATAATATTAGTTCTAGATATAATCATACCTTTTAATAGGCTCTGTATACCCTTCGACCATTGAAAATGGTCAAAAAAGGGTCTCTAATATTTATAACAGCCGGCAAGTCGAACTGTTCGCCAGTTGAAAAAGTGAGACGATGAAGAATATGAGTCTCTTCTTCTGGTGTTGTTCCATTGTGGCACTAGTTTTTGAGCTGCCCTATAGATTTATCCTCAAGCAATGGACCAATCACGCGAAACGGGTCTGCATATGAGATGGATGCGAATGGGGATGAGAGAGGCACAGCACACAGGCTCCCTACGAACCGCTGTTCCAGGATCCATTAGAATGGGCATAATAATAAATCAAGGTGTAATGGTCTTGCAGTTGGTCTATATGAATTATGGATTATTCACGATGGAACAACAATGTAATCATAGTTTAGAAGTAATGTTCTTAATTAACTTATACCGAAAAGTCATCTTTAAATAGCATAGTAAATTAATATCACATAGCTTGGGCAACAAAAGAGATTGCGTTTTGGTATGTGAGTAAAAAATTCGATAAATATATAAGATAAAGATCATATTTAGGATGAATTGAGCTTACTTACGTAGCAATATTTTTAATAACATGTTTCCCTAGCTAAAGCCATTCACATTAATGGTCTGGTAAACTCATAAGGCAGCGTGAGATAAGTGCAAGGTTGTCGCAATGTCCTCTAATAACTGTGCAAACAAAAGGTATTTTTTCCAGTCATCACAGCCGACTAGTTGAACCGACTCGACAGTTGTAAAAGTGCGACGATGAGGTTTGTAAGCTTAATTTTCTGCTGCTCTTCTATTGTGGCCCAGGTTGTTGGACAACTAAGACCCATTGAGAAATGTAACGATGGATATGAGAGCTTTTTTCAAATCATTGCGAACGTCGATAATGAAGTGCATTTCAAGTACTTTGTCACTTTTTTTGGTAACTCTGAGTCAACGTCAATTGCCCCGTCGCCTCAACAACAACTAATGGAGACCTTCGAACGGACTCTGATTGTTGCTGGACCTTATACTGGATCACTGAAGGCAATTTGTAGTGATCGAAGTTTGGCATTTGTTTTTATTAATGGAAATCTTAATCATACGCTCGATGTGCTTAAAAATACGCTGGATAGGCTTAAAATGGCCATTGTTTTTGTGTTCAAAATGCCGGTCATAAATGATCTTATGGAATCCCTTATTAACTGGAGTACGAAAAATCAATTTAAAGAAGTACTGATTGCTTTTAATCGCAAACACCAGTATGAGCTGTGGGCATTTAAATCCAAACCAAAATTTATAGCATTTCAAATTGATCAATTTGAATTAAGTGAAAAATCCGGACGTAAATGTTACAATATGGAACAGTCCAAATCAGTGGTTGGATTTTATGACAGTTTACCGGATGCATTTTTGGTAAGTTTGTCTTCGAATCTCGAAGAAAACTGAAGGTTCCCAGTAGAAAGTTGATCACATAACTACTTTATATATCCCCTTTTATTTTCAGTACAATTCAAATGAGAATGTCGACATTACTAACAGCTCAATTAGCCTAGGAGGTCAAATAGGTACTATGTTGGGGGAATTTATGCGTTTTACCAATGGAACTATGGACATTCGTCATATTTCGTTTGAAGACTATTTTAATAATAATCAGACATCTAAAAACAACTTTGATATTGGAGCAAACCTTGTAGAGAGCAATAGTTTGGCGCCGTACTCTCCGTTGGTGATGTCCACAAGATATTGCATTGTTATTCCCTATGAACGTAGGGTGGAGATACGAGAATTTCTACAATTCTTTTTTGGGAATTGGACAATAAGGGGCATATGGATATTTAACTTTATAGCTATAGCTGTCATCAAGCGATTGGATAATCTAAATATGTCTCTGGCAACTGTGCTTTATAGAACTTTTCTGCTTTCGATAGGAGAAACCACAACAAGCAGAGTGTTTCGTAATCTTGGACTTGCTGAAAAGATTATAGTAGTGTGCACCCTAATGTACCATTGTCTGATTACAAGCATAATATGTAGCGGCTTAACAATGGCCCTAACTATCGGATTACATAAGTCCGATATAGTAGACGTAGACACATTTCTGGACTCTAACCTACGGATAATGATTCATCGACAAACCATGTTTGAAATCTTTAAAAGTAATGAAATGCCAGGTGACCTGACCGATCGATTAATTATTGTTGACGAAGAAACACGGAATAAGCATTTGTATTCTTTAAATGATGGTTACGCATATGTCATGGACGAGCACAATTGGATAGAATTGAACCATATTCAACAACGTCTACAAAAACCGAAGTTAAAATTTGCATCAGATAAATTATGTGGCGTATACCGACACCGAAGGATCCTTATTAGCCCAGGTCATCAAAGTACATACATTCTCAAGCACTTTGTCGACCAATCTCGCGAGTCTGGGCTAATTGATAAGTGGATGCGGATGGGCTTAAGACAAGCGGAGCAGGCTGGATTGATTAAACAAGCTCCCTATGAACCGCCCTTCCAACTTCCCTTATCATTGCCTTTCTTCACACTCCTATTTAAACTGTATGGAATGGGCATCTTAATAAGTCTTGGGACTATGCTCTTTGAGTTAGTCTTTATGCACTTTTCTTCACGTCGGAACAACAATGTAATTACAGTTTAAATATATTATTGTTAATGTATCAAATATTGTAGTTTATACAAAAACACCGCACTTAATAAATCGTACACTGCTTGAGCACTTAAACAAGCATGCATTTTTGTAATTATAACAAAAACATTCAACGATTTTTAAGACATAACTCCAATATAAAGCGGAAAGTAGATTTAAAAAGTCCAAAACAAGCACGAAGCTATAGTAAAGTGTGCTTGACTGTGATATACCCGCTACTCATTTGACCAAAACTATTTTGACAACTATATAACTTCAATTTGTGTTGCATACTTTGCAGGGAGCGGATTGGAAAAGAGTAAATCTTTAAAATTATTTCTTAAATAACTTCGAAACAGCAAACTTGATCTGCATGCAATATTTAGACATTTTTTCTTAGTCCTAGCTATAATATTCTAGATTTACATACGGACAGCCGTGGCTATATTGAGTCAGCTGTTGATGCTGTTAAAGAATACATATAGTGTGTGGGGTCTGCCACGCCACCTTCTGACTGTTACCCATATTTTCGGTTGGCACAAAGCTATAATACCCTTCTACCATATGGGTAGCGGGTATAAAAGAGTTTTCATTCTACAGCCCGGAGGGTTTTCTGTAAGAGAATATCAGCATTAAGTTCATCTAAAAACTGTAATGATATCTTCACAAAACTTATGATAAAGATTTTTTTTGGGATGGATGAAATCTACCCTCATCCTAAATTGAAAACATGTGTTGTTTGCTCTCGTAACTATTTATTTCTATGACCACAATTACTTTTACGTTTAGCTTGCGTTACGTTTTTGACTATCATTAAGCTGAAGTACTATTGTTATTGTTATTATTAATTGTGCAAACAAGGTCACAGCTAAAAACCGGTAGTCCATGAGGTAAGCGGCACAGTGAAGTTTTGATTAGCGAAGTATGAAGTGCATTACTTTCTGTCTTTGGTTCTGGGGATTTGTGACTTTTGCTAAGGCGCAACTTTTGCCTGTCGATGAACACCATGAGAGAAATCAGCATCTCATTAAATTAATTGTTGCCTGTGATAGAATTCAGGGCTTTCAAAAGTTTATCACCTACTGTGAAAATGCGGATTTGGATAGTTCTGGCTCAATCACGTCTTCTGTGCAACAACTTCTAATGGAAACTTTTCGTCGGCTATTAATTGTTGCTGGCAACCACATCGGACCCTTAAATGAAGTTATCAACAGTAAAACATTGGTTGTGGTTCTTTTTGGTGAAATGCAGGAACATATATTCGATACAGTTCGCCAAAGATTACTTGGATTCAATTTAGCAATGGTGATTTTTGACTACCGACCAAAAAATGCTTCATCACCCTCAAATATTGATGTGGACGAGTTTTTTACATGGTGTTTTCAAAGGAATTTACATGATGTCATCCTAACATTTGAACGAAATAATGAATTCGAGCATTGGTCCTATAAAAATAAACCGAAATTAGTCAAGATAAGCTTTACAATTACAGCTATTACTACCCACAATTATCTTGAATTTGAAAAGAAAACACATTATCGATTTTCGGTTGGACTTTTTGAAAATCTACCCGAGGTGTTTCTGGTGAGTAAACTTCACTGATGTCCAAGTGTTATGTATACATATATTGTACATATATGTTATTTAATTTTATAATAATTTTATGTTTCAGTACAATGGAACAGACCAAAAGGATTTGAATGATGGCAATGTAAGCTTGGGTGGTCGAACTGGAATAATGTTGGTCGAATTTATGCGTTATATGAGATGGTTTATGGATATCATACCCATGTCCAATAATGATGAATATCAACGAGAGCGAGCGAATTATGATTTGGGTGCAAATTTGGTATCAACTATTATTTATGCCAAGCATAGTCCATTAATAATTTCGACGAGATCGTGTATTGTCTTACCACATGAACGCATGCTGGACTTTCAACTATATTATCACACCATTAATGGTGATTATTCATTATCTGTATTCGCGGCATTCTATGGCTGCGTTATGATTATTATCAACCGATTGCTTCATCCTCATATGCCTTGGCCATCAATATTATTTACAGGATATACTGCCTCCATGGGGGGTACAGTTACAAACAGAACATTTCATCAAATGCATCTCTCCGAAAAGCTTTTGATTATTTGCATTCAGTTATATAGCGTGGTTATTTCGGGAATATTCGGCAGTGCTTTGGCAACAGCATTAACCACAGGGCTGCGAAACCCAGATATTGTGGATACCAATGGGTTTTTGGCCACCGACTTACGTATCATGATTCACAACCCAAAAATGTTGGACATATTTGAACGCAATCAATTGCCGAAAGAGCTGACTGATCGTTTAATAATTGTAGATAGGGATACTCACAATCGTCATTTGTACTCGCTGAATGACAGCTTTGCTTATGTTGTAGACGAACATCAATGGCCGTTGATAAACTATATTCAAGAACGCCTTTACAAACCAAAACTTAAGCTTGGTCCCGATGTCTTTTGTGGTAATCATCGCTTTCTTCGCTTACCAATCCGTCAACAACTATCGTATACACAGATCCTAGCTGGCTTTGTGAGTCACATACAGGGTTCAGGATTGCTCGACTATTGGATTAAAATCGGACTGTACCAATCAAAACAAGCCGGTCTCGTTCACCAGGCACCTCATGAGTCCCTTTCGCAGCATCCATTACCATTGCAATACTTTAAAAACTGTTTCATTTTCTATGCTATTGGTTTGTTCATTAGTCTGGTGGCTATAATTTTAGAATTGGTGCTCATGTACTGGCGTTCACGGCGAAATAAAATAACTTGTCCAATGTAATCGTTATATAACCACAATTATAATTGTAACTTTTATATATCCACTATAAGAATTATAATTATTAAATAACAATGATTATATTTCTAATCATTATATAATCACTATTATAATTATAATCATTATTATATTTGATGTCAAAGCACATTTGAATCCTCAATAAATATCTTACAACTTGCGCGAGCTCTGTAATTATTTTCTATTTCCCATAACATTATTAGAAACAGTGTTGATATTATTTTTAATCACTTAAGGATCTCGGCATAGTGTTGTTTGTGTTTGAGTTTAATGCGTAAGACAAATCTGAAAGAATACTCAATTAACAATAAAACTTGACAGGTTTTGGGTAGCGACTTACCCAATCGCTACGAAGGCCACGAAGAAAAGCGAGGCACTGAGAAAATTGAAAATACCCGGAGCGAATGATAGAGTTCGCTGATAGATCAATGTATAAAGCGGTGCAGCAACTGAAAAACATAACTTGATCTTAGAACATTCATAAAATTAAAATTCAAAGTATTCTTACTGAATGGCGCAATCGATTGCAAAACATTTTTGATAGAGAAAATTTTTCCTGCGAATAAATTATGAAATTAAGAATAGTAATCAGAAATGTAATATGTATATTGTATATCATTACTAACCTAATTCAGAGGCGGGAACTATATTCGAGGCAATGGTGCGGCACATAGGGCCGCCGATGGAACGGAAAACTCCCAAAAATACCGAAAGATACATGTGCCAAGGTAATACCGCGAAACCTCTGGCTAAATTACTTAATACTTCCGAGAATAAAGATAGCAGAGCAAGTGTGACCACAGAAAGTCGAAATACCTACAAATATAACATAAATATCATTATAATATCTTTATATATGTCTAAATAATACGCAGATACCTTGCGTAGTATGAGAAATCCGATCATTGCCCCTAACATTGGCACCAGTTGGCTGACAGTCTCGAAAAAAGTAAACTCCCTGACGGACCAATGGAATTGTTGGCGCACAAACAGATACATGACAGTCATGACACCATCTAAAATGGTATATATGTATATCAGAAACAAGGCGATAATAGTGCAATGCAGAAACTTACCCACTACGAACATGGTCATGAACATGGTCAGCGTAATAAGCCAAATAATTTCACGTGCATGATATTCACGTGGCTTACAAAAAGTAACCAGCATATCTTTCAAGTGTTTGGGACTAAAGAGACCAGTCCTTTCTGGTTCTGTATCAGTTTTTTGTAATTCAATGTCTTCTGGCTTAGCCTCCTTCTGCTGGTCTGATTGGTTGTCAGATGAGTTTAATCTATTTGCCAACTTTTCGTTTATTTCATTCTTTTCATTCTTTCCATTATTTTCTTTCTTTTCTATACATTCATTACTCTCCTGTTTCTCTTGCTTTTCTTTAACTGTCAGATTGTCAGGACAATCGACGGATACCGACGTTATCTGCATATCAAAAGCCGTAATAGGCAGATCTTTATCACTACTGTCGGTTGCATTCTTATCGATCTGTTCCTTTTGGATGTGCAGGCTTTCGGGCAGGTAAAAGATTATAAACAGTGTGACCAACGTAACACAAGTGGCCGAGATTCCCTGGGTTATAGCTGCATTTGTCGCTGCGTATACGTAACTGGACAACAATGAGCCACTGCTCATAGAAATGAACATCAGCATCTCCATAAATATCATTCTACAAGAGAAATCAAAAGATTTTCGTTAGTGCATATTATATATTGTAGTATGCCCCACCATTCTCACCTGTATGGTCTTGTCTTGATATCTGTTATGTCCGAGATAAAGCAAAAGGCGGCCACGGAAAAGACACACATGCCACCCAGCAGAGAATGAGGTACTGCAGCCAGTGTATACCACCAGGGATTAATGGGACTATAGCTGGATAGAGCGCATATAACAGTTGTTATTATGGCGGATCCCGAAAAACCTGAATAATATTATATAGATTATTGCAATGGAATCAAAAGTGTTCATAAATATATTCAATCCCACCGATCATTGAGGCAATTAGCAATGGCTTGCGGCCATAATGATCCGACCATGATCCAGTAAAGAGACCACAAATTGCCGGAACAATGCTCTCCATAAGGGTTCTCGTGAGAAACATATCGGCAACATATGACTGTATCTCAGTTTCAATGGCCTAGAAATCAATCGCAATTGTAGTATTGATGTCAAAGTTAAGATTAGACAAACAGACGTGAATTTCAGCACTGGCTTCCTTGTCGTCCAACTGTCTGCAGTCAGTTTCATTGTAGTTAAAAATAACTGTACATGTCTGATATATTATTTGATTTCGCATCACAGTGCCTACAATAAATAATTGTATGCATATCTAATTGACAGACTGATCTGTTACGAATTGTTAAATCTTACCTGACAGCATGTGCGAAAAGATCAGTGTAAACACAATGGGTTCTATATAAAACATATAGAACAGTTGTCGCCATGGCAAGTTTTGAAGTCGCTCAAGACCCAATGAGAATGTAAATTTATTAACCATTTTAACTGTTTTGTTATTCACTTTTCGCACAAAACTATATTCAAAGTTGTTATTTCACTTTTACGACCTTGAATGATTTTCATCTGCACAATAATTTTCGTTGTTGTTGTTGTTGTTATTGTGTAATAACATTAATACGGTTGGTGGGTCTAATAATAATATTGTCGCTTCGCTAGGTCGATTAACGTTTTCCGTGTTTAGTAAATTGCCATCGAAATTATTCACTCAGCTGACACGAAACTGGTAGCGGTAGCGCAGATCATCGACTAACCCGATGAAGTTGAATTCACGAAATGATCAACCGGGGTTAGCACTAGCTTCTATTTATAGAAAAGTTCGAGTAGTATTATTGTTTATTTTGTTGTATTTTTTACTTTTTTTTGAGGGGGAATTTTTGCATGGAGTGTAGAAAAAAAGCACACAACTCTTCCTCTCTTTGTGCCACAATCAAGTCGCGATCGTCTATAAAGCTCAAATAAAATTCATAAAACGTGTCTGCTATTTGTTTTAATTAGGCAGATTTTGTAATTGTTTTTAATATGCATAGTAACCGTGAGTTAAATAAAGAAACAAATGTTTTCAGCTCGATTGTTTGCTCATTGTTAACTTATTTACTTTTTAATTTCAATTATTTAAACTCGATAAGCTTTTTAAGTGTGATAGAAATATACAATTTAAGATGAGCCGCAGCATTAGTACTTGACTTGTCTGTAGACTGCCAAGCAGGTAAATGAGTCTTTAAGGAGTTAGTTATTTATTTATTTGAGAACAGTGTGCAAAACAACCTTATTTGTTCATTTATTTTAAGTTCTTTTTGACTGATTCACAAAGACAAGTAGGGGCCCAGCAATGTGGAGTTTAACTCAATTTCACCACAAGGCGCATAAAATATACATTCAAAATAAACGGGAGAGTCTACTTGAGACTTTACGGAATGCGCTCATTTGGATTTGTTTATGTAAGTGTTACATATTTTCTTTTACCATGCTGCCAGTGAAATATAAAGAACTCTTTAAAGACCTTAAGCTTATTTTGTAGATAACTTAATTGCCACTTGCACAGTGGTTATAAGCATGCCAAAATAATTTCATAAATATTTTTTAGCCGTTTGCGTGTTTGGGTTTTGCGGCAGTAATACTCTCACGCTGCAATGTGGTTTTAATGAAGTGCTTCGCATAGTTGTAATAATTACTGCAAAGAGAGATGAATAGAAAATGATGGCGAGAGAGGAAAAGAGAGAGAGAGAGAGAGAGACAGAGCGAATGTTGTTGAGGGGCCATACGCCACGTATACGCATCGCATGCCAGCGCTATTAGTTGACGAGCTAATTGTAAACTCTTCCGCCACGTCTGCTTATTGTATTTTGGTTAACAAAAGAGTCCAACGGCTTGGCGAGCCTTTTAAAGGATATTCTCGGTATTTAAGCAAAGTATGTGATGCAAATATGAAACAAGTTCGTGCAAGCATTGTCCTTAGATTCTGTTGGATAACATGAAAAAGAAATGTTGCGAGGCGAGGCTTTTGTGCTGTTGACACAAGCCGACAACAGCAACAGTCGGAATAGCATGAGAAGATTAAACAACAGAGTGAAATAAGAAACAGCACAGAATGCACTTTGACAGAGTGATAGACTACCAGATACCATAACTTCAGATAAACAAGTTTAAAGATAGTTGATAAACGATATTTGTAATGGCATTAAAAGTAAGCGAAAAGAGTTGAAAACTTCTCTTTTCATGGATCAAATATCAACCTCTTCACCACTTTTTGCACGCAGACTGTAGGCTGAAAAGAGACCAGCAAAACAAAAAAGGTCAAAGTCGAGACGAGTCAAGAGTGTCGGAAGCCATGAATACAAAAAACGAGCAGTAAAAGAAACGCAATTTCTTAAGCGCAGCACGTGCCTAAATCATTTTTGTTGGCCTTAATTATTTCGAACCCAAAATGACGAAAAGGCTACAAGTGCTAAAGTGGGCGACAATTGTTTAGTTTCTTTTTTTGTTACTGTTGAGTTCTCAGTACCTGCTTGAGAATATAAATTAAGTCTCCCTCCCTGAATAACCCGATGTGGGTCCATTTGCAGCCATTACACATTTTTATTATTCTCTTATCCATTAATACTAGTAACACATGACAGGGGAATTTATTATACCTGTAAAATCAATAATATTACAAAGCTTTAGTCGCTATATCCAAAGATCTCAAAGTTTCTGGATTATGCTTTTTGTCCCTTTCCAAATGCGAAAGTACCAAAGTAATTAAATTCAGAATTTAATAAGCCTGCCATAAAGAATTTTAATTCTTTGTTGTGTACTTGTTTTGTGAATTGAAATTATAAAAAAAACGACCCCCTTTGAAGTGGGTTTCCAGCGAAAATTTTGCAATTAGCGCAAAAGGATCAACAGACTTAAAGTTCTTAAGCCTTTTTAAGCCGTTGCAGCTGGTCCGCTTCCATCAAATTACAAACTTGAAAACCCTTGGAATCAATGGCTGCCTTTTTCAATTGGCTCGACCGCGTCCCAAATTTTTTGTCCGAGTATTTTTCCCATGGATTTTCGCTGTTGATTTTGTTGGCTAATTGTTGAAATGTACCACAGAGTGTGACCAGTAAGCCTCCAAAAATGAAAGCGTCAAATTGGCAGCTGCATTTTGTGGCAGCTCTTGGTAATTGCGCATGCAGGGCCAAAAATCCAGAATAGTTATTTGGGTGCATGAAAAGTGCATCTAAAATTGAGTGATTAATCATACATTGTTACCCTTTGCTGAAAGGAAATTAACTAAGAGAACTATTATGAAATTAAAAATTAACAATTATCTGGAAGAAAAACATTAAACTCTTTTACAGAACCTGTTTTTATTACCTTAAATTCACTCAAACTTTCTTCAGATTTGCGGTTTACGACTTTCTACTAATCATCAGCCAGTTGCCAAGTTTATAGTGAGAATCGTGTTATGTATTATGTCTGTAATTCATGCTCTACCCAGTTATACATTTCTATAGGGCATACAAATTAATTTTGCGGACTCTCTCTAGCTGCTTCGCTTAGCCTGACAAATTCGCGTACATTTGGCAAATTTGTTATGAGCATTTTCACAATTTTCGGCACATTGCACACGCACAACGCGCGCTGCTTCCCCATTACTCAGGGTAAGCATGGCAAACAAGCAAGCATGTATGAATGTGTGCCGTTGTTGTAATAGCATATCTTGATGTGTTTCGCAGTTCAGATTAATGAACTCATGATGTTGACACGTCTCAGTCTGATGCAGAGCAATCTTTCATCGACTGACGGGTTACATTTCGGAAACTTTTGCAAGTGCTCTTTGCTATTTGCTGCATGCGGTTTGCATGTTTTACTGCAATTTGCCACTTGGGAAAACTAAGTTTGCTTGGAGAATTGTGATAAGTATTTTACAAATAACATTCTCACAGTTCACTGAGCTCTGCAATGCGTCGCAAATTGCGGTAAATCTTTCGCATTTGTTTTGCATTTACATATTTGCACACATTTCTTTAGCATTATAAACTTTTTCATAATCATAACTCAGTCGTATTTCCCATTATTTATTTCCATTGTCTGGCATTTCACGCTGTGTTCAATTTCATATGCTTCTTGCTGATATCTTAGCACGTGAAAGCACTTATTGCTGGTGTGTGTGTATGTATGTGTATGTGTGGGTGTGAGTTTATATGGAACATGAAAGAAATTGGCGAATGGAAAATCAATACATATTTATGAGTTCATGTTGTGGACGCACGTACGGATATCTGGCAAACGAATACTTACACCTATGAATGTGTGCGGCGAATACTCGTAATGCTAACCTTTTGCACGTTTGAAGCTGTAAAATATTTCACCCATAATACAGTAACAATAGCATAGTACGTATGCTTCAGTGGGAAAATAACAGAAAGAAAGAAATAGGAAAAAGTCTTGCTGAATTTGTTTCGTCTCTACAATTTTTTTTATTCAGGACATTTTTATTAGATTTTCCTGCGCGTGGGAATAGGTATTTAAGACCCTTTTCTTTAGCCATATTCTAGCGAAAGAGCGAAACAAAACAATGCTTCAATGATGGTTCAATTTACGCTCGCTTACTCTGTGGAACATAAAATGGCGTGCGCTGAAAAGTGTGCTACGGTTTTTAGCTAGCCCTGTAAGCGGATTAAAAGCTCAACGGAGAGTGCAATTTGCTGCAGCAAATGGATTAGGATTGTCGAGCACCCACTTGCCACTAACTCACCAGCTGACCAGGCCATCAAACAACATGCAGTACAACAGCTAAGTAATCTCTAGTGCAATTTAATGCAACAGCTCGTCTTGGTTTAAACTTCAACGAAACATTTCAACATAAAATTTGCAAATATTCTGTTAAAATTACCCAAAATCATTTAAGTTACTTTAAGAATGTGCAGCAGCTGCAAGCCACCAGGTGCCCAGCAGTGTGTAGCAGCAAAACTTTGTGCACTTTAGGGGCAGTCAATGTCAATAAAATTTATTGCATCAAGTGCGGCAAAGGAGACGCCACGCAAGACGTCGAAACTCTCAAATTGCATTTTGGCCGCAATTCTCTTACAGCTCTGCTCACTCACCCACTCATTCTCTCTAAGGATGGAAACTTTTCAGTTGCCAGGACCTAAGTTCTCAAATGTCTGATTGATTGCAATCGAAGTGCTTGTGTGGATGAGGAGAAAAATGAATTAATTTATTTAAACAATGAATTCCACGAAAGTTGTTGTTGTTGTTGTTGTGACTATCGATCGATTTCATGGCAAACTGTTTGTTTGTGAGTTTTAAATTTATGCTCTTAACTTATGGTTGAATATGTTCAGCACACTTGACTTAATTGCAAGTCAGCTGAATAATGCGAATGTTGCTACGTTTTCGCTGCAGGCAACGTAATTTAAAAGAAACTGAAATTTCAAATTCGATTCGCATTTGAAATGAGAGAAAAACCTTTGGTCCGTAATCAAACAGCCGGCTTATCCCATAGTGTAACGGAAACTCGCTTTGATATCAAAGAGGCCACTAAGCAGCCCTTCTCTGATAGGATGGGTCGTCTGTCCCTGTACGCTTGTCAACCCAAGAGCGCAATGCGATTCAAAAGGTTTAGGTCTTTAAGTTCGGCCTTATTCCTAATCGATGTGTGTAGTATGTAATGGCTGAGCCAAAAAGATTGTCTTATCATGCAGAATATGTTCCACAATCGGGTCGAACTTTCAACTCTGCTTTACGTCCAAATGCTTGTACAAAGTGCACAGTTAAGGATGTGTATTTGTATTGTCATCCTCATTCTGTGGAACACCTAAATGTAAATAAATAAATAAGCCTTTTGCGAGGGCCGCATCGTCCATTTGCATAATACATTAAATATGCGCAGCGCACAGATTTTGCTCCAACAACAAAATGAACTACAATAAAATGACCAACGTGAATTCGATAGTCAGCACAAAGCCTTCAGTCGACAGTCGACTGGGCCGCCCAACAAAATGGCAACATCAAATTCGAACAAAGCCTTGCTGGGAGGAGAAGAGAGGGCAGAGGGGGTGTGCGAGAAAGGCGGAGCAAAGGCAGCTTATCGCCTTGTCGCTTCAGGTACCAGGAGCCAAGTCAGCGCCTTTTGTTTTTGATGAACGACCATGTAAATCTATTTCAGTGCCGCCGCCACACGATATTTGTCATGACTTCGCCCGTTGAGGCTTTAAGACGATTCTGTGGGTTGAATAAAAATAAGGCATAGAATAGGAATAAAGTAACGCTTGAAATAATTGAAATTCTGAACATTATTTGGCTCTTATTCAAATATTTTTCTTGCTTGTTTCCATGGTGCTTTGTGCAGACATAAATAATCTGCACTGAGTATCATGTTGGGTTTTGGGGACAATTATTCAGTATGATATCAGTTATGTAGCATCAAAGTTTGTTGTATATCTTGAAAATACTAATTTAATTATAGAGACACTTTGACTATAGCTTAGAGCTTATTTGCATCACATAGTTCGGTGTATATTACATTGATTGCTCGACAAACTCTTTAATTATGCAAAGTGCATTATAAAGTGTAGCGAAATTGAAAACTCAAAGTGTTCCTTGACCAAATAATGTTGGTACCACATACACACCTGCAGATATCCTGTGCAATCCCGATTCCCTCAAACGCATTTGCATATTAATTGGAATTTCCCGCTAGTTGGTCAACAAATTGTTGATTTATTCAGTATGGTAAAATGGAGGCGCAAAAGTTGCCATGTCAAATTAAAAGCCAATTTTTTCCACAGACGTTGAGGAAGGAAGACGAAGGCTAAAACGCAGAACGAAAAATAAATTATCGACTGAAATATTGATGATGCGACGCAGTGAGATGTGCAAATGATGCTGTCAACAGAGAGCTGCTTCCAAAGAAACATTTTCCAAGTTGATTTTGCTGCCATTCATTTGCTTTCACGCGCTTTTCACGCAACATTTAATGCTCTTTCTCTCTCTTTTTTTTTCCCCAGACACCAAATGCTGCGACAATAAAAGCAGAGAGAAAAGGAAAATTGCAAAATGGAATAAATATAAATAAAAGTGAAAATACCAAAGGCAACAGATTTGAAGCTTACAGCAGGTGTACACTATGTGTGTGAGTGTATGTGTGTGTGAGTGGCAGGTGTGTGTGGCAGCTGCTGTAATTGACTATTGACCAAACAGCTGAGCAAACGCTTTCGTGACCTGCGACAATTTCGCTTAAATACTTCCTATTTGTATGCAAATATGGAAAGAGTACGGGAAAGGGGGAAGGAGTGTACCTTGGGGGGTTAAGTGAACGCGACCGTTGATGAGGTGTTAATAGAACAATTAAAAGTTGGCAGATCTCGGACACGTGGCGAATGGAATATTGAAATTCTGTTCACATATGCAAAACTGACATTGGCCCAGCCACAAATCTCTAAGCTCCAAAGCGGCGTTTGGTTTGAGGGCAATCGCACTAAGTGTTCACCATTTCCGCTTCCACTGTCGCTTCCGCTGCACACCCGGTCTCCCGTCTCAGCAGGCACCTGCATGTGTATTGTGTCCTGCATATTGCATTTTGCGTCCCTTTCATATTGTGCTTTTGCCATGCTGCCTGTCACTCGCATTGTCAGCAGAGTTCAATTGTGTCCTCTCTGTGTGGGCGGCATGGAAAAGGATGGGAGGAGGGGTAGGGTGAGGCAAGCTTCTGACGCCAAACACAATTGGAAACGAATTGGTTTTACATTGTGCAACTTGGCCTGCCGCAAATCTCATTCAGCTTGTTGGCATTGGTATGCGGCTTAACGGGATTTATCTGTTCAATTGCAGAGCCCACGAAGCACAAAGCCCTCTCTGCTTAATCATTTTACTCAGAGAGAGAAAGCCAACTTGCACTCAAACTCCAATTGCATCATAGTATGGGAGTATTTCAGCCTGCGGCTGGCATTGTTTGGCTTTTTCGCAAAAACCGGAAAGTAAAATCAATATTTACATGCTGCACTGCACTGCGCTTCGCTTAAATAAGTGAGGAGCTGACTGAACTGAACTGAACTGAATTCAATTCCCCCGAAGAGAGCAGAGAAACAGCTGCAGCAGCAAGTGACTGTAAAATGTTTGACAACAATAGCAGCACCAGCAGCAGCAGCAGCCACAAAAGCTGAGTAAAAAATTGAACCAAAGTTATTTGGCTTTTGGGGGCTGAAACAAACACGAGCGAGGGAGGAGAAAGAGAGTGAGCGAGCCAGGCAGAGCTGGAAAAACATGTGCATGCATGGCGTATGCGTGATATTAGTACAAGTATAAAATTGAGTAGATTCGACTAAGATATACACTGCAAAATGGTTGAATGATAGAAAAAACAATGTAAAATAGAAAAAAGTATGTAATATATATAATAATGTACCACATATAATAATATAAGAACATTATCATATATGTTAGTTATGTAATCTTCTTGGAGTATCATGACTTTGATTATTAATTCTTGTATTCCACCATTCTACACCAAATTGGAGTTTGAAGTTTATTTATTTCTTTTCTTCTTCACTTCACATATTTTTTTCATTTCTCTTTCTATCCCCACATCTCTTTCTCTGTCTTATTAATTCTCTTTCATCCTGTACTGTTTTCTTGTTCCCTTTCTATCACTTCCATTCTATCCTTATCTTTCTTTTTGGTTTCCAAATCCGACACCAATTAGGCACTTCTCAATTATCTTTATGGGCAACACAGTCAGCAAATTACTGAGAATTCAAGTCGATTTGCGACCAGATGCCAAAACGTACCAAAGACTAGGCAAAATGAAATGACAAAGCCTTTTCTGTTTTTATTTGTTTCTTTTCGTACGTTTCTGTTTGAGTTTTTTGCTTTGTGAAATATTTGCATTGCCAAGCCACAAGTCAGAGAGGGCGACAAACAAAAAGAGAGTGCTCAAAAATTAATGAAGCAACTGTTGTTTTGCTTTGGAATGTGCTCGCATACATGAAAAGGATTGACATTTTAAAGTGCTGCCTGTCACAGTGAAGTGTCTTCTTCTGTCAGTTTCCATTAGCATGCAGAAGTCGAAAATAAACGTACGCATAGCTCGAAAGATACTCGGCAAATGCAAGTTGCGAGTTCATGTTTGTATTATGAACTGCTTGAGTACCCACAGTTTGGCATCAATTATTATTTGTTATCAATAACTTTTGCATAATGTATGGCATAGGTAGAACTAGCACAATTCCTGGTATGTATAAGTAACATATATCAGATATCTTTTCTTAGTCCGAGTAACTTTGCTATGTAAGCTCGATCCTCTGGGCAATCTGAATAGTTTATGACATTGAAAACCGGTTTGTAAATTTGTTGCACTTTCAAAACATGCAATTAATTTCTATATCATTTGCGTGTGTGTCTGTTGGCACAACCCACATAAATTCTATTGCAGCTTAAATATGGAAAACAAACATATGTGCTGCACATGCAGTAAATGCATGCGATAGAGAGAGCATGAAGACATTCATTTTTATTAGACAGTACAGTACAGGTGTACACTATACCCATAAGTACAGTAAACTACGTTAGAGAACTCATTAAATGAGTTAAAATTAATAGTTTATTGATTATTTTTATTTTGTCGTTATGAAACAAAGTACACCAAAAATATACGAGTTTAAAGTTGATGTCTATCCAATTTATGTAATGTCTATAATAATTTCGCAACTTTAGTATTGTATATAGTCAAGGCTTCAATGTTAACCATAAAAACCACTATGACTTATTGCATTCAGTTAGTTGTAAGATATATTCTGCTCTAGTAAGTAGTGCAGCATCCAAAAGGTCTGTCTCGATAGACAAAAGCAGATACAATTTTACTTAAAACACTTAAATCTATGTTATCTTCTTTCTTTAATCATTACTTTTCAGTCAAGTTGTGATAAATTCTTTAATTACTCACTGTACAACTAAGAAATTAACACTAAAAATATTATACAATAAATAAACAGCACTAAAAATATTGTTAAGATTTTCAACTGTAAAAAATTGAAATGAATAAATACACTTACTGTCAAAACAGGCAAGACTTCAACATTCACTCACATTAATTGCACCAATTTTAACAGTGCCCTTTTGAATGCATTCATGCAGTACTCTAACCTAGCCTAGTGCAGGCTGCCTATCTACAATATTTACCTATGTATGTGTATAGACTGCAATGCTTGCTGTTATAAATTTGCAAATGGCACTTCATTTGATTAAGTAATTGCTGTATGTTGTGGTCCTCCTCCATTTGCTGATGTAACCAAATCTTTCTCTTCGAGCAAAGCCTGCTCGTAGTATGCCAGTAAGTAGGCATACTATAATTGAATGGTGAAGATAATGAGGCAAGCGCTGCATTTAATGCACTCATTACAGTAGTTAGTTCGTTAGCAAGTTACAACTTAGTTGCAGTCTCTAATTAGTCAAAGATTCCTTTTACAGCATCAACCTGTACTTGCAGCTAATGAGGCAGCAACTGTATAAAGTACGTACGGGAATGTAGTCTTCCTTCCGTCAATACAGGGATGATAATGTATGTGTTGTTGTTACCCAGCTGGTTTTTCTCTTGGTTTTTCCCTTGCCTCGTTCGTTTTCATTGTATTTAAATGCTCATAAAATGCAAAGCAAACAAGTGTTAAAACTTACACACACACACACACACTCATATCACTCACAGGCAAGCACAGCATCGAAAGTGCTTGTAATCTTTTTACATAAAAAATGCATCAGCTGCTGCTGCCCTTCACTTTTCACTCGAGCAGCGTTTGGTGGCGAATCCTCTTAAGACATTACGAGCACGCTGCTCGCATTTAATTTGGCATTTAATTTTAAAGCTCGACAAGGGAGTCGTATTTATTTAATTTTCGGATTGCGCACACACAAATGGCGACCTTTCCGCCTTAACCAAAAGCATTGACAATTTGCTGTACACAACATTCGAGGCAACTGAGGCAACTTTCAGTATGTCGTACGCTATATACCCTATAGTCTATCAGAGTTGCAGCATCCAAGGCAATTAAACTGTCACCAGCAGCAGCAGTAATGTCCTTTATATTTGCGGTTTTCGTTTTCGTGCTCGAATCTTTTAATTGCAATTTTAAAATCGTTAATCAACAAAAGAAATGTATTGTGTAATTGTGTTTGTCGCATATATCAATGATATTTAATTGGCCATCGACGGCAATAAAAGAGTGATCAAAGGACTGAATGGCTGCTGAGTGCATGCAACAGGAGTCGCGTTGCGTATGCGACATGTATGCCAAGTGGCAGTGTCACTTAAAGTAGCAAAAGGAATGTGCAGCACAACAGCAGAACAAGCAAAACAACATCGTAAAACAACGTCACGTAGGCTTAAGCGGCAAATGATTTTGTACAGTGGAACCTGTTACTCTACGACGAGCTTAGCTTTGTCTATATTCTAAAACCACAAAACGACTTGCACACTTTTTGCACGACTCACCGTTCGTTTTACGATACCATTTCGATCCATATAAATATATATATATTTAATGTAGAGCTTCGTGCAGTCCAAGGCTAACACTCTCTGTGTTGGGTGCCCATCAAATTGTAAATCAGGCTACGTGTCCGCACGTATCAATCTCCAGTCGCTCGTTGTACCTATTTTTCCGTCGTTAAACAAGCTACAAAATGCATGTGCAGCCATCAAAGTTTATCCGGGATGTCTCAGCCCGTCCCCCAAGTTAAGTTTGCCATTAGAAAGTTGAGCCCTGAACGGCCCAAGTGGAATTCTCTGCGCCTCTCAAGTCTAAGTGGTTATACGCGCTACCAATAGGGTAGAAGGGTATTATGACTTAGTGTATGTAAAAGGCAGGAGGAGGCATTGTAAACCACACAAAGTACATAATATATTCTTTATCAGCGATATAGCCATGTCCATCTATCCGCCTGTTTGTCTATATGTCCGTCCGTCTGTATTTCAGTGGCTATAAGACAATTGTATGTTCAGATGTTTAGCGGGTATATTACATTCGAGAACACTTGAGTGTTGATTTCATGCTTGTTTTTCATCAGAAATGTTTCCCAGCTGCTTGTCGAAGTTTTCGCTGATGCGAACTGTATTTGCCCGGAACAAGTACGTAGATTGAATTTGTAATTGCAATCTTTGTGTTATTGTTTCGGCTTACAAGCTTGTGATACGTACGTATGTGTTTGTGTATCTGTATCTGTATCTGTGCTTATCTTACTAGTTGCATAAAGTAATTAGATTTTTGCTAGTCAAGGATTTCAATTCCCAATTCAATCAGTTTTCAGTTGCCAAAGGAATTGCTGCATGTGCAAAACTATGGAACTAGCAATGGATGTCCTTGAAACACACACATACACTATATGTTACGTGTCTGTCTATGTATCTGTAAGTAACTTAAGCAGGCTTATAAATCAAAAGCAACATCCAAGTTCATGCAAATGTTGCGGCGTGCTGCGTTTACAGTTGCCATAAACTGGCTAAAGCAGTTAAGACTTTATGCAAACAGCATCATATGTCAGTCGGAGCACGAGGAGCACAGGACCTGCTGCTCTCTTTATCAAATGAAATTAGATTCTGTGTTGTCAGGCAGCTAAGGCAGGCGCGCTGACAGACACTCTAATTAAATTAAACTGTATAAAGTTGGCACAAACACACACACACACACTCTACCCATACACACCCCTTACAATGTGTATGTCCTACTGTCTATCTGTGTGACTGGCCACATGTGTGCCTTGCTGCTGAGCCCGTGTACCACCTATGGAGCCCCTGGTGCCCCTTTCCTCCTTCGTCATGGTGCCTCTGTGTCAAAGTTCGCGTTTCTTGTTTGTTGTGGGTGTGTGCAAATACGAGTAATGTCTGTTGCCATGCAAATTACATGAAATTAAGGCAGTTAAAAATCGCAAAAGCCACACGAGCATAATCCGACTCCCATATACAGGGTGGCTCTGCATCAACAGAATCCAATTAGGCTCAGCATATGATGCTGCCTGCTGTGTGGTAACATTATTTCATAGCCTTAATCATTTCTTATGTATCTACATTAATATAAATATAATTTTTCATATAAAGTTATAACTAACAAGGTCGGTCTAGCTTACATTATAAGTTGATTCGTTTTTAATTAAAACACTTAAAAATTCAGTGAGTTGCTCAAAACTTGAATGATTTTTATCTCAAATAGAAGCTATGATTACATTATTTTCCCAATACGAACTGTCTGAGCTCTTTTTGCGAATATTTGTTTTATTTACCAATGCGTAACCCTGTAAATAAATCAAGCTTAAGCAAATGAACAGTCGAGAATGCTCGACTGTGATATACCCACGTGACAAAACGATTTGTAAAATATTTAACTTTTATGTTTGTTGTATTCTGCGTTGCTTACTTTGCAGGGCACATCTTTGAAATCAACATCCCCTTTAAAATATTTCTTAATAAACTTCTATAACTTTAGATAACAATTGGAGGGTGAAAGTTAGTATATTATATATATAGTTAGTATGTTTACCAAAAATGAACTGTCTGGCATTAAAAAAAATACACTTGAAATGAGGTTTTATTTATCAATGCGGAAAGGGGCGTTAAAAATTCTAAAATATACTAAATCTGCGCGCAATATTGAGACATTTTGTCACCAAGTTTGGTAGTTCTAGCTCTTACAGTCTCTGACGGACTGACAGACAGATAAACAGACGGACATGGCTATATAGACTTTTCTGTTGAAGCAGATCAATAATATATATATACTTTATTCCTTCTGGCACAAAGTTGTAATACCCTTCTGCCCTATAAGTAGAGGGTATAAAAAGGAATTTAGAGAAGCAGCTGCTGTTGCTGTTGCTGCTGCCACCGCAAAGATGCCTAATTTCATTAAATTGCCTCAACCTGCTGCTTAGTAAATCCGGCTAAGACGATGCGATGGCAATGAAAGAATTCAATTTAACTGTGCCGCGGGGCAAGGTGAATTCCTTTGCTGCACTTGACACGGGAAGGCAGGGGGGCATGATAACTCTGGATGGTGATAAGTGAGGTTTCTTTTGCTAAACGAAAGTAGGTAAACGACAGTTAAGCAGGGGTGGGGGGACCAGTTAATGATGAATGGCAGCGTGAAAGCGTGTTCCTTCTTCCCTGAATGCTTCTGCTTAATGCATGCGTCGCACTGAAAGAGTGTGGTTGTGGGTAGAGAAGGGGAGGGTGCTCAGGTGTGCAGGTGTGTGCTTGTACTGTACCGTTTTGTGTGTCAATAAAAGCAGGGACAAGAACATTTCGCACACAGGCCCATAACGTCTTTATGCCTGACGAAGCACTAAAGTGCTTAAAAGTCAGCGCAACTTTTCCAATTTTTATCGAGCAAACATAATGCGCAGGGTGGGTGAGTGTGTGTGTTCTTAATGTGTGTACGCCTGCGAGTCCTTAAAAGTGCTTAAATATCGATATGGCTCATTGAACGTTCGTGTGACAGTTAAATTTTGCGCCGGCGTGCGCAGGCTGCAGAAAACTGACGTTTTGTTTAACTTTGTGCCTGCTATCGGCACTGGTACTTGCCACACTCTGTAGCAACGAGTAACTTATAGGAAGTCCAACTGAAACTCAACCCTAATCACATTTGCTGCGCCATCTAACCGACGCTTTTAACCTTGTCAAGCAGAGGGGGGAGGGTGCTAGGTGCTGCGTACTGCAACAATGCAGCAACAGCGTCTACGTTGTGGTTAAGGACACTGGAAAATTTATTACATTCGTTGGAAGGTCGCCACAGATCCGGCATAGAGCCGAGGCCCAGCCCAACCGCACGACCGCCCACAGCCCACAGCTCCCGCCGGCGCCCTGCAACTGTCGGAGGTTTGTTGAGTGATTTCCTTGGCCGCACAACATCAACTTGTTTGAACAACGTAAATGAGCAGAGAGTTTGTTAGAAGACCCGCCTGAGAATGCCGGAGAAGGCTAGACGACTTGTTGCCCGGGGCACGACCGAGTTTATTTACTTGATGGTTTTGCATTTCGCAATTCTGGGCAATTGTTGCAGCCACTAATTGGCTTTTGGTTAGCGGTTCTGCATTAATTGCAAATTTAACGATTTGACACATTTTGGGTTTGGGAATCTTAACTTACTTATAAGATTATCTACTGCCTCAGTGAAGGCTCTTGGGAGAGGATTCGAATTGATTACACAGGCTTGTGTGTGTCATACCTTTTTTTGCACGCCTCTCACGTGGTCGTTTTCTTCAATGTCAGCAATAAAGCAATAAAGAATAAGGAATAAGGAGTAAGAAAAAGTGAAAATGAAAATGAAAATGCCGAGCTGTGAATGTGACACTTTTGATTGAAGGCAAGCACATGTGAATGGAATGAAGTGAGTGAGTGGAGTGAGTGTTTTGGGCGCAATCAAATTTATGCTCTGAATGAAGCATCCCACACACGCACACATACATGAAGGCAGGTTATATTTGAGTGTAGCTGCTGTGAATCCTAGACTATATTGCATGAGAATTCGTCAACGGCATTTGACTGATAATTGAAAACGTGTCAACAAGTTAACAAGTTTCGTTGAGAGTCTGCGACGCAGCTTTTACGCTCTTCAGCAAACGTGCCACCAAACGAAGCTATAAAGATTATTGAGCGATTCTGCCTGCGGCACTAAAGAATTTCCGGCGGCGCAAAGTGGATTTTCTTGTCTGCGAAAAATGCAAATCATTTATTCTTAATACAATGTACCGCACTTTAAATTTGTTACGACCTCAAGTCCTCACCTGGTTTACAACTCTGCAACCATAAATATTAGATTGATTATAGGCGAATTACCGGAATATAGATTCTATAATTGAAAGTAAATCCATCTGTGCACAAACTTAAGAAATTGAAAACTAAGCAAGCTTAAGCTACGATAATCAAAAATCAATACTGTTTAGTTTTTATAAAGTTTTGTGTAGTGAAAACTTTCTGTACTTTTAATGTATTTTCTGCCATTGACATGTTCTAACTATACGACAAAGTTTTAAACATTCTTGACAGTGATGGGTAAAGTAAATAACAAACTTTACAACTTTATGTATAGAACATATTCGATTTTACTTTAATCAAACATAAGTTTTGGCATTTTAGCATTAACATTTACACAGATCTTATAATTAAAATGAATTAATTAAATTAGAATAGCTTAGTTAATATTTCTTAACGGTCTTAAGAAAGTCTGTCACAGTTTGTTTAGTTTTTGAATAAGATTAAACATCTTAAAAGTTAAATATAAAAAAGATTTAACTTTAAATAATATATAAGAACGCAACGTATGAGATTATTTATGAATGAGAGCTAAGTACCAGAGGTATAAAAAAACATTAAATACTACGTGTGATTCGTCATGTTTGTTTGAATTGCATTGCCCGCACACCTTGCCTCTCTTTCTCTTGTATTGCTGGTGTCTCTCTTGAACGTGTAAGTCCCAAAGTGTTGGAAATTTGCAGTGCGACGCTAATGACAAATCAAACAAACGATTGAATTCAGTGGAAGTTCTCACCATGCGTTATCGGACAGTGATAATACCTACAACTGAGACATTGAGGGTTCGCAAAATCGTACTCGTAGTGTGCTAGATAGAGATGGGTACGTGTAAAATTTGTCAGAGCTCTCTGGTAACGACAAACGTCGATCAAGTTAGAGCAATTACGCAGGTGGAGCACGAATCGATCGCGCTCAACGCTCACGCGTACAGCGCTGATCACAACACATTGGAAATCTAGATAAGCCTTTGCCCGGCAATTGATAACGAACGGCAGTAACAACAATCTAAATCGATCTGCAGTTTGGTGAGTAAGTTCGCGTTCGTTCGACAGTTTAGCGCGATATTCCAAGCAAGTAAGACGCGTGACATTTTCGTTAGCTTCGACTGAAAATTCCAGACAGTCAGCGGGTCTGACTCACAGACAGACCATGAAATTAGTATTAGCCGTAACGTTGTTGGCCTTGCTGTTTCAAGCTCAAGCCGAGGAGAGTGGGGAAGACAGCGACCATACGGATTCAGATGAAAAGAATCTTAAAGACTGCCCACTGGAGCAGCTGCTTTGCAAGCCACAGGGCCAGCCCAATCAACCTGTGCGATGTGTGGAGAAACTCAACAGGAAAGACGTCACGGGTCTGATCTACTGCAATGCGCTGTACTGTGAGCCAGAGGAATTCCGGCATGACTACATCGTACGCAATCATGACCAGACACCGCACACCAACAAATGGAAACGAGCACGGATTGGTCAGGTGGCCACTCTGCACGATGTCTGTCTGCTGCGCAATGGCCTGCCAGTGGCACGCAAGTGCGGGTCAAAGGGCATGCACGCTCAGTGGGAGCCCGTCGACAATTGGGGCCGGATCGTCTGCATGCGCCGCTTCAGAGAGCATTCAGTCAGCGTCGACCTGAACTCTCTGCACGATGACATCCTGGAGGGCAGGCGACTGACCAACAATACCCAGGAACGACGCAGCACCACGGCCCTGATGAGGGACATATTTCGTCGGCACAATCGAACTGTGCTGCCTGCCGATGTGCACATAACGGGGCAGGTATTCAATGTGCTGATGGAACAGCCCATGGACGAGGTGGTGAGCACGGACATGGTCAGCATTTGCCGCGAGATCATGTCCAGCGATGCGAGAGTGCTGCGTCTGTCCGCACAGCTTAATGCGACCAACTCGGTGCTGAGTCAGTTCGAGGAGTACATGGATGCACTGCCGCAGCAGTACGTGTCCAGCGACAGATGTGGCAAGGCCACTGTCCGTGCTGCGAGTGAGGCAAGCGTAGCTCAGACTGGTGTTGAAATTGCCAATTATGCTGACATCGGAGTCCAGGCCCTGATGGCCATCAATCTGAGTGTGTTCTATGTGAATCCCGTCTGCGAAAACATCACTGGCATCGCCATTTACTCGGCAGCAGCTCCAGATAGGCGACAGGGCAGCGGCTTCTGGTATCGCTTTCTCTACGCCAACGAGAGCGTGGAGCAGCTTAAGGCAGAGTCCCAACTGGAGACTGCAGTCTTAGTGCCTGAACAGTTGTGGCAACAGCTGCACCAAGCCAGAGGCGTCTCTTATCTTGTACTCAAAGTCTACGGCCACGATGCTCTCTTTGTGGAGGCCACTCAACAGCGCAGTCGACGTCCACGCAGCAAAGTACTTTCCATATCAATACCCGGACTGGAAGGTAAATACTTGCAACTTCTTCTTCTTCTTCTTCTTGTTATTCACACAGTTTTCTTTCAGCTGAGAGCCTTCCGCAACCGCTGCCCTTCCTGCTGCGCAACGAGAATCAACTGCAGCCGGATGCGCAAGCAGTGCGCACAGGTAGCGGGTGTGGCTACTGGAACTATCAGACCTGGCTGAGTGATGGCATCACGACGGATGCCAAAACGGATATGCTTAAAGATGCGATTATCGTTTGCCAGACGCGTCATCTGACACAGTTCTCCTACCTAGTCGGCGGTAGCTACCGGGTCAATGAGGAGGGCGATGAGGTGCTAGTGACCCCGTTGAACGAGCGAGTCCTGGACATCATATCCATTGTGGGTTGTTGTCTCTCGCTCTTCGGCGTGCTTGGGATCTTTGTGACTGCAGCCGTGTTCAAGAGCTGGCGCAGTCAAGCCTCCACCAAGGTGCTGCTGCATCTCTGCCTGGCCATGACTCTGCAAATGGTTCTCTTCGTGTTTATCAACACTGACGATTTGTCCGAGCAGCTTGTCTCACATGGCGCCTCAACGCGTTGCGTGCTCCTGGGAGCTGTGCTGCAATATTCCATTCTGGTTCTATTCAGCTGGATGCTTATCATTGCCTTTCTGCAGTTCCAGCGCTACGTCACGGTGATTGGCATCCAGCGACCGCAACACTACATCCTGAAGGCGGCTCTTGTGGCTTGGCTGTTGCCTCTGTTGCCCACACTGCTGGTGGCATGCATCGATCCAGACTCATATCTACCGACCGAGGCTCAACTGGCCACAGACACCGGGATTTGTTATCCCTCTGGCTATGGCCTCACCTTTGGCGTCTTGCTGCCCATTACGCTCATAACTGTAGCCAATCTGGTGATCTTCGTGTATGTCTTCTACAGTATTTCCCACTCGCTTGGCCAGACTGTGCACAGAGCCGAGCGCCAGTTGGTCTACAAACAGATTCGTCTCTCGATCTTGTTGTTCTTCCTGCTGGGACTCACCTGGATCTTCGGCATCTTCGCATTCATGGGAGCTGGCATAGCGTTCTCGTATCTCTTTTGCTTGACTGCCACCATGCAGGGCTTTGTGCTCTTCATTTACTTCGTGGTCATCGATGAGGCCAATCGCACGGCTTGGCTGGCAATCATATGTCCAACAAGGATGAAAATGGATGTACAAAAACGCATGACCGAGCTGCAATCGATGACCACGTCGTCGACAAACTACTCGAATGGCAGATCAGAGCATTAGGCAACAGTTCCATTGTTGCTTCACACCCAGCACAACGAACAAAGCAAGACCAAAGGAGTATTACTTATAAGCAAATACTGTACCATTTATCTAGAATACACAACTTTCCTTATTTTAATCAGTCGCACACTAGAGTCGGGCACGTCCCGCACACACATTCCAAATTTGGTGGTTCTAGCTATCATAATAGCTGAGAAATCGACGTTTGGACAGACAGATGGACAGGCAGACGGACAGACAGATGGACAGACACATGGACAGATAGACGGACGAATATGACAGACAGACGGACATACATAATTAATAAACTTGATCAGCGCTTGGTATACAAAAACCTCCTTTAGCCAAAGATAAAAGATCGTTATATCGTACTATGCATTAATTAATCGACGATTTACATGTATACAGGACGTGTGTGAGTGTGTGTGTGTAAGGTTACTGAATAACAGTATTTCATTCGAGAATTAATTATTAAACTATTTAAACTTGTTGGCTGCGTAGTCCCACTTCGAGGAGACTCCCGTGATCGGTTCCATTTCTAATTGTATCATGCGACGCAGCTGCGACTGCTTACGATCCTCATCATAGGTGTCTGGTGTAAGGGAACTCAGCGACTTATTGTACAGCATTGAGAACCCAAAACCAAGAGCAACAGCCCACAAGGCAATGCCAAGCGCCTCCTTCCATTCGCCGGTGAACTTCTGAAATTCCGCAAAGGTCTGACAGAAGCTGTGCCGATATAATGTTTTTTTCTCATGACACGAGAGCTTCTTCCAGTCACCTTGCTCCTTCTCGCGCAATGCGCAAATTTCTGGAGTCACCTCGCGAAAGCGTATGGCCGGAAAGGGAAAGTCGGGGCAGTCAATGTAAATGGGACTCCCGTTAATCCCATGACCGACAACTTCTCTCTCACCAACCATCTTGCGTGTGGGATCAAAAGTATTGTTGCGTTGTGGTATTTTCCATATCATACCACCGGCGGACTGCCTCCAGAGATAGGCAGAGCGTGGTCCTGTGAATCGCAGAGATAACATGTTGACGCGAGTACTGTCTGCATTGTGTAATAATAAATATATAACTGCATATTTATTTATTGATCGCTACCCACCTGGAACTGCACTTTCGATTGAAAAAAATACAAATTTTTAAATAAATTTTTGTTTTAATAGTTTCAGAATCAATGCTTTCCCTTCGAGCAAATAAATCTTACTAACTCGTTTGAGTTTTTTATTATTAGACATACCAGTAGTTGACAGCTGACCAGAGTTACCATCTTTAAAAGGGAAAGGGTTGCCAAGTGACCAGTGACTGTAAGATATCTTTTGATTTATAATAATTTCCAAAAGCAAATACTTCACTTTGTGAATAGCCTCAGTTCAGATTACGATTTGAAGGTTCGACAAGGTATTCAGCAAGTTGTGACTTTACTTGATCTGCGTAAGGAACCTTTAAACTTCTGTGGCACTTATACCTCGACATTCTTACAGACAGTTGAACAAGGTAAATACCTTACCTTATTTTATTAATAAACCCTTTTTTAACTATTTTCAATGGTTCAATAGAAGGAAGTACAACTAAAATTATAATATTTGCAATATTATTTACCATTTGATGTAATCTAATAGCCAACTTAATAGTTGTAATAGTATTCACCATTTGAAGTAATCTAATAGTCAACTTAAGGTAATTACTGAAATGGGAGACGCAGGCATTAAAAGCTTAGTTATGTCTCGCAATTAAGCAAGTGCAGATCTTCAAGAAGCTGTGCTAATGCCAGCCTCGCTGCTCACATAATCCTCGGTATTTATTTACACTTTCACTGGAATTCGCCCTGGGGGAGGTGCTTGATTGAACTGAGGAATGCTTTCTGTTTGATTAGCCGTATGAGAAATGTGCTGTTCGAAGCTGATTGATGGTCGCCTTCACGGTTCAGTCGAGGTCAAAGTTGTGTTGGCTTAGGTTAGGGGGAACAGTAGAAATATTTAATACGCTTGTTCACATATTTATCGAGTAGGGGAAGGAATAAGGGAGAAGCAACAGCAGAAGGGGAGAAAGTACACTGCATCCCGTTAGCATGACATGAGAAGTGCATTTACATTTACTGCACATGGGCAAAGTTTCTTTTGACTAATGTCGCAGCGTGTCTATGCATGTCAAAGATGCGCACGTGTCACAACTTTGGATGTGTGTGTACGTGTGTGTGGCGAAATTACCTGTTCTGTTGGGGATCAACAGCCAAGTGAAATTCAAGTTGAAGTTGGGTTTTTTGAAAGTACAAAATGTCAGAAACCTGCGAATAGCTGAGCCAAGTCAAGTGAAAATTGGCAACAACAACAACAAAAACATCAGCAAAGAAACAATGTCTTAGAAGAGTCAACGACTCGGCAAATGAATTGCAGGCCAAGCAAATTAAATTTACTCACATAGCAACATCATCAGCAGGGCAAAAGCAAACTTTCCTCGCTCACAATCTTGTGCCATCTAATTATGGACATCGCAGCAGGTTGCGTACGCTGCGTATGAGTTATTTTTGACGACAAGCCTTATTTTATTAACGTCTTACATTTGCTGTATTCGCCTTTGCCACATTAATTTAGCTAATTGTGCGATTTATACGTCATTCTCTGGGCCTGAACTAACACTTTGATTGAAGCTACGGGCGGGACTAACCTGGCATTTAGTGCCGAGTCGTGCCTCAGCTTAATTAACCAATTAATATACATAAATAATTCCGCTTATACCTTGCTGTTGCCTTACAAAATTGATAGTATAACCATAAAGCTGGAGCATAAAAGATTTATGTCTGAGGCGCCTCAGGCGTTTCATTGGAAATCGTCTTGAATTATTCAAGTTCTGTGTCTCGAGTCGAGTTCATAATGGCATTTGAAATTTGAGTTATGAGCGCTCAAGTAGCATTTCTCGTACTTGCAACCATCTGGGATCGAGTTTTGGACATCAATTCCAATTTACTTTGCATGGCATCATGTTCTCACGGCAGGCACGCCGCTCCCACAGGCAGGCAGCTGGAATTGTAGAGCTCGGCAAGTATCTTAATTGCACCTCGGAGGTTAAGTGTGCCTGCTCACGTATGAAAGCCGCATTGGCCTTTAGTCTGATTTAGTCTGTGCGAACCAACTGATTACAATTTCAAATTGCCACAGAAATTGAAGAGACTTAAGAGCAGTGAAAGTTAATTTGCGCATGCGTCGCTCTCTCTCTCTCAGCACTTTTATGCCCCGCCTGCATTTGCTTACGTTAAGCATACGCCACGTTACGTATACGACACGTAGCCGGCATAAATGAAGGCCAGTAAACAGTTTGCAACAAGCAACGCATTTGTACGGTACACAGACAGAGCTGGCCACATCGGGAATAGCAGAGCAGGCCACAATCTCGGACTGACTTTGCTCTAAGGTCAGCTAATGGCACGACTTAATCGTGCCTTTTATACCTACGTAGATGCAATAATTTCAGCATGAAAGTCAGGGAAACAAGAAGCAAGCATGCTGCTGCCATGGAACGTGTATTGCGCGTGCCTTTGCTGTCCATATAAATTGCTTTAGACGCGTTTTTAATGTGCTCGCAAATTCAAATTCATAAAAGGGCCATTAAAGCAGCGCATAAAGAAGAAAAGGTGCTCTCCAGCCCTGCCGAATTAATTAGAAAAGCAAACCAAACTAAAGCAAAGCGAACGCAGTTGAGTCGTGCCAAAATAAATGGCCAGCAAGATTTATGCAGAAGGTCACACCAGGAATTCCAATAAAAATATTTCAGGTTCACGCGGACGGGGGGGCGCGATTGAGATCAGCGGCATTTCTTTCTGCATACCTTGCGGAGCCTGCAGCGAGCGCCCTTTTGCTGGTCTGACCTGCAAAATCGATGACCCGAACACCTGCAGAGTTTCGGCTAAAAATAGCCAGCAGCGAGACATCGCAAATAGATTACGGGCAATACATTATTTACCGCTCCACGGTGGCTGAAAGGTCAGCGCGGTTTAATCATTCTCATTCTTGCAACAAACTCTCCTTCGCTTCGCTATTAATGTGCGACAGACACGTGAGAATACTGCCAGCATACACTGAAAGAAAGAGCACTGCAGTAAGGCACTTTAGTTTAGCTTGAATGCGACATTCTTTCAGCTTGTAAAACTCCAATTAAACAATTTAAATTATGCTAACTTTTTTGCTATTCTTTCTCTAAAGTTCTCCCACGTGAAAATGCGGTTTCAGTTTGTCGTTCCCACTTTGGTTTCTATTCACTTGGAATGTAGAAGTGTGTAGGCAACACACATACAAGCACACACACACTCACACACACACACACTCTCAGACATAGACAACAGCTGAAGGACACTGCTGCTGTGGGTAATTAAGCGTTGTGCTTAAGCCTGATGAGGTTTTCAACGCGAGATAAATACTTATTACAGAAAGAAGAAGAAGAAGCACAGCAAAGCTAGCCGAGCCCATCTGTCTCTATCTGTCTCTATCTCCCTTCCTCCTTATCACTCTGTCTGACTGTCTGGCAGTTTGCATGCATCTCTGTCTGGCTGTCCATTCACCCAAAGTGCTGCTTCATAAGTGCTATAATTTCGAGAGCCCGAGTATATTACACTTATCCGGCGAAGTACGAGTATGATATTAATTTGATTATACTCGTGTCCACAGCTGGCACACGCTGCCTGCTTAAGCTGCCTACTTATATGCGCCACAGCGACGACGATTATATTCGCCTGGAATTAGACTAGCAGTTGATAATTGCTTGCGTGGCTAGCATAGCTGACAGACTGCCTAACATATTCAAACTTAGTCTATTAGGATTGTTCCACAAATTACCCTTTGTTATACCCATTGAAATTGGTTAAAATAGGGCATACTAACCTTGTGCAATTGTATGTATGTATATAATAATGAGTAGGAGGCCTGGTAGAAACATTTTTAATCAGCATCAACATGCGGGTCATTTAAAAAATCTAGATATAGGACTAGAAAAAGTCGAAATATTGCACGCAGATCAAGTTTATTTTAGATTTTGTCCACGCCCCTTTGCTCTCTCATTCCACGCGTTATTTAAATGCTGGACAGTTCATTTTTAATAAACACAATTAATATCAACGCCCAAATGATTTCTGAAAGTTAACATAAAAGTTACTATAGAAATAATTGAAAGGAGGAACTGATTTCTAAGCTGCTCCCTGCAAAATATGCCACACAAATTTAAGTCATATAAAATATTTATGAAATAGTGTATGAAAGTCAGACTTACACGATTGTAGCATTCTTACTATTTTTTCAATTAGATTTGTAAGGGACTTATAAAGCTAAAAAACTTGTTGGCTTCAACCTATAAATAGCTGACTTTGACCTATATTTAGGTGACTATATTATCTATTATTACCTCTCCTCCAAATTGACCTATATTTAACTTATTATAATATCCTTTTCCTCTTCTTCACATTTCCATATGATCAGACAATTACAGAAGTATTCAAGTCAGCAAAGTTCCGTTCGTCTGGTTTCTGTTTCCCTCGAAAATCTGCTACACATTGCCTTGAAATGCAGTGCATAGTTCGCCATTGTAGGCATTATTTGCTTGTTTGGCCGAATGCCGAAGAGTTAATTGGAATTCCGGTCGTGTTGCGTATAAACAAAAGTTCTATAAGAAGGCAATTTGCAGTTGTGTGTCCATTAGGAATGCTCGTTATGCTCTTATTGAAATTGAAATAAAAGAAATGCATCAGTTGCCCGATTACCTTGTAATGCACTATGAAATCAAACATATTCTTCGAGTGTAGAATTGTATGCACTGAGTGCAAGTGTGCCAGAGTTATTTGCATTATTTACTTCTAACTACAGATGTTTGCACTTTAAAGATAGAACAGCTGTGCGTACAGCAGCCTAGGTATGCGCACATATAGCATACATTCCATATACAGCACACACACGCAAGGAACTTTATTACAGTCAGTGCAAAAGTTTTGCAATTTGAGATGGACAAGTTTTGCAGGCAACTAGAACCGAATTCGAACACGGGCTGCGGGCACTCAGGGGGCCCATCAAGGGGGATGCTAGCTACAAGTGTGCTGTAATAAATTTGCCAAATAGTACAGTATATATATAGTAGAGTACAGATGATATGGCTGCTATATATAGTACACAGCACACGTAGCGCAGTGTAAGAACGAGCGGCGAATGCAGATACAGATACAGATACAGTTACAGAGGTTCTCTTGTTGGTTGGAAGGCAACGAGTATTCGGGATTTGCATATTTCATGTATTAATGCATAAGCCGAGAGAGACGAGAGTCGCTAAAAGCCAAGCGAGAGCTTTGAGCCAGGGGCAACAAATGCCGCATTAACATGCCCCTTGGGAGCTGCGTCAAAATGAATGAGCACCATTTGCATACATCATCGGAGACAAGCGTAATATGCACGTAAGCCTCATATATATATATATATATAAAATATATATATAATATATATACATTTATACATACACATGCATATTCATTTATGATATATATATTTGCAGAGTGCACAAAGCGCATCAGATTATTAAACATGCAAATTTTTAAGTGACACCCAAACAATGAGTATGAGGTTTCTCCTGCGCATTGTACAGGTGCAAATGGCAGATGTTCGAGCAAGCTGATGATGAATGATGCGCCACGACAGCATCATTAGTTATGCACGAGCCAAAAGGTCAAAGGTAAGTCAGTTGTCAAAACATTTCTCACTTAAACCGATTAAGTTGTTCGAAACTATTTTCATTTTAATTATCCCCCGACGAGTTTGCTGAGTTTATTCACATTCCGGCCAACAGACTGTGTCTGGCTGGGATTTCATGCCTGTGCTATATAAAATCGATGATCCATTTTGATCGGCCCGATAACTTGAACTTAATGAGGGCAGCAATGGCGTGCCCAGCCTGAAAAAGGCAAACGCAACTTGACCGCGCCCAGTTCGTCAGCCGAGTTATCGTTGCCGGAGTTGTCTGAAGAGTCCGCACGTGAGTACTTGGATGAGTAGTGCGCTTAGTCAATTGGAAAGCAATTCGCCCAGCCGGGCGAGCTGGTCATGCATAAAATATGAGCATGCTGAGACTGCCTGACGGGCATAACTAAATTTGTTGCTCGCCATACCCTGCTGGACGTCCTTGTCCACCCCCTGCCCTGCCTTTCTCTTCGTCATCCTTGACGCGCTCATCATTTCCATTGGATCCATTGAGAACGAACTGCCGCTTCTCAATTGGGCTTAGTTGAAAAGCCCATTAAACTCATTACATAACGGTCAGCGAGAGCTCTCGAGGATTTACCCTTCACAAGCAGAGGATATAAAGAAGAAATTGCTTTTTCATTGGAATAGGCAGCAGCAGCTTCTTTCTGTATATGATATGATATGTAGGATGGCTATGATTAAGTGTGTGTGCAATCTACACACACACACATACAGGCGTTAGCATGCTCGACAGCTGTTTAATTAATTGCACAAATAATTTACATAGTAATTAAATGCTTTCGAAAGCTTTCATAACAATCCATTGCATACTTAACTGGGGGCATCACAATCAGAACGATCACAAATTCTAATCGCGGGGAGAAACACTTGCTTAAATCAATTCCGAATGCAGCGCCGCGGCGCCTTAATTAAGTGTCATGGCTGACGCTGTTGACGCTGTTGGTCGCGCATCATTTCCGTTTCCTTTCCACTTTGCTTTCGCTTGTCGCAACTGATTTTCAGCTGTGATGGCGACACTTACAACTCCCCCCTAGGCCCGCTAGCCCGCAGTAGTTGCTCGACCATTGGAACGCCAATGTTAATGAGAAGTTGAACAGTGCGAGGCAGGGAACAGAACATGGAACGGAACATGACAATGATCAAGGGAGAGGGAGGAGCTGGTCGGTTTGTGCTTGGACTGACCTCTCATCGCTTCTGGTGCCGCCACAATGACAATGATGATTATTCTGCGGACACCGATTCCTGTGTCAGCATCAATATTGCCTGTTCGAAAGAGGAGGGAGAGGAGTCCGAAACAGTGACAACATGCTTCAAGTACAGTTGGACCCCATTAGGTAATTGTATTTTGTATGTGTGCTGCCAATGGATGCTAAAAACCGATTACACAATTCAATTGGAATTTAATTAAATACAATTTATGCAAGGACTCCAAATGGATATTAACATAGATACAAATGTTAAATGACAAGAACTTTATGTTCAATTTAATTCAATAAATTTAATAAATTGATTTATTGTATTAATTGTATTTTTTATGTAAATAAAATTACTTTTGTAAATAGTTCAAATATAATGTAAGCCAAAGATAAGGTAATACTGTAACTATCGATAAGAAACGGACACTCGATAAATTGTAATCGACCTTGCACGACCGAGGAAGTGAGATGACTCTCTCGAGCAAGCGCCAGACGAATGGACGTGAAAGGATTAGTAAAGAATATATCAGTTTTACACTTTTAATATATTACTTCTTTTTTATATTTATTATTCCATTAAGGATCACATAGACAGTTATATCTCTAATCTTATGAGTACCTTGTGTAGTTGCTTCTCCAAGACTACTTCTAAATATTATTCTTATTCTTACTTTAGTGTACGTGCCTATATATAAAATATATAATTTAAGATACTACTATAATTTAAGATATTTAAATTAACATTATGCCTCAACACAGTATAACTTTATATCATGGTGTCGAGCAAATATAAAACATAAAACTATAAAATTCACAGCATATCTATTGACTATCTTTGTGATCCAATTATCGATTAAAAATGCATATTTCACTTAAGCAGATGTTCGATCTCATTAGGGTGAACAAATGAATGTTTAACAGCCAAAAAAAGAGATACACACGAAGGCAATATCAATAACAATAATAATATCGAATTTCATCATGTTAATAGATCAACGGCGAGTAGATCAGGCGTAGGGAGTATAGCCCATCAAACTTGGTAACAAATAAATATCGATTAGCATTAGAAGCCAGTTATGACCAAAATGTTGAATACAATCATATTTTAGTTGAGTTGTCAAGCAGACAACTTGAACAATGCTCAAAATGCCCCGAATTGAGCTGTGCAGTCTGCCAATCAATTTGAATGGCGACTAATATAGAGAGGCAGCGATTAAAAATCAATATAAAACTACAGGTGTTTGTTCACTGATCGCAGCATTGTGCGGCATACAAAGGGATTGTTAGCCAGACAAACCCCAACTAGACAAAAAACTACCAAATATTATGTAAATTAAAAGCTGAGAAATTAATACGTACATGCGCGTCATAAAGGCTCGCAGCCACTAAAATGATATATACCAATATATCATGAGTTATTTGCATAATTATAGTGGCGAGTCCGAGTCCGAGTCCGACTCCGAACTCGTGTCTGGGCCTGAGGCAAACAAAGTCGCCTCGTTGTCTAAGCCAGAAAGAGATTTGTTGATCTGTTGATCTGTAGATCTGTAGATTACCCGAATCCAACTGAATCTCAACGCATCAGCTGTGAAATCTTATATGGGAATTGTCATTGTCTTTGAACGTGGGCTGGGAATTAGTTTCGCTCGCGTTGATCGATTAAACTCGATTAAAGCACAGAAACAAGATCAAGCTAAAGTGAGTGGCAAAAAAATAAAACATAACATATATATAACTCTTGAGATGATTTGCATAAATCACGTGATGCGTTGGCAGCACTCGGGCGAAAATAGAATTAGCTGACGGCCACGATCTGAGAGGAAGATGGCCGGAGATGGTCGACAGTCAAGTCTACTGACCAGCTTAGAAATTTATGTAAATGCATCTGCTCGGCTTGGAGCCCCTGAACTTGAAATGCGAAGCGCGATGTGCGAAACGGCAAAACGAGTCGGTGTTGGCAGACGGAGCCGATTGTTCAGTTGCCCAACGGCTGTCGAGCTAACAAGTTTGTGACTGGACGAGCATCCATCCATCGAGCGTAGCTTGCTGTGCTCCTCAGTTTATCAATCACCACAGAAGGCATCGGCATCGGCATTGAGTGAGTCATGGACGTGAGAAGGACGTGCCTTTGTGTAAGTTTGTGTAACCAAACCAACAAACCATTTGTCACTGTTCGAGCCATAATTTGTCTTCCAGTTCGTAACTCTGCTTGGCGTTGCGTGTGCCGCCAATCTGGGCTACTTACCGCGCCAGCAACAGCAACAGCAACTCCAGCAGCTGTCGAGGCAGTCGACGAGCCAGCAGGCGTACTATTACAATGCGCCCAGTTCCAGCACCATGGCGGCACTGCGACGCATTGTGTTGGGACACCTGCAGCGCTTCCAGCAGGCGGACAGGGACAGACAGCGTGCTCTGGCTACGGAAGTGCAGCCGGTGGCAGTGCCAGTATCAGTGTCTTATCGGCAGCCCAGCTTGGACTTGCATGCGGTGCCGCCCAATACGCCCACGCCGAAGAACTATGCAATGAACTTCCTGCCGGAGGGCAGGGATGTGGTACCCGGAACTTCGTATATACCGCTGCGTCTGCTACTGATACGACGCTGAGAGGAAGGTGAAGGCGAAGGTGTCACGAGGGCGTCGGCATCGTGTGTTATTCAAATGAGAGTTCGGCTCTGAGGAATGCCGTTCTTGGCAAGCAGTAAATGAGGTTAATTTGTTATAATCCTACTGGTTGTTATATAATTTAATGATATTTTAATTCGATATTATACGCCAACAGAGTCGGTATTCTAATTTAAGTCTAAGCTAATTTGCAACCCGAAATACGACACGAAATTCTCGTTGCATACAGGGCCGTAGCGACGGTCTCGGGGGCCAGTGTGCAAAACTTCTCAGGGGCTCTCTATTGTAATTACCTTTTAGTATGTATTTAGTTTATAAAACATTTCATAAAATGAAGAAATCCAATACAAATTACGTCTTACTTATTAATCTTTTATATTAGCAAAATCATTGAGATGATGGCTCTCTTAATATTGCCAACTATGTATATCGTAATTATTGTAACCATTACCCAAGTAGAAGCTGTGTTTAATCGGCATAAGGAGGCGTGGCTGATCCCACATGGAATATACGTATGTATATGGATATTCTTGCTTTGGCTTTTTGTAGCCCCTGTCTAGCGGGGCCCTTGTGCACCCCGCACACGCCTTGCTACGGGCCTGGTAGCATAACTGTGATTAACGGCCTTTTTAGTTTTCAGCCTCGAAACATTTGCGGAATGATATCTCGCACCACTCGTAACGATCGGAGAATACAGAAACATACAAAATACAGAAAGATACAGAAACAGAAAAATACATTCACTAAAATTAAGTTAGTCATATCATTTACATAATTTAGAAGCGATAAATTAAAAGGCACGGAAAAAACAGTTGACTCAACCGGACAGGCGGCAAAACAAGCCCAGCATAGAAATGCACCATATTCCATATATGGTGAGTTCGCATTCGGAAGCGTGTGCCAAGAGATAAACAATAAGAAGGGGCCTGTAAATGAAATTTCCGTATCATTATAAGTTATTTCTTAACCAGTTATTCCAATTGGAATATAATCACTAGGCCTAGTCTTTGTTGTCATCAGGTCTTTGGAGTTCAAGTTTGTTGGTTGTTTTTTTAGTGTAAACGTTTTGTTATACGGACATTAAAATGTTTGCTAGAATTTTGAAGTAAACATAACTTGCACAGTTTGAGATTGTTTTAACAAAGCTTGTCAAACTGCAAACCGGTTTAAGCCCAAAAGAGTTGTGACATCGGCTAAGTGAGCAAACGGTTTGTGTACTTGCTAATACGCATTATGTGCCACAGACGCAACTATGACTCGGTGTTTTGTTGGATGGCTTATTTGTACCATCACGTACACATTTGTACACATTTTTTTCAGAAGTAATGGAATTTTCGTCGCCAGATAAAGATTTTCGACAGAATTTCTGTAAACTCGGGACACAAATGCAGCCGTGTCTTGGTTTTACACTGAAATACAAGCAGGTTACTGCTTACCTGCTTCAGTTATCGAAAAAAACCGAAGTTCTCTATATTTATTTTCGTTATTAGTAAATCGGAAAACGTTTAACACACGCCCCTTTTTGGCGTCAGGGGATGGGGCGCCAAAAACACTTTAAAACATATAACGCATAAAACCACAGAACTTAATGCTTAGCGAAATCACTACGCCGTCATTGAACGAAACTTACTTGCAGCTAACAAAACTACTCCACACTGAACGAACCTTACAATTAAACGAGTTCCACATTTTCGGGTACTTATCTGGTGAAGGCATGTAAGACATGTAAATGTTAAATATCGTATATTTTTAGTCACTATCAATAGCGCAATTGATTTTCCCATTTCCCTCCGGCTGTCTGTCCGTTTGATCGTCGAAATCTCGGGAACTTTCAGAGTTAGAGACACCAGATTCAGAAAATATAATAAAAATGCATATGTATGTATGCATATGCATGTATTTATTATATTATATATGTATAACATAATTATATTATATGTATATAACATAATTATATATATGTATATTATAGGTGCTATTGATAAGGGATAATAGGCCTTTCGCTCATTGTCACACACCCCAACCTTTTTTAGTTTTGTTTTTATTCTCAGAATCGTAGTAATTTATGTGTACTAAATATGACGGTCGCTAAGATAATAGAAGACATATGGCGTTCCTTGTTTGGAAGTGATACAGACACATCGGCGGATCAAGCCAATTGCGTCGGATTGACCAGTCTGATCGATAATCAATATTATTTTGTGAGGATCGGTGGCTTAGGCGGCGCTTCAGCAATTCTTATGGCACTTTATGTCAATAGCCAACTGCAGGATGTCGACGATGTCAGGGAACGGCTGAAGGCACATATTATGGCTAGTCGGATACATTTTGTGCATTCTTTTGCCATGATGTGCATGCCCATGGCACACTATCCACTAGTTGTAAGTACGAAGGCTGATATTCTCATTTGTTCAGGGATCACCAGTTTTATTTAGGATCATAAACACGAACTGAATAATCGTTTATCATATATAATATTTTATTCGGGTATCATAAAGCTTTTCTTTTCATTCTTTCTTGTTTGTAAAGTTAAATATCTGAACGGAATTTACAACAACTCGCGTTACTTGAATGAATTAATTTATGCACATTTTTCATTTGATTTGATTTTTAACACTCATGTAGCTATGTATATATTTTTAAATATGTGATGTATAGAATTAGTTCAATGTATATATATGTATGTATGTAAGTAATTGACACTCTCAGGATAAAATTCTAATGAGATGATCGGGGAATTGAGCGTTAAGATTGAGCTTGGAATTTAGCTAAGCGTTCTCAAAAGTTCTTCCTCTAAGATGTGAAGATTGTATATGAAAAATATGAAACGTTTCCAAAGCTAAAGCTAATGTTCAACAACCACTAATTGCAGCTTAAAAGTAATTTCAATACCACATCACGAAACTTGTATACTACATTTTCTAACATTAACATTGTTTGTCTGTAGGTGATATGAGTTCATAGCTGATATGGGCTTAGGATATGGAAATAATTATTGTCTCCTTAATTGTTTTATTTACTCTTTTGTTTAAAAAATTTACCAAAAGGCAGCTTTAAATAACGCTGCTTACATATTACTTCTTATTTTTGCATTGTTTCTTTTTTGTTGTTATTTCAAAATTTCTGTTTTCAGCCTTATTTGATAAGTAAATTGTAGAGCTTTTCTTTGGTTGGTTTTAAAGCCAATAACTAAAGCTAACATCAAAATATGAAGGCTGTATTATTGTCTAGCACACACTTAAATGCAACGCTATGAGTAAATGATTCAGATGCACTATATATTAATCTATTATTTAATTATTTGTCCACAGACTGGCGGAGTTATGATTGTAGGAACCATTCTGTATTCCGGCTCCATGTATTATCGAGCTCTGACCGACGATGATCGTTTCGAGGACTGTAGCACCATTGGTGTATTCTGTTTGATCTTCGGCTGGCTGTCCCTGGTCTTCTAAATGGGGATATACAGTATAATTCGCTTAGCTGCCATAATAATATTCCATAGAAAATGGAATATTTCATATTTAGAATGATGCAGTCACCTAAATATTGAGGCAGTTAAACGAATTATACCATACTCAGTAACATTTACATTACAAACAATTATCTATTTATGTATGATATATATAAAACCAACTAAAGCTAAAGCCTAGGTCAAGTTGCGTCTGCAATTGCGCTTTTAAAAAGCGTTTTATCTTAGTTTTATACGTTGTAAGTTTTAGCACTTGAATGTGAAATATTCATTGTTTTTTTATGTTTTTAACTTATTATCAGTTGAAGTTTACAGCGAATGGAAGATACTCTTTTGTTAAATGCATAGAATCTCTTTTAAGATGATTTAAATGCAGTAATACGAGTGGATTTAACAATATGATATATAATATAAAAGAGAAGGGAAACTTAAATAAAATCAAAAGGAAAATACAAATAAAAATGGAATAAATTGTTACATTTATTGTGTATACCTGTACATTAATAAATTACTATAAAACACACACATACATTAATACTAGACGCAACAGCTTATTTTCTTGTTTTGTTTATAATTGTTATTGTCGTTACGGAACACATTTTTTTACATTTGCAATGCAACCTTTTGAAGGCGATTTAACAGGTGTTGACATTGAATTCTTTTTTTACTGCACATTTTGATTTAACTCAATCTTCTGGCGTATTGTCATGCATCGTTCTCTAGTTCTAAGTAGTCAAATCATCTAAAAATTAGTTTGTACATGTTTGTTGTAAAAATTCATTGCCGACTTCGTCTTGGTTGCATTTACTGTTTATGCTACCCTAATAATTTCTGCTTGGAGGCCTCCGCAAATAGGAAGGTCTTTTGTATTCGTGCATTGGCCGCCGGGTGGTTCGTAATTGGTTCCAGTATCTTAAGTATGTAGTCTTTGAAAGCCTTTGGCACAGCGAAGTGTCAAGAATCCTTCTTCAGATGATCCTCATGCGCCTGTAATTTGAAATATACATATATTACAACTACTATTCATTTGAACCTTAATTATCATTTATCTACCTTCTGTGCCACCTTCAGCAGCACATCGAATGTGGCGTCGCCAGTCTGTTTGACCATGCTGTGGAAAACCTTTTTCTCGCTGACTGTCAGCAGCTCGAATGGCGATGCAAACTCAACGGCGCGTCCGGCATCCATAACCAAAACCTTATCTGAATCCATGACAGTGTGCAATCGATGGGCAATTGTCAGCACTGTGCAGTCCTTGAACTTATTCCTAATTGTATTCTGAATGAGCGCATCTGTTTGTGGATCTACGTTGGCAGTGGCCTCGTCCATCACCAGAATACGGTTCTCGCGAAGAATGGCACGTGCCAGACATACCAACTGACGCTGACCGACACTGAAGTTGGTACCACCTTCAGAGATTTTGCTTGATAAGCCGCTTGGCAGATCAGCTACCACTTCCTTCAGCTTAACCTCTTCAAGTGATTCCCAAAGCTTAGCGTCCGAGTACTCATCAAACGGATCCAGATTGTAACGCATGGTGCCCGAGAAGAGCACAGGCTCCTGTGGAATAATCGAAATCTTGCTGCGCAAGTCGTGTAGTCCCAGATCGTTGGTATCGCGGCGATCGATAACGATGGCGCCCTCGTTATATGACAGTCGGAAGAGCGCGTTAATCAGTGATGATTTGCCAGCACCAGTGCGTCCAACAATGCCAACCTTTTCGCATGGCTGAATGTCTAGGGTCAAACCACGTAGGACGTAGTCCGCTTCCTTTTCTGGGAAATAACGCAGGCTCAGGTCGTTAAATACGATCTTGCCCTCATCGGGCCAGTCCTTTGGTGGTTTCTTGTTCGGTTTAGAATCAAAGTCACCCTCAGGTTTCAGATCCTCATACTCCACGACACGCTCAACCGACGTCATATTGTTTTCCAGTTCAGCCGATTGTCGCATACCCCACTGCACCATACCTGTCAAGCCCATAGCCTGGGAAACGTTTTAAGGACAGAGTTAGATTCGGTACGGTACAAGCTTATGTATAATGCATCATACCTGTGTAATAGCTAGACCAACATCGCCACCATTCTCTGGCGTGAAGAGGAAGAAGCTAAGCGTGACAATCGCAAGGTAAAGCACACAGACCATGTCCAGCCAATAACCAAATGCACGACTGGTTGACAAGAACATGTAGAAACCTGAGCTGTGCATGTCCTGGAAGTTATCGAATTCAGCAATCAGTTCCTTCTGAGCACCAAAGGCGCGAATTGTGGGCAAGCCATTCAGGGATGCACTCAGATGGGAGTAAATGGGCGACCGAGCTACGAATAAAAGAGGATGCCATGAGTTTGAGCTTATTGGATACCAACTAGTTCACTTACTTATGGCCTCCAGTCGCTTGACATCACGTGAGGTATTCAGATAGAAGGATCGCAGTAGATAGAAGATTAAGGCAAGGATAAATGTGACCAGGAGGTACCAAAGATTTACAATACACAACACAACAACGATGCCAATAATGAGCAATAAAATCTGCAGTACATCCATCATAACCGATGGCAGAATTTCATCCACTTGACCCAGATCCTTTGAGAAACGATTCAGAATACGTCCTGAGGGATTTGTGTTGAAGAAATGCATTGCAGCACGGGTAACACCCTGGAACATCCTGTTGTGCAATGTGGTCGAACTCTTAGCAGCCAAATGGAAGAAGAGCACACTGCGCACCAGCGAGAAGATGATGACCAGCACGTTAATTCCCGTAAACCAGTAAATGTCATTTGGATCTGTGTCGCTATTAATTCTCGGCACGAACGAACGACGCAAACGGGACATAAATGACTCCGTTTCATCATCAGTGTCTCCATTTTTGTTTACCCTATTAAAATACGTATTTGGTTATTGGCATTACTTAACCGACTTTCAGGCTACTTACCAGTAGGAGAGGAACACATCAGCTCCAGAGCCCAGCACCTGGGCACCAATGCAGAAGAAGGCAAAGATGATGAACAAAAAGTAACCGTTGGCACCAAAGTATTTCTTATAAAGTCCCATTCCGATGCGTCCTTCCGTGCGGGTCTCCTGGGTCTGCATGGGTGATTCAACGACTATGGATTCAGTGGCCGAGCCTAACGATGAGACACTGTTCTGGCGACTGCGCAGGTTGCTGGCTTGCGAGAGTTTACGCTTGTCCGCTGCATCACCAGCACCCTCATCCTTATTGCTGGGATCTGTCAACATCTTGGCAAAGTCCAAGCCACTCTTGCACATGGATTCATAGGTTCCCTTTGCACTTATCTTTCCCTTGTCCATTATAACAATTAGGTCGGCTTGTTCCAAGAATTGCAATTGATGCGTGACCAGGAGCACGATGTCCTCACGCAAATAACCTCGCATGCACTGATCAAAGAGATGACGACCCACATGAGTGTCCACAGCGCTGAGGGGATCATCCAGTAAATAGATGTCCGCTTTGCGGTAAACGGCACGTGCCAAGGCGATACGCGCCTTCTGACCACCGGATAGCGAGGCACCACGTTCACCCACAATTGTCTTGTCTCCATAAGGCAGCAGCTCAAAGTCACGTTCTAAAGCACACTTCTTCACCACCTGGCGATAGCGACTTTTATCCATGGGCAGTCCAAACAATATGTTCTGTCTTACGGTTCCCGTGAATAGCCAGGGTTCCTGAGAGGCATACGACAAACTGCCATTGACCTTCAACGTGCCAGAGTCTGGTGGAAGTTCACCAAGAATTGTCTGAATCAAACTCGATTTGCCAGAGCCTACGGGACCAATGACAGCCACCAATTGCCGTGGCTTAATTTTCAGCGTTATATTATCCAGAGTGTTTTCATTCGACTTCGAGTCCCACTTTGCATTCATCTTATTAATGTTTACTCCAAACTCTGCCTCGCTGGTACGACGACTGTTCGGCTTCAACAGTCCAGTGACTGTGGCAGCAGGCTCCTCTACCAGAGTGGAGGGCTTGATACCCAGCTTCTGCTCATTAACATCATATGACTTATCGCGCACCTTGGTTTCCTCGTGCATCATAAACTTTTGAATACGGCCAATAGAAACGAGCAGTTCAGCAATCTTCAAATTAAATAAGAACAATGTTAGTAATCTTAAGGGAGCTACAGAGAAGAGGAAATGTAAGGAGCTGCACAGCTATGCACTGCTTCTATCATATCCTGTTGCATACCTGTGAAATGCCCATTGGGAAATAAATGGTCATCGTGTTGCGGAGAATGTTGTAGTAGGCAGTAATCGCAAAGGCCTTCTCTGCAGTCAGCAATTGCCCGAGCAGGACATAGCCAACAAGACTGACAAACACCGAAATACGTGTTACATACATAATGAAACTTTGCAGGGTACCGCGAATGTAGTTCACTTTTCGAATCGCTTTCATTTCATTGGCACGCACTTCCTGGATCATTTTACAGAATGGGTTTTCCCAGGCGTACATCTTGATCACCTGAATGCCCGATAGAATTTCGTTCATCATGCGCACACGTTCATCCGTCAGCAGAGCTGTTTTTAGACGCAGCACCGAGGTCCTCTTGCCCAGATATGCCTGCAAAGGCACAAACAACAACATCACAGCCACTCCAAAGAAAGCCGAAACGCCAATCTGTAATTGATTAAGGGCAATGTTATAGAATACATTGTCTTGAGCTATAATTGGATTTCATTCAATTTCGTTTACCTCTCTCCACATCAGCCAAGTGACTACGCCGATTTCGACAGGGCCAAGCCATAAATAATGCATGTGAATAACTGAGACATCCAGACGGCCCACATCGTTTGATATGAGATTAACCACCTGACCAATAGTCGTATCGCCCAGAGCTGTTCGGCTGAGTCGCAACGCCTTGCGATAAATCATACTACACATGGCAACGCGCACCTTCATGCCCGTATGAAACATACCCAGCATGTAGGGATGCATGAACATGACGTTAAACAAACTACACAAAATCACGCCTACGGCATACAGATATCCCTCAGTCTGATCGTCGCTGTTCAGTTTCTCCGGGTCCGAATAGAATGAAATCAGGCCGGCCAGACAAAGCGGTTGTGTGACGCTGCAAACAAGAAACAATAATACAATAATAATAATAATTGACGTCATAAATAACTCGAGCAGTCGATCGAGTGGGCGTGTCTCGCTTACCGGAAGCCCATTTCAATAATAAACAAAACGAAGCCAAGTATTCCGAAGTTCCAGCCAAAGACGCTCCACATAACCTTAAACAGGCTGGGCGTCTTCTTCTTCTTGCGCTTAACCTCCAATTCCTTTTCCCAAGCATCGCTGAGTTTCTTGCCAAGTGTGTCTTGAATTAAGAATAACAAAATAAGTGAAGTACAATTAATTACAGCGATAAACTGCTGAGTAAAGAAGAAAGTGAACTTATATAGATGTTACATATTTATTGAGTATAATCGATATGAAATAATTGTTAATTGAATATAAATAGAATATGATTAGCTGATCAAAGTGCATATAGCAGATAACAGAAACTAGAAGCTTTCAAGTAATATTTCTTTTATCAGTTCTGACACGATTTGAAGTCTTTACGATTTCTTCATAAAAGTTCCTAGCTATGATTTTGTATCGCCTATTAATAGTAGAGTCAAGCGTTTATTGCCTATTGTCTTTGGTTTAGTTATAAGTTATGGACGTAAAAACCCTGAGACAGCTGTTCACTGTATTTGGGATCTTATCAGTGGTCAGACTAATCCCACAAATGAAACTGCATGTGCACATCGAGCCCTCGGAGCACTCGAGTCCAGTCATGGGCACTTCCGCAACGGGTGATCGGAGGCTAAGACAGTTTGAAGTGGCTACAAAATTTCATATATGTTCATGAATTCGTATAAAGCATGCTATATGCCTATTATTCGACTATTTGCCATTGTTTACCTAAATAAATATTTACTCAAGGCGTATGTCCCTGATAAGATAGTCCACGAATCCCCGAAGCACTTCATGTCAATGCGTTGTGTCTCTATGGGCTCATATATTATAAGTAAATAAGCGGCCGATATTTAATTATATATCTCATATATCATTATTGGTCAAAAAGGAAATTCATTAATTGCGGCAATGGAGCTTGTCAAAGTTATCAACTTTTAAACGGTTATCAATGAATAATTGTCAGTTAGCCACATGATTTTACTATTGGTAAATCAAAGGTCGATTTCGCTGTTCTTTTTTTCCCTTACATCATAAACAGATTGTCTGCAATCCCCATGATAAGCTTGAAATAAACTTGAAGCCTATTGGATATAATAATATTGTGTGTGATTTTTATACGGCATTGAAGAGTCAGTTAGTAAATTGATTAGCGGAGAGCTTATCAATGGATGAGGTAGCCAAAATTTATGAAGACCGTAAGAACTGAATGAAGAGATAGTGGCAATAATGATAAGCCGTAAAAACTTTAAACTATTACATATATGTATGTATATACAATGTATATATAATGTACATATGTCTTTCCTTTGAAATCAAATGGGATTTGACAGCGTCTGCAAAATTTCCGAGAGTACAAAATACACTGTCTATCGTATGACAAAAGTTTCGAAACGAGCCCAATACCTACTACATGCTATAGTACCCAAAGCTCAGCCACATGCTCTGCTATATCTAATCATGGAAATCTGTACCTTTAAGTGGTGTCCCAGTGCCGTCGTTCGCGCCACTTCACAGCACACGTAAAATTTATGTCTGAAGAGTTGATATTTCCTTAGATTCGAAATGGTATAAAACCCAATGACAACGTAAGGAAGTGGACTTGTTTCACAGATAGCTAAATGACTGATCCAAGACGATGAGCAAAGTTCGGAATACGTTCATTGCTTGAAATTTGCACCTTATTTATATTCTTGCGAATCTTCAGTTATCAGTCACGTGAAATTTATGATTTCTTAGGTTTTTCACAGAATCAGCTCTTATGATTATCAATTAATTATAGTTACTTTATAATTCAATTATACCGATTCAACTACAAGTATATTCGCTTTATTTACGAGTCTACTTCATTTGACATTAACAGCATAGATTTGATCGATTCGACAGAGTTTCTTAGTCGCATGACTCATTCGACTTACCCGACTTGTGTTCATTTAGCGCCTTATAGAGATCGCGTTCATCTAGAGTCTTTTTTCGTCCTTTCCAGAATGTAGGCATCGTATAACTTAAGAACAATAAATATAAATTAGATATATCTTACGCATTTATAATACATTTCTTTGTACTCACCAAAACATTATCGATGACAAAAAATTGGATTTCTCACGCGGATTAAGCGGAAGTTCATCCGCGTTTACCGACTGCATTTTGAAAGCCTTTTGTTAACTTCTCTTTATCCGGGGGCAATTCAATATCTCAATATCTTGTCATTTGTTGATTGCTTTCTCATTCAACAAGCGCCACTGCAATAAAGATTGTAAAATACATACATAAACAGAAGCCCACAAATATATTGTATATTGACATGAAGTGTGTCCATCTATTGCTACTGATAAGAGTTTGCTATGCTGTTGTTGTAATATTTCTTGAAGGGCTTTCCGAAGCTGTCAACGTCATACAATATACCGATACATATGTACTATATAAAGTCTGTTCGCATATCTCGTTTCATAACTAAGAATGAAAGTCTAAGACAGTTAAAACGGAAAAGTTCTAATCACGATGAGTTGACTAAATCGTTAAAGATTTGTTTATGTTTGAGACCATAAAGTGACTATTGGACTATTTAGATTGTACGGTAATATTCGTTAAATAAATCATTTAAAAATAATTCTTGAACAAATTTTTTAAAAAACATGTATCATCGCATACAACTGCTGAATAATTGTTGTAATTTAAAATGTAGAAAGCCAACGCGCTGATTTTATTTTTTGAGTTAAATAATAAATAAAAATGTCTATTCTTTAAGTTAATTAAACTGTTTTCAGTAAATTAAAACCAATGTGACCTTGCTTAGAATTATTTCACATATTTATTTCGCAACTTGAGATAATTTTCGGCTTGTATTTTTTATGTATATTTTCCACACACGAAATTGATTAGAAATGAATAATTAAAATTAAAATTTTCCTTGCTTGTGCACTTCTTTTCTTAGTTTTGGTATCACTTTAACTATTTACTAAGTTATACCATAAGCTTATATACACTGAAGATAAGCTGTATATAGTATTCAATGGAAGGACAAACGGACACGGAATATCGCGAGAAACTCACAAAAAGGGCACTGGAACCGGCTAGCAGCAGCGCGTCGCGTCCAGATCTATTAACAATCCGCAACTTGCCTTTTGCACGGATGCACTGGGCTCTTTTATAGGCTCTGTTATCTGACTTCGACTTCGGATTGGTGGCGCGATCAAGAGAGCCGAATCAAATCGTAGTGGAAATAAACGATGACCATAGATACGAACCGCTTAACTCGTGCAACAACCTGTTTGGAGTTACACCAACTAAAGTTATATATCAACTATACATAGATAGCTAAAACATCAGAAGCTCGAGTTTTATCCGTTATTGAATTTTCATAATCACCAGCGTTTGTAAATATTTGTAAACATATTGATTTATTTTATCTTCACACACAAATGCATTGCAATCATGTGTGAATATTTTGGGACTTACCAATAGCAGAATTGACGTTTTTATTTCCAAAGTTGCAAATAAATCAGCAAAACATAAAATTAGGAACGCTTCAAACAAAATAAAACTTGAATGCAAATCAATTAAGTTTGGTGCCAATTTAAACACGTGCAAATTCTCTTACAAGAACTAGTTATTATTGTCGCTTCAAAAAAAATGGTGCTCTATGTGTCTGTTTTACATAATTAAATTTAATTGTGCAATAAAAATAAAAACGTTAAACAACTTTGTGCGAGCTCGAATCTTCGTCTTCTTCTTTACTTTGGGTAGCGCAGGCGCTGTAGTGTCGATAGTATTTCGAAGAAGGATTTTTCGGAAATGCACTTAAATCTTAATTCAACTGAACGTAATACATTTGATCTCCCATATTTTTTATATTTATCTGTTAAACGGCAATTAAAAAAAATCTTTTCAATTTTTCCACATTTGTTTTTAAATAACGAGCGCGACTGTCGCATATTAACAGACTGTTAACGCAAATTTTCACTCGAAGTTAAATATCGATTGATGAACTAAAATAATCGATGTGAAGACTTGCGGAACTGGATTTTATTTTATTTTAGGATTTACGCGGTCAAAATTAATAAAAATAATGCACATATTTTTTACTAATCTCTTTTTTTTGAGTGTTTTAGATTTTTATAATATATATAGAATATAGAATGCGAAGGGATTGGCAGTATTTATTTTGAAGTTATAAGATTTGCCATCCGTTAAAAGTAAATCCAATGAACCAGTCAGTTCATTTTTGCCGAACTAAACCACTAGCAGCTATAAGTTATTCATAGCTCATTGAAATAGTCAATCTAAAGTAAATAAAATAAAACATCTAAAGTATTCAATATATTAATAGTCGGAAGTAAAATTAGAATACTGTATTTGAGAAAAATTGAATATGCAGCCCCTAATTAGAAGCACTTTGAAAATAGGTATGTTAATTGAAATGTATCTGTTGGACTTTGACTTGTTGATATGTTTTTGATGTTAACTGCTTATCACTTGATCACCTACACAGCCTGCAATGGGGTGCAGATCCGCAAAATAGCATCGATTTCTGCTCTGCCGGACACACATCAGATGCTGCAGAAAACATGCCGAGATTTTGCAAATTCTGAGCTCTGTGGACAAAATGCAGCGAAATTCGATCGTGAGCATCTTTATCCCGAACAACAGATCAAAAAGATGGGTGAGCTTGGACTCATGGCTGTGTCCATCCCCGAAGAGATTGGCGGAACCGGGCTGGACTATCTTGCATATGCTATTGCTATGGAGGAGATCTCTCGTGGTTGCGCCTCGGCTGGCGTTATTATGTCGGTAAACAACTCGCTGTATCTGGGCCCATTGAACAGCTTTGGAAATTCGTCACAAAAAACCGCATATATCACACCATATGCGACTGGAGAACGTGTCGGTTGTTTTGCACTCTCTGAACCTGGGAACGGTTCGGATGCAGGTGCTGCATCCACAACAGCAACAGAAAAGAGCGATCACTATGTGCTGAACGGGACCAAGGCATGGATAACTAACGCATACGAAGCAGAGGCAGCGATTGTTTTTGCCACAACCAACAAACAGTTGAAGCACAAGGGTATTTCAGCGTTTATTGTACCCAAAGGCCTCAAGGGATTCTCTTTGGGCAAGAAAGAAGACAAGCTGGGGATTCGTGGCTCCTCAACCTGTCAGCTCATATTCGAAGACTGTGAAATACCCAAGGAGAATCTGCTCGGCAAGCCGGGCCTTGGTTTTAAGATTGCCATGCAGACTCTTGATGCTGGACGCATTGGTATCGCCGGCCAAGCGTTGGGCATTGCTCAAGCTTCTCTAGAAGTTGCTGTCGATTATGCTCAGAAGCGTCAGGCATTTGGAAAGCCCATATCAAAACTGCAGGCAATACAACAGAAAATTGCCGATATGTCGATGGCTTTGGAGTCGGCAAGGCTATTGACCTGGCGCGCCGCTTGGCTGAAGGACAACCATCAGCCGTATACCAAAGAAGCCGCAATGGCCAAATTGGCAGCTTCCGAGGCTGCTACACTCTGTTCTCATCAATGCATTCAAGTGTTGGGAGGCATGGGCTATGTAACCGATGTGTCTGCAGAGCGGCATTATCGTGATGCTCGTATTACGGAGATATATGAAGGCACATCCGAGATTCAACGTTTGGTTATTGCCGGTTCCATTCTCAAGGAATATGCTAACTAACTCAAACTGTGACATTTCTTTTATATGTAATATTAAGCTCAAAGTACATATATTGCCATACAACATTTGAAGAATATGAAGATGTCAAACAATTAATTTAGACTAAAACTCTTTTTTAAATATATTACTGAATCGATTATAAAGAAGTTTGTTACTAATCGCTTTTCAAAACTTGACATTTTATAATTATACAAATTTGTTCAATTATGTATGATTTATTGAATTTAATCTAAATCTTGTGGTTTTCCCGTCAGTATGATTTATCTTACCATATTTTTCGCACACTACCGTTGACTTTTTGAAGAATGTCCAGATTTGGGAAACATAAATTATATGCACACTGCAGATAATTTATTATAATTACAATCGTCACCTCTATCATGTCGCTCTGTTGACTTCAACACTTTATTAAAAACACAGAATCAAAACTTAACTAGCTTTCCGCGTTTGTTCTTGTGATGGTATTAAACATCGATGTTTTAAGAAAATGCAAATACACGGATATATCGATATATCGATTTATCAAATATTCCTCTAACTCTACAATGAACAGTACGTATGATCTAAATATCGCCACAGACGTGTTAAAACATGTATGCTGGTACCGCATGCATGTTTTGCTTTATTTCTGAACAATCGATACATTGAGACGGCACACATCGATAGACTTCAGAATGGATTATAAACAAAGATATGAAAAATTAAAGCGTCGTGTAAAATATTTTGTTTTGGTAAGTTAAACTGGTATAAGTATGGAAAAATATGTATAAGCGACAAAGTATATACTTATATTTGCTCCCAGAATATTAATATCTGGTGTTTTTCAGGAAAATGGATCTCTTGTGGATGAGGTTTGCTTCTTGCAAGCAGAGCTGGTTGCCGCACGTTCAGAAAGGCTTACGTTAATTGAAAAGTTAATGTTTTACGAAGGACTGGACAGAAATCCAAACATCGCTAATTCCATGTTTAATGATAGCCGCAATTCTGTAAAGAACGTTGGTGAAAGACAGACCTCTGTGGTGAAAAAAAGTAATGAAAATGAGACGCGAGAAATATCAAAACAAAATCAACGCAGTACTTCGATATTTCCATTGAAATTGAGTAATATCCTTATACACTCAATTGGTGAAATTATACCCACAAATCCAAACTTTCACACGGCCGAATGGATATATCCAGTAGGATACGTCGCTACGAGAATTTACGCACATCCAAAAGATCCATACAAAAAATGTGTTTATACATGCAAGATACTTAACAATGCTGGAGTTCCTCAGTTTCAACTAATCCCCGATAATGACCTGGATGGTGTGTTTTTTGGAGCAACAGCTAACATTTGTCATCAAGAATTGTTAAACGCAATACACGCTTCTATTGGAAAACCTGCGAAAGTGCTTCTGAAAGCTAAGGGAGAAATCTTCTTTGGGCTATCTAATCCAAGAGTACAATCTCTTTTAACATTGGATACTAAGTTTAAACTCTGTACTAAGTTCAAGGGATATTTATCCGACAACGCGTCAATGTGCGACACCACTGACCCAACAATATCCTTTGCTGAACTTCAAAACTGCCTGACACGGTAGTATGTTTCTTAAATAATAAAGAATTCTTTTAAGTTCTTTGTATTCCTCTTAATCATAAATCAGAAATGTTTAATTTCATTAGCAGACTTTCAATACCTTTGCACAAGATATCATTATTTATTTTAGCCAGACACTTGCAGTGCACAATAATGTGACAACTGCGTCCCCATAAATTATATACCATATGTACATATATGTATGTTCTCGATCACCATCAACAGAGTTCAGTTCTCCGAAGTAAGAAGTATGTTGAGACTTTGCATGATACGCAAGTATTATGCTCTCACGATTGAAAGAAGAGCAGTTTAGAGTGCTTCTCTCACGATTGAAAAAAGAGCAGATTAGGATTCTCCTCTCACGATTGTAAGAAGCAGCTTAGAATAAGGCTCTCACGATTGAAAGAAGAAGAGCAGTTTAGAGTGCTGCTCTCACGATTGAAAGAAGAGCAGTTTAGAGTGTTGCTCTCACGATTGAAAGAGCAGATTAGAATTCTCTCACGATTGTAAGAAGAGCAGCTTAGAATGGGGCTGTCACGATTGAAAGAAGAAGAGTACCGAGTATATATAGAGGTGCCAGTGGACGCTGTGCTTTAGTTGCTTTTCAAGTGTGGTGCGATCAGGATCAAGTGTATGTGTGTGAGTGTCTTATAGTGCTTAACTAGTTGCCTATGCAGAGGCTGCATAAGGAGCACTGCCTCAGTCTCGAGTGACTGTATGGATGAAAAGCATTTCTTTGATGTTTATACCATACATACTCCATTTTACGGTCGGGAACCAAATTGTAGCATTCCAATTTGCTGTTTTCTTTTAAATTGTATACGTAAATATACATATTAAATACTACATACATATTAATAATGAAATTAATAAGCTGATGTTCTAAAGTATTACATTATTTATTTATAATTATTTTAACAAACTAAACAGTAAACGTACCTTTGCTTTGATTTTAGAATAAATTATCTCTTTTGACATTTGTGTTGCTGACTTAGTAAACAATGTTTAGAAATAAAAAACGCATAGTTTATTTTTATAATCATCTTTAATTTTTTAAAAATATTAATTATATACATTTTATTACATAACATTTTAAAAAAATGTAGCGAATGAAATATGTGTTTATCATTTAAGTATATTCAAGTTTGCAGTGTGTCATCTAAATCCTCTTCCTTAACTGGGGGCTGAGCAACGACCCTCTTCAAAACTTTAGCTACTACATCACTTAAAGAGTCTCGTGCTCCAGTTTCTAGAACGTCACAGGTCTTATTAAAGGTTGTCTCGTCAGATCTTAATCTCAGTATGGATATGAGGGCTAACTCTGAATTTGATTTAACATAACCGTTCTTCTCTTTAGTACCATTAACAAGAGTTGGAATCAAAGTTTTCAAAACATCAACATGTATTTGATCAGCACTTAAATTTTTCGAAAGATGTATACAACTCTTCGCAACTAGTTGCTTTACATCATTACTGTTATGATTCATAGCTCTTGCTAATGACACTATAACATTATTGGGAGGATCTTCCCCATTGAGAAGTTTGTATTCTAAAAGATATGCAGCAGCTCGAACGGCGTTACATGCTACAGGGGCTTTATCTGATGATATATTAAAGAGTATATTACCAATTATTTTATCTGCAAAGTTTTCGGTTAAGACTTCCTTAGGGCATTCTTTTAAAGCAACAAATAAGATAACAGTATAGCCATGTCTAGTTAATGGATCATCCGAACTTTCATTTACTGTGCAACAATTATTCAATAAATCAGAGACCTGAGCAGCTGGCATGTACTTCAACATTGCGCCCACACATCCACCCGCAGCGTTACGTGTTACGTCCTCTTGGTGTCCGATCAGAGTCAACAGTGTTGAAAAGACCTGTTTCTTTATCACATCAGACATTTTGTCGCCAGATGGAGTTATTATGCTACGCAGTGCGTGCAACATCGTTTCTCTAACAGCAGAATCATCTGATATTTTGATGCCATTGTGAATTTCATTGAACAGAGGATCGGCTCTAGAGTGAATAGCAACTAACTCCGACAGCGCCTTTCCGGCTTTCATACGCACACTTCGGTTTTGATCGTGCAATGCTTTCAAGAAGGTTGTCTGAAGTTGGGGCAAGAATTGTTTCAACAAAACACCAACTTTGTGAAGCAAAATCGCCAAAGTTTCTAACACGGCTGCCTTTACACCGGAATTAAAACGATCGCCTAATATCCTAATCAACGGTCCAGTAATATGAACGACAGAGGGTTGCAACGAGGCTGCGCTGGTCAGGAAGATGACCTCACCAAGTCCCTGAGCGGCATTCTCCTTCTCTTCAGGCAGGCCGTTCAAAATAGCTTCACGGAAAACAGGTAACAACGGTGTAATGCCCTTCGGAAGGCAAAAGCCTGGTAATTCGGCTTCCTTCAAATCACTTGCAGCAAACCTAACTGCCTGACGAACATCCGTTACGTAGCCAATTTGCTGCGTGGGATTCAGGCCCTTGATAACAGCATTTAGTGCTTCCCATGCCTTTTGAATTATACTCTTATCATGGTCGGCCATCAATCGGAGCAGGCAACGAAGAAGCTGAGGAATATATTGTGAATAGTCCCCGGGAGAGTGAATGCAGAATGCAGAAAGTAAACTAGCTGACGATTTTCGTGTACACACATTATCTGATTTTGCCGAGACCATAAGAGTGTCCATTATGGTTCGGATGCCAACCTCATCGGTTACAGACAAAATAACAGTCTGACAATATTCCAATTCTAGGTTTTCATTAGCCGTACCATGTGATTCGGACAGAGCATCCAATAAAGCTGATAAGATTTTGGGCAGATATTTAGTTAAAGCATCTCCCGCAACTGAAACTAAGATTGACAGTGCTTTAGTGTTAACTGGCTGTGCAGTTAACTGTGGAACAAGGTAGGGCAAAACAACCCTAGACTTTATAGACATGACTTGGCGTAAGCCATCCAAGGTATTCTCTGCAACTTCGGGATCTGGATTGTTTAGATTTTCAAGCATGTATGGCAGAATGTCGTCTAGTGCTCGAGAACCCACAGTGCTATGTAATGACTCGAAAGTCTTTGCCGCTGCTTCTCGCACCTCTGGCAAGGGATCTGCCAGAGCCTTACGCACAGTTGGAACCAAACTGTGTACGAAACTAAGAACCATTTCTTTGGAAGTTGATGCCATTATTTCAGACAATCCAATGCAAACGCCCTGCCTTTGGTCTGACTGCTCTGAATTCAAACCGCTTTCTAGTATAGGAATAATTTCGGGCAAAACTCTTTCGCCAAGTTTTCTCACAAGATCCCCCAAAGTTCGTGCTGCAACTTGACGCTTGTCGTAGCTGGTACTTGCCAAACAGCCCAACAAGAGACCAAACAATGTTGGTAGAATCTCTCTCAATGTTCTGGGTGTATTTGTTACAACTATCTTCCAGACATGCAATGCCGATTGACGCACCATCAGCGAGACATCACTTCGTCCCATGTAAAGACCTGACAGAACTCTGTTGCGTCGTTCATCTCCCAGGAAACGAATAATGGCTGTATGCGACTGTTCTGTACCGAAGTTATCATCTTCACTAGCTGTTTCCGTTGTCATTTTACCCGACACACCAGAAATGCGATAAAGTAAGTCTCCAAGCAATTGCACTGAGCTGTACCGAATACGCCAGTTCTCATCAAACAATCCTTTCTCTAACTCTGGCAACAAAAGGGCAACCGCAGTCTCTGCATACAAGTTCACAATTCTTTGTCCAGCTCGCAGTGCTGTGTCTCGAACATATTCACTTTCATCTGCCAATGCTTTAAGTATAGGATTGATAATTTGACCTATATATGGAGTAAACTCATCGGGAAATGCTCCTGGCATATAAATAAACATCATAATGTAACCATCTTTAACGTGCGGAGCAATATCATTGCGTTCGGCAGTTGCAATTATCTCTGGCATAAGTTTGTGCATTTTTTCCACACCTAGTCCGCCAACAACCTCAGAAAGTCCCTGTGCTGCACCACTACGGTCGACGCTACTAGACTCCGATGTAAGAGTTTGCATAAGCCATGGCAGTAGATCTTCGAATGATGTCTCACCCATTCCCTTGACCATGGCACCGAGTGCACGTGCTGATACTGCTCGAACTTCTGGTACAGGGTCGAGCAACGATGACTTCAGTCCAGGTATTATACTGGGCAGGTATGGTGTCAAGTCCTTCTGATCAGTGAGCGAATACATATTTCCAATAATTTGTGCAGCCATTTTTCTTGTTTCTGTGGATCGATCCATAAATGCTCTTTGAACAACCGGCATAATTAGCGCCAATGAAGGGGCATCTATGAAATGAATAAACTTCGTTTTCAACAAGCTCTGCAGACAAGCCGCTGTATTGTTAGATGGATCTTCCAACGCCTTCAAAAGAATGGGAACAATAGCCTGAATTTCAGGATTCTTAATAACAGAACCAATTACTTTGAGAGCATCTGCACCAGCCTCCTGCACTTTTGTGTGAGAGTCGCCAAGAACTTCTATTAACTTTGGAACAATGCTGGGTAAACATGATGACAACTGTTTTGGGGCACAGAATGCCATGGCACCGAGCAGTTCAACAGATGCGGTTTTTGTTCGCCACGAATCTTCATCAAGGGCATCGAGTAGAGATGGCAGAACTAATTTAACACCATGAGCGGAAAGCTTTCCCATTACCACCTTAGCGGTATCGTCAGCAGCTTGGCGAACATATTGCGATGAATCGCCAAAGCACTGCAACAAATGAGGTAATACATGCACAATATACGGCTCAAATAGTCGACCCAAAGTTGTGCATAGGACTTCAAAGGCAAATAGAGCACCTTCACGACTTCTGTAGTTCTTCTTATCTTGTATATAAGTTGTCAGTTTCGACATAATGTCCAATTGTTTAAGAGACAAAATGCCCAGGCCTTTCACTATTCCAGCTATGCCATAAGCTGCTCCACGCCTTTCGCCATACTTATCGGACTTGGCCAGAGAGTGTAAGAGTTTTTTGATCATTGCAGGAACTTCCTCTTTAACGGATGGCATAAGATGTGGCAAGCAATTTGATACAGCCTCCTGTACTTGTTGCGATGGTGTAGATAGCGCAGTTATTAACCGCTTCACTATCGGATCAATTCTTTTATCGTCCTTTTCCAAATGCCGGGCCAAGGAACCCATTAAAATCACCACAGCCTGTCGTATGTTATCATAACTCTGAGACTTTGGAGCCTTATCGAGAAACTCTTCGAAGACTGGTAGCAGACTGACTATGGTCTCCTTACCATGTAAATCAACTATTTTCAAAGCGGCCGCTAACATTTCCTTATGCACAATCTCCTCTCTGTCGCCAAGCCCATTAGATACCATAAATTGCATTAGGTTATTTATATCATCGATGGATAAGAACTGAGCTATTTGTGTTATTGCAATAGCGACACCCCTGCGAGGTTTCCACTGATCAAATGCTGGTTCAATTTCACGATCAAATTTATCCAATTTCGGAGGAATCAACGTAAGTTTTTCATTATAAATTGCCAACAGTTTTTTCAATCCATATTTTGTCAAACTGCTATCGTTTAATATTAACGGTATTAACGATTCTGCAGATGATTTTTGTATACAAAGTTCTGAATGTGTTATATCACAAATGAGATCATCGAACTCCGGAAAGGGAAAATCAGTTGACTCCCATAGATCAACGGCCAGTTTTCGTATTTCAACAGATGTATCAAATTTAGCTATCCACAATCTTGCATATAACGGTTTCTTCAACTCTTCATGATCCCCGACATACTCATCAATTGCCGGAATCATTATTTGGATTGCGCGTAGTGCAACATCTCTAATGCTTTCGATACTGCTCTGCAAAGCATCTAGAAACAGTTGTATTATCTTTGTATCTGGCATAGCATTGAGTTTACCACCAGACGAAACAGTTGCTACTTCTAACAGTGCATTTACAGCTTGAGTTTGGATGGCTGTACCATTCGTTTTGATCAGATATAGTAATGTATCAAACATACCTAGCCTTGGTAAGTACTTTGGATGATCGCAATCATCAGTGGACTCAGTTTTGTTTTGAACATGAATTTCAATCAATTTAATGCTGGTCAATATAATTTCCTCGCTTGTTCTGTTATCTACGAATGTGATAGCACGCTTTAGGAATTCAAAGGCATATGCAAATGATGGTTTATCCAAGAGGTTCGATTTCAAGAAAACATGATTATTTAGATTTGATACTATATCCAAAATACTCTCATTCAAACTTTGTGCTGTCCATTCTTCTTTCAATGTGCAAGATGGTTTCTGAAGTCTAATCGTTGCGATAGAAACTGCTCGACCCAAGTCTGTTTGATTTTTGAAACACAATTTGTTTAAATAATAGAACAGATCAGTCAAAGGTTCAGCGCTCAAAGGACTTTGAGTTGCCCGTAAGATATCATCCAGTAGTGTATGAAAATGAAGGGAAATATGCTTTTCATTGCCAGTACAAGATGCTTTGAATAGGCTTATAATGCACATTAGTTTTTCATGCAGCGCCTGAACTCGCAATCTTATGCGCATTTCCTTCTCTGTCTGGTTTTTAATAAGCTCTTGCTGTTTTTGAGTTAACTTGACAGTTTTTGATTTTCCCTCTTTCTGTCGTTTTTCATCAATTTCACGGCGAAGTTGAATTTCTTCCAATTGCTCCTTATAGCTGTACACTTTATTCTCACGCTTGACACCAGTAGTTGCGTATTGGGAGTCAACGTGAGGAATTACACTCTTGTCATACAGTTCTCCATCTGGTGTCATGAACGTTAAGAATTCTTCATTATTAACACTGAAATTATTGTCATCATTTAAATAGGTTTTGATTTGCTCTATGATAGCTGGGACTATTATGTCTGGATTAATTCGTACTAATGATGCAATTATGTTTTCATTGACTGGACAAATCACAAAACATTTAATATACGTTTCAATAATATGCTCTGCATTTAGAGAAATAAATTGCTTTGGATTTAAATGAAAGTTCTTCTGAATGGTATTCTCCCAAAAATGGGGACTATTCGAAATTACAGCAGGATAATTGGCAATATCTAAGAGAAGCATAGTTAGCTCGAGAGAATCTGCGTGAGAGACATTTTCCAAGGAACATAAAACATCCAACGCTTCAACATATGCCTGGCTGGGCGTACTGGACTGATCAACAGCCCCCTGGTCTATTTCATATTGAATTTTTGCCGAGTTTAAAAGCTTGCGATACTCTTTAAAGACAATTTTAACAAAGTCTACACCATCAGCACTCTTTGTAATTTCAATTACTTGATCTTTTGTAAATCTTCGTACTTTTGGGGAACTATTGCATAAGTTATTAAGTAATGCTCTATGTAAGAGTTCAATAGGTCCCTTAATTTGATCCAAATACGATTTCAATAACATCCTAGCCATAAAAGATATATGACATAACGTCTCTGTTCCTGCTGTCATTAAGAATTTCTCATTGAAAAAGTTCTGCTTATTCAGGTCAAAAATTGAATTCCAAAAATTGGAATACAACTCCGATGGCTTCTCTAATATAAGCAAATGACAAGCAATACAGGCTGCTTCAGACATATTGGAGAGTTGTGAAAAGTTTTGCAATGTTTTGGTATACAAGGCATATAAAGTTGGTACTAAAGTGCTTGGGTCTTTGATTGCAGCATTTTGGATTGACGACAGTAACCATTCCAGATAGCTTTGTCGAATGATTTGGTTTGTGTTCTTATGTTCGATGCCAGTTTTAAAAATGTTAATTATTACGTTAGGTAACTCATTTTGAAACTTGCCGGTCCACAAAGCAAACATTTCAAGTGTGCAGCAAATCACCTTTTCCTGAGATTCTGTCTCAAGTGCCTTCCAGAATAGGTCCACAGCCATGTTCAGAATATCGGGTAAACTATTTTTGTCAACTTTGTTGAAACTCAAATAGCCAGCTCCCTGAAATTGATGAAATTAATAAATTATTATAAGGAAAGAGCATCTAAATAATAGTAATATAGCATGTGTTTAAATCAGTAAAATATATAATGAAATTCATTAATTACCTGCAACAAGAAAATTCGATATTCCACAACATTTATTTTTCCTTCAGATCCGTTCAGAATGGAAAATATCAGTTTCAACATATCTTTAATCGCATTGCTATCAGAACATTTCTGAGAGAGACTTTTTAATGACTCCAACGACTCGCGACGATCGTCTTCTCCTTTGCTTGACAGTTTTTTTATTAAAACAGTTCCAATTTGCCCAGCATAACGGCTGCAATCAATGTTAATGAGTTCAAATATTAAGCCAACACTCTGTAAAGTATTTTCTGGACTCCGTAAGATGGCCTTTTGCAAATCGTTGTACACATATGAATTGAATTCAGATTCATCAAGCTTTGTTAATAATGGTCGGCAAGCAGTGATAAAATACTTTTCCGGCTTCGATTTACACAAGATCATACTTTTTACGAAATATTCCACAATTTTAATTTTATGTGCGTTTAAAATATTATAGCAATTGTGTTCTTCTTCAAATCGTATCATGCTCATCATCATTATTGTTATGTTTGAGGTTGCATCCATTTGAAATAGAGCGGCCAATGTCTCTTCAAAAACTTGGTTATCATCCCAAAGCTCATAAATAAGCTTCGTGGCAGTTTCCGTTACACGAGTATTTTGGCCCAATAATGTTGTTTGATATAACAATGATTGGTATTCAATTAATCGGTTCTTTTCAGTTTTATAAATATTGGAATCATGATTTGTGTTCTTCAGTAGGAGGCAAATCCAGCCCAAGGCAACAACAGAATATTTACATGATTTCTGAGCAGGTGCTAAGGGTAGTTCCTTCACTAATAAGGTTTTGAAAACAGATAGCATATGTTCTATGGTTAAATCATGATGAGCCGCAATTAAATCACAAATAAGCTTTCGGACTAGCAGCTGCGATGGAGGATCCTTATATTTGGATATTGTCGTTCCTAGTACTTTGCATATGCCTCGAATAATCGCTGAATTTATACCTAGAATAGCAATAAGATACAAATAAGTATGATTATGTCCCATTGAGAAGTAATCCTAATTATTGGATTATCCACATAACAATACACATATTTACAACTAGGGTGATTGCAGCGCAGTCGCTCTTCTAAGTATGAAACTTAATCAGATTGGGGGGCTTTTATTATTTGTAATACTAGGTCTGTGAAGCCTCTTTGAAATACATACATATTTACTTATACTTCATTTATATTATGCACAACTGCTACATACATACATCGTTTTGAAGAACTGCACACACGGCCACTTTCATCGATTTTTTTATTATAGTTAGCAAATAATAACACTAGCTTGGTGTTGTTGAATTAATCAATTTAATAATTTGCAAATGTATCTTGAAAGAGTTCAATTAATCAAAACTAAGCATAAATATAAAAATGCATGTTTAAAGTAGTCAGCAAAATTGATTAGACGGGCGAAAAGCCTTGCGATTATGCGACCCAGTTAATCGACAAACTATCAGTTCTCGTTAAAGAACTCTTCATAACTGGACAAATTTCTTTTATCATTTAACATATCAAGTGTTTAGAGTTATGTATGTATTAAACTAATAAACTCATATGAATGTACATAGGTATCGGGTACATACCGGGATTTGTAAGAACCTCACTGACATTTTGAAATAATGACTGTCGCTCTTCCACAGGAACATTAAGCACCCTATTAGGCAAGTCGCGCAGGGCACTAGACAACTGTAAGATGATTATAAGAAGTATTCATTCAAAAATAGGAGAATATAATTCCATACCTGGGGAACGTCCATATTTTCCTAACGCAAACGTGTGCTTCAAATAAATGATTGATGGCAAAAGCAACTTGTAATCGAAATTTGAACCGATATACAGAACGTATCAAACATTTTGGAACTCAGGAATGAAACACTTTGAGTTAGACAAGTCAAATTTACTGATGATTTTATTTAATTTATTTGTTTATTATTGTAGCTTAATAATTTTATTAAAATATGGTACAAAGTGTGCCAAATTATATAAATTAAATATTTAAAATCATTGGTTATTCTCAAAATACTAAACAAAATTATTTTTATATAGATTAATATAAAACGGATATAATTGAGTACAATACATTCGAGTTTTTTATTTTTCATCTCGTGGAATTGTTATATGTTCGTTGTTTTTGTTTAATTATTACAATTTATTAAAAAACCCTTATAAAAAAAAGAAAAACGCTGCAGTCTCTTCACCCTGTGTTGAAAAACCGTAACAAAGACACCAATTATTCTAAAAGCATAATCTTCTGTCGTTTATTACTTTCTTACTCTGACACACATGTGCAGGTACGCGTATACAGGCTACTGAAGGCAGCGCTGATGGGAACTTTGGGCACTAAAGTGACTTCGGAAATTTGATATTTGGAAGAAAGATAGATAGATAGTGCGGGGGCGCAGAGTATACCGAAACCCTCATGCCAAATTTGGTGTCTCTAGCTTTTATAATAGCTGAGATCTGTGTGTTCACACAGACAGACAGACATGGCTCAATCCAGTCGACTAGTAATTGACTGAGCAAGAATATACTTTGTGGGGCCTGCCACGCCTTTGATTAATGGTGATTCACTTGGCAGATTGTGCCTTAAAATAAATTAAGTTTGTGATATATTCATTGTGTTTAATGGACCATGGATTTTCAAAAAAATTTAAATAGTGAATTTCTAAAATGTCATTACCATCTCTTACTGTATGTACATAAATATGTTAGTCTACTGCTGAAACTAAAAATCTTATTTCATATATTTAATTATTCATATATTTTTGATTGTTCTCAATTAAAAATTCAACTTTAATGAGAAGTCAACATTCACTTTTATCCCTGGTTTACGTACGGTGATAACCGAATCGCGATGATCAACCTCCAACTGTTGAGAAGCTCCGTTTACCAAAATAGAAGCGGAAGTGGGAACACGATCTAGTCCAGCAATGACAATACGCTCAATCCAGGATTCAGACTTATACTTCGGCTTGCCAATGAAACGATTAGTCAACTGATTATCGCCAAATTCGAAGTTCACATAAATATACTGTCCATCGCGGTAAGCATAGGATTTCTCATCGTCCAAGTAAAGTGTGCCGGCGGCCTTGCCCTGACGATCCAAACAAATTACCAGTGTGTATGGATCGTTCAACATCAGCTTGGAGGAGCGACGCTGACGTTCCTTCTTGGGCACAATGGTGCCACCACGCTGCCAAACGGGTATCTGGAAAATAGAATAGATGATATGAATTGAGGAATCAATAGAAAAGCCAAGATATACTACCTTATACTCGGTGACTGCGATGCTTTCGTATCCGACACGCTCCTGGCGCTGATATGTTTCCACGTCGTACCAATAATCGCCGTTCTTCTTATCATCAATAGCAGGGAAGTAGACATCAACCTTTTTGACACCTTGTTCCATTACAGGGCGCACAAGAAGACGATCTTGCACAAGTAATTGGTTATCAATGGCAAAAGCTTCCTTATCCAGCGGGTAATGGGTTAGAAGTGGGCGAATCACAGGAGCACCTGTCTGCTCCAACTCATAGAAGCTAGTGTACCACAAAGGTAAGTAGCTATATCGCTTAAGCAAAGCACTCTTGATAACAAGCCGCGTGCTCTCCGGATAAAGCCATGGTTCACGACGCCTTGCTTCGATGTGAGCGTGGGCTCGGAAGAATGGTAAAAATATGCCTGTTTGATACCAACGTGCCAAGAGTTCAGTATCTGGGTTGCCGAAGAATCCGCCCACGTCAGCTCCGCAAAATGAGAAACCAGCCACGGCCTCTGTCAAGCACATTTTGACAGAATGTTGCAAATGCGACCAATCAGCCATGTTATCACCGGTCCAAAGGGCTGCATAGCGTTGCGAACCAGCAAAATGGGAGCGCGTTAGAATAAATGGACGTTGGTTAGGATCACGCTGTCGCAGGCCAGCATAGGTGCCCATGATATACACATGGCCAAATAGATTGTGCACATCGCGATGTTCCCAATTGCCATAGTGCACCAGATCTTTAGGTGCAGTCACTTCTGGGCCATTGAATACAGAAGGTTCGTTCATATCGTTCCATATCATAACATCTGACGTAACAGTCTTATATTTAGACAGCTGATATAGGTTGGCATAATAGTCACGCACGACGGGATTAAAAAAATCTGGATAACTAGCGGCGCCCGGCCAACACCAGCCTTCGTAGTCGTTGCCCTCACGAGTTTTCACATAATATCCCTTCTCCGTGCAGTCAGCGTGGTAAAAGTAGGAGTTGTCACGTTTAATGTGAGGATCAACAATAAGCACCATATGGCGACCCAAATCAGTAAGGTTTTTGATCATAGTCAAGGGTTCAGGGAACTTATAATTGTCCCAAGTGAAGTATCGTTTTCCATCTGTATGCTCAATATCCAGCCACATGGTATCCATAGGTATATTGTACTCATCGAACTGAGCCGAAACTGTGGTTATATCGCGGTCGTCCTTATAATTCCAATGACTCTGATGATATGCCAGAGAGAACATCTGAGGCAGCTCGTGGGTACCGGTCAATGATGAGTACTGCTTGAAGACATCCATGGGCTTTGGACCCAGTAAAATAAAAGCATCAACAATTCCTGATTCAGAAATAAAGTGTGCAACGGGTGGTGTTGTTTTTCGCGAACCAGAAACTAAGTTAACCAGAGACGAGACCATATTCGTTTCCGTCGTATAGATATCAACCCAGGTCTCGGCAGCATTCTGCCAATAGACACCAGCAGTGTTTTGAGGGCTGCAAAGTTATTAATTAATAGTAACTAAATGCTAAGCAGGGGAAGGAGATTCTTACCCATGGCCGTAAAGAACCGGTATAGAACCATAGAGCGCCATCTTACTGTCCACCTCGTACTCAAACACATCCAAATTATATAGACGATAGGGGTCAGTTCCAGAAGTTGATTTAAGAGCAAAACTATCCGCATGCTCTGGTATGCCAAAGAATACCTCTGAAGCTGGAAATGAGAAATCTAGCGCAACCGCTTCAGGTCCATAAGGTTTTGAGTCATGATGGGATTTAAAATTTTCTTCCCATTCTCCAGAATCCTCTGCCGGTGCTTGTGGCTTCTGACGCAAATGCTCAAAGTACAACCAGTTCTTAGCATTAACCGAAACGACGAGAACATTGTTCTCATAGAAGTCAATGCGGAACGGATCACCGTATACAACCGCTTTCGAGTTTCCCGTTGTAATGGTCAACACTCCCTCAGACTCCTCTACACTAATCCTTGCTGTTTTAGGCTGTCCCTTCAGCGCATGCTCAACGCGATATCGTGGGCGCAATGGAGTCTTCTCGTCGATTTGCATGCGGAACGTGCTACCAATTATTGCCTCCAGCTTTAAACTGAACTGATGATCATTTTCCTTGTTGATCAGCTCAGCTGTAACTGAGTCAGAGTCAGTGTTTAGGGAGCCGGGAATAAGAGCATATTTACTGCCCGCACTTTGCACCTTCCGCGAACGTCTGAAATGCGAGATCAGCCAATACTGGTTACATTCGAAGTATATTGAACATCTAAGCTGGACTTATGTGTTATTGGTAATATACTAATAATGTACATATTTAAATATGTATTTCAGATAAGCATGTGAAGTTGAATTTGTTAGTGAACACTTTTCTAAATTCGTACCTGCAGAAGCTGCTCTGTTCGCATGTCTTAAAATTGGTATGGTCAACGCCAGTTCCGTAATTGAGGAGAGTCCCAATTATGAAGAGAATACAAATTGTATATCGCATTTTAGCTGCCCCCAGCTTCAAACTTCCGCAACGATTAAGGTCCGTTTAGTAATACTGTAATCAATCTATAATTTATAACTTTAGATACTTTATCAAAATACAATTTTAAGTTTTTAACTCTGACCGGCCAACAATGGGACACGTCAGTTTTTTAGTTCGGAATCAGCTTGTCAACAATTGAGCAAAAAAAAAACAAAAACTTGTCTTGTATGTATGTATGTACATATTTATATAATACTTTAATTTTTATGTAATATTACATTATATTTTTCTTTTCGGCTTCAATTTACAATTGTTGCCGGGGAAAGGAATTAAACAAAATTTGTTTTTAATACCAAAAAACTTATTTTGCATATTTTCTTATATGGCTAAAAAACTTATTTTGGCCAACATAGTAAAATTCATTGCGATTGAAAATATGTTGTCGAAATGTACAAATATCGTTTATATTTTACCAGTAAACAATAGACACTTCCTACCACAACATTGTTGATATTACAACTTACCGATAAAGACGATGTTTTAATATTACAGCTTGTGCGACACATTAGTTATCGATATATAAACATATGATAGTAGAGTTGGGAACAACTGAGTCAGCTGAACTGAGCATTAAGCATGTGAGCAACTGAGAAAAACTGAACAAGTGAGCTACTGAGCAAAAGTGGACAGTGAGTACTGAACATTGATCACTTGTTCGGAGCATTGTGCAGCTCGCTCTTGTGCCCTCACTCAAGAACAATCAAATTCTAATACCAAATAAAGTTTATAGGCAAACATTTTGGGAATCACGGCTGAATTTTGAAAGTTAGATTCCCCATACTTAAAACCTATTGTCCTGTTTTAATGCCTACTCTTACTTCTGTCTATCCATCTCAATCCATTTTTTTTTTGTAATGGGTAGCAGGCATCCCTAGTTCACACCAACTTACTAGCTCTTATTAAAAATCTGTATATTCGTTTAGCCTAAACATAGTGTTCTATGCCATTATTACTAAAATTACTTATACTCATATTGGAAAATTTCTCCTTTGTATATTTTTACTGCTGAAAAATGTCGGAACATATTTTGATCCTTTTAGTCCGATTGATTCTCCCCTGTACATTGATATTAGGTAAGTACTTAAAATTCAGGTGTAATTGATGAATAGATATTTTGATAAATTATTATATGCACAGCTTCGTTAGCCCGACCAGTTGGTATATCAATAGTTTATATGTTGCTGTTCTTCATATCGCCATGGTTGTTAACTAAAAAAAAATCACAACGTACGACTCTAAAGTATTTTTCAATGGTGACTTGCATATTGGGAACATTATTTTTGGTGGCGCATCTTATAAACCACTTCATAAATGCACTATTATCTTTTATGAGAAAACCATCATTAAGAGAATTTTTTCGTGAAGTTGGATTTATCAATTTTAAAGGATTACAGTAAGTGTAAATATAAAATTTAGATACTTTACTAAATCTGTTTTTGTTTTTATCGAAGGTTTTTTTCATTATTGTATTGGATTTTGCCAGATATTCTAGTCACGCTTGTCTCAGTAATTATTTATGTCAAAATTTCTTTGAAAAATCGTAGTAAAAATGAGGAAACCGTAAGTGAAGATATTGACGATGATAGAAAAAACATTCGGTATTCAGAATTGAACCGCCTTCTCATTATTTATTATGTTCAATCGGCATTAAAAACATGTAAGGGAAATATATCGTATAGAATGAAGCGATATTTCTAATGCATATTTATTGCAGCACCGATATTTTCCTTAATTTTCATCTTTTTATGTGCCGTACTTAGACCATCAGTACCAGGATTAGTATACTTTATGGTGTTTATAGTGACAGGGACTTACTGGGCTTTGTATAGACAAATGAATTAGTACGTAACAAACTTGATGTACATACAGACAGTCAAGTAACGCTTTATACAAATGTACATTACATTAACATGTGCTTTTGAATAGTGTTACTTGACAGACTGTATTTATGTATATTAAAGCGCCTAACTTCAAACTGTTCTGTAGCTTAAATCAATTACTCGTTACGATTGTTATATTGTTGAAATTACAAATTACTTGCTTTGTTTTATATCAACTGCCGTCAATACATAACTTGTGGAACAGCAAAACTATATATGCGCGGTAAGTTGAATTGTATTAAAAGACAAATCAAAATACATACAGATAGTCAAGTAACTCTTTACTCACATGTACACGTTAATGCTATGTTCATATGTATGTGTAAAGTGTTATTTGACAGACTTTATATACAATGTGTGATTCATTCGACAGCATTATGGGAATGGAAGTTTTACTAAGGGTCTGTAAAGAAACCTGTAATGGAAAGATATTGGACATTAATAAGAAGTTAGGTTGGGAATCGCATCTTAATGCAATTACAATAATGTTGGCCTATTATATTATTCTACTTAACATAATGCATCATGATCGATTGACTCCACTGATTACAACTGCAAAAGAGCCATTACGACGGGAAATTAGACCCTCAGAAATCCGTGAGCAACCATCTGTCTTGGAACAACTTATTTATGTAATTTATCACTTAACATCGTTTATATATAAAAATAGCTATATATCGCTTATTATAGTCATGATGGTAAGTATAACTCTCATCAGTATAGGTTATTCAAATTATAACTGTAATCTATATAGCTTATTAAAATAAATTTCATTTAATTTCTCTTTTTTAGACGTGGTCCATAATTTTTCATAGTTGGTTAACCTTTGCTCTCCTCATTTGGGCTAATATTTTATGGATAATACCCAATCATCGTCAATTCATGATGCGTTCAAGTTTTTTTGTGGTAATATATGCAGAATTTCTAATTATTATTCAGTATGTTTATGGAATGAAGCTACAACAAGGTGAAATATTTAAGGTAATAATAATAATTTTAGTAAAACTGATTAATTAGGATACATATTCATGACCAAGATCAACAGTCGAGTCTATCTAATTTAACTGCTGAATTCTGTTTATTCCAATCCGATCGAACTATTAAAAGTAGTAGTAGTGCTACCTGGGTTTTTGCAAATATTGTTTTTGTTAATTGTTTAAACTTATATTCTGCATTTGATTTGTTTGTTTTGTAGATCTACGGAATTAATCTGGAACAAATTGGATTTGCACATTCAAAGAATATTGACGTAAAGCCCTACTCATCATTATTACTTATGTCGATGTTTCTTTGCATATTCTGGATAACTTCACATCAATACTTTAAAGAGAAGATTACTAACTTAACAGATAGGGATACATTTCTTAAAATTTTTGGACATAAGTCGGGCTCTGAGCATCACATATTAGAAAGATCGCTTATACCACGGCTACTACGTGCTATATTAAAAAGTATTTCAAATTTTATTTCTCGAATTTGGATGTGGATTCTTATTTTCTTAATATTTATGTGTGCCATGGCTGAAAAATCGATGACTGGATTTCGTATTTGCTACATGTCGCTGTTTCTTCTCTTTCTGTTAGTTTTTGAGATGTCGTTAAAATTATGGCTGAAATTTCTATACGGCTATTGGATATTTGTAATATTTTATGCAATGACTATGTTAACAATTATTTATACCTATCAATTTGACCGTTTCAATGAATATTGGGAGAAGTACCTTCATGTCTTACCCACATTGTAAGTGTAGTTATATATATTTATAACGATAAGCTGAAAAATAATCTTTTAATTAACTTTTATCTAGACAAACTGATATAGGTCTACGTCGTTATCGTACAACAGACCTTTTCCTACAACTGCTAGTACCAACATTAACTGTTATATTTACCGCCGTACAACTTCATTATTTCCATCATCCCTTTATGGAATCGGTTTGGCACCCCAGACCAGATGATCAAAGAGAAAGTAATTTCCGGAATTCTAAAAAAGAAAGTTTATTTAACAGAATTATCATTCTGGTGAATCAGAAATTTAATTCCTTGCACCGTCGCTGGTGTCGACCTACAAAAATTATAATTTGGCGATTTCTTGAAGTACATATGATAAAAGCAGTTATATTAGCCGCGTTCATAAGTGGAATATCAGAAATTTGCTGTTTCAATTATATCCTTATTGTTCTGTCATTAACAAGTGTAATTGTAAACCACTTCTTTCAACGCATTCTTATTCGTATAATAACATTTTGGATTTGTTGTCTTATATTGATGAAAATGATATATCAGATAAAGTATTTGGATGAAAGTTATTACAACTACACATGTGTAAGTACGCTCAAAATGTAATATTAATAAGCCATTTACTAAAATCAAAACTTATAGAATAACAAAACAGGAAACTTTGCAGAGTGGCTGGGCTTTCGTAAAACTGATGAATCATGGAGTGGACTATTGCGATATATTGCACCATACATTATATTCATGATCATTACAACAGTACATTCTATTGTTAAACTGCGAGACCACTTAATACGATTTTCAATTGGTAAGATAAAGAATCGGTCAACACTCTTTCCTCAAATAGGACGTAATGAAGCTGAACTGGATTTTATTGCCCTAGTGAAATATCTGTTCAACTATGGTTTCTTTAAATTTGGAAAAGAAATTACATTAATTGCACTAGTTTCGACAATTGTCCATCGACGGGACTTACTTTCAATAACATATATTTGTTGGCTTATATTGCTTTTGAGCCTTCCACGTAGGCACTGTGCACGCATATGGCTTGTTTTTCAATATTATTTTGTTATTTCTCTTCTTGTGCAATACTTGTGCGAGATTCATACGCCGCCTCATTTATGCTATCATCAGTCCGACACAGAAATGATCATTGAAACAGACCCAACATCAACCTCAGAGTTCACTTACGTGTATAATATCAAGACTATTTTAATGCTAGATTTCATTGTGCTATTTTTCATTTCTTGCCAAAAAAAGGCTTTTAATAAAGAAATGAGTAAAGTTCAGAATTTCCCGTATCCAGGAGGAGACAACTTAAACATTGTTCACATCATTGCCAAGCTGGGACACGTCTATTTCAGGAATCCTACCCATGATTTTTGTTCCTTTGTACGAAATTACTCCGATGTATTGAAGACAATAATATTTTGTAGCTTTCTATGGATTACATTGGCAATTGTCTTTATGGGAGGAATTTGTGGCATGGATATGCTATCATTGGGTTATTTAATATTTGCATTGGTATTTTTAATTCGAGGATCTGAAGTATATCTGGAAAATATTTATTATATTTTGTGGATGTGGAATTCTCTTATTGCATTTAATGTTTTTAACATTGTTATCAAAAGCAGCATAATTGTATTCGGAAATTTGTTAATGGTCAAACACAAGCAGGATTATCAAAGTTTGTTTGCAGTTTTGTACTACGATCGGATCATACAGGCTGATATGGATACAAATTTAAATATAAATAGCTACCATTATGGACCCGACAGCCTAATCTTCAAAAACACTTTGGTTTGGCATGCTATTATATTTGCATTCATCATCTTTCAAAAACGTATATTCTGTTCTTACTATTTTTGTCACATTATAATGGATACTAAAGCCAATACAGTTTTGGCCTCACGGTAAGAAGCAATATATAGGAATTATGTTAGATATAGTAATAATCGATAAATAATACTGTGAATTAATGAATTGTTCATTTCCTTGAAAATTAGATAGAACGTAGCTATCAAATGAATTAGTAACTTTACATACTGGTCGACCATTTCTTAATTGTCAAATCGGGTTAATGTTACAGGCAGAACAAGGCCTGTAATTAATTAATAACTATAATGTTATGGTGCTTGTTTTGTGCTTATAATATTAATATTGATTCTATCTGTCGATGGTTAAGGTATCGCAAAAAATCTTGCAAACATTTCACTTGAAGAACTCTATGTATTGTACCATTTTATTAGACTTGGAATTAATATTAGTGCCCTGTAGATTATAAAACATAACATAATTTTTTTTTCAGTGGTGCTACGATAATTCAGAATTTGCATTATAAGCAAATCTATGACCGACGAGAGTGCGAAAAGAGAATTCTTTTAAAGGTTAAGACAAAAATGCAGAAAATTAGAGGTATTAGCCGAAACCATTTAATGTGTTCTTGAGTTATCTTTTAATTTTCAGAGATGAGTGTGTCGGGAATACCCACCGAGAATGAGCGCAGTGTGCATACAAAGAAGGAACAAGCACAATTCAGGGCTTTGAATTGGGGTCAGTCGGTACCACAAAGAAAGAGAGATTTGCGAATACATCAGCACGCAGTCCTGACTGGCGATTACTACATGTTCAATTCGCTAGAAGATCGTGAAGAACCAATTTTGTATGAAGAGTATGATTTTCTGGAAAGGCATGACATAATTACGCATCAGCAAAGAGTAAATACTGAAATATCTTCATAAAAAGTAGTTTTATACTTATTTAATCTAAACACTACACGTTTTTATAGTCGAAAGGCTATAGAGATGGCAATAGAAATACTACGGTAACAGAGAGTTCTGAATCTGAAATTGATTTTGATGCGAACCCGATTTTTAAATTATCAAAAGACTTTATGCTGCTAGTAACATTGCGACTGAACCGACTATCCAGGAATTATCGATTTGTACATAAAGTACTGTCAGCAGAGAAGAAGACCTTACAAGACATAAGTACAATGAATAGGCTTGGTCTAGTAAATACTGCAGCAATGTTTAGTTTCTTAAACCAATCACTTTATGAGTAAGTTTAACTTTTAATTAATCTATAATCTACAATTTGCGATCTTCTTGAAATTCAGACAACAGTTAGATTCAATAAGGGATACGGCAAGAGAATCAGCAATCCACATGTTACATTCGAGTATTAACGAAGATTTTACGACCCAAGAACACAACGATTTTGTGCAAATGTTAATTTCTGTTTGGTATGCAATTATTGCTAACACAGAATCAGTGTGTTATATGGCAGTATGTATCAATCAGGCGGCAAATTCTTCAATAATCTCATTGCCGATGCCGTTTCTGGTACTTTATTGGGGTGCTCTGACAATACCGCGTCCAACTAAAAAGTTTTGGATTACCCTAATTACCTATACTCTGGCTATGATAATTATCAAATGTATTATACATCAGAAAATTGAGCTAGATTATAAACTTACTAAAATGGCAACTATGATGGATTTTCAATATTTTATAAAGCATGGCATAGCAGGTTACGATCTGTTTCTTTTGGTTGTGCTTTTTTGGCATCGTTATATGTTAATAAAGCAAGGAATCTGGAATGCACCTAAATCAAGTACTGATCCCTTACTAGGAAAAGATGGTAAGCAAAACCCTATAATCTTGTGATATTATTATGATTATAAATCTTCCAATTAAGATGAAAGCACATATGGAAAAGAAAGACTGTCTAATATTCTTAAAAAACTAAGGTCAATATACATTCCTTTTTTTTACTAAGCTTAATATTAAGCCTAAAAAATTTTATTATCATTGTGTACACTTTATTTTTGAAGGGAAGAGGCTGGTCGCGACCAAAACACAGATACAAGTGCTTACGATTCACGTGCAGGAAAATTTGCAAAAGACATAGACGATCTCCTAAGACCTGGAGCACAAAATAAATATGTGTACGAAAACATCGAATCGGAATACTACCGCGTTGAAATGAAGCGCTTAGCGTAAGTTTTACACATATATGAGTATGTATATATCACAGAATACATTTATATACCCTATTACGTATTACGTATTATCTATGAAGTTGTCATTGCATTTTGATCTACTTATTTACATCCATATTGAAATATTGTATAGTGTTATAGTTTTTAAACACTGTAAGATATTATATACGTTAACATAAGTAAAATAGTAGTATAACCAGACAAGTATTTGGCATGTCGAGGGTAACATATAATTCTCCAAATTACCCACAGACAAAAAGGTGGATTTGTATCTTCCATAAAGAAATTATTTGTGGCATTGCTTTACAAAGCGCGGCTCTCAGCTGACGTATATATACTATTGTTTCTATGTGATTTTATTAATTTCTTCGTGCTTTTGTTTGGATTCCCAGAGTTTATGGTAAGTTCTATAATACAAACACATTGATCAATAAGTCCCGAGACTAACAATGAAAACAAGATTTTTTTGCAACATTTTTTTTATTCATCAACATAATCACCTATTAGGGTGATACAAAATCGTTCAACGCTTTTCCAATTTTAATTTTCAATTTTGAATTTTTAATTTATGCGATACTGTTTTTGTTCCATCCGACGCAATCGCGGCACCCACTTGGAAAAAACCTTTTTCATGCTCAATTTTTCATGAACGATAGTAAATACACTTCCATATGATATCTGTGACATCTCAGCAATCTTACGGAGCTTCACTTTACGATCTTTCATTATAATTTTTGTCACTTCCCTCACATTTTCCGGTGTAACGGCCTCCACAGGTCTACCCGACCGTTCCGCGGCATTTGTGTCCGTACGACCTTGTTTAAACTCGGCAAACCACCGACAAATCGTTGCTTTTGATGGAAAAGAGTCCGGGTAACATTTTTCAATGCTTGCATGGTGTTTTTAACCATTAAAAAACAATATTTTATCAGAACACGAAACTCGATTTTTTCATTTTTTAAACAAACTACAAAACGACTTTACTCCAACCTCGATAACTCAGCTATTTCTGGTCCGATCAACTTAAAATTTTGACACGTTTCAAGCAAAAGTTAGTACTCTAGAAAGACGTGGTTACTGGTTTACTACGAGCGTCATTTCTGGGTCAGTCTCGGGACTTATTGATCCATGTGTTATATACTCTTTATTTCATGCTAATTCGCATTTTTTTCATTCTTTTTTAGTATCGGAAGAATTATACTGAAAGTGTTCTTGAAACATTCATAAAAGGCAATAAAGTTCCTTTCGCTTTTCTTTTTTTTCTCGTTGTGCAATTCTTAACTATTGTAATGGAACGTGCATTGTACCTAAGAAAAGCAATGAGGGTGAAAATTTGTTTTCACTTTATAACCGTTCTTGGCATACATATTTGGATGTTTTTCATAGTACCCTATTTGACGGATGCCAGTTTTGGAGCCACTGCTCCAGTTATATTTTATCTTATAAAATGTCTGCACATGGGATTATCGGCATATCAGATGCGTTGTGGTTACCCGCGTACTTTTGGCACCATATTTATGAAGCGCTTCTCTATGGTTAACTATGTTGCATTTAAAATGTAAAAACTTAAATGCAATAACATGTGCAATTTATTAATCAATTTATACCTCATATAGATATATAGAAATACCATTTTTATATATTCTTCGAACCGTGCTGGATTGGCTGTGCATCAACACGTCGCTAACGTTGACGGAATGGATCAAAATGGAAGATATATTTCAATCAGTTTTTGTTGTGCGATGCTATAGGCAAATGGAGACCGATTTTCCAGTTTTACGAGGAATTCCTAAACCGTTTTACCAAAAGTGTCTTTTGGGTGGAACCATTATATTCATATTGTTCACCCTTATATGGAGTCCGTTTTTTATATTTGCAGTAGTTGGACGAGTTGGAGTGGCAAATGTTCCTCATAGAGCTGATATGTCATTAACAATAGGAGAGTATGAGCCAATCTTTGTTTCACATAGTTACTCGGGCATACATCCTCTGTCTCAAGCAGATTATGATCAGCTGAAAAATACGTTTGCTTACGATAAATTGGCTTCAGATCACATTTCAATATACGATGCCGTGGATATCAGTGCAATTAAATTTGACGCCAACTCAGTAACATTGTGGAACTTGGCTCCGCCGGATAAGAAGCGCTTGATCAATTCCTTACAAAGGGGTATAGGACGTAACTATAATCTAGTAGTGCCCAACGCTTGTCTCAAACACTTATCACTTATCAAAGTTTTGTTGTTTCGTTTCAATTTTCTCCGATGAATCGATTCATTTTTTATACCCTTCGACCATTGAAAATGGTCAAAAAAGGGTATACTAACTTTGTGCAAATGTATGTAACAGGCAGAAGGAGGCGTGGGAGACCCCATAAAGTATATATATTCTTGCTCAGGATCACAAGCCGAGTCGATTGAGCCATTTCTGTCTGTCTGTCTGTCCGTGTGAACGCACAGATCTCAGTTAATATAAAAGCTAGAGTTACCAAATTTGGAAGGAAGACTCCTGTGTACTCGAAGCAGATCAAGTTTATTTCAAATGTTAGGTGCCACGCCCACCGCCCCCACAAATCAATAATTTAATTTTTGAACTTAATTTGTAAGCGCTGTATAAAAGATACAACTTTCTGACTTTAACATATACTAAGCTGAATGAAATATCTACGTAGTCTCTAAATTACAATCCGATCGGACAATAATCACAGAAGTTATTTAAGAAAGTAAACTACACGGGAACATAGGTCGAAGGGTATCCCACTGTCGCGTTTTGCGCGACTGTTGCTCTCGTTGAGAATAGATTTATTCGAAAATTTGAAAATACTACTAAATTACGACAACTAAGTAGTATAAAATGTTAGTATGCATTTGTTTTTGTAGAATTTTTAGTTCGAGGTAATTGTTTTAAAACAATATAAGGTCTTCATTATACCACTAAGCAATGAACACATAGAGACGTCAAACACCCCTGACGCAGTTTGACGCTGATTTTTCGGACCTAATACCCCAGAGAAGAAGAAGAACAGAACAGCTGTTCGGCTGAACGCCCGACCGGGGTACTTCGCTGTTCGGGAACGCCCGACCGGGGTACTTCGCTGTTCGGCTCTCAGTACAAACAGTGCATAGCATCAAAACTGCTTCAGTCGCACAACGACAGCGGAACGATAAGCATGCGCGTACTTCTTTGCGCTGTGCGATCGTTTCCATGTATGCGTGTATGTATGCACGGCCCGCGTATGAATGTATGCGTTGCTTGTGAAGTTTGGCAATAGGCAAATGCTTCGGCCAGCGCGCTGGCAGCCTGAAGTCAATTTTGTGTTTCGGGCCTAGTAGGCCTAGTTTTGTATTTATTTTTTATTTAAATGTTTTTTTTTTTAACATTCAAAAGTTCATTACTCCGTTATCTGTTAAAAAATTTTTTATGTAATTTGCTTCGATGAATCCATACCCGGTGTCAAATTGCATCCAGTGCGTTGAATTCAGTTCATTTCAGGCGTTAATTTGTTTCTGAAATACAGTGATATGATGTAAAATGATCTTAGTACATTAATGGTTGCGAAAGTAGTCTTTGTCCATACGAAATAAATTCTAGTGTAGAGCTGGAAAGAACATCGACGTTTTTTTATGATAAGCATCGAAACATTAATATATTTCCAGCTCTAGGCGTTGGGCACTACAGATTTGATTAATCTGTAATTATTACACACATAAATCTTATTTCAGGGGAGAAAATGAATATACTCATTAAATTATCCTTTCATTGTGGTGACCCTGGGTCACCTGTAACTAACTATGAATCGTTATACGTGCTGACAAATAATAAAGAAAAGACACGCGAAAAACTTTTAAATACATTATTAAACAATACAATCGGTGAAAGCATTATAGTTCCGAATATTTTGCCTAAGTTTATAACGGTTCAACAAAATAAAATTCTTATTCGTTTTTTTCAAGATTCGGATGGTTTGTATAATTTTAATATAGTAAAAAAATGTTTTTTTTAACGCCTAATATTCAACAGGAAAAACTAAACGGCCAATTATATTACAAAAAAAGTCTGAGATAGATAGTACCTGGTGGGAAATTACAGACTACTGTGATGACAAATTTTACAAAGATATATTATACCATCTTCCTGCAAGTGATTGTGATAACGGTGTTGTTGTTTATATTTTCTATTACAAGGCGCTTCCAACTGCTATGCGTTTTCTTGGACAACAGGGGTAAGACCAATAGTAACATATAATTTCAAATGTATTGTCGCCTTAGTTATATTAAAAATGTTCTTTATTGTTTTTAGCATCATAGGCCTTTATACAACATTTGTATTTGTTGTGTCGCGTTTAATACGTTCATTCATAGGTTTCTCACACCGAAGAATGATGTACCAAGAATTGCCATATGTAGATCGGATCTTGAAACTTTGTAATGACATATACTTTGTTCGGGAATCCAAGGAATATCGGTTAGAAGAAGATCTGTATGCGAAGTTAATATTCCTCTATAGGTCACCAGAAACGCTTATAAAGTGGACGCGATATAGAGAAGACCTCTTTGAAAATTCATGGAATGAACCCAATAAGGATCGCCCTAGTGAAAATAATATTAAAATCGGTGCATCAACTCAAACTTAATTTTTTAATTACTTCTAAATTTATTTTACACTTTGTTATATACAACCAAAATTAAATTTAAAACAATAATGGACATTTCCCATCGTTCCATGATCGCTTTGGTTTGTTAACTCATCGATTAAAACAATTGCAACATGGTTTGCGTAATCGATATTTTGATATATCGATATAAGAAATAAGTGCAATTACAAATGTTTACAAATATCGATAACGCGCTATAACAATATTTCACGTGTTCGGTCGAAGTAAATTTATAAAATTTTACAAAATGCTGCGAAAACAGGCCAGACAAAGGCGAGAATATTTATATACAAAATCAGTAAATGAACGGATTGTCGCAAAGAAGAAAAAAACCCAAGCCATAACTGATAATGTGAAGCAAAACAAATCATTGAGCGCATTGAAAGGCCCAAAGGGAGCTGCTAATATATATAAATCACTTAAATATTATGGAGGTACGTTTTTATTTCTTTAAACGTGAATACTTACTTTAAAAATTAAAATTAAAATTGAGGAATTGTCTAGAATATCGGGTAGTTAAAGCAATATTATGGAGAATTTCTTATATATGTATTTTGGTAATAGCTCACAAAATACCCGCCGGCAGCGCACCGATTTGTATGAGATCAAAACACATGGATTTTTTTTAAATTTAGCCAGATTTAATATATTCACTAAATCCGAACTCTAGACAATATTTCAATAAATATATTGTATCATAAATATATACATATGTATAATATAATATAACATTTAATAATATAACGTATATACGTTTTAATTTTTTAGATGGAAGCACTGAAACCTCTAACGATTTTGATGAATATCAGTATGCCGGCAGTCAAGATCCCAAAATTATGATGACTACCTCGCACGATCCGTCGTCGCGTCTAAAAATGTTTATGAAGGAATTAAGGTTGATATTTCCGAACGCTCAACAAATGAATAGAGGAAACTATCAGATCAATACACTAATGCAGGCATGCAGATCTAATAGTGTTACAGATTTTATAATCGTTCATGAGCATCGAGGCATACCAGACAGTCTTATAGTGTGTCATTTGCCCTTTGGTCCAACTGCGTTTTTTAATATTTCCGATGTTGTAATGCGGCATGATATACCTGATATTGGGCCTATGAGTGAACAGAAACCACATCTTATTTTCAGTAATTTCAAAAGCCCAATTGCATTAAGGACCGTAAACATACTGAAGCACTTATTTCCAGTACCGAAAGATAAATCGGAAAGAATTATTACGTTTGTCAATAATGATGACAGAATTGTGTTTCGCCATCATCAGTATAAACATGTGAATAAAGAAATTGTGTTAACAGAAATGGGACCAAGATTTCAACTGAAGCTATATCAAATCAAACTTGGAACGTTAGAGAATATTAAAGCTGTGGACACGGAGTGGGTGCACCGTCCATATTTAAATACAAATCTAAAGAATCTAGTTTTTTCCAATGACGATGTATTCAAAGACAAATAAAGAAGAAATAATTAAATTATTAGTTATATTCTTATGTAGTCTTTATTTTATGCAAAATACTTTGGAAATAAACAAGGATTGACTACAATAGTCTAAATATTGAATAATAGGTAATTCCTTTTCTTAAAGTTAATACTTTATTATTTATTTTTTTAGCAATACAGACGGTATATATTTATTTTGACCAGAAGTTTCTATATATATACAAAGTTTCTTGATCAGCATCAGCAGACGAGTCAATTCAGAAAAGACAAGAATATCAATTATAGATTAAGTGGCACATATTTTATTGAAGTCTCATCGGACCGTTATAAATAGCTCAATTTATGAGTACCCCAATCAAAGTTATACAGTAACCTACATATGTATGTATCCTTTTTTCAGTAATAAATATTTTTTTAATTTTATATTTTATATATTCAGTTCCTGTAACTCACTGGCCTGTGCATTCGACTATAACTTTTGTTTATTGATAGACTTAAAATTGTTGTAATGTTGACGCTGGTCAAGAATATATAATGGACAATGGACAGTATCTTTTGTTACCCGATCTCATGCTTACGATATCTCCCTTCCACATGTCTTGCTCCAAAATTAGATTAACTTTTACACTGGGTAGTGTTAAAATTAAATTCAATTGATAGAAATTATGCTTAACATTAATTTAGTCAATTGTGTTGCGGTGGTATGAGTATTTGTATGTTCTTAGGTTCTGGGACTTAGTTCATGTCTCGCCCACCCAATAAAGACTGACGTAAATCAGTTGTGGCTGGGCAATAAATTAATCTCTGTCTTATTCCTACATTCACATGCTCAAAGGCAGCTGCCAAAGCATTCTAGATTTTCTCCACCGCTCACACTTGTCTCACAATTACCGACACACAGATCTATTTATTTATGCACATTGGTTAGTTGAAGAGAGTACTACGGTATTAACTCGAATAAAAAGCACTCTTATTAGGTCTTAAAAAAGAAAAACATTTTCTAATATTTCGAATCTAGTTACTTATGAATAGCTAACTATTCGAGATGCTGGAATGGTTTGAAATATATATATAAGACATTTTCTGGTGTTACTGTTTGTAGGGTATAAAGTCGTCGCCATTAATTTGTAAGCCAGTTTTCAATTGGATATTATCATTCATCAAAAAACGACAAAAAATTTTTGAGTGTTAAGAGGGGTTTTAGTTTAAGTTTTTCTCTCCTCCGAGCTAGTACAGGTAAACGTTATAGCTGTATATAGTAAAACTAAGTGCGCTTTTTGTTTATTAATTGGATTATATATTTATACATATATTAGGGTTATACGAACAAGAAAACGTTTCATTTTGTATACAGGTTTACATAAATATTAATATATTTGTGGTTTGTATAAATCATTTTGATTATTTATGGATTATAGAAATACTTTCTTAAGCCCTGTGGTGAACAATAGTTTCGGTAGATATTTTATGAAAAAAAATGCAATGAATGGAGTTTGATGCTTAAGATTTATTCTGATTAAATATATAATGTTTAAAAAGTTACGGAGCGGCACGTGTTGTGTGCTTTACAGTTACCGATCGAAAGAGAAGGATTTAACGATGATTAAAAGGATATCAATAAATTAAATAGAATAATATCTATTGAAAGTGAATATTTAAATAAATGTTATTGGCAAATTGAGAGTGTTACCAGATCTCCATAGCCCTAATCAAGTGACTGTGTTGTGTCCTTTTGACTAACTGAACTTTGAAACGTATTTTTATTAGCCCCTGAGCACAGCCTGTAAAAGTATTGACCCCACATATTTCGCGTTACTGGATCTAATATAATGAAATATACAAAAATAACGAAACCTTGCATTGTGGCTGTTATACAAAAGAAATATGAAAACACAATTCCAGCCTTCATTGTCGATAGAATGCCAAAGCACCATGTGAATCCCAAAAGGAAAAATAAAAGTATGGATAGACGTATTTGATGTATTAGAACGGGTTTTTCTGTGTGACGAATCGGAATCTTCGAGCTTCCCAATATATTATATATTATCAAGCAGAAAATAATAAAATTTGCTATAATTATAATGGCAATTGGTAAAATAATGCCAAAGTAAAGTGCATATCCTGAGGGATAGCAAATCTCTCCTTTACTAAAGGAATCCTGATCGAGGACTACCACAAGTATAACTGGTATAAGCGGGACACCCCAGCAAAATGCAGTCGACTTCATAAAGAACTTAGTAGGTCGATTGCGACCAAATATTTGAACATATCTCTTAAACTGAAAATAGGCGATCACCAGCATCCAGAAGAATTGCACCAGCACCGAATAGTGAAGAAATGCTCCAATTGCCACGCAAGTAGGTAATATATTATTTAGGATTAAATGAAGTGAATACTCCTTGGTACTGACAAAGCACAAAACTATCATCTGAAAAGCGATTGCCAAAGAGAGTTGAAGCAAGACCTTAGAGGAGGGTTTTTCGCGCCAGGAATGAAATTTCGCTGCGGTAATAAATATGCCACAAATGCCGAGAAGCGATAGCGAACAACCAGTTAATGTTATAATGTCCAACGCGCGGCCATGAATTTCCCGCACATTAACTTCGATATTCTCATCAACTGTAAAATTAAATCCAACCAGATACGCAAAAGGTGTCAAGTGACTAACTTTACAAAGCACAATTTGCTTACTAGAATCGGATATATTTTCAACGCGAATGCCGTCGGAAGCCCAGTTTTCGAAATTCCAATACTTGCATGGATCTTTTTTATTGTGATTAAGAGAAGCATTCGCCAAAGCTCGAAAAACTATCGGCAAATCCTCGGGTAAATGAGTACTATAACCAGGCAAGGATATGGAAACGACGCGACCTAATGCCGCATCATGGCCTGAGTTATTTTTCGGAAGGAAGAGCTTATCGTTTGAGTAAACCTTAATGACAATCACAGTTTTCGTAATTTCCGTACTATTTAAAGTAGTTGCGATGACATTAAGGTTACTCAACAGGTTTTCTGGAAAATATGTGGCAAATTGTAAGTTAGGTTCACCAATGACATCTTCCACTTCGTGTGTTGACTGCAAAAAGCGAAAGGTCTCACTTTTAAAAGCCCCCTTCAATGTATATTGTTCTTCAGCTGAATTGTTATTATTTCGAAGCAGCGCTATTCCTGATATATTAGCTATCGAAGGATCTATGATAAAATATAGTAAGTTGGGCGATACTTTTACAGATACTCCGATATCATCAAAATCGAGTACTTCAAAATCAGTATTGAGGTTTAATTCTTCAACAGAATTTCCCTGATCAGGACTGTTCTTATTGAACATGGACTGTATCGACATTGTGTTCATTGCAATCTCAAATACCTCTAACAATTTGTTTGTGGAATTCAACTGAGATGACATTTTGATAGTACTATCCTTGATATTAATCAAATCATTGTATATAGCAATTAGATCCGGAATGGCTTTTTTGATCAATTCGTAGCTGCGAAATTGGTCTGTCGCACTGAAATTTATTGCAGAACTTATGATCGCCTGATCTAAGTGTTTAACAGAAGTTTGTAATATGTTGGCAGCGAAATTGATGTCTACGGGCAAAAAATGATTGGAATATTCGTGGAAAATACTCTTAACTTCCCTTAAGGCCTTTTCAGGGGACTTTCTTAGCATTTTCGATCTCTCCAAATTGTACAGAGTTGTTGTTAGTTTTGTGTTATCATTTTTTGTTTGACACGATATGTTCTCTTCCTCAAGTGGTTCCCAATATGCGCCATGTATAAAGTCTCCAATGCATCGACGTGTTAAAGGCATACCGCTCTCTTGAAGACAAATCCTTGACAACACTCCCAGCTGTCCTCTTTCCACTTGCTGCCACATATAGATATCGCCGTTTTCCAAAGGCATTGGGTCCGGAAAACAGAACTGTGTACTTCTCACCACGGGATGTAAACTATTAAAACTGGACAGCACACTTAATTTCTTTAGCAATGTCCAAACTTGCATGCGTATTGCAGTATCATGTCTTATGCGTCCATCACTCTCTGTGCTGTCGTCTTCTTCGCTGCTCTCTTCATCGCTATTGTCTACTGCAGAATTCTTCAGAGAGGCGGTCAAGTGGATCCAACAATCAATATATGGATAAGAAACTCTTTCCACACTCATAATACGAACATTATGAATAACAAGATCCCTCGAGATCTTTCTGCTTTGTGCTCGTAGTACAGACTGCATTTGCCTGGCAAGCACTTTTTCATATCCATAAAGACGATCACACGCGGTCTTAGAAGTGACCTTATCATCAACAATGCTAGTGCATGTCGTGTTTATCCTTATAGCAAAAGCATGACCTCGTTTTTCTTTTGCAGCTACTATTTTGGGCGTGCTCACTAGTTGGAAATTGTGAAAACTATGTCCTTCACACCAATACTCGCCTGGGTCGTCAGCGACTAACTTCACTTTAAAAATCGACTTTGTTTTCTCTTTACTTTCCCAAACAAGATCAATTTCAGCATCTCGCAATAGATCATAGTCCGCATTGGTGAAGCATTTTATACCATAGTCCTCATCATCATCATCGATGTGCCATAGATACTCCCGATTGTAGACGACTAAAAGTAATTCTTCCACAGTGTTATCCACTCTCAATGTCAACTGTGCAGTATTCTCTGCTTTGGGGTCTTTAGTTTCTTTGTAGAGAATGGGTAATTTTTTTGAACCTTCATTCTGTATTTTTACCATTTCTTTTTGGTTCATGAGAATTACAAAGTTCTCGTTTGAGTTATCGCGAAAATCGTCGACTTGAAAGTATTCGTATCGCTTATCCTTTGGAATGACCTTTTTAAGAACCTCTCTGAGCACTTGATTCTTGAAGTATTCTTCGATGCGTATTTTTTGATGTTCTTCCTTTATCCGTTTCCGTTTCCAGTCAATACCATAGCATTCATTTGGATGATAGTTAACAGCCGCAAGTCCTTTGGGGCAACCGATGCGGGTAACAAAATCTGTATGAAAAGCGCAAATGCTCGGAAGTAACGCATTGCAATCGGTGATCATGGGTTGGATCTTAGGTTCAGTTATTGGGTCGTATCGTATTGATATGCACTTATGGTTAGAGCTATAATCTAGGATATTACCCACATCATCGTCGACAATCTGGCCCCACTGTTTACCTGGCAACATGATTTGGAACGGCATGGAGTTGTTCAGGCGACGTACGGGTAACCAATGTTGGGTTATGTTTTGATCCAAGAGAAATTTTATAAATCTTCCCATATGTTTAGATAGATCCAATGATATTATAGAATTTGAGCCAAAGCACAATCGTTCGTTATATGTTTGTGGATTAGCGTAGATTTTAAGGCAAATCGGATATTTATCATTGACCTTGAACTCCAAGTGACCTTCTGGGCAATAACTATTTGTCTTCTGCTCTTGCTTTTCACACGCAACACTCTCTGGATACCATTTACCCGTTGTTGTGTTGCACTCCCGTATGAAAAGCTTTCCATTCTCCTTCCAGCAGAGTGTGTCCTCAGATGTTGTGTAACGCACATCCCGATATTTCCAGTAAGCTTCGCCAGCTTTAGTTTTTGTAATGTCATCATCGCATTTCTTAACCTAGGAAAAGTACAAATACAGTTTGTTGCGTTCTTGTATTGAGTTAATTTTCCTACCTTGCTAGAATACGTATAACACAGACACATCCAAAAAACAAGACAACTGGTACCTCTTGCGAACATTATATTTATTACTTAATAGAAGCATAAATACGACTTTTGATCAGTTAGATTCCTAGATGTGAGTAATACTAAAAATTGTATCTTTCGCACGAAAAGCCGAAACGAATAGATACAAAATATTTTCTTTCATTATCTCTTTTGAAAGATAGAGCTTTATCTCGCTTATCAGTTGTGTGTTTTACCCAGTACACCCGTATAACCAGCTCAAATTGAGCATTATAAAATTGAAAATCAAACAGTATATTAATAGATAGTTCATAGCAATGCAAGATACAGAAACTAACAAATAGAAATAAATGTAAATTTTAAAACTTAATTATTTGCAAATGAAAAATTTGTATAAAATGAAAACTGTGAGAAAAATAATTCAAACTACCATAGTAAAAAGATTACAGGGTATGCTGTAAAATACAATTGAGACTCATACCTATTCGCAAATTTGCAGCATGGGGAGGCACATCCAGAAATGGATCATAGCAGCTGCAATAATAAGTTTAATATTTGGCTAAATACACAACCATCTCAAAATAGATAAGAGAAAGCAATCTTGCATACCAAAGTAATTTTTGTTAAATTATATATTTAATTAAGATGATGAAAGATAACATTTAGATTATTTCTAAATAAGCTTTTGTTTCTTTTACTTCGAATTGTATTCTAGCAAAATGGAGATTCTTAAATCAAACACAACTTGTGTTCTATTCTTGTTTTTGTGCATTTTGAATCTTCAGAGATGTTATGTAAGTAATTACTGCAATAACTATTAAGATCGGTGGATCGATTTAAATTAAATTATTTATAGGAATCGGCTCTCGTTAAGCGTAGTATTGATATGGCAGCTGCACATGCGCTCACAACTGACGAACGATTGCCAGAAGATGTAATTCCCTTAAGATACGAACTTTATCTGGAACCTAACTTTGAAGAATGTCGGTTCAGTGGCCTAATGAAAATGAATCTTAGTTGGAAGGCTGATTCAAAGAAAATCTATTTCCATTCTTATTTCGATGTCACTATTGATGATAAAAAAATCAGACTGCAAGGAGTCGATGGGGATGCAAAGTAAGTAATTTATAAATATTGAAGAATTTATTATTATTGATATATTTGATTTTTAGTGATTCCATGCCAACGATTGTGCGAGGCAGTCGACTTCCACGAAAGACAGTCTATATAGTTTATCTTAAGGAAGTCGTGAAACAGGGTACCACATTTATTTTAGAAGTACCGTTTGAGGGCAGTGTTTGGGGTAGTGCTGAAGGCCTTTTCACCGGATCTTATGGAAGTTCAAACTATTTTGCAACTAACCTTAAACCAAACAATGCTCGCAGGTTATTTCCATGTTTCGATGAACCGGGATTTAAAGTAAATATCAAGTTAATACCATTTATTACAAATTAAAAATATTTTGTGTCACTCTTCTTTTATTTAGGTTCCTTTTAATGTCAGCGTTGCAAGACCTAACAAATTTGTTACCATATTCAATACACCATTGGTTCAAACACATAAACAGTTAGTTTGATTTGATTACAATATATACTCGTAAATAAATAGTAAAGTTTATTACTTGTTGCCCATTTTAGTTCAGCTTTAAATGATTACGAAATAGACTACTTTGAAGAAACACCTGCAATGTCGCCATTTACTTTCGGATTTGTTACAACAGATCTTCACAAGTTAAGTGGAGATCACATAGATAACTTGAAGTCTGGAAATTTATCGTCTTCGCTCTCCCCCGAAATTCGAATTTGGACCCTCGCGAATCGTACAAATCAATTAGAGGTAAACGGTGCTTATGAAGATACAGAATTATCAAAATTGTTTTTTTTCTCTAGGCTGCATATGAAAAAGTTTTGAGGACATACAAAACAATTGAAGAATACTTTGGGATGGCTGTTCCGTTAAAAAAAATCGATGTGGTTTTCATACCCGACCTTTCAATATTACAACCCGTAGATAATTGGGGATTTTTACTATTCAAGTAAGTCGAAGTAATAATGTTGAAATAAATAAGTATATTTTTTATATATTTTTCCAATAGAGAGACCAGTTTCTCAAAAAACAACATGTACTATGATCTAGCACAAGAGTTGATTTATCAGTGGTTGGGATCGTGGATTACCCCCGAATGGTGGAGTGAAGCACATCTAAACAAGGCATTAGCCCGCTTTATAGCTTCGGAAATTGTCACAAAGGTAATAACAATGCCCTTTTAGGTACTGAATTTATTGACACTCTCTCTTCTCTTTGCAGATAGTAAACGATTCCGATGGGAGTGAAAAATATCCCATGTCGAATCTATATTCTTTATATTATGAGCTTAGCAAACGATACCCCCATTCAAAGATTACTGGCATGAAACAAGAAACGGTTTCGTACAAGACTGAGCTAGTTATACGTATGCTCAATTTTACCCTGGGTAGAGACAGCTTCCAGAAAGGAATACGCAATTTTATTGCTGATCATCAGTATAAGACTTTCATAGGAGAAGATCTTTGGGAGTCGTTAGCACTGCAAGCGCATAAGGATGGCACTCTTAGTCCCGAATATAAGGTAGCGAATATAGCAAACACTTGGTTACTGAACAATCGCCTTCCGGTGCTTACAGTTCGTCGCAATTATGCCGAAAAAACTGCGACTATTAAGCAAAATGTGTACCTCAGAGAGAGACCTCATGATGCACCGGAAAAAGACAAAATGCTATGGTGGATTCCAATTATTCTTAATCGTCAAGACAATCTGAACTTTGCCAACAGCACTCCATACTTATGGATGGAAAAAGTCAAGGAGAAAGAAATTAATAACATGCCGCCAAGTAATCAATTCATTATTGTAAATCAGGAAGAAATTGCTCCATTCCCTGTTAATTATGATGAAGAAAACTGGAATTTACTGGCAAATTTCTTGCAAACAGAGGCGGGACGTACAGGTATTCCAGCGTATACTAGGTAAGCGAACATAATTGTTGTTTGGTAAAGTATAGAAAAATATATGAAATCACTATCACAGATCGAAGTTACTACATGATGCGTGGAACCTCGCATACGCTGGAGATTTAAGCTTTGCCACTGCTCTAAACATGACCTTATTTATGAAATTCGAACGAGATCATATTGTGTGGAACCCTGTCTTTACGTTCATTGATCAAATCGGTCGACACATCGATGTGTCGGAGGTACACAAGAAGTTCGAGGTAACTCCCTCTTTAGACTGTTAAACATATATATTTATTTCTATTTTATTTATTTTCTATAGTCGTATGTAAATTATTTGCTAACACCATTATACAATGATTTGGGCAATAAAACGGATACTGAGAATAATTGGATAACAGATCTACGCGCCATGACTAAACGGTTTTTATGCGGTGTTGGCTATCTTCCCTGTATCAAAGAAGCCCAAAACGCATTTAAGGTCTGGAAAGATGCTGCTGAAACGAGCTTAGATACACAGTAAGTATTCAATTCCTAAAATGATTTACATTTTTAATAAAATTCCTTGTGCTATATAATCAGATTACCCAATGAATACATGTGCCCTACCTTTAAATGGGGCTCTATGGAGGAGTGGGAATTCGGATTACAGCGAGTGATGCAGTTCCCAAAAACGCGTCCACAAAGTGAAAGAACGCATCTGCTTAAGACACTTGCAAGTTGTCCCACACACACTGACAAGATAAATCGACTATTGCAATTGTCAATTTTGGATGATCATTCCAAGTTTACTGAGAACGACAGGTTTTTAATAATAACCTCATTGACAAGACAGTCTAGTGGTTACTATTGCCTCTTTAATTTCTTGTCTGAAAACTGGATGCTGATTCGACAAAAGTAAACCTCCCTACTATCCAAAATATGTACATAATAAAAAGTATATAATTCATTATTTTTTTTTATTTCAGGCTTAAAAACAATACTAATTTGTGGGATCATTTGATTGGTTCCGCCACAGGTTTCTTTTCAACTCAAAGAGGCTATGACATGGTCAAAGAATTATATGAAAAACGATCTGGGGAGTTCGAGAGTGCACAGCATATTATTGAAAAATCGATGCGTAACATTAAGGAAGAAGCTCAATGGAGTGAAGAAAATCTGCCAGTTATTGAAAAATGGCTTAATGAATTTTTATTAAAAAATTAAAGCAAAAACACAAAAATATTTTGTATCGAATATCAATTCTATTAATATTGTAAATAGCATAATTGATTAATATAAAATTCTACATACACTTAATACCTTAAAAAAACAAAGATTGGGTCTTCTATACAATATTCTTTTAGCAACCCTCGTGCGCACTTATTTGGAAGCTTCATCAAAAACTTGCCTTTTAAGGGAAATGTCTCGTCTATAAAAGACCAAACAGAGCTTCGCTACAGTTAGTGCGTTTCCAGCTGTGTTTCATTACAAACAAAAGTTTGGAGATCTTCACATAAAGACGTTCTGTTTGCATTAATTAAACAGTTTTTTTTAAGTTTTCAAATAGCCGAAATTGATCCTTTCTTTGAAAATGGTAAGAGTCTTGTAAATTCAGTTTTTTTTATCCTGACTATTTCACTAATATTTCATTAGAGAAAAGAACGTGAATTATAATTGACAATGTTTATAGTGTCTGTGTTAATTAATAACCTTAAACTGTAGTAAATAAATCATCAGATATTTTATAAAAAATTGTGCAACAAATTTGCCGTATCTTTATAGAGGGAGTGCATTTCAGTTCACATCGGACAAGCTGGCGTACAGATTGGTAACGCTTGCTGGGAGTTATACTGCTTGGAACATGGAATTCAGCCTGATGGGCATATGCCCTCAGACAAGACTATTGGTGGCGGCGATGACTCGTTCAACACGTTTTTTAGTGAGACCAGCGCTGGAAAGCATGTGCCACGTGCTGTTTTCGTTGACCTAGAGCCGACTGTTGTCGACGAGGTTCGTACAGGCACTTACCGTCAATTGTTCCACCCAGAACAGTTGATAACTGGCAAAGAAGATGCCGCCAATAACTATGCGCGTGGTCACTACACTATCGGAAAGGAAATTGTTGATATAGTTCTCGATCGCATACGCAAACTGGCCGATCAGTGCACAGGACTGCAAGGATTTCTGGTATTCCACTCTTTCGGCGGTGGAACTGGTTCTGGGTTCACCTCGTTGCTTATGGAACGTCTATCCGTTGATTATGGCAAGAAATCGAAGCTTGAGTTCTCAATCTATCCTGCACCACAAGTACGTATTACGAGTATTAGTGATTGAATATTGTGTAATCATAGATCACGCATAAATGATAATACATTTTTCGCATTGCAGGTCTCAACAGCTGTTGTGGAGCCATACAATTCTATATTGACTACCCATACCACTCTGGAGCACTCTGACTGTGCATTTATGGTTGACAATGAGGCCATCTATGACATCTGTCGTCGCAATTTAGATATAGAGCGACCAACCTACTTGAACCTTAATCGTTTAATTGGCCAAATAGTTTCCTCAATAACTGCTTCGTTGCGCTTCGATGGAGCGCTCAATGTGGATCTAACTGAGTTCCAAACCAATTTGGTACCCTACCCACGCATTCATTTCCCGTTAGCCACCTATGCCCCCGTCATTTCCGTCGAAAAGGCCTACCACGAGCAGCTCACTGTCGCGGAAATAACGAACGCTTGCTTCGAGCCCGCCAACCAGATGGTGAAATGCGATCCGCGACATGGCAAGTATATGGCGTGCTGTATGCTTTATCGTGGAGATGTGGTGCCCAAAGATGTGAATGCTGCGATTGCTACCATCAAGACGAAGCGCTCAATTCAGTTTGTCGACTGGTGTCCAACTGGCTTCAAGGTCGGCATTAACTACCAACCACCCACCGTAGTCCCAGGTGGCGATTTGGCTAAGGTTCAGCGTGCAGTTTGCATGTTATCAAACACAACGGCCATTGCTGAAGCCTGGGCTCGTTTGGATCATAAATTTGATCTTATGTACGCGAAGCGCGCTTTCGTGCACTGGTATGTCGGAGAAGGTATGGAGGAGGGCGAATTCTCCGAGGCTCGAGAAGATTTGGCAGCACTCGAGAAGGATTACGAGGAGGTGGGCATCGATTCTACTGGCGAAATTGACGAGGGTGACGAATACTAAAGCAATTAAAAGCAATCTGGCAGACAAAAGAACAGACAAACATATTCGACTTTGATCTTATCATATTTAAATATATATCGTAACAGTTTTCAATACACAAATAAAGCTCTTTTCAAAAACTATTCCATTCATCAAATACTTAGTCTGAAATATATAAATGTTTATTTCTCACACCAATCTGGCAATTATCGTAGATTTCACAAAATTAGAAAACGAGCCAACTTATTGAATTGAAATTGGTTAATTGGTCTAATGGTTTACGCTCCATTGGAGATACAACTGCACTTCATAGACATTCCCAATCCCTACCCACGCATTTTTTTATTATTGCCTATATATGGATTGCCTATTCCTGCCATAGAAATGCTTCCAGTGTGTTGTGAGAAATCGAATCAAATATAGAAACTCAAAAAAGCAACAAACATTAAATTAAGATCTCCAAATAATATCTTGAAATATGTAAGTTCAAAGTCATAAAGTTGTTAAGGTGTTGGTACTTAATACGAAGGTATGTTACCCATTACCATCTAAACAACCTTTTCAGGTAACGCTCGCCTACGTACGCCTGCGTCCTTTACGCCTTGTTTATGTTTGCCTTTGTGTGAGCTGCTTGGGTATATAGAGGGTTATTTGAAAAAAGTTGCTGGAATGGTAAAACAACAAAATTAGAAAGACTTTTATCAACAGCGCTTGCTGTGAGATACCCATTATCAAGCCCTCACAAACTATTCTGGGTTAATTAATTTTAAATTTGAAAAATGTGAAACATATAATATTTAATATTTTAAAATGTATCATAACCCTAAAGTTTTTAAAATACCGTTATGAATGCATAAGTAGTTTATCTTAAATATGGATATAAGAGTATTTAACTCAACTTGAATTGAGTCTTGGTATATTTCATTTTGTTTGGTGTAAACATAATTTCTTGCTAGCAAATATACCCCTTGTCGGACTTATCAGTGGGGCAGGGAAGAATAATCAACGCATGCTCGATACAATTCATTGGAACGAAACCGAACTACACAACATTGGCGAATTTGTCTTGTTTCTTCCAATCCGCATTTCGTCGGGTTATTCGTAAAATCCGATGTCACTTCTGCTTTGAATGCCAAGTTCGCCAAACGTAGTGTAGATAAATATTTTGCTCGGGTTAGTGTGAAGCCATATAAATATATATAACTGATTGGACTGAAATATTGTTACAATCCGAGTGCGTTCGTTACTTTCGGAATCATCTTTATTCTAATCATAAGCAAATTAATAGTGCAAGGATAGTGCATAATGGAAAAGTTACATGAATACCAGGGGCTAACGGGTCGCCTACATCAGCTAAGAGATAATATCAAAGAAAAGTACAGTAATCAAGAAAATCCAAGCAACTTTCTGACAAAAGTCAAAACTACCGCCCTAGATCAACTAAAGGGCAACGCAAGTGCGAATGTGGACTATTCGCATATTTATAGGTGAGAAAATCCTAAACACATAAAGTAATTTTACAGTATAAACAGTAACTTACACAGTATAAACAATATAAATATAACGATTTTATGTTAACTAACAGAAATGCATTTTCCGTAGATTATAAACACTGAAATCTTTGGTATTAAAAGGATTTCTGAAGAGTGTCGAAGTGCTTGAGACCAATGCGTGCCTGTAGCCAATATTGTCAACGGGGTTGTTAAGAACGAATAAAGCGTTAGAATATAAAACCAGAAAGAGACGCTACCTTCGGCATACCGAAGCTACTAAGCACTTACAGGTTTTGGCAAATTCTCTGCTCTTGTAATAAATAATAGCACAGAATTAACATTGTTCATGTATTCGTTAAGAGCTTAAATAACTTTAATCCCTGTACATATTATTTTAAAAATATTTTAATCTCTAACTTACCATTGATAAGTAATCGTAAATTAATTTATTTCAAAATGAGTACCTGGTCTTAATTCAAAAACCCTCATTTAGGTAGATTGTTTCTATACACGGACACAAAGGCAGACAAACACACGGACCTTGGTAGTTCGAGTCATCTGTTGAACTTGATATAGCATATCTATACTTTAGATAGTGACAAATATGGTACATAGATATACTATTTAAGTATGATTAGTTGTTATATTTTATGCCTTAATCTTATATGGCAGCTGAACGATTCGCCTTATTCTAACTAGTATAGCATGTCAGATAAGTAATATTCATTGGTTCTTATATTTATTATCTGAATATACTATATATATGTTATATATAAAATTGTCGTTTAAGTCCAATGGACAGCCCTTATTTACGACTAACATAGCAATGAATTAGTGTCATTTATTTTATTTGCGCAAAATCCTACCCTGCCTGCGTAAAGTTCAATACCCAATAAAAGGATTTGCAATAAGCCAATTCTAACTCTTTCCAAGTCAGTGCGAGGGAGTTAATCCAATGCAGACAGCCAGCTGCCCGCTGGGCATTATATCACTGGGTACTAAGTAGATTTTTGTTTTCATTTTCATTTTGCAGACATAAGACCCGAGCAGAGCTTGTGCGAGTTTCTGCTGCAGTGATGGGCATTGAGTTCTCGTATGCGGCAGAAACTGCTTTCGTCTCGCCAACTCTACTGAAAATCGGTGTGGAGCATCAGCACATGACTTTAGTATGGGCTCTATCCCCGCTGGTGGGATTCTTTTTGTGTCCCATCTTAGGCTCTTTATCAGATCGCTGCAAATTGAATATCGGACGGCGGCGTCCCTTCATAATTCTATTGTCAATCGGAGTGTTTCTCGGTAATTATTACTATTAATTATATTTATACCCTAACATCTACAATTTACATCCCTTGTAGGTTTAATTTTAGTTCCAAACGGAGAGGGCTTGGGATATTGGTTTGGCGATACAGACCCGCATTTACAGGCTGCTGCAATGAATTCGACTTACAATACGACGTTCAACTATCTCAATGTGGTTCCTCATCGGGCTACAGCCTCGAAATCGGAAAACGAAGTCTCGCATAAAACTTCGCATCCTTGGGGAATATTTTTCACTGTGCTGGGAACGGTGCTGCTAGACTTCGATGCCGATGCTTGCCAAAGCCCATCAAGGGCTTACCTTTTGGACGTTTGCATTCCAGAAGATCACGCCAAGGGTTTGTCCACGTTCACTATTATGGCAGGCCTTGGCGGATTCTTCGGCTATTCTATGGGTGGTTTAAATTGGGATGAAACTGAAATCGGTAATTGATGACTAATAATAATGGTATCGTATGAAATACTAATGTGTATATGCAGGCAGACGGTTAGGAGGGCATGTGAAGGCCGTTTTCTTTATAATCACATTTATTTTCATCGCCTGTGTAACATTTACAATAACGAGTTTCACTGAAATACCTCTTTGGGTACTCGCAACTCCAAAATTTAAAAAGCAGGAAGAGAAAACTCCCTGTGAGATCAGTTCTACAAATTATGGTTCTATTAATAATGACGATGATGATTTTATGAAGAATGATTTGCCCAATAAGGTAATCATCCTTTACCATTTTAAACATATATAAAATATATATATAATATATTTTGAAGACATCGCCAACTGCTGTGCTGGAAAACTTACAGCCAAGCCAGGAGAACATTGACGAAACGTCATTCATCGAAAGCGAGAAGCCTGCAATTGATGCCAATGAAGACTTCAACGTTCCTCAGAATATCGAGGAAATACAATCGTTATCACACTATCTGCTATCTATTGTGTATATGCCATATTCTTTGCGATTGGTTTGCCTGACGAACCTTTTCTGCTGGATGGCACATGTGTGCTACTCCTTATATTTTACCGATTTTGTGGGTGAAGCTGTGTTCAACGGAGATCCAAGGGCCATGGAAGGTTCGCTAGCACAGCGAAATTATGAAGAGGGTGTGCGCTTTGGATGCTGGGGCATGGCAATGTACTCGCTGTCCTGCGCCTGCTACTCTCTTGTCATTGACAAGCTAATAAAACGATTTAGGTAATGGACTCTCAACCCATACGATCCTATATTTACTTCTATATTCTCTATTTTATACAGGGCAAAATCAGTTTATGTTGGGGGACTCCTGTTCTATTGCACTGGCATGACATTAATGGCATTGACTCGCGCCAAGGCGAGTGTCATCATATTCAGTTGGACGGCAGGCGTTATGTACTCTACGCTCTTCACCATGCCGTACTTATTAGTTGCGCATTATCATTCCGTTGGCACAGTAAGTATATACCATAAATTCGTTATGAATATATCTGACAAGTTTGCCTCACTTTTCAGTTTGAAGTGGATGGCCAGGGCTGTGCAAACTATGGATCTGGTGTACGAGGCTTAGGAACAGATATCGCCATAGTCAGTAGTATGGTTTTCCTAGCCCAATTTATACTTTCGATGTGTATGGGCATGATTGTTAAGATCGCAGGAACCACAACAGCTGTTATCAGTACAGCCAGTTTTCTCAGTTTCTGTGGAGCTCTATCAGCAACAAAGGTTATCTTTCTAGATCTATAAAATTGTTAATGTTCAAAACTGTTTAATGCGGTTAATAAATTATTTGTTAATGCGTATTCAAGCGTTAAACTTGATGGCAAAAATATAAGTAGTTCATCGATTATCTCTCTGTGGTAAACAATAGTTTTGATAGATGCTTTATAAAATTAAATGCAATGAATGGTGTTTGATGCTGATTAAATGTAAAAGGTTTAAAAAGTTACGGACCGGCACGTGTTGTGTGCTTGACAGTTAGCGATCGAAAGAGAAGGATTTAACGATGATTAAAGGGATATCGATAAATGAAACAGATTAATTAAATAAGTGTGAATGGCAATTGAGAGGGTTGCCAGGTCTCCATATCTCTATAAAACACGCTCTTACAATGTTTTGAATTTATTTGTTTATTTCATAAGCAATTGTAAAATTAATTAATAGCTAACATGGTCTTAAAAAGCAACACTGGGGATTATAATACGCTGTGGGTTGAAAACTAGAATATGCTGCAGGCGTTGTTGTGGCTTTGCTGGAAATCGCAGATAGATACATGCCACACTTATATAAGCCCTGCCTTTGAGCCATTTTTAAACGCGACGTAAGTTGTTTCTTCCACTTGGTTCGACGATTCTGGAACCAAGTCTTTATTTGTACCTCCGTCAAGGACAAGGTCTTCGAAAGTTCCATGCGCTTGCCCACACTGAGGTATTTATCCAGCTTGAATTCATTTTCGAGGCATTCCAATTGCTTGGCAGAGTAAGTTTGCCGAGGTTTCCTGTCGATACCTTGTTTTCTATGGCGTTTACCTATATACAATATATATGTACATATTTATTATAATTATCTTTAGATATTTTGCATGGGCCGAAAATTTGAATGTATGTAATTTAATGTACCTTGTGCACTAATTAATTGATGAAAATACGGAGACATTGATATTTTCAGAGGATAGTTCACATGAGTTGCCGCTGATCTCTCAAAGTCTGTTTGAATTAAACTCCGATCAAATTCGGATCCCTTCAAGGACACACTCTGCAGAAAGGGTAACGAATTGGCAAATATTGCGTTCACATTCTTCCAATAAGCTTCCCTTTCATCTGCAAACGAAACAATTGTATTTAAATTTTTAAATGTTATTTAGAAAGGGCTAGAGAAGTCGGTAGTAGAGATCCAGCCTTAAATATCGAAAATATAAACTTATTTACACTAAAAAAAATTACTCAAAATCACTGAAATAACTAATGTAAAAATCTTATATGATTTAATTTCACTCTGTAAATCATATCTACCGACGGGCTTTTCTACTTACGTTTATCCAACGAGGTGTTTTGTGTATTTATTAAATTTGTATCATTCTTCGGTGCACTTTCTAATTGAACACTATCTTTGCTGCACAATATATTTTCAATACTAAAGGCGGAGGATCGCACATTGTTACGGCTATTGGATTTCGTATCTTTTAACAAAGAATTTGTGGCATTTTCAGTAGCACCACCTAATAGTTCACTTGTTTTCGAACGATCAATATCTGAATTATTATCATATTCACAAACAGTTCTTCTACATGATCTAGAATCTAAAAACGAGCGATTCATTTTCAGCGCTTTGAGAGTCTGAGATGATGTCTACGGGGTAACTACAGCAGAAATACATATTTCAGCTTTTTTCACTTTTCCACACGTTTGGATGTGTCTACGACAAAGATCTTCTTAACTCCGCCCCGATATTAGCACATTGGCTAATGCAAAGCAGTAAAAACGTGTATATACATACAGCGGGCTGTTGAGAACGACTATACAGATTCCCGTGACAGCCAATCATACAACAAGAAGTCAACTTCTTCTCTATCTCCTTCAGATTTGTATTGATGAAAGTATCGTGCAGCCATAACCAGTTATTCATGCGTGTATATGTATGTGACATCGAAGCAACATCTGCCTGGCATGTATATACGCACTCTTGAGCCCAGCCCCACAATTAACATGTCAAATGGGCATTGATTGCCTTACAAATATGAGATGTGCTAATGATATACTACTATTCAAGTAACCCTATATTTACTTGCGCGCTCCGTTTAGGCGATTGAGAGTGTGAATAAATAGGGCATCTGAGGCAATCACATACCCATACATTTAACTTGCTCATGGGTTACAATCAACAGTTAACAGGGTGTTAATTGCCCAAATTGATGTGTTCTTCTGTGTAACTTTAGCAACTAGGTGTAAAACAAGCACGAAAAGAGCGACAAATACCCTTTCACTTTGTTGTATGCCTGCTATTCGATTTAAGGTGTATTTCCGTATACATTCAACATTGTAATCTTTTGGACTAACCAAAGGACTGAAAATTGAACTCAGACACCCATTAAAATCAAGAATATATATAATATAAACATATGTTTTAAAAAAGCATGAACAAAAGCGAATTGATACCCTTTCAGGAACTGTATATGTTAGCTATGCGACTAAAAGGCTACTTCAATTCCCTATGAAATTTACAATTTTAATCCTACTAATAAGGTTATACTAGAGCAGATCAACACCTCAACCCCGATAAGGGTATGCAAGTAGCCACATTGATCTACAGCAAAAAACTTAACTCGAGACAGGCATGAAGTGAGTAAACATGCATTAGCTTATGTACATGTATTCTTGCAGGTTTTGGGTACTGCGCCCAGAACTTATACCTTTACAGCTCAATTAAGTGTACGGTTTAGGTATGTACCATACCTTCAGTGACAAGTTTGTTACATATTTAAGCAAATATAGTTTGTTAACAGCAAGCAGGCGGACCCATATGTATATGACCTTGTACGGTATCAAAAGTATTCGAACAGATATTAAGGTATCTAAAAATCAATATAATAAACAAGTAACAATAAATACGTATAGTCGAGCGTTTTCAACTTTGCAAGACCGTCGGCAATCCACCAAAAAATGCTAACAACGTATTTTTCCGTCTACTTTCCTCATCGTCATAAACATATTAAAGTACGTGGGCAAAAACTAAAAGCATCTTGCAGTCGCAGACCAGACTAATATGCTTGGATCGGATTTAAAATGAATAGAAAAGATTTCAATCATCGGCTATTGATGCTGATCTAGAATATATATACACCTAGTTAGGTCTATCATGCCTCCTGCTGTCTCAATTTCAAAAAAATTTAGCATTCTCTTTTTGTCTATTTTCAATTGTCGAAGGGTATAAAAAACCCAAAGAAGAAATAGTTCTTTAAATTGAGAAGTCGTTTTTAAGACATCAAATTCAGTCATATGCATCGTATGTGCCTTCTCCACTTGAATAATTTTTTATTACTGGAGCAGAACGACTAGCAACAACTGCAGCCTAGTGACAATTTAATGTGTCAGTCGACTTTAAATTGCGAAGAAGAAGTCCTCTTACAATGGCTCGCGGAAGTGATAACTCAGGCCGAAAATTAAAATTAATATTAAATTTAGTTTGTTTCGCTGTAAAATGCCTTACTATTGTGCAGAGCATATCTCTCAGTTTAGATGATATTTTCGATAATCATATGTTGCCTTTGGATGTTTTTTTGATGCGCTATCAACGTGAATTGTCGCAAAATAAGACCAAGGGCTTTATACCTGTTTTGCAGACTATGGACTATCACAGGTTAAATAAATATATCTTGTTTTTGTATAACCAGTTTTATCTAAAAATTTTGTTTATTTTAATAATTTTAGAAAAATGATGCAACAATTTAAGGCATCTGATTATCTTATTAGACAAATATTGAATTCTAGCTTAGACATGAACGAGTCACGATTAAATGAAACTCCAAATCGATTTATTAATCCAATGAAGTCGGCAGATGTGTTACTTTTCGATGATGGATCCACTAAGTACGCCGAATGGCTAAAGAGGTAAAAAATGTTGTTCTGACTAAGTTAAAAATATAATTATGTTCCGCTAATGTTCTTTTAGGATAGCAACCCTAGAGGATATTCAACGGCATTTGAACGGCACAGTGAAGAATTTAAAGAGAAATAAGTCAGTGCAACGGAGAATTATGAACCCGGCTAGAAAATCGACATTAGTCTCCTATTTAGATGACGATGATAGCGATGATGGTGACATAACCGGATACGCAAATAATGTTAGTCATATGGTACAAGTATCTTTTAGTACCCTACCCCAATAGTATTTGAGATTGTTAAAAACTTTAATTTGTTTTTTACTTATATTTTATTAGTTTTATCATAATAACGAACCGCAAGCACCATCACATTCTTATAATAAAAATACTCATACTGGTGATAAATTTAAGCAAATCAGTAAAACTGGTAAGACCTAAATATCATTAATAATTTGTTAACTTTAAGTTTCATTCAACTTCTTCATCAGGTTATGAGACTGCCCATGATGACTACAGAGTTCATCATACACCTCCCGAATCGCCTATCTCTTCCTCACCAATTATGCAAATTAAAGAGATAAGCCTTAAAGATATCGCCGATATCGCTTTGACCACTCTAGCCTTTTTGTCATTTGGAATGTTTGCATTGCAGGTTCTAATGTGCATTACAATGGTAATTAATATGGAAACAAATTAATGGCAGTAATTTAATATTAATATAATTTTTCAGAGCAAGGATGAGAACAGCAATTTAATGATGTTGCCCGTCGAAGTAACAGAGACAACAGTTACAAATGATGGCACAGAAGAAATACGACGCAGGAAACGTTCAGTTGGACAGAGTCATGAAGTCTTATTTGAGGTACGTGTTATTTACTGTTAATTTTCAAATATTGTTTTACTTAGCTATTTGGTTTATAGTTGTATTAATGTTTCTGTTTTTCAGATGAACAAACTTTCACAAAAACTTATGACCTCAATAGAAATGTCATATTTTAATCATCAAAAGAATGTAAAGCATTTCTTTCCAGACTTATGTAAATATGCTGCATTTGGAAGGAACAAATCGCTGAAAGGTCAAAAAATTTGGGCAACCCTACAAAGGTTTGTTAACTGGAAATGTAGTAAATTTTAGATTTTATATTGTTTTTCGATCTACAGCTTTGGTGCAAGCTGGCTTGCGGCACGTTTATCAGACGACTATCTCTCGATGATTAAACAATTTTCAGTTATTTTAAAAGCGTGTGGATGATTTTATTTAATAATAATAACAAATGTTAAAAGATCCCTTTAATCCATCCTATCCTAGATGAAAATGCAATGGCTTACAATATTCAATAAAACTTCAAAACAAACATCATCATTTGATAAATTTTTTATGTTCAACTTTATTCAATAACAAATCCATATGAACTTTTAACCAACATTTGGACTTATTAATTATATTATTATAATAATGTTAACTTTCTATTTCACATTTTGTATGCTAATTTCAAGTTGAGAATGCACAACTTATATGCATATTGCATATCATTAGATACTTATGAATGTAACGGATGTTTTCAGATTTTGTTTGGCGGAAATCCTAAGTCTTTAGGTTTTTTATCAATGCTATTGAAAAGTTAATATTCCTTCGTGATGTATATTGTAATAAGTATACTTCTTATAATATACGATAAACCTAATGTTATACAAGGAAGATAAACCTATCTTCAGCGTGATGAATCCTTAAATAAATAAAAAAATATTCAAAATCTGTAAATACTTTAAACTTATTTTTCACTGTTAACTCAATTTACATTTCGGAGGGTAAACCCTTTAAGTATGACTCTTATTTCCTTCTGCAACTTGAAACTTTAACTTTTAAATATATGAATACAACACATCAATGCTAAACTTGAGATTGAGATTTTATATCCTTTAATGGACCTTATTCTCTTTGGCACAAACAAACTTAACTATATGTATTGCTTTGATGTGTTAAATGAAATATTGTTTTAATTTCCGATGATCTTAATATTGTATATTCCAGCACTCAACGGTAATCGAAATTCACGGACGGAAAACTGCAATGAGTCTGTTTTATTCGACTTTCGCATATGCACTGAACAGGGAAAATTCAACTTCCTCAACGAGGTATGATAATCTACGGGTTTCTTTGATTATCCCTTTAATATCAAAAACATCGTACTCTTACGCATGGGTGAAAAACATTTAAATTTTGATATGTACTTTATATTCTGACGACCGTATATCAAAATTGAAATATTTTATGATGCTTTTAGCGAATTAATTTCTAAATAAGTGTGCCCATTTTAATTTGTGTGTGTGATACTTCTATGAATATAAATTACAAAATTATTGTAGCAACACATAAACTAAAATCAAAACTTGATTGATTTACAATCAAAAAAAAGTAGGTAAAAAAGCTGAAATAATAGTTTAATTGTTACTACCTTTTACGCAAATTGTTACTACGTTTTTAGCACCTACAGACAAAATACTTGATGGTGCCTTAAAGAGATCAAAAATATAACCTCCGGTGGTAGATATGACAATTATTAAATACTTAAAATAAATTCAAAATAATAATAAAATATGTCATTCCCAAATTGTCATGAAACCATCTATGAAGACTTCAGGACTCACTTGTAGTTATTGATAATCTGTTAAAAGTTTCAACGCGCTGAAAATAGCAAAATCTTCCCGTTGTTAATTGCTGAAATTATTATTATTAATTGATACATTCGTTCATTAATTTTCAGGGCATCTACTAGTTTCTATTCTGTTACGTTGCGGGATCGGAATTGATGTCTACTTAAAATTCTGTAAAACAGCCGAACCAATTATCTCAATTCTTTTAAAACGCAGTATTCGAGTCTTTTAGCAGAATTCGCAGCTGCAATCAACACCGATGTCGCAAGTATTGTGAGCAGTGTGAGCCATAAGTATTTGAGCTTATTCAGTTGTTTTTTCAACCCTACCGTCATACTAATATCGTTTTCGCGCTAAATTTCCGATTATTCATTGTTACCATTGTATATTCCTCCATTCCTGTTGGTAGTCAGTTTCACAAAAGAGATCAGTTTAAACGAAAATAGGTTAAATTCGAATTAAAACGTTATTGTGGAGGTCTACAGCGTCCAGCTGAGGTTCCAGAAAACTCCAAATCCTTCTGCTCAATTATGGGAATTCGATCATCGTACAAAGTTGGCGCCTGTAAAATAATTCCAGCTGTGCCCGCTAGAACAGCTAACGTGAAAATCCACAAAAAGAGTCTATCCAGTACCATAGCGACATATTTCCAATCTTCTTTAACCTATTAGTGATATTCGAAAATATATATTGTCTTTTCTTCTAATTGTTGTAAGTGAAACATAATGAAACGTACTTTTGTAGAGTCCTCCTGCATTTTAGTATGTTCTGCTATAAATCGTACACAGAAACAGCTGCGATGTACTTTAGGTGGGCATTTCGAATGAGAGAAAGCCGGGTTGTTTAATATCGGGCTCTTTAATCCAGTATTTCCAATTTCCAAATCTGGTACAGCTGTCAAATCCTCTGAACTAGAATGCGTAAGTTGGGGTAATGGTCCATGCACTTGACAACTACCTCCAAAAGGTCCTGTGCTTGTAAGACTAATTTTTAAATACATATATGTTATTCTACTTTCAGAGCATTACCTAATTTTCATTTATGTTAACATTATATTGCTTCACAATGGAATATTAAATATTTAAGACATGATCAGTTAATTAATTTACCTTGGCGTTGTTAATTCTTCTTTCGAGGGTGTGTAGGTATAGCCCGTCGAAACAAGACGGTCAATATTAGTCGATGAGTAGTATGGATAGAAACATGCGTGAGCATCTTTTAACAGCATTTTGCTAAGGAACGACACATATTTCGTAATGTGAAATTAGTATAATATATAAATTGATAGCCTTGTAGCCAAAAATACTTAAAGAACGATTCTTCCTCTCAAAGGTATATGTAGAAAATTCTCTCCAAATTTAAAATTATAATCAGAAGTCATAAAAATCATAAAATTTTCGCAATATTTATTTCATTGTACCTGGTTTCAAAATTATATGTAGGCCTCTTTATAAAAAGAAATTTGGGCAAAAAGTTGATGAATACACGCTTAACCCATGGTGCCATTCGATGTGTTTGTGGAGAACGGAAATGAACGTTAAGCACGACAACAGTGACGCAAATGCTACATATCGAAAAAAACAGTTGTCATAAATAAATAATTAAATTTATTATAACATACCTTATAGAAACTAATATCATCGCAAATATCAGGTATTTACCCAGAAGGGGTACAACCAAAGATGTTGGTGGAATAATTTCAACGACCAGGAGAAAGAACACATGGAGACTGATAAGAATCGATATTGACAAAGTCACCTGAAGTTATATAATTTGTATTAAAATATTACCTATTAGTGGAAGTATAGAAGATATATGGATTTGTTTGTACACATACCTTCTCTCCACTGTCCGATGGCAAGTAAAATGTTAGTACTGTTAGAAATGATATACCCATGCAAGGTATAATTATATTCACAGTGTAAAAGAGAGTCTTTCTTCGCATAGTTATGTTAAAAGTTATATCCAAGTAAGGTTCATCGCAGCAAGTATAAAACTTTTCATTTCTGAAATAAAGAGGCTTCAAATTATTTATTGGTCACTACAATGCCCACTCGTAAAAGGAAATGCTTTTAAAATATATCCCAATAAAAACACTCTGTAAAAATTAATATCGTGATATATTACTGATTCATAAATAATATTTGAATAATATAAATGACTTACCTAACAGCAGGCACCTCAAGAATGTCCCATTCGACGGACATGTAAAACTCAGATAAGTCAACGCCGACATCAACAATATTGCTTCCTTGTTGCTCGTCCATATGTCTCAAGTCCACCTAATTAGTCAGAGACAATATATAAAAATAAAATAAATAATAATCAGATAACATTTTTTGAAATTCTTGACATACATATGAGCACAAAACACATTTAGATGGGTGATTTAATGAACGTGAATTAGTGGTACACAGTCTTATTAATTACATATGTAAGTATATATGTATGTATATATGTAAGCAAGTACACATAAGTACACACTAATGTATGTTTGCATGTGTGTACATAAATGTACTAGAAGGCCAATCATCTTTTGGCGCACAAAAACACATTACTAATGCATGCTTACTTTTTTTCTTTTGTCTCTTGCCTGTGTACCACTGTTGTAAGCATGTATGTATGTATGTACGTGTGTAAGCTTATGAAGCTTAAAAAAATAAATTGACCAATCAAATATATACTCAAGTCCAAATAATTGAGATATAGTTTGTATTCGCTAATGAATAAATGCCATGCTTTTCAACTAAAGTCAAATAGTCAATCGAACTTTTCTATCAATAATTTTAATAAATTATAATAACTTTAATCGCATCTAGTTTTGTCATAATGATATAATCCCTTTTTAAAACAATGTAATAATACGTTTAAAGAGTAGTTGCAGGAGAGAAGTAATGTAGACTTAGGGCATTCTTCTAAAATTGATTATATAATTTGTGCAAAAAGTATTCATTTTGTGTAAAACAAATATCAATATTCTCAATAGTCCTCTCCGAAATTTGTATTTATTTGTGTCTCTTTGACCACTCTGTCCACTTCACATATATACATACATTCATATGTACATATATACATATGTACATATGAACAAAATAAAATATTTGAACGAAACATTTATATTAATAAAAATATGCATACTTTTTCCCCTCCCTTTAACAATATGTGCGAAGTGAAATGAATACAATTCAAGAGATTTTTCCATCCCAGAAAAGAACATGAAAACGACAAATGTATCTTAGAAGTACAATAGAATATCTTTCTGTAAACCGCTTAAATATTAGCTCGCAAAACCATTTCCGTCACAAACTGTATAGTCATAACGATATACTTATATTCTCCAAATAAGTAAGTCACTATTTTAACCCCATGAAAATCGCTCAATCATAATAGTTATTCATTTGAATATAAGTTCAACAAAAAATGTTAACAGTGCCTGCGAGAAATATTTAATTGAACTTAACTGGTATAGATTGCATAGTTGACATGCATTAAATTATTAACTGATAACATCCTAATTTTCCAATTCATGCAAGTAATGTGATTGTTATGTACATGCGATATAAATATGAACTCTTAATGGGTTTGCTATATACATAGAAGTTTTTAATTTAGGCATGACTAATTCCGATAAACATAGAAAACAATTGTTTTTTTAATATTAACCCTTTGAATATATGTATGTGAACAATTAAATTTGTTTGGAATTAATTTTGGACAAATCTATGTATGTATGTAATTTATTAGGTAGACATCTCTGACTACAAATTATGTTGTATGTAGTATGTGTATACCATTTATTATTCACAACCAATGGTCAATGTTTAACAATCTGATCGCGTCAAAATTCAAAAGCTGCTGGAGCAGCACAAATGGAAGAATGGAGAATATTCTCCAGCATCTGTTGTCACTGGTATCTATCGTTTCTATGAGTTCGTACAGACGGACATGGGTATATTGTCCCGACTGATGTTGCTGGTAAAATTGTCGAAGATGTCTCCTTCAACCTGTTAAATATATAATTACATACATATGCACAAACAAAACAGAAATATACCTCTAATAGTGAGTATAAAAATATTTGATATAACATAATATATTTGACTTAAAACAAATTAAATGACATCGATATTATTAAATATTATTCCTACACTTATTTAAAAGGATATATGTTATGCACAGTAATGAGCAGAAGTATTTCTTTGAATGCTTTCCATTTTATTAACCGATGCTTTTGCACAACAATGTCGTTTTAGTTACTTAATAATATATATTATATATTTAACTATGTAAATTATGTTTATATTTAAGCTAGTTAAATTATAAGACGTTAACTCTTTTTCTCTTAATTAAGACAATAAAAATTGATGAATAGTTGTTTTATAGTTTCATTTAAGATATGTTTTTATTTAATCAGATAATATATTATTTAGCTTATACGTTAAATGTATAAATATTATCAGTGTTAGAGCAAAATTAAAATGTCACTAATGACTATAATTTTTGTTATGTTTTGAAATGTTATATTGTTTTGTCAAGTTTGATGACGATTACTTAATCATAATCTATAAAACCAAATAATTTTATTAAGCACTTGACTAGACTTAGCGTTAAAATACTTGACCATTTTGTCATTTTCTGTGCGAAAATATTCTTCGGTGCACCGAAACTTTACACACCTCTTCCAATTCGGTTGTAGTATTAGATAAGGTGCATAAGGTATTCAAGAACCTATGTTCGTTTAGTGAGTTGATAACTTTTTCCCAGTGATTGGGAATGGTGAGTGTAATAAATATCTGTACACCTATTGGGGTCCACTGGGCTTTGTCTTGATGGTGACCATTTGTCGTGAGGCTGTGGACGATCTGCGGAGGCATCAGCGTGATCATGATGTTAATTCGCAGAAGTATAAACGTCTATCAGCGACACATAGCAATGGCTATGTTACTGTCTTCAAGTTGCGAATGTTTCTTTTTTATTGTCTATACATAAATCATTTATGTTATTTTACATTTCTGTGTTAAATCGACTTTATTATGTTATTCTATGTTTGAAAAGAGTATTCTATGTTTATCACAGCAGTAAAGTCGAGAGAGATAAAGAAATCAGACAGCAATTTTAAGATAAAATCTTCGTTGTAACTATTCACAATCCCTGTAAAAAAAACATACCCTAGAATTATCAGTTTTAGAGGTTGATAATTGAAAAACAGACAGATTTTCGTTGTATCCTGATATTACTTGTGCGAAATAGAATTTGAAATTCTGAGATTTGTAACTATACTGAGAATTAATTTCTATTTTAGGTCCGGTTGAATAACACTGTCAACTCTGTATTAATTGCAGCGTAAACGGTAATATGTTTTATCTAGAAAAAACTGTATTAATGACATCTTTGCAATGAAACAAATAATGGCTAATATAACTCGTTTATTCATAAATAATGTATCATAATAAATGAATTCAATTTAAACCATATCAAAAAAAAAATAAAGGAGTATTATATACATAATAAATATTGAACGCATTATTTGAATATTCAATGAATTACCAATTTATTTGATAAATAGTAAAATAGTAAAAAATTGTGATGCAATATTATTATAAAACTTTTTTTTCGGAGACTTAAATGCATTATGTATATTAAATGTATAGATATATGTATTTATTTTCATGCAAACTAATGCAAACACACAATGCACAGCTCCCATGCACAGACATTGGAACGTATTTAAATTAAGTAATTTTAAAATTAAATCTTCAAGAGGTAAAACAGTTCCGTTCAGTGCAATGAAAGACTCATTCTCGTGTTGCATTGAATATTATTTTATGAATGTACTTATGTAATATATAATAATAATATAATAAAGCACGAATTGGATCCGAGCTTAGCAGATGTTGAAATACCCTACACCAAGCTCTTACATGACCTATATTGATTGATACACCTACACTAAGTATCTAATATGATAGCATAATAACACTACATTATTAAACGTCATTAAAAAATCTTAGACATTATTAAAAGAACACATTGTGTATATTTGTCTATGACATACATCACTGACACGGACAGACATATCACTTCTTACTTCGTCTTATAATAACTGTTGACTAGATATGTACATTTCTCATCATGTTCGATTATTATGATTATTTTAATAAACATTTCAACAATCCATTCTAATGCAAATATTAAAAACCAGCATATTTAAAAAATAAACATGCAAAAAGTGTTAATGCAATCAATCTAAAAAAATGTTTTAATACGTCCATTAAGGTCATAACAAAAAATATGCATCCATCTAAATTAACTCTAAAAAATATTTACTTGGAACGTTTTTATTTTCAAACTCTAAAGAAGGCATGCCTATCTGTCTGACTGAAATGTATTTATTCTATCTTTAAGTCTGTAGACCGAAAATGACTTAAAGAATCCACATCTAGAGCACCAAATTGGTCATGAGGAACATGGATCTAGAATTTTTTAATTTATCAGCATAAATTAAACTATTCTTGTTCTTAAAAAAAAGTACGATATACTCTTGTCTAGCCAATATGGAATTAACAATAACAATATGGAATTTGATTTAAAAACATAAATGGCATTCATGAGCAAAATCTATAAATTATTATAATTAAATGTTTAAATTATCGTTCAAACTATTAAAATAAATCTGCAAACCCATTCTTTTGTTTTCGCATTCTGCATAAATACATAGTTAAAATTTCACAACACGTACATGCAATATTCAATATTGTCAATGTGTCTCCGCATTCCGCAGGCATTCTTTCATTTATTATTATGCAAGTAGTTCATATTTTACATTATGTACATGCAATATTTTATTCGTGATTCGTCTATAATGCATACTGAACATGCTTTATACATTTATCATTGAATATTCAATTTTAACTACTATATAACATACATAGTTCCCGCACATTTATTTGATGCTTACTCTTCAGCGCGTACACTAAACATCAACGCTACGTCATATATGTTTAACTTTAGAGTTTCACTTGAAATTTAAATGCATTGTCCAATTGAGGAAATCAAAAATTAAAATCAAACTGATTGTTTTTTTTTTGGTCATTCCAATTATTATTAGCTATAACATATGAAAGTATATGCCTTTTTACTGATTTGTGATTACATATTGACGTACAAGTGATGTAGCATAACCAAAATTGTTTGTTCAAATGATTCTGAATTAATAAAGATATATTTTTAGCACCTTAAAACCATCATAAGTCCAACTTCCTAATTTTAAGATACACGTCTGAACATCATAAGGAAAATATTCAACATCGATTGAACAAGACGATTTATAGACGGCAGGTGGTTGCCAAATCACCAATCCATTACTATAGACTATTGCTTTTGTCATAAGTGTCACTTCATAATGACCATCAGCACTGAAAAAAATATATTTTGAACACAACTCCTGTTACCAATCAATTGTTTTTTGTTTATGTTATACTGCCTTGAAATAGTATTAATAGTATTATTTGTATGTTTAAGTGTAGAGTAAGTATACTTAAAATATACCTTATACAACATTTTTTCGATCAACAATTTCTTAACAATTATACATTTCTTAATCTAGAGTGTCATATGTTAATTATTTCATTTATAGCATTAATAGATATAAGGTTTCATTTGTAAAGCCACAAAATAAAATATTTTCAACATTTTCATTTCGATGTGAAAACGAATCCCTTTAACAGTCTCCTTTTTTAAGACCCAAGCCTAATTGACCAAATATGTTATAACAATACAACGATTCTTATTTGGATATTGAATTGCTAATATTGTTGACTGTAATCATTTTGACCTAAGAAATAAATGTAATCATGATATACCTTAATCTTTGTCAATCAGTGCATATTTGCTGTGATGGAAAATTATACTACAATATATCAACTAAAAAGTACACAACTATTTTTTTTTAATTGCGCGTTGAAAAATGGTATTTCTGAAGTATTTGTGTGTATAAAGTATGCCTAAAATTTATGTATTTTCTTTACACTTGTCTCAAGAAACAAATTATTAAAGCGTCCATATGCATACAAAATTAAAATTACAAATTCAAGTCTACTTTAAAATAATTGTAATTTAATTTTGGTAAAAAATAGTTTAATTTGCTAGAATGTTTATGAATGGATAATAAAATAGTTATATACATGTTTAAATTAAACTCAATTGATTTTTTTGTACCTTAAGGTATGCGTGGTGACTATGAGTTGTACAAAAATAACAATGTTTCATGATTTTCATATACACAATTTGGAAATTTAAACAGTTCTCTTTAAGGATGACGACTGAAGCATTAATCAAATTAAATATATAATATGTAATCTGAGCTATAAATAATTTGTATGACAGTAATAATGTATCAAAAATGCACCCTTGAATAACACAGTTATTTATTGAAATAGACATAAGTAAAATCAAATAACTTAAACTAATTAACAACTAAACACTATTATAATACAAAGGTAAATAATTATTAATTTTGTTTGTAATTGTAATGAGTTTTCTTGCTTTTCTAATTACGTTTTTGTTTGTCAATGACATAGGAATTAGAAAACAAAACGCTCAGGGGGTTCCCTAAATGTGTACAATCAGTGCGAATCGCAAACCGTGTTATTTAAGGGGTAATTGTGCTGTTTTTATTAATTAATAAATTATAATATGCTATTTAATATTGTTTGTTGTTGGTTTTTAATAACTTTAATCTGTGTGTATATGAAACACAAACAAATAGTATGTATACAATATGTTACACATGACGTTTTGGTGGGGGAAATCAAATAATAAGGATATTTTTATTTAATCGTGCGAGAGTTTAAGAAACCTACCTTAAACCCGTCATAAGTCCAACTGCCAAATTTAAGAACACATGTTTGTTCATCAAATGGGAAATATTCTACATCTATCTCACAGGATGATTTGTATATAGCTGGTGGTTTCCATTCAACTAATCCTTCAGAGTAAATTGTAGCTTTTGTTGCAAGAGTCACTTCGAAGTTACCATCGGCACTACACAATATCATTATTGTTTTCAATAGTTTTCGTATAAATATAATACAATGCATTGTTCTTTGTTGTGGACATGTTTAAAATATATTTGGCAATGCACTTTTTATCATTGAGGAGAAATAATCTAACTTACGATCTTATGAATACAATTACTGAGTGTGAGATAGTTGTATTTAGGCTAAAAGATTAGTTACATACTTTCCTGATTAACCATATCGTTACTATGATAATGTAATAACAGATTCTGTTTTATTACATACTAGGATTTGGCGATTCAATTTCAACTGTCTTCTTTTTCTTATTTAAAAAAAAGAAAATATTTGTTCTTTTAGTGCTAATAGTCCAATCTTCCATGAAAGTCAAAATATGGATATGATAACAACAAAATATTGTAGTTTTCTAAAAAAAATTATAAATTTCTTAACTCTTTTCTTATTATCTCCTAAATGTATTTGGTAAAATGAAGTAATGGCCTTAATGAGAACCGTAGTCAGGGCTTAGAATATTTGGAAAACGTTGTTGAACGGCTTTGACCCGTTTATAAAATTATCCGCGTTATATTAATTGTTCATTATTTTAGGGAGTTGTTTAAAATATACAAACATTATTCGCATAAATTAATGTTACTTACTTATTATAAAGAACAATGTCCGGTCTCCAAATATGATCCGAAGGAACATGCAACATATGAACTCCTCCATACTCTTTTGGCTCCCATCTTAACTTGTAGTCGTACCATGACTAAAACGATACACATTTTAGTATTAATTCAAATTAAATAGAATTATTAATTAAATATGTGCATAAATGCAGCTACAAAGATCTATGAAAATAAAATTCTTGGTAGATGTTACTTACCTGTTCCACCCAAAGATTTGTGGTCATTATCTGGTTTTTAAGATTCTAAAATATACAGATTGATTAGTCAACATGCCAACGAAAAAACTTAAGAACAAAGAGAATGAGCAGCATTTGGATTTACTTACTACATCTATAAGTTGAGAAAGCTTCAGTTTAATGCAAACTTTGAGGACATCTGTCGTGTTGACAACCGGCCGGACTAATTTGTTATAGTTGCTAAGAAGATCATCATAAAGACGCTTAGCATCAGGATTGCCTGCAACAGCTCCATGGACCATAAGAGCTGATAGTATCCATGCTCGTATGCTTTCTTGAGTTGTTAGCTTCATAGCAAATGCTCGTATAAAATGGATTGCAAATTGCATGGGGACCTTAACGTTCTTTTTTAGTATTTTGTTTTATAAAATTTGTTGTTTATTTGTTATATGGATTCATTTTTATTTACCTATGTATAAAATATAATTTTATGAATATACATACGTAAGCAAGTAAAAGTTTTTCAAATAACTGTTTGTTATTTTAGCTTTATAAAATGTTTTATTTGTTCTTCCCAAAAACTGAAATTCAACCCATTGAAATAAAAATTTTTATAATTCTTTGTAATTAAAAAATGAACAAAAAGTAAACATTTCTATTTTATTTTATATTTAAACACTTATAAACATCATCATTTATTCAATGTACCACCGCGGAGTTTATTTAATTCTCGTATTACGTCATTAGGAGAATAACATGATGAAATTTTAATTACATGGTTCTATCAATTTTAAGTAAGGAGCCTTGGTGACCACATCTATCGTATACTGGAAATTTATAATACAGCTAACTGAAATGTAATTACCACAGTGTTGACCTAATAACTGAAACTCTGAACTTATGAACTCTGCAAAGCTGTGCATGAATGTTTTGGTTGAGTAATTCTCGTTGACATGTTTACATCGATACACATTTGTATACATATAAAGATGTTATACATTTTTTGTAGCCATACATATATATTTATATATATATTTAGAATTAGTTTGAAGTATTTTGTAAATATTTTGTAAATAGTTTCAAAACTGTATATGAACAATACTTACATATGTATCTGTACCTACATACATACATAACAACAATAATACACAAAGCAGAGGGCAAAGGAGAGGGTGTTATCCCATCAAAAAAGGCGTTGATTGGGCGTATCTTACCAAACAAAATTTTGTCTGAAGATTTTCGATATAAACTCTCTTTAAAACATCTATAATGAACGCTTTTCTTTAAAATATACTTAAGGAAGTGCTATATTTCAGTACAATTTTTTATTGTAATTTTATGAAACACTCACTATTTTATTAGAAAAATGAACATTTATTTCTTAGGCATATCGTGTTGTGGATGTCAACTTACATTTTAGTAAAAGGTTGAAATGCCACACATTTTTCAGTTAGTAAAACACCAAAAAATATTTTTATTAACACTATTAACATAGGGGTATACAAATAAACCACGCTGATTAATACATTTCAGAAAACGGAATGTCATTGGTAATAAGAAATTGCTCTGCGTTTTTATATCTGTGCAAGACTGAATGAGAAGTCTCATTAAAGCCAAGAAACAACCCCTAAATCAGCTGTTTGAGTTTTAGTGATGACAAATATTCACCGTCATGTAATTCGCATTTATCTATAACTTCTAACAATATAAAAAAAATAATATAAACTTTTTTATTGTGCAAAATTTACATTTCTAAATAAGTTTAATCATGAATTAAAAGATTATTCGAATTTGGTTGCATGGTATTTGTAATAACAAAGTTTTTTAAACTTTATACAAACAAAGTTTGAAAAACCTGCAGCCAAATCATTTAGATATTAACTTCATTATCCACTTAGTACAGTTAATTACATATATTAGTTATATATGAATATGTATTCCATAAAGTATCGATACCATACACTTTAGGAGCCCAAAACAATATACAGTTTGCAATATGGGAATAAACAATTTAATTAACTTTTACACAACTTGAATAAACCTTATAACTACATTTCTTACTTGAGTTCATAAACAAATGCTGCTTCCAGCTGAGCAACGTACTCATCATCATCAGTGTTCTTTAATTCGGTAGTTTTACTCGCAACATGATTGCTGCTTTCCTTTGAATCGGCTGTGCATCCTTTTAAAGACTTTACATCTTTATTTATATTAGGTTTATTAATCACTACTTGATTGTCATCTTTTACAGCAATAGGCAACTTAGTTGGTTTAGTCAGGAGTTCTTCATTATAATCAATTTTTGAAATTGGCGACTTTTCAGTTTTCTTGAGTCTTTTAAAAAGTGTATTCTCTACTATTGGTATGGGATTTGAAACTTCAACACTTGCCCTCATCGTGGGGGCAGACATTTCAACGTCTTCAGTTATTTCAGCGTTTGTCCTGAATTCTATATGATCGACGCTTGTTTCATTGCGTTCAATTTGTTGCGATTCTGCAACTAACGATGTACTTTCAATAATTTGAGGCACCCTTTCGAAAATTAAACCCTCTTTTTGAGGATGTATTGTTCTTTCAAATGATTCGATCATAATTCGTAAATTCGTACTTATTTCAAAGCATGGATCGTGTTTACAAGACTCTTCCAAAATGTACAGAATTATTTCAGTAGGTGGATGGTAGGGAAAGTTTCTTGTAGATATAAATACAAATAAAGTTTTATACAGTTCCAAGCGACAATTCCAGTCGTTGTATGGATTTTGAAACACTTTCTGTTTCTGCAACATTTCAACTCCAATTTCCAAAATTGTGTTAAAGATATCCTGTAAAATATAATGCGAAGTCTCATGTGTATTTTTAAAGGTTCATAATGAAAAACTTTATTTTTCTTACCTTTACAAGAGAGTTTTGGATCAAATACCCAACTGATGCTAAAAGAGCCTGCAGACAACGGAAAGCTTGCGTACATACAGAGCTTTTACTATTATTAATCAACACATCTTTCCTTCCGACGGTTAATTCCTTGGCTTTACCCAGTGACTATAATGCAAATAATTTGTAATAAAAACATTTTAAAAATGTTGGCAATTTTACCATTAAATATATATCCGTACGAGGAATAAGTACATCCACAAATATATTTTTAACAAGAGTTTCCACAATAAAGCCATTTCCGATCCCTTCACCAAAGGTAGAAATCCACAATGTCGTCACTTTATACAGTTTACTCCTTAAATTACTGAAAATTAAAGAACATAATTTTATTTTGAAATTATAAACGAATTCAAAAGAGAGAGATACTTACTTGAAGTCAACAGAAGATCCGTCGCGTGTTAATCTTTTGGTTATTTTAAAAGTTTCAATAAGAAGATCCGATATGAATCGAAAATGCATTCTAAGATGCGTGCTACATCTACATAAACGTTAAAGAATACAAGTAAAAAAGACTTTAGTTAATCAAATACACAAATTTAAACATTACAAAAAATGCTATCAATTAATATTACTTACATATCAATTACTACTTCTAGTAGGTCCAATAATTTGCTATGTATGTGGGGTAAAAAGTGCCCAAAGCACAAATCATCATTAGTTAAACTCAGCCCACGTTGAATAAGATTTAAACTTTTTTTGGGTTCAATTTGTTTTGCAGAAGGATACGGGTGGCTTTAAAAAATATAATAAATTAGTTACAAGAATATATGTAAATGTATAATCAAAATTTACTTACTTTAAGGCAATTTGAAGGTAATTAACCAGATTGCAAAAACGTTGCGAAACTTGTGTTGCCCTTACAACTGGATCTCCCTCTAAAGTTAGCGCAAAGCATTTAAATTTGTTGTTTTCAAGAATGTCATTGGAAATATCTTCATACGTTGGGTACGCCTCATTTAAAAGGCTGTTAAGGTTACTTATTAGAGCAATTTGGTATTCATGCCATTGAGTTTTTTCATTAAAACCTCCAACGTTGTTGGCATTATCCCGTACTTGTTGTAACTGTAACCAACAACAGCCACTTTGATAGACAACATCTTGATCCCTACTGTCCAATAACGTAATTAAGTAATTTATAACCAAAGGCTTTCCGGATTTACTGGGCCCAGGATAGTACTTCAAGCATTGTGCCAATGCTTTTAGGATTGCAACTGTACAGCGCGTGTTTTTTTGTTTTCCTGAAAGTGACTCATACAACTTCAGTAGATAGGTGGCTCCAAACCATTTGGATGCATCTGGGATAGCTTGAATCTTTGTGACAAGTAGTCCTGCAACATATTTACAGTTATTTATAATAGGCCATTGAAATATAAATAAATAGTAACATACCCAGAGCCTCAAAAATAAGTTCGCCATATAAACCTATTTCTGTTGTATTACAAGATCTTATAATAATAGTTATCCAAAAGTTGGCCCGTTCTTCAATTACTTTTTGTGTGCAATGGTTACAATATTCTATAAGAAAACGTAAACCAATTGCTCGATTTTTAGCTTCAGAAAGCAAAGAGTTTATCGTTCGCACTTGGGATGTTACATCGTTCTGCAGACAAATACATGTCATTGTTTACTTATGATTTACAAATGTATGATAAGTACACTTACAGTTCCCTGGAAGCTTAGATCCTCAACATTGAAATATACATTTTGGTGATCTTTGTTTGCTTGGGAAATAACTTGAACAATATTCCAAACGCTAGACATTCTTAACCAGCATGTATTTTAAACATGTGTCTATTGTATCAATCGATCGACCACGAAATGTAATTAATCGACTATCGGGTTATATTTTCTATCGATTAGATATATTACTCTCCAAGTTTCTATGTCAAATTCAAATTTGAAAAATATTTACAAAACGTCAATTATATTAACTACATATTAACCTGTCTTTTTTATTTCATATTTATTTATTTTATACTCCATTTCAAGACTATCGCAATTAGTTTTACGTGTTTTATTAGCATACTGGACAGTGATGTGATGAATAGGGTGACCATAAGCATTTTTCAGATTTTGGTAATTTTTAGTGTTTTAATATTATTGACTCGTGACATCTGTCAGCTGACATTTTCCTTTGGGCTTGGATAAAACCATTTTAAGTATCAAGAGTTATTATAAACGCTAAGAATTCAAAATGGCTTTACATTCAGCAATCAAAGGAAAATTAATTTCCGTCATTGGCGATGAGGTAAGTAATATTATAATTAAATTTTCCTACCCTTTTATACAAATAATTTGTAACGGGTTTGATCCAACTATAAATAGCTAAATATGCATACATTTATGTGAATAGAATTGTGCTGTTCGTTTTCTACATGGAATATGTAATGATTTGTGCATATGGATATATTACAATTGCAAATAGTTTCTTTTCAAAATTCATGAATTTGCTATCATAACATACTGACAAGTGTGTGTGGTATAAGGGGTATATCTAAAATTGTAGGTGTCGTTACTTGGTTTTAAGAAAGTACGCAGCTGACAGCTTATTTACTTTTTTACTAGTCAAAAATTTAAGATGAGGTGATTGAAATTTTTTTAACGGTGTACTTAATTACTTAACTAGATACGGAAACAATTTTAAAACATAATGATTTGTTTTAGGATACCTGTGTGGGATTCCTTCTTGGCGGTGTTGGTGAAATAAACAAAAATCGTCATCCAAACTTTATGGTTGTGGACAAAAGTAAGTTGAACTCTTTGCATTGAAGTTTGATTTGATATTAAAATTATTTGAATAACTGACTGATTTATAAATTAACAATATTTAGACACGGCTGTCAGCGAAATTGAGGACTGTTTCAAGAGATTCCTGAAACGCGACGACATTGATATAATCTTGATTAACCAAACATATGCTGAACTTATTCGCCATGTTATCGACGCCCATACTTCGCCAGTGCCAGCTGTACTGGAAATTCCGTCCAAGGATCATCCGTACGATGCCAGCAAGGATTCTATTTTGAGAAGAGCACGAGTAAGCTAACAGTTAAAACAATCAGTTCAATTCAAGTTGCTAATAAACATTCTTTACAGGGCATGTTTAATCCGGAAGATTTGGTGCGTTGATCCTTAAACTTGTTTTGTTTGGAAATTCGACAGTGTTCGTCAATGCAAACAAATATATATCATGTTAATTTATGTTGTATTCATTCCAATTTAAATACTAAATAGCTTGATTGATTATATCCTAGCTCCACCACGTTTCTTTGTTTTATTAAAATGTTTACAAAAAATAATAAAAATAATAATTGTGACATGTTAAAATTATTTTGCAAATGTTTTAATATCCTTTGGGATGTCACATTTTCCGTTGCTTTAAACAGTAACTAATGCAGAATTCTGCTCATTACTTGACCCCATACATACATATATAAAATTGACAGCACTGTTTTTTTAAGAGCTTTCATGGGAATAATCAGTTGAAAAAATTATTGAAGTTATTATATATTTACATATATATACATATATAACAAGCATAGGATCAATCAGAGAATAAAGAAAAAAATTCCAAGTTTATAGGATCTTCGGCATGCAAAAAGTATATTGGACAGTGATAACTCCCGAGTGGATGGCAGACATTCCTTCAGATCAAACGTTATGCAGACTTCACCTAGGCAGGGGTGTTATGCTGATAGTGAATATATTTAATATAATCTTTCAGTGTATTGTTTTTCAAATTCGTGTTATGCTGCTTACAACTACAACGAAAAGTTTTCTTGTGAGTTTTGCCACTGCTGAATACTCTGTAGAGATTGGCATGCGGTGGTTTTTTCGCACCGCAAACACCGTTCGCATAACTCAATTAATATGGTAGTCTAAAGCTATTTATTATTATTTCCTAAAACTATATCTGCGTGTGTAACATACTTATATATCTAATATAATAAAATTGTATAATATATTTATTAAGTTAATTTATAAACTCGCTGTTTCTCCCATTTTAAACGCAAAACAACCTGTATTATCTTTTTTTAAATTGAATAAAAATTCATATCATATATCGGAATAATGTTCATCACTTTTGTGGTTATGTCAAAAATTGTTTCATTCCAGTTGTTCCGTTTTCTTGAATTTTTGAAGTTTTTAACTAATTTAAAATTAAATACCCATACATGCATCAATTATTTGAACTCCACGTTATTTGAATTGTAGCTCTTTATTGATGACTTAACATTCATCATTTGCAGCTGTAAAAGTCCCCATAGAAAATCAAGAACACCGTGTAAACCCAAGCAACTCTGTTCGGAAGTTCATTTCAACTAGTTCAGTGAACTAATAAATTAATACGATTTACCGACGAAAATAAAGAAATTTTCACGTCATCCACGCTGTCTGATATAAAAATGTAAGTATTTTGTTAAAGTGCTAAATCCAAGTCTGTTTGTTTTTTGTTAGTGCAGAAACAAAATAATGTGTTCCAATATTGAATGATTTGTTCATTTTCAATAGAAATGGCATTTCACGCGGAAAAACCTATCGAATACCAATTTTTATTTTAAATCCATAGTGCATTCTTGAATAATATAATTTTGTGATAGTAACGTGGGTATGAAAATGAAATGCGAATAGTTAATTTATGAGAGTAATCGAATTGGCTTATTTTTGTTTCATATTTGGACAGTACACGCCACTAAGTGCACGGCATGTACATACAATGTATGTAAATGTGTGCATTTATACATGTATGTAGCATATCTATATGTATCTGTATGAAGGTGTATAAGATTATCGGTATATACATATCTACATATAAATATATGTACACAAGTATGTTAATGAAAATATGAAATTGTGATTTACTTAATTATTTTCTAATTCATGTGGCTATGGGAGCTGCAAATATATTTTGAGCTTGTCATATATAAAAAAGAGCTATGCATACAGCCGACATTAAAATTATTTTCTTTTATATTACATAAATTAGACCAACATTGGAAGTAACGTGCTCGCCGTCCATCGCAATTTTGCTCTGTGTTGCAAATTTTGTCGACTGCCGCTAATAGCATTTCGAACGAGCTGCAGAAATCGAAACTTGATCGACAAACAATCATTTATTGCTAATACCTTAAGGTCCCAAAAGGGAGGACCGACGACGAAGTGTAGAAATCAAAATTTGACTCAAAGGCAACCTGTTCAGCTCGGGTATGTAATTGTAAAATGTCATATTTTTCGTAATTTAAAATACGCATTTATAATGTTAAATATAACCGATAATTTTCTAAAATCTAACTAGTTTTCAATTTTAATTTTAGCCAGTTTTATAACATTGATCTTGCTGTGTGGACACATCCCGTCACATCAACAACTGAGGAATCAACTGAAGAACTTCAATCAAAAGAAATTTCGCCAGAGGAACAGGAAGTGGAGAAAAATCCTCAGGAGATGACATTACCGAGTGCCGCTCGCGTTTACACAGATGTGAACGCTCACAAGCCAGACGAATATTGGGATTATGAAAATTATGTAGTCGACTGGGGAAATCAAGACGATTATCAATTGGTACGCAAGCTGGGGCGTGGCAAGTACTCCGAGGTATTTGAGGCTATCAATATAACAACAACCGAGAAATGTGTCGTTAAAATACTGAAGCCCGTCAAGAAAAAGAAGATTAAGCGTGAAATCAAGATTTTGGAAAATTTGCGTGGGGGCACCAACATCATAACGCTCCTAGCCGTCGTCAAAGACCCAGTGTCCCGTACGCCAGCACTGATTTTTGAACACGTCAATAACACAGATTTCAAACAACTATACCAAACATTAACAGACTATGAGATTCGCTACTATCTGTTCGAGTTATTAAAGGCACTCGATTATTGCCATAGCATGGGAATAATGCATCGTGATGTTAAGCCACATAACGTGATGATTGATCACGAAAACCGCAAGTTGCGACTTATCGATTGGGGTCTTGCCGAATTTTACCATCCGGGTCAAGAGTATAATGTGCGAGTTGCTTCCCGCTACTTCAAAGGTCCCGAACTACTGGTCGATTATCAAATGTACGACTATTCATTGGACATGTGGTCGCTGGGATGCATGCTTGCGTCTATGATATTCCGTAAGGAGCCATTTTTCCATGGCCACGACAATTACGATCAATTAGTTCGAATTGCTAAGGTGCTGGGCACCGAAGAACTATATGGCTACTTGGATAAATACAATATCGATTTGGATCCGCGATTTCATGATATTTTACAGCGTCATTCTCGCAAACGCTGGGAGCGATTCGTTCATTCTGATAACCAACATCTGGTTTCACCTGAAGCATTGGACTTTCTCGATAAACTATTGCGTTACGATCATGTTGATCGTCTCACTGCACGCGAAGCTATGGCGCATCCATATTTTTTGCCAATTGTCAACGGACAGGTGAATCCTAACAGCCAGCAATAAACAAAGATTCACATTGTAAAGTTAACAGAAATATATGTCAAAAACCTAAAAAAAAAAACAAAAAACAAAACAGCACTATTAAGTTAAAAAAAACAAGAGGAAAACTTTGTGCTAAAGCTTAAAAATAAGGTCAGATTCAGTAAAATGCAATGACTTATAGTTCGGAATCATTATTTAATGGACATACATGTATACTGATTTCCCACATACACCACCACACACAAATTAGAGAAATAGTAATGTTATATTGAATGAAAAAATTACTCTGAAATCATATAAACTGACGGTGATTATTACAACTATTAATTTCCATATACACAGGCAAACAAATATTTTAAAACATTTATGATTACATATTCATACATGCACACATGCTTAAAACAGAAATACAAGCTACATTATAATAAACATATATATATATATAACGAAAATTATACATATAATCCAATAAATCTCCATTTCTTAAAAAGCGTTCAATCTGATAGATTAGCAATAACATCAACATCTTCATCTTAAAAGCAACAGCGCAATGTCCAGTACATTATTAAAAAACCTAATCCGTTGATTGAAATTCTTTATTTTTAGCCTGCTTTAATAAAACACCTATCAAAAAATCCACTAAATATAAAACCAATTGTCGTACGTGACAAGCCAAGCATATAACTTTGATTATAAAACTTTTATTTCCATTACAAAAGTCTGTTTTATCAGTTAAACATACATATAAAGATTAAAACGTTACGTTTAATAATGCAGTAAATGGAAAATATTTATAGAAAGTATAAAATACTTTAAACAAAAACTGCAATGCAATCGTAAATGACATTGGAGAACAAAATTAAAATTTCTAAAAAATAACAATGTTATGTTTTACTTTGAGGTTTGTCTTTTCATTCATAATTCTCATTAGATACATGATAAATGCTTAAGTCCAGAATATTTAACCACGTCGATACCGCGGATACACTAAGGGCTGATCCATAATCTTGCCATGTTCATATCATGGCATACCTATGCTGTATGGCAACTTAATGGTCTTTTATTGGCCTTTTATTGAAAACATCTTGTTTCTAACATATGGTTTATCGATTGATGATTGTTATCCAATATGCAGAAGGGTATACATTTACAGAAAGGTTTTTTAATTATAGCCTCGCTTTCATTTTTCAAATATATTTATTGGTAAAATCAAGTGTCGTTATAGTACATTATAAAATCAGGTGCCGCATTAACTTATATACTCAATTAAGAGCAGTTACTCTAAAATTATAAATAATTTTTTATGATAGATAAAAGAGCGAATATGTAGCTGTATTTAACATTAAACATTTAAGAGCAGTTAAAGTCTTCAAACAACTTTGCTTTAGCTAAAACCATGCCAGCGTTTTCAATCCGAAGACGACTTATTGACGATCGACATTGATCATCATCTAAATCAACAATCATTTTTCTATGTGATCCTAGAGGTTTTATAAAATTTGTATTTGATAATGGCTGACGTTTTGAGCTACATTGCTGTTCTCTTTTTCTATAAAGCGGAGTTGGGTTATTTTCGAAATATTTTTTTGCTGAAACCCACTGAGGATGTGAATCAATCTCATCTTTTATATAACCGAACGGTTTTGGAGTTTTTAATTCTGGAAAATAATTTACAGACTCTTGAGGTTCTGCATTGCATAGAGGTGTGTTTTTTTCAATATCTTGATCGTTTTCTTGTGTTACATGCAAAACTTGTTTCTTTTCTGTATGCTGTAAAAAGTCTTTGTTGAAACTTCTCCTTTTTTTGGGAATTATATTAACTAGTCTGGAATTCGGAGATGTTGTTAAATGTGGAACATGTGTCTCTATAGAATCTACTCGATCTGTTTCTGGAATATGTGTCCCTACAGAATCTACCCGGTTTGTTTCTGGAATATGTGTTTCTACAGATTCTGCTCGATCTGTTTCTGGAATATGTGTTTCTAGAGATTCTACTCGATCTGTTAGAGCATCATAGCTGTTGGTAGCAGATAAGCAATTTTTTTCAAAGCTAATGGGTTCTTTTGCATCTCCTACTAAGCTATTGCCATCCTCATTTACCATATTTGCTATAGAAATACTACGATTTTGTAATATTTGCTCTTTCTTTTTATACTTTGCCCACCCAGTAGATACAAGACTCCATCTTCGTTCTCTGGTAGATGTAGGATTACGATGATTATTAGTATCAACAATCCTTTTTGTCTCTCGAGCGCCATACAAGTTATTGACTGTGTTCTTACTATCACTAAAAGAATACCAAAAATATATTGTTACATTAAAAAAGAACTTAGTGAGACATAAAATATGCATATACTGACCTTTTCTTAGTACAAAATGTGTTGATCGGCTCTGCAAACTTGCGAGTCTTCACAGTCGTCTTGGACCGATAATTGGAGTGTTCTGGCAAGATTTTTCTATGGTTTTGTGGAGTTTTTAAAATGTTTTGATACTCATTTTCATTACAATCGAGACGCTCCGTGCTAATATTAGATAATCCAATTTTAGTTTTAATGGCACTGAAAATATCTACAAATATTTATTATGAAACGAATTCATTTATATCGATTGTATTTAAAACTTACGACTTCTGCGATTTTTACTGATAATGGCAGATCCCTGTCCATGTTCAATAGTGTTTGATACACTCCGTGTCTCAATAGAACTTGATGATACGCTCCTTTGTGAATACAAGAGTTTCTCTCGAATATTTGCAGGTATTGTTCCAATTATGCTGGCATTTTGAATAAGTAACTCGACTATTTTAATGTGGTTCTTAAACCGTATGCTGTTTATGTCACGGTACGGCATAACGCTTGGAGCAATTACAATTGCTAGATTTTCAGCAGACATTTTATTGTATTTAGCTTGCCTAGTTATGGTGTTTAGGAACTGCAGAAAGTATGCCAAAGTGTGAACATTTAACTGGGGCGTTAATAAACATGCCAACTGTATGCAGCGAATTCGGATGGATTCTACTGCAAGCAAACATCTAACAAGGGTATCGTGAATATATGAAGGAATCAGCGGTTCGGGCAACTCTCGAAAAAAATAACTTAAAATATTTGCTACATCGATTGCGCGGTGAGTTTTTCCCAAAGGTTGACCATCTTCAAGGCATTTCTAAACAAAAATATATATACTTATTTCACAAACATACTCAATTTAATCTACCACTTACTCGAATCTCACGCTGTTTTGCCACAGAGCCCGCTTTCCGAAACAAGCCCTCTGTTTCACATTGTTCAAGAATGTAGCTGCATGCCTCTGCAACAAATTGCGGCACCTGAACCAAAGTTCCATCCGACAGAAATGCGTCTGTCAATTTTAAATAATGCAAATCCTGGCAGAACAACCGCTGGCCAAGTGAGCTCTTCATAGTTGTACAGAGTTACTATTAGTTAAATGTTTACATTTAGTTGGTATTGTATGAGCATACCTTAATGATTTTAGCTTTTTTTTCTTTATGTTTTATTCCCATCTCTTTTAAGTCATTTATAACTAAAGCAGAAAGTAAGTTTGAAGCAGACATTTCGTCAAACACTTTCAAATTTCAATTTTACATTCCAACTTTAGCAGAAACTATTATTTTAAACACCATGAATGATTGGGATTGCGCCGTTTGCTATCGATAACTTTTAGTTGTGTTGAAGTCAAGATAGCAACGATCAGTTGATGTCGATAACAATTAAATTATTGACAAACAAGATGAACTACTAAAAATAATGTCCTGCAGATATTGGAACAAATGTATATATGACTATTATAAATTTGTTTAAGAAACCCAAATATATAAAAATTACATAGTTTATTTGGGAATTCTCTGAAACGCTAACAGCTGACATAATATAATAAAATGTATTTCCATACTTGTAAGATCAAACATAAAATAATAAATTGTATTTTCAGAGAAGCATCGTTTATAAATAATAACCAAACAATATAACGAAATTTTAACGATTTAAGAGTGAAATATGTTAGTTTGAAGTCAAAGATAATATTTAATAATATTTCATAAGAAATGAATTTTAAATTTGAATCATTTCCATCGTTCCATAAGTAAAAAGTGGTTAAGCTGTATTATTACAATCGATTATTTAAATACTATAAAGTATCGATAACACTATTCGGAACGAAGCATCGGGGCTTGTTCATATCTATATTAGGCGTCGTCTTTATAATCGGGAAAGTGTATTGGTTGATTGATTGTTAAAAAAGAATTTGTTTTAAGATGGGTACTCTTTCGGATTTTGGCCAAATAGCATTGAAATGGGATCCAAAAAATTTAGAAATCCGCACGATGTCAGTAGAAAAAACATTGGAGCCTTTGGTACTGCAAGTGACAACTTTGGTAAACACCAAAGGTCCAAGCAAAAAGAAAAAAGGTAAAATAGATTGATTTTGAAAAACACTTTTTATGTGTTTTCATGTATTGCAAATTATAAAAGGAATCAATACTTTGGTTGTATATCAAAGTTTTAATGAACATATAAAAAAGAAGAAAAAAAAAGTATATCAAAGCTTGCCTTGGTAGAAAAATGTATACATACTTACAAATTACATAGATGTAAGTACAATGATGGCAGTGAGTGCATTTCATTCATACATATACACATATGAGCGCACTTGTATTTGTATTTGAGTATCTGTACATGACGTAGAAAATCAGTTACAATTACTTTCTCGACTGTAGGATACATTGTATGCTATTCTTCATGGTAAAGAGAAGTAAAAAATTAGTTTTGATTCAAATAATTTTTGTACACAAGACTTGTTTAAATTTGCGCAAATGTATCTCAGAGATAGCAATAATCGAAGAGACCCACGAAGTATACTGTTTGATTTTGTCATGCCTGTCAATAGACTTGTATACAAAAGAAAAAAACAATACTAATGTGTTTTGTACAAACAAAAGACACGAAAATACAACCGTCGTCTACATTTTGAGCACACTCTTTATAGATTTGTGAATACGTATAAGATCGCAGAGTATACAAAAAGAAAAAATATAAACAAACAATATTGCAAACCTTCGTTAATCAGTTAAGAAATAAATTTGTTTCTCCTCATTATATTGCCTAAAATTGATTCTTTAAAGGAAAGTCCAAGCGTGCCAGTGCACTAGTTGCAGCTGTAGAAAAAGCAACAGAAAATTTTATTCAAAAAGGAGAGCAAATTGCATATGAAAATCCAGACATTACCCAAGAGATGCTGTCTGCCGTTGATGAAGTAAAGAAAACTGGAGACTCAATGAGTATTGCAGCTAGAGAATTTTCCGAGGATCCATGTAGTTCATTGAAACGAGGAAACATGGTGCGAGCAGCCAGAAATCTACTCTCGGCTGTAACGCGCCTACTCATTTTAGCTGACATGGTAGATGTACATTTATTGCTCAAGTCTCTTCACATTGTTGAAGGTGATTTGAATAAATTAAAAAATGCATCAAGCCAGGATGAGCTCATGAACAACATGCGGGTAAGAGCATAAAATTCTTTAATCCACAAACTACATTTTTAATTATATCGAAATTGAATTAATCATTAGCAATTTGGTCGCAATGCTGGAGAACTAATAAAGCAAGCAGCAAAACGGCAGCAAGAACTTAAGGATCCGCAACTGCGAGACGATTTGGCGGCTGCTCGTGCAATGCTAAAAAAACATTCCACAATGCTTTTGACTGCATCTAAAGTCTATGTGCGTCATCCAGAATTAGATTTGGCAAAAGTAAATCGAGATTTTATTCTAAAACAAGTGTGTGATGCCGTCAACACAATTAGTGATGTTGCCCAGGGCAAATCGTCACAGCCCACTGATGTTTACAGTGGTGCAGGAGAGCTTGCTGCAGCGTTAGATGACTTTGATGTAAGTACTTATACGATATGAATCATAAATGTTATTAAGTTGCTTACAAAAAACTTGTTTTAATTTACCAGGAAGGAATTGTTATTGATCCCATGACATACAGTGAAAAACGATCACGCCAGTTGCTAGAAGAACGTTTGGAAAGTATTATTAGCGCTGCTGCGCTAATGGCTGATGCCGACTGCACAAGAGACGAGCGCCGGGAGAGAATCGTTGCTGAATGCAATGCTGTCCGTCAAGCTTTACAAGATCTTTTATCTGAGTATATGTCAAACGTAAGTGAAGTTTTCATTAACTTTGTACAAAAAGAATTTCAAAATTATCTTCAATTACAGATGGGCCAAAAAGACAACAGCCCTGGTCTTGATCGTGCAATTGATCAAATGTGTCGCAAAACAAGAGATCTACGCCGACAGCTTCGAAAGGCGGTTGTTGATCATGTCTCCGATTCGTTTTTGGAAACAACTACTCCATTAATTGACCTTATCGAAGCGGCAAAGTCGGGAAATGAAAAAAGAGTACGAGAGAAGGCAGACATATTTACAAAACATGCTGAAAAGCTAGTTGAAGTTGCTAATCTGGTGTGTAGTATGTCAAACAATGAGGACGGCGTTAAGATGGTTCGGTATGCAGCCGCTCAAATCGAAAGCTTATGCCCTCAAGTAATAAATGCTGCATCCATACTTACGGTGAGGCCCAACTCGAAAGTTGCCCAAGAAAACATGGCTGCCTATCGCCAAGCATGGGAAGTTCAAGTACGAATATTAACTGAAGCTGTGGATGATATTACGACTATTGACGACTTCCTTGCTGTTTCCGAAAATCACATTCTTGAGGATGTCAACAAGTGTGTGATGGCTTTACAAGTTGGCGATGCCAAAGATCTGCGGGGGACTGCTGGATCTATTCAAGGACGATCGTCCCGTGTTTGTAATGTTGTTGAAGCTGAGATGGACAACTATGAACCATGCATTTATACAAAACGTGTATTAGAAGCGGTTAAAGTGCTTCGTGAGCAAGGTGGGATTCAGTTGAAGACATAAAAAAAAATTGTTTTTAAATTACTTTTTATATATTTTAGTTATGATCAAATTTGAGCAGCGAGTTGATGCAGCAGTAGATGCACTCTCTTCCAATACAAATAAAGATGTGGACGAAAATGATTTCATTGATGCATCCCGTTTGGTTTACGATGGTGTACGTGAAATTCGCCGTGCAGTATTAATGAACAGAGTTAGTATTCAAAATCTATTATATGTATAATCTATTATTATAATCTACATACTTCGATTACATTTGTTAAATTCATTCCTAATATGTTTATAACCATTTTAGAGCTCGGAGGACCTAGATACAGACACAGAATTTGAACCAGTCGAAGACCTAACATTGGAGACACGAAGTCGATGTAAGTTACTGTTATCATCAAGAAACAAACCCTATTTAAGTAGTTTATTTGATGTTGCTTATTTAATTGACATATACATTAAATTCACATTTTGTCTTTACAGCAAGTGCACATACTGGTGATCAGACTGTCGATGAATATCCGGATATTAGTGGTATATGTACAGCCAGGGTACGTAGCTTGTAATGCTATTATGTTTATATATATTATATTCAACTTTAATTACGTTTAAAATGTAGGAAGCAATGCGTAAAATGACAGAAGAGGATAAGCAGAAAATTGCCCAACAAGTTGAGCTCTTCCGACGTGAGAAACTTACTTTTGATTCAGAGGTTGCAAAATGGGACGATACTGGCAATGATATTATTTTCTTGGCCAAACACATGTGCATGATTATGATGGAGATGACGGATTTCACAAGGTAATTAGTTTAAACTTTTTATTCTAACGGTTTTCTAAAATTTCGTTCTTTTTATATAAATAATATAATTTTTTCAGAGGTCGCGGACCATTAAAAACAACAATGGATGTAATCAATGCCGCTAAGAAAATATCAGAAGCTGGAACTAAACTTGACAAGCTAACTCGGGAAATCGCTGAACAGTGTCCTGAAAGCAGCACTAAAAAGGATTTATTAGCATATTTACAACGAATTGCGCTCTACTGTCACCAAATACAAATTACTTCTAAAGTCAAGGCGGATGTTCAAAATATAAGTGGAGAGTTGATAGTTTCTGGGGTAAGTTTGGAATTGTATGTAGTTTGCAAAATTCATAAATTAATGTTATACGTTTTTAGCTGGACAGCGCAACATCCTTGATACAAGCAGCAAAGAATCTAATGAATGCAGTTGTACTTACAGTCAAGTACTCGTACGTGGCCTCGACGAAGTATACAAGACAGGGAACTGTCACTGTAAGTTATTACATAATATATATACTTTAAAATAACTTCAAATTATAAAAATCTTTCTTCTATTTTATTATATTACAAAGTCTCCTATTGTTGTATGGAAAATGAAAGCGCCAGAGAAAAAGCCATTGGTGCGGCCAGAGAAACCAGAAGAAGTTCGCGCTAAAGTGCGAAAGGGGTCGCAGAAAAAGGTTCAAAACCCAATACATGCGTTGTCGGAATTCCAAAGTCCTGCCGATGCTGTATAAGGAACGTAACTTCGAATAATAATTTTAAGTATACACATATTATGAACAATTTAATCTGTTTGTTTAAACAAATGCTAAAACATATATCTTTATTTATATCAAATTAATCTTGAGCTGACGTTATTAGCAGATGCAATTAATACATAATTCAATTTTTGAGTTAACTACATGAGACATTAAGTTATTTCGAATTTTTAATTTTATTGTAAAACATATTGTCAACATAATAGGTACACCACAGTTATCGTATTTAAACTGGAATATAATTAAAACTCAATAAAAGTATTCTCTAGAATGGTCAACAGTTTTCTTTTGTAGCTAGATATTGAATAACGAGTTCTGCTCAGGCAAGTAAAATATACTTGCAAATATACAAAGTAACAAATCATTGTTTAAATTCTTCTCTTAATCCAATTACTACAATTACAATTAAACAGTCAACAAATTTAATGCAAATCTATGATGTAGGAATTGTATTTGCATTGATCGCTGAATTGACGGACTTTCCTGAAGGACCTCTGAACTTTAAGTGTCTTAAAAAAATTAAATGCAATTAGAGTCAGTTTTTAAAAATGAGAATAATTATTATTCGACTTACCCTTTTTGATACAGCTATAAAAATATTTTCTCTAATTTGTAACGCCAAATTCGAGGCAATTCGTTATTTCCATAATTGGTATCGACATCCATAATTTTCTACTACCAACTCATATCGCGTGCTTGATTAAATGCGCTACTATTGGCGGTATAGAACTGTGCATACCATTTCCGAAACTTTTTAAGCGCTGAGTCTTCCGCCACTAGCGTAGGATTGCTCCTGTATGTCTTATGATTCCAAATATTCACATCGCGTTCAAACTAAATAAAGTGTGTTCAGCCAAGAGTAGCACGGAAAGAGTACACTACATACCATAACACTTTCACCGTATATTAGTACCTTCATTATAGGTCCCATAAATCGAGATGCGTAGAACCTGTGAACTACCTTCTGCAATAAGGGTTCTACAGGAGTTATTGTTTGAAATATTTGAAATTCTCCAAATGTGGGTGAATGTAGACGAAGATGTACGTAGGCGGGTCCAAGCTGTAATCAGTTGATTATTGTATTATATATATTTTTAATTCAAAAGTATAATTAATAAATACCTGTTCGGCGGTTACTTTCATATTAAAACATTCGAACTTATTGAATATTTTAAAAGTATGGCTCAATTTGATCTCAGCAATATGTTTTTGTCCGGATGGCGTCCAACTATAGATTTGTGGTATACATTTAATTTAGATTTCATAAAATTCTGTTAAGTTATTCTTTTACCTTGCCTGCCATAGATGAGAGCCGAGCTTATCAAAGAATCCGTATTTACTTTCTGATGTTCCAGCAATAAAGCTTTCGTAGTGGATTGCAGCAAAGTGAGCTAAATCAGCGCCGTTTTCTGGAATCTCTTGAATATGGCAACTTACATAGAATTCATTTCGGCCATGGTAAACTAATTGATTACTCTCAACCTGAGGAGATTTTGGCAACAACCATGGTGTTTCTGATTCTTCCACATTATACCAAATAAAAATGATTCCGTTGACTTCACTGGAGATCCATTTCTTAACTTTCACTGAAGGCGGAACTGGGAATTCGATATTAAAATAAAAGCTTATTCAACTGTAATTCCCAATGTACTTACCACACGTGCTGTATGGAATGTTTGTACATTTGCCATCGGTACCCCTAAAGCTCCAACGATGAAAAGGGCATTCAATATTATCGCCAACAACATGACCTCCTATACCCAAGTTGGCCCCCAAATGCGGACAGAAGGCATCTAAAACAAATACCTTATTGCTCTCAGTGCGATAGATCGCAAAATGTTGTCCCAAACATGAAAGATATAGTGATTTTCCGGGCTTAAGGCTTGATGATTCCAAAACTCCATACCAACCATTTGGGTATGGCGGTGGCAAGTCCTTTGTACCGGGTATTCGGTTCTTGCGTAGCCGATTAATCGCAACTCGTTTATCTTTGCTTTGAAGGTTAAGCCCAGCATTACGTACTTCTATATCATGTACGTCATCTAAAGGCTTAATGATATATAATTGCCAATTAAGTCTCAAACAGAATATAATTTTATATTATATTATGTACAGTCTGTCAAGTAACTCTTTACACATACATATGTACATAACATTAACATGTGCATTTGAGTAAAGAACTCCTCTTTACATATATGTATGTAATTTTATATTATATTATGTATGTATGTATGTGCGCGTACATACCTTTGACCAATCGAATGGTACCGAAAACAAGTAGTAAATACTGATTGCCAAAGCACAAGCTATTAATGAAATTATTAAACAGCTGCATTGGAGTTTTGATAATATCGTAAAACATTGATCATATTTTAGATCGTCAAAGAGTAACGCACAGATGTTCTGTGAAATATCCATTTTTATTTGAAGAATGTCAAGACTCTCCTTTATCCGGGATTTTTTTTTTTGCAGACTCTTTTCCATTCGCTTTGTAAATTTTTCGAAAGCAATACAAGACTGTTCTATCCGTTTTTATACGAAAATAGAGAATCATAAAAAAACAAACGTATTGCAAATATAGCAGTAGACTTTGGATGGATCATCTGAAAGTCTAATTTGAAGTGATTTCGACAAGCGTATCAAACGAAATTGAATATATAAATAAAAACAGCTTAAACAAGCAAATCCTACGTACCCTACATGCGCCTGAAACGGGTGTTCATCGAAAATACATTTGTATGCACATCGATACAGAACACGTAAGACCGAAAAAAGAAACATAATTTAACCCACTCGACTGCCAAATTCTCTGCAACTCTATAATAAAATATGATATGGTATGGATAACTTGATATGATTTTTATTATTATTATGTTATTTTATTATGTTATTTTATTTGCAACTGCAAATTTTCTTAACATGTTTCTCTCTATATTCACATAGTTTTCATGTATGTCTGCTAAATACATTTATAATGCATACTCACTAATATTTATCTGCCTAGGCATTTGTAAGATTATTTCGGCCGGAGATACCTGTTTATCCGATTGTTTTTAGCATTATGATTACCAAGCAGAGTCTGAATACATAGCCTTGCATTGAAATATTCACAAAGTTTATTGTGTATACTCTGTTTCTATACAAAGTAGGTGAAGCAGGGCATATTAAACTTTTAAAAATATGTTATATTTAAATCGCAAAAGTTCTTTAGGATGTTAAAGTAGCTGGTAAAGTCACTATGACTTTTAGACTGTATGTCGGAATAAACATTTATTTCCCTAGTTGATTGATTAGAATTGATTGACATTTCAATTACATAATTTTTTAGCTAATAAGTATTAATTTAAAGTCGAATAAAATATTATGAACTATAAATCCCAGATACCTTATGGCGTCTGTGGAATACCAATACATTTCAAGGAGTACTAGGTCTCCTGAGTATTATATTTGTAGAGAAAAAGTTCAGTGATCCTTAGTAATAAGTACCTTTTCTACAATTCAATTCTTCAATTCATCTATCAGCCTGAAAATTATTTTTTTAGGATTATTATTTTTTATTTTTTTCAAGTTAACTTAGGCTAAAGCCATATTAAATCTTTTTGATTCAAATCAATATCAGTGAAGATCGCAGCTACTAATATAAGAGCCAATATTGTCAACAAAAATGTTGTTATAAGGATGTTCTGAGAAGGTTAATACGCATGTGCAACTGCAAACAGGATAATACATAACAATGGAATCTTAGATTTATTTTGCTTCCAAACTAAAAAATATAATCGGAAAGATATTTAAATAGCGACTTATTTCAATTGAAACAGTAATGAGAAGAATGAATAAGAATTATACAAATAATTTAGGGTGTAAAAAAGTTTAAAGTCTTAAGTGTGAATGGAACGACATAATTGAATATATGTTGTATATATGTACATAGTCCTATGTAGTATGTTGATAATTATTGCACCAAAAATACTAGATATATTTTGGTTGATTGTGGTATATTTAACTTCATCCTCTCCAATCTCACGGTCAGTTACATGACGATCCGATTCGATTAAAGCTTTGATAAGGTAATCATCAACTGCACTTGACCGACATGAACGTGGCTTGTCTTTGAGTGAAAAATCTCATAAACGGAATTTGACAAACCAACTTTGACACTGTGTTTCTTTTAAGGCTTTGTCACCATACACATCACGTAACTGTGTAGCAACCTGAGCTGCATTTTTTCTTTACGGAAATAATAAAGTAAAATATGACGAAAATGCTCCTTAAAATTGCCGCCAAACAAACAAATATAAAAAAAATTACACGCGCTTTTTTCCAAAGCAAGCTAAAAGTGCCAGCTGATAACTGACAAAAAAATTGTTAAAAAATTGTATGCAAAATCACCGGTTTCTTTTCGATCAACCCAATACAATACTAATAAATATTATAATCACATTTGCTAGATCTAGATCTTATAATCTTTAAGAACGTGGGTTGTCAAGTTGAAGCTGATTAATAATACATATATACTTTGTGCTTTTTTTCCCGTTTTATACAATTTACATTGACACACGTTTATAATAATCCTATACCATTTCGGGAGATGGTTCAATTGTCATGATCTAGACTCTTTGGTCTCCTTTTCAGTAATATATCTATATAAAAAGAAAGCTTTATTTGAAGCCTATAAAGCTATATTATATAGATATAATACTGAAAAGGTTGATTATTGTTAATGACTTTAAATATTGGACTTATGTTGTATATTTACACACATATGTTATATATTACTGTTTCAAACTGTTATTTTTTTCATCCTATTTAGGTTTTTGGAACCACTCTAAATTGAGAAGTTTTCGTATTCAGTTGTTCGGATATGTAAACATGTGTTTACATGCATATGTATATATGCACATTGATTTGTATGCAAGTATAACTGTTTGCATGTGCTCGAAACGAATAAACACCTACACATGTTAAATATGCTGAAGTATATACAAATACACATGCATACATATGTATGTATGTAAATATATAAAACGTTTGTATGCGTTTTTTCATTAGGATTTTTCAAATTTTTCCGTTAATATGCGAGAACGAGAATAAAATAGTTCAGTTTACTTGCAAAGAAAGGAATATGAAGTTTTTTTAAATACCAAATTTTATTCAATAATACAAAAATACATTCAAGTCCATATATATATATATATATTTTAAGAACACTATATAGACATTTAAATCCATAACCACATTTCTGTTGTCATTTCTGCACAGATATTTTATTATATTTTACACATGTCATTTTTTTATTGTAGTACTTGGCAATTGCAGGGTATATTGCACTCGCTTAAACTCTACTCTAAATTTTCTTACTTGTTATTTTGCGGACATGTGCATACAGAAAATACACATGTACGTATAACAAACTTTGCACATTGGTCCCCACATCAAAAATGCGTCGAAGTGATTGTCTTATATTTTTGTTACCACATAAAAGTCTTACCAGATTTTATTCTTATCCCATTCATTGTAAATAATTTCAGAAATGAACGTTGTAAAAATTGACAAAACAAAACAATTTTGTTATACGAAAATTGCAAACATTTTTATTGGTCTTATTATGTATTTAAGCCTTCATATATGTAATTGTCTGATATTTTATCCCACCAAAAAAATGCCAATTATATAGTAGGTGCACAATTTAAATATTTTTTGCTTACGCAGACAAATATATAGTAACTCCAAACAAAAAAAATATATAAATAAAGGTTTACAACGATTTAAAAATGCACAGAGATACTAATACAATGGCAACTACTATTTTAGGCTCTTTTTCTACCAAGAAAATGATATTGGTATCAGTGTGCATTTCAGAAGCTTTGTGTCCCATTACCATACTGGGTAACGTATACTCGCTTGTGAATATAACTGCGCGGATTTTGAGTTCTGCATTTAAATAAAACGTAGCCGAAGAAAGTTCTTTTAAAATCGAGCAATCTCGCAGAGACCGGAACAAACATTGTCTGTCGATTATCGCGACCATTGGAAAAAAACATTGATATTCGCTCGCTGTGTTCTCAGTCAATAAAATAGTGAAATACGTGTACAATCACTTGTATCAATCAATATCTGTTCAAATAAATAATGTTGTTCGTGATATTATTTTCGATTGCCGGAATCACTCTAGTACTGATTACCGTATCATATATTTCAATTATTTTTAAATGTGATAAAAAAGCGATTGTTCAAATCGGACAACCAAATTCCGAAAGAGAAGATCGGCAATTTGAGCAACCCTTAGGACCACATCCCTGGCCTATAATCGGAAACTTAGATCTCGTTGGCCGATTCAATAATCCCTTTGAAGGATTTGGAGCATTGACTAAGCACTATGGCGATATTTATTCATTAACACTTGGTCATACACGATGTCTTATAGTCAACAATTTGGAGTTGATAAGAGAGGTCCTCAATAAAAATGGAAAATTCTTTGGCGGAAGACCAGATTTTCTACGTTATCACAAACTATTTGGTGGTGATCGAAATAACTGTAAGTTGAACTAATATACAAAGTATAAACATTTTAAACAGTGCGAATTTGGCTTACAGACTAGTATATTATTTCGCTAACATTAAATTCAAGTTACAAGAATTAGAAATCGTTTAATGGCATTTAAATTTCACAAAAATAGTAACGGTTGAATTGTATACGATGCTTGATTCCTTTTATATTCATCTTATATTAAGTTTTTAAATATTTTATTATTACTTGTCTAAAGAAAAAGAAATAGCTTTAGCAATTCTTCATATATTAAATTAAGTATATACGTACATATTTGTATACCAAATGAAAGCTTCAATTTGTAAGTTAATACCTATCTTTTTACAGCTCTTGCCCTATGCGATTGGTCACTATTGCAGCAAAAGCGCCGCAATTTAGCTCGACGTCACTGCTCTCCGCGTGAATCATCATCATATTTTTCAAAAATGTCTAGTATCGGATGCAATGAGATCGACCATTTAATGAACAAGCTAAAGCTGGTTATAACGCCTGGCACACCTTTGGATGTAAAGCCTCTTATATTGAGAGGATGCGCCAACATGTTCAGCCAATATATGTGTTCGTTGAGGTTCGATTATGAGGATCCAGAATTTCAACTAGTTGTGCAGTATTTCGATGAAATCTTTTGGGAAATTAATCAAGGATATCCCCTCGATTTTCTGCCATGGCTTTCACCATTTTATAGCCAACACACGAAAAAGATTTGTCATTGGTCGACAACTATCCGTAAATTTATATTAGATAGAGTTATAAACCAACGTGAGTTAAATATCGACTTAGACGAACCTGATAATGACTTCACAGATGCATTGCTAAAAAGTTTGGTAGAAAATAATAACGTATCCCGTAATACAATCATTTTTATGCTCGAGGACTTCATTGGAGGGCACTCGGCTGTTGGAAATTTAGTGATGCTATCCCTAGCTTACATTGCTAGGGATCCAGTAATTGGTAAAACTATACAGTCTGAAGTAGACTATGTATCTAAGAATGGTGAACGAAAAATAACATTACACGATATGGAGTCAATGCCGTATACAATGGCAACTATTTTTGAGGTATTACGTTACTCGTCGTCGCCAATTGTGCCACATGTAGCTACGGAAGATACACAAATCGCAGGATATGGCGTTACAAACGGTAGCATTGTTTTTATAAATAATTATATTCTTAATATGAGCCCAAAATACTGGAATAATCCAGACATATTTTGCCCAGAACGATTTCTAGAAGAGAAATCAACCACGGTTTCAATACCATCTAAGTTTCATGATAGTCGGAGATGCTCTGAAGAATCTGATTCCGGTGTTGAGTTTGATAAGGATGCAGAAAAGCATTTCGGTGTTTCGGTTGACAAATCGCTTATCGAATCAAAAACTTATGATAATAAGGTAAAAGGAGATTATAAGCTACTCGGATTTCAATTAAGAAAGAATATTCCCCATTTTTTGCCATTCAGTATTGGAAAACGTACTTGTATTGGACAAAATTTGGTGCGTGGATTTGGATTTGTTATGTTAGCGAATATTCTACAGAATTATAATATAAATAGTAATGATCTTTCAACCATTAAAACTACATCAGCTAGCGTAGCTTTACCCGCAATCACTTTTCCCTTAGTTCTTACACCGCGAATTATTTGATCATTCATACGGAATTTCCTAACTTATATATCAATAAGTGGTTGCTATTTACTTATATTAACCTATTTATTCATATTATTCAGTTTTAATTTATATATACGAATTTAGATGGGCAATAAAAAACCACTGACTTGTGCAAGGATTTCTCCTAGTTCCTTTTAGGCTTATTTTATACGTTATTGACATCATATAAAAATTGAAAATTTATTGATTAATTGCTTTACCTTCTCTAATTTATAAATTTATTAAAGGGATGCACAAGAACTTAAAAATTATTCAATAAACAAAGCAATGTAGTCTTAATGCTCATTTACTTTCTAATTTGAAGATATAAGTTAATAGATATTATATAAATCAAATATTTTTTATACTGAAAGTCTATACTTTTAAAACTTGATAAAACATGTAAAAAGTTATTAGAAGACTGAAAATGTAGGCATTAAAACAAATATCATAATAATATACGCTTGAAAATGTTTATCTTTATTACTTCAGTCAGTTAAGCTCTTAACTGCGGGGTTTATTTTGGGTTCTGTTTATCATTGTGCGCATAACAGTATATTTAATTCATGACTACAAACTAAAGCAGGATGTCGAACTTTTTATCCTCTCCCTTATTACTTGTTTCTGCAAAGACAGAGATTGCAAAGGCCTCAACAGTTACCTTACTGTTGCACAGTATCCAGTTCTTTGCTAAATCATCCACTTTGCGAACTAAAAGCACGATCTGTTTAATTCTGTTAATTGAAAAACTTTCCAAAGTCTTCAGCAAGGCGCAGCAGTTCATGATTACGCACGAAAAGAACTGAATAAAAGATTACTGAATATTTACCTTTTTTGAACAAGTTAATTTATATAATTATATATATTTGTTGAAACCAAAAATTGTATACAGGCGGACAACGTTTTCATGTAGATTCAATAACCTTACTATTTAACGGGCTTTCTTTTTTTGGTAGCTTGCGAAAGTTGTCCTTTGCACCATTGTCACCTGCAAAAAAATAAATCATTAAGATTATTTTTTGAAATAAACTAACTTCTTGTATCTATAATAAGTAAACATTTAATATACGCCATGTAGTTTATATTGACACTGAGATATTAATAAAAGCAAAATTTACTTTTAGTACGAACCATGATGTATTTATATAAGGTGGTCTCGCCGTGCCCCTTATTGTATGCTCGAACATGTATAGTTTGGTATAGACTGTGACTTAAACATCAATTGTAATTCAAGTGTATACGAACAAAAAGGGATTCAACGAACAAGTGGGGTGCCAACGAAACCACCGTATATTTATAATTACACCATGCACTGTATTCCTGATTTCTAAGATTATATATTATAGCTATCGTAATCATATTTTAGTGTTCGACTTACATGTTTCAGGCAACTCAGGTGTTTTTTGAAATTCTTTGCTAGAACTGTTGTCAAAGGCGGTGCTATCATCCATTGCACAGTCCTCATCCACACTACACTCAATTTCCCTGAGTTCAGCTTGAAGATCTTCTCGGCGTTGTTTTAATACACCGTCCAATTCGCTTTTACTTTCCAAAACTAGTTTGTCTGTCTGTGCTGAGGGCAATCGTGGTTGGAAAAAAATATGAGGCTTTGTTCTTGTCCGAATTTGATGTTGATGGCAAATCATAGATTGTTCCCATGTTTTAAAGTCTTTAAGACGCGCTACTTTTCTTTCTAGATTTCTGATTTCATTTTGCTTGCGTTTCCTATCTAAAAATAATGTCTCACGTTCTTTTTGAATTAACGTTTTCTCTTGAAGTTCTTGCTCTTCCAATTTCTTTTCTATTAGAGCTTTTTTATTCTCTTTTTTTCTTAACCGCGATTCTTCTTGGCAAAACTTCTGCAATGTTCCCAAAAGGGATCCAAACATGCGGCGGTTTCTTGCTCTCGACTCAGAATCAACACCTTGGGCTTCAACAATTTCTTCTCTAGACGGCATTTCACGAATGACTCTTGAATTAATTCGAGGGGTTGGCATCCATAACGCATCCTCCTCTTCCTTTGATAGTCTATTTAATACTATTTTTGAATCATACACACGCCGCTTTTGTTTAAGATAATCGTGGCGTGGATTGTTTCGGTCAAAGTTCTGCTCATTTCTTTTAGCCCCTCCATCTGGGCTATATTTCTCCACTCTGGAAAAAAAAAACAAATATGTACATGTTTTTTTTTGCTTTAATGATATCAATAGAAACCTGGAATCCTTGAGACCGCGACCAACAAATCTGCGAATATTATCATTTAGACCGATTAATGATTGTCTAGCAGAATTTAGTTTTCTTTCCAAATCGCCAACAGATGTTAAGGCGTCTTCCATTTTTAAATATTTATAAATACTTATATTATGTTGGATTGTAAATTTAGCCAGAGAAGTGAGAAACACCGATACATAATTATTGGTGATGTAAGAATGTATTCGATATTTCTTATCGATATGTGAAATACATTTTCACTAAAGTATCGTGTATAAAAAACTCGTGCAATTAAGTTCTGTTCTCACTATATTACAAAAATAAATAATAATTTAAGCGCTATAAATTATAACAGTTGCCATAGCAATAAGCTATAGTCAAAATTAAAACTGATTTTCAATCCAAAATAGTGTCAAAATAATGCAATAGCCTGTGTGTTAAGAAAAAAACTACATTTTAAGTATTTTTTATATAATCATTTTTTAGTATTTTTTTAGTTAGGTCAATAAACAGACTTGATGATAAAACTTTTCAAAGCTTATATTAATTTGTCAGGCTGTCATAAATCACTTAAGAAATTTTCAAATGTCAACTAAACAATTTCTATATGCATATATATTTAGAATTTAAATAGTATATCTTTAAATCACTGATGTTCCAATAAAATCTAAAATCCGTTATAAATAAATATCAATTAGTCGGTCATGTTTTCAGATTTAAAGGATGTTTTTCAAAATATAATATTTCATGCTATTCATGTATAAAAGGCCCAAATTTATATTTGTAACATTTCACTGATCTATGAAATAAATGCAAACATAGTGTTTTCATCGCTCTGATCATTTCGGTGTTTCTAATCCCTATTTAACCCCGTCATTAATGTGCACTTCTTTTCATTGCTTTATTAGAAAATGTATTTAATAATAGTCTGCATTTTTGATTGTTGGAACGATAATTTATTTGAATTTAGTAAGTAAAATTTTAACATAATTTTTTTTATTTATACACGAGATGATTTCTATAACATTTTAGAGTGAGCAAAAAATGTTACAAAAATCATCCTGGAATGGGAATGCAAAATTATTTACATTTAATCGTGATGTACATTACAAAAGAGATAATTATAATCAATTAATTCCTTATTTCTGTTATTTAAATGGAAAAAAACGGTAAATTTCGTTAAATTGATTTATGTTATTAATATAAATTATTAAGTAAGCTTTTCTCATGCATTCTTTTACAGCCTTTTTATATCCTTACTGATACATTCTATTTACTTATTAAGTGTTTTGGTTTTCAACTTATTCAATTGCTGATTTATTTTCATAATTGTTTTAAAACATATTTTTAGCATTGAAAATGGTTTACCACGAAATAGATGTCTAGGCTAAATCCACTAGCAATGAGATACACAGAGAAGGGTGTTTAAAATGAACATGACATAATTGATCGATTCCTTGTGTTTTACGACCAATAACAATTATATTTTAATAATAATAATATGAACAATAATAATAACAATAAAATATTATCACTATTTACAGTTGTATTTATGTTGCTTATGTTCATTATTTATAATTAACAAATTTTCTGAATTTAAAAAAGTATTTGACCCTACAAATTAATACTAACTTGGAAATAAAATGTTAAAAAATGCTCAAAATTTTGTTGACAACATAAAAAAATTAACTGAAATTGTTTTGAAGATACATCTCAAAGGGGTATTGCATGGAAGCATCAAGTATTGCAATATAATTTGACTGTTTTCGTACGAGTACACACGATTCTAAACGAGATTTAATCAATGGCACATAGATAAGGATTGGCCATCTACTTTTTTAAATATATTAAACATATTTTTGATTTTTTTTTAATATAGTAATAATAAAGCTTAAAAATGTTCGAGGTGATATGAGTAAAGGCGATTCAGAAAACTAATGTTTTTGATACTAATATTTTTTGGCAGATATTACATTAACAAGGCTATAAAATTTTTTTTCTTCATGAAATTAAACATGTCCCGATTCGATTCGATTAAATACAACTCTTATATTAGTATTATTGCTTCATGGATTAGTGCTTTAAGCGTGAGCATTACATTATTAAAATGTTAAAACAATTTTTTATATGTTTGCATACTAAAATTATGCAGCATAATTATTTATATGTACTATTGTTGGAGCACAAAACAATTACACGCAATTATAAAATTCTCAAAAAAATAACAATCTGCCATTTACAAATATTTCGATTTTATGTATAGTAAGTATGACGGTATGTATGTACATTTCATCTTCTTCTAGTGGTCGCTTTATTTTAAAAGCTGGTGGGCCCTTTGATTTGCTACAGCTATTCTTGCTTCGTTCGATTCACCCTGAAAATAAAATCAAAAATGCAAATGTAGAATTTATTTATTATACAAACCATAACTACACCGAAAGTAATACCTTTCTATTTATTCTGTCTATTTGACGGTTTTGATTTTCAAGTTCTGAGCCCATATCTAATGCCATGTTTCGTAAATTGCCTATCATGGTGTTAACTTGTCCCATATTCTCTTCCATTTCATCTTCTCTGGCATCATTTGTAATTTTGCCAATATAACCAGCTTGTGCCATCATTCCATTTCTATCATCCATTACTCTTTGGGGTTGATTATTAACAACTTTACCATCATCATTACCTTTCCAGGTTCCATCGTCCTCCTTAAAAGACTGGCTCCTGCAAAGAACAAATATGTAAAAATAATTGTATTAAGGTTTATTGAAAAAAGGAATGTATCACATTTTTACTAATTATTATTTATTGATTATAAATATTGATTAAAAGAATGAAAAATTATTAAAATAAGCACATAAAACTCCGTACTTACTTATTGCAGGGAAGAACACAAATTCCGCAACATTTTTCCATTCCACTTAAGTTTTTTTCAGCTTCTCTCATATCGGCATTAATTTGATCCATTCCCTCCTCAATTCTATCAAGTTGCTCTGAAAAGAGATGAAAGTAAAAAACAAGATATTCTTTAGTATGCAAAGTATTTTTCATGAATTTGACTATATTTGGCATTGAGTGTTGTCCATAATAAGGATTTTCTTCTCTCCTATTTGGGTTAAAAAGTGTTAATATTTCTTCATAATTTTTTGACCAAGTGCAAATCTATATTTAATAGGCAGAAGACTACAAAATTAATAGCCGATTCTGCTGTGTCTCTTTATGGATGAGAGTGAGAAAGTGAAACCATTGTTGTACATTTGTTGGTGTCAGTGTTAGGTAACTAACGTTCGTATTTTTTTTCTAAACGAAGCAATGTTGACAAAAAAAGTTTGTTTAGAAAAATGAAAACATTTGAATTTAATAATAATTATTTCTACTAATATAACTTTTATAAATCACAAACAATAAACAGTTAATACAACTTGATCTTTATTATCTCTTCTTTTGGGCAAATGTATTCATGTTTTTAAGTTTGCGTTATACAAATAATTTGACTGTAATACCTTTAAAAATAACAATATTTTGGTAAATAGTTTCTTTAAAAGGTATAAAATAAATTAAGAATATTGCTTCAAGTTGTCAGACAGACGGCTCGCCTGTTAATTCTGATCAAGAATAAATACATATATTTATGGGATTAGAGATGTCTTTTTCTGTGATTTGCAACATGTGATATTGAAAGCTAAAAAAACTAATAGATTGTATGCTCAAAATTAATGTTAATGTTCCTTTTTCTGTTTTCACACAACAAATCACACAAATCAAAATAAAATATTCCCTGATTCCACCAAAGTCGTAAGTTGTTCGTTTTTTAAAATGATACCTTAGTGTTATGGCTAAGACATGCAGTATCATCCGCCATAAAAGTTCGTATAGCTCGTATTTGATCTCTTTAGTGTAATTACTAACTTTAATAGTTCATATTTACAATTAGTGTGCTTTCATATACATATGTATGTATGTATGTTTGTATAGCAGAAGTCAATTTAAAGTCAACGTGATGTTGTTAATTGTGCTTTTCACAGTTTTTGTCAAATAGACAAGTATTATCTTCTGTATTGTATTTTTGGTTGGATATTGTCTACGTCCTTTGCCATAAATGTCTTACCTCCTTGCTCGTCCAACATAACAATGCTTCGCATCCCAACTTCCGCGCTCTAAATAAAAATATACGTTTATTTCAAAATTAGTACCATCAAAGGAGAATTTCTAGTTCGACAATATGATAAACAGTTATCTACACCTACGTATGAATATACCAATATTTTAAGAATTGAGCGAATAAAGCACGATATTTTGTTTACAAACTATCGAAATAAGTAATGTCCACGGTTCTGCACACTTGGTTTTGTTTCTCCGATTACAATAGTTAACCGAATAGGAAATGTTTGTAGTATATTACTTTGTTACTGTTGAAACCCACACCTTGAAGCACTTCGTTTTTGATCAGGCAGGAACACCCTTATATTCATATTCTTGCTTGTACTGTGTACAGAACTATGCACACATACATACATATACAAAAACACGCTAAGTACACCCAAATTTCAGTTTAAGTTTTAATACAAATGGTAAAATCAACGTCTTTTAATCTGTTGTGAGTTGTGTTGTAGGGCAGAATTAAACTAACAAAAAATGTTCATATATATCGCAAATAATCAAATCAATAAACTTGTCTTGTTGTCTTCTCAAGCCAAAGACATTTCCCATTTCTGTATTCTGAAAAAATGATATTAAATGCAAGATATAATACCATTGTGTTTGTATGTAAGGGTATTGTATTTTGGTTACATAAAATCAGATCATTCAATTATAAGCTTATGTAAAAAAGTTGATGTCAACAATAAAGGTAGCGCGACTTGGACGCATCCAGTCTGTCGCTTGCATGTTTGTGCGTGTGTTCACGTACAGTGAGTCAAGTAACTCTTTACACATTCTAACTCTACACATATGGACATTATATTAACATGTGCATTTGAGTAAAGAGTAACTCTTTACACATATGTACATTACATTAACATGTGCATTTCAGTAAAAAGTTACTTGACTATCTGTATGTACATGTTAATGTTATATACATATGTGTAAAGTGTTTTTTGACATACTGTATGTAATGTATGTTAGTGAAAGTGCATTTGAATACTGGTACTTGGTACGGGAATTTCAATTTTTGTTAATCTGCAAAAGCTGTTAGAGAGTAAATATATTTCCATGGGTATGTTTGTCACGCCTGCCTCAGCTTATACAATTTCTAATATCTTTTTTTCTTTCTTTCTTTATCCTGAATCCATTTCAATTAATTTTTTTAATATTTATTGAATATTTGATTTATTTATTTGACTCCTTAATTATTTTAATGGCTATAAATAAATGTTTCTCTGCTAAGAACAACGGAAATTCAATTTATTCTTACTTAAAACTTAAAATTGTTCTGAAATTGACTATTTTGCTACTTGGTTTATTCTATTTTTTATAAGTTACCGAGTTACTCAAAAATTTAAAGATAAAGATTTATTCCTGTTCCATTTCTAATAAATAGAAATTGATAAAACATTTTTTTATTTATCTCTCATTTGAAATTTAGTGGGCAAAGATATATATGCAAAATTGAAATTGTCTGGAAATATTTGATTTTTTCAGCATTGATAGAATTCATGGCTTAAAGCAAATTTTAATGAAATTATTATTTGGGAAAGAGTTATCCTTTCACCTACTAATCGTAATAACGCTGATTAATATGATATTATATTATCTGTTATATATGTCGTATAAATGTCATGATATAGTATATTTGTGTTAGCAGTGGACTCACCTCCTTGATCATCAAGGGCTACAAGTGTACGTATTCCTGCCTCCTTGCTCTGGTGTGCAGCGAATTGGAATGTAAATATTTTGTAAAAGTGTACAGATAAGTGTTAATATTGTAACAGTATATATATTTAAAATTTTATTTGTATGTTGAAGTCGGTATTTTTATTTTAGTTCAAGAGTATTTCGGAAATAAGGCAAAATGGTTTAAAACATAAATGATAAGTCAAAAACTCGTTAAACAATAAAAATTTAAGAAAAAATGTTATATACTGAAAGAGGTATTTCATATGCATGTCTTTCATGTAGCAATCGGCTTTCATCCACAATTTATAATAACTTATGTTGCCTTCTTTTGCTCTGTATAGGTTAAAGAATGTAGACGGTTGTAAAATATGTGCCACCATTTTATCAAGTTTGCAGAACCAACATAGAATTAATTGCAGGTTAGTTCAACCAATACCATTCGTACACATAACAATAATCTAATAATCTGAGCAAAGCTGTCGGACTATAAGCAAGAAATATTTCAAAAAAATTCGGCTTCACTTATATTAACATGTTCTTTAAAGCAGACCGACAAACGTATAAAAGAACAAACCAACTGTCAAACAAATAAACAATATGATAAAGCGTAAGCAATGATCTTATTAAGATTTAAGATGAAATATTAGGTAAGTGGTAAAGTATATGAACGGACCATTTGCTTTTGCCATCCATTGAAAGACACTAGTTTAACTTGGGTTTTTTGACTTTTTTGATATCTTGTTATTTAAATATTTAATAAATGTCTAAACCACACGTTTATAAACCTCCGCTTAATCCAAATGCAATACCATCTACGACAAGTAGATGGATAGATTCAAACCACACATATCAATTTTTTTATTTATTAAAAAATTTACACAAGCATAGCTACATTAAATAAACCTTAACCTAAAATATCAGGTATTCAAATGATTTTTATCATAGATAGGACTCTAAGCATTGGTAGCGAAGCCGCGTTGCTGTATATTTTTGATTAAATTGGTACAGCCCAATTTGAAATAAAACGACATGTCAATCATTTCGACTCTTCTGCATTTTTTTTTGGTTGTCTTGGTGTTGTTAAAATATCCTCGGAGTTGAACCAACTGTGCATCGTAAAAATTGGGTTCTTTCAAAAAGTGTAATGATGTGTAAGGTTTATATTTTTAGATCCTGTTGGTAATTTCGATGCCAATCGACTGGAAGTTATTTATGGCAATACATTCTTAGGTTCTTCTTGTTACATTAACTTACATTTATCCTTGACATTTCCATTTAATGTTATTAGACAGGTTTCGTTGAGACTTTAATCTTTAATTGTAACACTTATCCTTTAACTTAACAATAGTAAGAACAATTTAAGAAAACACCTTATCACTTTTTCACGTAAATAATTTATCAATATTCATATCACTGACTTAAGACAATGTTACTTTTTGGTGATTTCCTATTTTCAGAAAATGTTCACGAAGTTTGGGAGGAATCAGTTTAATTAAAATTTGTATAAGAAGAATGTGTATTCGCCTACACCCGAAGTTATAGCGAAGTTTAATTTTAACTACATCATAAGATTATCAATGTGTCAGTAAAGTAATTCCAACATAAGAGCAGACAGGCTTATAATAATAAAAACAAACAGCTTATCCGGAGCTGTGCTTTTATTTTAATATAAATAAAATATAAATGTTAAAATGATTAATTTTAAAATAAATATTATAATTATTGTTTCTTACCTCTTCACAGAGAGCAAGCATTCGTCGAGTGCTTTCCAGGGACTTAAATACAGATGAAGTTAATTAGTGATTTATATATTAATGACTAAGAAACCTTTTTACCTCATCTGCCACGCCTTGAGCCTTGATCTGCAACTCCTCCAACTCTGTTTTTGGAACCTGAGGGCCAGGTGCCTCTTCAGCAGGATCAGCAGGCATTCTGTAAATAAGCAATATTTTAGAAGATTGATTTCAAAAGGGCCCTATAATAAAATTATAAATTCATTAATATCAAACCCCAATAGTCTATAAAGGAACCAGTTGGTTATGTTTATACAGATAGTCAAGCAACTCTTTACTTAAATGTACATGTTAATGTTATGTACATATGTGTAAAGTGTTTTTTGACATACTGTATGTAAGAAAAGTACTTTGTTTTGGTATAGTTATCTGACTCAATATACCCTTCAATAATACAACTTTCAAAGTAGCTAAAAATGATTAGCCAAAGACAAAAACACTTTGAAAAATACTTTACTAATAAAATACAATCAATACTATCTAAAATCGGTAAAACAGTATTATGGTTATACATTTTTATGAACGTACTGACTGATTAATATTTGAAATTAGATTGTTTTACTTAAATAATATTTAATTAATTGAATAGAGTGACATAATTCATTTTATTAAATTTTGGATTCTGCGCATTTTGTCCCGCCTCTGTAAAAATCAATACGCCCAAACTGTAATTTTTACGACACTTTTATATAAAAATACATCTTTTATCACAGAAAATAAGAGAAATTTGCACTTCTTTTCATGTCCATTTTGAAAAAAAACAATTATATCTAATCTATTTACGCAAATAAAGAAATTATTTGTAATAATTATTGTCATATGATATCTTCTAATCTTTTTTATATACGCAGCTTATAGAATACATACTTGATTGTTTGTTTTTTTATTTAACGTTAAATAAATTATTTATTAAAATTATTTAAATAAAGATGCTTTTTAGAAGACTGTCTGATATTAGGTCCACGCACGTATAGGTTAACTAGACTTTCATCGCAACTGTTTCGATTGTATTCTACTACCCTGTAGCAAAAAGTCATAGTGTATCTACATAATGTTAGTCAATTGCGCATTAATGTAGAATAATAAAACGAATAAAAATCAAAGTTATAATATATATTTTAATCTTCAATTTTTCAACATTATTAAAAAAAAATATATTATATATTTTGTACGTTAGGGGGAATATAAATAAATATTAGTATGTTTAAAACTAAACACGTTCCCCTTATTAATAAATTTAATTACATCGCTATTTAATATAATCACATAGATAAACCCATTCTCAATATGAAGTCCTACATAGACAATTTTTTATGCTTGAAAACATAATAATAATTTGAAAAGGGTATCAGGATGATGATCCTTTTGTCAAATAAAACAATAGTATGGAAGCTTCTGCGCGCGCATTTCTGGAAAATTACATACCAATTTTCGATAAAATAATAATGATTTAGAAGCATTATAGTGTATAAGGATAACAGTCGGAAAATGAAACTAATAATATAAGTATCAAATATCAAGTTAAGTGAACCCTCATTGATGTTTTATTAACCAGCAATCCTCTGATTCTGAAATCAACATTATATCGAAAAAAAAATATAATTGAATCGATTAATGTACCATCGATAATATCCCATCTCTAACATTTAGTGCGTTTCTATTAACTGAGGATTTTTGCGTTGAATAATATAAATTGCAAAGTAAGATTCAATTAAGTAGTAATTTAATTGGAAATAAGTTATTTAAAACTTTTTACATTTCAGAATGCAAGGACTTGGATTGCAAAGTATAAAGAAGAATCCTGCGGTAAGTTTCTAATAGATTTTTTATTTGTTATGCAATCAGTTCTGTGCAAAATTTAACTTTTCGTATATTTTAGCTGATTCCACTGTATGTCTGCGTGGCCGCAGGTGCCATTGGCGCAGTTTACTACATGACTCGTCTGGCTACTAGGAATCCGGATGTTACATGGAACCGTTCTTCCAACCCAGAGCCGTGGCAAGAATATAAGGACAAACAATATAAGGTTCGCTACCCCGTAATAATAATGAATTGATTGCATTATCTAATACACAAAAAACATTTATTTTTCAGTTTTACTCGCCCGTTAGGGATTATTCCAAAACACAGAGCCCCGCTCCTAAATACGACGAATAATTTACTTAATTAATGGCGTTCAATTAAACTGCATATGTTATCCAAATAAATGAGTAAACATTAACTTTTCGTTAATCAGTGTTTAAAACAGCTTGTTTTCTAATGAAAGCTTGACGGCTTACCGTGAAAAGTTGAATATTTGATCTTGGGAAGCGCCATTTATAGCGGTTAATCTTTTACAGATTAGTCCACTGTTTTTCTGCGTCTTACACATACACATATGTATATACAAGATGTTACTTAGGAATGAAACATTATTGAATTTATATATAATAATATAACTTTAAACAATTAACCACAAACTACAATACATACGCCAGCACACCTTTTATATGAGGAATGCTGTCAAAGTATGCTTAGAATAAGAATTCAACAAAAAACAAATGGTAATCATACTATATTGCATCGCTTCTGGTGCTCAAGTTCACTTTAGCAGTATAACTCACTATAACATCTTATCGCATTAATCATTGCGTGAAATATCGTGAAAACAAGGCTTCACAGCGGTTTATGTATCCATCGCAATAGAAAACAAAATTTTTTACAGTTTGAAATTTTATTGTTAATTAATATTTCTTTTTGTATATTTAAAGCTTTTTAACTTAACATATACATATGTACTTCAAAATGCTTTTAGGAAACAACCAATTTGTGTAAACGTACATTTGATTGATTTCTAAATCTCTCCTTTTTAATTTCATACAGGTTATGACCCTTAGTTCCTACATAAAAGGGCGCTGGCTTTTTCTTTTGTAGTACAATTTTGTTGCCCAAAGTAAATTGCATAAAATCTATAATGGGTTCGTTTTCTTTAAATTTCGATTCAACCTGAGGACTTGATTTTATTTCTGCGAATCCATTTTTCGCCGCTTGACGCTCAACAATATGCAACGTTGATTCATTAGCAATCTCTTGGTATGATTTCTGACGCATTAGACCAATGAAGAACGCCTTTACCACATGTTGAAGATTTGTTGAACCCTCAATTTTTGCATATAAGTCCTTTATTCCAATGGCCTTGCATATAGTTTGTATAGCACGATGACAAACTAAGCCATATCCCTCAGGCTTCTTAAAAACAAAAATTTTTGTTTTTCCAAAAGCAGTAAAGAAATCATGGTTCACTGTACGGTTTTCATATAGATCAATGCTGATTAACTTTTGTCCTGCACGATTTTTTGACTTTCGGAGAGCAGTGCGGACTTCAGGAGCTTTTGATGTGGAGAATCCAGCCAAACCGTTTTTGTTTCCAGTCACAGACATTACAGAATACCTGCGTTTTCTTCCCATATTACCTTTCATAATAAAAACAATTTTGTTTTCTAATACGAAAGTGTCGAATGATTGAAAGTCATCCTCGCCAACTGCGTCTGGAGGGCCAATGCTGCGTCCGGGCATTTTAGATCCGGACCAACCACGATCTATTGGACTTATTTGCATATGTTTAAAGCTGCCCATGGAGTCTCGGAGTTTATTTATGTTATTTTCCCTATCAACATTTTCCGGCTGCTTCTGTTGATGTATGAGCTCATTTCCTCGTAGAATCGGGGCATTTAAACCAGGCCAAACAACACTTTTTTTACCAAGTCCAATCGTTTGTCCTCTATTCAGATCTTTGGCCACCTTTTTTCCTGCGCCTTTACCACGTCCTCGTTTCTTTCCTGCGTTACTGACAGCCGTTACACCACGCCATATATCCTCAGCAGGTACTGAAAGAGTATTTTGTATAAACATTTAATATGAGATTATATTTTAAATTTAAAATAATACTCTTTGAATCTGCAATCAAAGACTTTAGTGTGAACTCTCATTCATTATTATTTAATTTTGTTAGCTGAAGTCCCTTGCCTTTTGTTATGATCAGCTGATTCTGTTAGTCGGTGGCAACGTGACTATTGCTACCATGAAAACGTGAATTTGTAGTAGTTATAATACCATTTAATTAAAATACAATACAGGTTAACGAAAGCCAATAAGGCATACATTTTATTATATTTCAGAATAGCCAAAAACAATGTGCAACCTTTTGGTTTTGTTTTTCTAGTGCTTATATAATGAAATAAAACACCGGGCACACAATACAATAACTTACACTTGTTGAAGAAACTTGTGTTGCGTGTGGGTATTAAACTTATGGATGGAGCCACTGCATTTAAGTAATTGGGAATACGCAGTGCTGGTGACTTCCAAATGGGCGACAAAAACTGTTTACATATTAAGCTAACCATTTTGACTGAATAACCATTAGTGAAGTGAAAGACACAAAACTATCGATTTATATTCGATTATTTTTTCGATCATAATTTTATTTTTTATCGTAGGAAATCAAGAATGACACTTACCAACAAAAATGGGAAACACGGGAATTTGTTGTAATCCCCAAAAATTCTTGCAAATATGGGTTTTTATTGAAACGAAATTTAAAAGTTTTATGTTTTCAATTTATTGTGTATTTTAATGCAATAATATATATTTCGATATCCCTAAATTTTAAACCTACTTTTCACTCATATAGTCACACCAAATTTGTTCCGTAAATTGGAAAATTTGTAAACCCATAAACCACTTTATGTTATAAGAAACTCTTTTTATTAATGATAACTTTTCCTATTTTTCATTATTAAGTATAAACCACCGAAAATAAATTAATTGATTTATTTAACAAAATATAAAATTGCACCCTTTTATTTAGTAAAATCTTAATTACTATGTTTCCACTTGTCCCTAGCTTCACGTTTAGCTTCAGGAACTAGAGAGCTCTTGGCTCCTCCTAAAATGTTAGTTGTTGCTTGAGTTGCCAGCACCGCGGGACACACAACCAATTGAGGAAGTTGTCTTACGACAGCTCCAACCGCTCCACTATACCCTTTTTGATCGTGCTCTACAGCGGCAGCTTCCAAAAGTGTATTTGCGGATTCGTTAATTCCCTTTTAGAAATATAGTACAAATTAATTATTTGAATTAAGGAGCACAGAAAAGTTGTATCGCGAGTGGCTTACCTCTTTCACTATTGTATAAGCGTTTGCGACACCTTCACGGATGTCCTTAGGTCGATCTTGTCGTTTCTTACCTGGCTTTGATTTTCGTCTTCTGTTTAGGGACGGTCCTACAGACAAAATATCAAATGTGGTTTCCGCAGTAAACTAAAAACAGATAAACAAAACATCGTCATATTAACAACATGTACCAATAAAGCTATTAATCTAAATTCATCATTTACCTGAAGTAAATGGATTATCCTTGATGTAATCTCAAGTGCCGCTAACGCTGTTCGGGCACTAAAACTTTGTGCACCCAATTGAAAACCACGCATAATTCTTCCATCCTTGTTATATTGTTGTAAAGGAAGTCTGAATAAATCGAAAAAACCTTGAACTGGTAGAAAATAAAAAAAAGAATCAATTAGAAACATTTTTATAACTAAAATCAAACAGAACCTTTACCGAATCTGGTTATTATACTTACAAAGTTGAAGCACAGCATTCGTTGGTCCGATGCCACTCAAAATTTTAGGGAGTTGGTTTCTCTTTATATCTTTTAGCCATTCTTTACACAAATACTCGAACAGCTTATTCCAGCCCAATAGACCACGTCTTCAAATTTTAAAATACAAATTAACCAATAAATAACATAAATGATATTAATATATCAAAATAATCTTACATATTTTTAACCTCACGAAGACGTATTTCCGAACCTTGTAGCTGCGCAAGTCCCATCAATAAACCAGTTATCGGTCCGCGAGATAATTCAATTCTTCGACCATGGTAGTCAAAACATATAGGTAATGGAGGGCTAAATACGAACTCCTTGAAGTATATTGGATCATTAGAAGAAGATTCTTCAAACTCCACTGGATTTGCGGTATTTTCCCGCAATGAGTCAGTTTGAAATTGATCTACTTCTTCATTTTGCTGTACATCATGCAGTACAGGCTCATCTCGAGTTGGCACATTTGTTTCGGCATCTTTATTGTTTGTTGGGCTCGTGGAATTTTTAATAAGAGCAGAGAAAAATTCTTCCAAAAACAGCAAAGTATCTTGATCAATATTAAGTTTTATGGGCAAAACTGATACTTTTAGGGAACATTCTTCTGCTCTTCTGTTTAGATTTGTTCGTTCACTTAAAGCTTTGACATTAATCATGTGTTCATTACTTTTTTTGCTACTTTTCGAAGGGTGATAAAGAAGCTTGTTTATATCAGACATAGCTAAGCGATCTCTTACTTCTATATCCGAAATAATTAACGCTTGCCGTGAAGAATACTTTGAACTTGAGGGATATATGTCATAAGAAAATCGGATTTTAGAAAATTGTATTTCTACAAGTACGTTCAAGTTTCGATCTGAATTATTTAGTTTATCGAAAGCGGGATTTTTAATTTTGAGTTTACTGTCCTTCGGAACTTGTGATACACCATGCTTGTAGGTTTCTGACATCCCAGCTCTCGATGAACCCCTATGAAATTATTAATACAGGTTTAAATAATTTTAAAACAGATATAATATGTTATACAACAAATACCTGTTTAAAGTCCCTTTCGAATTAGAATTCTCTGAATTATCCGGAAAATCTTTTCCTCCAAACAAATGCCAAGTAAACGTCATTTCGCACAAGGTGTAACTTTGTTCAGAGATTGGGAAACTACCTGGTGGCCTTAAGATGTCAGTTCTTTCACTTGGTAAGCAAAAATGATTATCAACTATTTGAAGGGGGTCTTCGGAAACAAATATTTGTTCAACACCAAAATTATCCTAAAATTATAAATTAATTTATATATGCTGCGTGTTAGTTAAAATTAGGATTCTTACCATAAAAAATAACTCGTTCTCTTGAATAACATGAAAGTCTTTCTCGTCCTGTGCCGAGGTATTTGTTATTGAAGTAGCTTCCAGATCATCTTGTATTTGGCGCAGGGAATTTCCAGAGCTCGGATGATAAAAGGATTGTAGCATAATATTTGACTCATAATCGTACATATTGCTTTTTTCGCAATAGGAAGAATATGGGCTCGCGGAGTTGAAAGTTTTACATTCATTTTTTTCGTTTAATGAACTTGATAAGACGGGTGTCTCCACATCTTTTACAGCATCGGCCATAAGCTTATTTATTATATCTAATTTATCATCACTATTTTGATCTGATTTTGATACAGAGCTTGGAATAGTTTTATCGATGGTATTTTTATCAACTGGCATTAGGTCCTTATCATTAGCTATGTACGCAATGAGCTGAGCTAATGCACTTGCAGAATCATAGCAGGTTTTTAAATGTACTTCATGGATTGAAGAGCGCAAATCAATGTTTGGAAACTCTTTACTATTCTCACCAAGACGTATCGAAATATTTAATAGTCCAATATTTAAAACAGGTACTATGCCTGCGTAGTTAATGCTTGTACCGGATTCATTGAAGTCCTGAGTCTGAAATAATATTAATTTTCAATGAATATAAAAAATTAGTTGGTAAGGTTGAAATACTTACTATCGGACCAATAGAAATAATACAATCTTCCGTTAGCAGCCGTAAAGTATATGCAGTCATTGGATATATAATGTTGCTACTAAATGAGCAAGTCCCAATATCAACGAGGGCGCGATATGGAAGATATTTCGGTCTACAAATGTAAATTATAGATTATATAGTTTTATAAAAGTCAATTATACCGTTCCGTTCGCAACTTACCTATATTGAATTGCTGAATTCCACATATGGCCTTGAATTTCTGAAACCAGTGCGTATGGCTCATAAGCTTCGATAGGGAATTCCTAAAATTGAAAATGGTATGCATTATTTTTAATAACTTACATCGTGTAACTACTGGAAAGTTGTACAGAAATATAATAAACGTACTGTTATGTCAAAGAAATCCATTAGTTGGTAAATCCAATTATTTGCAGCATACGATGGTTTATGTATTAAAATAGCTCCATTAATTCCAAAGGCAAGTTTGATTCTCTGTTGAACGAACGTATAATAAGAATTCAAATCGCTTTCCTTTGCACCAAAAATTCAAATACACGGCAAAAATTTATATACATATAAATACCTTTAGTCGTATATCGTGTTGCTTTCTCAATTCAGTTACAAGAGATATCATTTCACGGCGATTGTTAACCATTCTCTGTTGTAGGGGAAAACTATATATTATACGTGTAAGATTTGGACTAATTGTATCATTCCAAGCGTCGGTCAAATTTACGAGCATTTCTCCTAAGAAACAATACATTAATTCAAAATAAAAACCGTAGTTGCATATTATATGGCGTAATTATCTTATGCCATTTGAATTAATATACTCACCACTGTGAAACACATCCATTTCATTCAATTGCAAACAACAATAGCTTAAGTTTTTATCGTAATTAAATCCAGTCACCGAAAATAATCGAAATTCTTTAAAATTCAATTGTAGTATTGAATGACTGCTCTGTTGGCAGCCTTTTTCTACATCTTGAACATCTGTGTACATTATAAGAGATCCGTCTTCAAAACATAATTCAAAGGAGCACACATTAAATAACGAATTATCATAATGAATCGGATTTTTAAGTTCTGGAAAAGTGTGACGATGTTTATCTTGATTTATTATTTCATCTTCATTAACCAAGGCAGATCTTGGTTCCCACATTAACAAATCGCCATTTATGCGGTTATAAATTTTCTCATACAATTCCTTGCATCTAAAAATATAAAATAAATTTTTTGTGATTATTTTTTAATTGAATTTACTTATTGAATATTCAAATCAAAGCTGAGTTTATTATAAAATAATTATATTAATATACCAATACGCGTTTAAACGCTTATCATAGGTAGTGAAGCCGTTACTTACTCTAAGACAACTTTAACTATTGGAACAGAAGCGCAAATTTGAATGTCTGATACATTTTTCGAGTTTGTACAGAATTCGTTTATTTCTTCAGTTTCGCCCGGCAAAAATATATCATTTTTGTCTAAAAATAAAGAAAACCATTTTTGTTAATTTTTTTCAAAGAAAATTTGCAACAAAAAATATACTACAATATTATTAAAAATTGTTTTTAGTCTATATAGTTAAATCGTATTGATTAAATTTACCTGTGATATCGTTTAGCCCTTCGACATTAGAAGAATAACCATACACACACTTAGAACTGAATGGGGATTTTCGGTTTGGTTTCAAGTTGCTTTTGGAAATCATTCTTTTTTCATCATCACTCATTATTTTGATTTGAACTGTGATTCTGAAAAAAATAGGTATTTATTTGTAAAATACTTTATGTTTAATTTATTAATGTTGGCTGTATCCACTTACTTTTCTCTGTCGGTAGTTAATTGTTCATTATTCTTTCGACTTGAACAGCTTATAATATGATTAACAGTTTCATCCTATAAAATGTTGTTCAATTAAGAAAATCGCTTTAAAATAAAAAAATAAGAATTGTAAAAAAATTACATACACAATAAAATCCATCAAGCTCATCAGCAATAATATTTATACATGATTTCCACATAATCAATATGTTTTTAAAATCAAGTGTCAGGTAGTCTTTCCGTATATTTTTCTTCCAACAGGATATTTTCATTGGATCAAGAGGCAACCTTCCATCAACTATAGGAAATCTAAATAGAATATACATGAATACATCATATAATATTTATCAGGATGAACAGTTGTTTAAATTAATGTTGCTTAAACCCACCTTAATAATAGTTTAATTAAACTACATTTAATTTGTATATCTAATGGATTTGAAGATGTCGGAGTTGTTTCTGAACTATCGTATTCTTCTGCGAACGCGGAGACTCCAAAGAGAGTAGTTAAGCGATCATAAATGGAAATATCAAAATCAGCGGTGCAATCATCAAGAGTACACTCTATTTTGTTGCTGCCTCTATTGCAATTTTGTTTATAAGAATATGAAGATGTGTGAGATAAGCTGACTTCAGGTCGCGTGTGATTTCCCTCGGGGCAATTCTGAAAAGGCGTATATTTTATTAATAAGTTATGACTTTTAGTCAAAATATTAATAGCTGTGTATGTTATATGTATATATGTAATAATCATTTCTTTATAATTTACTACTAATATTTAATTGCTCACCATATTTCTGTCAAACGTAATTAGAGGATACTCTATGTTCTCAAGGATCTCACTTAAGTCAACAGTAGTTGCCGATAATGAAGTTTTCATTGTTAAATCATTGCAAAATCTTTGCTGGTTGCCATTGATCAATAGACAAGACACCATAAACGAAAGATAGTTTCTGTTTTGAATTCGAATTAAGGAATCATCAGAATTTGTGCTTTGAAAAAATGAGTTCGAAATTTGTAAATAATTCGAAAAGCTTTCATTGTTATACATGTATTCCAAACTCATTGGCTTGGTTTTGTTCTCTAATAGAACATCGTTCTGTAGAAAAGCACCAACAATTTTAAATATTTGAATTTTAAATTTTAATATTTCACCAGATTTTTCGGCGGCTCCTATATTTTTCTGGGCAATGGTATATGATGTTGTCATACTATTTGTCGACGTCAACGATAAAACCGATTCGCAGGTTTGGTTTTTTATATCTGAATACATATACACCGACTTTTGTAAGCCCCCAAGTTGAGAACACCATTCACCATCTCGTTCTATGACTCCAGTCATTTTCGAAGGATGCTGTAAGTTGTGCACCTCAGATTTTATAACTGGATATTGTTTTAATAATTTATCTTGTGGACGCGTCTTGTTAAATCCTTTTGAAATTCGAATTAAGAGTTGAATTTGGCGAGGAGTGAGCATAAAATGAATATCATCTATTATCATTTCTAAATTGATTTTCGGGCCAACAATATTTTCGGTTTGTTTGACGCAAATATTAAAATTTTGACGTCCTTTAAATTCCATAATTTTGCATAGTTGTTCAATATTCTTCATCTGCACACTGTCGTATTCATTGCCATCGATTTCAGTCGTATATATTGATACTCCATTAGTAACTAAGTTATGTTTAGCAATCATGGGTAATGAAGTCTGGGTTGGTGTTTGATCTCCGCTTCTGTTATTGATTTCTTCAAATGACGTGGAAGTTTTTTCAGTTCCAGTTTGATTTTTATATTCAACATGATTTGCTTTTATTGATATAATAAGCTTTCTCAAAGACTTGGGCAACGTATATTCAATATTTATCGTTGTATTTTCTAATGTAGCGTGAATTCTATTAAGAACTGTGAAAATAAAAGAGGATTAGTTTAAACTCGAAAGAAATATTATTATAAGTATGTATTATGTACAATATATGTGTATCAGCTAGGAGATAAAGAATAATTAATAAGCTTACCATTATCAATTGTTTCCGCAAATTTTTCTAGTCCGATTAAGGTATTGTTGTGATTTAAGAATGGTATATCATCATCAATTTGTTTCATACATTCTTCTGCCATTTGCATAGAGCTGCTCACGGAAGACCACATAGATTCCAGCATTGTTGTCCCACTTTGACAACGCGTAACAGGTCTAAGTGTAATTGTCATGTCTGTGATACTTAAGGAGCTATCGTTTGTCATAAGAGCATTCCATGGTACCATTACCGTCAAACATCCAATATGTCCCGAAATGACTTCAAAAGCCCATCCCTGTTCCTCGAACAACTCGTTAAGAGCCTAAAACAATTAAAGTAGATGTATCCATGTTAATATTTTCAGTGAAAGATTATATACTTATATATATAAGCAGTCTGAGTTAAAGGTTTAATAAGTCGTATAGTTTTGTATTATCTTTCATTGAATGCAAGTTTATAACTTTTGTTTACTACGCATTTACTACAACGATGCTATTATCAATGCTATAGTATAGTTTAATATAATAAAAATATAGACTCAACAACCATTATTTTATTTTGTATTGGATCAGATAGACTTACATACATACATACATATGTCAATGGTTTCGTAAATCAACAAAAAGACTTGTATGATCCAATCGTTTCACTTAAATCTGTTTATTTGTTTATATGTATACATATACATTGATTTCTATGCATGCATGTGTGTTTGTATGTATATTCATTCATATGTATGTATGTATGTATTTTCCTTTGTACTATGTAAATAGATACTGCGACGCTTGCATTAGATATTTTACAATTTTGGAAAACCTATAATACGAGTTTCCTGTCTAGTTTCGAACTTTGTTCTATCAATTTTTATCATAATCATATGAATATCTTCAACTTACATTAACTTTGAGTGAAATATTTTCAACAACAGCTTTCCCATTATACAGGTCAACCTTCAGTTGCTCCAGGTTTAGATTATTTTCAAAAAACTGTCCCAGATATCTCTGTAAAAGATATCTACATGTCTTTGTTTTTAGTCCGTCCCAGAGATTAAACCAAGACATCTTAAACAACTTGGTATATGTTATCAGTGGCAAATAAAATCTTTAACATTTAAGCCTTTGTTATTGTTTTCCTTCTATTAGAGGTGATATTTTGAGTCGGAATCTTATCGATAAGAATTAATCGAATATAGGTAACGGTGATTTTAGGTATTAGAAAATCAATTAAACAACCACCAATTTATTCGCACCCGAATTTTATTTGAATGTGATAAATTAAATAAAATGGAAAATATAAAAATTCAAAATTCTTATATATTTCCTTTGACTTATTTACTATTTCTTAAGAAATATTGTGTAGTTTTGTTTTTGATTTATTTTAGGAAGATAAAAATATATAGCTAGAGGCCGTCTGTTATTTACATAAGTTTATAGAGTTTTCTTCTCTTTGTCAAAAAATGTTAGTTTTTTTTTAAATTGTGAATATAATTACCTAAATATTTGCATATAAAGAATATTTCACATTCCCAATTTTTTTCGTCCCTACGGATAAATACTTGAATACAGTGATCGCGAATAAGTATCTGTGATTTTTCTTCCATATGGCAAATTTAAATAAGGTCCTACTAACATATCGTTCTTCTCTAGCAAAAAGTGACAATATTTAAATTTCTGAACGCGAGAAAACAACATTAAGTAGTATTATTTATTAAAATGCAGTTTATCTACTATTAAAATAATTCTGTTGTGTGTTTATTGTTTTAGTTAGTCCCAAGTTTAATTGTTAACAGAGTGTTTGTAAAATCAAATCAACGTATGTACACATATGCACATGTATACAAAATACATATACAAATTTATATACAAATGAGTCCATGCATACATACGTATGCTAAATAGAAAAAGAATGCGCGCGCTGTGTTAATTTTTTTAAATACATTGCATACATAAAAAACAATTAAAAAAAATATTTGACAGTCTGAAAGTACCTTGTAAGGAATCAAATATAAAAGAAAACAACAATGTATGTTAATACTAATATTGTGTATATCGAAAACCACACCTTTTAACCATGTTGACTAACAAAGTCAAATCGAATTTATGAAAACAAGTTTATAGAGTATTATTACCTCTTTTATAGTGTTTAATTATGTTGGTCGAGGACTATGGCAGGTTATTGCAAATTTTGTTACAAATTTCAAATGAAAGATATTCCAATATTTACTGTGTGTTCATACAATAATAAAAAAACAATAACAATTCCAAGAATATTATTCACGAACATAAGATTAGAGTTAGTTTGAATTAATGGGTGTGCTTTTAAACTGTTTGGTATCCGTAAAATGAACGGAGTTTTCTCGCCTAATGTAAAAAAATTGGTCCACAAATGACCTAAAAATGGGAGCAATGGGACGAAAAGGCTATAATACTGTGCTCTCCAAAACACCCTACACCCACAAATGGGTGAAAAAAAGTTGCGCAAATGTATGTAAGGAGCTAAAGAAAGTTTCAAAGAGCATTCATAATACTTATGTATGTACATATCAAGTGAATTTGGGTTCGCCCTTGGCTGTGTCTGTTAAAAACAAAATTAACGACGAATTTACATATGTATTAAAGGATGAAAAAATTCGAAAAATGTCTGACACACCCTTTTTTGACCTATTTTACTATTACAACTACTTATTTATCTTAATAAGGCTGTGATGTTCTAAGCATCCCTATGTTAAAGTTCGAGATAATTTGGATCATCCAAATACTTTATTTAAGTACGTGCAAGGCATCTAAAGAGTTAATTTCTACAGCAACATTCTCAACTTGTTCTAAAGTTTGTGGAAATGAATCAGCAGGAAATGGATTTACAAATGAATGTATTATTGTAGTTTTATATATTCAATATGAGTCAACTTATATTCAAATTTGATGAATGTACTCAAAGAGGAAACTGATAAATGTCAACAAAGAGATGTGGTTTCTCGTTTGTTTGTTTGTTACTACATAAACACATACATATGTATACAAACGTGCAAACACATACATACATACACATGAGTCAACGTTTACATTTGTGTTATTTTTAAGGAAGAAATTGATAGGGCATTTCAAGTCTTTGTTGTCAATGAATAATGTATTTATTGCGTTCGTATATTCAACTAATTTATTCTTTTATTTTAGAAATATGGCGAATACACCGGATATTGGCGTCGCAGACATGACGTCTATACCTGAAATTGACGAAAATGGAATAAATAGCAACCTGAAACTTCGATATACAAATGACATAATATACGTATCCTTTCAAAACTTGTACTTTACTCTGTTTCCTTCTTAGTTTCTGTTCAAAAATATAACAACGTTTGTCGGTTCGTTCATGCCTTCGTTTCTAGATCACCCATGTCGAGATCTAGTAGTGTATAGATTTCGTCATCAAATTGTCCAGTCTATGTCTAACTGTCAATTCATTTTGTTCCCAATCTCATTAATTTCAGTATATTAACTCGCACATACATAGATACATAATTATTGTATTTTATATGAATTGTGAGATCTTAAACCTTTGCAGTTATTTAATCTTTATCTTTAAAGGTGGTCCCCAATGTTTGCAAAGTGAGTGCAATGGGTTAAAGATAACATTGGCAAGTAGAGAAGGACACGACGCATCAACTTTCCTCGGTGCAGCTGACTAATCGTGTATTTTTTGTTATAAAACCTGTTTGGCTTAAGTTTGAATTTTTTAATTTATTCTTGTCAAATAAAAATTGAAGTCTTTTCAATTGGCCACAACCGACACAAACATTTTGAACTTTTTATTTTTACTTGCCTGTCATAATCAATATCTAATAATCCGCTGCTGATACAATGAACATATATATCTAAAAAAAACTTAAAGAATGATGAGTTTCTAACCCACTGCGGATGATTATGAAAATTAAGATTGATACCAAGACTTTTAGGAGCTAATTTACAATATATGATGAAATCTTTCGCCATGTTGTCATGTTTAATATGCTAAATTATACCTAGTCTGTTTTTAACCTATCGTTCGACACGTTCAATCACAGTTGGTTCGAGTAGTAACAATATACTTACCAGGTAATGGGAATAGTCCAATACGATGAAAAATCGCTACTGTGCCTTGCCGTCATCTATTGACAACACCCTTTTATTTAACGCATTCTCTGACTAAAATTTTTGAAAGATATTTACTTTTCCCAACTCTTATATCTAATATAAGTAGCAGCTGTGTTTGCTTAATCGTAACATAATTTAATATTTAGAGAATTGGTACCTTCCTATGGTTCATAAAATAGACATACTGCGGATCAATATTGATAGCTGTAAATCCATATAAATTGGTTAATATATTTAATAAGGTGAGTTGTTTCCAAATAATAAACTTGCGTTGGTTTAATGTTAAATGATAAGAAGAATGGTTAATCAAGGATTTCTTTTATTTTTTAAGGAACATGTGCAAATATATCATAAGGCAAAATTGGGTTCATTGAGTCCTCATGTATTTGCTTTAGCTGAAGCTGCATATAGAAGCATTGTTGACGATAAAATTAATCAGGTATGCAGAGTAAACAGATTTATAAAGTAATAAAATAATAATGAGGTGTTTTTGCACATCTCTTTATTCTAGTCATGCTTAATATCTGGAGAATCTGGTGCTGGAAAAACAGAATCCACAAAGTTTATTTTACAATATTTATGTGCAGTGACATCCGATGTCTCGACGTGGATACAAGAACAGATCTTGGAAGCTCATACAATTTTAGAGGCCTTCGGTAATTGTACAATATTTATTATATGAGTAAAACTTTTGCTTATTCATTATTTTAGCGCAAAAACTATTAAATTGTTTTAAAATATATATTATTTTCTTTTAGGTAATGCCAAAACAATTCGAAATGATAATAGTTCACGGTTTGGAAAATTCATGCAAATTTGCTTTGATGACAAGCACTGTATTAAGGGTTGTGTAATTCAAGATTATCTACTTGAACGTTCGCGGATAACATTTCAAAGTCCAGGAGAACGAAACTACCATGTGTTTTATCAGTTGGTAGCTCAAGGACAAATGAACAAGGAATTTGCTGAAACATTATACTTACGGCCGCCTGAGTTCTATAAGTATTTAAATACTGCAGCAGATGTCGTAACGGACACCACGTTTGAATCAAACAAATTTAACGAACTGACTATGGCTTTTACAGTATTACAAATTGCGCAATCCGATATAGACAACATATTTAGAGTCTTAAGTTCCATTCTATGGATTGGAAATATTGAATTTATAGATATCGATGGAGAAGGATGCAATTTATCGAAATCTGATAATGATATTGTTGATATATTATCTAATCTTTTGGGTCTGACGACATCTGAACTAGTAAAAATTCTTTTACATCGACAAATAAACGTCCGAGGAAATATAACGGAAATACCGTTAAAATTGCATGAGGTGAGTAATGCCACGATTCATAAATGTTGATGAATATGTTAAAAATTGTATCTTAATATATATTCTGATATTAGGCTAGAGAAAACCGACATGCGATGGCAAAAGCTCTATACGCCAAGACTTTTACTTGGCTTGTAAACAAAATAAACAGCTGCACAAATCCAGGGAACGATAGTAAAACTTTCTTGGGAGTTCTCGATATTTTTGGATTTGAAAATTTCGCGAAAAACTCGTTCGAGCAACTTTGCATAAATTATACCAACGAGAAGTTGCACAAATTTTTCAATCATTACGTTTTTTCGTTGGAACAATCAATTGTAAGTATATTCTATAATCATTCCTATATATTTTAAAACTTATTCTTTCCTTTCACTTTCAGTACAAGCAGGAGGAAATAAATTATACACACGTGGAGTTTACAGATAATTCACTGTGTCTGGAATTGATTGAAAAACCACCTAGATGTATATTCAAGCTACTTACGGAACAATGTCATATGCCTAAAGGATCAGATTCCGCTTACTTAAGTAATCTGCATGCAGAATTCGAATTCAACCCAATGTACATTAAAGGTTCGGATCGACGCCATTGGGAGACGGAATTCGGTATTAGGCACTATGCTGGAAAAGTTATTTATGCAGTAGATGGATTTGTTGATAAAAATCGGGATGTTCAGCAAGATGTACTATTTGATTTATTGAGCCGAAGTGAACATGCGTTTTTGTGCGATCTTTTTAATCACCAGGTACGTAATTGATTTGCTTTAGTTTCCAAATTTTTAATTTCTAAATAAAAACTTACAGGACACAATGTCATCTAATTTAATTCAAAATGTTTCAACCGTGCAACGTGGAACGAGCAAAACTAAATCAACAGTCAGCGATCTCTTTCGACAGCAATTGCAATCTCTTATTGACGTACTTCAAAATACAAAACTATGGTAAGTTAAACATAGTTCCTGGTCTTGTCTATAGGCTGATTAAATAATTCTGCATTAATTTCTTACAGGTATGTGCGATGTATTAAGCCGAATTATCTTAAGCAAGCCAACGATTATAATGATGCATGCGTGCTTGATCAACTTCAATATCTTGGAATATTGGATATTATAAGAATACGACGGGAGGGCTTTCCAATTCATTTGAGTTTTGACGAATTTCTGCTGAGATATAAGTGTTTAGTTGATAATAAATCATACTCAAGTTCACGAAATGATATTATGCTGGTACTCAAGGATCTTAAAGTTGTTGAAACGGAATGGCAAGTTGGCAAATCAATCATTTTTCTGCGAAGCTCTGCCCACGAACCATTAGAGGATGTACGAAAACACAAAACTAGTGTGAGCTCTATTATTATACAGAAAAACTGGAGACGTTATTGGAGCAGCAAAAACTATATACGAATAAGAAAATCCATATTAGTTATACAACATGCATATAGGGGATGGAAGCTAAGAATTCACTTCTTAAAAGTACGTCGAAGCGTAATTATTATTCAAAGTCAACTTCGTGGTGTGTTTGCAAGAGAGGTAAGCAATTAAACACTATATACATATATTTACAATATGTTGTAATTAACCTGTGTTTAACTTTCTAGGTGGCAGCTGCCTTGCGTGAAATGCGGCGAGTGGATGAAGAAATGAAGAGACGAGAAAAGAGTATGATTGAAAGTTCGAAAGAAGATTGTCCATCTATTGAGGACGTCGAACTGTAAGTCCTATTTATTTTATAGCGACCTGCATGCACAGCTAATCGTTATTTATCATTACAGATTGGTACAACAGGAAATTACGGCTCTATCGCACATGGCAGAACACCTTAATACATCAATGAACAAAACAGTTGTGCGACCAAATGCATCTGAGCCGCTATCACCGGAAGATAAGAATGCTCAAAATTTAGATTCTGTTGATTTGGATAATTTGTTTGCATTCTTAACCGACGGAGCAAACACAACACATAACCCACTGTTTGATGATATCAATGATAAAATGCGAGATTTGGTGTTGGATATCGATAACGAAGTAAGTTGCAATGAATCTGTTTAAATAACTTTTTATGCATATATAATCTAAACTGCATTGGTATAAAATAAAATTATTAGATCGAGATTTATTCGCAAAAGGAACCTGAGCCTGTCGCCTCGGATCAGGATAAGCAACCTATTGCAGAAAGTACATCACCCGAAGACCCGCCTATGTCACCCTTATCACCACCTTCAACTATAGTAAATAATATCGAAGTGAAGCAAAAAGTGCATCCCGAACCTATATATGAAGCACTTACACATCACAAAATTGAAAAAACCGACGAAGCACAGTCTGAAAAGCAAACAAACATTGAGAAAGAAAGAAACGAAAGTGCAGCATCTGTAACTGCAACTGTTTTACACAACGATCGAGAACAAAGACGCAAATTTAGAGTGGAGAAGAAACTTCAGGAAATGAGCAAAGTGGAATCAAGTAATGATTCATCTTACAATATTTTAGACTTTGCAGAAAACTTTTTCAATTCACATGAGCGTTTAGTTGATGGAACATTAATGTCAACAATAACAAGAAAGGGCAAAAAGGTCGTTGATATAACGCCAAAACATGAAATGGTAGTTTTTACAAAGTCCGAAAAAATTCCAACCTCTCACATACATATGTATGATCCTGAAAATATTGCTCTATCTTGCAATATATTTCGTGTAAGTAAAAAGTTGTTTAATCAATAAATAAGAAATATTTCATTTTAATTTAATATTTTTCAGGAGCTGTGTAAATACATGCGCGGAGACCATAACGCGGAACGTGAACTTCAAAGCATTCAATATATTATTGGCTTGGGGATTGAAAGAGAAGAATTACGTGACGAAATATTTATTCAATGTGTAAGACAAATGACAAACAATCCCAATCCTGAATGGATTGACCGATTGTGGCTTCTAATGTGCCTCATTATTGTCGCATTTCAACCGAGCAAACTGTTGTTCAGGTAAATAGATTCATACTAACTGTATTGCTTGATTTTGTAAGATACTTTCTAAGGACTAACCTAAAAACTGAATATCATAACAATATTTTAATATCAAATATCAAACAATATAAAATATTACAGGTTTTATGTATCATTCTTAAAAACAAATTTGGACTGTCTCGAGGGAAAATTGAGACAATACGCTCAGTGGTGTTTCGATAATTGTAAATGTACCAACGTGTCAACAAGACTTCAGCCGCCATCAAGCGTGGAAGTTGCTGTAAGTATAGCACAATATGAGTTTTGTATGATTGAAATACTTTACGTTTATTTCGTTTGCTTTATTTTTTATATATCTTTTTTGCACACTTGTTGCTATTGATTGATATTCATGATTATTGGGGATTCACTTATTGATCGATTACAATAGAAACATTTATTTGATATATGTAATTATAATATGTAAAATATAATTGTTGTAATACTAACTTCATAACATCCTTCAGGCAATGCGTCGTCTTGGCACCATTGTTTGCAGATTTTTTTTTTTAGACTCTCGTACAAAAGCTATCGATGTTCATCCGACCGATACAGCAACCGATGCTGTACAAAAACTTGCTGACAAACTGAATTTGGCTTCCACCGAAGGTTGGGCGATTTTTCAATCACGTCCCGATGGGGAAGAGCATATCAAGGCTTTTGAATACTTATATGATGTTATATCTGCTTGGGAGTGTAAGCAAACCTCATGTTTTAGCTATAAACGTGTTTCGAATGGTTCCACATATGGAGAAAACCGATTTGTGTTCAAAAAACGACTCTTTAAACCAACAAGAGAATTATCTCAGGATCCTGTAGAAGTAGGAATGTTATATGCTCAAGCCGTTTACAGTGTTGTAAAGGTATGAAACAACTATTTAAATTAAAACTAAGAATAATCAGATATATATTTATTGTTTTTTAGTGCGATGAATTCCCTGTCAGTGAAAAAGTTGCACTTCAACTCGCCGGCCTACAAGCTCAAGTGGCACTGGGAGATCCTTCTAATCAACCTAAGCCTGAATATTATTGTGACATAAGTAGCTTTTTACCAAATCGTATTTCTAAGACCCGAGAGCAACAGTTTTGGATTCCAATACTTGCGCAAGCGCATCGACAGTATGGATCGTCTAGGAATGAATTAACTGCCAAAGTCTTATACCTAAGTTGTGTGATGCAATACCCTCTTTATGGAACGACAATGTTTAACGTTATTTACAAGGGGTACTGGAATTATGTTAATAACATTATTTTGGGTATTAATTGTGATGGAATTCTGTTTATTCAACCGGAAGACAAGCTAATCATTTATCAATTTAAGTTTGTAGATATAGAATCAATTATGATACATCCAAGCGATAGTTTTATTACACTATCGCTTAATCGAAACTCTCATCAAATGCCAAAAGCTTTAAGAGAAGGCCATTTATTAGATTTACAAAAGTGTTTTGTGTTTGAAACGGAACAAAAAAATGAAATTGGATCCTTAATAATTTCCTATTATCCATTACTATCGAGCTGGGTGCTAAACAACTTTGATTGCCCAAAGAGCGGAAAAGGAATAACGACTGAAGATCGAACGAGACTTTATCAAAACGTTATTTTGTGCCGAAGGCAATTGGTTGACTTGAATGTTGTACGAAAACCAAATGAACCAGGAGGTTTTCTACGGAATACTTTGCGCCGTCTATCACGGCATCGAATTGAGAAACTACGAGCAGAACAGAGAAGTAGTCCACAAGATCATGGAGAAACATATAAAGGATTTTCCCATTCGTTTTGGGCATTTAGTAAGCAACAGATTCCATTTTGCTTAAGTTCACTTCCCGATCAGGATGAAGCTATAATGACGCAAATATTCGACTCAATTCTGCAGTTTTCGGGTTTGGGAGTTTCTGGTAAGTTCAACTTAATATGTCTTCTATACAAATACATATAATTCATATTGGAAAATTCTATTTTAAGGTGAAGCAATAAAACGAGCAGAAGATGAACATATTCGAATTGTTCAGTGTATTATGGAGAAATGCATGAGAAAGGACTCTTTGCTTAATGAACTTTATCTTCAGTTGATAAAACAAACTACAGACCATCCAGATGCTAATTCAAGAGTAAATATAAGGCATTGGGCCTTACTGTCCGTTGCTTGTAGCGTCATATTGCCAACGACGAAAGCCATTCGAAAGTATTTGTTAGCCCATTTAAAGAGATGTGCTAGTGATTCTATAACTGAAGAGGGAAAATATGCAAGATTTGCTGAGAAGGTAAGCAATATAAATAGGTTATTTAAACTAATTTTATCTAATTTATGGCTTCTCCTGCCTATAGTGTTTCTTTAGAACTCAAGGAACTAGACGTCGCCAATGGACACCAAGTTGCGAAGAAATACTCTGTACAACCAATCGTAGACCATGTTATTCGAAGATCTATTTCATGGACGGCCAATATTATTCGTTTGAGTTCCAGCCGAATTCAACCGCCAATGACGTGATTGAGATTATAAAAAAGACCATCGGGCTTCAAGAGAAATCACGGGGATATGCACTGTATGAAGTGCTGGCAAATACAGAAAGAAGTCTATCACCAGAAGAGAAAGTGTGCGATGTAATGGCAAAATGGGAGCGGTATCGAACTGTTTCCAAAAAAGAATACCAAAATCAGGTTAGTTATCGCAATGATAATGATGATAATGCATAAATTTAAAACGATCTCTCCTTTGTTTCTAGGCTAATTTAGCAAGACTGCAAAATCATATATTCTTATTTAAAAAGCATTTGTTCTGTGATTCCTACATCAACCTAAGCGATGAAATTGAGAAGGAGTTACTTTACCATCAAACATTACATAATCTGAGAAGTGAACGCTATCCTATTACTGAAATGGAGGCAATCATGATAACTGCTCTTCAAGGACAATTGGAGCTGGGAGATTATTCAAAGAGTATTAAAGATTATGAAGCTGTCGCTAGCCATTGTCTGCCGCCACGATTTGTACCCAATATTCCACACGAAGCCATTGCTATGCATCATCAAAGTCTCAAAGGAATGCTAGCCATAGAAGCGAAGAAATCATTTCTAAACTTAATACAGAGCTGGCCTCTTCACCGTGCAACAATATTTGATGTTATGGTCAGTACAGATTCTTGTATTTGTATTTGTGTATTACAAAATAACCTTAAATTTTTTATATTTTAGCAAACATTTACATCTAATTGGCCAAGGATGTTATGGTTAGCAGTCAATCAAAGGGGTATACACCTTTTGGAGCATCGTTCGCGGAATATTTTATGTTCGCATGAGTATGAGTCATTAATATCTTTCTCGCCCAATATGAACTCTTTAATGATTTTTACCGGGACGGAGAAAAAACAGTCTAAAGTTATATTAAGTACATCCCAGGTAATTATGAGCTTATATGTTGCATACTATTGTACATTACTAAACTACAATACATATTCACATCTAATTGCAGGCTTTCCAAATAGCAACGCTTATTAAGGAATACTCCGATATTGCCTTGGAAAAGGTCAACAACTTACCCTAAATGAGGTTGTAATCAAACATACGCACAACCAAGCAAAACTAACTTTTAGTAAAATCATAGAATAAAATCCTGTTTCATTATCGAATAAAGACTTAATGCATTTATCAACAATCGTAATAGTTCGGGAATTTTAATGCAAATTTAATTTTAGCTTTCTTTTCGGTCGAACTTGTTATTTTTTTTAAAATTGTAAATAGCAATATAATTGGTTTTAAATAAAAAAGTTTATTCATTCACACAGGGGCCTAGTGGCACGTCACTGTAAGTAAAATATGTAATGTGAACGTGAATATATGTTAATTGCTTGCATATTTTGGTTGAAATTTTTGTACTTTGTGCAGAATACGCCCGACTTCAGCTTTCCTCAATTGTTGTTAACTCTTTTTGGCTACCAATAAAAATATTGGTATAGGAAGTATGCAAGATATAGTTAATTGTATATCACGATATCAATTATATATTTTTTTTTAATTTAATTAGAAAAATTGTTTTAGCTTTTTCCGACTTTACACATGCAACCTATTAGCAACAGCTTGAGTATGTGCAGAACGCTAGGATTGCCCTAGTCCCGAAAGCGCGTAAGTAGGTAATTAATATGTAAGGTGAATTTTAATGAGCATATACATTGTTGTAAATGGACAGGGAAAGTTAAGCTGAGAAAAGTACGTATGTATATGTCCCTATGTATGTTTTGCTGCACGTAGCACACGTTTTGGAGAACACGTCTGCGGGAAGCAACACTCTTTTTGAATACATAATTTAATCCGAACAGTGGCATTAAGTATGTACGTACGCATAACACCTGTAAGACACCTGCTGAGGGTATTTTGATTATTTCAAGAAGATTGTAGCGTATGTTGTTAGTCATTTATATTTATTATATATATTTTATACTTTGTTTTATATTATAGTATTTTATTGCGCGTATTACTTATACCAAAACAGTCTTAATCTATCTAATGTAGCTACCAGACTATAACACTGGCAGGTATGTTACATAAATAACCTGCAAGGGTATGTAAACTTCGGCATCTGAAACACTAACATTCTTTCTTTTAAAAGTATATTCAAATCAGTTTATATATGTTTACCGTTTAAACTCTCGCTATCGAGTCTTCAATACATGCGTTGCTGTCGCTAAAATTCATTTCAGTTTCAGTAGTTCAGTAGTTTCAATTGAACACTCGGTTCCGACGGTCGTTTTCGAAAATGAATTCTAATATTGTGATTGTACTTCTATATGGAGGCCTTATGGTAATGTGCGCCGATGCACAGGATACATACTTGGACGCCTTGCAAAGCTCTCACAATAATGAATTTGGTGCGTAAATATAGAAAAGTGATTCGTTTTCCTAGTTGGTCAATTGCAAATTGGGTTACATTATCATTCATAATCTTAATTTACCCTGCAAAAAGACCAACAATACGTAATTCAATAAAACTGATAAAATTTAAAAAATTTTAAGTATAAAATAATAACCGGTTGATTTATTAAATCTCTTTGACCAGGTGCCAGTGACGGAGGTTATCAATTTAGTCCTAGTATCAGTGAAGGTGGCTATCAATATAATCCACCAAAAGACTTAAGCTACTTACCACCTGCGACTTCCCCACCAGTTCCTGTGTACGGTCCTCCCCAGACACCAATATATAACGCCCCACCACCTACCTTCTATAAACCTGCTCCCCCGCTCCCCTATCACTCTCACGATTATTTTTGGGAGAAACTGAAATCTAAAATAAGTCTCTTCACAATTGGCAAATTACTTTTAAAGCTTTTAATATTCAAAAAAATAGTTAAATTTATTGGGGTTATATTTTTGTTGATGGTCTTGCCCAAGATAAAGAACTTATTCAACGACAACATGAACACGAGTATGGAAGATGAAGGAATGAGCAGCAAAATTGTAGAAACCGACAAAGGTAAGATTAATACATTTGAGATAATTCAAAAACCAACTAAGAATACTATTTTTTATTTGTAGATAATCTTGAAAAACAAATAAATGACATTTATGACTTTATAATGAACTCGATACAAGCGTATGATGATGAAAGAAAATAATTGTTATAATTTACGTTTATGTTGTTATATTTATTAATTTTTATTAAAGTATTATTTATTGTTTATTATTTATTTTAATAAAAATAATTTATGTAAACGTATTGTTTTTTTAATCAGACAAGTTGGACACATTTCGTATGAACCGATAAAATATAAACATACTGAATATGGAACCCCTTCAGAAAGAATTTCAGAGTGTTTATTAGGTTTTTTATTTGGTATAGAAAAAAAATGACATTTGACAGTTAACACGGTCTAATGACGATTACAAAAATAGATATATATCTAAGTAAATATTTATTTGTTTTCTTGAAACTGATTGGGTTATATTTTTAGGCAAATGATTGGAAATTAGTATACCTTTTATTTGGACATTTTTTTCTTTCAACAATATATATATTGAACAATTACCTGAGCAACATCAAAAAAACAAAAAAGAGCAACAGGAATGACTTTAAACATTCATTGGTAATTCGATCCCGTCATCCGGTAAGATTCAAAAAAAGTTATTAATTATGTTGCGACATTTTGTAAGTAACAAACTGAATTAATATTTATACTTGAATTCCAGGCGGAACATATACTGGACATTAACCTGAGCAATATCATAAACAATAAACTCATTATACAACAGGGATGACTTAAGACTTTCATTGGTAAGTGGCTTTCCAAGTGGAATTTCCACACCATCTTCCCGTAAAACAGACTCTTTAGGATCAGGCATCGTACGACCTTTGCCATAACAACTATGTTTACCTTTTGGTAATTTTTCAACATATTTAGCTGCGGTACACTCCATCATATCGCCTAAAGCAACTTCAGACAGCAACATCAGACCAGTAGAGTTTTGCATGCTAGTGCAGCAATAGTTTGCCGATTTGGATACCATATCTGCAAAATAAATACCCTTACCAAACATATAGCCGGTGGGTGGTGCTTCGGGTGGCGCAATTTTCAAACCGTGCGATAAGATTCCAACAAAATTTGTAAGACGCGAACCGTGCCATAACAATTTACGATTATGCAGCTTTTTGAATGGTTTATAGCGGCGGGCTTCACCTTGACGCGATACCTTAAACACGTCGATTATCTCAAGCTCATAGGAACTATGCGTAGCTGCATGTGTGTTCTGCACATATTTGCTGAGAAGTTCAAATTCTTCACTGTTCTTATCAACAGGTGTAAGGTTTGTTTTAAGCTGTTCATAGTGTTTATCCAATGGATTGATGTTATCAACAGTATTCTCATTCTTTATCAAGTTATATGCAATTTCAATTTCTGACAACGAGTCTAGCATTTGCCGTAAATTCTCAACTTGCTCACTTGTGGTAATCAATGGTGGTGCCTGGACTCCGAAGCTATGCGGAATTAAAGTGTAAAAGCGATTACTAGCATCAATAAAGCGTGTATTCGACGCGTTGCTCTGAATCAACTCATAGATTTCAGTAACAACAAGATACGCAGCCTGAAGTTGTTTCAAGCTAAGTTTACCCAAGGGCATTTTCTCCATATCAATATTGAATTCTTTCATAGTTTTCTTCATTGAATCGACATCGAATATAAGTTTAATTAAGCTCTGGACAGATGGTTCTAGTTTAGAATCAATCACATCGTCGCCAGCAACCTCTGGTTTCTTTTCATCTTCATATTGAACATCAATTGGGTACATGAGGCCAGACATTTTGACAAAATCACGACCACTATCAAATTCATTTCCGGTCTTTTCTGAATATACTGTCTTAAAACAGTCGATAGCATCGACAACTGTATGAAAATCCTCAACCTTTGAACCTCCAATAGTAGTACCAATACGACCCCAAGATCGAAAAATCCAAAATCTAAGCAATAAAGTAATTATTAGATTTGGAACAATATATAATTATCAAGATTTTGAATACTTACTTATTTTTATTATCAGCCTCCAATAGCTGTAACTTGTAATATGAATTTTTGTTCCGTTGTATATCTGTTAATCCAAGAACACTATTATATGTAGTTTTGCCTTTGACATACACATGTGCAATATCCTCCAAACCACTGTCTGGGTCAACAGCAAGTCCATTTTTCAGTTTAAGCGTCACTGAACTTGGTACAGACTTAGTGTAAATACTTTTGGACTTTGAACTTTTGGTTTCTTCCTGGGGGATTCGCGTTGATGGGTCTGTTCCCCAGTCGCAAATAGTGAGACTGCTTATGTAATTGAGAGCACCAGGCCCGTCCGACTCAACACTTTCTAGATACTTTATTGGAACAACATGTATGCCAAGTTCCTTTGCTTTTTTCATACGAGAACTAAGCTTCTTAACTTCTTTTTCTGTAGATATTATGGCAATAGTATCATCAAGTATTTTAGAATCATATTTGCCACCCAATTTTGCAATACGTTTTTTTAATTCGTCTTCATCTTCTTTAATGCCAATTGAAGAAAATTTAAAATTGTACAATGATGGTCGTTCTCGTTTTACTCTGGGGCTGAAATTGGGTAATCGAAAAAGCAATTTATATCGAAATATATTATAACCTATTTTAAAATTATTGGTATTTATGGTTACTAACCCATCAAGCTCATCGGGATTCTTCTTGATAGCAATACTCTTTGCAATAGTTGCCGTGCTGGGGGGTACATACTGAATAGCACGGGTTTCCGGTTTATTTTTGTACTTGTTCAAAAATTGATACGATGACTGAAAATCACTTGGAACTTTGCAAGCAGAACGTTTGGGTTCCTTTAAAACTGTTGTACATTTAGTCCACTCGGATATACTTCCATTACAAAAATAACCAGATTTATTAAAAATAAACTGACGACCCTTGCATTCTGGACAAGACTGAATAGCACCAAACGTTAATAGATCTGCTGTCTGGTCCAATAGTTTTTCTGAATCTCCAGCTATCGGATCTTGCTTGTTATATCTCAAAAGTGTTTCCATATTTGGTTTTGTCATTTCTTGTTTTAAATTATCCCGATATTTAAACAATTTGTCGTTTTGAGATTTTAGAGTCTTTGCCAATTGTTTGCTATCTTCATTCTCCGGCTCCAACTTTGGTTTTTTGGCATCTGGCTGATCTTCAGACTTGATGACACTGAAATTTATAAATTATGATATGAATTACATGAATTATTTAAGACCCATTTATTTACTAACGGGAGCAGTTCCTTGACTTTATTTTTCTCTTCAGCTTTTAACTTCTTATAGCCAGGTAAGTTTTCCCCGGTATCAAGCCATCCAAGATCATTTCGAATTTGGGCAAAACACTCCAAATGATGCCACAACTTTTGACCACCATACTTCATGCCAACTTCAGTATCATAAACGGTTTTACAAACTCGAACATCATCTTTATTTATCTTCAGTTCGCAACCACGGCAAGCTGCACGACCCGATTTTGCGTATTCAATTTCAAAATCTTTTACTGCCGCCAGGTCTCCCTTTGAACGTTTTTTTCCTGTATTAGCCTCCACAGTCACTTTAACAGATGCTAAATACGTTTAAACATATAAATTCATTTTTATTTCAATTACGACAATGGTTAATACTTACCAACAAGCTCTGATAATTCAGTTTGATCAGCGAATCTTAAATTTTCAAAGTTCTTAATATCTCCAACAGATGCCGGCTTTTGTTTTTTAAAAAAACAACTCTGGTGAAACCAGTTTGGCACTTTTCCATCATGAAAAGGTGACTAAAACGAATAAACCAAAACTGTTATTGCTTACTTATTTTGTATTAAAAGCCAATACTATTATTAATTAACCTTTTATTGAATTAAATAATTTTGACGTACAAATCAACTAATACAGTATCACATTTTGTGGGTTAAAAATTGATAATTAAAGACTATAGCAGTCTCTTGCGATGATCTCATTGTTTGAATCAATATGTCTGCAATTTGTTATACGGCAGGATACAAATACGATCGAACCGGTTAAAAAAATGATATAATAACAGAGCAGTATTTTTAATTTATAATTTTAAACAGCGGTCTTTCGTTTTGAGTTACCACAATAAATTGTATACTTTGTATAATTGTGGTATGTAAGTCCATTGTTACCTCTCATGGTGAAATTATAGAACCATCGACATGCAACTGATACCGAATGCACACAAATTGAAGTATGGAGTAATTGATGGACTTAATAATTAGTACATGTCTAAATAACTTGCAATCCTTTGGCATTTTGTAAGGATCTATACGCACCTGAACCATTGCAGCCAAACGTAGTGTATCCTTAGGAATTGGCGTCTTGCAACCTTTACAATTTGCTCTTCCCGATTTTGCATACTCAGCCGCATATGGCAATTCCACATCACCAACATCCATTATGAAATAAATTGAGTTAAACACAAAAGTCTACCAAATAAATTGTGACACAAAGCGTCGTTTGCCAAAAAGCCGCAAACTGACTCCGATATTCAAACTTTTTACGATAAGTCTAAAGAATTGCTATCGATAGTTTAGACATTTGGTTCACGATACAAAATATTTTGTTCAAGCACATAAATAAAACTCAGCGTCGATCTGAAACGTTGAAAGTGAACCACTCACCATATACAATATTTATATAGTTACCTATTATTTAAAGTTAAATAGAATAGAAGAAATTTTACAAATTTTAATAACTAGAAAGAAAACGGTATCTAATAACTAAAATATATCAAATAAAATAACTACATTTAATTTTTTTGCAGCAGCAATTGAGTTATGGAGAATTCGTCAAACAATCATAATAATATTATCTCCATCGTTTTTCAGATCTGCAGATTGTAATAGCTCCGGTCATCTATAATTATTTTTTATTATTACTTTTATTAATTTCCTAATCGCTTAGTTTTATTATTTCACAAAATTTTTCTATCATATAAGGGAAGTAACTTGTGTAAAAGATTAAAGGGAAAATCATTATTAATGGTAAAATCAATATATATAATGAAATTAAAGATATACAAATATACCATTGCAATTACTCGACTGTTATATACCCGATACCCAGCAGTAGAAAATAAGCAAAGTTAAAATGAACCAGTTGTTTACGAATTAACTTCTACCGATTGTTAAAGACAACCCTCATTCGGCATACATAATAACGGCGCCGTGAAAAAATACCGGCTTCGGACTTGCTGATACTTGCCGATGAATTTGAATGTATGTGTGTGTTTTACATGTTCATGTGTAAAGAGTGTAGGTCTATATGTCGATAATACATACTATAAGCCAAAACGTTTTTAACTGCAAATTTTACATCCGTTGTGTTAATTTATTATTTTTTTGGTAAGGTATATTTTCAATTTCTTACAAACAGCTGCCTTAAAAATTCATTTCTGTTGCTAGTGCACAAAGTTAGCTGAATTATACAGCAAATGTCAGGCGTGGATCAGGTAAATGCATTTTTTGTGTACATATGTATGTATATACTTACATTATTAATTGAAGATATGCATAAGCAAATAAATATTTATATGTGCCAATTGTGTGCACACATGTATTTAATTGCATTTTAAAAGATATGCACACTTCTCTTGTGTATACTTTTCGTCAATTTCTTGCATAAATATTAAATAATAATTATTACTTTTTCATATTTTCAGAAGGCATCAGGAACTGCAGGTACATGTATAATTTTATTGTCTGCGTCTTGTAAGAATCTTAAATTGACATACATATATGTATGTGTATGTGCGCTAATCAATATACATAGATACCTAAATATATGTACATATATATGCGTCTATGCTTATGTACTTCATTATAACTGTATAGAAGTGATAAAATGTCTATATACTCATAAACACACAATATAGTAAAAATAAATGTATGTAAGTAGTGTTTATTTTGATTACTGCTTGTATTTGCTATGATTCTTGCCGGAAACAATACATTCATAAACATATATGTATCAGATTATGTTTGTTTACTTATATTTTCTATAACTTGCTCTTAAAACCATTTCAATAGTCAAATCAGTTGAGGAGCGCAATATACCATGGAGCCAACAAGTTGATGAGGCCTCATATGAAAACTTATCTTCTCCGGCCATTGATGACAATTCTGGTAGTGTTAAATTATTTAATTCGAGCACGAGCGATTCGATACATTCAAATAATTTTCTAGCAGGTACTCAAAGCTCAATGCAATTCCAATTTCCGCCGTTCTATATAAAAGAAAATAATAATTCATCTTCAAATATAACAGGGAAAGGACGCAAAACATCTCACAACAATGGTATGTACATATTAAATATAGTTACTAATTTTCATGAAAACAGATGTAAAAGTTAGTGCTTCGATTTTGATTAAACATCAGAAAACTTATTGAAAACATTCAATATTGGGATTAATGTAAAGGAATAAATTACAAGAAAATTGCTGAAGACACACGATTGTACTGAGAATTATGCATAATAAGAAAACTTGGACGTATTTATCATATTGGAACTTTTATATTTTCAAGTGTTCATAAAAACGAAATCTGAAAAGTTTAACTTTAACAAAATGCACTTACTTTATATATAAGCATATATAAGTTATAGATATATTGTGATATCTTATAAAAGGAGGTTTCCCAAAATGCAAGAGAAACTTTATCTTTTTATGCTTATGGACCGCACCTGCAAGCTTTATATTTTGTTGTCTATATGTTCTATGTGTTATACTTACATTTCTCTTGGTTTTTATGTCTCATTTGATTGTGTTTAAAGTTAAAGCAATAATTAATAAAAAAAAAATAGTCCAAAAAATATATATTTACAAAAATAGACACAAAGTTTGATATTAGAATACTTGTTCATTCAATACGGTTGGAGAAGTTACTGCAAACCAGAATCTAAAACAGAAATATAATTAGGCGATGCATAGGCTTTATTAAATTAAATATAAGCACCTTAGCTTTCAAAATATCTTCATCCCAATCCTCTTTGGATATACGTTCGATGGCATTAATAATTACCTTCTGGATTTTCTGAACTTCTTTTTTGTATGTGTATATTATTTCGTGAGTAGTTGCAATTGGTTGGTTCATACACCAACACTCTTTGTTTGTCACGAAACCTAAGGATGCACACAAAATACCAGATTCCTTAGCTAACACTGCCTCGGGACATAGAGTCATGCTGATTAAATCAGCTCCCCAATGACGATACAGATTATTTTCAGCAATAGTAGAATACCGCGGGCCTTCTAACGTAATCACGGTTCCTTTAGGATGTACACGATACTCTAGCTCATTAGCCGATTTGATCAAAATCGCCCGAGTCCGTTCGCAAAAGACGGGACACATTGGTAAATGACACACACCAAAAGGACTTCCTACAGCACCGTCGTAAAATGTTTGAGCTCGTTTCGTAGTGTGATCAATTAGATCGTATGGAACAACAATATCTCCCGAATTCATATTATCACGCAGGGAACTGACCGTAATCGTACTTAATACATGAGTACATCCTAGCTTACGCATGGCCCAAATATTAGCTCTATAATTAATATTAGACGGCATTATATCATGAAGTCGTCCATTTCGTGAAATAAGACAACAGCTAACGTCTTCAATATATCCTTCAATAATAGTGTCCGATGGCTTGCCAAAAGGCGTACAAACAACGCATTCTTGCCTTTCCGTTAATGTCATGGGTGTGTCTAGACCACATTCACCAATAATGCCTATTTTGACATTATCAGTTTCATTAGTCATCTCTTCTTCCATTTTGAAATACGAATTTTAAAATTTTCCAAAAAAACAAATTTAGGTAAGAGAAAATTTTTTAGATGGTCTGAATTAAAAAATTTAAACTAAGTGACAAATATCATAAAGCATATATTAGTAAATTAGAAATCAGCTGTACAAATCAAAAACGTACTGTTGTATATATAGCGATACTAGTTCTGCAAGATGATTTCAACATACCATGCATCTTTAATATTGAATACCGCAATTCTTAACTATTTCTATACTGGTTGAACCTACTAGTTTTACATATGTATAGTATAGATTGAGCTACGATATAAATAAGAAAGTTCACTCGGATTCTCTAATATCCCTCTTCATGATTTATCTATTTGCACAATCAATGTAGTCATGTTTACAATTGTTTCGAGTGAAAGGTTGTGCCACAAACTTTTTATGGCTATTGCTCGTGCATCATGTTAAACCATTCAATTTCGTTGTGCATAAATAATAATTTGATATTTCCTTTCTATTTAAGATACAAAGAAAAAACATGGAAGTACAAGCTCTTACAACAATCCAAAGCGAGATGACCACCACTTAAATGCATGGATCTCAAGACGACCTTTTGCCGAAAGTCCCTCGCCATCAATTAGAGTAAGTTCTGTTTAATTTCTTTTATCTTTTGAAAGATACACTTAATAATATAATTAAACTGTATTTGCGGAGTGGCGTCGTCAAGGAATCTTTCTTATGTTACAATTTTTAACAAAATGAATTGGAATCTTCTTAAAGATAAATCAAAATGCGGATGGGCACTCATCCAAATTGGACAAACGCACAAGTGAACCTATGAATGAAATTAAGACAAATGCAGCAAGCGTTGCACCTAAAAAGACGACATGGGCCTCGATTGCTTCTCAGCCCGCTAAACTGACTTCAAAAGTATGTTTTCAAATGTTGAGCATTATTTTAAGGCAATATTATTATAATTATCTCAAATCTATATATTTTGTATACAGACAACATTTACAACTTCCAGCCATAAGAAGAAAGGACCCGGTATGCCCCCACCACCAATGGTGCCGGGTAAACATAATTTAGATGTTAATGTATGGGATTTGCCCAATAGTAATCCACCGCTTGTACCATCCCCGCCTTTACCAATTGATTTGGCCTGTACGGAACCGTTTTATACTGCAACGACAAACGATGAACCATGCCCATCCCAAGGAAAACGAACTGAAAAGGATGATGGTCACGGATTAGCTAACAAAAATAACAATTTGAATAACTCGAAGCCATCTGCAAATAATCAACCTCGACAAAATTGGAGTGCACAACAGCCGCCAGTAGTTCATCAACAGGAAGCACGCCAGCCAAGCGTAGCTTCTTCTGTGCAGCCTATCCGAAGAGTTATACCCAATACTACTCCCATTCGGTACAACGATCGTAGGGGGGATCGTAGTAATTACGCTGGACCACCACGCAACGACTTTGATAAAAATATTAAGCATGACTGTCGAGACGAAAATAATGTTCGAGTTTTGAATAACACATCTACATCTACAACTGAAGAAGTGACGCCCGATCCCCAATTATTATTAGATGAGTTAAAGGACAAGAATAATTACAATCCCACAGAAATAGATTTGGAGAAAGCAGCAACAGCACGGTAACTGATTGAATGATTTTCTTATTGGTCTTGTTTCTTATTAATTATTTTTTTTTATTTAGGTTTTTCGTTATAAAATCGTATTCTGAAGATGACATCCATCGAAGCATAAAATATGAGATCTGGTGTTCAACGGATCATGGAAATAAACGCTTGGACGATGCTTTTAAGGAGCGATACAAAGAAGGCGGTAATATTTTGCTTTTCTTTTCGGTCAATGGTTCAGGACATTTCTGTGGCATGGCACAAATGATGACATCTGTGGACTATAACTCAATATCTAGCGTTTGGTCTCAAGATAAATGGAAGGGAAAGTTTAAAGTAAAATGGATATATGTTAAAGATGTGCCCAATGGATTGCTTCGACACATCCGGCTTGAAAATAATGACAATAAATCAGTGACAAATTCAAGAGATACACAGGAAATACCGAACACAAAGGGCATCGAAGTATTACAAATATTGCACACCTACGAGCATATAACATCCATTTTCGATGACTTTTCCCACTATGAAAAGAAACAAGAAGAGGAGGTATCGTCAAAACGACCAACGATTCATCCCGGTGCTGATATCGCAAGCCAAACGCAACTATCCAACAATAATAGACATTATATACGTCAAAACGACGACCGAGATCGAGACCGAGACCGAGATTTGCGTGACAGATCGAGTTTGAACAGTATGCCCCAAAAGAATTTCTTTGGCGGTGGAAATAATTTCCGTGAACGTAACTCTGCAGTTCATAAAAGCGGCTTAGGTTCAGGTGGCAACTATCATGGTGAATATCGACGGGGATTTGATGGTCCGCGAGCAATTTGCAATGATAGAGAAAATCTACAAAGTGACAGGGAGAATCATTTCGGAACCCGTCATAGCTACAACAGTCGAAAGGATGATCACCCACACAGTAACTCTACAAGCAAACCAAGGTTAAACAAACGTGACTTCAGTACAGAACAAATTAAAAACGATGTGCGTTTTCGACCAGGATTGTCATCATCAAAGGATTTGCCAAAAGTATGCATTAACCCTTGAAAAGAAGTTATCTGATTAACAACCCATTTTGTGTTGCAGCAGATCAATGAAAATGAAAGAATGCGAAACAATGACTACTTGTGACTGAGCCGCGGTAAAAATAAGTAACTTAACGACGTTCTAAGTATATCGACGTCACATACAATCCTCACGCCTGTGTGCACGTAAGCATCGCTGATTAAGATTTTCTAAGCTATTGTGTGTTAATGCAGTAAATTAGAAATATAGGATTAAGCTGAAAATAAAAAGCCAACAACCGGTTATTAGGATAAACTACAATAATATAATAAAATTTTAATGTAATTTATTATATTTATACTATAAATCGATTGACGATTGAACGGCTCATTCTATTATTGGATCGATTTGTACACAATTTTAGATCAAGGGCTTACTTTATTCATTCCTTGTAGCTGCACTGTTAATATATAAATTTAAAAGTGTAAACTTAGAATGTGAAATAATTAAAGTTGCCAGTTTCATTATACACCCATTATTGTTGCCTCAATCTTAAAAGCACTGATATTAATGCATGTATGTGTATCTAAGTAACATGTGTCAGATTGTACTCTAACAATAAATTGACGACCACTGTTCTTAATTCCGCATATGTTTCAAAAATATCAGTGTTTTATAAGTAAAGCCTAAACAAACATAAATGCATATTTAGCAAACTTATGTTTATTTAAAAGTTGTAAGCTGATTTTTAATTAATATCAACAATCTTTCAAGTGTTAGTGCACTTATTTGGTTCATAAAAACAAAAACTATTATTCAGCTACATACATACTTACATTTTTTAAAAGTATACCCATGAAAACAAATCTAATTAACTTTTCAATTTTCCAAGTCAACTTTATTTTTGATCATTTACATTTCAAGTAGGTAATAGACGCGGGGAGCCTTAAGAATGATAAGTAAGTATTACTGCCTACGGCAAAGTGGTTTATAATTTTGAAATAAAATGTATATCGCATAAATTTCATTAATTACATACATTTTGCCGGCCTTCTCTGTCGCAAAAATAAGAAACTTATTTTGAGTTCGACCTGTCAGGATAAAATGATTGTACATAGAAGCGAAATAAATTTGAAAAATCTTGGCAAATACTGTGTTTTTACTTAAACATTATATACTTTACAAAGTGTTTCTTGCTGTCTTTTTTTCTGCATAAGAAATCAGTCTTTAAAGGAAATTGTGTTGGTAGTTTTATGTCTTAGATAAGTTAGTCAGTGTGTTTTGTCATCATGTAACTAATTTGTTTACAGCTCTACGTACATATGCTTCACAGGGTGCTCCATGTAAAGCAATTTACTATTTTTGATAAATTAAAAACAGTATTTCTAATATGAATAAGTATTTTTATTTTTTTATTTATTAGTACATGAAATTTGAATTAAATATTTTGATTGTGTGCGATTTCTTATTATTTTAAACATTCATAAAACTAAAGGTTTGTTTGTATTTTTCAAAAGAATTAACAACCATTATGAAAATTAATTATGTACAATAGATTTCGAAATTGCAGATTTATGCTTTTTCTTGCTATTAAAACGCAATTAGAAGATAAATCTAACGTCAAATTATGTGTGTTAAGTTTCATCTAACAATCGATGGAACTATCGATAGAATCGATGGATTTCAACTGTTAAATATCGATGGAAGGCTGTCATCATAAGAAAAGTGAGAAAAGCGAGTTGAAAGTATTTCGAACGTTATTTTTTTATCTTATTTTGTTAATTTCGCTTTTTTTATATAAATTGCAGACATCATAGGTGACAGCATATGTATAATGTCACTTTAGATGGACGTCCGATAAGCCAAGGACTATATCTACTGTATCGTTAACCCAATTTAAGTGTTCCGGTCTAACTAAATTAATTTATATGTTTATCATTCGTATCCCAAGAAAGAAATTACTCCAAGAGCATTGATAGATGGTAATTGTAGATAACCTGTAAATTCTTATTGGAATCTATTAAGATGGATACATAAAATAAAACTAAAAATGAACATGACAGTCTAATTTTGCCTTACAAAAACTAGAGAAGAGTGTAGGGGAGGCAAAGGGCATTATTACGTCATGGGAAGAAAGTAAAAATCTTAACAATTTTGTGCACTATAGGACAGGAACCCTTTCATTTCAAAAGGATAATCCACATCTTCTATATTAGTTGAAGTCTTGTTATGATAAACTTATCCATGAATCATCCACCGATCTGACTGCTTTAACTTTAAGCACAGCTGATTGATACAATGGTATGGCTTTGTCCTCCAATTCCTTCATTTTACAATGGTACTTATTTTTTTTATTTCAAATTGAGTGCATTCCCACACTTTCATTAAAGAGGGCTAACAATGGTATGTTGCTCTCTTATTTAATTCCAACACACTTTCTCAAAGTGCAGCATATTGGTTTTGTTACTCAATGGTGATGACGAATGTGGATGCTTTTGTAATATTTGGATTTACACTCTTCCTCACCCAACGAACGGCTAAGCATGTGTCATAAGCTTTATACATATACCCTTACTGAGTGTGAAAATACGTAAATGGAAGCAGCGTCATACTTTTCTAATGCGGTCTTGATCGACGGAGATTTCTCTTCAGTCCGTTCTCAGCTGCGCCTCCGATTAGGTGTTTGTTCATTTTTTTTCACACCGGTTATCAACACAAACTTGAAAATGGATGAAGAACAAATGTGGAAAGGCTTTTATAATAAAATACAGGAGATTAAAACCAACCCGAAAACAGAGCATGAGCAACAGTAAGTTGTTTGCAAAACAGTTAACATTTTTATATTCATTGCAAACATGATCGTCATATCTATCCATATACGTACGGATGTAAATATGTATATGTACATGATTCACGGTCACAACAAATGTTTTCAAGCCTTCTCAACATGTGTAAACCTATGCATACATATATACATACAACTATCGTGAACATTTTATAACTCTGCATCAAACTATGACACATTATTTCTACACGCATGCACATACATACATATGTACATACAAATGTACATAAAAACATGTGTGCGTATATACATATTTATACGGGAATATAAAGTAATATAATTTAATATATATGCTTATACAAAATGAGCTTTTTTTCGTTCCGGTTTTGGTGTGAAATCAACGATAGGTGTAAGCAGCACAATTTTGTCTACAGCGGTATTTCCAAAGTATGTACATATGTATGTACAAATAAACACATGTATCAACTAGGGATGTAAGAAACTGATGATGAATCATTAACGTACCGATTGTACGATAGGGGTGTGCACGAATTAACAAATTTTAAACTTATCACAATTAATTTTTCGATAATAAACTTTGAAAATTTATGTTGGATGTACACAGCTGAAAATTTTAACATGTTTGTACTATATACAAAAGTAAATATATGTTATGTAGATCAAAGCTTATAAAAATTTGTCTTTTGTTATCAACTAAGATAACACTGCCCGGCAATAATTTTAGTGCAAATTTTTTTGTATTTTCATTCAATGTATTTTTGGATGCTGAACCCGAATTTGTTTTAGCCGCTTTCATTGATGCTCACTCAGCCTTTTTCCCGTCAAATCTAGCCTTTATCAAAATTCAACAGCGGATCAAATTCAAAAATACTGTTCTATCTGGCTTTATATAAAGAATTCAGCGTTTTTATCGGATTGGGCTTGTCTGCGCTCAAAAATGTTGGCAACACTTGTATAAACCTATGTATACACATACACAAGCTTACATACATACATATGTATGTATGCCATTATGCCTTTTGGGCAATAACTGCTTCTGATCTAATTTTTGTTTACATTAGTAGCAGAGTGATAAATCATAGATTATAATCTATACGCTGTATATAATAAATCTCAATTTTACATGTTTAAATAAATACAGCTATAACCAGTAAGGAAAGCAACAGTCGCGCGACACGCGACAGTGGAATATCCTTCGACCTATGTTCCTATGTACATATGTACATATGTAGGCATATACTTACATATGCACATGCTTTGAAACTATTCCCGACAGATGGCGCTCGCGCATCGCGCTCGCCCGCCTCCCTTGTTAGCTGACAGAAGCACTTGGTTTTAAATTCTTACTTTTTTAAATAATTAAATAACTTTTGTGTTTATTGTCCGATCGGATTGTAATTTTGAGAATACGTAGATATTTGATTCAGCTTTGTATATGTTTAAGTAAAAAAGTTGTATCTTTTATACAGCGCTTACAATTTGAGTTCAAAAATTAAATTATTGATTTACGGGGGCGGTGGGCGTGGCACCTAACATTTGAAATAAACTTGATCTGCTTATAGTACACATGAGTCTTCCTGCCAAATTTGGTAACTCTAGCTTTTATAATAGCTGAGATCTGTGCGTTCACACAGACAGACGGACAGACAGACAGACATGGCTCAATCGACTCGGCTTGTGATCCTGAGCAAGAATATATATACTTTATGGGGTCTCCGACGCCTCCTTCTGCCTGTTACATACATTTGCACAAAGTTAGTATACCCTTTTTGACCATTTTCAATGGTCGAAGGGTATAAAAACATATATTTTTTTTTGGTAGCTTATTTTTTATATTATTATTCTAAAATAGTATAAGGTTTCCAATCAAATGTATGTACATATGTATGTTCAATTTTAAATGACTAATGTTTGCGCTTGTATCACTTTTTATTATAATATATCTTATATATAATTATGTCATTAAAAACTATTTTACATTTGTACTGCGATTCGGAACAAACAAGCTTACGAATGATCAAATTTAAAATACCTTGATCTAACATAACTAACTTTAAACTGTCAGTAATATTTAAAACTCTTTCTTCTTCTTTTTCTTTAACGTGTAATTGACACATACAATTTGGGCAGACAAAAAATTACGTTATATATAAAGATTAAGATATAAATGCATGCATAAATATATTCATAAACTTGGTAAACATCCAATTAAAAAACTTTGATTAAGAAACTATCGGTGTAGGTTACACTTAATAAGTTATACATATAACACTTCCGCTAGATAAGTGACATGTGTATACAAGTTTTCTCCAATTCAGTGACCAACTGTTATACATATTGTCTGCACGCATTTGTTTATGTATGCATGTGTATAGATACGTGCTTACAAGCATGCAGCTACAAAAATACGTTCCAACATATACATACATACAAACATATGTATATGCATACATATGGTGTGGGTCAATTTTAAGTTCTGTGTAAAAATTCAAAGTCACGGAACCGTGAAGTCCGTATACATAAAAAGGTGCATTCACAAACACATACATACACATGTTTATAGTGGTAGCACAAGTATGTTCATGTATTTGGTAACACACATAGTCACACACACACCGGAAAATATTTGACTGCCAACGAAAGAAGTTCCACAATGAAACAGTTCACAATAGCCGTGTCAAGAGTTGTTAGTTTTTCCTCCTCAAAGTCGAATAATGTGTATTAATTCTAGAAATCGAATAAGTAATCAATTTTTGATAAATAAATCAATTTGAAAATGAAGTCTTGTCAACACATTTAAAGTTGTACAATTTAATGGTATTCCAAATGAAGTTTTCCGATAGCATTAAGAATATAAGACAACAGTGTGCGCACTTAACACTCTGTGGTGGAAGCAGGTAAAACCATGAATACTTGTGTATATATATATGTGTACATAGGTTTTGGGTGTTTAAGAAAATTATTTTGTAATGATTAACTGTTTTTCAGACTTATTGCTTTACAAACAGTTTACGTTTTTAAGTGTTAAATACTGAATTGAAAGAAAAAAAAGCAAAATTCAAATGGCTTTTCGTTTTAAGTTTGTTGTAACTAATTGTTGCCTTAAGTGAATTTTATATATGGCTTTATATTGTAAATCTGCTTTCTTATTTGTTGATAGCTAAAAAATGTTGTTAACATTTCAAACAACCGCCATCGAGCACACATCGATTTTGCCAAGAAACCGAATTTACTACGTTTTATCAGTTGCATTATTGACATTTTTTCCAACAGTTTTCATTATCTAAACCATTTTTAAAAATTTTTCTTTTTGCAGGCTTCAGGACGCAGATGATGGGTTCTTTGAAAAATTCGGATCTTTGTTGCGACAAAAATCACAACTTGACGAACATGTTTTTAAAACCGCTTTGGCTCCATTCAATGAAGAGGACGAAGAAAAAGAAAGTACATTTGAAAAACCTGAGGATGGATCTTTCACAGATAGTGGATTGGATACGGGATCAAAATCGGATGAAAGCTGTATTGAAATTGAAAGAAGCAGTATAGAAAGTGTTCCGACCTTTGATAACCTAAGAGAAACCGTTTTTAAAACACACGCCATTTGTTCAAACGTAAGTAAATTATTAAATAAACGTAGATAATTCAAAATTTAGTTCGAAAATTCGTACAATAACAAGATTATAACAAAATTTCTAGGCAATCGAATAGCATGTACTTTGGAAGTAAGTTCCGGCACTAATCGTACACGTGTGGAGACTTTGAATTTCTTGACCTTCTTGTTTTAAGATAAAATTAAAAGCAATTAGAACGCAAATTGAACAAACAAATGCAAGCTTCTTGGTAGTCTAAACAATTGTACATATGTATTAGTGTATGCTTGGCATCATATATATTGTAGATACAAAAAGCACTTATTTTGCATATTCGAAATAGCTTTTTTCAGTACTTTATAGTACGAAATTGTACATTATCATTGAGCTTTTCCAAAAATAGATTATTTACTCAGAGCGAAACTCTACATGAAAAACGCTTTGCTCTTTATCTAGTGAGATGTTCAAAACGCCCAAGAAAAAGTATCGAAAGCGAATTGTGTTCATACACAACCCAAATCACCTCACGGTCAACGATATACTTATAGACGTCGTGTATTGTTTAGTTTTGAAGTGTTCAGCATTGACATTGTTAGGGCCAGTTCTTCTAGCGTTGCATATTCGCATTTTATATACTATAAATAAATATATTATTTTTTATTAATAAAACCTACTCAGATTTTGCCGAATGTAAATATTTTACATTGAGAAAACGGAAAATACTCTTTTTATTTTCTCTATTGATATAATCAATTTAAAGATTTGGGCTTTCTATTAAGTTTAGTGAACATGAGTTATTTGTCGTTACCCCGCGTGCTGTCGAATTTCAATTCGCGAAATTCGTCGGATAAAAAAGTGAAATCTTTGAGTTTAAATCGTACTGGTTCGGATGCATGCCGTATGAAAAAGGTGTTTTCCACGCTTTCGCTAAACGAAACTTCAGATAGACGCAATAGAATTCTTAACAAAAATGGAAACATATCCAGCCAGCATTTTCGTGGTGTTCACAGGCATTTATTAGATTTTCACGCGAAGACTGTGTGCCAATTAATGACTGTAAGTATGTTGAATAGGAAACACTGTGCGCAAGCAAATTATTTGTCTGCAAAAATTGTATACCGAAATGCTCCAGTTTTCAACCGACTGAAAACTGTTTGTTTATCCTGTATACATACATCTTAAAATAATTGCCTTAGTTCTACAGAAAATTCTTTGATTACAACGTTATTCTGTGTTTATTCTTTGCAGACTGAAGACTTATATGAAGAAATTCTTTTTGAAATTTACAATAATATTGGTTGTGAGAACAATGACGTTTGTACAAGCAAACTGGTTGATTTTGTTCAAGAAGTATTTAAAATACCAAACTCAACACATGAGGAAATTTCCGAAATTGCCAAGAAGAAAGAGCCACCCAAGCTGCGATTGAATGTTGAAATATTAAAAGCGGAAAACCTATGTTCTAAGGACTCGAATGGTTTGTCTGATCCATTTGTAACTCTGTACTTGGAATCGAACAACTCTCATCGTTATAACTCATCTGTAAAACCATCCACTTTGAATCCTATATGGGAGGAACACTTTTCATTGTAAGTCTCGACTAAAATTACAAAATTGTACCTAGTTTAACTATATACATACATTATCTTGTTTACAGGCCAATAAATGAAGGTCCCCGTGAAGAAGTTTTAGTTATTGAAGTTTGGTAAGTCCCTAACAATTGTGTTTAGCAGCACGCATGATTATAATGTATGTTTATTATTATTATAATTTACTCATTTTAGGGATTTCGATGCAGCCGAAACTATCAAGGAAAAGTTTAACAAAGTTTCGTATATCAAAGGAGTTAAAGGTCTCAGTAAATTTATGAAGGAAATTGCAGTTACTGCCTCATCAGGAAAACATGATAACGAATTAATTGGACGAGCTATGATTACACTAAAGGTAAGACATCAATCCCAATTGATTATTTGTGTGAGTATTCATTCATTCTACCTTGGTTTAATACGGGAAATGGTATACATATGTATATTTATTTCTGCACAGGCAATTTTTAAGTGTTTGTTTATTATTTGTTTATCTGTTGTTTGTCTGACAGACAGTAAACAATTCTTGAATCGGATTACTAAGTCATATTTTTGCGGTAACGTATACAATATGTTGAAAATTGAGTTCTTTAATAATCTTGAAGATGCCAGTATTCAGAAAGGTTAATATTTGTTGGAAATACACATATTGTATACATTAATTTATTAATTACTTTTGAAAAGTATTTGAGATCTACATTTTTGCTTTGCTATGTCTTAACTATGTGATGTCATTAAACATTTGAATAGTCTATTCCAGCTGCTGGACTTACCAATTGGTATAATCTGGAAAAGGGAAACAAAACCAAAAGTCGTGGATCTGTGCTAGTTAGTATTTCCTTGAGTGCTGAGAAGAACAAAATTGTCGCAGGACAAGAACACAAGCATCTGCTGAAACTGTTGCTTCTTGATGAATTAGAGTCATCGAATGTTGCCAATTTTTGGTGGAATGGAAAGTTTGGTGCACTAGCTGAGACTATTCGAACTCAACACGCAGTCCAAAGTGGACTCTCGCCCTTTGATTGTGCACTAAGTCAATGGCATGCATATTGCACGGTGCATGAGACGCATAAACTTAGTTTTGCACTCTTTAATTCCATTGTCGATGTGTTAGTTCCGACAATAAACTGTCTACAAAATGATTCCGAAGAGGTGAAAACATTTTGGGATGGCACAAAACGCTTGTTGCCATCTTGTTTTACGCTATTACGAAATCTACGTTCTAAAAGTATCAGTGACAATAAAATTCTCAAGTCTCTCAATGATGTTTTGGATATTCTGGCAAAATTAAAAACCTTGGAAGTTCCCGAGACAGTTGAATTGTTTCCTACAACAGTCTATGGTTGGATAGACAACAGCGATTCAGACTCGGAACCACTCAATATTGATACGGTACTTGTTCAGGCTCTTAATACTGGCGCGAAGGAATGGTTTGAGTACGTCATCGAAGGAAGTAAACCGACAAAGAATCAAGAGAACGATGAAGATAAACTGCAATATGTTATAATGATAATACAAATGGTTCGATCTGATTTACAGCGTGCAATGGAATACTTTGATAAGTTATTTTATCAGTAAGTATAAACATTATAAACAATGTCTGTTTACATAATCATTATTTTAATTTCTATTTCAGAAAAATTCGCTTTAATTACTCAACAGCCCTGTTTCAGTTTTATGATTCAAATTTAATGGAAATCTCTCAAGGAATCGTAAAAGGCGTGTGCTCTAACATTAAAATGCTCGATGTGCCGGATGATCAGTTTGAATATTTACCTAATATTGATAATGTAAACATGGGAACTACCTTATTTGAAGTTTACTTGGTTATCAAACGATACAATATTCTAGGTAAAATAGTTTTTTAAATATCAGTATTTATTGTAAATTTAATTTAAATAATTTTTTCCTTTCAGGCCGATCTCTGTGCCCTAACAGTAAATTACGCATGAACGACTTTTACCAGTGGTTCGAAAGAGGTGTCACCCACTGGCTGGATATTTCGGTTATTAAAGCTCTGAACCGCATTCAAAAAGCCATAGATTTGGATCAACTTAAAGCGGTTGATGAAACGGTCAAATATAGCTCTTCAGCAGTGGATACCTTAGCCATATTTTACCAGATAAAAATATTTTGGCAACAATTGGACTGGCCGGAAATAGAAGGATCATACACATTTGTAGCTAAAATTGTGAATGTAAGATAAATTAGTTATTATCCCCTAAACCATTTTTAAAATTCTTTCTTAATATTAAATTCAAATAGGATATATGCAGATGTTGCGTTTTTTACGCACAGCGCATGTCACGACGTGTAGAGTGCTTTACAAAACTTAGCAAGGATGATGAGAATTTTGGTCAGTTTAAAAACGTTTAAAGAAAAATGTATTATAACCAACATTTTATTTTTGTACAGTTTTATCAGAGGAATGGTGTTTGGCTATTAACAACATGGACTATATTCGCCAGAGTTTGCCTTCCTTTATAAAGGTTTGATATACAACCGAACATTTTCAAAGAAATTAATGCAATTCAATTTTTGTTTGTCATTTTAGGAGCTGGGAACTGACGACGTTATAGGACGTCTGGGAGAATACAGAACAAATCTTGAGGCTGAACGTTGTGCAAACACTATTAAGGCCGTAATTGACAATGCACTTGATACACAACGCAATCAAATTGTAGAGTTAATAGAGCACGTTGCTCAAAAAATGTCTCCACCAATTCGACGATTTCTTACCGAAGGTGCTGAGGTTCTGCACAAGGACTCCAATTCTATGGAAAGGCTAATGATATATTTAGAACGATCATTGGCGACATTATATGAGTCTCTTAATGAAATCAATTTCGGTAGAATTTTAGACGGCATTTGGGAAGAGTTATCTGTAATAATTTATGACCTTGTTCATTCAAATTTGGAAGTTAGTATATTTACAATACTAAACCTTGATATTATTTAAAACTTTTAATCATTTTTAGAAACGACGGCCGCCAGCATTCTTCAAAAACTTAAGAGATACTCTTCACACTCTTATATCCTGTTTTAAAATGGGTGAAGGTGTAACTTCTGATAATAAAATATTAGAAGAAATAGAAAGCTTATTAGATCTTCATGGCCTTGAAACTGCTGAACTAATTCATCGTTATTACCTCGACCGCTTGCAATATCAAAAGGAACAAACTAAAGCAAACTTCGGTCAATTGACCATAAGTGCTACATTTACAGAAACTAAGTTATTGGTAAGAAGTGAAATTGTCGTTGACACATACAGAAGATCAAAATTTAACTTTTTATTCTTTTATGTTAGCTACAAATATTGAACGGTCGTAATTTGGTTCCTATGGATACAAATGGAACGTGCGATTCATTTGTTAAAGTTTATATGATGCCTACAAGTCGTTTCAATGGTTTTACACCAGTGAAAACAACAGTTCATAACAAAAACTGTTTTCCACTTTACGATGAACAGTTTTCATTGTAAGTATTCCGATAAACTGATTTTTAACGATATTAAATATTTCATTTACTTTTTAGTAATTTAAGTGTTGACCAACGATCAAATGAGGATAGTCTGATTTTATTCAGTGTTAAGGACAAAGACTTATTTGGAATGACAAGTCAATATATTGCTGAATGCTATATAACGTTCGCAGATCTCCTAGCTTCTGAAGGCGAGCAAGTGATAATGAATCTATCTAGACCAGAATATACAGGTAAATATTCAAAATCAAATGTTTTTCTAAACGAATATAATTATACATACATACATATTTTTTTCTAGATTCTTTAGCCTTAAGAGCCTTGGAGTTTCGGCAAGGTGATAAGCAAGCAAGAGATTTCCTCAAAAAATTAAAAAATAAATCATATTCATAATTCGTGATACCTACCGACAATGTCAAAGATTTCTTATTTCCAGAAAAGTTAACGGTATTATTTATATATTATGACATACTCATGATAAGGAACAACCTTGATAAGGCTTAAGATTACATACAAATGTATAAAACTTTTTTTGCCTACTTAAAATACGTAATAAAGACAATATGCTATGGTCATTATTAATTATATATTTTTTATTTACTACAATCATTTGATCCATAAATGCGGGAATGGGTTATTGGACATTGAGTTTTGTCTACGCGCGTTAAACAAGAATTTAATAAACATGTTCATTTTATAAACAAGTTCATTTCGCCCCATACTGCCTCCAAATCCGGAACCACAAAATGTATCGGTTTGATATTTCTGTAAAATTGCTTGGTTTTCAGTTGTTTTTTTAAATTTTTATTTTAGGCAGCGAAACTAACTTTTATAGCCGCGATGAGTACCATCTTAAAAAAGCAACCCAATTTTTTAATTTGGTAACTATCAAGATCTCGCATATTTTCTTCACTGCGGTTTTAGTAAATTGAATGTACACGATCATTGAAGATGAAAATATCGATGTTTTCCTGCACTGAATTATCGATGTTAAATCGATGTTGTTCCAGCTCTAGGTGCCATAATGTGTTTCGCGGTAAATAGGAATTCAACAAGTTGTGAACGACTTATTTGTTTTAAGTGAAAGAGTAAATGCTTACCGAAATTACTGTTTAATGTATTCAACTTCATTTATAAATCTCTGTATTTCAGTGTGCGAAAAACGAAAGTCATGGACAGCGTTTGATGAGACCATATTTCTTAAAATTTGGTACAGCAATTTGGAAGTTTTTAATTCCAGCAACACGCGATCTGAAGTTTATCCGCACTTGGAAACTGAATTACTTAATCAGGGAATTGTTATGTCCCCTGTTGATATTAAGGCGAAAATGGAATCTTTAAAACGGAAATATTTAAAGTAGGTCAAGAGATGTCTTTTTTATGTCTAAAACTAAAATAACGAATTTTTCTAGCATAAGAAAAAACAAAAACCATTACCCTATCAGGTGGGCTAATTATGACAAAATGGTTGCTATAATGGAATATAGTTACAAAACAAAATCTACAACCGAATCGGAAGATAATTTAAGTATGTTGAATTTTTATATCATAAAATAACTTGTTTAACGAATATTTTTACCACTCAATCTAGTTGATGTAGATGAAGATGAAGATTCTGAAAACTATTTACATTTTTATGAACGGTTGCCTTCTCCAACACCATCTCCGGATTTGTTACTTAATGAACAATCCGCAGATGCTCAGCAGCCTGCAAATGCTAATACTCAGCAGCCTGCAAATTCGGTGGCATCGACTGACAACCATAATAATGATCAAGAATGTACCGAACTCTCCAATGAACAATTTGGTAATTTCATTGCGAACGAGCTGAATACCTTGGACGCCGATCTGCTTATAGAGGCAATGAGGAGAATTTATGATGTTATATGCACTATGCAAATGAAACAAGTAATGATCAACAATGAAAAGTCAGTGTAACAACTTTACTATAATGTAACATAGTAACATATAGTTCTACGTTCAACATGATCTGTCTTTAGTATAGCTGCATATGGAAGAATCACCTTGATGTGGTTAAGTTAAATCAGGGTATTTTGTTTATTTCTTTATTTGAGTTTACGTAAATTACATATCGATAGTGATAATAAAAACATAATACGGTATAGTCATAATAATCATCTTCATAAATGTTGACTTAAGTATTAAATAATTATTTAAGAGATTTTTTCGCATACTTTTTGACGTTTCTTTTGTTTTATCTCGAATAAGAAAATCAAATGTTTTAGTTTAAGTATTCACACAAAAACAAATTAATTAAATATGTGAAAATGGCGCACAAACTTTTTCAAGTGGAAAACACTTTGTTTCTTTTTTTTTATGTACAAATAACAAAAAATAATAGTCACTTATAATATTGATAAAATTAAAATTAAACAAAGACAATCATGAAGCAAAACACACAAATTTGACCCTGGAACATACGTTGGTTTCGTTCACAATCAGGCGCCCATATTCGGGGATATGTATGTGAATATCTATGGATGATTGTGCGGCATTAGCCTAAACATCGATCTGGAATGGGGAGCCGGGTATATGCTCTTCGCCCCATTTGATAAGGAGCACGTACTGGCCGCGATCGCGCACCAGATACTGAACATTGTAGTTGTTGTGCCCAGCATGCTTGACATGGAACTCCTCACAAGGTCCCTTCGGTCCGTACATGCCCACGTAGAGGATGTTGTTACCTGAGAATACAATGTATATATAAAGCTATCAATCTGCTACCCAATCTTTGGATTCATCTCTACTTACCCGCATCTGTTGCACAGATGCTGAACTGGTTCTGTTTGCCAATGTATGCCTTCTTTAGGCCCATTCCCTTGGAGACAACCTTGTTGGCGTCGGACTTAAAGTTAGGCAGATGGACACCAGTATTCTTGCCTCCCTTGGCCACCTTCTGGACCGTCTCCACAATTACTGTGGATGTCTCCTGTGCGCCCTCATCAGCCAGTTTGTCGCCGCTGGCGTGTACCCTGAACGGTGATCCCACGATGTGCATGTTATTGTATTTAACCGTGATGTAGTGCTCACCAGGCAGCAGCGGTGTGTAGCGCACCTTGTAGCCCTCCTCGACTTCAGTGCAATCCATGGCCACCTTCGAGGGACCATCGATGGATACGGCAAGGGTGCCAACGCCTGCGTTGCAGGTGTTGATGATGAAATCGGTCTTGTGTCCAGTCTTGACATCGTCCAAGCCACTTCCACTGGCATGCACTGCAGCCGGGTCAGCCACATCCTTGCCGACCTTGATTCTGAATGGCGAATCGGGTATGTGCACGCCGTTGAACTTGACGTGAATGGCATGAATGCCGTTCTCGCGCGGATAGAAGCGTACCGAATACATTTCACCGTCAATCACCTGAATGAAGCAATCATCATCGGTGCCGGATGGTGCAACGATCTTGGCATCCAGTTCACCCTTTGCGCCATTCTTGCGCACCATAAACTGGTAGGGCGCATCGGCCTGGATGTTACCCTGAGGGAACTGCTGCACCTCCAGCTTGTGAGCATCACCAGCATCGGGCGATACGTAAACCTTGAAGGGCGAGTCTGGGATATGGCGATCGTTGAACTTCAGACCGACGCGGTACTCTCCTGGCTCAGTCACTTTGTAGGAGACATCACAGCTGCCGTCCTTGCGATCCTTGAACTCAATATCAGCCTTGCTGGGGCCCTCAACCGAAATGGCTAGCGAGCCGCCGCCAGCCTCACGGGTCCACACATTGAATTCGGCTGCCTCGCCGACAACACCGCGTTCCAGACCCGAACCGCCGGCCTTTACCAAGTGGCTGCCCGAATCGCGCAGTGGTCCCACTGTGAATTGGAAAGGCGAGCCGGGTATGTGCATCTCCGAGTAGCGCACCGAGACGGTGTGCACGCCCAATTCCTTGGGCACAAAGTGCACCGAGTATAGACCGTCCTCGACTTCCTGGATCTCGGCGTCCTCGGTAACGTTGCTGGGCGAGGTGACACAAGCGGCCAGATCGAAAGATGTAATGCCAGGCATTTTGAAGGTAAGTTTGCACTGACTTCCGATCTCAGTGATGGGCACTGCATCGCGCTCCCGCTGAATCTTCTCGCGCTTGCGGTTGCTACCCTCACCGGCCACCTTGACAGTGAAGGGAGAACCCTCCACGTGATGATCGGCAAACTTCAGATTGACAATGTAGTAGCCTGGCTCGGTGGGCTTGTACGAGATGTTCAGTGTGCCGTCATCCTTGTCGGTGCACTGGATCTCAGCTTTGCTGGGTCCCTCAATGGACACGGAGAGGCCGCCGAAGCCAGCGTTGCGTGTGTCCACAGAGAAGATGTTGTCGCTGTGGGTCTGGCCCTCCTTGAGGCCACTGCCGCTCACCTTCACCTTCTTGGCGTCACCCACTTCCCGCTCGCAGACGGTTACCTTGAAGGGTGAGTTGTTGATGTGCTTGCCCAGTCGCTTGACAGACACCAGATGCTCGCCGATCTCACGGGGTGTGAACGAGATACCAATGTTGCCGGTAGGCATGCGCTTCAGGAAACACGGCTCCTCAAGACCACTGGGCGCTTGAATGGAGGCATTGAGGGCGCGCAGATCATCGTCCGTGATGTCGCCAGGCATAGTGACCTCAGAGCAGGAGCCAACAGAAATCTGGTTACGCTTGCGACCCTCTCCGGTGATCTTGGCGAAATAGGGCGAGCCCTTGATGTGTTTGTCGCCGAAGCGCACCGACACCTGGTATTCACCTGGGGCAGTGGGCAGGTACTGCACCGAGACGGTGCCGTCTTTGTTGTCATGGTAGTTGATCTGTAATTGCCATACATTATCTTTACTAAACTGATCTCGTGACAGATCGACAGTTGCTACTTACGTCTGCCTTGCTAGGACCTTCCACAGCCATGGTCAGACCACCGGCGCTAGCTCCCTTGGTTGAGATGGTGAAGTTGGCTGGTTCGCCAGTGACACCATGTGTCAGACCAGGACCATAGGCGGTCACATAGCCAGATGTAATGGAGTCCACGTGGAATTTGAACGGAGATCCTAAAGTGGGGGGAACAATCAATGATGAGCTAAGGAATTTATTCAGAGTTCTCTGCTTACCTTGCACGGGTTCACCGTTGTATTTCACAACCAACTCGTGGGAGCCCTCCTCGCGGGGATCGTACTTCACAGAGACGGTACCATCACGGTTGTCCTGGATAACGGGTTTGTCTACCTTACCACTTGGCATTTTGACTTCAGCTGAAAGGGAAGGGGAACTCATTAGTTCTGGCTATCCACTTCACATAACCTATAAACACAAAAAGGGGGCGTAACCACTGTATGACATGACCACACCCATTTCCAAATTTTATGGCCAATGGGCAAAGTCAAACGGAAATCACTTTTCCCTCATACTCTGAAGAAATATCATAATTTCGCTTTTATGTTCGAATTTGCGTGACAATTTTTTATTAAAAGAATCTATTTTTGTTTGCGAAGCATGAAATATTTGAAACTTGTGCGGATTGTGAACTTATTATGACAAGCACAGTTAATTAATGGCACCAAATGTTTTGCCCGTTATTTTTGCACTCGGAACTGAATATTCATAAAGAATTTCTAATAATACGCGGCAGGACAATGAGTTCTAAATAAAATTCAATTTAAACTTTGTAACCTTTAAATTTGTTTTGTTATTTTGATTTACGTACTTATTTATTTACTATATATCTATATAACTATGTTGTGTCCTTTTGATAATCCTTGCTAAGTTCTTAAGAACCACTTCTCGACACTATGAATGCTCTGCACGAACTGAGGCCAAAGTAAGCTCTCGTATTTCTGAAGAAATTTCCCTCAACGCCTACAATTAGTTTTCTACTTTCCCACGCTCGCTTCGGTCCCGGATGTTTTTGAGGTCGAATATAGGACAATCTTTTTTTATTCTATTTACCACCTATGCACAGTATATATCTGGACTCATATATATGTAGATCTATCCAAAAACTTTATGTGTAGTGAGATTTGAATTCCCCCCCAATTGCTGGAGAAACTTCTCCTGCCTTGACAAACATCGGCACGTGCCTATATTTATATTAAATTAGTGATATATTTATAATCGGGATGCAGCATATAGGAAAATCATATATGCATAGGCATCTTATATACATAATATTCCCGAAAAAACATTTCAAAAAGTAGCACGACCGCCGTATTTACTATGATATATCATTCCGTATTATATACTATGTATTCTATATATCAGCGCCACGAGGGATCATTAATTTTAAGTGTTCCCCACATAAGCGACATGAGACAGAAAGATTCGATGTTGTTGATAGAAAGTCACCTGCATGGAATTTAGTGGGCGTTTAGCAGTAAATAAGAAAACAGTATCAAAAATAGCATAGGCAATAAAAGTGAATCAGAGGCTCCATTAGAAAACAAGACTGGTTTCCCAGGGAGTGCTTGCCTAAGGGTTACCCTGTAGTTAAAGATGATATTAAGTTAGATATTTCATTAACTTATATTTGCCCTCCTGATTTAACTGAGTATATTCTGTGTTTTCCTCAATCTCCGGTAAGAAATTCTTAATAATCCCTTGCTTGGCGAAGTACAAGCTCATTAAATAATAAATATATATAATTTTAATAAACAAATCCAGTTTATTATTAACACGAAAAACTAATAATTATCCTAAATCCTTACTTGGGGTCATTATTCTGACCAATTCAGATAACTACAGGGTATTCCAATAAATAATACAAATGAATCAGACCGAACTATTTTTGACTTTTTATCATAAATAATATAGGATAAATAAATATCAAATGCTTTTAGTTTTCACTTGTGTCGCTAGACCATTATCATAAATTCATGATTTATATACATATGTACATACATTTATAATAATATTCAGTTAAAAACTATATATACATACTGTCGAATATAACATAAATAGCAATATCAGTATTCCATGACTTATCACATCATATTGATATGCTTAGTATTTTGCTTAATCACACTAACAATTCGCCTTGGTTATGGTTTGCCAAACAGACGCGTTACCAAGTTGGCAAGACAAGCATCTGGGGGCGGAGCAAACCTCACACGGCGCACACAACAGACATAAATCAGAAGAGCGTGTCGCGTGCCTGTCTGTTGTTTAGAAAATGTATGAGAAAAACAATGGAAAATACAACAGACAGAATAGCGACGAGGAGATCGGAGATCTCTCCCGGCGGCCCGAGTGTCTGCTGCCAAGTGGAACGCGTTGGGGGCAATTGAAACAATTTATTGGTTCGCGCTAATGTGGAACAATTAAAGTGGCATTAATTCACAGTTCGCACATTGCAATAAGTAATGAAACATGAGCATAAATCCCTATATATGAAGATTGAAGATGCCGCTTTCAGCTGTTCGATTTCATAAAGCAAATGACATGTAAAATTCAAATAATCCGAAATATTTTTCAAAGAACTTTGCAAATTAACGATCAAAATGTGGCGTGCATTGCATAAAAAAAGAATGACGACTTGGAGGAGAGGCGAATAGCAAGCGGGAACTGCGGCACATAGAAACGCAAGAAATTGAACGTATAAAAAATGCTGCTGGCAAGACAACTCAATAGCATCTTGCGAACAAAATTATGATTATTTATGTCTGAACATTTGTTGCTGTCCGTCGCAATGTCCAGCCCCCTCCGCCCTCATTCGCCCTGCGCCTTAATCCACCTGCCACCTCTGCCCATTGAAGCATGGGAAGCCTCCGTCGTTGCCATCTTTTGGCAGCTTTTAATGGACGCTGGCAATACAAATGAAAGATTTAATGACTCTCAAGCTGTTCTAGTCAGCGCGATGATCGCTTATATGTTTTCGATATATCAGCGAAAGTTTGCGCCATTTGCGCATGGCAAAGAAATGAAAACACTTAAAAACAAGAAATGCGAAAGATTTGATACAATCTCTTGGAATACTGATTTCAATGTTTTATAAATAATTCTTTTTTTGTCTTCTTTCTTTTTAATAATATATAACAATGTTCATCGAAAATTGTATATATTTCAGATAGATTAAATCCAAGAAAAGAACTAGAAATAGAAGACTTGAACCACTACAAAAGATAATGATATTAACCATGTTATTACCTGCTACACCACCTGACCAAATCAATTTTTTAAATATTTAACTTAGCGTATTTAGTGTTGGCTACTTTGCATGGGACGCCTTGCAGTACCCCCATTATATTGTCTCTTTTCAAGAGTGAGTAAAGAGAAACTGCGGTATGTAGACTTGGGACTAGATTTAAGGTTAAAGTCTTGTAATTCCTGTCAAACTGTATTATGTATTTCCCTATAGAATAAAACATCATTATTCAGCCCTTCATTTGTTGGATGTACATTTGCCAATGGCGGTCAATGATTGTTTAAGGCATTCCTGGATATTGTGGGCGGCTCGACAACTTCTATGTTAACTATCCGTTGGCAACTAAATTTACAGAAAAATTTTTTGGACTTCAATAGTTATTGTGGTTACCAAAAATTAAAGTTCTAGCATTAAAATACGTTAAAAATTCGATTTTATTGATTAATAAGGGTGGAAAAGGATCTGCTTGGAGGCCCTGCCTGTAACATATGTATGTACATATAATAAATAATGTTCTTCTGATTTTTTAAAAATAAGCCAAATAACTCTTATAAGTTTTTGTGTCACAGCTCTTGTTGGGTAGTGTAAACCATCAGCAGTCCCTCACAGATGGCATGTGAGCGACTGAGGCCAAGCGAATTTTATGCTTTGTTGCAAACTCTGATAATAAATCATAGAATTTAATTTGCAACTCGTACGCGGCACGGCATATAATGGCTGCATCTGACAAATATGCGTTGAAGAAGAAACATCTAAAAGACTTTTGGTCATAATTCAAAACTGCATCGGTTCGTCGGTTCGTTTTGTGGCTTGTAGCGCCGCCTTTAATCGGAGGCAGTTGGCTGGTGTGATTTTAGTCATTAACCCAAATGAGCCACATTTCTGTGGGTTTAGTCAGCGCAATTGGAATGGGAATGGGGTTCATTGACGACATCGGTCGTGCACGTCACGATTGTCGCGATTCTCTGGCAAAATGTCAAATCGAAATGCAAAAGAATTTTTGCGCTTTGACAACTCCAAAGAAAATAATTCAATTTTTGTACAAAATTCACGATATATTGTAGAACGCTGGCGATATTGTGCAGGATCGTGAGATTTACCTTGATGCGTTACAATTGAAAACGATGATTTGAAATTCAATGGCAAGAAATCAGAACCATTTAATCCTTGATTCTCGGGTATGATGGTTTCATTGAAGTAGACGTGTGTGCGCTCGACGTGATCGCGTTCCGAAACGGTCACCTTGTAGTAATAGGGTCGAAAGTAATACGAATGATCCGCCCACGTCGCTTCCGGCGTTGGCGCTTTCTCAGATAACCAACTGAAGTGCATTTTCGGGTATTTCGATTTTGGGTTTTTTTAATTGATTTCGATTCGAACAGTATTACGGCCCGGATGGATATTGAAATAAAGACACTTAAAATTTAGAACAATTTAATACAATACAACGCAAATTGTTTTCTACTCGTCCATGTCTATCCGGTGTGATCAGTCAGTAAGGATATGTGCTGATCTGGGGGCCTTTGACAGTCCATATAACTATTTAGTTAGCACATATCCTTGCGGAACTGGTATAACACTGGACATTCAAATAGGATCGAGATAAAAAATGGCACTCACACTTTTGGAGGGGGGGAACAAAGTCGATCTAATGGCGCGTTATATAATTTAACAATTTACAAATGATTCCTAACGTCTTTTATTTTAGTCCTGTAAACATACAGCAACGCACACACACACTCCCGCACGCACGCACACACTGAGAGATAATTGCAAATTAAATTATTTGCTTAGTTAATGTGTCATTTGTTTGCGCACGATTTTAATTGCCAGCGACGTTCTGCAGGTCCACGCGTCTCCACGTCCCGATTTCAAGTGAACATCGACAGTTCCAAATCGAAATTAAGGCCAATATATAAAAGCACGCCAGTTCCTACCACAAAGATGCGTCTCTATCGCCAGCAGCAGCAGCAGCAGAGCTGTTGGCAGCATAGCACACACACACACATACACACACACACAGCGCACACTCTGAGGGAATCGCAATGGTATGGATATTCGAAAATATGGCTGACCATGTTGCGGCCTGTGCTATAAAGGAGGCAGCAGCAGCAGCGGAGCCAATGAACGATATATAAAAGATAAAATATATAGAAAATTGGAAATATTTCTTATGACAAATGCGAGTGTGTTTAATATCGAACAGACCTATCTCTATACTTATACAGACATTTATATATACTATATATTGGCATAACTACATAAGTATGTATGTGTATTTTATTGGTCTAACAGTTGTCATTTCGAATTTCGAGCTCGAAAGGTGCAAATATAAAATTAATTCAGCGTTTTTTTGATCTCAGGTCATGCACACTTTTGTAGTATATATATATTCATCTATATGCTGCCTATATGTTTTTCAATATGTATGGCAAAGGAAATTAAATTTATTACTGATTGCAACAACGACGACATAAAATTTATTAATATTCGCCCATTAAAAAGGCGCAAAATGTTTAAAAATAAATTCGATCTGTAAGATTTTTTATAGCTTGGCGACGCAAATGCTTTAGCTATAAAATTCAATAAATATGTTATCTATGGAATTCCGAAAATGCGTTAAACATTTTGTCAAACTGTTGGCATTAGCTAGAAATTAATCGAATGCACACGTGTCGCAGTATTCCAATAAATTTGCTTAGTTCTTATACAACGTGAATTCGTCTATTGGCTTGAATAAATGTCGATTCATATGAAATGAGTATATGGAGATCTGGCAGCCCTCTCAATTTGCCAATCACACTTATTGACATATATCTGTTTAATTTATTGATATCCTTTAAGATTCGATCGCTAACTGTCAAGCACACAACACGTGCCGCTCCGTAACCTTTTAAAACTTTATACATTTAATTCAAATAAATCCTAAGCATCAAACACCATCCATTGCATTTGATTCCATAAAGCGTATACCAAAACTCTTGTTCACCACAAGTATAATTGGCCAGGCTATCGAACATTTTGTAAAGCATTTATGGTCTAGAAAATATGCATCGATAATATTTCAATACTCTGGGAATGAATTTGAAATTATTTTAACGAGCCAAAAGATAAAGAGCCAAAAGGAAACGGAGAATCGAATTGGCACCTATAGGGATTCTAGATTCAAAGTTCTCTATTCTTCCTTTTCTTTTCCTCTTTTCCAGCAAACCAAAAGTGACTCAAAACTTCCATAACTTCCCTTCTGTGTTCTACGATGTCTTAGTTCAGAGAACTATTATAGTTTAGTCCAATTTCCCTTTATATACCCAAAATACAACTTTGTTTGAGTTTTACGTATTCTCAGGAGGTTGACCGGACGTCACACAATCACAGTCTCTGACGAGCAGTGAAAAATAAGTGCAACAAATGCGCGACAAAAAATGTCATTTGGCCAAAACGAATCATTTACAACAAACCATCTTCAAAGCAAATGGAGCGCGCCACGAAAGCCGCCGCCGCCGCCGACCACTCGATGGTCGATGCTACACAAAAAAAAGGGGAGGACACTCGAATGAATCTGTTCGATTCGTACCCTATTCGTTGCCACTTGCAAAGAGTCGCAGCAGACCAAATGGAACGTGGCGCGCTCTGTGATCTTAATGAGGAGCCCAGACCCAGTTTTTCTGGCTGCGCAGCGGCGAAAATGTTTGAAAATTGCATGGAAGCGTGAAAAATCGAACAAATATTTGCATCGCACGAATCAAGTGAATATTCATTATTGATTCGTGTATAAGCAAGAATGACCAATGGCAAAAGAGCTCATCAATCATGCTGAGAATTGAATGAAATTGTGTAGGCAAACGTTTTACAACTCGTAAATGCGTCGGCAAACCAAAACACCAAATTCACATAAATCGCGCTAATTAAGAAACATTCAAATTGGATGAATACCTAATTACTTTCACGAGTGCTGCAGTCAACGAACCAGAAACAAAAGAAAGTCAATTATCGCGCCCACAAGATGAGTTGAGGACTCCTCTGAAAAGACATTGTCTCTCTCTCCTTCTCTATCACCCCCTCTCTTTCTGTGACACAGTGCAATTAACTTGTCAGGTTGTCGGCAATTGGCCAGATAAGCCACTGCACCTTCAACATGTGTCACTGTGACAGTCTGTCTGTCTCCATCTGCGTGTCTCAATTTGCATCTCGGGTGCGTTGCCTCCGCTTTTTAGCTCTGTTTGTCATGTTTCAACTGACGAACGTATGTATTTCTATAGCATTCACAACTGAATACATACTATATATACGCTGTCATACGAATATCTCAAATTTACGACTGTGGCGCTGGCTATTTTTGTGATTTTTCCGAGATTTTCACAATGGCTGCGAGGCGCTGCACTAAATTGCAGATACAAAGCGAGACACCGCTTAAATAGCGCATAAATATTTTTTAAATTAAACAAATCAAAATTGTTGTTTTCATTTTAAATTTGTCTGACAATGATAATGTTTTGTTTTCGCAACAGGAGACCACACGAGTTATTATCGTTCAAATCATTTGATCGTAATTTCTTTGCAATAAAAAAGGCGACTAAGCATTATAAACATATAAATAAGGTATAATGTATGAATATAGAATATTTATTCTATTAGGTTATGTGGCTTTAACTCACCTGTAACGTTTCCGCCTGTTGTGGGGAGTGGCAATTTCTCAAAGGCAACGCTTCGATATGTAACTTCCGACTTTCCGTTAACAAGTTCGCTCTACAGAGGAAAGGAACAAGTTTTAAATATATATATATAATAATATATTTTATAAAAAACATTAAAAAACTCAAATAGAATACAAATATTTTAAATACAATTAACTTTTCTACACATACACTGTCTAAAACTCTAAGAATTCACTGAGTAACATTAAACACATTGAATTATCGAAAGATCAAGGCTCTAAATTACTCAAAAACTTTTATAAATTGTCAGATAAAACAACAACATTTAGAATATTTTATTTGAATTATAATTTTCTTATTTTTCATTTCACTTTCTCCATCGTACTCACCTGTGTTGTTGTCTGCTTAACCACCTTGGTCGTATGCTCCTCGACGTATTCACTGTGCGAGTATTGTTCGATGCTTTCGACAGCCTGAGAGGTCAATGGAAATAGAATTGAAATTAAAAATGGAAAATGCACAAAATATTGTTTTATATTTCAATAGAAATTCAAATAACAGCAATCAAGCAGTGATTTTGAAATCAAAAAACACACACACACACAGAAATGGAGGTGTGTGTGATCAGCGATCCGTATACTTTGCACTTGTGAAGAAATTCGCACAAATATTTTACAACTATGGCGTCTGCTTATTATTAAGAGTCGATGCATTGATTGATATGGAAAAACTTGAAAGTGTGAAACTACAAAAGAAGCAAAAAGGGCGAAAAATACGACGGCATGGCGCACAGCTTATGGGGAATACGAATTGGACAGACATGGACACACACACACACAGATACTCATGCTGCAGAAGGAAGTGGCATTGATTGACGCGGTGTAGTTGTAGTCGTAGTTTTGTGTGGTCATGTGCAAAGAATTTCCACACAACGATCAACGATCGGTTATATAAGTACACGAATATAATGAGTGCGAAAATATCGAAATAATTCCGTGCCATATCCGTGGCCAAATCGAAAAGTCAAAGATACAAATCTCAATAAAATATTTCGAGCTATTAATAAGAGTAGTATGTGAATCGATTGGATGGGAAAATAGAATTGCAATTTTCGCCAGCCAAGAGATCGACGATTGACATGGACATGTATTGAGCAGAAGAAACGTCATGAAATCGAATTGAAGAACAGCAAAAAAACGAAAATAATATTACATAGCCTAGGTATGCCACCACCTTGTACTATACTTCCAGTTCTCGGAACTTTTGACGCGACGAAGATCGGAACGATGACGATGTCAGCCACGGGGACAAACTCTGACTAAGAATCGGTGTGCGACTAGACAAGGCAACTAGGCGCAGTTGGCTCTTCCTCTTGCCAATCTTAATAGTTTCCACAACCAGAACACACACTCACACACACACATAAAACAGATAGTGAGTGTGAGAGAGAGAGAGGGAGACACACATGTGTGTAATTTTATTTTCTTATTTTAATTACTTGTGAATTTTAGTTGCATGCACAAAATGAATTTCATATGTATACTAGGCGTATACTTGATATGTGTGTGCCTGCTGTCCACGGGATCGCTTGCAGTGGCAAAGGCGACAACAACTGTGAATCAGCAGCTTCTTAGCCATGCTCTTAACACCATTTACATGTATACATCGTATATGTATATATAAATATCAACAAATACAAATATATACATACACATGTGTGTTGGTGTGTGAGTTTTATATAGATGAATATGTATGCATTTTATTACGGCGGTTTCTTTAGTTACGTTTCTAATTTTGTTGTATGCCGCACTAATAAAATTTCGAAATTTTCATATTTACATTTTGCTGCGATGCAACGCGGTCTGCAGTTTATATGTCCGCCATATGCATATATACATATGTGTGTATATATGTTGATTATTTAAATAATAATTTAATTAATACTGGCTGCAAACAATGTGTTAATTTATGTTCACTGACATGAAAATGGACTGTAGATATTTTGGTAACTAATTGAGGAAATTTCTAAAAGTTATCATCACTAATAATTTATGTGATTTAGTTTTACTAACTGTATAATAAGATAAGAAGTTCCAATCGAAAAGTTTACAATGAAAAAGTTTACAATCAAAATCTAGATTTGTTCATTTGTTTTCGTAAGAAAAAGTTCAATCTCTTTGCCTCAATTCTATATAAGATCATTAAAAATGTATATACAATAAAAAGTTTATGGCCCCTTATCCACGCTCAAAAAACAAACATGGAAATGAGGGCCAATGTGCGGCGTGTCACGTAGTCGATGTGTATGTAAGACACCATGTGGATCGATGATAATGAACTTCTAGAGTTTATGAACCCTGTCAAAAATAGAGACAGTTGCCCTTGCCACGGAACTAGAGAGCCGGCTAATTATACAAATATGTTGGGATTGAGCATAATTAATCTTGGTGTGCCTTATTGCACTTTCAATATTTCGGGCACTCTGCCGTGAGCATTTCTGAGGTTTAATATTTGAATTGTTTTGACGATGGGACTACTGAGTGATGTGTGCTCTGCAGTACCTGGTTCCTTGTGTCTGTTTTGCCGTCAGGTAATTTAATTTCGCCAACATGTCTCTGACAGGCCATTAGTCAGGCTGTCAGCAATTATAACATACTTACAACATTCGCGAAATCGGGCTGAAATAGAGTCGAGAAGGGTGCAAAGTATACGGATAACACGTAGAGGGTGCTGTGGGTTAGGAAACTGTTGTTAAATTAGCAATTATTATAAATTATTTGGCAGCGGAGCTGAGCTAAAGCATCGACCAGTTCAAGTATTGCATTGGTTCGAGAGAGTACTGTATGGTTAGGTGCACTACTATTGAATATACAATCAAATCAAATCGGATCACAATAAAAATACAAACACACACAAACAACTTACGCATATGGTATAGTAGGGTATATAACTAACTAAAACAAAAGCATTAAAACAATTGAATAATAGTGCATAATGTAAAACAAAGCGCATTGTAATTTAGCGTAGCGTAGCATTTTTTGGTTCAATTCGAATTTCGAAAACGTTATAATGTGCATGCAATTAAATTTGAGTCTTCTTTTATGTTTGTTCTCTCAAGATTTGTCTTCGAGTATTCTGGTTTTAATGTTTTCCTTTTCTTTTATTTTTTGTTGTCATGTTTTACAATGTTGCACTTATATTGTATTCCTTTTTCTTCTATTGTTTTATTGCTGTGTGAGTCTTCATCGCTTTTACGCTAAATACATATATACAGTATATATATATGGTATTTGGTATATATGTTCATACATATGGTAAATTGTTTGCGTGTTTTTGTATTGCCATTGCGGCTGGCTCGAAATGTCTTTCGATAGGGAACATAAACAATTTGAACGGGACGCACACGAGACAAGCCACAAACACCAAATGATCTTGGGGATCTTGGATCTGACTAGAACTTAGTAGGTACAGTAGGTGTATGATCGTAGTATCGATTCTCTCCGCTGCTTAGGTGACTAGATAAAGAGTAAGTTAGGGTGGTAATAATAATTGCTAATTCTCAACGAGCTCCCATTTGTGACTCTAGACTTGACTGTTGTTCGCTTTCTTTCTACATGTGTAGTAAATGTCATTCAGGCTACCTTAATGGAGAAGCTACCATTCGGTATGTCCTTGCCACCAAACTTCACATTGATGTCGTAGTCCCCGGGATCGTTCAAGGCGTACAGGATGTCGAAGAAACCGTCCTTCTCGATCACATCGATGTCAACGATTTCACTGCAGGGCGAAAGAGAAAGGAGATAATTCCAAAAAACTGTCCCCAAGCATGCACATTATCATAGGGATTATTAGCTTTGGCTACTGACCTGCCCTCCTTGTTGGTGATCTTGCAGGTGACGGCGCCATCGCCCGCCTCACGGGCATCGACCTTCAGATGGGACTGACTGCCAGATGTTTGAATCTTGGGCGCCTGCTCTACCAACTTGCATTTCTTGGCCTCGCCGGTGGGGAATGCTTCGAGCTTGAAGGGCGATCCGTCAATCTCCCTGTCGCCGTACTTGACGCTGCACTGGTATGTACCGCACTCGTCCGGCACAAAGGTCACCACATAGGTGCCGCTGGCAACCTCCTCCAGGCGTGGCTGCAACGGCTTACCCTTGGGATTCTTGATGGCCACATTGATGTCAGCCTGACCAGCATCCTTGGTATCGATCTCGAATTCAGCGGGCAGTGAAGCTGGAGTCTTCTTCTTCTCGTTGACACCCTTCACTCGCACTTTGGTTGCCTCGGATTTCGGGAATACGGTCATCACAAATGGGCTAAGATGATGATGACGATGATGGTGGTTAGGCCAAGCTACAGATGATTGTTGCTGGACAAACTCACCTGCATGGCACCTCGACGTCGGCGAACTTTACCTGGCAGGTCAGCACGGAGCCAGCCTTGGGCGGCACATAGTGCACCGCGTAAATGCAATTGCCTTTGTCCTCCACGCTGAGATTGTCGACGGGTATGCCCTCGGTGTTGGTCAGCTTCACGGCAATGCGACCAGGACCAGCCTCGCCCACATCGACGTTGAACACTGTTGGCACACTCTCGCGCACTTGGCCATGTTCGATGCCTGGGCCGTAAACCTTCACCTTGCTGGGGTCAACGGTTTCCTCGACCAGAACTCGGAAGGGCGAGCCGGGTATGTGCTTGTCGGCAAAGCGAATGGTGATGTCATACTCTCCCGGATCCGTGGCGAGGTAATCAACATCGCAGCTACCATCGCGATTATCCGTGCATGTCATCTTTGCTTCAGAGGGTCCCTCAATGGCCAGCGACAGTCCGCCATTGCCGGCGCCCTTAGTCTCCACCGTGAACTTGTTCTTCTGGTTGGTCAAGCCCTTTTCCAGACCAGGTCCATAGGCCTTACAACGCGATGGATCGCAGCCACTCTTCACATTGACCACGAATGGAGAACCAGGCACGGGAATATTATCGTACATCAGCTCGATTGTGTGACGACCCGCCTCGAAGGGTGTGTACATGATGCGGAAAATATCATCAGTGGGTCCCTGGATGATCTTGCTGGGCAGCACATGGCCCATTGGGTCGAAGATGGCGCACGACAGCTTGCCAGAGTCGATGTTGCTGCCGACTTTGCTCATGTCAACATTAAAGTCCGTTGCCGCGTTCACAATGACACCTGCAGGGAGTGGAGGGAGGATTAGATAAGGAACTCTCGTAGGGGCTACAACTCCAACGGACAATAACAACATTGAGATGCGATTAGTGTATCAAATGGCTTAGTCTCAACAACAACATACAGGAAATATAAAACAACAACAACTTAAGGAGGCAGTAAGAGATTAGAGCCCATAGCATAGGTGTCACAATTGTTGGTCAGTAGCTCAGGCGGATTAGGCAGCGGCAGCGGCAACACTGGAACTCGGTACTCGGAGCGGTTAACTGGTGGTAAGTGGCAACTGGCAACTGGCAACAGCAACTCCTTGATAGCCTACCATGCGGCTGGATACCGATGCCACTGACTCGAGTGTTCTTCAGGTTCGGCACGGGCACAATCAACGGTTGGAATGGAGATCCATTGATATGTCGCTCATTGAATGTTATGTTCACACTGTAGTCCCCGGCCTCGGTGGGCAGATAGGCCACATTGCAGGTGCCGTCGCCGTTGTCCCGACAATTGATGGCCGCCTCGCAGGGACCCTCGACGGTCACGCCCAGACCGCCTTGCCCCGCGCCACGTGTGTCGATCATAAACTCTGCAGGCTGCCCGACAATACCACGCTCCAGTCCCGGCCCGAAAGCATGTACCTTATTGGAATCACTGCCCGTGAGGCACTGTAGCCGGAAGGGACGGGGCGTAATTGGTGTGCCGCCAAAGCAAATGCTCAGCAGATACTCGCCCAGCTGCGTGGGCGTAAAGTTGACCAGAAATCCTTCCGCCGTTGGTATGATATGGGCCTTAATACGATTGCCCGAGGGACTGGTGATGGTCACCGCCAGATCCGCCTTGGGCAGGCCGTGTGTGATAATACGAAACTGTTGCAAACTGTTCAGGGGCGCGGCTTATGGATGAATGAAATGACTTTTGAACTTAGACAGACCATGACAGACTTACTTAGAAATTGCTTCTATGTGATTCAATGAGCTTGGCTCGGATCAGTTAATATACAATACTGGGACATTTTGAGGTTACTTACTTGGCTCGAGACCGTCCACCTTGATCTTGGACACATCCACCGTCTGCTCCACGACAACCTTCTGTCCCAGAGGCACCCGCTGACCGCCATATGTCATAGTGGTGGTGTAGGCTCCCTTCATGGGTGGAATCACTTCGACGGAGTAGGTGCTGTCCTCGTTGTCGATGATGCGACACGGCACCTCGATCTTGGTGTCCTCGTGCACGATCTTAACTTTCAGTTCTGCATCGCCAGCATCGCGGGCATCCACATTGAAGTGAGTGGCCACGTTGGGACGCACTCCAGGCTGTAGCCAGGGTCCGAATGCTTGCACCTTGGCAGCGTCCACGGGCACGCCCACGTAGATACGGTGCGGGGAGTTGGGCGTGGACACGCCACCGTAGTTGACTGCAAAACACGAATGAGATACGGAACAAGACTCAATCTTCTCTGTCATATTTACCTTCCACAGTGTGTGGCACTCCAGAGACGGGCGAGTAGGTGACCTTCTTGGTGCCATCGGGATTGCTCTTGATCTGCACGGGCAGCTTGCTGCCATAGACATCCTGAACGACAACATCGAGTGGGGCATTGCCAGCTTTGCTGGTGTCCACATCGAAGCTGGTGGGTTGGTTGATGGTCACTCCGTTCTTCTCCAGACCCGGACCACTGGCCTTCACTAGTTCGGGATGGAAGTCTGTGCGTGGCAATATCTGAGCAATGAACGGCGACTTGGGTATGTCCTCGTTGTCGCAGAGAATATGCACCGCATACTCTCCCACGGCAGTTGGATGATACTTGACCAGAGCGGAGCCATCACCGTTGTCATGGCATTCGATCTCGGCCTGCGAGGGACCGGCCACGGTGAAGCCCAGTGCGCCAGTTTCGCCATTGGTCTCCACCACAAAGGCAGCGGGGTATCCAATTACTCCGCTGCTCAGACCAGGACCATAGGCAACAATGGAGGATTCCTTCTTGGGACCGACCTTCACTTCGAAAGGCGACTTGGGCACTTCCTGGCCACTGAAGGTTACCATGACCACATAGCGACCCTCCTTGGCGGGGTAGTAGTGGCATTCATAGGTATTGCCGTCCACCTTGGACTGCATGACGTTCTGGTTCATGCCACCGGGTCCAATGACGCGCACTTCGGGCACACCCTCGCCGGCACCCTCGGTATGTATCTTAAAGTCAGCATCATCGCCCACACGAATTCCAGTCGCCTGCAGGCCGCGTCCAGAAACGCGCACCTTCCGGGCGTCCGACAGGGGAGCCACCTTGACAGGGAACGGACTGTTGGGGATGGGTGTGCCGGCATAGAACACATTGACCGAGTGCAAACCTTGCAGTGCAGTGACGTATTCGCAACGCCAAGTATCGTCCTCCAACTGGCGTACCTTGGCTGCCACCGAAGTCTTGTGGTTTGCGGGATCAATGATGATCACCTCGGGCACTCCACGACCTGCATCCTTAGCGAGTATATCGAAGAAAGTAGGCTTCTTGATGGTCACCCCATTGGGCTGTATACCCGGGCCGGTTACCTTAACCTTCGATGCGTCGCCAGCATGTCCCTCGACTTTGACGGGGAACGGCGACTTGGGAATATCACGGCCCGAGTACTTAACGGTCACCTTGTGCACACCCTCAGCCTTGGGTATATACGAAATCGTGTACGTGAGATTCTTGTCGTTGTTGAAACGCACATCGGCCTTCTCGACCTCCCCGTTGGGTCCTTCGATATCCACATCGACCACACCTTTGCCAGCAGAGAATGTTTCAACGGTGAAATTGGCTGGAGCACCAACCACAGGGCCGATGGGTTCGATACCAGGACCGTAGGCACGCACTCTGTGGCAGGAAGACAAAAGTCTCAATTAGTATGTTGCTTAATGGGGAATTATGACGAAAACATTTCGAAAATCTAATATGTACACGTATCTAAAACAAAAGCCGGGTCAAGCACGGTGGCTCACGTGTAAAGTATACGTGCAACAGCAATGCACAAGTGTTGCCAACTCAGCTTTAATACCGTCAAATACATAGCTGGACAAACACGAAAACAGTAGACAATTTAGGGGTTTTAAAGCGGGAGTTTTAGCTGCCGCAACAAACATGTTTGGTCGGTTTGTTTTGGAGCCATTGGGGATGGGGTCCCATAGGTTCCTGTCTTGGGTATCAGTACAAGCAGTCACAGGAGTTCACTGCTTACACAAATGGGATTGTGTCTTGGGTTCGCTGTTAGGTGAATCGTTTCACTGCACAAAAGTATGCAACATGTTTTTCACTGTATACAATAAATCAATCGCCCAAAAGATGCGGGGCTTTTCGATTTCAAAAAAAAAGGCTAGATTTTCCACTGTTTTCGTATTTGAGCCGCTAGATTGAACGCTAAAAAGCTGACTTGGCAACACAGTGCCTGACTTGAGGAAACATTTCTTCGCTTCTTCAATATATTCACATTAATAAAAGATTTAAAAAAGAAGTAAATAATAACATAAATTTGCATGAAACTTTGCATTTTCAACATGTGGCAAAGAAGTTGTTACTGCCGGAATTGCAATACCACGCTAAATTTAGCGAGCGTGTAGTTTCAAATTAAGTTAGTACAAATAGTTGGTAACAAAATGTGCTAATGAAGCCGCACAAAGCGCGCGCAAGAACTCGCGGGTATATGTATGTATACAATCTGGCGAGATCAAAGACCAAAAGAGCTGAAAAAAGAGCCAGCCAAAAGCAGCAGGGGCAGCTTGAAGCCAGCGTGTTGAAAAGTATCCATTAGATACGTGCGCTCAAGGCTAGCAGCAACAAGGTAAAGCCGCAGATAACAAAATAACAAGAAACACACAAACAAAACACAAAACTGGTAGAACATTTAAATCATCTGAAGCTGAAGCTGAGGCTGGGCAGCAGCAAAAAAAAGTTAAACGTAGCCATAAAGTAGCCAACAAGTAAGCGAATACATATCAAAAACATAAGCCAGAAGAAGAAACAGCAGCGGCCAAGAAAGAAGAAAAGCATGCCGAACTTACCGCGGCGGAGGAATGCTGAGTTTTGCATTTCAGACATTCGGCATATATATTGGTAGAAGTGGAGGTGGGGGCAGAGGTAGAGGTAGGTTGGCAGGTAGTAGAGCATATATAGAATATATATATACATTTTTATTGGGGGGCGGGGTGGAAAACAAAAACAATATTTAATAAATTAATATGTTGCCCAGATAGATATGCATACATAGATATAGTTTATATATGTAGTAGAGAAGGAGAGAAGAAAAGAGAGAGAGAGAGAGAAAGAGAATATCAGGTGGAGGGTGTAATCAGTGCCTTACGGTAGAGATTAGCAAAGATAAACTATATAACTGAATCGGCCTAGAGATTAAGGACTATTACGACAAAGAATTGAAAGATTACGTGCCTGATTTTAGTAAATTGCAATTGATTCTACACGCTCACCTGTTCGGGTTCGTTTTGGGCCGCAAGGGAGCGCCGCTCTTGAGCTTGGAGTTGGGATACTGCGACAGGTATGTCATCATGGACTGCTCGTCCACATTGGGGTTGACCAGTTCCTCTGGCTTGATCAGCTGTCGCACATTGAGCCAGTCATCTGCCAAGCCCATGGCCTCGGAGGCGTTCTGCACAGCATCCTTGGGATCCCACATCTCCCAGTCGGGACACAGGCCTGGCGCACAAGCGTCAACCAGAGCGCCCACAGCCTTGCCCGTTGTCCAGTCATTGGTGAAGTTGTTAATGGGCATATCGGGTATCCTGGTGTGTATCCAATTCAACAGACTGCAACAAAGAAATAAATCAGAAGGCGAACCAAGTGGGATCCGAAGTTAACATACCGTTGCTTGGGCGTTGTACCCGAGCCATTCAATTGCTTCTCATCTTCGCCATCCCACATAGGCACCGAGATCGAATAGTGCAGAATGAGCGTCCATATAAGGCCCAAGATAAGCTTCAGCTTACAGTCCACAATGTCCGTAGAATCTGAAAAAGAGAAGCAAATAAATCGTCAGTTAGTGCGATTGTTGTTAGACCGGGATCGAGGCGCACCGTTAGCAGCACTCGAAACCGTCATAAAGTTAATATATCTATTAATTGCTGGCACTTGCAGCCGCAGCCGCAAACACAGTTGCATCTGGGCCGGCAGGCAGCATCAGTCAATGGCAACACCCGATCGCCGATCGCTGTCGCCTTGTTGCAAGTTGCAACAAACTTGTAGCCGGACAAGCTACCAATTATGTGCAAGAAATTTGCTAACTGTTACAACAACTTGCTGCACGCCGAGCCGCACAAAGACGTCTCGAGCTCGACTCGCTTTTGGCCTGGTCAAGTTCAGGGCTGCCGGCTGCACGCGACCAACTTGTCGGGCCGGTTTCGCAATGACGGCTTGAGACGACCTCAGAGCTGGGCCAACATAGAAATAGCCAGAGATTTGTCTCTTTTGTTATGGTAATCAAATCGAAGCTGTTCGAGCTGTTTGCTTTGTGGGTTTATTGAACCACGATGGACTCGGCTTTATGACCAATTTGATAAGCATTTTAACGGTCTTTGTTCAAAGTGAAAGGTTCTACGAAAGGCGACGATAGCTTATCAGTAGTTGGAACTTCTTGATTACCCCAATATGTGACTATGTGGAACCTTTGCCGACGAACTAAAGTGAGAACTCTTTTCTTTTCTTTGCTTCCACTGCGAGAGCAGATGTGAAATGCATTTTATTGCAGTGAAAGTTAAGGCGAAACCTGACTGCAGCTTTGTGGCCTGGTCACCAATGGAAACCAAATACGGTATGCAGTTATATTCTAAGTGCCTGTCGTCGTCGGCGCTGTCAAGCACACAGTGACGTACGTCAGTATGTGCATACATACGAATTGCAGGAGTACGCAGTACTTTGATACCCTAGACTCATTTGAAAACAGGAAGAAAACGAGTGATCGACTGTGGACGGTGATAGGTTGTTGTGCTAACCACAAATTTTCATTTTAGCATTTAAATTAAGCTTTTAATTCGGTTTTAATCGATTTACGGGGCGTGGCCAAGTTATAAACTTGCAGTTCTTTCAGTCTGTAAGATCTAGGCAGAGGAGATGTATATGGCTATATCGACTTTACTGTTGAGAATATATATACTTTGTGTAGTCTGTATCGCCTTTATCAGCCTGTTAGATTCGTACATTTGGGTTGGCACAAGTTGAAATTCCCATCTATCCTATGTTTACTGCAGCTCTTAATTTCGTTTGCAGGGTATATTCTGTCTCATCAGTTCTCTACAGTTCTTGTGGGTGCTTTCTGGCAGAACGCCGCTTTTGCCGCTGCCTTGACTGCTCAACGAGCCGTTAAACCATTTGCTGATACAGCTCTGTCATACAAATCTATATAGTGCTATATACACACAAACATGTCTCCTCTTTATGGCCCGGCGACTGCCCCACACCACAGCGAAAACGACATTTGCTAAATTTGCAATTTGCCATTGTTTACTTTGGAGCCACTTGCCTCGAGTGGAGAGTGGCGAGTTGCGAGTGGAGAGAAGAAACCGGCTGACCGGTTGGCTGCTTGTCGCTTGTACATATGTTGCATGCCGTCAAACGCCGTCAAATTGTCAGCCCGTGGCCATTTTAACGCACATCTCAATGGCCATTTAAAATGTTGAACATTTCAGACAAATGTATTAGCCGGCACTTTGGCAATGCTCAGCACAGTCCGTTGACACATATTCAGAGAGACGACGACGACTCCACTCGACGCTCCACTCCCAGCTGCGCGACAGTCGAAAGAAAGAAAGCCGCAATTAAAACGGCGCATTGCGAAAATAACAAGAGATGATTTGGCTAATTAGGCAGCAGCTGGCAGACTAACCTGGCCCGGCCAGCCGCTTCCATCCGTAACTGTGATCTCCGCCTGGTCTAGCCAAACGACGCATCCGCCGCCGCGCGAGAATGCCTGTAAACTATGTAGAAATATGCTAATAGATGCCATGCAGTTGCCATAACTGCGATAGGCATCTCTCTCTCTTTCCCCAGACAGACACCTCACCTTACAGAGGAGAGTGAGGAGAAGGCGAAGCAGGGGCCACATGCATATGCATTAGTGCAGCAGAGCAGTTGCAGCCGGTCAGGCAACAAGTTTGGGTAATCCATCTAGCAAATTTGACAGCGATATGTCGCCCTCAGTTGGGGTGCATGCCACATGCCCCATTCGACATGGTGACGTGGCAGAATTATGATGTTAAGTGCGACCAAAGAAAACTACTTAATTCACAGATAAACAACAAGCAGCTAAATTGCCAACATTGAGTCCGACTCGACTCTGCGAGGCCATTGGCAACGGCAACCGGCTAGGTCACAGTCGTCAGACATGTTCTGGAGAGGCACGCGCATACCAGAGCCGCAGACAGAGACGGCAAGAGCGCCAGAGACAGAGAGAGAGATGCGGCTAAGCAAGTCAGTTCTCAACAGCACAGTGATTTTCCGACATTTTTCCAACGGCAGCCTGGGAAACCAGTTTCCAATTTCCACACGACCTGGCCTAATCATGCAGACGCAGATCGGCTTAGCGCTGCTCGAGAAGCGCGCCGCGCGTTGCTAATTAAATTAGAGGCAGGGCGCGCAGAGCTCAAGCGGTGTCAGTGGTTCCATTGACACGGAATCGTTGGCATTGCATAGAAAGTTGAGCCTGCCAGAGATCCACAGCAATAACCGTCTTCACGGCCATAAGCCGCTCAGCTTGCCTCAATTTGGGCAACTTGCAGCGTGGGTTGCGGCATAAAGTATTCGCCTTGTGGCCCACTTTTTTTTTATTGTGGCATTTCTCCCAAGACTCTCTGTTTATCTGTGTGTGTCTGTGTGTAATTCTTCATTGTCGTCGCGCACTTGTTTCGGGGTTAATTGAACCGGGTCCGCCTCTAATAGTCGCTGACGGACAAAGTTGCTAATTTGAATAAACGACTGCAATTGTCAGAGATTCCGTGGAGATAACGAATCACAAAGCGAGTGCAAATCGCGTTAATCTTATCACAATTGTTACAACTATAAAATATACATATATAATACTGCAACAAGCGTGACGTGTTCGACTTGGTGACATCACAATTAACAACAACTTTCCTAGCAAAATAATACAGCAAGGTATGCAACATGATTAATGATTAATAATACGCGACAAAATGCATAAAACCAACCTCATCATCAATACATTTTAGCCTCAACGTTTCAGCGGAATTCAGCGGAAACCCGCTGATAATGTGGCTCAATTCCCTCTGATTCATCTACGTGACTTTGGCTTAGAGACCCAGAAACCGCCACCGACGGAAGCGACATGGGTTATCTTGTTTTGAGGGCAGAACAACCAGAAGCTTCCACTCAAGAATCTGTATAAACAACATATGTAGTATATATGTATTGTACATATATTATGATGTAAATATTTAACTAACTGTTGTTCATCTGAAGAGTTAATTTAGCTATTTTTCAGAGAGTGCAAATAAACAGATAACAAGGAAACTATATGTCCAGTAGTTGCTGATAGTCATTAAAGTTTAAAGAGAAAGGTTTTTAAACAAGTCGCATAAGATTAGTATTCTATATATGATGGATAAAGCCGTTGATTGTCAGTATCGTTAGACATGTTTATGGAAATAAGACAGAGAATCTTGTATAAATAAATTCAAGCAACATTAAAAATTGAATTAACATTTGAAAAATACATCAATTTATTAATAGTTTACAGCTAAGATTTTATCAGTATCAATAAAGAAGTTCCTATTGTTAAGGCACCATGACTAAAATGCTATGAATGAATAATAAACGGAGTTCTTAGAATCAAAATGAGCAAAGTTTAAAGTATTTACTGTCAAAAATGTATCTGACAGGAAGCAGATCGCAAGAAAGTAGAATGAATCACCAAGACTTGGGCTACAATCATTAATAACATCAATGAATGTAAGTACAGCAAATATAAACAAATTTTAGACACTACAAATATCTTTATTTATATGCAGAACTAATCAAAATAACAAGAAGCAAAGTAGGAAAATTGTGTCAACTGAAACATAAAGCCTCAATTATATTTTATGTGTTTTTCTGTAAATTGAAAACTCTGGCAATGCCATCTGGGCGTCGGTTCCCATCAATAACAATCAATTGGCTGTGACAAATTGAACTACAGATCTCATAGAGCTGTGAAGCTAGAGAAGACCTTGCATGAGGCTGTGTGTGCGTATTTCGCTTAAAATCTTCAAAAAGAAAAATTAAAGACAATCCACAAACATTTAATAAAGAAGTTCAAACTTCTCGCTTCGCGCGTAGCCCCCAAAAACCCAGCAGAAAGCTGTAGATGATGTCATTGGGCAAACTGAGCGACTTTTAAGCAAACACACAGATGTACAAACAGACCAGTACATATATGTATGTATATATAGTATCATGTGTGTGTGTGTGTGCTTGATTGTATCCACACACGTATTAGGCTTGTTTCTCTTTGCTTAGCGCGTTTTTTGTTTTTCTACAATTTTATTTTTGCATTTATTGCCTGTGACTGCTTTATCATTTTTCGCTCTTTTTGCGGTTTTTTTTGTTTTTTGTAGATTTCAGCGCAAACATTTGGAGATATGAGCAACGTAGTGAATTCGACAATAAGCAGCTGGAACAGGCCGCCACAGAATGCCTCAAGTCTTGGCGCTAATTCAATTGACAATACATAAAGAAAGAGAGCTCGAAAATACGAGTATAATACGAAATTATCAGATAAATAATTTGTGACAGTGGCTACCAGCAGAATTTGGAAACCAGTTTCACTGGCAGACCCCACAGTTCCCAAGTCCATCTCTCTTTCTCTCCCTCTCTTTCTTGCTGTATCCAACAGGAAGAGGTGCGTCTTGAGCCGATATGGAATTAATTAACAGTATCTTTTTGCATAATACTATATATACCTATATCTATGTTTGTTTTGGCATTTTCGCACAAAACGAAATTTGCTAATTCCGCAAAAAAAAAAGTAAAGGAACTAATTAAGAGAGCTTTCAGTTTTGCAACAACAGATCATTTATTTCCCAGAGATAAAACTAAGCTCTTTCTATTTCATTATCATAGTGCATGAATCAGTCGATGGGTACTAAAATTGCTGGGTAACTAAGTAGGAATGATGACTCGTTTACAGTTAAAATAGCCACCTATGGCACTTGCCAAATTATATTGGCAACTTCGAACTTGGCTAGCTTATCGATCTATTCGATATTCCCGTCGAGACAAAAGCGAAAGTTTTGTGCGCTGATTAGCGGTATTTATAAATACGTACACAATCAGCTGATGAGACATTTTCGAGTACCTCAAATAATTTACCTGACGCTCTCACTACGCCCAAATTAAATTATGCTCTCCACATACCCCTTATGCTCTGGTTCAGGTCTACAAATTCGAAATTGAGTTTCATTTGTACCTGGTTTCTGTTGATAAAATTAACCTTAACTGATCTGGAGGTTTTTTATACAACAAGGAATACGAAATACTCTTGAAAATAAGACAGTAAATGGTATTTTGGTTGAATCGATACCTTATAAGCTTTAGAACTATAAGAATGGTATTTAAATATCACTTATCTTATGTTCTTTCGTTTTTAAAAATGTCTTAAGACAATTTTTTATGCTTTTAACAATATGTACGTATGAAATCGTAATACCCTTTGAAGAGTATTAAAACGGTTGAAACACAGTGATGTTAACATTATTTACGTAGCTGTCAATTATTGACAAACGGGTTTTTCTGTCCACGTCTCGTACTTATTCGCCTGCACACATATGTATACTGTGTACATACACTTATATGTATATGTGTGTAGGTGTCACCCACTGAACGATCTTCCCCGTTATCTGGTGTGCTCGTAATGGAATTACATTCATTGTATACCCTGCTAGCTGAGGCAACCCGGCTCTGATTGAAAAACAAACTGTCGGCTTATCAATTGCGTCACGGGTGTCCCATAAACACAAACGTTAATTACTAGTCATTTAATATGTTAATGTTCCATAGTGTACTTGTAATAGTATACGGTGTATTCGAGTATGCAACGAACACTGACTGAGCGCGACTTTGATTCCTGAGTCATTCAATCTAACATTCACACTATGCCATCACATGCTCTGCTCATAGTTTTAATCAATGTAAATTAGCACGCTATTAAACATGAATACTGAAGTATTGTTCAGATGCCGTTAGCTCGCATTGAAAGCAGCTTCTATCGAGCTCGTGATCGTCTCCATGAAGTTATCGATCGTATCGTTGGACCTTTGAAAACGATAGCTCTCTTTCAAACTAAAAGCAACCTTCAAAACTCTGTCCACGCTTCGCTGGAGTTCTTTGTGTGTGTGGGAAACAGCCCAGATCAAATTGATCGTCGCGAGTGTGAAGCATTACGAGCTTTACGATCTGTTGTTGAATCTACATATGAGCACATTATCTGACATCATTTGGCAGTGCGAGATAATGCTAGTATGTACTCCACCGGCATACCGACAAACCTGACGCCTCGGAACGTGTTCGTTGGTGCAGGTACTGCAAATTTGTCGAATAGATCTTAAATTATGCATTATAATACAAATGAACAAATGAAAGTAAAAATCGCAATGGAGCCGGCGCTATGAATGAGCTAACTGCTGGGCCGCATACCGAATGACATCATTTGTTTTGTAGTCTGGCAACGAGGCAAAACAAAAACGATCTTTTTGAAATGCAATGGAGAAGTCGGTGAGGGACTTTCGCTATCGCGGTTACCCTCTCTCTATTTCTCTCGCACTCAGGGTATACGCAACTCTCTGATAATAAAATAATCGCCTATTATGCAATCTGAAATGATTTGTTGCCTTTCCAGTTCCAAATCGAAGTTGACTCACGGTCACATTAGGAAACGTGACTTTCAGCCAGGGTTATGTTAAGGAACGTCCACTATAGCTGCAAGGCAAGCCAGCCCAACCCAAACTAATCCCAAATTCCAAGAAACGCACTATGACGTCAAAATGTATACGTATATAGATAATTAAGAGTCTCGTCTACTCACCAATATTAACGATTTTAATGCCCTCATCCTGAAGGAATTTCAGGGCAACCGAGACGTTCTCCAGTTTCTGGCTACGGAATGTTGGACGTTTCGTATACTTGGGCATACGCTTCTGGGACAGCACCTCGACCAAAGCAATCAGTCGCAGGCCATCGGAGAGATCCGTTTCCAGATTGTTTATCGATCGATCGATGGTCTTCAGATGTTCGTTTGCCCAACGTGTGAAGGTGTTCTGCTGTATCTTCTTCCATTGCGCATCCTCGGCAAGATCCCGTTCGGCCTCCATGTCTTCGTCGAAGTTCTCCTCGTACTGCTCCGACTGCTGTAGATATGGTAAAAGTCGTTCGACGGTGGGTTAGCAATTGTGCAGAGCAGACCTGACTGAGTAACAAGTTAGCCAGGATGTGGATGCAAATGGACACACATGAATGACAGCGCCAATGTGGGTGGGTGGACGGCGCAATAACTACGAAAACCACTTAATGCCGAATGGCAAATAACAAATGCCAATGGCGAATGCAAACCATAGAATGCGATGCAAAAATAAGTATGTATGCTCGCCTGGAACTGTCAACTCGGGCTGAGCGTGGCGAATTTTATACGCTACGATACGATCGCGGCACACAAGGTGTGGCTGCTGCTGCTGGTGGTGCAACAGGGCAATGGACAGAGTTACGCCGACTTGTTCCAGTTTACGTCGCACACACGCACACTACTCGAATATCAGTTGGAGTGGACATTCGGTCAACTTTCCACGCCACGCACAATCCAACACTATGCATAGATCCGCGACGAAGCGTGAATACCCTAACCTCAAATTTGGCTATCCTTCTTAATTAATTTCAGTTACTAAATTCTTCAAACTATACAATACAAACTATACTTATAATTCAATAACACAAGCCAACAAAACAATGTTTTTGTAGATGTATGTTTTTTTAATAAAATTACCTGAATAAAATTGTATTTATATTCTTAAAAATTGATGGGTGATGGAATCTAATAATCGACTATTAAATCATATGGTATAAGGTATATTTAATTTAACACAAGAACTAAAAGTTGAATCATGAAACTTGATTCTATTTTCAAATCCGTGCTGTAACGGAATTATTTCTTTTCGAATATTTATTAATAATCGGTTTTCTTTTGATCTAAGTATTACGATATTTAACTACTAAATTGAAGTAATTTTTAAAAATTGTAAGCTTAAAAACTTCTTTAATAAATGATGTAAAACTAAAATCTAGATTTCTTTATTACTTTGCTGTTAATAGTACGATTTCTTTAAGTTCGGTAGGTCACATTAAAATATCCTACACATAATTTTTAAAAATTATTGTTTCATTACAATTTATAAATTGTACTTTATATTGTATTGTAACCAATTTATGGCTGACATAAAAGCGAATATTCAATTTTATGGTAAATATAAAATATTCGAAACTGCACTAAATTACATAGGAATTAAAATCGGAATTAATGATAAAACTTTTCTCACTGTTGGCTAGTGTAGCTCGAATGAATGCACAGGTTTATTGTAGGACGACCCAAAGCGCGTGGGAATTCCGAAAAGGCTTTTGGGCTTAAAGGTTATGAAACCGACAAAGAACGCACAAGAAGTCGTTGAGCGACAGCCAGAAGACAAAGAGAGGCACATAAACATATATGTATATATACACATATATACATATGTATGAGTAGTTGTGTGTGTGTGTGTGAGTGTGATATGTGTTTTGGTCTGGTCTCTTTGCCGGCTAAACTCGTATCAACCAAAATAGAGTAGGCAGTCGCCTGTCTGGGTAAAAGGGCTAGTGAAAAGAAAGAAACACACACACACTCACGAACGATTCACACACACTTATACACATGCCTACGTATACATATGTATGTCTGCACATACATACTTCGCCTCGGTGCGCAGCGTGTGAAGTTCATTAACATTTTCATTAATTGCGAAACAGAGTGTAATGTGAAATGTTGCAATTAAAAAACTGTTGCGCCCACAACCCCAAGGAAGAGAGAAGGTCACATAAAAAGCAAAAGCCGCAGTTTAGTACGGAATGCAATCTGGGAACCCAAGGGGGTGGTGGGGGGAAACACACCTGCACTTGTTGATAAAGATCGTAGTTGTGGCTGGAGTTGTTGTTATTGTTGTTCTCGGTGTTGCTGTTGTAATTGCTTGTTGTCGGTTGTTGCGCGTAGAAGCTTAAATTGCTAAAATTATTGCCGTTGTTGTTGTTATTCGCGTTGCAATTCGTATAAACACACGCGGCGGCGGAGACTGCGACTGAGACTGGCTGCGGCGCGTTGCTTGTCTGCAAATTTGGCGGGTTCTTTCTTCCACTATTGTTGTTCTTGTTGTTGTGGCTGAGGAACAATGTCGCCTGTGTTGTCGCTGTGCCGTTTGTGTTGTTCGAATAACTCGCGTTTTGCACTAATTCGCCACGTTGTATCTGCTGGTGACTTCTATTGTGGCTACAGTTGTTGCTGTCGTTGTTATTACTGCGTGTCGTCGTTGGATTCCTGGGGCGCTCGTCGCCGACAGCGTCGTTACTGTTGAGCGTACCACCGTTAACTAACACCAAACGCCGCTGCTGCTGCTGCTGTTGCTGCTGATCGCTGTACATTTTGACGGCCGGTTTGTTGTTCTCACTGTTGTTGTTGTAGTTATTGTTGCTGCTGCTCTTGTTGTTGCTGTCTCTGCGCCGCTATCACGTTTTTTGTTACTTGTTTGTGTTTATCGGCCTCGCTCTCTCGCTTTCTGTGGTTTTCTCTCTATGCGTCGCTCTCTCTGGCGTCGTGCTTACAAATTCCTTTGCTGTGTGCACTGCTCGTGCTCTCCCTTTCTCTCTCTCTCTCCCTCTCAGCTGCTTGCTATTTACAGTCTGCGCAAAAAGTTAACAGTCGAGTATTACGTTCATGGTAGCTTTTGTATTACACTATTGTTTATGTTTACAATTTCGATATGATAATAGAATGTCAATCTCTCTTATTATATATAATATTATATCATAATATAATATTCTATCAAACTGACTATCATTAAATACATAACATTCTTTACTTTAGTCGACATTAAAATAGCGTAATTAATTAAAACATAAACCCTTAATAATTTAATGAAAATTACACAGTGCCCCATTTGCCGCACAATTTCTGACAACGCCTCTGTTTATATTCCAACAAACACACACGCACACAGACAGATCTGCATTTTGATGACCGGTTTGTTATTGTTGCCTTGCTTCATTTACCGGTCTCCCTCTCTCTCTTTCTTTCACTCTCTGGTTCTCTCAATTGTTCGTTCTGTTGTTTTGCGCTCATTCAACTGACTCTTAAATTCGTCATTCTCTTCGATTGCGTTTTCTACACTCGCTACTAGAAGATAATGTACAAGTGGAGATCACTTGTTGATTTTAAGCTTGCGCTTCCTATACACTATGTTTATTTGTTTACAAATATAATTGGACTGTATATTAATACTTTCTGATAGCAATAAATTACTGCTAAATTAAATTAATACAAAATACAATTATTATTATAAATTAAACAATGTAATAGAAATATTTTTGCAGCTGAAAAGTATACTGAAGTTTTATGGACTGTTTGTCTTTATGATCGCACTTAAGACGCCCCCAAGTTATCGTGTATTTTATTGACAATGCTATAAATAGCGTGACGAATCAGTAATAATGAATCGATTGCTTTCCAAACATTGATAAGTCATAAGTCAAGGGCCAAGATAAACAAAGAACTTCAGAAATTGGATTACAAAGAGTAAAAACTGATTAGCTAAGGTAAAACAAGAAGAACAGTAAAATATTATTCAGTGTGTTTTTACAAGATTATAAACCGATAATTCTTATCGATCGATATTATTGTCAATCCAGCGGGTTCTTTTAAGAATTGGCAATACAAAACAACGATATTGTTTACAATTTACTCATTCGACTTCTACTTATTGGACTACAGTCACTCACAGCGTAAGCTCGTCATATACGATATACATATACATAATTCCTACCTATAGAAATGATTCATTCGCAAAACTTCAGCACACACAATCAAAAGCAAACAAATGCAGTCAAATATTTGGCATTTTTTTGCGAATTGCTTTTGGCAATCTTGTTCTCCTCTTCCCCCTTTCACCCCCTTCTCTGCTGAGCCAATGTCAGGCGAGCGAGAGAAGCAGCCGCAAATGCAGCGCAGCGACAGTTGAATGAGCGAAACAGATGAGGCTGCCAAACGACCTTCTCAATATGGTTAGAAATTGTTAATTTTAGCCAAATTAGTCAAAAGTTTTGCCAACTGAATGCTGATCAATCTGATCGATGCTCGCAATCAAGTTGAATCCTTCGATGCATTCCACAAGGGAGCCAATGGAGTGACGAACTTGGGAACCCACTGACCTCAAGTAGGCCGACTAACGTCGCCAATTGGCTCTCTCATGCGACTCTCCCGATATGGAAATAATCCGAGGCGTCTAACCAAAAACGGTGCTAGCTAAGCAAAACGTGAGGCGCCACTTGGCTCGCTTGCATTGCCTTCAGATCTCAACGGAGCGGCAGGCGAAGGGGTGGAGCGTACGATGGGCATGATTCAGCGCACGTAATGAAATGCTAAATAAATTTGCACTTCCATTTTAATTAATTTGAATTTATTTGCAACTAAAATTACCCCCACAAGAGCTGAGGAAATGGCCTGCATTCTCTAAAAATAAATTGACAACTATTTCGCCTTACGCGAAAAGGTAATGCAAACCACATGTCCTCCATTTGGTCCCAGTGTACATGTTTGTATTATATACGATGGAAGATAGTGTATGAACCAGTGCGATTAGGACAGGTGAGGTGAGGGAATCAGCCTCGTTGGAATAGTTAGTAAACTCACTTTGCGTGCCGCCATTTCGTAGGAGAATTCTAATTTTCCCGTTCACTTGAAATACTTGAATACTGTTGCTGTTGTTGTATTGTACTTAAAACTGATCACACTAATCACCCAATTAATCAAACAACGCCTCTGCTTTGGGGCTAGCACGTTTTTCGACTACACACAAGACCTCTTAAGTCTTTTCGGATCGTTTCGAAAACAAAGCACAAAGTTTTAGAATTTAGAAATTATTTCTTCGCGTTGTCTCTCTGGCATTTGTCAGCCAGTCTGTTGTGTCCACTTGGGGACCTGACTTTGTGTTTGGGGACCTCTCGTAACGCTTAACGTTCTGTGTTCTGAGTTCTGTTCCGATCGCGGCAATTTCTCAGTTCGACTGACTTGTGTGCGCCTCCTTGCTCAATGTTTTTATGCAGGCGAACGCGCGCTGCTTTTTTGCTCAATTTCTTTATTATTTTTCAGAATGCTACAGCAAAGTGCAGAAAAATAGAGACAGTAACTTTCAAACTTAGGTGTTGACCAATTTGAATACAGTTTGCTGTCAATATACATATGAAAGGCAGTTGAAATTGGCAAGCAAATTTAAGAGATATTTAATTCTCATTAAATAAGGAAACAAGTTATTGTTACAGTAGCACAGTATCAAAATACGAATAATAATGCTGACAGTTTACTTATGTTGAAGATATGTTTTGAAAGAGATGAACTTTTATCTATTCTGATCCTCATATAGTTTTTTTAATGCTCCTATTTGCTTGTCCACAGGTGTACTTATCATCAATACATAATTTCTTCAATATTTTGTTTTGCTTTATGTTTTGTGCTGTTTTTATTGGTGTTGCTTGTGACGTTGCCGTCAGCGTTGTAGCTTCTGTCGACAACGACGTCGACAGCGACGCTGACCGCACTCTTGAATCTGTTCAACGCCATTTGGCAGCGATTTTCCTCACTATTCAGTGATTTTTTCGCGCAGCTGATTTTGTTGTTCTTTTATTTATAGAACTTTTGTTGTTGCCACAACAATCGGCATCGGAATCGGAATGATGCTTCATTTGTTGCCAATTGCAGGCAAACCCAAGTTCCTTTCGTCATTTTGATATGCCTCTCCCACTCAGCCCCCCTTCTAAGTATCCCCATACTCGTGATTCATCACATCATCTTAGCAAAGTGTGTGCTTATGATCCTCAGAGAGAACAGACATTAACTGAACATACGGAGGTACGCGGAATGGTGTATATACCTAACAAAGATAGGCAGCCTTTATAGAATTATGAAATAAATTCTTCATGTTTTGCGGCATGTTCTGACTGAATGGATGACTAAGTCTTTTGGCGATCAGCATTCATAAATTTTTTGATTTTATTTTATTAGGTTCTTAAACTTTGCGAAAATTTCTGCTTGAGTTTTCTCACATAAAACACGCCGCATTCGCAGTTGATGCGCTCGGATTCGTATTCGGACACAAATCATAAACAACAAGATGAACACGGAAACATGTGATTGAGAAGCTTATTCCAAACTATGATAATTTTGCAGAGAATTAAATTAATGTCAAATCATATTTCTAACCATCTTTCTTTGCAGTTGTATATACCAAAACATCTAAGACTCAAAAATTGCCGAATATTTTAAACAAATATTATTTATATTGTTTTCAATATTTCATGCTACATTTTATGACTTTTCAGCAGCTGTTTGGCATTTGATGTTATGCATACGCCGCGTTGGCGTCTTCGTCAGATTCACGTGCAAACATTTGCTTCCAAGTGCCCTCTTCCTCACACAGTTCCTCTCTTCTGTTTTCATTCTAGTTCTTTCGCTCTCGACTCGTTGGAAAATCATGCAACATATCCAAAAATAAAGTCCTCCACATTGTGAAACTTTCAATTTTTTCGCAATATCTCAATTTGAAGACCTCCGCAGAACTATTAATTGAACACTTGAGCACTATCTTCAATTAACATCTTCGCACTGCTATTAAATTGGAGCTAGTTTCTGTTATACCATTTGAGAGCACACACACACACAGTAAGTACACTAATTTGATTCTAATTTGGCACTCAGGTGTGTTGGGGCATGCAACTATTTCTATTATAAGATTAACATCTGGTGCTCAGGTTCTGTTGGGACTCCAGAGGGTACACTTTTTAGAATTGCGAAGAATATAACAAACACATATAAATTTCTTTGAAAATTCTTAGAACGTGAAGAAAACCCGATTTCAAAGACGAAATCTTTCCAAATGCTTGCACAAAAATATTGTACACTTTTATATATATATAAATACGTATATGTATATTTATGCATATATAGAGAGAGAGAGAGATATGTAGAGTATATTATTCATCGAATTTGTATATACATATAGTATATCTAGATTTCATGAGGTTTTGTCGCGCAATTGCCTTCAAAAGGCAAACCGTTCACATACTTTGACATTTTCTCGAGAGCTCTATTCGTATATCTCGATTCGTTATGCACTAATTGAGTAATTATTTGGCGCTATATGTATGTACACGCGCCTATATAAACACACACACACAAACACTAACAGGCACACGCTTTGTTTTGGCACTAGAATATATTGCGTATACGTCGCGTATTCCTTGGGACGACGGCTGAACACGCCAATGTTCAAATACCGCACACTTCGAACTCAATGCAGCAACTGAAAAGTCTTTTCGAAAAGGCTGAGATATGGCCCACACACATGTGCCAGCCAGCCAGCCAATATTGCTGAATTGAGAGCCAAGAAAATTCTTCGAAAACTTTTCTGAATTTCCATGTGGCTGTCGGGGCCAGAGGAAATTTCTTTTTGAGCGATGTCTATGAAAAGTTCTTGTGCGCTGGCACTATGAGTTTTTCAAAAATGACTAAGAGCTGTCTCGCCTGACGTGAGTATTCGTGTGTTCATATTTGTCTGCTCAGGCGCTGGCTCTACCTGCCTTTAATTAGAGCAGGCTGCGACACGTGTGGCCAGTGAAAAGAGACAACTACTGCGACACTGACATAAATCAAAAATGCCAGCAATACTCGCCATCTGACTCAGCCGATATCTGTCTGCGTCTCTCTATATAATTTGTGGTTATATGTTAAGCTCTTTGTTTGACAGCGCAAGGTAGAAAGTTTTATTTCGAAACCATATTCAATCAAAGAAAAGTGCGTTATTTATTTTATTTAATTTGAAAATGTAGTAGACTTTTTATTAATTGATTCTCTGAAATTTAAAATGATAAAAGTGCAATTTAATGTAATAATAAATGTTTGTATGTATATGTATATATTGTATTTCTGTTCTTAAACTGTTATCAACATATTAAATTTTCGATATTTAAGTTAAAGGATATTATAACTTTGTGTCAATTGTACCAACATTTAAAATTGGTTTCTTATTGCATAACTCGATCGTATAGCTATGCTTATTCTCCTACCATTGACCACCATTGAAATGAGATCTCAACATGGACAAGCGATGAGGATAGCCATGTATCATGGTGCGGTGGATTTGCACATCTTCTACATCTCCATCGAAACTAAGTGCTCGAACAGCACTAAAGGGTATTCGATGCGCGTACGGCGTGAAGTGATGACCATTTATCGATATCAGATAGAATCCATCAGTAACAAGCACTTGGATTGTAAATCGACCACTTCGACTGAGCAAGAATGGTATGGCTGAGGAACCTTCCTCACGACCCCATTTGTTATTAATCTTGGTATTACGCGCAATAGTCTTCTGCGCGATGCGGGTCACAATGGTCAGGGCAACATCATGTTTCTCATTGTTGAGCAGGAAGTTAATGGAGAAACTGAGAAAAGGAGTGAAGTAGAGTTAATAGAGAGTGCACTATTATAAGAACATAATTTAATCTCGTACTTACACATTACAATTAATGGCAATAACTCCACTAAAGATAAAGCTAAGACCTTCATGTAGTTGGCCAACATCGACGTAATTGTCATTAACAGGCATGGGAAAGTATCCATCTGACAAAGACTAAAGATACATTCAATAACCTTGTTTCATAGCTGTTGATAATATTTGTATTCTTACCTCCAGTTCGGCTATGCAGTTAGGATAGCCCCTTACCCTGGAACGCTGAATCTGTACTTCTGTTAGGTCTCCGACAACTTCAAGAAGTCGAATCGCCCCGTAGGGTTGGCGATGCATGTACTGAGCAAAATGATGACCATTTATAGCTATCAGGTAGCAATCGTCCGTGACTAGTACTCGAATTTCAAACCGATCTCCTGGTCTAAACATAAACGGATGGGAGAGATACAGTTCCTCTCGGCCCCATTTTCCATTTACTAGTGTGTTCCTTACAATGGACTTGGTGCGAAGTCGGGGGTTGATGTGCAGTGCGATGTCCCCTGATTCGTTTAAATATTTAAAGTTGATTTCGAAGCTGATTGGACAATTAATTGTAAATAATAGGAAGTCAAATAATCTACAGCTCAATTTACCGGTTGCAGTTAGCGGCAATTCTTCCGCTGAATGCAAAGCACATTCCTTCTTCCAGCTCAGTGATTTCCGCGCCATTGTCGACGAGGGCCAAGGATATCAGCTCATCCTGGGGCTGTTCAGGTGGAATGTACACGGGTTGTTCAGGTGTAATGAGCTCGGGTTCTTCAGGTGGAATGTACACGGGTTGTTCAATCTTAAAGGCATTCACGTATTATCTATTGGTCATAATAGAATACTACAAATACTTACTACTTCTGCCTCTGTCTCTGTCTCTGCCTCTGCCTCTTCAGGTTCAACTATAACTTCAGAGACAGGGTACCTGACCATAACTGGAAATACCGAATCGGGTACCAGACCTCCAAGGTACCTTATGGTTATCTTGTGCAAACCCGCTTCCTTGGCTGTATAAGCAACCGTGTAGGTTAAATTACTGTCTTCGCTGACATTTACTCCAGGCTTTTCAATTTCCCCGCTTGGCCTTTCGATGTCAACGTCTACAAAGCCACTGGCTGAGGAGAAGGTGGCAACGGTAAAGTGAGTAGTTTCCCCAACTAAGAGGCCAATGGGTTCGATTCCAGGTCCAAAGACGCAGACCCTAGCAACAGGGAACATGAAAATATAGTTAGAACCAAGTGCTTACCCTTCTATTTCCCCACTCACCTGTTAGGATCGGTCTTGGGACGCAGCGGAGCTCCAGGCTTTAGTTTGGCAAAAGGATATTGTGCCAGATATGTCATCATAGACTGCTCATCCACATTCGGGTTAACCAGCTCCTCGGGCCTGATAAGCTGACGAACGTCAAGCCATTCTTCGGCCAGATCCATTGCTTCGGTAGCATTCCGAACAGCCTCGTTGGGATCCCATAAATCCCAATCAGGACAAAGGCCTGACGCACATCCATCCACCAAAGCACCCACAGCCAGTCCTGTAGACCAATCCGAGGTAAAGTTGTGGATTTGCAAATCAGGAATCTTGATTTGTATCCAATTTAAGAGACTGCAAACAGAAAGTTAGACAACAAGTTGGAATATGATAAAAGACTTTTAGATCAGTTCTAAACTTACCGTTGCTTGGGGGTTAGACCTGCTGTACTCGGTTGCTCTTCTTCTTCCTCTTCCTCCCATTTAGGCATCGATATCGAGTAATGCAAAATAAGAGTCCATATGAGTCCCAAAATCAGCTTTAGTTTGCAGTCCACAATGTCTGAAGAATCTAAAATACGACGCCAAGAATCAACCGGTTAGCTTCTTATCGCTTATCTCTTTCAGAGTATGAAATTCTCATGATAATAAAGTCATAAATTATTCCACTTCGAGCTCAAACAAAAGTTGATAAATAGAAATTGACTCATTGTCACAGTAATTGTTTCCCAGTATTTAAGGTGTTGCTCCACCTTATGCATTTATGGAATTTCTAGAGAGTGAATACACCCTAGTACTCACCAATATTGACTATCTTTATGCCCTCGTCCTGTAGAAACTGAAGTGCAACTGAAACATTTTCCAGTTGTTGGCTCCGGAATTTGGGATTTTTATTGTGTCTAGGCATTTCCTTCTGGGACAGCACCTCGATCAATGCGATCAATCGCAGGCCATCCGCCAGATCCGTTTCGAGATCATCTATGCTACTATCGACGGTTTTCAAATGCTCGTTGGTCCATCGTGTAAAGGTATTCTGCTGGATTTGCTTCCATTCGTCTTTGTCATGCTCTGCCATATTAATTCTATAAAGGATTCGCGAGAGACTATTTTAAAGCGTCGAGTTCCGCGTTAAGACTATTTGTTACTGTTTGCCTCATTGGTAATTCCAGTTAGGCTGAGTAATTTTCACCTCTTATCTATTTGTTTTACTGAAGTCTAACAGCACAGAAATACTCTTTTATAGTTAACAAGTTCATGTTAGCAAGTTGAACATTGGACACAGATGCATTTATGTTTAATCATCTCTGCTTAAACAACATTATTTATCATTTACTTATAATTTGTAGGGTTAAAGAAATAGGCAGGGTATTCAATAGGCGACAAGATCTTAGCTTAGGCATTCTTATCATCTTGCCGATAATAAATGTGCGAAAACCCCATGTTTGACGAAGGAAGAGTTCTAGCAAATAATCTAAGGTATTTCTTTTTTTTATATAGCAAACGTAATTTGTCATTCATTTTTATAGCGGCTTTTGACTTTCGATTTTTAGTACAATAAAGATAAGATATACTTTATAGAAAGCATACAAAAGAGATAGTATTTAGTATTCAAAATAAACTATTAAATTATTACATTAACATGAAATTTTAAGAAACTGTATTAATATGATTTATCATAAATACTTTTAGAAAATAAAATAAATAAATTGTTTCAACTTTCTCCATTTGTCCACATTGAGTAAAATTGCATTCACGGTATTTCAAAGCAATATGCTTTTGCTTTTTAATCTCGAGTATTTATGGTTAAAAGTTATTTAGATATACATATATGCACACATACAATATTTACAGGGACAATACTAGTTCTTAGTTCGTGTAATAACTTCCCAATAGAATCTAATTGATGATCTGCTGTCGCACAAGGCCGCATTTGCTGTTTCCACTGATAACCTGCCTCATCCAGTCAGTGTAGTAACGCACACTCATGAATACGTCTGGAACACCCTGTGCACAGGGCACCAGAAAGTTAAGAATGCCGATCAACTTGCCGTTATATACCAGGGGACCACCAGAGTCGCCGTGGCAGGCGCCAATGTTTTGCTGACGGAAGACGCACACGTGACAAGCCCCCACTTCGACGTCATCATAGCTGGCAAGTCGCGTCTCGCATTCCTCAAGTGTTATATGTTGCTGCTGCACGCGCTGTAGCAGTGTGGGCGTGCCACCTGCAGCAGACTGTCTGCCCCAACCGGAGAATTGGAGGTCGGATGTGCCACGGGGCCAGGCTTCCGTGGCCAGTGGCACGGCCTGGGTGAGCGCATTGTACACGATGCTCTCGTTCAGTCGCAACAGTGCGATATCGTTGTGGTATTTAGGGCGATCGTAGCTGCAGTGCAGATAGATCTCGGAGGGGTAGTGCAGTGCGCCGGGCTGGGTATAGCGTATGGTGCCTACAGCTACTTGCAGCCGTTCGGCTGGCCAACCACTCACACAGTGTCCTGCCGTCAGGACCCAGTTCTGTGCGACAATGGCTCCGCCGCAGAGATGAGTGCCAGTAAGAGTTTGCAGCGAGATCTGATAAGGTGCTTCACCCTCAGCGGCATTTTGACCACCAACGATGGGCTCCACCGGGTTGATCAGCAGCAGAAGTACTGATACCGAAAGCAGGACCTTGCAGTAGAGTACTTGTAGTGTCATATTGGATACCCAAGTGCAGACTGACCAAAAGTAGTTGGCCCGCGAGAATTTCGCTTGGATATATTGGCAATCTGGTCTTCAATATTGTACCATAATTTGCCATAAACTGATTTTTATCTGACCCCGATAAAACGGTCAGTGAATGTCGATAAACACGCCCATAATACACTTCCCATTCGCTTGAGGTTTCATCAGAACTTGGTCAGGTCCCGCTATCGTTGGACTTGGCAGTGACTTTACTATATCGGTGTCATAAACTGCCCAAGTTGTGCCATAAAATAAGGTTGATAATGAGAACTCTTGTTAACGTTAACGACGGAAACCTGCGATAAAACTCCGGACACATTTTTCCATTAGTTTGTGCTAGCCAGTCTAACAGTCAGGATGAAATTGCTCTACCTTTGTTTCATACTTCTTCTGCTGCAGTCGCCCAAGTCGCTGGCAAAGCGCTTTATTGGCGAGCGCAGTAGCAATCGCATTGTCGGTGGACAGACCGCCGAGGTGGGCTTTGCCCCGTACCAGGTCTCGCTGCAGCCTGTTGTGGGCATTCATAACTGCGGAGGTGCCATAGTCACAGAGCGATGGGTCATTACTGCAGGCCACTGCGTTGTCAACTTTCCACCTGCGTTCATTGTCATCGTGACGGGCACCAATCGATATGCGGAGCCCGGTGGCGTCTACTACACCTCCGAGGTGCATGTGCACTGTATGTATGATCAGCCCTATATGCACAATGATATTGCCCTGTTGAAGACGACGGAAAACATAATCTTCAACGAACTAACCCAACCCATTGCGCTGCCTGTGGCACCAGTGCGCGAGGGAGCAGAGATTGTGTTGACGGGCTGGGGCGCGGAAATAGCCAACGGAGATGCCAACGTGAACCTACAGAAGCTCTACTTGGGTGTCGTCAACCTTGATGAATGTGCCGATATATTCAACCAGACCAGCAACCTCGGGGTGGGTCACATTTGTACCTTCTCCAAGCAGGGCGAAGGCTCCTGCCACGGTGACTCGGGTGGTCCGCTGGCGAGCAACGGTTATCTGGTGGGCCTGGTCAACTGGGGACGGCCATGTGCCCAAGGATTCCCAGATGTACAAGCCAGCGTATACTACTACCTGGACTGGATCAGGAATGTCATCAGCGGCAACTCCAAGTGTGGCACATAAGCTGCGTTGGTTCCCCTGTAGCATGAAATAAATATTCAGTTTGTACTTTACGAGAATTTCGAGTTTTATTTCGATCAGACGCCGTAATTGCTAGCGTAGCAGTGGCAGGTCTTGCAGGTGGACTCCGACAAGGTTCTCCTGATCCAGTCGCGGTAGAAATATGTTGAAGCATAGCTGTCTGGGTAACCGATAGCACAGGGATGGCCCCAGTTGACCACGCCGTAGAGTGTGCCATTGTTGGCAACTGGGCCGCCCGAGTCGCCGTGACATGCGCCCTGTCCCTGGTCGGTGAGTGTGCAGATGTGGCCGTACCCGTTGTTAGTATCGCCTCCCATTATTGCCTGGCAAGTGGGGTAGTCCACATAGGTTAGCGAAGCTTTCTGCAACACGTCAGGTGTATCGCTGCCGTAGGAGGTAGATCCCCAGCCGGTGAGCAGCAGCTGAGAACCATTAGCTAATGGGGCATCGGGCAACAGGATGGGCTTGGTGTACTCGTTCCACACAATCGAATCGTTAAGTCGTATCAGGGCAATATCATTGTGTAAGTTGGGGAAGTTGTAGTTGCAGTGCACCCAGTACTCCTCGACAAAGTATTTCGCACCCGGGTTGGCCCATTCCACAGTGCCTGTGACCACACGCAGGTAGGTCGGATTGTAGCCGTACACGCAGTGGGCGGCTGTCACAATGTCACGGGCGCCGATGATGGATCCGCCGCACATGTGGTCCCCGTACATGCCCTGCAGCGAGATCTGGTAAGGCGCTAGGCCCAACTCGGCATCTTCGCCGTCTACAACGCGAGTATTGAAGAGCTTTCCCTGCTTAGCAAGCTGCTCGAGCTTCTCTGCACTGATCGGAACTGTCCTTTTTCCACTGACCGAGTTGCTCAAAACGAGCACAAGGAGCAGCTGCAGCAGAAGCAACACTTTAGGGCTGGCAAAAGGCTTCAACATTCTGACGGCCCAATCTGTTCACGCTTATTAAACGCTTCGCCACGTCGTGATTTTCCTTTTATACTCGCGCCAGAAATCATCAGTGACATATACCTGGTTTTATCGTAAATCGGAATCAATATTGTCCGGCTCTGGTATCGACGCCATAAAATGATATAGACATGCTCTGATTACGATTTTGTGGCCAGGGTAATTAATATCGACGACAATGGAGCTGGACGATATGACACAACATATCATTATAAGCCTGGTGAGTTGGCAACTATTGCAAGGTACTTAGTACACAAACTATAAGACACCTTAGATACTCTATAAAGTATGGATACTATTAATCGTGCCGTGGAAAGGATATCAGGAAAACGGAACTAGTTGTCTATAGGCTTCCAACATATTTAACAAGTGGGGACCATCTGCACAATGTGCGATTACGATAGCTAGATAATACACTATTGAAATCTGTTTAACTTTTTAACCCAACTGCAAAGGAATACATTAAACCCTTTTAAATTTTGAGATTTCAATGGAAACCCTGGCCTCATGAGAAGTTCTGGCACCGGTGAAAATAGCATCATTCCCAGCTTCATCTCGTTAGGACTGCCTGTCAACATGTGACAGTTATTTCTTTTAATGGAATAACTGAATTTTCTTTAATTCTTCAATTCGAAATAGCGACAGAACTAGCAGGTATAGCAAAATGTTATTTTAGACGCCCTGCTGTCGTCAGGGAGCGGCCCACGAAGGTCAAAAACTATTTTAAGGCTGCTCTTTGTATTCATTTTCATTGCATACTTTCGTGGACATTAGTTATATAGACTTCCCAGTTTGTGTTCGAGTCTTTGCTATTCAGTGATTCCACCTTCCAATTGGTTTTTAGTTCCAATTAAATCGATTTCTTTGCAGTTTTTAATTAAAATTTAGCGAAAAATGAAGGAATAGTTGCAAAAAAAGTATTGTGTATAAATTATTATTACAATGTGAGCGATAAACTGTCAGCAGAGTCTAAAAAACCATTAGATTCATGCGACCCCATGCGATAAAAGCAAAACAAACTGTTTAGTGTCTGGACTTCGTATCAGTAGGAACCATTTCGTAACTTTATTAACTAGTGCATAATAATACTAAATAATAGCACTAATTTTCCTATAAAAATAGTGCCATAAAAGTGAGTTGAATGAACAGCGATAAAGAAACAACAAGCGAGCTTCAACTCGATGTAATATTTATTATTATTTGATATTACAGAAAAGATCTGCCCAGCCGAGATGATCTCTCAGGTGGAGGGACATGGCCCGCGTTGCTTGCAGCCGTAAATGGTTCGGCGTATCCAGTCCCTGTAGTAGACGGTACTCGCATGCATGTCGGGCTTGCCCACAGCACAGGGAGCACCCCAGTTGACCACGCCCACCAGTTTGCCCTCCCACATAACGGGTCCACCCGAATCGCCGTTGCAGGCGCCCTCTCCTTCCTTGGTGAAGGTACAAATGTGTCCAATGTCGACGCCTTCGTTGCCATCCCAAGCCGCCTTACACTCGGCATGATCGATGATTGTCAGGTTGATCGTCTGTAGACGCTCCATGGTCGGCCAATTGAGTTCGGGTGCGCCCCAGCCCGTCATGGTGACATTGGCGCCTGTGGGAGGATACTCCGTGCTCAGCTCTACAATTTGCGTGCGCTCATTGAACACAATTGAGTCGTTGACATGGAAGAGGCCAATATCGTTCGCATACACTGCCGGAATGTCATACATGGAGTGCACGATGGCCTGGTCCGGAAAGAGGATCTGTCCTGGCACAAGTCGCTCATTGGTTCCGACAATGATGCGCAAGTCCTCGAGCGAGAAGTCAAGGGCACAGTGACCGGCCGTGACTATCCAGCGATCGGAGAGGATGGCACCGCCACAGATATTCGTTCTCCAGGTTGTTTGTATCGACACCTGATAAGGCGCTGCACCCTCCTCGGCCTCCTGTCCGCCGACAATGCGATTGCTGGCCGGGGCATATTTATGATGTATTCGTTTGGCTCTCGTGACGTCAATGGAACTGCCCAACAGCAATGATAGACACAAAAACTGGAGAAACGCGGACATTGGGGATGGGTACGTGTCGTGTACTTCGGGTTTAAAACTGCAATTAATGACCAGTCCAAGCTTTTATATGATCCCATCCCATATAAATCATTTATCGCATATGAAAGCTTTGACCAGCGGCTATCGGCTATCGCAGGGTTATTTTCCAAAATACTGACCAAATCTTTATGAATCTAATCTGTTCTTTGGACGTGTATCTTTACGGTACTAAGGATAAAACCCACCCGGTAAATAGTTCCAATTGGAGGGGCCATAAACTGCTAGTCGATTAGAGCCACGAGGTGCCTGGTCAGGGCAGGAAATCTCAGCGGTGCCCACAGCTATAAATGGCCGCCGCGGGCCTTAGCTTTGTACCACAATTCGCTCGCCTGCCTCAGTGGAAGGCGCAATGAATGGCCCCAAACTTATCGTCCCCCAACCATAAAATCGACCATTGGGCAACTAAAACCTGCTCGATAAGCACCGAACCCGATGTGTAATTCCAGAGTGAATGCCTGTTGGCGTTTTAGTTTCATTTGTACAGTAAAACAATGAGAACATTGCTGAGATCATCGCTAGTGAAGGGGCTCAGCCTCTGCCTCTTGCTGCTCCTCCTGCACTCTGAGTCCGCTGAGGGGCTGCGCATGCGGGGCGATCAGCAGCTGCCGGGCCAGGCGGCAAAGTGGGTTAGACCCTCGGCTAGATTCATTGCCAGCAGCGGACCTGAGGGACGTATTGCCGGCGGGAATACCGCTACCATTGGGGATTGGCCTGCGATTGTCTCTATACAGAATCAGTTCGGATATCCCTTCTGCAACGGTGCCATCATCGATGACTTTTGGGTACTGACCGCAGCTAGCTGTGTATCTGGACTACAAGCGAGGAATCTTCTGCTGCTGGCTGGTACCGTGGCCTCGTGGAACAATACTGCTCCAGGCTACTATGTGGATAAGATTCATATTCACTGCAACTTCGATAAGCCCCTCTATCACAATGACATCGCACTGCTTCATTTGAGCGGAGAGATTGAGTACAACACAGTGACGGCAAACATTTCCCTCTCAGAGATCGATGAGCTCGAGGAGGGCGACAAGTTGAGCTTTGCCGGCTGGGGCACGACTAGTACGACCGGCGCCAACCAACTAAATCTGCAACAATCCGAGGGTACCTATCTGCCTGTGGAGAAATGCCGCAGTGCACTGGGAGACACCGAAGACGTCGATCTGGGTCATGTTTGTGTGCAGATGGACGTGGGCAAGGGCTTGTGCCACGGCGACGCTGGCGGACCATTGATCAACGAGAAGGGACAGTTGGTCGGAATTGCCAATTGGGGTGTACCCTGCGGCCTTGGCCGTCCCGATGTCTATGCACGCGTCGCCTTCTACAACGATTGGATTCGCACCATCATCAATGGCTGTGGCATTGTCTAACTTCTAGTCGAGACCATACCGATCGTACTATATCTATATAGTACTTACTATGTGGATACTTTAATCATTATCAGCTTTTAATTTCTTGCTGTTTCGATAAATGTTATGCGATCTTTATATACCCTCAAATATCTTGTTTTATTGCCATTGATATTGCCCAACTATATGACCCAACTACGATGGTCATTAATATCCAAAGACTGGTCATGCAGTGTCGTTGCTTTGCTCGCTGGCACTGGCGACTCCAGTAAATCAGTCCACTTCTGGCAGAGCTTTCGGCATGTCTTACCAAATTGGAGCATTTATTTTCACATTGCTGCTGGTGTCCTCGGCGACAGCCACGGGACGTCGCGACTTCCCGACAGTGTCTGCATCAAAGTCAAACTCGCGCATCGTCGGTGGCCAGGTAGCAGCCGAAGGAGCAGCACCTTACCAGGTGTCCATACAGAATGGCTTGGGGTAAATGAGAAAAGTGAAATGTGAAATGTATTTAACACTTGAAGAAAATCTTCCGTTGAAATTGTTACAATCGGTGCTGCAATTATATGAAAGTTATTTTAAAGTTCACAGAGTATATGGCATATCTTACACTTAATTGAACATAAATAATACTCTTGCTTCATGTATATATGCATATATGTATACATATGCAAACATACATAGGTATACATATGTGTATATCTTTAAGATTAACTTCCGCTCTTCCATAAAACAATAATGCAGTTAACGATTTCGAGTGATTAAAACGCATAGCTAAATCTCTAGAAAATAAGAAGATATACTTATTAGTGTACATACATATACATACATATATATTTATGCTTTCCGATTACACATAGTTTGTTTAATTAATTTTACCTTTGATGAAATTATAACACCTGCTCGTAAAAGGTATCAAAGGTTTACTCCGCATTATGGCAGCTGTTAAAGATTGTGGTCAGATTTTAATCACATTTTATCATGAGCATGATTTAACAAAAAACACATAATACGCTCAGTTAAGATAATAAAAAGAAGCAATGATTGTACATATTACTCGAAACAAGTTATCAGGACTGTAGAACTAGACAGACGATTTCATGGAAATAACTTGTAGTTTTTTTTTTGTATGTTAGGTATGACAATTTAGAGTGTAAATACTCACAGAACTGATAAGAGAGACTATATAGTAAATATTATGAATCCCTCTTTGATCTTCATGCAGCAATCACATGTGCGGTGGAGTTATCATACACGATCAGTATATCCTGACGGCAGCCAGCTGCTTGGCCGGCATGCACAAGAGCAACGTGAAGGCGGTGATGAGCACCAACGACTGGACCGGTCTGGCCTGGGAGTACTATGTGGATGAGATCATATTGCATTGCAAGTTCGATCAGCCACTGTACCACAACGACATCGCACTGCTCAAGTTGCAAACTCTGGTGGCTTATGATGATGTTACGCAGAACATCACCATCGCAGCACTGGACGATCTGGTCGAGGGCGACAAGCTTGTGATGACCGGCTGGGGCAGCTCCGAGGCGGGTGGAATGTATGAATATTCCCTCAAGCAACTTGAGCTCACCTATGTGCCGCTGGAGCTGTGCAATTCCACTTATCAATATACCTCAGATCTGGACATAAGTCATCTGTGCGCTGTGGGCAATGTGGGTGCGGGCGCCTGCACCGGCGATCACGGCGGACCCCTGGTCGATAGCCAAGGCCGTCTGGTTGGCATTGGCAATTGGGGAGTGCCGTGCGGTCGTGGTTTTCCCGATGTCTTTGCGCGCGTCAGCTTCTTCTACGACTGGATTCAGTCCACAATCAATGGCTGTGGCATAGTCTAAGTATATGGTTAATCATATCTCCAATCTTTGACGTCTAGACGTGGTCTGGCTGTACGATTGCCGGAGCTGTATTTATACTTTGCACCCACACAAAGTGCTAGACGAAAATTCCCTACTGTAAGCCCATTGATACTTTGGAAAGTTTTCAGCTTGACGATGATATGCCAACAAGTAAATAAATAGTTTCCTCATTTCTATTGCTCACTGACCCACTAGATTTATGTGTCAAATATATCATATATTGTTTTACTGTTGTCTCATCTTTAATTGGTAGTTCCGCTTTGAGCTGATGCCAGCGATTACTTCTTTCACTTGAACAGTGTCGTCAACAAGCTGCGCGATCAATGTCCAATCACACGGCGTATGAGTAACGAGTTGTTATGGCGGGCGCTCGAGTACTTTCATTTGATTACGAAGCGGCCGGCTGCCAATCCCGGTACTATTCCTGTTGACTCCACGACTAACCAATGTTATCAAGGTATTGGCTATGGTAATGTCACTATCGGAACTTCCCAAGAATAGCGATTTCTCGTTATCTCAACGATTCGCGTATTCAAAGAAAGCGTCGTTGGCCTGATAAGCGCAACTCGTGGGCATTATAAAAAGAAAATCGCCCCGAAAAACTTGACAATTCGAAGCCGAAATTCGTGAGAACAACGTGAAACCAACTTGTTTTTTTCTTCACTCTCAAAATGCAATTTGTCATTTTGCTTACTTCACTGCTGCTGGCAGTACTGGCCCCGTGCAGAGGCCGTGAAATTGGATTAGCTCGCCAAGCGAGTCACCAGCTGGACATTGATTTGGTGCGTCCTGAATCGCGCATTGTTGGCGGCACTGACGCCCCTCCGGCCTGGGCACCCTACCAGGTGTCCATCATGAACACCTTTGGCGAACATGTGTGCGGCGGTAGCATCATTTCCGAGGAGTGGATCCTCACAGCCGCCCACTGCCTGGAATGGCCCATACAGTACCTGAAGATCGTGACGGGCAGCAACGACTATACAAAGCCCGGAGCGGAGTATCTGGTGGATGCAGCTAAGAAGCACTGCGAGCACAATAATCCCACCTACCACAATGATATTGCGCTGATCCACTCGGCCACGCCCATTGTTTTCGACGAGCTCACGCAGCCAATCAAGCTGGCCACAAAGGATTCACTCAAGGCTGGCGATAAGGTTACCCTCACGGGTTGGGGCAGCGTGAAGGCCTGGGGACGCTACGCCACTCAGTTGCAGACCATCGACCTGGCTTACGTGGAGCATTCGACGTGCGAGAAGAGCGTGAAGAATGCTAGTTGGCTGGGCGAGGGACATATCTGTACCTACACCAAGGAGGGTGAAGGCTCCTGCCACGGCGACTCTGGCGGTCCACTCGTCGACGCGCAACACACCCTTGTCGGGGTGGTCAACTGGGGCGAAGCCTGCGCCGTCGGCTATCCAGATGTATTCGCCTCTGTGGGCTACTATTACGACTGGATCACCAAGATGATGACACCAGAGGGAACAGCCTGCTGAGTCAGCTGAAAGTTACCTACACATAAAGATGAGCTCCTGAACACAAAAGCAGCAAGAACAAAGCCCCACCGAACAAACACTTAATATATATAAACACTTACAATAATAAATATAATTATGCATATAAACTGTAGTCCATAGGTGCCTAACATAAATTAAAAATTTTATCACACATATATCAGAATCATAAATTATTTATGAGCGAACTGCGACTTGGGCTAAAGATCCCCAAGTAGAGTTATCATTTTATGCGCTTATTTTCTGGACATACGGATAGTTGGGTTAGTCATAAAATTGTCCAATCGAATGTTCAGCCGATATTCGATATCGAAATGAATCCCTGTCTATTTTTGGCCAAGTCGGTGAATTTCTTTGATGACAGACCGATTGATAAGCCGACGGGTTAGTCTATTTTCCAATACTCGAGTGGAATCAAGTAAAATAAGTCTGCGATAACCCTACGAAAATCTTCCACTAGACTAACTCGCAAAAGAGTAAAAATAGACAACTTCCCTAGAAGTCACGAGGCTACACAAACAAACAAGGCAACTGACTTTCTTATCAATTCTTCCTCATTGCACAACTGGAGTACTTCAAGTTATCGTAGAGCAGACCTTGGCAGGCATGTGGAGTGCCTACTCCACAGGGGGCGCCTACAAAGCGAGGAAACTACGTGCTCGGCCTACAGAAGCGCACTTCACGAGCTCTTAAAAGCCACATCAGTTCTCGGCTGATTCACAGTCGTTGTCTAGCTGGGATTCAAAATGCTGCTGCTCCTGCTATCGCTCTCGTTCAGTGGAGTATTTTGTGAGATACTCTATCCGCCACAGTTTACGCAGGAGAACCGCATCGTAGGCGGCGAGGATGCACCCGAGGGCATGGCTCCATATCAGATCTCATTGCAGAGCGTGTCAAGTGGGCAGCATTCCTGCGGCGGAGCCATCATCGATGAGCGTTGGATAGTCACGGCAGCACATTGCATCCATCGCAAGACTCCCAATGCCTTGCGAGTGCTCACGGGCACACAGAACCTACAGCAGAATGTGTCCAGGTACTACTATGTGGACAGAATCGTTGAGCACTGCAACTACGAGCCACGCAAGTATCGCAACGACATCGCCTTGTTGCACCTCAACGAGTCCATTGTCTTTGATAATGCCACACAGCGTGTGGAACTGGATCATGCGCCCTTGGCACCTGGCGACATGTTGCTACTAACGGGCTGGGGTACCCTCTCGCTGGGCGGAGAAGTGCCCGCCAAGCTGCAACGCCTCGAAGTGGAGTACGTGCCCTTCGAGGAGTGTCGCGAGGCGCATGGCAACAGCAGCGCCGTGGACATCGGCCACGTCTGCACCTACAACGACAAGGGCAGAGGCGCCTGCCATGGAGACTCCGGCGGACCGCTGGTGCACAACGGCAAACTGGTGGCGCTCGTCAACTGGGGCATGCCTTGTGCCAGGGGCAAGCCCGATGCCAGTGCAAGTATCGCCTACTATCACGATTTCATACGCACTCACCTTAGTCTACACCAGTCCGAAGCTGCCGAGGGCGAATCCGAGGGCGAATCAGAGGGCGTGAAAGCTCGCGGCAATCAATCCCATTGTAACTGAATCTCAACGAGAAACTCAAGTCTAATTTAACTCTTTTCTCTATTAAATAAAACTGTTCCATTTCTAAACAATTTTGAACCTTTATTGGGTTACTTGATTCAAATTGGCAAAGCAGTTTTTGGTCTTACGCAACTATAAATGCACTTACAAACTTAGACAACAAGGGGAAAGGGGAAAGGGGGTAGGGAACTGGGACAGCTAACAAACTAAGATTGAATGGGGTGAGCTATGAAGATATTCTAGAACTGGTTGGCGGGCAGGTATTGGTTGCTAACCAGGCCATTGTTGCCACCATGCGAGTGAGCATCGAAGGAACCATCGCCGGGCTGCTGCTGTTGCTGCTCCTCTTCCTCCTCCTCGGGTGCGTCCAAAGAGCCCACAACAGAGGTAATGGGTGCCACACCCTCGTCGGTGATGGTGGAGGTTCCGCCCAGAGTGTCGTACTGCGACTGGATCTGGCGCTGAGCGTTGAGTGCCTCCTCGGGTGTGCGGTACTTGATGAAGAACACCTCGGGTTTGTTGACGTGTTGTGGCGCCTCGGCAATGGCGTCCTGCAAGTCGGATGCCGTCGTCTTCTTGGCCAGCACATAGACCACTGTCTTCTCCTGCTTCAATGTCTTGGCCAGGTTGAGGGCAGCTGCGCGGTTGGTCTGGGCGGGTGTCTTCACGAACAGCACGTTGTAGTGGTTGCGGGGCTGTTGCGACAACTGGGTGAGCTCCTCCTGGATTTCATCCTCAGACTCCTCAGGGGCCGAGTGAATGAAGAAGTTCTTGGTCACGATTGGTTTCTTGGGGATGCGAACGCGTGGGCGAGAACGACGATGCTGCTGCACTGGAGCTGTCTGGAAGTGGCCAGGGAATCCCGCGGGCATGGGGAAAGAGGCGCTCTGAGGGCGGACAGCAGCTTGCAACTGTGGCTGGTACTGTCCAACGGGGGGCAAATAGGGCAGTGGCACGTTCAGAGGAGGCAGCACCGGATGCGACGAGTGTTGCTGCTGCTGCTGCTGTTGCTGTTGTTGCAGCTGCTGGTTGAGCAAATGTGCCACAACCGTTGGCGTCTGCTGTGCAACCAGTGGAAGCTGTTGCTGCTGCTGCTGAACGCGGTAGTTGTATCCCTGTTGCGTCAGACTGATGTCGGCACGAGCCAGCGCCAATGCGCCCACGAGTAGTGTCTGAAAGATAAGAAAAGCATTCGATGTCACTGATAATCCTCTATCCTTCGATCCGATTGGGTAATCCGCACAAAACACAAACGCACCACAAATATCTTCATGCTGTTGCCTAGGCTGGAACTTAGTTGCTTCGTTAGCTGAACTGGGAACTGCTTGCTTTCGCTCTGTGTGTCAAGTGTGGTTGTGATGATGGGTCAAGCGCTGACACCGCCTTTTATACCATGATGATCACGCGTGCTCTCCAACAAGTTTATAATCGGAAACAAATAATGAAAACAACAACAGCAGCAGCTTCTTCGCTTGCCAACTAACAATAACAATGGCCCCAAAGCGTTGCAACAGTCGCGTTTCGTATGCGATGCTTGGTGGCAGCTGGAACTGGAACTGGAAGTGGGCTTTTGTTACGCCTCGAAAGTGTCTTTTGTTGGACACAAATCCAACAAATCAAGCGGCTATTTTGACACGTTCATATACCCTGCAATAGTAGTTAATAAAGGGTATGTTGGTAGAAATTGAATGATCCGCATCTTATTGCCAGGAAAAAAAGATTTTATTCATTTCAAGTATAAAATAGTAACAATTATTTACATGATAGATTTTTTTAAACCCTACATAAAAAAGTATATTATAAGAAGCAAATTAATTAAACATTCTATATTCACGAATCTAAACTGATTAGATTTTATTTATTTAATTTAATATATATGCGAACTATGGACTGTCCACTGTTTAAAAGTAAAAAAAAAATTAATAATTACAATTGAAATTTTAAATTGAAATATTACACTAAGAATAATTTTAAATTAAAAGTAAGATAGATAAACAAACTAAAGACTGAAAATCTAGTGTACAGTATTGAATATCTGAACCCAAACCCTAATTTAATAACGTACTCACCATCAATATCATTAAACATAAGGTTGTATGGCATACTTACCACTAAGCAGTTTTCTAGCTAACTTTCCCAAGAGTCCTAGTACATGTATTCGAATTTTAATGAGTTTTAATAATGCTACCTTACACCAATTTAGACCGAAAATTAATTAACCAACACCAGCAACAAATGCGCAAACAGCAAAAGATGCGTGCCTATAAAGCACTTGCTATACATCTGACTGCTATGATTAAACTATTAAATCTAAAGAATATGAAAACAAAAGAAAAGTGTCAACAAACACATAAAAAGACAAAACTTCGCAACGGGGCGAATCGCAGAGCGCTGTCTAAATTTTGCATCAAGTTGAATGACTCGCGCATTGAGATGCAAATCAGGAGATTGATAATGGATATTGACGAGGTTACAATCGATTACAATCGCCGAGTTTCTATGCACTTTTGTCTGTTTTTGTGTTTTATTGCGAACAACCTGAACCATAAAATGCAAATGGAAATGGGCGACGAGCGACAGGCGAGTTGACTGTGGGCAGAGTGGGCCACAGCCTCCGTGGTTGGCTCTGTAAAGAGGAGAAGCCAAGGTCTAGGTCTGTGTCTTGGGCGATTGGTGTAAATATTGTGCGATAGATACACTTATTTTGTCAACCAAATAGATACACCGAAATATATATACATATACAATATTTAGCCCAGCTGAGCCATTAGTCAGTTGCGATACACAAAAGTGAAGGTAAATCACTTAGCCAATTTGAAAGCTCTGATTTCAATGCGATTATCAAATCTGGTTCAAGTCTCAGTTCGGGTTTGACAGTTGGCGCTAGGGAAATCATTGTCGAACGGAAATTAGTTGTCATAACCAGGCATTTCCATAAGCATATCCAATTTGGAGATGCATATAAAACGAAGCGAGATTTGATTTGAAGCCCATTGGGCTAATTAGATTGGCAGTCACAGCGCACATCCAAAATATTCGGTGAATGTGAATTGTGTCGCAAAGCGAAGCCTACGTCTAATTTATCTGCTATCCAATTATGAAGAGGGTTATAATACCCCACGTAAAAGACGTTTCCCAGTAGTTATCCAAGCATTAAATCGCCCGACTTGGGCAAGAATTGAGTGCAACTTGGCTTCGTATAGGCCGAGTGCATCTCACACACAAATCAACCCGCATTCGGGGGAAATGCTGAGGCGAATCGGTGTTCCACATTTCGGGGTAGTTGTCGGATCTCAACTGGTGGCATAGGCGAAGTCGGAGACCAAACAGGTTCCACACTTTCTCACGCTAATTCCACGAGGCGTGACCAAAAAAAAGAGAAATAGGGAATGGGGCAGAGCTCTGTTTCGGTTTCGTCTGCTTCTTTAGGCAGCCACATTAAATATTAATTTATACATATCTATATCTGAAAGATCTCTGATCGACTTCCGTTCGAAATGTGAAACCGAAGGGAAGACTTTAATTAATCTTAAACTTTTTATGCGTTTCGCAAATGGCAATAAAAAATGCAATAAGTTTTAACCTTTTTTGTAGCCAAGAAGTTAATACGAAAAGATTAATAAACATTTTGATACGAAACACATTTAAATAGGCGAAAAGTGAATGCAGAGGGGAGACATAAATTTTAGATTTTCGTAACAACTTTTTTTAATTTATTAATTTATTGTTTGGCCAACGATTCACACTGTCCGATTTTGACATTGACTCTTGTGTGTTTTGTGGTAACACGAACGGGAAGAGGATTATACGAAAACATACTACCAGTTAAAGCTAACTTAAGGTTCATGATTGGGTGCTGGAATGACAAATGCATTTCTAATTATTGCCCCAAAATAACAGCAGATTAATTATAGCACACTTTTTTATTGACAAACTACATTAAATGCCTGAAAGCGATTCAAAGAAGTGGTTTTTTTAAATCAACCAAAATACACCGTTTAAGCTGCCCAAACGAGACACAAAAATTACTAGCTCAAATTTATTTTGGATTCCACGTAGTATTTAGTGTCTGCCGTAGTAAAAATTGATGAATGAATTCGAAACGGTCATCTCGTTAGGGAAGTCTCAGGTAAACTTGTTTGGCATAAGTATAGCTTAATTAATGCATAACTATTAAGAGCGACTTAAGCAGCTTGTTTTCACTCAGTTGCCACAATAGATAGTGGAATAAACCATTTTTAAATTAGTCTAAAAATATATAAAATATTCTGTAGATCAGTAAAGTTGTTTCCAATTTGTATTAGCTGTTTTAAAACTATTTAAAATGTTGCCTAGACGTCTATTTAACGATTATTTTAATTGTCTTAAAATCTAGCTTTTCCAAAGTTCCATGGCACGAAAACAGCGGACTGCGGGAAATGCAGAAATCTGTAATAACGCGTTTGCTTGGTTTAGTTCAAGGAGAGTTCCTGATGTGCATGCAAGCCAAAAAACAGCAGGAAATATAGCTTTATAGCTAAAGTAAGAAAAAATACCCCGCCCCTTTTTTGTTTTTGTTGCCCCTGCACGCATTAGCTAATGCAACAACCATATGATCGTGTCATGAGTGTGCACAGCAGTACAAACAGTCATAGCAGTTCACTGCTTACTGCATGCCGTCATCCGGAACACAAATGGGATCGTGTCTTGGGAAACGAGCTCTGTTAGCGCGAAACAAGCAGTGTTTCATTTGGAATAACGGCAGTTTTTTTCAATTTTTAATTCGAAATTGCGCCAAAACGAGCGAAGATGGCGAATTGCTGCTTTTTTTAATGTGTTCTACTTTTCTTCTTTTAGCCGTACACGCAGTTTCCAGTTCGCACCGAAGTTTTTTTAAGAAAAAACCGTTTGAAACCGCCTAAAAAGCGATTTAACATCAAGACATTATTAATAATGTAGCATACTTTCGAGCTGCGGCAATATGTAAATGAAAATATACTGTAGCATGCTTTCAGGTGGCTTTATTTTATGGTGGCGCCATCTCTTGGACGATGCTGCACATCCAGATGCATTCCACAATATGCTGGATATTCTTAAATACTTGATGCTTTAAATCTAAAATTTAAATATTGAACAGACGTGAACGGTGTAAATCAGCTCGAATTGTAACCCATTACATTATTGCCTTTGAAGTTACGTGTTGGCTATATCCAATAGCAGCTGCAACGTGCATTGTGACCCTCATAAACAACATGATGGGAGCCATAAAACCTGAAATGACTTTTTAATATCGAAGTAAGTATAGATTCGTTCAATCCGACAAATTGCTGACCATTGGGGATCGTAAATTTAGGCACGTCAGATAAGGAATCAAATCGAAATCAGTGTCATAAAGAAATCAAATGCAGTGCAGTTGAGAAGTTGACTCTGAAAACAATCTATATAGATCCCTCCTCCTCTAGCCCGGTTAACGACTGGCCCATTAATATTATTATCGAGAGCCGTTGGTCAGTTGGTCGTCGCTGGTTATCAGTGATTTTTGTATTATATTTAGCAGTACCATAACCATGCAGGTGATATTTTTACGAGCTCACGACTAACGGTACTAAACTCATAAAGCAGACCATCACGAGCGACATTCAAAGAATCAAAATGAGCAAAGAAGGCGTAATGATTTTATGGAGCTGACCAGAGTGTGGCTCATGTGCTATAAATAGCATTATGTATGTAGTTACCCCAAAATGGGATTCTACTTATAAATGCCCAACACATTACTCGCCATTGAACTTCGAACGCGTGCGGCGCCCTTTCAAGTTGCGCATACGCAGCATTGCCCCCGCAGTAATACGCAGCACGAGTTCTTATAAAATGTTTATTAGATATGATTGTATGTTTGTATGTATTGTAGAGTTTGGTTGAATGTCACACAAATTGACTAGGTAAATTTCATTTGAATTTCTCCCCGATTTCAAACATGAGTATATAGTAATTTGTCTGGTTTGTCGTTGCTCTCTCTTTGAATATCTCCTTCCCTCAAATTCGTCATATGCCTGCACAAGGATCCCTGCGCCTTGTGCAGTCTTTGGTTTGGTTTAGATTATGGGATTTTTAGTTGACCAACTTATAGCAGCAGCTTCTGGGATGCAAACCCAAGGAGTAGCATTAGTCCCAGGCCCAGTGAGGACAGTTGAGCTGCTCCGTCACCACCACCACCGGCACGCTGATCCACCAGCACCACAGCGCGATTATTCTCGCTCTGCAGCTCGCGGTAATTGTTGTGCAGCTGCTTGCCCTCCTCGTACTCAATCTCTTTGAACTGATTGATCTGATCCAGCGTGACGGGGAATGTGTGCGTAAGCACAATCCATGTGACAGCCTCGGCACAAGTGGGCGTGGTCAGTGAGCCGGCGTAGGTGAAATAGGTCTCCACATTGGGCACCAGATCATCCACTGCCAAAAAGTCGGCAACGTCCGCCGGCTTGTTCAAGTTAGAGTAGCTCTTAATACTGTCCAAGCTCTTGATGATGCTGTCGATGGCCTCGTTGGGAGTATTGGACACATGGTACAGCACGCCCAGCACCGTGATGCCGTCCTTGAAGTCAGCAGCCATTGTGAGGTTGGGGTAGATCTTGTTGCGATGCACAATGTGCACCTCCAGTGGGTAACGAATGTCGTTGATTGTGTGCTCCGACCACCAATGCATGTGAATCTGCTCCACCACATAGTCATGTCCCAGGGCACCACCACTCAGCGTGAGGTCGTGTGCGAAGCCCGAGAGCTGAACTGCAGGCGAGATCAGAGAATGAGAGAGAATTGGTAAAGAATGACGGATGACTATAAATTATATTTATACTCACTGGAGTGTCCATTGTTGACCATTTTTAGCGAGCCCTGATGCTCGTCATAGTTGTCGAACTTGAGTGGATCGAATTCGCCCTTGAGCACGCCTTTGGTGTGTAGATTGATGGGGCTCTGCTTCTTGCCGCTGTCACAGAGTCCGCCCCACTTGGGAAATGCTGCAATAAGAAGTGAAGGACGGTAATTTTAAGACATTTCAGTGTGATATACAGCCCGACATTCAATATTTTATTCTGTCTTTTTTTTGGGGGGCGGAACCTTCGTTGATTCCACATGGAAATTTGCATGCGCCGCAATTTGGGGCAATTGAAATAAACTGCGAAACCGCAACCTTATTGTGACCACTTGTCAGTGATCACCGTGATCAGCTGACACAGCGTAGTCACTGCTCGTGAGCTATGCTCGGCGTTGATTAACTAATTTTAGCAAATGGACCTTAACGAGTCAGGCAACAAATTGCCTCAGCTTTGAGTGTTTCACTCACTTTTCATTCACTTTTCATTCACTTTTATTGGCTCTACTTACGCTCATCCTGATTGTTGTCGAGGTCTGGGTACTTGAAATCGTTGCCGGCGCTCAGCGCTACGGTGCAGGCTGCAAACGACACAGAGAAAAATAAAGACATGATAAATTTAAAGGCAAATACAGAAATAAACATAAATATTAAGTATACGCCGCGTGTAGGCAAGTTTAATGTACCCATTCGGCTTTAATGCGTTTCTTTCCACTTGACCATGAAAAAGGCGCAAAATGTGCATTTGACAATGTTCGAAAAGAGTGAGACAGAGAGAGAGAGAGGGAGAGAGGCAGAGGGAGAGATATAGAGACAGAGCCAACTCGATGTTTAGTAGGGCAACCGTGTGCAATAAAGACAACTACAAGAAAACAACTGCCAAAATGTTCCGCTTGTCTGTCCGTCTGTCTGTCTGTTTGTCGATCTATCCGTCTGTCTGTGTGTTTGGCAGCGTCAACAGCCGCGGCACCTTGCACTTGACTTGGCCGGCAACACGCTAAAAATAAGCATTGAATTTATGATGTCGCGTTGGCCAAGCACCAGAGATGTATGTATAGATCAGATCAGCTGACATGGTACTATATCCGATTAATGGCAAATTGCAATTAAACTCGCATAAAAAACATGAAACATTTCCCATGCTTTTTATTTCCAATTTCCATCTAAGCTAAAAGCCTTCTGACAGCCAAACATCAAACTGTCCGTATACAAAACAAATTTATGTGGGAAAACATGCGGCAACATTTAACGATCACTTTTGATGGAAAATATTTTGTAGTTTTCAATTAAGAGATCAACATACATAACATAACTCTAAACCTCTGTTTATATGCTCATTAACGGGTTAATAAAAAAGGTCGTAAAAGCGAGGAAAATGCGCGGAAAATGCTTTCAGAATGCGCCTCTAATTTACTCTTTGCTAAATCTGTGACATATTTATGCTTATGTTTGACTTGTCCGCTACTTATCAAAGATATCGCGACAAAGATCTTAGCGTTTTTAGCGAAATGACGACAGCAGCTGCTGAAAATTGTGCGCACGTTTGATTTGTGGCCCCAAAAATGTGAAATGCAAGAAAAATCGCAGGAACGTGTTCTTCTGCTGATTTTCAAGCAAACAGCAAACTCGATGGAAAATATTTCTATTTCTTGCACAGCAAATAGACTAATTGAGTTTTCCGGCTGATATACTATGCATATAAATATTTCTTGGTGAAAGTTGTTTGTTTTACGAGACCTAAGCAAATTCTTCAATGTTTTGCAGATAAGACAGCAAAGCAACATGCTGAGTATGCGCGTTTACAACCCAATTGATAAGAACAGGGCCTGACGACGAGCTGCCTCCCTTCCCCGCTTTTCCTTCCCTCCTCCCTGTCTCTCTCTCTCTCTTTCTCACACTGGCAAACATGTTCGATCTCAGAGATTACTCGCAGTTAGATATGTAAATGGAATCTGGCATCCCTAGCGTGCCCTCGGCGAACAATTAAGTTTCGCACGCAACTGGCTTGAAAGCCGCTAAAAAGAGGGCTGCTGCAATTAGGCTTGGGGTGCAACTAGCACGGGGTGTCGAACAAAACTGCCAGCTAAACGATAATTGCCGTGTAGAGACAACGATGTGAAAAGTTACACAAAACAAACAACGGCAACGGCAACAGCACAAAAAGCAAAAGATTCGCCAGTCCGACAAACTGCTGACCGATGTCAGCGATGACAACAATGGCAGCAGTAGCAGCTGCAACAACAATAACAACAAGAACAACAACCAGTGGCAACAAGTGCTGCCGCCGGACATGACAACGGAAGCATATGCAGCATGTCTCGCTTGAGACAGTCTCTTCTGGCATTGCTCCGTTTGTGTTTAGCTTGTTTACCGCCATTCTGGCATTCTGTGCAACGTCAGCCAAAAAATTTCAATTGAAATAAAAAGTTATTCTGCATTCATTGCAAAATGCCCATCGAGCTTGTCGCGCTGCTTGTCGAGGCCTTTTTCTGACGAGTCACTGCCGCGGCGACTCCCCTGGCTGAAATTGGCGCAATTTGGCGGTATTCGGTGATTTTCCATATTGAAATTTATTTACATTTTATGATGAGAACAATCACAATCACATCAAAGTTGTGCTCGGGAGTGCGTACGCGTGGTTTTAAGCGATATTATCACTCGGCAGTTGTGATAAGATCTACACAGCTGTGGCTGCGATTCGGCCACACTGCTGGTCATGTGAATATAGATAGGCGAGTTATTTACGAGCCAAGTTTGAGTGGGCATTACAAGGCAAGTTTCGACGGCTATTCTGGAAACTATTTGCATGCTTAAGTGAAAGTTAACTTTTCTTAATACTTTGAATGCGTTTATTTTTGAATTATGTGGAACCTTGGACTTGACCTACTGCTGCAATTTGATCTACTAATCATTCAAAGCAGATACTTAAAGTGATTTGGGAAATAGATCGCTCTGCACATTGCTCGATTCATGATATCTTGCATGACAGTGTTTCCCCAGACATGTTATGGTTATTATTATTATTGCTGTGATTGTGGATGATCGATTATGATGGCAATGTGCGAAAACTTTCCATACACCAGATGGAACTCAGTGCCTTTGGGGTTGGGCCTTAATAGGGGCCATATCAGCGCATTAAAGTGCAATAATAATAATGCAGACTGTCGATAAGGGAGTTCAGTGCAGAAGGCGCACATGATGAAGTAGTTCATTCACTTAAGCCGTTGATTGTCCCGTCCGTCCGTAATTAAAAGGGGAACGGAAGCACGAATCAGCATGACATTTATACATATGTATTGTATGTATTCTAGCGATAATCTTCTTGTGGTTCGATGACTTTCAAAGGTTCTCTTCCTGTGCTGCTTGCAAATTACAAGTTGTCTGCTAGAAGAAATCTTCATCGGATAGCGAACATACAATACTTTAGTGGGTTTTAATGAAGCCTATCAATGAATAAGTAAGTTATCAGGCACTTGAGAAAAACATTTTAGAAGTAATCAGTTTGTTTCACTTTCGACTATCAATGAAAGCCATCGATCAATTGACGCAGTGTCGCACCATGCTCACACTCAGTGGCTTTTCTTACTGTTGTTAATGTTGTTGTTGTTGTACTGTTAATCAGGTACACATGTAGCTGTCATATATCTTTGGGCAAAATCAGTGCTAATCTGCGGTACAAAGACCAGTAGCAACGCAGAGCCTCTCCGTGGTGTTTTTATTGTACTCACGCTCTGTTATTATTGTTTATGACTCCGACAGTACGATTCTCGCCCCTCCCCAAGCTATGTACTGTAGATACCTTTAATTTCCAAATAATCGTTTAATATGCACTCAGACATGCATAGGGCTCTGGCTTATCGGAGTGTTATCAGCGATTTGTGAACTCGATCTAAACCGGCTAATTGCTTTATTACCCACCGAAAACGATTAGCGATCGGATTGGTTCGGATCGAATCGGATTGAGCGATGCCTTAACTGCTTCTCTGGTAGGTTTACGAGCGCGCCCCCCCTGGATCGCTGCATGTTTAACTAAAGCAACCTTTAACGTAGTCGTCATCGTCGTCATGTGGTCAGCAGTCAACGGGTGGGCCCAGGGCGCGGCTGTTTGCTAGATTCAGTGACCCTATGCCTTTACGATCGATCCCCTATGAGTCAAGGGTCTATAGTATCAGGTTGTTCACGCACTTGACAGGCTTTGCTTTTGTCTATTGCGAAGCCTTGAGCAATTGGTAATCAGCCCAATTTCAATTGACAAATACACAAGTTGACTTTGACTCCTCAAACTTTATGAGTGCATGAGTCACGGCCGTGGATTGATCGAGGTACTCCAGAAGTTGTGTGAGTCGACACATTTATCTGATGCCCTATGTCCATGGGGTATCTGATAGGGTTTATTTATTAGCCTACGCACATCGCACCATAAATGCTGAGCAAAATCCCCCAGTTTAATGGGATAAGTAACTGATTTGGATTTCTAATGGCAGAGTGAGCTATCTCTCAACTGAACGAGGGTAGTTGCTATCGATACCAGAGATCATTTACGAGCTATATACCCTATAGCAACTCTCTGTTGAGCACGTGGACTGTGACGTTTTCAGCGTGGGATCTGCGAACGCAACTCAACAAAGGGCTACCCAAACGTGACTATGCGTCTTTTGTTAGCTCAAACTGACTTGAGCCAAGAATCCTAAGAATGTTCGAGAGAAGATACATGCACACATGTAACTGTACAGTCTGCATATTTATGTGTTACAACAATGCAAAGTACATAGTTTGGTAATGATGAAATTTAATTCACATTTGAGTTTGAGGTCTTTTCAAGACATTCTTTAGATTATCACTTAAGGCAATTTGGTTATTCTCTTATTAAATGTATTTACCTAATACTAAGGCGAACAAATGCATCTTTCGTTATATTGGAATACTATGGAACCACTTTATGTATCGCGATCACTTTCTCGGGGCACTGTCACTTTGTCTTTCAGAACTTTTTATTTTAGTAGCCAGCAAGGACTTGCAACTTTCGCATGCTCAATGACAACTCCATAAATCTGAAACGGAACCGTCGTCTTTTATAAGCAACCAGAACCGAACCGAACCATACCGAATCGGTTGACGAAGAACAGAACCCGCAGCCCAAAGCACAGAATGATTACTGAATGCCGTACGGCGGTACGAGCATCAAGCGAATAAGTGCGCGCACACAGATACACAGATAGTTCACACACACACACACATGCATACACACACATGCATACAGAGCACAATGCATGCGAAGAGACGGTAAGAATTGAATTGAGCTGTGGCTACACACGGTAGAATTGTTGTTGCTTTTGCTTTTAGTTTTGTATTTGCTTCTGCATTTGATTCTGCCTTTGCATTTGCTTTTGCTTTTGATTTTGCCTTTACCCTCTCGCCAGTTGAATGACAACAAAATGGAGCTGATTAAGTGACAACAACAACAACAAGAACTACCGAACCCACCGCTAGCCGAAGCAAGCCGAACGCATTGAAACTGTTCGGTGCGCGACGCGACGCCGCTGCCCACGCTGCCGTCAGAAGCTGCCGACGCAGCTGATTAATTGCGATAAGCGAAAGCGGAAAGTGCAAACAGGCTGGCAGCCCTTGCAGAGAGAGAGAGAGTGGCCGAGAGAGCGCACCTGAGAGTGTGTGAGAGATTGCAAAAATGGCGAGGCGGAAATGACGTCGCGACGTTGCAATTGAATTGAAAGATTTAGAAAGATTTGCGCATGCTGCAAAGCATTCGCAGAGCAAACTGAAATTAAAGACAACCAACGAATTTCCTAATTAAAACCAGACGAAAGCTACAGTCTAGTGGACCTGACAGTCAAATACTCTTCGATCAATTTAGAAAAACTCTTACAAGTAACCTAGCAATTTATAAAATGCTGTTTCTATTATTTGTTCCATCACTGCAGGGCCACGAAACTTTGGACAGTGAATAGACTTGAATAAGTTCTGCCATGGCTCAATCGACTCGACTATTGATCCTGATATATATGTACTTTGTGGTGTCTGACACGCCTTCTTCTGCCTGTTAACATACATGTGTCCATTTGCACAAACTGAATATACAGTTTTTTGACAATTTTCAATGTTCTAAGGGTATAATAATGAAATTTTAAAGTATGGGGTCAAGTCACAGTAGCCGTTGCCTCGTCATCATTGACTTTGTGTCGTATTCCAATTTCTGGTCACCCACATCATGCCGGCAACGGGCAACTAATTGAGCGTCGAATGAGAAGAAAAGAAAATTAGTAGGCGTGTCTCTCTCTCTCTTTTGTGGCTGACTCCGACGTAGCGTCGTTAAACTGCAGTTAATGCATAACAAAAGTCAATGTCAACCTGCCAGCGACGACAGCCTAATGAGCATACATTTCTATGTACATATGTATGCATGTGTGTCTATACATGTGCATGTGCGTGTGTAGTGTGTGTCTGTGTGAGTTACTACTGAATGGCTGCATGTCCGCCACACATTTGTCGTCATTTGCGCTGGGCCGCAATTTGCAGCTATCGAATTGCGGATCTTGATACTCTATACGTGTGCAATACGCCAGCTGGGAATAATGGTGAGAGACAAATGCAAAGCGATACACGAGTATCAGCACTTTCTGCCCAAATCATTCACAATCGCATTGCCTTGGCTGATGAATTAGCTTCATGCAAAAAACAGGTGCTGCTGTTTTCAGATTTTTATGCGATATTGAATAGTTTTTTCATTTAAGTTGATAAGTATGACAATTATAAGTGTTTAAATATTGTAGTCTCTCTATCCCTCCCTCTCTCTCTCTCTCTCTTGCGCTCTTTGGCTCTCTATTTAAATGTTTTACACATCATTAGCACTGCACCTTATTCTATGTCATCGAGCACCAAACATACATGTTTACATACGTAAACAGATATGTAGAAATGGCACGCCGCTGATTGAAAGTTCAGCATCACGCGACGCAGAGTCGGCTGAGCATAAAAAGTCACGCTAGAAATTGTGCACACAGCAGCTGACCCCAATAACAATTAGAATAACAATTACATTAGACGCTAAAGGTCGGAAGTGTATGTGCCACACAACAATCTGTGGCACATAAAAGTGTGACTCGCCTGCCATATGACTGCCTAAACGAATTTTAATCGAATATAAATCAATTGAAAAGTGATCAAATTCTGAATTGAATTGATTGTTTTAGCGAACGCTCAACTCAATTAATTTGCACACAACAGGCGGCCAAGTGAGCAACAAACAAAGTTTAATAAACATTAACAATGCAAACGTTACTTTAGTCAATTTAAAAATTCAAATTCATGCGCGCTCAAATGCAACTGTGCGATTTTCTTGCAGCCCTGATTTGAAAAACAATAGTGTAGCATATTTTGCTACGAGAGCATTGTTTCCAGGCCCTTAGCTAGGCGTGCTCAGGGCTTGAAATGCACAAAGGGTAAGAGGTACTATATACATTGTGGGTTACAACCACGCCTCCTTATTCCTGTTGTAGGAATTACACTTCTACATCAAATGAATGTGAACCACACGACAAGCAAAATGAATAACGCCCTCCCGTACTTTGAGGAACGTACACGGCGGAAGACGTTTTTTTGATATTAGTAGGGTACTCGAATACCTAAACGCCGAAGACATTATCGATTTTTTAAAAGTTTTGGATAAGTCGAATCAGATCTTATAGTACTTACCAAGCTTTTTCTAAGCTCTTCAGTGAATAGTTTTCTTTGTCCACAGAAACACTTATCTTTAAAGTTTGCAATTATATGTTATCTTACTGTATTCTTGAACACATAAGAGCTGCAAACCATTCAATTGCGATGCAGTACCTGCACAGATAGGTCATTTAACAAGTTGAATATTATTGAGTATTTCTTTTATTCAAAAGGGATTTTTATTCTTCAAAATTTACTCCATGTCGAATCCACCTAAGAAACATTTAAAAGTCATCGTATTGGGGGACACCGGTGTTGGAAAAACGGCTCTAATTGATCGATATGTCAATCAATACTTTTCTCCTTATACTACACCGACAATTGGCTTAGACTATAAAATAAAAGAGATTTTTGTCAACGACCAGTTAGTCAAATTAATAGTAAGTCAATAATTTAAAAAATTCGCAATAACAACTGATTTACTTACTGCAGATATGGGACCTGCCTGCACTTGAGAATTTGAAATCTAAAGGAGTACCCTTTTATCGTGGTGCTGATTGTTGTTTGCTAGTCTACGATGTGACGACGAGTAATTCATTCAAAAAACTTGATTGGTGGCATCAGAGTTTTTTGAAAAACGCAAGTCCAGATAACGCCGAAAAATTTTCTTTTCTTTTAATAGGCAACAAAACGGATATGGAAAATCGTCAGGTGTGTAGTAATGACTAGTCAGCATATAAATGTTGTCAATAACTTTTTTTTAAAACCAGGTATTTAAAGATAGTGCCCTAGAGTGGTGCAAGTCAAAAAACAATATGCCTTACTTCGAAATCTCTGTCAAAGACGACCGCAATGTGAATGAAGCTTTTGAAGCTCTGGTAAAAAATACAATGGCAATGAGGTAATACCCACGTATGTATAGATTTTCTACTGATTCAATTATATTGGATAGAAAATCTCATAACTAGGAAATGTGATCATGTAAGAGGAATACTAAAATAATAACTATAGATTAAAACGCTGCTTACGTCACTGATTATTAAAATTTATTTTATTTGTAGGGGTCAATTCATCATGAATTTAGGTGAAAGTATTTTTTTAAATTAAATTTTTAAGTATAATAAGATTGTATATAATTGTTGCTTTTCTGTGTTATGTCTGCAACATATTGTGACAGTATCTCAAAACCCGATTTATTTAAAATAAAAGCTGAGAAGCCATTATTTATCCGTTAATAATTCAACGAGCATGCGAAGTGAACAGCTCAGAAAAGTTGTAGCTCGGAATTGTCTACGCAATACAGCGCACAACAAAATAATAACATATGTACATATGTACTCGTACATACATATGTATGTACGCTAGATGGTGTGTATTCGTCACTTGTTATTTAAGCAGGATATAAAGTGGATTTGGGTAATCGCAAAGTGGGTTAGCAATTTTTTTTGTATTGTGTACCAGTTTGAAAACCCCACAGAAATTCAGAAAACAATGGTTTTTACTGCATTCACGAAGTAAATACTGGTACATACATTTGTATGTATGTAGGGAACGTATACATACATACATATATACTTACTACTGGTACAAAGCTTTGCAGTGAAAGGTTTTCTTTGTTGCACAGAAACTCTTATCTTTAAAGTTTGCATTTATATCTTATCTTACTGCAATGTAATTAATTTTGTAAATATATTTATAGCTTTATTATACTTAACTAAATCCAATCAATTGCAATGCAATACCTGGACAAATAGGTCACGTATTAAGCGAAAGAAACTATTTTTTCACATTCGTAGTGGATTTTTAAACTTGAAGACTTATTCCATGTCGAATCAACATAAGCCAATACTAAAGATCATCGTTTTGGGGGACGCCAGTGTTGGGAAAACGGCTCTGATTAATCGATATGTCAATCAAAACTTTTCGTGTAATTATAAAGCGACAATCGGAACGGACTTGGCCAGTAAAGAGATTTTAATCAACGATCAGTTAGTCACGTTACAGGTAAGATGAAAATTCAGTTGTTTTTTCATTTTTAAATGAGTTTCTTGTGGCAGATTTGGGATACGGCCGGACGTGAGCGTTTCCAATCTTTGGGAGTATCCTTTTATCGAGGTGCTGATTGTGTTGCACTAGTCTATGATGTAACTGCGGGTAATTCATTTAGAAATCTTGAATCGTGGTATGACGAATTCATAACACACGCATGTCAAGAAAACAACGCAAATTTTCCTTTTGTTTTGATAGGCAACAAAGTGGACTTGAAAAATCGTCAGGTATATCGTAGTGACTAGTCAGGATATATATATTATTATTAACTATTACTTTCTTTAAATTAAGGTATTGACAGATAATGCTCTGGAGTGGTGCCAGACTAAAAACTATATACCATACTTTGAAACCTCTGCCATAAACGGATGCAATGTGAATGAAGCTTTCGAAACTCTAGCTAGGAATACAATGGCAATGAGGAAACCACCACTCACGTATAGATTTCCTAATGATTCAATAATATTGGATAAAAATACTCGTAATAAGGAAAAGTGCAATTGTTAAGGAGTGTATGGATAACTCATATTTCTAATGTATTGCTAAATAGACAAATAAACAGACTTTTATTACGCACTGTTAAACACGAGAATACAATGACAATGAGGTAACAACCACTCACGTATATCACTCCTAATGATTCAATAGTGTTGGATAAATATACTCGTAATAAGGAAAAGTGCACTTGTTAAGGAGTATTGTATTGCTAAATAGTCAAATAAATAGACTTTTAAAACGCACGGTTAAAAACAAGAGGTCAACAACTTTTTAGGCAAGTTGGCAGTTCCACACCATATGACAGTGCTGCCCATAAATTTAAATCAGCTGTTTTGTTGTTTTAATATTTGTATTATACGGGTTGTGCTTTTGTAAAATATGTCTCAAGTTGTGCCCGCTGCACCGCCGCCTCCCCCAACAAAAGGCTTTAAACCCAGCAAAATAGTAGAAAAGAAGGATAGTGCCGTTACCGTTCCCCTAGCAAATGATGAATGTCTCTGGGCGTTGAAACATCCAGATGTTCGGAGGGGTTGTTATTTTAGTCGTGTTGGTCAATATACAAATCCAAAAAATTGTCAATACAATGATGTACCCAGTCTACTTCAGGTAAATACAGTGCACAACCCCTGATGTTTAAAATACAATTTAGTCTTTATTCAGATAGGACCAACCTGCGGACTTACAGCTCTTAGCATGTTGCTAAATGAACAACATACACCAGCAGAGTTGCTTAAAGACGCCATTGATCAAAAATATACCATAAATGGAGAAATGTTTAGTGCGGAATATTTATATCAACTGAGCCGAAAGCATTTTAGAGATGACGGTGCATGCCTTTTGCATATTGGTCTATTAAACTGTGCCAACGTAAAGGAACAATTAATTGCCGGAAAATGTTTATTAGTACCGTATCCTTTTCAAAATAATAATAATAATAAATTCACAAAAAAAAGGTAAGTACAATTTAAAATTTAAATTCGATAAGCGTGTTAGTGATATCGATGGGCAGCACTTGTGCCGCGTGTAGGGCATTAAAGTGCACTTCATATTTGGTATTTTTTAGTGCAAAAAGTGAAACCAAGCAAACAAAATATTAACTTTGTTTCAATTAGTTGATTGTTTATTCTAAAATAAGTTTTTGAGTATTTATAAAATGGCAACCGAAGAGGAACAGGTAAATAAACTACAAATGTTAAGTAAGCAATTCGCTTATGTTCATACTTTTAGCTCAGTCAGGTAATTTTGCCGGTAAAAGAGCCACTGGATCTCATCCGTTTGAGTTTGGATGAAAAGGTGTACGTAAAGATGCGAAACGAAAGAGAATTGAGGGGTCGATTACACGCATTTGACCAGCATTTGAATATGGTGCTGGGAGATGCCGAGGAGACAGTGACCACAGTGGAAATTGATGAGGAAACCTACGAGGAGGTGTACAAGACCACCAAGCGTACCATACCTATGTTGTTTGTGCGAGGGGACGGCGTTATATTAGTATCGCCACCCATGCGAGTGGGCTAGGAAGTTGGCCGACAATTGATCAATTGCCCCACTGTTTTAATTTAGATGGTCACATTTATACAGATTTTCCTAAGATTCAATATAAATAAAGCGCTGCAACCAGTTCACTAGTTTTGTATCTCCACTTCATGTATGGTTGTCCTTAAATCCTAAATATTTAGCTACGATGCCGATGTCAATCATGCGCCCTGTCTGAAATCTGGTCATCGCGCTCATTGGGCTCTTGTTGTGGGCTACCTGATCGATGATCAAGATGAGGTGAGTAGACATGGCAGACATAACTCAAACAACATTAAAGATTCATTCTTCTTGTAGTTCTATGTTTTGGCACGACATGGAAAGACGCGTAATCTTGCAGTGTGGTCGCTAACAGCGTTAAGTGAGAGCAATGCCAATCTCAAGGAATTTGCCCAACCCAACGGTTATCCAGATAGCACTTTTTTACTTCCACCCGGAGGAATAGACGGTGATCTCGGATTAAGAGAACGTTCTATTGTGATTAAATCATCATTGCATACAATAATTACTGTACGATGACCCACCAAATGAAAAGCGCTTTTCAATTGTCTTTAAATGTAATGTGTATATATATTTAATAATACAATTATAAATTACGCGTCTTACATTATTTCTTTCGTTACTTCGCACTTGAATCTCATGCGTTCGACTTGCATATTGCTTGAATCTCCTCCATACATCTTATACATCTATGCACGCTCTCGAACTATCCTTCTGTCTGCTGCATGCGCGCACATAATGAACATATACATACGATACATATCTTTATACTATGGATATATCCTTTGCTTATACAGTTTTCGCATTGGCTGTTCACACTATGAAATTTCAAAAATCACAACAATTAGAGTAGAACATACACAGAGATAGGCATGTGTATGAGTATTATGTATGTAGATATTAGGTATTCATTCATGTATATAGATAGATGTATGTATGTATAATTGGAATTTATTGTATATATATATTTAGTTACACATCCATTAATATGTCTGATTTTTGTAGGTAGTACATAGACGACGGGTTGGTTAAATATGCAATCGCAATCGCGCACTCGCATTTGTATTGCTAAGTAGTTGTAGTAGATATAGTATGCTGCATATTATATACACATACGTACATACATATAGATACATAACATACATAGATAGTTTAGTAGAGATAATGCCAGAGGATAACACGCTGTCACCTGAGCACCAGGGAGCAGCGTTGAGATCATTGCAAGTCCTGCTGGCAATGCTCCCCAATGCATTTCTAGGGGCAACAGCCAGGCCTGGCAGCTGAATCAAAATAGAACACGCTAACAAGTCAGTCGCAGCAAACTGCAACTTGCTAAGTTATATATAAGTAATGTAAACTCTTGAAACTCGATAACTACGTAGTTGTTGTTGCTATTCCTTATTGAGGATATTTGATACGCGTTAATTTCTTTAACAAGTGTTAAACGTTCGGTTCTATATAATTTCAATATGCGAATAGATTAACTACAAGTATTATTATTACTTAATTTGATGTCGCTTTGTGTTTGTGTGTATGTGTGTGTGTGATGCATGTGGCTCGCAAATCTTTGATAAATTCACAATTATCTCGAATTTCACATTGAAGACTTAAACGAAAATTACAAGCTAAATATTTATTAACTAAAAATTTACAATTATTAATTATAAAATAAATTATCATTCTTCTTAGTTAATTATTTATTGCCGTGCATGTGTCTAGCTCCCTTGCTCTATGCTTGTTATCTTGTATCTTGTCTATAACTCATGACACATGAGGAGAGTGTGTGTGTGTGTGTGAGAGAGAATGGAGACGCCGCTCTACGCTCTGAATGACTAGGTTAATTCAGCACAGGACATGGGTGTGCACCCGATCAGTGCTATGGGGAAGTTCTTGACATGCGTTTGCCATTGCGACGACAGCTGGAAGAACTTGACGCCAGTCCACTCGGTGCCATCGATATACACTGTAAGAAATGCAGAGAGAATCAAGTTAGAATATAGTATCAATTAGTTTATCAACGGGGGATGCACTTACCACGCAGTGGAACTGGGTGCGACTGTTTAGGTGAGCATATGAGACGCGCCACACCCTCCACACACTGCTCCTTCTCGAGATCCCTTTCCTTGTCCTTCTTCTTTCCCAAGCGCATAACTACAAACGAAAAGGTTCTGTTTAGTAAGATGCCATAAGAGTTAAGGGACTTCTCTCCCTCTACTTACTTTGCTTTTGTTTCTTCTCCTTGGTGGCAAAACTAACAGTCAGTCCATTGGACATATCACCCAGTTGCTGTGTATGCTGTGGCAGACGCCACACTTGCAGATTCCTAAACGTACTCTTAATGCTATTCTTGCCGCCGCCAGCGTCGCCACCGCGTGACTTCTCGCTCTTGGACTCCTTGAGATGCCCGTCGCCGGGTCGCACCAGTGGCCAATAGTCCACTTGCAGTTCAACAGCCTCCGCATTGGCGAGTGCGCCGCTAAACGATTGCGAAGATGGTGTGCCTACTGATTCCAAACCGCCACGCTCTCGATTCGATGAGCCCGATGACGGTGGAGTCTGTAGCGGTGGTGATATGCGTCCCATAATCTGGCTCTGAGCCTGGCTGAGGCCACTTTGCTGCTGTTGAGGTGGCGAACCAGAGACGCCGCCATGCACATTCGACGTATTCTGATTGCCACCAATCGGTATGGGCATTGTGGAAGCGTTGCCAGTTCCACTGATGCCTGCATTCAAAGCAGCACTCTCCTCCAGATCCAGTGAGGCCTGTGTACAGTCCAAATAACCAATACGTACATCCTGCAGGACAACAGAGTATGGTGTGTTAGTTCGATCTCTATAGAAGATTTCTATTGAATACTTACGCTGACAAAGGGCACAAAGATCTGGCAGGATTCCTCATCCTTGTAGTTGACCATTGCCTCGGCAATGGGTATCTGTGTGCAGGGTCCAGCTGCATGTAGATAGCGCTGTATACGCTGCACCAACTCCGCAATGTCCGACTTGGCGGCAACAGATGAGTCTGCAAGATTGGCTGTCAGGGCTGAGGCATTCACAGTGGTCACAGCGCTGACAGCGGCTGCAGTGGCTGCTGCACGTTCGCAGAGCTGGGACCAATTGTCGGAGCCAAACATGGCAGCATAGGTCTGATCCATTTGGCTTAGATGACGTGCCACGCTGCCATTACTGCTGCCGCCTCCAATGGGCACCAAATAGAAGCGCAGATGATTCAGCCAGTCTGGTGGACGCACTCCAAGCAGATCGACATAGTGTCGCAGTGTGGCACCTTGTACCCAATCTCCACCGATGAGTAGCACCTTGACTGTGTGCGGCGGCTTGGCATTCGAATTGCAACTGGAAGAAGGAATAGATAGATTAGTTGGAGAATATGATGAGCTTTCTTTCGAGGTTACTTACTACTTCTGAATTTTGGCCATGAGTGCTTGCAGCACAGCCTTGACCTCGGCCGTGTTTTGTGGCACAAAGGCTGGCTTGAATGAGTTGCCAAACAGTGTGACCAGCTTGGCCAACAAAGCACTGCCGCCCAACGCCTCGGGCGGACTAATAATGGTCACCACCTCGGGTATGACATTATCATCGCCGGCAAAGACTCGACTCAATTGATCGAGCAACATTTTGCGTGGCTCCACATTCGTTGGCGACAGACAAGTCTCCAGTGCTGATCGTGGTTCCGACGAGCTGAGGCTGAGTGTGTGCTTGCGCTTGCCCCCACCACCACCGCCGCCAGCACCACCAGCTGCACCGCCACTGTTGCCACCAACGACAGCCACGCCTGCAGCTGGCGTATTGCTGGAGGTGCGAAACAGACGCGAACGCTTCTCGACTTGTGGCTGTGATGGTGTGCCACCAATGCTGCTCATGTTGCCTGTGATGGAGCTAACTGGTGTCAGCTGTTGATGCATCTGCTGCTGTCCACGTAGATAATCCTTGTCCCGCGGCGGACTGTTCTGCGGATCAGAGTTCTGACCATCCGTATAACCGAAATTACCCTCGTTGCCGGAGCTATCGTTGCCGCCGCCGACGCGATCTGTAAGGGCAAAGTGAGATTTAGTGAAGGTGAAGGTGGAAAAAACCCGAAGCAAGCGAAGGGTTTGGGAATTAAGGTTGCCAAATATACCAAAAAGACATGCAGGAGAGATGAAAGTAAAACTTGAGCCTTGCCACACTACACTCCTTCCCCCACTGCCACTGCCACTTTGCCTGCCCTCCCATGCAGGCCATGACGACAATGAGTGTTGTAAATAAATAATAAATGTGCCACATTCGTAAATATAATCAAAAGTTTTCACTACTCGAACATGAAGTGACCTACGCACATGAATATATACTATATATAGAGTCTATATAGCTTCATGTAGTATAGTATGTGTGCATTGTCGTCAAACACCTTGCGACTTAAGATTTATTTTTACTCATGTCGCGTGTTCCGCTCGAGTTTTCTTGGCAATGTCGCTATTAATCAAAAGGAAAGGGCGCTGCGTGCAACCCCACAAAAGTAAAGGGGGCGTGATTTGCGGGGCAGAGAATTGATGTTGTTGTGATTTTGGGGGCTACTTAGGGCATTAATTAGAAAAGAAATGCGTAGGAAATAAGCGTGGTAATCTAGGTAATCTATTTGTGAGTGGAAAGGAGCACAGAAGTATCGCATGCAAGATGGAAAATGGGAGTAAAACTTGTGCAGGTTGGGAATTAGGGATAGAACTAGAAGGGGGGGTTGTTGTGTGCGTGTGTGGAGTGTAGAGCAACTTCTCAGGCTTTGCTCGTTTGACGTCACAACATGTTGCAAGTGAAAGGTGTGTGTGTGTATTTGCTTTGCATAGCTGTGTGTGTGTACAATGTGGGTGTGCGTGCGCATGTAAGCAGGAACTCGTGCTAAAAGACAGGGCCATTGAGAACCCTTAAGGGATTTACAATTTCGAGTACAGTGCAAACTTCGATATGAATCGCAAAATAAACAATTTATCAATTTTAACAATTTTTCAATTTAAACTTAACGAGGTTGCACTGTACTGTGTTATGTATCAAATATGTTATATATATATAATAATAAGCTCTGATTTGAACCTTCTGGGATTGGGTTCTAAATGGTGTACAAGAATTTCGGGTGAAGTGTCTTCAAATGTTCATTTTGGAATTTGGAATTTGGATTTGATTGGTTTATGTTCTAGTTTTTGCTGTAATTTACACAGACCTGGTGTTGTAGCCGAATTGTTATTGTTTGTTAAATGAATGCATTTTTGGTTTTTGTTATTTTCAATATTGTAAGATGAATTGGTCAATTGGTCGCTCTTATCCGACGATCGGCGCTCACAGTTGCCTGCAAAAGAAATTTGTTCAAGCCATGCAAAATGTTTCGTTTTTGTTTTCTTTTTCTTTTGTTTTTTTGTTTTCATGTTTCTTTGTTGTTTTGTTGTAGTATGTATAGTATATATATAGTAGTTGTTTTTGGTGTATTTAGTTTATGTACATATAAATAAAATATTGTATATTGTAATGGGAATACAGAACTAAGAAATTTGGAGTTACTCGAACAAGTTTTCCAATCGGTTGTTGCAAAATTAAAAATGCAGAGAACAGAAAAATTTGTTGAAGCAAAGCCTTCAAAGTCACGCCCCCTTTTCAATTTGAAGCACATTTAATGTACATGGATTTGTGTATATGCACACACACGCACACACATACAAACTTGTGTCGCACAATTGGACAAATTGGTCAGCTGAAATTACTCCAAGCGTCTCTCATTCTCTCTCTCTCTCTCTCTCACTATCAATCTGTGTGACCTTGCAGCTCGTTGCGTGTGTCTGTGTGTGTGTATGTATATATATGTAGAGATTGTGCGACATTTTTCTCGCCTGTAACGAGACAGCCTTGACCGAAAGGCTGCGGAAAATAGAACCCGACTGAGGGCCAAATAGTATAGTCTACTTTTTGGGGCTGGGGGTGGGCAGACAGACAAGCAGCTGCGAAGCAATGATAAACGGAAACGGAGATGGAGACGAGCACGGAAATAAGTGCCATTTTAGGCAGCAACGCGTAGAGATTCTAGTCTGTCTGACTGAACATGTTTATGCTTGCACGTACATGTTGCGCAACATGAAATTAAATGAAGCTGAGTAAATACTATCATCATCATCATCAGTATTATCATCAACAACAACAACGAGAACAATAATAACAACAACAACAACAAGAGCAACAACAGAGCCATAAGAACAGCAACAACAACAACAACAACAGCTGCTAGTGCAACTGTCGCTGTCACCAACTCACCTGCTGCACCACCAATGCCACCGCCACCAAGGGCACCTCCTCCGTTGCCTCCTCCTCCATTCCCAGCTGCCAGACTGTCGTGCAGCATAATCCGTGAATTGGTAAAGAATGGACGCAACGATGGCTTCGGTGTCGAACCAATCGATATGCTATCCATGTCCGGACCCGAATCATCGCCCTCGCAGCATGAGAGTGACTCTAGCTCCTGGAAAAGTGCATCCAAATCGCGTTCGCCGCGCAATGCTGCTGTGCCACTGTGCGTCTCATCCTCCAGTTCCTCGCTGGCCTTGAAGCGCTTCAGTAGCGCGAATATTTTTTGCTTAAAATTGCGTTGCTGCAGTGAAATTGTCTGGAAAATGCAATGAAAAGAGAAGAAGAAGAAGAGAGGAAAGCGATTAAAATTAGCACAACGCAATCAACTGGAAATAACTGGTGTGGGGGGAGGGGGGAAATAATAAACGATAATGATGTGCAGCATATATAAACTAAAACTGAATTGAAAGTGTAGTTCGATAAATATATATTTATAGATCTCACACAGTGAAATTATTAATAGCTATATGAAGTATTCAATGTATTTTGAAATTATGTTCAGATCTCATCAGGGATTTTGCTGAGATATTTCTTAAAATATATACACAAATTCTTCGCTGTTTATAGTAACCCCCTTTTATATGCTGATGCTGAATCATTAAGCACCTCTCAGCTGATGATATTTATGCGATGCTCAACAAAAAAGCATTTTAATTGCACCTCTCTCTGTCTTGCCGTCTGTCTGTCTCTTTGTCCCTTTATTTCTCTGTCATTAAGCGACTTTTTATCTATGGCAGACATTTAAATGATCCTGGCCATAAAGGCCAGCGCACATTAATAATCAACAGCAGCAGCAGCAACAGCAGCAAGAGCAACAGCAATCATAGCAGCAGCAGCAACAGCAATCATAATACTGTCAGAGCAACGACAACAAAGCCGCAGGCTTATTTTACACCTGTCGGTGCGGAAGGACAGAACCGACGGAATGGGCTGCATGTGTTGGCAATTGAGCGGGGAGGGAGAGAAGGGGGGTAGGGTAGTGTAGCTTCTCCCCTTTACGCCCCTCTTTTGCTTTGTTCTTTTGCGGCTTATAATTGGCCATGTTGTTAGTTCTTGTTTAAATATTTATACGAATGCTTAGGAAAATTGTCTCTAAATGGTTTGGCTCATTGTGCTGCTTCTACTGCTGGTGCTTCTTCTTCTTTTAATTCTTTTTTGTTGTTAGACGTGTTCAAAAATAAACCGCGTATAATGTAAAATTGATTTTCTAATTATATTGAAGGTCGCATGTCTGGGGATTTTGATGGCACTGTTGATGCACTTCGAATTTGAATGAATATGTAACTCTGAGTTTCTATATTAAGCAAAGACCATTAAGCATATTTCCCCCAACGAGATCTGCCTGAAGGATTACTGCTAAGGCGTCTCGGCTTGGCGTGGGCTGCTCTGCTTGGCAATTCAATTTACTGTTAGTCAGTCACTCAGTTATTTATGCACCCTACACGCCCACATCTATTTCCGTTTAACGGTATTGAATTGAGTGCAATTCAATTGCATGTTGCATATAACAGGGCGTTGCACAAATGCGTGGGAGACTTTATCAACACTTTGATCGATGCCCCAAACCCCAAGGCTACTACGGCGCAACAGCTACATATAGCACTTGCCACGCCCAACCTCAACCCATTTCTATTCTGGCAGCACACAAAACCTTGGCCCCCTCAACGAACTCGCAAATATATTTGCAAATGCCCAAGGCGAAACCACAACACAATTGTCAACAGCATCGACATGGCATTCCTTGCCTTGCATACTACACAAAACTATGTACAGTCTATAGTAGACCAGCCCAATATACCTACTATATAGTAGACAGACTATGATTTAGTTATTTCATGAATACCAAATACCGAAACGCTTTGGCTTTGGCTTTGACGAGGAAATGTTATTGCAGGCAAAAGAGCAATTATTGCGTCACCAACTAAAATTTCGAAAACAACAATAAACAGAATATAGTAACAATAAAAATGTATGCGGGGGTATATCTATCTGTATGTAGCCACTAATGTAGAGCAGGGCTGCGGCAAACGTTGGCTCTTGTCACACGCCAAAGCCTTTGATAATTGCAAGCATGCGAAATGAGTGATCACAAAAGAATATATATGTTTATACAAAACAAACAACATACCAACTACTATATTATTATGTATTTCACCAAAATCTACTTTTGCTTAATCATAATAAGATATTTCGTAGTCGCTTCTCATTGAGTTCTTTATAACTACGCTTTGAAAATACTAAGAAATATAGATACCTTAAAGTAATGTGAGGTCTATGCCTTCATCACTTGGAAAATACCGAGAAAACATACTAAAATATACGGCATAGAATAGTTTATGATATTACCTTATCAAAGAATCCAAAGAACCTGACTAACCTATACATTTTAAATGCTGTTATTTCAGAATTTTCGATTCAAAGGTTTCGTTTCTCAAATTTGAAACTAATGCCATTTCTTTGCCTTCTTCACTTAGAATATACCAAGAAAACATACTAAATTATACTACTTCACTAAAAAAGAAAGCCAAATGATTTTTTTTATTGATATAACCTTATCAAAAAAGCCAAAGAACCTAATTAATCTATAAATTAAAGTGAAATTATAACTATAGTTAATGTGGGGGAGCACAATAAATAAGTTCCATGAGAAACGAATTTGAAATTTATGACAATACTCCCTTAACTTATAGATTATTACCAATAGATTTATAATATAGCATTATATCATAGATTGTAATTATGCCTTTTCGTAGCCTAGTCATAATTATATGTACCTTATATCACCCACCGACTTTGTTGCCTAGTGTAGAATGCAATAAAATGAAAGCCTATATAATCTATCCATTTCTTTACACTTTTTTTTTATCATGTGTATGTGTGTGTGTGTTTAGATAGCTGAAAACGATATTTGCTCAGTTTGCATAATCAAATAATGGGAATTCGAACTGTTCTTTATACTAGCACAAGTTGTAGCCGCCCTTGATTGTGGCCATGCCAGAGACAATTATTTAAATTAGTCACAGGAGAAATTAGGGCGCACCTGCTCTGGATTACACAATTTAGTAAGTGCCTTAAAAACAACATATGTATCTATATCGATATCTATATATAAATTATGTATATTGTGTATTAATTTGTGACTCACCCGACTGAACTTGGCACGGGATGAACTTTTGTCCTTCATCTCGAACTCGCTGTCACTGTCCACGGGATGCTGATGCGGATGGTGTCCAACTATGGCTATATCCCCGATGCCCGATCTTTGCAGCTTGTTGCGATACTTGCGCATATCATGCTTGGCCGGATTATAATCACGCTTCTGATCGTATCCCGTGATGGCCAGCTCGTTGGACTCGTCGTTGAATTCCCCTGAACTGAATTCGGCCTCCTCGTCCTCGTCTGAATATTCGGCAACGCGATCTGTTGAATATACACACAAATATGGTATATATATATTTTATACAGATCTCTTCAACTCTAAGTCTTGTTTACATTTTTAATTAGCACGTTTCAACGGACTGAGGCAAAGGCAGAAACACCTTGCTGGGTGTGTTTGCTCTGACTGTTTGGGGGAGTTAACTGAAAGTTGTTTTGTTGTTTTCTTTTCTTTTTACCGTTTTTTGTGGGACGTGACGAACTGCCGGCAGCTTCTTTTTGCGTTGTTGCTTAGCTTTGGTTTATGGTTTATGGTTTATGAAGTTTGCTTTAGAATTCTCTGTTTATTCCACTTGGAACTGCGTACTTGATCACACAAAGTGAACAGCGGAATAAAAACAAACACGCGCACGTTGCCGCGACCCGCCTTTTGTTTTCGTAGCTTTTTTATTTTGTTATGTGCAATCACGAGATATCAGCTCTGAGTTATCGCCAATCGACAATCGGTTTGGCTCATCTCTTTTTCTCACTGTCTCTCTTCTTTCACTTTGCCCGTTTCGCCACTTAGTTATCGCTTTGCTTTGCCGTGCGCTTCGCTGCACGCTTGCCAGCCAAATGACTACGCTGAGCTGACGCTTCACACGTTTTGTGCCAGCGTCGACAGAGACGAGAGACTGCCGCAGCAGCGCCAGAGACAGAAGCAGCGATGGCAACGTCGACTGCAAAAGAGCGCCACTTTCTCACCTCGACGCAACGCAGCGCAGCGCACGATGAGCTGGCCGCGCAGTGGGGGCAATTGTTGAAAATCATTGCGAGAAATTGTCGGGCAATGCCGGCAAGGTGTACGAGGGCAGTACAACAAGTTCTTGCAAGTGTGAAGGATATTCAATATTGCTGGTCTATAATACGTGTATATTCTTTAGATCGATATTGCGTACGATATCGAATGTAATATTGAATTGATCAGTAAAGGTATTGTAACTATGTACATACATATGTGTTACTTGACTGACTGTATATGTATTCTTGATCAGCTTCTAAGGTGTCTCTCTGTCTGTTTGTGTAAACCCACTCCGCAATTATAGACTCTAGAGATGCCAGAAATATAACTTAATTAAATTTAGAAGAATTTTTTTATTTAAAAGTATAAAATATGAAGCTTTAGAACACGAAACAAAAGTTTAGAAATATGATAGAATAGGGAAATGCATATAATAATTTTTGATGGTCTATATCTGGAAAACATAAAATTCCATACCTAGTTCAACAAGTTTCAGAAATAAATGAACATATAAATTTATAAGAATTCTTTTATCAACTTATAACCATTTTTATATAGTCTATTCAGGTTGCAGATCAATGAAAATGTTAAAATTTTGGTTATCACATCCTAGGACAAAAAGATTATTAACTTATCGTTCATTTAAAGCGATATTTATAAGCCTTAATCTTATACTTCGTAAAAATAGATGAATACTAAATGAACCTATAATCCAAATTAACATTAACATATAACAATAATTGAGAACATAGTGCAATAGTTTTAAAACAATTTGTATAGAATTAGCTGTAGAGAATCAGAAGTTTTTATACGTTACGTTATTTCTATTAAAGATTAGAGAGTATCGTACAATTAAGTACTCTTAACGTTTAAACATAGGTCGAAGGATATTCTACTGTCGAGTGCGATTAATTGTTGCTCTCGTTTTAAATTGCGCGAAGGGTACCTTATTGTCATTACAAAATAAAATCATTTAATCTTTTAACTTGACCGTCATAACTTATCGCACAGCCCTCGCACTTTTGTCTGGCCAGATATTAACCACACTCGCCGTTCGATATCGTTAACGTGTCTCTGCATGTGTGTGTGTGAGTGTGTGGGACAAGGAAAGCGCTTATTAAAGTTATTTTTACGCATCGATTCAGACAATTGACGCCAACTCATCGATGGGCTCAACCAAAACACAAATACAGACAGAAATATACAATATATATGCCATGTGTGAGTGTACGACTGTTGCGCACTTGTCAGTGCATTGCACTCTGTCTCTCTCTCAACCTTTCTCCCTCCTTCTCTCTCTCTCTGTCTGTCTGTCTGTCACTCTCTCTTTCTGTCTGTCGCTGGCACTTTAAGCTCGAGGGAAAACTCTGATTAGATTTGTGACGTTGTCTGTCTTCTGTCTACGATTAATGTCTGCGTGTCTTTCTCTGTCTCTGTCAAGCACACTTTACCTCTTTTATTTATTATTATGTTTTATGTTTCTCTATTTATTCGCCTTGCATGTTCTGCTGTCGTTATCATTTACACACTTTTTCGTTCAGCGTTTTTACCGGCCGGCGACTAATAGAAACTTTTTTTTGGTAGTCCCCCAATCGCCCAAGCGCCCACATCGCGTGCCCCGGCAACAAGCGTGTGAGTGAAACGAGAAAATGGAAAATTTACGAGTGTCCCTCTCACTCGCATGCACTCCCCCTCTCTCTCTCTCTTTCTCCCTTGCTGGGTGTGCGTGGATAAGTGTTACTTTTGACGGCATTAAACAAACAGTTAACTGATTAGAAAAGCCAAATGATTAGAAAACAAACATCTTCTGGCAAAGCAGGCCCCCCTCTAAGAAGTCTTGGCATACCCTGTAGATGGTGTAGAAGGTGTGTTGAAAGAAGGGGTATTTCAACTTTCAAGCCATGTACGAAAGACACTCTATAAAGTTCGATCTTTTTATTGCTATGGCAAAGTTTAGTTCGTCACAATATACAGGGTATTCTTAAGTCATGCAGCTGTATTTCTTGCGCTTTCTTGCTTGCTTTTCTTTGCGTTTATTGCTTCGTATTGTTATCTTTCACAATTGGCATGTCAACGATCAACCTACAGCAACAACAACGTCGTCAACAACGACGCTTCCACTTGAACTGCCAGCGCCATGTGAAGTGGAGCAGCAACGCCTCTTGGGATCTGCAGTGCAGCAGCAATTATATAGCAGACGTTTTTATGTCCATGGCAATTGTTGCTAATAACAACATAATGTGTACTTCCCTACCCCCTACCCTTCATCTACTCCCCTAGCTCCTTCCTATCTCAAGCATTTTACCAGCTCGTAAGAACATCTTAAAGTGCTTAGCTCGGGGGGGAACTCTCAATAAACAGATGTGTGTGTGCATGTATTCTACAGATGTTATTATGTATTGTACACATTTGTACATACATGTCTATATATATTACACAGGCCACACTGCATGCCAATTCAACAACCTCCTCCTGCAGCACAGATCCAGCACTGCATATTAATTAAATTTCCACGAAATGAAGATTATTTTCACCTCAACTCTTTCTAGCTAGAAAGGTGTGTGCAATTTCCACGAAATGGTCGTGTCCATTAAGCTATACACACAGCAGACAAAGTGTTGCCACTGGAAGAGCACAGAGCACACAACGTGTCATGGGCAATTCTCCTACGCCAATTTTCAGCCCACAGCACACGCACAGATCGTGCTAAGGAGCAACGCCCACACTGCGTATGAGTAATGAAAAGTGTATTGAGAAAAGCGCGACGAGCGACATTGATTTAATGTTTATAGCTGTACTGGACTGTGGCTATGCGACTGACAAGCGATATATAAACAACATCTCGGAAAAAGTGGCACACACACGAGGGAAAAAAAGTGTACCCTACATTGTGATGTGACCTTGGCCAAGGCGGCCACATTGGTCCACAAATCAGATGATGCCCAAAGGCAGCAAGTAGAGGTGTGTAGGGGAGAAAAGTGAACAATAATGCTCAACAAAATTTACGCATTTTACCATTAAAACACTCAAACGTTGAAAATACGAGACGAGTGAGTGCCTTGTATCATCATGAGGAGGAGGAAGGAGGCGACTCTACACGCGCAGCTCACCTGCTTGTTATACTATACTCTCTTTATTACCCCACCCTACCCTACCCCTCCCCTCTGTCTTCCTCTCTTCTTCTCTTTGTATCTACTCTTTGCACAAGTATTTGTGTGTGCTTATCTCTGGCGCACAAGGACAAATGACTTAATTCCTGTTGTTGTCAGCAACTGCAAATGACAACGGCAACCAAGCAGGGGCAGAAGAAGAGGAGGGAGAGAAGCTTGTGTTGCCTGTCGCTGCGTAATACTCAAGGATTCATTGCTGCAGAGCTGCTGATGGATGTATATCCTGCACAGCGCCACAGAGCACCATAATTAACTGTTTAAACCGATGCGAGGCAACACTAATATACACGTCCATTTCAATTAGTTTCCTCTGGTCTGTAGACTGTAGTTGGATAGCACAGTCCGATGGTTAAAACCAATTTTAGATATGACTTTAATTTTCATATTATTCCCATTTCTACTCAATCCTTTTGCAGCTGCCTCCTCAACAGTTTCAGCTCGATTTGCAAAGGGACAAAGTATATTCTCTAGATGCTACAGGACTGAGCGGCAACCACGCATTGAAGGTTTAGGCAAGTTCAAGGCATATGCAAAGTGAGCACAGTGTGGCCGCAGGAGTGGCCAGCAAATGACACAGATCCCGTGGGAGGCCTGTGCTTGGGACTGCTACTTGGAACTGGGTGCGGCAGCGGCGGCAGGGTCAGAGCATTCAACAAGCTAGGAGGAGAGGGCTTTGCCAGCTGGTTGGCTCAGCCTTTTGCCGGTTCCACAATGCCCGTAGGCCGGGTCAGAAGCACAGCAGGGAGAGCTGAGTGGAGAGAGGAAAATCAATAAGGAAAATTGGGTTGGGGGGGTTCTGAGTTTTCTGAGTGTTTCAAGCAGGAGTTCGAGGGTGGGTGGCTGTAAAAAAAGGTTTTTCCGTCTCAATTTCATTTTGCAAATTAGAAAGCGAACAGCAAAAGTAATTTAAGAGCTGTCACTGCCTCTGTCTGTCTGCCTGTCCGTCCGTCTATCTGTCTTGGGGGCTAATGGAACAGCTGCACTTGAAACTATTCGACGACCCCGTTGGCGATGGCGATGGCGATGGCGATGACGATGGCGGGTTCAAGTGCCTTTTCCATCGGAATGGCTCACAATGACCCTCAGTTTTTTTAGTTAGTTCGTTCGTAATCTTCCAATTGGATACTGTTTTCAGCTTTTCTTTCTGTCTCTGCCTCTTTTGGGCGAACTGCCAAGTGGAAAGCGACAAACCATTGACCGTTAACACCGGCGCACCACTTTGCGCAATTGCGATTGCAAGGACGCTGCAACATGCCCCCAGTCGTTTGTCGTGCAACATGCGCCCCACATTGCCGAGTCGCGTGCATATTTCATCTAGCAAAGAGCAAGAGCAGAGTAACAAGGACAGGTGCCATCCCTCCCTCCCTCTCTCTCTCTCTCTCTGTGTGTGGCCTTTACCTTGCACATGCATTACTTGCCATGGCCAAGTTCGAGCAGCAAACTCAACAGTTTGACACCTTGCAAAGTTTTTGTGCCACACACAAGTTGCAAGTTGCAGCTAACCAAAAAGACGTTGCTGTTGCTGCTGCTACTGCCACCGCTTTTGCTGTGTCTATGGAAAAGCCTCATGCTTAGTGAATTTCCCAAGCTATTTTCATAATTGAATTTTCTCACAATTCCTTGGTGCGCTTTGTGGTAGCTGCTGGCCGGATTGGGGATATGGTTTGAGAGCAGCACAACAAGCAATAGCAACGCACTCGAGTTGCAGATACCCTACACTTTACTTTTTGGTTTTGGATTGTCTTTCATTTCTTTTCTAATCTTATACAGTTAACCCAAGGTTATATCCCAGGGAAAGTTGTAGGTATTAAAATTTTCATATTTCAAGCATATAAATAACAATGTGATATTTATACAGTCTTAAATACAGTCCAAATATTTCGCACGATATTTTGCCATCTTTTCATGTCTTATGAAAGTGAATCGTCTTTTAACTTTATAAATCGGATTTTAAGCTTAACTCAAGTCTAAGACAAAAGTAATATTTAACAATATATTTTGTTGATATATTCGATATTTCTTATGATATTTCGGGATTTTTTTCTATCTAAGGACAGTGCCTCATTATTAAACCAGACAAATCAGTTTCAAAACTTACTCGATATTTAATATTAAACCAAGTGTAAATTGATCTTGATATTCAAAAAAAATATTGCCCTGATATATTAACATTTTATGCGATATTTCATCATATTTCTGTATCTCACAAAAGTCATTCGTCTTTTAGTTTCACAAATTGGTTGCTATATGTCTATACTCTTCGATATTTTTGTTTATTCGATGTTGATAAACATCTCTTGCACATGCAGATTCGAGCTGCTATTCCATATACCCCACAGCACACTTTTCCGTTGGGTATATAAATAGCAAATAGTATTCTCAATTTAATATCCATTCGAAATGCTGTTGCCATGTGGCTGCTGCTGTTCAAGCGAGATGTTTATGGGAGAAACAGAGAGAGATGGAGCAAGAGGAAACGCGGGAAAATTCTTATTACATGTAAGTGGAACAAAATATATTTGAAATATGCGGCGAGTGTGGGCGCGCGCGCATTGAATCTGACGTCACAAGTTGAGATAATTCTTCACAAGCAATTAGCATAAACATAAACTTAAATTGGGAACATCTTTTGGTATAACAAACAATGCAGCATCATGACCGGCCGGACCCTCCCATGCCAACATCTGCAGACTGCGTCATGAACTCAACGCTTGCTCTATGCTTGAGATCTCAGGCATTTGGCAATAAGTTGCTTGGCCGCTGCGTGAGATGTGAAACGTGCATGGAGGAGTGGACCGGGTCGAAGTAGTGCACGATGTGATGACTCACCTGCCAGCAGCACGCTGTTGTTGTTCTTATTGTCATGGTCAACTGGAATGGAGGAGACGCGCTCGGCGCGCAGGCAAGCAACCACAGTGCCTGGACGTCCGTTCTTGCCCGATGCGGTCAACTCAATGATCATGTCCATTGACTTTTGGAGTACCGCATCCATGCGAATGACGCCCTCGGCCAGCGTCTTGTAGCCCAATATGGTGCGAGATTTGTATTTCTTGCGTCGCTGCAACAAAATCACCAGTCTGCTGGAGGGGAAGAGAAGGATCACTATATATACAACTTTAATTCTCTCTCTCGCTTACCTATTCCCATCTCTCTTGATAAAGTGCGGATACTGCAGACTGAAGTGCAAGTCCAGCTCGGTCTCGGTTAGTGGCATCGCATTTGTTGTACCAATTCCCGCATTGCCAACATTTCCCGGTGTTCCGATTAGTCCCGAACCACCGATAACATTGGCCAGCGGCGAATTGCCCTGCATGGAGCCCTCTCTGGAGCTGGCAACCGAGGTCAGTGCACTGCCATTAATGGGTATCTCGTGGCTGCGCAGTGTTCGCTTCGAGCTTTGCATCTTCACTGCCAGTGAGAGTGATGTGGTGTCTCCTGGCAGCGGCGTCAGTATAGACAGTCGTGTTATTGTTAATGAGCAGAGTCTGCAAAGATTAAGTAGAGATATATCATTTAGTATACACTGTTTGATAACTACTATAGATATAGTGTGGTTTACTACTCTGGAGACAGAGAGATACTTCAGCTCTGGTCTCGATATCGAGAATGATTCTTTGCCAACATATATTTTACTTCTAAACTCCTCCCATACTGTATATTTAGTACTAGATATAATATGGTAGACAATTCAGAAAGTTTACCCAGCTCTATTTTTAAAGAAATATTGCTAAAGATATCAAGAATGTTTCTCTCTCTTTAGATTGTTTACTTGCCTGCTGCTTCTCGATAAAGATATGTATCTGAAGTCGATTAGAAATAATGCAATTTAATAATGACTTAAGTAAAATCTAATCTAATCAATATATTTCATGCCACGCATTTGATAATAGATTGTACATTTATACTATACGTGCATTCTTTGCAAATTGAGTAAGAAATAAATTAAAATTTAAAGTATTCTCACATACATGGATGCGATTATTTCAAGCCGATTTCATTATCAACCTTACTTTCTAGCTACACACTAAATTCAATTGCGATTGGAGGGTTGAGTTGGTAACTTCACACGTGACAAATGTCAAATTAAATTACTTAAACTCATGCCATATTTTAATGAGAGAAAACCTTAAAACCTTAGAGATATACGAAATAAATCCAGCGTCCATATTATTGCCCAGTTTGCAAAAAAGAAGTAAAAAACAATTCCAATGTAGCAGCACATAGAAAGTAAAAGCGAAAATTCAATTACACGCTAAAATCGTAATTTCATTTTCATTAAAAACAATGAAAAAGTGAAATACAAAAGCGATGAAGCATATCGCGATGTAATGAATCCAAAATTGACAAAAGGCAAATGCATAAAGTCAAAAAGAGAAAAGTGTGAAAAGCCCCGAGTCTTTCCGGTAAGATATAAAATAAAACAACAACTATGCCAATAGATCATAAAAATATAACTGCGGAAATTGATTTGGGAAATAAACAAAAAAGCGCAAAGTCAAAAACTTAACAACAACAGCAACTACAAGAGGACAATGGAGCCAGAGATGATGACGCTGGTCAGCACTTTGTTGTTGTTGATTACACAAGAGAGTAAAAATAAATTATTTCCTGATTAATTATACCACAAAGAAAGTGGCAAACAATAAAAATATACGCAGAGTTTAAAGATTATGCGCTTTGTTATAAGCTTGTGTACTCTTCTTACAAAGAAAGAGGGAGAGAGAGAGGGGGAGAGAGAAAGATTCGCTGGAAAAGCAGCAAGCTCATTTGGGTCAGTGACGATTACGAATTGTCGTAATGCTTATATCCGGCGCTGGAAATGCAAATGGACAGCGAAGATAAAAGTTGAATTCTTGGAGACCCCACGACACCTCTCACCCCTCAATCTCTATCTCTGTCTCTGTCTGTTGCTCTTTCTCCATTCCTTTTCGTCTCTTTTTGTCTTCAAACAATGGGCCCCACTAATTAAATTCCTCCCCATTGAAAGCGCGTGGCCTGGAATGTTGTGGGGCCAAGTTCGGAATGGTCGCACAATTAACTACGTGATTAATAATTCAGACGGTCACCTCTCTTGCTATTTTATGCAAATTGCACACTCAGTGTGATGTGTCTAGACGCCTCGCAGGGCAATCCATATAGTGTTCAGTTATTTATTATAGATGCGTCTTGAAATGCAAATGGTCAGTCGGTTAGCTACTACTCTCCTTCCCCCCTCAAGCAATGCATTTTAAAGGAAAAATCAATGAATAATGATATAGAATAAATAAAGATGAGTGCATTAATTATATTTCATTCAAAGATATTGATGTCATATAGTTTTAGCTTTGTAATTTGAATTACTGATATCAGAATTGCACTAATAAGATGCACAATATAATATATGGTATTATTTATATAGTATATTTGTGGTAGATTAGTGAATCACTTGTGCATAAAGAGAAATAAATATAATGTAGTTAGAATAACTGAATATTATATTATTTTGTTATAGATTATTCACAAAGTGACCTCACCCATCATTTAATGCATTACACTCAGTAACATATGTTCTTAATATACATTTATCTAAGTTATGATTGCATTTTATTGCTTGTTATTAGTTTAGTTTTTTGCCCCAGCTAAAATGCATTAACTTGTTACATCCGTTGCATGATAGATAGTTAAATTATCAGTTCGAATACTGCTACTATATAATACGAGTGCCTGCACCAGTTTGATAATCGATATTTCAAATCGCTAGATTATTCAACCTTGTCATCACATCATGTCAGAGACCCAGAGAGAGACTGGCAACGTTGTTTGCATGCACTTGATGGCGATTTTGGTTGCATGTTTAGCAACAAAAACTACAACAACTACAACAACAACAACAAGTGTTTGTCTGTTATTATTGTTGTGTTTATTTTAGGATTTTATGCAAAGACACGCACACACCCCTTTTTTATAGTTTTGTTTTTGTTTTTATTTTTATTTATACACTTTTGTTGTGTCAATGTGAATGACTTGGTCAATGCAAAGCGACGTTGGCTGTTGTCACAGTTGTTGTTGACACTGTTGTTGTTGTTGTTCTTGTTTGTATATATCGATTTACTATGCGCTTTTCTCGCCCTCCCGTTTCTTTTCAAACATTGTCAATATATTGTCAATTTTAACGTTTTTTTTTCATGTCAAGCGCTGCCGGAAGGAATTTTCCTTATGCCTTTTTTCTTGGCATTCGCAAATTTCTCTCCGTGGCATAAGAAAAAGGTTCATTGTACCCGGATAAGTCTGGGGCGACTCTGACTAAGAAGGTGATAACACCACACGCCCCCAATCGCATTGTCTTTCCTTTTTATTCATTCTCTCACTCTCTTTGTGCGTCTTGTGATTAACGTCGTGCCATGATTGATTAGCTGACCAGGCAAATGCTCTCTCTCTCTCTCTCTCTCTCTCTCTACAGGGGGAAACTCGAACCCAATCTTAACTTGCAATTACGGTTTAATTGCGCGTAACTAATTAAGATACACGATCGGGAATCGAGATCTTTATGCCCTTCGATTGCTAATTAAGTAATCAATCTGCAATGTTTTGTATTTTCTCGCTATAAATAGAATATATTATCAGCTTCTGCCATCTCTCTCGCTGATATGAAGTGATTGCCAAAAGCTGCGCAAAACCAAATTGAAACTGATTAGTGGAAGTTTTTATTGCAAGCAACTGAAACAAAAGAGGAAAAAAAAACAGAAATTGAAATGAAAATGCTGCGCATAAATAAATTGAAACCGCGAGCGCGTCAATCAACTAGTAAGTCGGAGACACCCCACTGACCCGCTGCCATTCCTCTATCTCTACCCGTCACTCCTCCTTCTATTGCCTCTCCCTCTCTTCGGGGCTGACGCACTAGAAACTGTGTCACTGACGCGTTGCCCGGACGCGACCCATCAGTCCAGTCTCCCCCATGGTGATAAGCATCCATTGACCAATGGAAATAAAACGAGGGTATGCCAACACGATCATTGCATTTGACAGGGTGAAGCAACAACCGACGACGAAACCATATAGTGACTGCAAAATCCGCTACAAGGAATTAAGAAATTGTTTTAAAACAATTTCAAATGAAAATCGTTTCAATTTAAGAAACCATTTATATGAATATATTGACTCAGAGAGGAAAATCTACACTGTAAAATCGGAGTTCTTTCGATATATTACACATAAATGCAAGCTGTGGCAACAGAATATCGATATTTCCTTTATTTATTATGATTATTACTATCGATACTAATTTCATTTATAAGAATACACAGAGAAATGGATAATTTGCTGTAAAATAGCCATGTATTATAACATTCCTTTAACATACTGCAAGTTAACATTACCATAACATGTTCCTCGAAATGAAAAGAGGATTTACATATCTCAATTAACAGTAGAGCGTATAGAATACCCTACACAACATGGTCATTTACCCACCCGCCACTTGTGGCAATCATTCTATCAGCACCTTTTGACACAATTAAAACAATAAACAACAAGCAGCAAAAACAAAAAATGAAAACAAAAAACAGACAAGGAAAAGTGACATTAAAAAATGTGTGTTTTTATTTCATATTGCGTGAGATTGTGGCCCACAAATGAAATTAGTCGGGGCACAGTATATACACACACACATATACCTGCTCGAGGGTTCACCATAGCTGTTAACTGCCCGTCGGACAGTGGGACAGACAACGAGAGATAACTGGCAATTTTGTTAACATGTTAATTTGCTGTTTGTTGCTATTATTGTTTTCTACTTCTTGCTGTTGTTGTTGTTGCCTCACTTGGCAAATATTCTCCGTAGTTAACGTTTTGTTTGCGTGTCATGCGGATTGCTGCTCGGATTATGACTCACGCAGTGAGTGGGGCAAGACAACGAAGGCGTACTTAAATAGCATTTTGCATTTCCTGCAACGACGACAAGTGGCAGACAACGACAGAGACGAGTAGACAGACAGACACAGATAGACAGAAAGACAAACGATGACAAAGAACCTGCCTTTGCACTCTCAGCGAGGGCAGTTTAAGCAGCAGAGCAGAAAGTGCAATTAACTAGACATCAATTTGCCAAAAGATACACAAATAAAAGTAAATATATTGATATATTGAACATCAATAAATAGAGAAAGATTTTGATAAACTACTTGCTAAAATAAATAAATTTATATATCCATTAGTTATTTAATATATATTGATATATTGAAAAACCAAAAGATAGATAATGATTTTGTTAGACTTCTTTCAATGATAGATAGATAAGTATATTGATAAATTATAAAGAATAGATAGGTAGACAAAAAGAGTATACATATGTATATGTAGATAAAAACTCTTTAAGTTCTTGTCAAGATAGATGGATTAATATATTGTTAAACTTCAAGCCGATTTTCGTAGAGGTGTCAAATTTGTCATTCTAACTTCAAGTTCAATATTTACAGTTTGAATAAACTCTTATGTTATATGTTTACTATGCCAATTTCAGGCTTGAAGTGCTGTCTATATGTTTGCTCAGTAAATTTATGGTTTGTCATAACTGACAGGTACATAAAGAAAGCGCTCAACTTGTAGTATCAACCTGAACTGTGGCTTAAATACTCGCTCAACTGAAATACTAACTCAACATTCCGCCCACGAACATATAAACCTTTGTACAGTCATTATATATACAAATACTGTATATATATATGTCCAGATACTTGTAGATGATATGACAAAGAGCTGACTGTTTAATGCCGCGACCTCAAGGACAACAACAACGGGTTTTGAGCACTGCAAAACAGACAAGTCAAGTGTCAATGCTCAGTCGACAACAACAATATAAGCAGCCTGCGTGCTGAGATAAACAAATGTTATCCCCCCACACTCCACACACCACACCATACTCTACATTCACTTTGTCAGACCTCATTATTGCCAAGAATACGAGAGTCAGGAAGCCCAAACTATTCGAATTACTCGCAGTTTATGCGATGTCGCGACTTATGGGTTACTTGAAGGGTTTCATTTAAGTTTACCCCCAAAGTAATGAAGAAAACATTTCCACACAGTGCATTCGACTATGGTATACCCTACAGAGTACATACACATATTGAACATTCATTATTCTGCAGGTGAAAACTTCAGAACAAAGTTGAGTTAAGTTAACAAAAGGATTTGCCCGATTAGGCCATGAGTCATGAATTTATAAAACGCCTCGAAATTGCCTGACTTAGCACCGGGTTGGTGGTCAGGCCTTAAATGCTTAATGAATTTGAGGCACGAAACCGGTTCCAACTAAGTGCAGGTGTTTGTTGTGCTGCTGCTGTTGTGTGGTGGCGGTGGTGGTGGGCGTCTAATTAGGCGGGGCCGTGTACTGGCCATCGTCGCCGACGCCGTCAACGTTATAAAAACTTTTTTTGCTTAATCATAACTTTGCCGACGGCGCCAGTCGGTGTCGCCCAGTCTACACAGAGCGTTCACTTACCCCCATCATACCAAAACAGACCCTTTCCCTTCCCCCCTTATCCCCCGCCCCCTTCCACCCTTCTTGGCTGCTCGACTGGGTCATTGCATTATTGATCAAATGCATTTCGTATGCCTTGACATTTTACTTATGCATGCGCGCTCAAGTCGAACCACAACCACAACGAACGCACGGTGGGCCTCTCTTGTAACCCCCATACTCCTGCTCCACCCCCCTCCCGGGGCTCTATCGGTGTGTCCACTCAATTTATTCGAGAATTACGCATGCCTCGGTAATGCCAGAAAGCCCGGAAACGGCAGACGTTTAACAATGGCAAACGGCTAAAGGGAAATCTACATGAAAATTGAGAAGCAGTTTGAATGGGGCAGGAAGTGTAGGGGGATGGGGGAGGAAAAGAGGGCGGTGCGGGGTAGCTTGCGTTATAATTCTCGACGTAGGCTGGTCTAATCGTTTAAATATTTTCTAAATAACTGTCATTACGTTCAATAATAATGACAATGTTTAGCATAAATTGCTTGGCGCTTGTTTCGGCTAAGGAACACCCTGTACGGGCTATGCCATTACGGCTAAATACCGAGCTAGAAAAGATGCTCACTGAATGCTTTTAAAAGGCTATTATTTAATTGCACATGGAAATGGAAAGGAAACGGAATGAAATTATCATTTCCAAGTACATTTTCCAAGAATACTTAAACGTGAAGATTTATTATAGATTTCTATAAGTATAACATTTGTACTGTATATCACAATAAAATGAAGATATTTAAGCGCTTAAGAACCACAAAGATTTTCTTATTATAAACCTAATAAGAGTTAAGTATAACATATTTTATAGGTTTAATAGTCTACAGTATAAGTAGTAGTGGATTATACTAACAGGAAATAGTACATCATAATATATATATGATATTAATATATATATATATATATCATATAATATATCACACCCTTTACTAAATGCTGCACATATTACAGGGCATCAAAAATCGATTTGATTGCCATTTACAACTGTAATTTGCAACAATTAACAAACGAATTGCAATTGAAGTTTCCAAAGGGTTGGCTTTTTGCCTCCCCCCACCAAAGTGTGGGCGTGGTCAATGGCCGCAGCCGCATGACGTACCATAAGGTTACTACAGTTCATTCACTCAACCAGCCCAGACTATCCAATGCAACGTCGTAGTGCAGCAAGTGTTGACTCCCAAGGGTTGAGGTAGGTGTCTGAAACACCTTATTGCATTTATCAATAATTGAGATATTTCATTCGAAATGCTGCATATCTCAACAGGTAGCAAAGGCGAGGAAAGGCAACAATAAATGTAATGGAAACCTCAAACAAGGCAAAAAGTATTATAAATATTCAAAGACCAATTAAAGAGCCCGCGCTCTTGTTAATTGCCCTGATCAGAAATACGTTAAATTGTTTGAACTTCATTACATTTCACACCTTCCCCAACGAACTCGGTAAGTAGTACGCCCCTCTAAGTAGAGTGCTAGATAAAATATTAAGTTACCTGTGGCAGCAGTTCAGCTAGAGATTGATTAGGGAGGGCAAAGGTTGCCTTCATCATCGACCAACTTGTTGAAATTCCTTAATCAAGCTAATTTCCGTTGAATCTTTCAATTTCCTTTCGAATTCTTCATTTATTATTGTTGCTTATGAATTCTTTGCAAACATAAGAAACAAATTTTCATTTAGTTCGTTTAATGCTCTCAATAAATCTTTGTTTTTTGTTCCCCCCACAAAAGTTCAATTTTCTTTTGATGCTAAAACTATTTTGTTTAGCTTAAAACTCGGGGGGGGCGTGTCAAACTGACTCTTAAATATATGAAAACCAATTTATCTAACAGAACTCATCACATTTTGATAGCCTCAATCAATAACAAGAACTTTATATATAGTATATTTCCATTTCCTTAGTCCTTCATCAGAAGTTCAAAAACTTTTTTGATGGATTATGCGAGGCGTTGAGCAACACTGACAGCTTACCAATAGTACTAACTGTTGTTGTTGTTTGCTGTACGAGTTTGTATAACGAATGTTAAATGCAATCAATAAAATGGCATTGGCAAATTGGTTTGGTAACGCCGAACGGAGGCGAAAAATGAACCGAAGAAACAACTGACAGAAGCCTTAACAATGCTTAATAAAGAGTGAAGCGCTGAGGGCGTAAGTAAGACAAGTCTGTGTTGTTGTTGTGGGCGTGGCGTGCATTGGGTCATATGATATATGGGTCATTAACAAATTGTTCAACGGCATGGATATTAAATACGTTTGATGTCTTTGTACATTGTGTGGTTTACATACAGTCTTGTCTCTCCTCTTGCCTCTCGTCTGCTCTCTTTATAAACAATATATAACTAATATAACTAATAAAACAAATGCCGCATGAATCTGTCAACCGATTACTCATTTGCGAGGGCGGATCAGTCGAATGAAACGAAGCAAGCCACAGTTGGTTGACTCTGTAATAGGTTTTTCAACAATACTAAAAATATACAAAATATTAGTCACAACTAAAGCAAAAGATTCTCCCCCAAGTAATCTGTACGGTTCTCATATATCATTTCTGTTGCTGTTGTTGTTTCCTACTCCCTGCTAGACTTCTTTCACGACTCTATAAACAATGATTTTAATTAGCAAAACATGTACAGAGCTAATTGGCCATAAAAGTCGCGCATAATCTTTCTATATTACGTACATCATATTATATTCCAAGCGTAAACAGACACACAAAAACAAAAGTTATATAAGCCAAAAATTACACATACATAATAAATAAATAATGATGCAAGCGCAGGCGAGTGTGTGTACAGCGACTTTTCGACTGCACTGTCGACTCGAGTACAAGCACTAGGGCGATTATTCATGTCAGGGTTCTCCCGGCAAGAAGAGCCGTAACACGCTTATTAGAAAATCGAATGAAACAAAAAAAATCTGTTCAAGTGACGCAAAAGTTTCTTTCTTTTTTTGTTGCTGTTTGGGAAATTTTGTTGACACTTTAATAAAACATACATAAATAAAATAACAAGTGGGGCAGCGCGTGTGCGAGAGCAGGAGGATTATTACCTTTGCTATAGAGAACATTCAATTTATGTGCTACGCATGACGCCCACAAAAAAAAACGTCGAACGGGCCGAGAAAAAACTTGACAGAAATCCATAAAATAAAAAAGGCAAAAATGGGTAAGGGAAGGGGGACAAGGCGTGGCAGGGCAAAGCGGTTTTAACACATTTCCCCTCTACCTATTCGAGAGGACGCCACGTTGAGTTAATAGGTAGACACGCCCATGACCACCGCCCCTGCTTTCAAGTGCTGAAGTTTTCACTGCAGGAGAGTGTAAAACAATTCCATTAAATTAACTGGCGCCTGACACTTTGTCTTTAAAGTGTGCACCCGACACAACTTGCTGGACAGCTCCAACTTGGGTCTGTCTCTCTCTCTCTGTGTGTGTGTATGTCTGCGCGTGTTGCCACAGGACACTGCGGGTGGTCCTGGGGCTCAGCAGGATGTGCACACGCTTGGCAATTTCTTGGCCATTTCATGCTTCACTTTAATTGAGCATTTCCTTGAAAATACTACAAAAAATACATAATTTCTTTATAATTTATCATATTTGTATATTATTTAAATTGCAATTCATATATCATTTTTGCTCACGTCCCTCAAGATTCATTTTTTTGTTTCATTTGTTTCAATTTCGACACTTTTTTAACGTTTTGTATATAGTCAAGATATAGATCTGTTTTGTGGCGCATAGCAAAAGCAATTTATAGCATTTCCTACACAACAGCATTTTGCATCGTTAATTATTTAAGTAGCATTGTTTGTAAAAGAAAACTTGATTTATGTTTCCAACATTTTTATGAGATATCTTGAGTTTTCATGGAAGATTTCACAAATGAATGACTGGCCATTGTTTACAATTGTGGCATGCCACAAGCAGCACACGCACACACACAACAAGTGCGAGTTTGTTTAGATCTTATGCATTGGAAATATTTTCAAGATTTTCGAAGATTATTTTCTGTGTGTTTGATTTGTAAAAAAAAAGGTTTTGCCAAAGGAATTTGCTGAGATACAAACAGATTGAAATGAAATGTATCTGATGCTGCTAATGTTGCAGATACATATACATAATATAGAGAATGGCACGTGCCTCTATCACTGCACAGCGAGATAAAGGTTAAACACTACAGAGCACAAAGTGAAACTCAAAGATGGAGAAGAAAAAAGTACTTGGAAAATGTATGTCAATAAAACTAAAGTGAAAACTCTCGTTCGCAAACTTGCTCGACTCCTACGCCAAAAAAAAAAAGAAATGTGGTCTACCCTTATGACCCCCCGCGCCTGCTGCCTGCCTCATTGCCACGCCCACGCTGCGGTCTGCTGGCCTGAGCCGCAGAAAAACTGTGCTAAGTGGCAAAGTTGAAGCCTTCTCTCTGTTCCCCCCCTCTCTTTATCTGCCTTTCTCTCTCCTCTTTATCTGTCTCTCTCTCTCCTCTTTATCTGTCTCTCTCTCATCTTTATCTGCCTTCCTCAGTCTCTCTTACGGCACTTTTTATATAGTTTCAAGATTGTTCAAGTTGTGCGTTAATATGCAAAAATGTAAACTACTTTTTGCTCTATTCATCTCTTTCTATCTCTGTCTCTCTCTCTCTCGCACTCTCTGTGCTCATCTGGCTATATTATTAATGAACATATGTATAAGCATTATAGTCTCAGCAAATGCGTTGAGAATTGATGTCAAGCGGCTTCTTTCACTTTGGCCTGTCTGTTTTTCTGGGCCAACAACTTGGCCGGCATTTCATAATTGCCCCTCAACAACAACAACAGCTACAAATCATTAACATTTTAGGGGCCCGTTGATCTGCGCATTTGTCTCTCTTTCCCCTCCTCTCTGCCTCTCTTCCTCTCCACCTTTCTCGCCATTTACCTAATGCGATTTGCAATAGGTTCACTTCACTTTGGGCCAAGTTAACTGCAACAAAAAACAGTCTTTGCGAATTTCTGCGCCTTTCACTTTCCATTTTGAGTCTTCCACTTGGCGTCACATGTGCCGCAGCTCTGGCATTAATTCAACTTTTGCCACTTGACGACGACACGGCACGAGACCACGCCGAAAAGAGACAAAGCACACACAAATAGTTAAAGAAAGCTAGTGTACAAGGCAGTCGACAAATAGATACCCTAAAATTAAAATAAACTGATATGCGTTAAGCATAGAAGGAGGTTCATACCGAATTTGATAACTCTAACTCTTGTAGCACTCAAGATCTACTCGAATTACTTTACTATTCTATATAGTATAAAAGCAACCTCATTTAATAGCTCCAACTCTTGTAGTTCTCAAGTTCCACTCACTAGTATAGTTATATATACTATAAAAGAAACTTCATTTCAAATTTGATGACTCTTACTTTAGCAGCTCTCAAGATCTACAGGAAAATAAGTGACTAAGAAAATAAGTGACAGGAAAATAAATGACTAAGAAAGTGAATCTTATAGATATACAATCATATATATTATATATTGTATGGTTTTAATACACTACAAAGTTAACTTTAACTGCTTGAGGGCACTCGAAACAGTTCAAACGATACGAAATGATTCAGCAAGAGTTTCATTTGCCTCTCGCTACTCAATCAAATACAGAGTTGTTTTTGTTTTCATTTTCTTCTAATTTCACATAGTCTTGTGTCTTATATATATACATATTATGCCTATACAAATATATGTATGCATGTATGTATTTGTTAACTCAGTTTGTCGTCAACCACAACACGTGCCATGTGTGACTGCCTCACACACTCATGATGAAGCTCGAACTCAGCGCATGTGTCATAGTCATCGTCTTCAAACGCAATCGTCATCATTAGACAAGACAATGAATTAACTCTCCCTTTCTCTCACTCCCTTCCTCTCTTTCCCCCTCCTTTAGACGTGCATTAATCATGTGCCATGTGCGAAATAAAATTGGAAATTATAATGAATGCTGAACTTCAACTCTAATTGATGATGTAGCACCCTCACAGCACCGAGTGATGAGAATACTTAAGTTCTGTTATTGGTTTTTCAATTGCAAATTAAATGTTGAATTAGAACGCTTCAATTTACTAGCTGTTTTCTTCTTTATGTAAATATAATGTTGAATAAGATTACTTTAATTTACTGTTAGTTTTGTGTTTCAAAACTTCGCTTTACCCTGTTGCCAGAAATAAAATGCCAAATTCAGTGCATATCCCCATGAGTTGCAACCCAATTTCATTGCATTTTTATGGCCAGCATAGTATGTGTGTGTGTGTGTGTCGACTATTGTGTGATATTGAGTTTTTATGTGTTTATTTTTCTTAGCTTTATTTTTATACACTGCGCGCATGTAAAATTAGTTGAACTGGCTGTTTTATGATTGTGTAAATATACACGAAGAGAAAAGCAATGAATCTTACTAAGTTGTTAGACAACTGAAATGCAGGCAATGCATTTTTTGGCTGCCTTCATCAATCTATCAGCTGACAATCAAATGCAGCCTATGCAGCAATTGTTTGTCTATTACAGGGTATATTTTATGGCGCAGCTTTGCTCCTTCAGTTTTTTTTTGGCAGCCAGAGAAGAAGAAACAACCTGCAACTTGCTTGGCCAAGTCCCTGAGCACACTTTATATGCTAATAAATTGCAGTTTTATGGTCGAACTGACTGTGTAGGGTAGTGTAGAGTGTGTGTGTGTGTGCAGTGTGTGTATGCAGATGTGAGCGACAGACAGGCAACGATTTATGCAGCTGACATCCGTTGCTCGTTTTCTTTTGGTCGTCGAAGCGGAAGTTTCCTGCGACGGCTCGTAGTCGTACTAGTCGTAGTTCCAGTCAGCAAACCTCGACTTGTTGTGGTATTAGTTGATGTTGCTGTCGTTGTTGTTGTTGTGGCTGCATCTGACAGTTTGCGAGCTCCGCTTGAAGCACAGGTTGGTGAACGAACGAGTCAACAAACTTAACGTTGACGTTGCTGCCACTTGCAGTTGCCCATTGGCCGTCTCCCTCTACACTCTGCACTCTCTCTCTCCTGCTCTCTCTCTCTCCCTCTCTGTTTTTCGCTTGCTTTGCCTGCCTCTGTGTTTGTCTTTGTCTACCTTTGTGTCTCCTTTGTCAAGGGCTTGGCAAACAAAGGAGCATGCAGCTCCTTGCATGATTCAGGCCTTGGCTTTGTGTGTCTTTGGCAACTTCTCCTGCCTGCAATTTATATTTTCCATTGTTGTCCACTCACTCTCTCTCTCCCTCTCCCCCACACACTCTATCTCTCTCACTCTATCTGTCTAAGTATTGCCCCCACTAGCGTGCATTTGATTTAATTGACTATCTTTTTTTCTTTCTTTCTTTTTTTTCTGCCTCGCTTTTCCAAACAGTTGCCGGCCCTAATGACCGCTGAGATTTTCCAGCTGGCCAGTGAAAATGCATTAGCATTCAACATAACAACAACAACAACGCGATAGAGGTGAACGCAGAACGCGGCTAATGCGCTTAGACAAGACCTTTTACCTTTTACCCGCTGCTGGCCCCATTCACGTTTTGGGCTTAGAAATCTAAGCCCCAACCAGGTTCAAATTAGTTGCGCATGAAATATACTCGCAAGAATTTGGGTCAGCACAATGCATCGATTGAGTATTTAGAGTAGGAAGAATATTTTGCAATTTTCATTTTATCTTTCTGGGAATATGTATTTGTTTATGGACTTGAATCAGCTTTGATTTGTCTGCCAAGCCTTTAAAAGCCCCAACTGAATCATCAGACAATAGAATCCATTAAAAAGCGTATAAAATCAATATCAACAATGATAGAAAACATGCATACACGACACTTAAATACCCTGCATTAAACAACACTGCATACTGCAATATTATCAAGAGCTTCACAAGGTATCTTATATATCTCTATACCAGTTTTTACTAGGCAACTGTTAAGTATTTTCAAATTCTTATAGGGAAAAAGATCGAAATGTATGTAAAACTTTCAATGCATACTTCATAATGCAGAATCTTTATAAAACCAAATAAAAATCGCATGATTTGAAGCAAACAAAATAAGCACATTGGGTTTTACAGAACTTTGAAAGGAGGAAATATTAGAAAATGTTGTGCATAGATTATAAACAGTCCATCAACATTGTTTAGTCATATATATTTGATATTGTTCGTTTCATCAATTTAATTAACCCCTTTTCATCTATTTCGATTTCCTACAGACTAGAAAAATCCATTTCAGCAGTTTCAGTTGTAGAAACAATAAAAGAAACTGCAAAAACAGCACAAACTTGTAGTTCATTGGCAATTGAATACCCTCCGCATATAGTAAAGTGAAAACCTTTGCTAGACTTAACACATAAGACTATCATTTCGGGTGCAGGGTATCAAAATGCAACATCGCTGCGATTTTTGTCGATGGGAATTTCCGATTCATTGCAATTTGTCAAATACTGTTTCAGACACGTAGCTGTAATCCCCTGTCATGCATATATAGATTCCCTCCCTCTTCCCTCTCTTAAATGTGATGCTGTGCTAGCTATTGTTGTTGTTGTCGTTCTTGTTGTTGTCATGGCTGCAGAGAACACAAAAAGTTCAAGGCTACAATTTCGTGGGCAACATGCGCAGCAAAACAAATTTCAGGAATTAGCAGTGTTTTGTTTGACATGCTCAACAAATGAATACCCTAGAAATTAGCTGAAGAACAAAGGAATGCAGGAGGATAACACTAAGAATGGATAAAGAAAGCATCAATAAAGAATTAGAAGAACAATTTTAATATTCTTAATATTCTTATTATTGGCACAATAAAAGTTTAAGCAACTTCATTGCGAAAAGAAGTAGAAAGAATTGTGATAAACTTTTATATGCCCAATTTTGACAGCCTTTTTGAAGAAAACACAAGTTGTAGCTACCCTATTTGATTAGCTACAGTAAATATACATATGATATAATATGAAAAATCGAAAGTATCTGTATCTGCCTTTCCCATACGATCGTCCAATTAGATAATCCTATTTTAGCGCGTGTCACGATATACAAATGCTGTTTGTAGATACATTTGACTGCGCGCTGAGGCCTGTGCTGTGCCAGCCTCCTCCTCCTGCATCTACCCCTTTCCTTTCTACCTGCCAAACAGCTGTCGCACAGTGTGGCAAGAAGCAGAGCAAGAGATGAATGTACAAAGTATGTCACTGCTGAAATTCACCGTTGGCTTTCAATTAATTTCTAGTAAAAACATTATTCCCGCTGTTTACAATAAAACAAACAAATATATACATATATATATATATTATCGCTTCGTTGCGCGAGCAGATCTCGTGGTTTATCATAAATGTTGTTGTCGCCATGTGCTTTATTTTTAAACATTTGTCTACGAAAAAAACACACGAAAAGTTGGCAAAAAGCAATATAAATATTTGGCTACCATCTGTACATATAGACACACACACACATGTGTATATGGTTTGTTGATTGTTGATCTATCATGTGCTCTCTGTGAACATTGTGTTTTATAGCCCCCACTCACAAATTGTAAATATATTGCGCATAAATATTTGTCAGACGCCATTAAACGCGATACGAGTTAAGGATTCACTTGAGTACACACACACACACACACACACTCTATGGGAAAGAGTGAGACCCTCTCGATATGAATGGCCTGCCTGTTTGCCTATAGATTTGTGATAAGACGAGGGGCTTCAAGATAAGCAAGAAATGCTCGAGTGAAAAACGTTGCGCAAGGATCATAATAACAATCTGCTAGTTCCCCACGATAAGAAAGTGAAAGTTGAACTCTCACCAGTACTTGATAAGTCTCTTGTCTTATCGTATATACTCTACTACAAATTGCTCTAATTAGTGTTCAAAGTTTCATATCAATAAACTCTATTTTTTCATTAGTTTCGCATTGAAAGCAATTTACACTCTCCCAAATATCGCGCTGTTTATTTTGCAATCAGTTGAAGCAGCAAATTTGATTTGAATTTGATTGCATCCACATCAAACTCATCCAAACAAGTTTTGTACACGGGTAGACGCGTCTCCGGGTCTTCGGCCTCTGCACGTATCTTTGGTCAAGCAAAGCGAAACTAAATGGCACACAATTTCTGGCCCTAACGCAACACCGTATTTGGTACGTGCCCCATTCACATGCGTGTGTGTGTGTACACAGATACAATTTAAGGGCACATAAAGATACAATTTGCTTATGGGCCACAAAGAAAATTGGTTAAAATGCCAGCATAATGGAGAAAAGTTAACCCCATCGATGGGGATAAGTGGGGACGGCAGGGGAGGTGAGGAGAAGGAGGGAGGAAGCGAATGTCACTCGCCGAAAAGTCGAGCCTGGCACAAAATCTCTGTTTGCTTCAGAGTTTCTAATTATAAACGATGCAAGCAAGCGAATAATTATAAACAAACAACGCTGAAAATGTATCTGAATGATAAAACAGCTTCGCCTGACGCTCCCCCTACTTTCCACATCTCCTCTCCGACTACCCGGTGCATGACCTTTTTGGGGCTGAGACAAAAGCAAACAAAAAGAAGCAGAGACACGAAAAACCAAAACGGAAAAAGGTTACGACGACGTACGAGAAATAATCTTGCAGATATAGATACTTTTTTATACCCTTAGACAATTGAAAATGGTCAAAAAAGGGTATACTAACTTTGTGGAAATGTATGTAACAGCTAGAGTTACCAAATTTGGCAGTAAGACTCCTGATCAAGTTTATTTCAAATGTTAGGTAACACGCCCACCAATAATTTAATTTTTGAACTGACTTTGTAAGCGGTGTATTAAAGATACAATTTTATAATTTGACATATACTAAGCTGATTAAAATATCTACGTATCCTCTTAATTTCAGTAGTTATTCAAGAAAGTATGAGCATAACTCTAAGTGCAAGGTATGCATGCGAGCGCGAGCGCCATCTGTTGAGAATATTTTGAAAGTATTGTATGTTCATATGAATTAAACAAATTAAACTACACCGGAACATAGGTCGAAGGGTATCCCACTGTCGCCTGCCACTCGACTGTTGCTCTCGTTTTTATTTTACAAGCTTTTTAGGATCGCGCCCAAAATGTGCTGAGCATTCAATAGAATTATTTATAGCTACTGAAATGTTGCTTATCATATTTGTCCAATCTTCTAAGCATAAACATATATTTATATATATAAACATATAAAGTTAAATTTAGAAACGAGCCAAGCAAGCCAAAGTTTTTAACTGGTTTATCTCTGGGGAATAAACATGCGACAAAAATGAACGTATCTTTTGTCTCGCATCTGCTTTGCATGTGACTCACTCAAGCAGTAGATTTTGTTATTATAATAAACATTTGCACAATGGGGTCACTGGGACAGTTCAAGTGTGGACAGGTAATTAGAAGTTGATATAAATAAATGCGATAACTGAAAATCTTCTCGGATTTAATTCTCTTTTCAGCAAGTTCTAATTCATTGTCTTTATTGTCTGCATAAAACACGAACGTGAATGTCAAGTGTAGTAGCAGAAAGACGCCGAGTGGGCGTGTCGAATAGACCAACAATAACAACAATAAAGGCAACAATATCAACAATAACGACAACAGCGGCAGCAATATCAATAAAAATAAACAGTTAACGCTGCAGTTGTTGTGTAACTTTTGTTGTGGTCGCTAAAAATAGAAAAAAATACTAAAAGGGGTAAACAACAACGACAACAATAAAGCGCACAAATCGAACGGAAGGAGGCAAAGCACGCTTGAATTTGCAAACGTAAAACTACAACAATTAAAGTAGCGGTACATAAAAATTTGAATTTTGTGCACACACACAACAATAATACACCACCCAGGCAATTTCCATACTTCAATTCCATTTAATACCTCGGGGAAAGAGTTTAGAGGGATTTTTTGTGAATATTAAACAAAACTTTTAGAAAATATATACAATTCTTTATAAGGGAAGTGATATTCAATTGAATTTAACATAAAACTATACCAACATAACAGCATTTAATTAACTAACTCAATAAACTAGATACACCTATTATTATGAGCAGCTAAATTTGGTATCAAATACTGTTAGTTCATAAAAATAATATAATATTTATGCAGAGCTTTGTTTTAACAATTTTATAGTGCTAGTTCTAAAACGTCATTCTTCACACCTCTTTTTTTTGAGCATGAGTGTACACATATACACATACAAACATACATACATATGTATGCCATCTCTCTCTTACTCACCTTGGTATGCAATTGGGCGGCGTTCGATCCACTTCCCAGGCGGCAAAGAGTTTCATAGGCACCGGCTTTTGTCCATTACTAGTTGTCATATTGCTGCTGCCTCCGCCTCCCCCACCAATTCCTCCACCCGCACCAAAGCCGCCGCCCCCTTGTGTCGCAGAGGCCGAAGACGACGATGTTGCATTGCCAGCTGCTGATGCTGAGCCACTGCCAGCACCACCGCCTCCTCCTGCACCACCGCCTCCACCTCCACCGCCACCGCCGCTGCTGCTGTTGACAAATTTATCCATCAATTTGGACGATTTGTCGACCATCTTCATGGTTAATTTGTTTTGTTCGCCTCTTTATGTTGTTTCTGTTTCTGCTGTTGCTGTTGTTGTTGTTGCTGCTTCTGTTGTTGTTGTTGCTGTTGTATTCTTTTGTTGTTGGTTTGATTTGGTATTGTGTGTTGGCTGTTAATTTCTGCACATTATGAATTATTCTAGCAAAAGTTGTTGTTTTTATTTTTATTGTATTATTCAAAGCGAACATTTGTAGCCAGGCAAACTAAAAAATTTTTGTTATTCATTAATTCAGTGTGTACTTTTTTTCCCCTCAATTTTTCTTGCTGCGCTTCTCCCCCCTAAACGAGCGAAAATGTTGTTCGTATTTTTCACAGAATCACGACGACGACGCACCCAAACCGAAATTGAAGAAGGAGACAAAGAGGGGAAAGGGAAGAAAGCGTCGCTGCTGCTGCTGCAACTGCAAAATACATACACACATACACTGATACACTTGCACACAAACACACACGCGAACACACCAACACCAACGCGCGCGCACACAGAATCAATTTTTTTCTCGCACCCAATTTGAATCTGTTACAGAATTTTTACTGATTCTCCGATTCTATTCGGTCGTACGAACTGTAACCCGTAGCGAATATAGTACGCGTTATCTTCTTATTCCGCTGCAAATCCGAGTCGACCGTCATGCTCCAAAGTAGCCGTGCAAATGTCGCGTTATAAATCTCTCACAGTTAGCTAAAGACCGACCGAATGGGACAGATAGAGAGTAAGGGAGAGAGTACTCAGTCAGAGAGAGCAAATCCGTTGCTGGGGCGCGTCAAGAGCACAAATGGCAACAATAACAATGTGTGGACGCTATGTGCGCACTCCCCACTTACACTCACACACAGAGGCACTCTCTCTCACACACACACACACACTCGCAACACAACATTGGCGCTTTTTGCAAATTTTCTGTCCGTGTTTGGCTTGTTCGTGTGTTTATTCGCGCATTTTATGCTCTCCTACGCGCGCATAAACAATAAGAAACAAAAGGCCCACAAAGTATACTAATACATGCAAACAAATGTAAGTGGGTTTATGTGTGTGTGTGTGTGTGTGTGTTGTACACAAAATGTATGTATGGGGGGAGCTGCTTGTACCGACACAAAATAGCTCAATGGCAGCAATTTACAATTAAAATTTACCAACAACTGAATACACACTGTTTATTGTTTATTACAAGAGATCTCTCTTGTTTTATTTATTAATTTTATCACGTTTTATTGAGCAAAATAACATTGACCCAACGTCGACGCACAGCTTCCGCCAGCGACGTACAGCGGTAGACTGCAGGCTATCGATTGTCTGTTTATATCGATAATTGCTTTATCGTAAGGTGACAGGGCTGCATACATTGAGCAACATACGATAAAATTCATATTTATATAAAGATGCACGTTGCTAAAAGACTTTGTGTAAAATATTTTTTTAATTAATATTTAACTTAAAACAACATATTTACTTTCAATATGTTAACCAACTATATACTTAGTTAGTATATGTTTGTACCGTATATAGATGAAAACAGAAATACACTAAATCGTACCATGTCTGCGCTCCATGATATGCAAATGGCTCTCAAACAGCTTGAACGTGTCAAGACCCTCTAATTCACGATATTTTGATGTAAACAAAGTTTAACACATTTTTGGCAGACACAAAGAAAATTCATAAATTATGGCAGATGCGTGGGACATAAAGTCGCTGAAAACAAAGCGTAATACGTTACGTGAAAAATTGGAAAAGCGGAAAAAGGAACGCTTTGATATACTTTCAGACAAACAGGAAGATCAGGCGAATCCAAAAAAAGAACTGGGTAAGTGACGATGCCGGCTGCGTCCCCGGCAACAAGTTGGTTACAGTTCTCAAAATATAAACTAAACTATAACTAACTAACTAACTGCAGTGGAAGCCGATATCGAGGTGCAGAAGGCAGTGCTGCAGGCACTTAGTGCTGAAACACTCGTGCTGCCGATTGTGTCCACGCAGGTGGTCGACAAGGTTGCGAATCTCATGGAGACGGCACCAAGCATGGAAATGGTCAACTTAATACTGGGTAAAATAGCTAAACAAGGTGCTATTGTCATTAAGAACGTGACCATTGGCACCGAGGCAGGCTATGAGGTGATCTCAGTGCAGGCCAAGGAGCTGAAGGAAATCTTCGATGATGTCAACGACACTTGCCAGCAGCAGCAGCAGTCGGAGACGGATGAAAAGCGCAAATGTAGGTGTAACCATCACAAAATAAGAAATATATCTCTATTATACTATATTCTACCCATAGTGGATGAGGTGCAATTAATTGAGTCCGACGATGATGAACCAGTGCAGCGCAAGATGCTGAAAGTTGACTCCAGCACTGGACGCAAGGAATCCACAAGCCATGATGCCTCCGATGACATTATGATGCTACTCTCCCTACCCTCGACACGCGAGAAACAAAGCAAACAAGTTGGCGAAGAGATACTTGAGCTGCTCACCAAGCCGACGGCCAAGGAGCGTTCGGTGGCAGAGAAATTCAAATCCCATGGCGGTGCACAGGTCATGGAGTTCTGCTCGCATGGCACCAAGGTCGAGTGCCTCAAGGCGCAGCAGGTGGCCAACGAGATGGCCGCAAAGAAGAAGCAAGAACGTCGCGTTGAGAAGGAACTGCGTGGAGCTGCGAGTGCAGCCGAGGGAAAATCAACGACAAAGAGCAGCAGCAAATTGGATACTGAAGATGGTGAGATCATAGTTGAGACAATTACCAACTGCGAAGGCGAATCACAGGAGTCGACGGATGAATCCTCGGGTGATGTGGACAAGTGCACCAAGCTGCACTTCAAGAAAATCATTCAATCCCACACAGATGAGTCGCTAGGCGACTGCAGTTTCCTCAACACCTGCTTCCACATGGCCACCTGCAAGTATGTGCACTACGAGGTGGACACGCTACCCCACATCAACACTAACAAGCCGACGGATGTGAAGACCAAGCTGAGCCTCAAGCGCAGCGTGGATCCCAGTTGCACTCTCTATCCACCACAATGGATACAATGCGATCTGCGCTTCCTGGACATGACTGTGCTGGGCAAGTTTGCTGTCGTCATGGCCGATCCACCATGGGATATTCACATGGAGTTGCCCTATGGCACCATGTCCGACGATGAGATGCGCGCCTTGGGTATTCCAGCATTGCAGGAAGAGGGTCTTATCTTTCTCTGGGTCACTGGACGTGCCATGGAGTTGGGCCGTGATTGCCTCAAGCTTTGGGGCTACGAACGTGTCGATGAATTGATTTGGGTGAAAACGAATCAGCTGCAACGCATCATACGCACTGGCCGCACTGGACACTGGCTCAATCATGGCAAGGAGCATTGTCTGGTGGGCATGAAGGGCAATCCCACGAATCTGAATCGTGGCCTCGACTGTGATGTCATTGTGGCCGAGGTACGTGCGACGAGTCACAAGCCGGACGAGATCTACGGCATCATCGAGCGCCTCAGTCCGGGCACGCGAAAAATTGAACTCTTTGGACGCCCCCATAACATACAACCCAACTGGATAACCCTGGGCAATCAGCTCGATGGCATTCGCCTCGTTGATCCAGAACTTATAACACAATTCCAGAAACGTTATCCCGACGGCAACTGCATGTCCCCCACTGCAGCGGCTGCCAATGCTATAAAAAACAACTGACATCCGGATGACGATGATGATGATGAAGTTATCATATTTAATGAATTAAGATTAAAGTAAATATTTAAATAGATTTATTGCTCATTGCGGGTGATTTGCGCGTATTTACAAGATTATAATACCACAAACTATACGATTCCTCTATATAAGCATGTAATACACATGTCTCTATATGTATATATATATATATCTGTTTATATATATATGTATATATGATGCTTGTGTTCAGATACAGGATAGTCACAACTTAGCTCGTGTGAGTTCTATATAAACTAATAAGACTTATCAACATCTTTGAGTACAGTTTAAGGTTTACATATGTGTATAGTATATATATATATGTATATGTATGTAAATTTAAATACATGCGCAATACGTAGAAATGCAAAATGCCAACCTCAAGCCGGCTGCCAATCCTGGTTAATCCTTTAAATAAGTATTAAGTTTCTATATATGTATGTACATGACGCTAATTTTGCATTGAAGATTAATGTAGATGATCATCTCTTTTTCCCCACGCTTGACTGATATTTTAACAATAAATTTTGAATATCCAATTATCAAGCAACGCATTGAACATGAATTTCTTAACTTTGAATATGTGTGTGTGTGTTTGTTTGTGATGCATGGGTTCGTTCTATCTTGTGGCTTCGATTTGCGCGTCTGCATCGGCAGTTGTGTTTCCAAGTGGTCTTCTGCTTAACGTATATGCGATCCCGTCGAGCTTATCGCCTTCAACACAATCAGGCCCAGCACTGTGGCAGCTGCCACGCCCAGGCCAGCCTTCAGCCACACTTTGGGATCCTCAGTCATCATGCCAAACTGCCGCAAATATCTGTGAATGATTGATGCATTAGTCAAGTGGGAATTACATCAAAGGGCTAACAAATGCAGTTAGTGTCAAGGGGTAAGGTGCAGGGCGAGTTAGTCCCACCGCAGTTAGTAAGCGTGTGTGTGAGTGTATATATGTGTGTGTACTCGAGGCGCATGTAAAAGATACAAACAGCACAAAGAGAGAGAGAGCGGACAATATTAGTAACAATTCTGGTTAGATATGCAACACTTACGTTGATTCCCAAAGTTGTACCAACCTGTGCTTGTAGAACAGTATCCAGGCGGCTTGAAATCGCCTATATAATTCCAACCAGATCCAGATCGATATGCAGCAATTTCCCAATTAAAGATTCGACAACCACATCAACAAAACAAACAAGAATACCATCAACAAAATGACATAAGGAAGGAGCAGGAGACAAAGGGAAGACAAGAAATAAAGGTTACATTCGGCATGCCGAAGTGTTTTATACCCTTGCAAGTTTTGGCTGCAATCTCCTCCGATATATAAAATGCTACAGAATTTTATTAAATATTTCATGCATATAAATCTTGTTTGCTGAATTGCATCAGCAAAGTTTGATTGTATTCCTCACTTACTTACAGCGTGCAGCGATAAGCTGTATGTGCGCAAAGTTTCATTAAGATAGACGGACAGACATGGCTAGCTCGACTCAATGTTCAATGCTGATTATATACTTTATAGGATCGGAGTCGTCTGCAAAGATACGTTGCACACTTCTACACCTTTTGCAAGGGTATAATATATGTATATAATATATATCGATATATGTACAGCCATTAATCCTTGATGTATCCACGCCCATGCCAAATGTGCCTTAACCCATACCAAATGCAGTTGGTTAGTTGATTCCCCCCCACTACCCGTCATCCATTCATATACTCACGGAAAAGCTGCCATTGTGGCCAACTTTGTGTAGAGTTCCTTCTTGTTGGTCTTCAGGCTGAACAGATGCGGCGGCAGCAGTTTATACTTCTCACAGAACTCGGAAGGCTGCATTAGATAATCCTGACGTCGCTCATCCAGATCGCATTTGGTCCCCACAATCATGACGGGAATTTTACTCTCCGCATAGTATTTAATGTAGATGCGAGCGATGTACTCAAAGGAACGCGGATTCGAGGCATCATAGACCAGGCAGGCAACATCACAGTTCACCTCCTGCGGCTGCAACGGATCCAGGGCATGTCTCACATCGATGTCACGCAATATTAAATGCTTCTCCTGCCCGTACACCTGCACTGAATTGATGCAGTGCACCACATTTGTTTTGAACTCCTTGCCAACCAGTTTACTCATGTCATCAACCAGAAAGCCACGACACAAGCCCGTCTTGCCGCAGCCACTGGGCCCGATGACATGACATTTGTATACGGAACGACTGCTCTGACGCTTGGCCAGATCGATGCGTCGCTCGCGGGTCACATGAATGGCCACCAACTGGCTGTCGTTCTCGTGCACATTGAATCCCAAATAGGCCAAATACTCGAGCGTCTTCACCACATCGATAAGCGTCATCAGTGTCCAGCGGCACAGCCAGCCATGCAGCGTTACCCAGCCAGCGTCGTTTGTTGGACATGATTTGCGTATGTCTGTCGAATAGGACCACGGAGACGACGGGCAGGTGCTGAAGAGCATTTTGTGTTCCTCCGGCGAGAGGGCACCGTCCCCATCGCGATCGTAGCGCTCGAACACGGCAATCAAAAACTGTTGGCCTCGATGCGATAACTCTGTGCTGCTGCCCGGTGGTATTTTCAAGGGCGGACGCAAATACTCCTGGCACATCTCCAATTGATCGTTGTACCCAAAACGACGCAATACCGCCCACGTCGTCTCGTTGCGGCCGCGCTGTATGAACAGACAGTGTAGAAAGAGGAAGCCCTTCAGCGTCACAGCATCGTTGTAGATGCCATCGGGGACATTCTTCTGTATGACAGCCTTAACTTCGTCCAAGATCTGCGGCTGCAGGGGAGTATTGAAGCACCGACGCTGGAATAGATTCAGCTCGTAATCGTTTAGCAAATTGTCGCTATCAATGTCGCATATCTTGAAGATGCGCACGAGCGACTTCTTGCAGGCAGGAGTAAGCTGAAAGCAGGCAAGTAAATCGGTAATAAATATCTTCTATTTATGTATTGTATATAAAGTGAAACCTACGTCTTGTTCTTCCATTATGTAGAGGGGAGAGGTGGGATGCAGCACCGCCTTTTGTGCATAGTAAAACATTTCGGAAATGTTGTGCAATGTCTTTGCGGAGCACTCTACACAGCTCTCGATCTCTGGATAATCCTCCATAATGGCCAGCACACTGTCGATCGTTGAATATTCGATCAAATCGATTTTGTTGCCCACGAGAACAATTGGTTTGCGCACGCCAATGTCGGGTTCATCACCAGGAGCATTGCATGTGGAACGCACCAAGGGCAGCCAGTGCGATGTAATGCGGTCCAGCGAATCGTCATCATCTACGGCGTACACAATGCACACGACATGCGCTTTGTTTATCTCTGCAGCCAATGCGTCACTGGTTTGTTCGACGCTCGAGAAATCGACAATATTTGTGGGCACCTGCTCGGGCGTCACATTGGCCGGTATTGTGATCTCTTCAGCACGTGGCGGCACCTCCTCCGGATACTCTTCACTCACAAGCGACAATATTAATGAGGTTTTACCTACACCCGGATCGCCGACTAGCAAAATTCTCACATTTTTTCGCTGTGACGCCGTATACTGTCCCATTATTTTGTTTGTTTATAAGATATAATATAGTCTTCTATTTTTGTTTCTGTTATGCACTTCACTTTTTCGGAATCAGTTATTTTAATTTAAAAATTTTGATTATTATAGTTTATGGGTATTTTAAAAATGATTTTATAGAGATTTTGTTATGCAAAAACCGCAGATACAGCCGAGATGACAGCTGATTTATAAGATACGTTCATCGATATTTATCTATTTACCGATATTTTCGATGGGGCAACAACCCTAGAACAACCCCAGTGGTGCTGCCAGACCACTTGCCAAATTTAAAATTTTTAAGTCCAGCTTATTTTTGTCTTGCGTTTTGCGTATTTGATAATCAAACGAGATGTAGCTGTATTTTTGAAAACCTATCGAAAACCTAGTTTTTATTGTCGGTCTAAAAGTGAATTAAAATTCATTAATTATCGTTAGCTAAAAAATTCAAAACCATCTGGCAACTACGACAACGTAGACAGAGAAAACTTGTTTTGTGAGTTAAAACGGCGCTCAATAACTACAAACGTCTCTCTATATATGTAAATATATATATATATATATACACAGATTTAAAAATGAACAGCAACAATTAACAAAAAAACGCGCGCGTCGTGTATATATTTAATTTCAGTTTCAGTTTTCTCTTATCAATTTATACGCGTACGTAAAGTTTAAGACTCTGTCTTTGTGTCGAGCTTTTTAGCAAGGAGAACGAACGGGAAAACTTCGTTTTCGTGTATTGGTGTGGGGGTGGCGGTGTGGTGGAGGAGGAGCACGGTGTTCACAGAGAGAAAATACTGAGTGAGTGTCAGTGTGCTGCGAGGCGGCGGAATCAATATCGATGGTACGCACCAAAAACCAATCGTCCTCGTCCAGCGCTAGTAGCAGCACCAAATCGCCGGCCAAGATCAGTGGAGGAGGTGGTGGTGGAGGAGGAGGCGGTGGCAGTGGCAATAATCGTAGTCGCAGCTGTAGTGATGCATTAATCGATGACGGCAAGTCGAGTACCAAATTGTCATCAAATCGTCAACGTTCGTCTGGTACAACAACAACGATAGCATCAACTCCGGGCAGCTCACCAGACGACGATACCACCGATGCTGATCTGACGCCAACGAGTGGCAACGCTCCAAGAAGCAGCAACTCAGTACATAAGCAGAACCTCTACGTTGTTTCATTTCCCATAATATTCCTATTCAACGTATTGCGCTCTCTGATCTATCAGCTGTTCTGCATATTTCGATATTTGTACGGCGCCAGCACAAAGGTGATCTATCGAAGTCCGCATCGCAGGGATTGCAATATTGAAATTGTTGTCCAGAACTCCAAGGAGCAACATCAGCAGGCATTAATCTGTCCATTGGAACGTGGTGGGGACGGTTCACTGATTGAGTCGCAGCGCGCACAGCACATATTGCCACAGCGACGTCTACAGCCATTGGAAATGTCTGGCAATCGAGCTGGAGGAGGTGCAGCTGGTGGTGGTGGTGCCAGCGGTGGGTATTCACCGGGTCCGGGTGATCCGTTATTGGCCAAACAAAAGCATCATCATCGTCGTGCATTCGAGTACATTTCCAAGGCGCTCAAAATTGACGAAGAGAACGAAGGTAAATAAAGTAGAAGTAGTATGACAATGGGAAGCAGTGCTGAGGGGTGGCGGAGGTAGGGTTGCATTGCTTTCGCTTACGGTTCCATTGTGTGGCGGCTGCTGGAGTGGTGCTTCATGAGTCATCGCACGCAGTTGCTCGCTTTGTTGTTTGTCGTCTCTGTTGTCTGAGAATCGATAGCTTCACACACACGCACACTTTGAGTGCACAAACATACACAGATAAAAACACTTTTATAGCATATACCCTGTAACCATAACCAAACGAACGCTATACTCAGATACCCTTCATCCAGTTTAATTTGTTAATAACTTCCATGTTTATTATCCGATCGTATTGAATTTTGATGGAGAGCTAGATACTCTAGTCAGCTTATTATACATATGTTAAAAACAGAAAGGCGTATCTTTTATACATCGCTTAGAAATTGAATTGAAAACTTGAATTATTGGTGTGCCAAGGCGTTGGGCGTGGCATGTGAAATATGAAATAAACTTTAACTGCGTATGATTTATAGGAATCTACACTTCATATTTGGTGTCTCTAGCTTTTATATTAAGCGAGATTGGCGCGTTTATTCAGACAGATAGACGGATAAATGGACCCCGACATATGGACAGGCAGACAAATGGACAGACAGACAGATGGACAGAAGGACAGACAGACATATGGACAGACAGACATATAGACAAATGGACAGACAGAGAGATGGACAGAGTGAAATGGCTTAATCGACTTGACTTGTGATCCTAATAAATAATACACGAATATATGCATTATAGAATCTCCTTCTTTCTGTTACATACAGTTGCATAAAGTTATTATACCATATTTGGTAATTTTGTTTAATTGTCAAATGAATCACAATAACCACAAATGAAGTGTGCACTTAATGTGCATTTAAAAAGTGTCAACTACATCTAAAATACAGCGCAACTACTAGTCGATCATTATTATTATTATTGAAAATAGGTATCTGTGATGCGACCTTTAAGAACTATTGTACCCCCACTGGGCTCCATTATCAGTCCTTAGTTTCTTATGAATGCTAATAATCAAAGTTGAGCAATCTCAAACCAATTTAATTGCTTTGCTTGTCCCCTCCTCTTAGGCCACAAAGAGCTGGCCATCGAGCTGTACCGCAAGGGCATCAAGGAGCTGGAGGATGGCATCGCTGTGGACTGCTGGAGCGGACGCGGAGATGTTTGGGATCGTGCGCAGCGACTGCATGACAAAATGCAAACCAATCTCTCCATGGCACGCGATCGTCTGCACTTTCTAGGTAAGTGAAGGCAGACGTAACAGAAGAAAGAGGAGGAGTAGCATGTTTTGTCCTGCATCCTTAACTTAGTTTTACATTTGTTTTTTTTTTTGTTTGCTTTGTTTCCTTATTGCACTTTTGGTTTGTTTCACATTTTTGTTTTGTTTTGTTTGATTTTCTTATCCCATTCGCGTTCATTATACCGCGTTGCGTGCGCAGCGTTGCGTGAGGAGGATTTGCAACTGCATCGTTTGTCCCTCAAGGAGCAGCAACAAAAGCAACAACTACAGCAGCAGCAGCAAAAGCAACTTCATAAGCAACCCATGCTGGTTGTGGGGGGCACAAACTCGAGCCGACCTGAGCCGTCAAAGGTGATGAAACTGCGCAGCAGCGGGTATGGACCCAAGCCCAGCAGCAGCAGCACGACGAGCACGAGCAGCACAGCGCGAGCAGCCGCCGTGCCAGCGGGTAAGTGTCTCGTAACAAGTTTTCCAAGACTGCACCCAAGTCCAGCAAAGAGCAGCAACAGCAACAACAACAACAACTACGGCAAGCGAACAATCAACGTTCTCCTCACGCTCTCTCGCTCTCTCTCTCTCTCTATCACCCGCTCGCATTTCCACTCGAGGCACTGCATGCGTTTCTTTTTTGTTTATTATACAATTTCAATTATAATTTAATTAGCAATAAGCTTAGTTAATTGATTTGTAGTTCGCTTAAGAAACTAATCTTTCATTTCTTGTGCAGCCTCTGGACGCAAACTGACCATTGGCAACAAGCGTCCTGGTAATCTGGCCGTGGCCAACAAATCGCAGACGCTGCCGCGTAATCTTGGCTCCAAGACCAGCTCAACATCTGTGGGAGCTGCGCTACAACGTCAGCCTGGCAAGACGGCAGCAACTCCGCCGGCAGTGCGACGACAATTTGTAAGTGCCACAGTTAATGCCTTTGGTGTTTACTTCAATCTCACACACTCTCTCGATCTGCCTTCTTGGTCTTTAGTCCTCTGGTCGCAATACTCCCCCGCTGCGCTCACGCACGCCCATCAATAACAATGCGCCCAGTGGCAGCGGAGGCAGTGGCGCCAGCACGCCTGTGGTGACTGTTAAAGGTGTGGAGCAGAAGCTGGTGCAGCTCATACTCGATGAAATTGTCGAGGGCGGTGCCAAGGTCGAGTGGACAGATATTGCCGGTCAGGAGGTGGCCAAGCAGGCACTACAAGAGATGGTCATACTGCCCTCTGTGCGCCCAGAGCTCTTTACGGGTAAGTTGAAGTATATAGAACTGTTTTACTTATAATAAAATACTCTTTCGGCAGGTCTGCGCGCACCCGCCAAGGGTCTGCTGCTATTTGGTCCACCTGGGAATGGAAAGACGCTGCTGGCCCGCGCCGTTGCCACCGAGTGCAGTGCAACGTTCCTAAACATTTCGGCCGCCTCGTTGACCAGCAAATATGTGGGAGATGGGGAGAAACTGGTGCGTGCTCTCTTTGCTGTGGCACGCCACATGCAGCCATCGATCATCTTCATTGACGAAGTGGACTCTCTGCTCTCGGAGCGCAGCAGCAGTGAACATGAGGCATCACGCCGTCTCAAGACCGAATTTCTTGTTGAATTCGATGGACTGCCGGGTAATCCAGAAGGTGATCGTATTGTGGTGCTGGCAGCAACGAATAGACCGCAGGAACTGGACGAGGCAGCACTGCGTCGCTTTACCAAGCGCGTCTATGTCTCCCTGCCCGATGTACAGACCCGGGAACTCCTGCTGAATCGTCTGCTGCAGAAGCAGGGCAGTCCATTGGATACGGAGGCGCTGGGACGTTTGGCCAAGATCACCGATGGTTATTCGGGTTCCGATTTGACAGCACTGGCCAAGGATGCAGCACTGGAGCCGATTCGTGAGCTAAATGTGGAGCAGGTCAAGTGTCTGGACATCAGTGCTATGCGTCCCATAACCGAAAAGGATTTCCACAATTCCCTCAAGCGCATTCGCCGTTCGGTGGCGCCACAAAGTCTCAATTCGTACGAGAAATGGTCACAGGATTATGGAGATATAACCATTTAGTTTGGTTCCAAAGAACCCTTACTCTCTCTTACCTCTATCTCTATCTCCCAGTCAGTTTACTAAGTTCGATTCCAACCCCACTTGTCCAGGCCAGAAACAGGCTCAGCATCCGCTGATGATAATAATGATGTGAGTGACGGAATTTCGTTATTATCTTTTCATCTTGCTGTGTTGCAAATCGTGATTAGTTTCTTTTTCATCTTTGACTCGTATTTTTACAGTTATAATGCAGCGTGTGTTCTTCATAATAAGTGAATTTAGTTATAGTTTTTAACTTTTTCCCTGTAGTATTAATTAATTGTTTCACAAATTTTGTTGATTTATTCTGATTCAGATGTGAATATTTTTGCAATTCATTTCGTTTCATTTGTTATTCCGCTGCCCATCAAAGTTCAGTGTTTTTTAGGATTTACTACTATTATGTATAAGAGAATATCATTGTCATTCTAAGTTTCTTTTTAAAATATGCGCTATATATTAGTGTTTAACAAAATACGTGTCCAGATCACACAGTCCATACGAAGCATTATAATAATGATAATAATAATAAGCCATAGGTTCGATCTAAAGAGGAAATATGTATGTAGATTTTTGCAAATTATTCTACTCATTATTATGTTATATATATGTATTGTATATCTGTATCACTGTATGAACTATTTTCAAAGTTTTCGCTAGCTATATTGCTTAAGTTAACTTTCGTAATATTGTAAAAATGTGTGTATTCATTAAATAATATAAATTATTCATGTATGAAACTATATCTGAACATTCCGAGTAGTTTAACTTTCTTATTTCGAGTAATGCTTTCATTCTTATACTGTGTCCTCAATAAGCTTCCATAGCTGTATTTCTTTCGAACTGAAAACATTTATAAATTTACCTTGAACATGTTTCTGTTGTACAGTTAATGCCATATATATACACTAACCATAATCATTAGATATCTACTGACTATTCACGGTAATCGTAACTCGATAACAAGTTAACGCAACGTTGTTATCGCCATCAATCTAACCTCTCGATAACAATCGCGAGATCGAGTCATCGAGTTATCTTACTACCGTGAGTAGCGCAATTGTTTTTAGTGTACTACATCACACACAGACACATCCCAACTATAATTACTCGGTAATCGTAGACATAAGCATAGCCTAAGCCTAAGGTAAAAGCGCCTCGCCCACCACACAGAAACAACTCACACACGATTTACAGATTTAAGTTTATAGCGAGAGATTAGTTCCTTAATGATGAATGTATTGTACAATAGCTGCTGCCCGTTAATTAATGCCGTTTGTTACAATCCAATCACACAAGGCACATTCACATGATGATTATTTATCATTTATAGAATCATTACCAAATTACTGTACCTAGAGAAAACACACTCAAACACATACAGACACATTATTGCTTACGATGCTAGATGAACAACAAGCTTTATAAAGCGATGCCACACTACCATAAAATAATTTAGTTTAACCTGCCTGTGTTAACAGGTCTCAAAAGACAACCCAGTAAGACCTACATAAGCTAAAGCGCTGAATAAAAGGATTTCAACTGAATATTACCTGTTTTTTATTGGGTTATCAAGGGGTTTTAACTAATGTACACTGAGTTAAGGCTCTTGACTGGATTTATGGAAAAGTTGATTATTGAAAGGTAACATTTCTATGTATACGATATAAATATACAATAATTCAGAAAAAGAGGATGTTAATGGAATCCAATAGTTTTAAATTAATTTTCAACTAATTTAATAAGTATTGTTGAAATAAATAATACAAAACCATCACTAATTGATACACGTTCTTGTGTTCTTGATAATAGACCTAAGACTTAGGATTATGCGTTTTGAAAGTAGTTTAAAGCTAAAATAATAGTGATTCATAGTACACACACCTATATCTGAAGACATTGAAAGAAAAAGGAGCAAAAGAACGAACACAATATTAATTGGAAACAAAAATCTAAATGGAGGGGCACAAATGGTAACAACGTGAAAAAGTTGATATCACTCTTCATAATTTGAAAAACTGCATATAAATTTAATTATAAGTTAAGAAAGGAAATGCAAAAAGTAAAAGTAGACTGCGGCACTATAGACTTGGGTGAAAGGGGCTTTAACTGATGTACCCTGAGACTTTTCTCTTGACTGTTTGAATGGAAAAGGTGATTACCATAAAATACATACATTGTACAGTACAGTTATGTGTATACAATGTACATATAACTAAAGCATTCCAATGCAAATAACTGTTGAAATATTATTGAAGAAGGATTTTCCTTCATCAATCGAATGACATTTCAAATATAGTCTTTACATATACACGTGTATATAGTACATACTCTAGCATTTTCAATGCATGTCAAATTGGTAAGTGGGTATTCCGAATGGAAACTACGTTTTGCTGTTGTTTTATTTTTTTTTTATATTTTTTTTGTTTCTTTATTTTACATTTTACATACATAATTCACACATCGCAATTATGAATATACATATGCATCGCATTTACAATCGCTTAATAACTAAATTTGTTTATGCTTTTCTTTTCTTTCTTTCTCTTTTCGGTCTCTCTTTCTGTTTGTTGTTGTTGTCTATCTGTTTTGCGTATTCTCTTTTTGTTGAATTTATCGTATTCAACTTGTAATTCGCAAACATTTTACAAACACAATTACACAATTTGCTTTGTCACGTTTCGATTGTTGTTGTTTCTTTTTTGTTGTTGCTTTTTTCTTTTCTTTTTTGCTGTTGTTTGTTTTTTGTTGTTGTTTTGTTTTGTTTGTATTCAATTGTTGATGTTCTGCTGTTTTAGCGTTACTTTTGTTTTGTTTTTCGTTCGTGTATACGCCTATATCTGCCTTAAATTACAAATCATTAAATTATTTTAACATGTACTTAGATTGGATTAGATTGTTACAGCTACCCGCCCGTTGCCCGCCGCCTAGATCGATCTACAGAGCCTATTCCGCTGACACTGTGCGCGCGATTCAACTTTTAGTTCAACGCATTCTGCTTCAACCGCCATCAACATCGTCTTCAACTGATTGAACACGCACACACGCAGGCACGCACACGCACACATAGGCACACGCACACCAGCACACTCACATACAGACAGAATAGAGAAGGGACGTAACGCAGAAGCACACACACACATACAGATGTCAGTACAGTGTACGCGGTCCACTTGACGTCGGCGCGTTATCGTTTATCGTAAACACGTACGTTCTAACGCAACGTAACCGCATACGTTATAATGCATAACGTAAGTAAGAAACGTTTGGTATGAGAACATTTGTTGTTTACTGCGAGAGAGAGTCCAGTTTAAACAGAATTTGAGTTGTTCTAAAGTTGTTCTTGTTTTTTTTCGACTAAGTGAAGTTATTGAAAACTATCGCCATGTTCGTGCGATAGTTGTTGCTACTGCTGTCGGTGCTGATGATGGGCACAGATTGTGGCACGATTTTGGGCTGATATTGAAAGTGTGTGGCGGCGAAAGCGGCAGCAGTTGCTGCTACTCCTCTTATTGCTGCTGCTGCTGTTGTTGTTCTCGGTATTGTTGTTGTTACTGTTGCTGCTGTTGTTGGTGCTGCATACGGTCTGCAGCGGTTGCCCGGATATTCCAGACGGCGTCGAAGCAGGCGTCACGTCTCTGCTCATTGGGTTTGATATTGTGGCATCGCAGCGCTGTACATCATCTGTGGGGCAAGCGAACCGTTCGCGGCAGCAGCCGCACTAGCAGCGGCCGTAACACCCGGCACCACAGTGGCACCAGGCACACCCCATGCTACATTTGGTGGCATCACACGGTACCCGGCAGCTGTAAAAAATACAAAACAAATTGGTGAACATCTCGAAGGAGCTGCTGATCCTTGCCACAAGTGAATACTTACGCACGCCTCCCGCCTGTTGAGCACTTGTGGTGTAGGCATAAGGATAGTAGCCCTGTTGCATGTACTGCGTCTGCATCTGGGCTGGATAGCTCTGTTAGGGATTACAAAATGAATTATACAAAAGATCTTTGCATGTTCCTCCTCCTCCTTCTGGTTACTACTCACCGCTGGTGGATACCAATAGCCCATCTGTTGGTATGCTGTCGCATATGGATATTGCGCCTGCGCCGCTGCTGCAGCGGCTGCAATCTGTTGAGGCGTCATCATTTGGCCTGGTAACGCGGTACCAGTGGCAGCAGCAAGCTGTTGCTGTGTCATCATTTGGCCGGGCATACCGGCAGCACCAGCAGCTGCGGCTGCATTGGCAGCGGCAACAGCTGCCACATTGGCAGAGGCTGCCGCAGCGGCGGCAGCATTTAAATTATTGGCCGAATTATCGCCACCATTCTCCTTGCCCCAGAAGCACTTGACATGATTGCCATGGACTTCGCTGTTGTGCGTATGCTCGATGGCGCGTGCTGCTGCCTCTTTCGTAACGAACTTGATGAACGCAAATCCCTTGTCCTTGAAGACGCGCACATCCTGGATGGGTCCGAATTGCATGAAGTGCTTATGCATTAGCTCATCACTGATGACATTGGGCGGAAAGCCGCCACAATAGACGGTGGTATTTGTGGGGCTTGATTGATTGTACACCTCCTCGAAGGTGTGTCGTTGGTTCGATTTAATGCCATTTCCAGCGCCGCCACCGCCGCCGCCCATGCCACCCATACCGCCACCTTGGCCACCAGCTTTCGATGATTCCCGTGGTGGTGGCAGCTTGCGTGTGGACCAATTCGTGCGTATTGAACGTGAACCAATCCATTGGCCATTCATTGCCTGAATTGCATTCTCAGCTTCGGCCTTCTTCACAAACGAGACAAAGGCATAGCCCTTTGACTTCATGGTCTGAGGATCGCGCACAATGCGACAGTTTGATATTTCGCCAAAGGGTGCGAATGCCTCGCGCAGCGTCTCTGTTTCAATCTCCGGACTGAGATCACCCACGAATATGTGATGATGCGAACTGATGTCTGTCTTGGGCGTATTGCCCGGACTAGTGGCCCAATTGACCTGCAGAAAATAAAGATATATTTATTATAAATATATACATATGTATATAAATAGTATATGCGCATTATTGAGACAAACCTTGATCTCTTTATCGAGAAAGACACGTTTGTTCATGGCCGTTAGAGCGGTACTAGCTGCCTGATAGTTGGAATATTCGATGAAGGCATACGGATCATTGCCTGGCTCTCTGATTATTTTACAGCTTTTGACTGGACCCATTTTGCCAAAAAGGGCAACCAGCAGATCCTCCGATACTGAGCCATCCAGATTGCCAACGTACAACGTTTTTGGCTGTGACTCGTCCATGTTTATCAGCTTTATATATATATATATATATATCGATGATCGACGTGACCCGATGTGTATGTGGTACCTCTCTACCTCTAAGCCTATTTCCTAGTTGGTGTTATCCTTGTTGCTACTGTTAGTTTGGCTCTACTCTACTATACTCGACATCAATACAAAGATTGTTGAATAAAAAGTATTTGCCTTCGATTCCTAACTAATTGCTGATTTGCTGTAAAAATGCAATGCATACAAAATCTTTATATATATGTGTATATATACGTATTCAACTAAAACATCGGTTTAATGGCTAACAAAGATATAAATGTGCTAATATATTCCCGTTTCGAAAAACAAATTTTGAATACTTTTGAATCTTGACTATACAACTAATCTAGATTATCAATTTATATATCTCAGTGTATATAGCTCCTAGATATATATAATGGTAATAGTAAATCTTTTTGCTTAGCGCTGAGGTTCGTCGTTTATTGCTTTCGCTTTCGCTGTTGTTGTTGCTGTGTTGTTGTTGTTCTTGTTGTTTTTGTGGCTTTTCTTTTTGTTTGTTATCAATAAATTTCTTTAACGTATATATGTATATATCCTAACTATGCGCTAATGGAGTGTTTTGGAATATAATGATTGCTCTCAAAATTGATCGACTTCAGTTGTTGTTGTTATTATTGTTGTCAAATGGTTCATACTCCTCTAGAGTGATGATGATGATGCTGCTGCAGCGATTTATCGATCGAGCTCAATTCTATCTATATATATATATATTAATATATATATAAATATATATCAATAGTTATTGTTTTTAGTTCAGTTTCATTGCTACTTTACTAACTTTTTGTATAACATATACATGTACATATATATCTCAACTGGCTTTCTGTTCATTTCTGGTACAAAAATTGGTTGATTATTATATAAACGTTTAGTTGAAGTGAAAGTTCGCTAGATTATTGATTAGACTCGTAGCTGAAGACTGGAATCACTGTAACAAGAATGAGAAAGGAACAAATTAATCGTTAGATACTTTTCTTTTTGTTGTTTTAATTGCTAATAACAAAAGTGTTGACTGACAGATCAGTTGGGAAAATTCATTAGGGTTTATTTCAAGAGAACTGCATACAAAGGTACAGAATTCAACCTAGCACATGATCGACTTATTTCTATGTGGAATTAAGCAAGCAAATGATATGGATAATGTTATACGAAGTGCGAGTATGAAACAAAGGCAGCGGGTAACGCAAAAGCAGTGCAGACACACGCACACACGCACATACAACACGCACACAAACACACATAACACGCACGCACGCAAACACTCTCTTGCTCTCTCTCTCGCTCTCTCCAAAAACGAGAGTGTGAAGCGAGGGCCGCAGCAGTCTCAGTTTTATGACAAACGTTCACCCATTTTATTTGCACGGAGGTCGGGGCACAGAGGTTGTGCTTCACAATTATTATTACAAGCATTTCAAAGCAATTGTTTTTCTTTTGCCCAAATTATTTATAATGCATTTATTAACTCACGTACTCACACACACACACACATACTCAACACACTCGCGCGCGCCTAGGAAAAGAAGGAAAGAATGAAAATCAACTAGGAGATGAATGACCGTCGATAACAAAATACACAATGGCAAAGAATACGGAGAAAGAGGAAAATTTGCAAAAACCGAAACCGGCCAACGAAAACGCACGGTTGCATCAATTCAGAATTATCACCTAGGATAAATAATCGATGTTTAACTATGAAAATTTGAAACTCCGATTATAATTGTTTAGAACCGCATAAACCTGATTTTTTCAAAATGTCAGTCAAAGTCAGAGTCAAAATAAAAGGAACGGCGGCGAAACGGGTGGAAAAGGAAGGCGTCGCGTTTGTCTTTTTGTTTGCAATTCGGCTGATGCTCACATGAGTGTTGCCACTTATTTTGTTTTTGGTAAATGAATGTTCAAACCAATACTAATGCAAATTGAACTGGGGATTTTACATTGGTTTTCATTTTCTTTTCTGCTAAACACAACGCAAATTTTTTTCGTCTTTTCATTGTTTCTTTTCTTTTTTTTTGTACATTATATTTTAATGTATGCGTGTAAATTTGTAAAATATACATATTACTATATATATATGTATATATATATACATATATGATTGTATGTATCTTGTTCACTTTTCCGCTGCCATCTTTTATGCTAAACGCTGTTCGATTTGCCGTTTACCCCTCCTACCCGATACGGAACCGATGCAGAAAGCTAGAATTATCATTAACACATTGCCACCACCGCTGCGCCATCACCGTCCACTGCCCATTGTTCGCGCTGGCATCGCTTTCAGCTTAGAATTTCATATTTCGTTCCCAAAATTCACTTATTTTTTTTGGGCTCTGTGACGTGGCTGCGGATGTAAATTTACCGCATTCGTTTTGACCTGCGCTCTTTCAACACACATAATTCGTTGGCTAATTTCTGCCGCTATCCGATTTTATTTATATTAAACAACTTTCTTTATGTTATCTTGCTAAAATAGTTCGATAAACGCGTCGCCAGTTTTTTACCTTTCGTCGTCTAAAATGCGAACTAATTAAATGAGCACTTTGTGTGGCTGAGAGGTGCTGCCAACTTGCCGCAACTGCCTTGTCACAATGGCGGCAACTACATTAATTTTACAAGTATTGCGCTTTTTTGCTAACTCTTTCTTTTAAAATTATTAACACTTATTTATTTGTGAATCAAGGTTGTTTTTTTAATTAAATTATAGAAGTTTTATAGAAATCGGCACAATTTTGTTGAGCACTGAACAAGGTGGCAACCCTTTGTTGCATGATAAACGCTTGCATTATTGCTTTCTCTTTCTAACGCAAAGGGAATGGGCAAAAGAAGACGGTCAAAGCAGAATTACCGATAAGTACAACAGTAGAAAGCAAGACGTAAAAATGGTGGTTAATATTTTAATAAACAATAAAGAGTTATTTACCGTAAATACGCAGTATATTAGTTACGCTAAAATATATGCACGTATTGAAGAGGAAACAGTAAGTTAATTAAATTATTGATAACATTTTCGCATTCAGCTAAACTAAATCAAAAATTTTCCACAGCATTTGCAGCCCAATGAATTCTACCTTACAAGCAATGGAAAACGTTTAACTGGAAATGATGCTGAAATACTTGATCATGACGAGATCAGAAATGTCAACTGCATTCTGCGCCAAGTCGGAGGCAAAGGTGGCTTCGGTTCCATGTTGCGAGCCATCGGCGCCCAAATCGAAAAGACAACTAACAGGGAAGCCTGCCGTGACCTGAGTGGACGACGTCTGCGTGATATCAATGAAGAGAAGCGCCTCAGGGCATGGCTGGACAAGCAGGGCGAACGTGAACGTGAGGCAGAGGAGCGCAAAAAAAGAAAGATCGAGAAGCTATTGGCGGTGCCCAAGCATGACTTCAAAGACGAAAAGTACGAGGAGGCAAGAGCCAAGTTGACAGAGAAGGTTAGCGATGCCTTCGAGGAGGGCCTAAAACAGGCTGAGGAAGCAAAACTATCAGCACCAGAGGATAACGAGCCGGCTGCGAGCAGCTCTACTGCCAGTGGAACCAAAAGAAAGGCACAAACAGAAATTAAGGATACGAACAAGAAAAAGATAAAAGGATCACTGTGGATTGACGATGATCTATCCGGCAGCGATTTCGATACTGATGATAGCGAAGAGGAAACTAACACAAAGAAAGTGGCAATTAAATGTTAAAAGATTTATTAATAATAATAATATATATATGTAGACAATACACACTAAATAGTTTACTTTAATAAAATGATCGACAGCTTTTTGGGGGTAGCTTCATTGTGTAACGAACTGGGATGAAACCCAGGCGAGTCCCCACTTCAGATTCGTTAGCATGAACTTCAGCGCCTTTGTCCACTGTTCCTCCGAATTGAATTGTATTCTGCAAGATCAGTTGAGGATAAATTATAAAGGACGTGATTGATAAAAAGTGCACTTACTTAATGGAGTACGAATTGCCATTGGAAGGATCAATTATTTTGCCTTTCTCCATTTTATACGGCAACAGGAATCCGGTGTCGCGCTTCTCTACCTCCCTCTGGAACTGCGTCAAGCAGTCGAGGAAAGCCACCATCGCTGCATCGAATTTCGTATCCCAAAAGAATTTGAATCCACCACTGCCGTATAGTGGCAACTCACGATTGTCGCCCAGCACCTCAACATAGGAATGATTGCCAAAGGGGACAACTTTATAGCGCTCAAAGGTCAGATCGATTTTCCGTGCCAGTGCAGAGAGGAGCAACACTGTCTGTCCCCAAGCCGCGTTAATCTCTGACCAGTCCACCGAGACAGATGGCAAGCGTCCCAGTCGAAAATTGTTGATTGTGCCAAAGTGTCCGGCATGCCAGATATGAAATGTTATATTGAAGATGTTGGTGTCGCGCAGTTTGTCTAGCTGTTGCTTCGAGTATGCTATCTGGCACTCCAGGCTACGCTTGTCGTCCTCGGTGAGGTTCAGTTCGCGTCTATGCTTAGTGTACTCTCGCCAATAGCTTTCCTCCTGCTCGTGCAGCTTCTCTTTCTCCAGCTCTTCCTCCTCTATGGCCTTGTTCAGTATCTTCTCTTCGTCCTTTAAATTCGCCAGTTCGCTTAGTAGCTGCTTCTCACTCTCCTTCAGATCCTCCAACTCTCTATCCAGGGCTTCCACATTTGGACCCTGCTGCTGTTGTTCTAGTTCATTGAGATAGGTCTTATACACATGCCACTCGTCCTCAGCTATGCGCAGTTCTCTGTCCATGATTTCCAGCATTGAATCTGCGCATTCTTCGCACAACGGATGATCAATTTCCGAATTGGAGGATAGACAATCGAATAGCTCCGCTTTTAGCTTGAACGCGGCACTCAGCTTCTTGTTATCGCGTCCATCGGAAACTAGCATAAAGCCTGTGCCATTGATGGAATCAGTTAGCCTGAAAGGCGGCACAAAATGGTCGAAACTGTGCGCATCCTGTGGATCGATTGTGTTCACATTGCCGCCATAGATGGGTACTGTGCAAAAGGAAGAAATTATAGTAAATATTACTATTTAACATAAACATATTGAGATAATTTCTGTGCGTCATACAAGAAAGTTCGGCCATAGCATGCACGCTAATCTTCTCCAGCTGTTCGTCCAGGACAATGGGCTGCAGGCAGCGCTGGCAGGCAAACGATGCCGGCTGTTTTTCTGCCTCCGTCATGTTTTGGCCAGAAACGTATCTCTTAACACTTCATAAAATTGTATATTTGGGAGTGCAAAAAAAAAAAAACAAACACAAATAAAATCAATCAGCTGTTCAGCTTGCGAGCTGCAGAGCTGCCACCCCGTTGCACACATGACTGTATGGCACTGTTAAAAGATTGCAATCGAAAGCAAAAAAACAAAACAGTTAGCAGTAAAAATATTATAGATGAAATGCATAAAAAAGCTTTAGACACAGTTTGGTTTATAAAATGGTAAACTTTTGCGTGCAAAAAACAATCAAACACAAATTAAATCAATCAGCTGTTCAGCTTGCGAGCTGCAGAGCTGCCACACCGTTACACTCAAGACTGTATGGCGCAGTTAAAAGTCTGCCATGGAAAACAAATGACAAAACATGAAAAAAGCCAAAACAAACACATAAAAGAAGCTTTACAAAACAAAAACCAGTTTCAACTTGGTCCAATCAAGAAATTTCGGCGCGCGCCAACCTTGAGCAACTATTGTTGTTGACACAAAAAAAAAGAAGAGAACCGAAGAAAAATAACCAAGGAAAAGAATTGATAAGACACAGTGGGAGAGCTTTGCTTGCTTGTTGTTTGTTCGTTTGTCGTTTGTGGTGAGCAGCAAATCACATGCGACGTAGTCATAATGGCGCCGCCGTCCATCGCCTCCATGCATAATCTCATCTTCTTCAACGCGCTTTCCGCTCATTTCAGCGTTTTAGTCGTCGCCCGACAGTTCACCAAGACGGAAGTGTACAAATTGGTTCTCTCTTTCTCACTCCCTTCGCACAAGAAAAAATATATATTTTTTCTGACTGAAAATTATAACACCAGCAACTGTATGCGCATGTTTCCAGCAACAGATTAATAATTTTCAATTAAAATAGCAATTTTAATTCATCGAAAAATATATAGACATCACACCCACACGTCGTGAGAGATCAACGATCTAATACGTAATCGGCGTAATCGCGGCGTGCGCGCTACAGCAGCAGCAACAACAACAAGAACGAGAACAGTTCGAAAAGAAAAACGATAAATAAGAGCAAAACGAAACGAGCATAAGATAAATAATGGTTTCATATTTTGTGCCTCGCGGGCGTTATCTCCTTAAAGCTGGAAATGTACGCAAGGCATTGCAACAGGAGCAGCAATCAAAGCATTCGCAACAGAAAAATGGAAATTGGTCAGTGCTGCGACACTTTCGTCAGTTGCCGGCAAACAATACCGCCTCCAACTCCGAGTCGGCGCTAGCTAAAGCAAAGCCACAACGTGCCAAGCCACAGACACAATTGGAAGTGCGCCGCAATGTGCTCTCACGCTGGACAGGATTCCTACTGCGCTGGGCACCCATGGGTCTGTGCGTCTTTGGAGCCATTGAATGGCAACTGCATAAGTTACGATGTGACCGTGATGGCATCCCAGGAACTGCATCACAGTTCCAGTCAATGGTCTACTGTTCACTCCCATTGCGCATCATAAGCCGCTGCTGGGGTTGGCTGGCCTCATGCTACATGCCCGAATCGTTCCGACCTTATATCTATGGCTGGTACTCGAATATGTTTAAAGTTAATATCGAAGAGGCACTATATCCGGATTTGCGACACTACAACAGCATGGCCGAGTTCTTTACACGTCCCCTCAGGGATGGGGTACGCGTCATAGATCCCACAGCGCCATTGGTATCACCCGCGGATGGAAAGGTGCTGCACTTTGGCAGCGCATCCGGATCACTGATTGAACAGGTCAAAGGTGTCAACTACAGCATTGAGGATTTCTTGGGACCGCTGCAGACGGTCGATGAGGAGCAACAATCGAAGCTAAGCTACGCCAAGGCACTCAAGCAGAAGCGTGACGATTCCACAGAGCTCTATCAATGCGTCATCTATCTGGCACCGGGTGATTATCATCGTTTTCATTCGCCTGCCGCCTGGAAACCCACAGTGCGACGTCACTTCTCTGGCGAACTGTTATCTGTCAGTCCCAAAGTGGCTGGCTGGTTGCCCGGCCTATTCTGTCTAAATGAACGTGTGCTCTACATGGGCAATTGGAAGCATGGCTTCTTTAGCTACACAGCTGTGGGGGCCACCAATGTTGGCTCTGTGGAAATCTTTATAGACTCGGAGCTTAAAACCAATCGCTGGACAGGCTTCAAAGTGGGCGCACATCCTCCTAGCACCTATGAATATGATGAGTTGGTTTTGGATGAAGCCAAACAGCGCAAAGAGCCCGTACCTAAGTTCTCCAAAGGCGATCTAATTGGTCAGTTCAACATGGGCAGCACAATTGTTTTACTCTTTGAGGCACCAAAGAATTTCAAATTCAACATTGAGGCAGGTCAAAAGATAAGCGTCGGTCAGGCGCTGGGACACTTTGTCGATCGCAAATGATCGTGGTACCTAGTCCCCTAGACAGCAACCAATTGTGATCATGTGCATGTGTTTAACCTACGAAAGTCTTTATTCCTCGACAAAATGTTCTCTAAAGCATTACGTAACACCCTCATTTATACGCCTAGTTAAGCATTCATTAGGAGCAAGTTGTATTTGCCATTTCATTATAAGTAAGAGCCATATGTATGTATACAAGTTATTGATAAATAAACATAGTTTGCAAAACAATAAAACACAACAACTGTATTATAAATATTGCGTATATATATCACATATATTTATAGAATACTTTGTTTACCAGACATTGTGCGTGGGACTTTATGTCGTATCCAGCCCAGCTACATACAATAGATACCCATTTAGAAGGGCTATATTGGTTCGTGAGGTCGGCAGCATATAGAAAAATATCTATTATATTATACGAAATATATAGTAAACAATGGTAATTATCAGAAATACTATACATATATTTTTGTATTTTCCCTGCACTTGATGTGTTTACATAAACTGATACTGAGAAACGTTTCAAGGATTATATACAGTCTGTCAAGTAACTCTTTACACATATGTACATTACATTAACATGTACATTTGAGTAATGTTAATGTTATGTGCATATGTGTAAAGTGCATCTTGACTAACTGTATGTATAGTATAGAGAAATCTATCGATTACCAAGAAGCGATGGGTATACGAAATGCGAACCCTAATACTACAATACATATTTGTCACTACTAGTCTTCGTCAGCGGCTGGCGATAAGCATAAAGCACTTGGCAGAAAAACAAGCATAATTAATTCCTTATAGTTGAGATGACAAGTTGTTTACCAGTCCAATTCGTATTGCAATTCGTATCGCTGTTCCCATCCTGTCCGGTTCCAATCAACTCTTACGGCACGCGCCGTTTCGTGACGTCGGTGACCCCAAGATTGTGAGGAGCGTACACATATGTATTCACATACTCTCTTATACATACATATTTGTTAACTCATTATCAGTAAGCTAGTAGGCAACGGTCCATGGGAAAAACAATCATCGTAATGCAGATTAAGTAAGTGTGTGATCATCGCTAACCTTAATACACCAACACCTTGAAGTTGGAAAACGTATAAGCGAAAGTATTTTGGTCCAAAAATATTAGAAATGTTTACAAAAGAAACATTAAAATAGAATACTTATTAGTGTAATAATTTAAATTATTTTAATATATTAGATATCTATGTGAATTTACTAAAACATACTTGTATCACATTGAACACATTGTTCATTGCTTAGTGCTTGTATACTAAATACAAATAGTTAACAACTAAATTAAGCTAATTGTAATTTACTTTAAGTGTTTTATGAATAATAATTAATATAGAACTCTAAATAGCACTTTGGTTGTCGCAATAGAATAATAAATATATAAATAATAATAAAAAACATTTTTTTTTTGCTAAAGGGAGAGAAAGCAATTTCTTTTCGCTTATCAAATTTACTGTGCAAAAGTTGATCGTACGACAAACGGTCTATATAAACATACATATATATATATGTTTGGTGCACATTCATACAGTTGTTCTATGTACAATTGAATCCGGGATCGCTATTCCATATACCGATTAATTGAATTAATCAAGCGACGACAGCAGCCACAACTGGAACGGCTTGGGTATTCGTCTGAGTTATCATGCGATGCGAACTTGATCGAGCCATTGCTTTGACACACACATACACGTCACGACGTTGTCGGGTGATAAGGCTCATACTGATTGCCCCTAGTAACAATAAATTTACCCTAACATATGAACATTAAAATGTTTTGCTCTTGTTTATAGTTTTTAATTCAAAACAATTGTATATGCGCGCCATTTTGTTATTTGCAAGTGAATGTAACAGTCTGGCAACGTTGTGCAACAGTCAAAAACAGCTGATCGCCGGCGAATAAATCAGTTTATGTGGCCACCCCCCACGAACTTTACATAACGTTTGTTTTTAAACCGACTTTAAATAAATACTCAATAAATAAATATATTTTTAATAGTGCAATATGCTTGTTAAATACTGTCCAATTCTACTGAGAGCAACAAGTTTTGCGCTGCGTACTACCAATCTTCAGGCACAACAAATAGTTCCACTTCGATTTGCCACGGTGCGTCTCTTCAGCAGCAAACCCATCGGTATTGTGGACTATGCCGCAGTCAAAAAACTACCAAATGAACCACAAAAGTTGCTCATCGATGTGAGGGAACCGGAGGAACTAAAAGAGACCGGCCAGATTCCATCCAGCATTAACATTCCCCTTGGCATTGTTAGTCAGGAACTGGCAGTTTCCGATCAGATCTTCAAATCCAAATATGGTCGGGATAAGCCGACACCCGACACCGAAATCGTATTCCACTGCAAGATCGGAAAACGCAGTTTAAAGGCTGCTGAAGCAGCCTCAGCGCTGGGATTTAAAAATGTTAAAAATTACGAAGGTTCCTGGCTGGACTGGGCCGAGCGCGAGGGATTACCCAAGTAAACTCAAGAAGAAAACATTAAATTCAGTTTATAAACAATAAATAGTTTTATTAATATTGAATTCTATTCATATTTAACAGAACTTTAACTAACAATTGCTGAGATCTTATAAATGGAATACTCTTAAAGGAACTAATACTGATTATGAATGCTTTAGTCCACCTCCTCGATGGTGGGTCCACTGCGCTTGCCACCAGCCTTTGCCTGAGGACCATCGCCATGTGTACCTTCGCCGGTAGCCTGCTGGTGCATCTTAGTCATGATGGGACTGCAGAACTTTGTCAGCTCCTGCAACTTGTACTCGTACTCCTCCTTATCCGCCGTTGTGTTGCCATCGAGCCACTTTATGCACTCGCTGCACTTGTCTAGAACACTGCTTCTCTCCGATTGGCTGATCTTGTCACCAGCCTGGTCAGCAGCCTCCTTAACGCCAAACACATAGCTTTCCAGTTGATTGCGAGCTGCGATCCTCTGGCGATGTTGCTCGTCCTCCGCAGCATATTTCTCTGCCTCGTTCACCATGCGATCAATGTCGGCCTGCGAGAGACGTCCCTTGTCGTTCTTGATGGTTATGTTCTTGGCATTGCCCGTGCTCAGCTCCTTGGCCGTAACATTGAGAATGCCATTGGCGTCCAAGTCGAAGGTGACATCCACCTTGGGCACTCCTCGCGGTGCTGGGGGTATTCCGGTCAGATTGAAGGTGCCCAACACGTTGTTGTCCTTGGTCATGGCACGTTCTCCCTCGAACACCTGAACGGTCACAGCGGGCTGGTTATCGGCGTAGGTGGTGAATGTCTTCGACTGTTTGCAGGGTATGCGACTGTTGCGCTCAATCAGTTTGGTCATCACTCCGCCAGCGGTCTCTATGCCCAGCGAGAGAGGCGCAACATCGACCAGTAGCACGTCCTTAATCTCACTACTCTGATCTCCCGACAGAATGGCTGCCTGAATGGCGGCACCATAGGCCACCGCTTCATCCGGATTGATCGACAGGTTGAGACTCTTGCCAGAGAAGAAGTTCTGCAGCAGACTCTGCACTTTGGGAATACGTGTGGAGCCGCCCACAAGGACAATGTCATGAATTTGGTTCTTATCCATCTTGGCGTCATTCAAAGCCTTCTCTACTGGCTGCAATGTGCCGCGGAATAGATCGGCACAGAGCTCCTCGAAGCGTGCTCGACTGATCTTGGTGTAGAAATCATGACCCTCGAACAGTGCATCGATCTCAATGGTTGCTTCGCTGCTCGAAGACAAGGTGCGCTTGGCACGCTCCGCCGCGGTCCGCAAACGGCGCAATGCACGTGGATTTGTACGCAAATCCTTCTTGAACTTGCGCTTAAACTCGTCCGCAAAATGATTGACCAATCTGTTGTCAAAGTCCTCGCCACCCAAATGAGTATCACCGGCCGTGGCCCGCACCTCGAAGAGTGATCCCTCGTCAATGGTCAGAATGGAGACATCGAATGTGCCGCCTCCCAAATCGAAGATGAGCACATTGCGTTCACCCTTGAGATTCTTGTCCAGCCCATAGGCCAAGGCGGCTGCAGTGGGTTCGTTGATAATGCGCAGCACATTCAGACCGGCAATGGCGCCCGCATCTTTGGTAGCCTGACGTTGTGAGTCGTTAAAGTAGGCAGGCACCGTAATGACGGCATCTTTAATGCTGGTGCCCAGATACGCTTCGGCTGTTTCCTTCATTTTGGTCAGTACCATTGAACTAATCTCCTCCGGTGCGAATCGTTTCTCCGCACCTTTGAACTCCACACTCATTTTTGGTTTGCCACAATCGTTGACCACCTTGAAGGGCCAATGCTTCATGTCCTCCTGAATCTTGGCATCGTCGAACTTGCGTCCAATCAAACGTTTGGCATCGAACACACTGTTCTTGGGATTCATTGCCACTTGGTTCTTGGCCGCATCTCCGATCAATCGCTCCGAGTCTGTGAAGGCGACATAGCTGGGAGTGGTTCGGTTACCCTGGTCGTTGGCTATGATCTCCACCTTGCCGTGCTGGAAGACTCCCACGCAGGAGTACGTGGTGCCCAAGTCGATACCAATAGCAGGCATTCTTCTATGTTTTTCTCTCCTCTTCTTCTCTGTTAACGGTTTTGATTTCAAATGATTGTTTTAAATACTCAAAGTATTTTAACTCGTTCTAACTGTTCTTTCTTCAATTCTTTACTTTTGCACTTTAAAAATTTGTAATACTTTTTTAAATATTTGTTACTTTACTTTTGTTTAAAACTTTAGCTTATTCAGCTTTTAACTTTCTTTGGTTGCTGCGTTTTCACCTTGCTTGCTTGTTGTGAACTGTGACGGGGTGAAATTGCGCACTGCTATTTATACTCAACTGCAGTGTGGTGGAATATTCGAGATTCCCCTCATTAGAAGAGTACAGAATGTTCTAGATTGCTTTCCCTAGTAATGTGCGGAATATTCGTGATAGCTCCCGAAGGTGAGAGTGAGAGGGAGTGCAACATTGCGTTATCGGGCATGGAGTATAAAATATAAGGAGATGGGTGCCGCTCTTGCTTAAAAAACAATATTCTGAGTAGGGGGCTCTCTTAAATTTGAGTTTCAATTTAATAATATTTACTTATTTAATGTGATTGTTGTTAGCGCACTTGACAGCCAATTTTGAAAAACAACAACCATGACCAGCACAACATGCATTTCGACGTGGAAGTTGTAATTGAAGAAGGCAGATTTATTGAAGTTTTATTATTTAACCCAGGCCCGGATTCAGAACGGTATCCTTAGTCAAGGACAAAAGGCAATAATCTAACTTTCATCAGATTCGCATTTGTAACTGTCATAAGTTGAAATTTCAGAGTGTGCAGTAATATTTACCGATCCCATATCATCATATTTTTTCCATCGTTGTTAATTACACTTAAGAAAAAGAGAAAGCAAACATACAGATTTTTTGCCACATTGTTTTATACTACTTACAATAAATACGTTAATATTTGAAAAGGAGTATGTTATAAAGTTACTTTTGAAATGAACCGCCAAATAACATTAACAGAAACCCAGAAACAAGTGTATATGTATATGTATTTATATTTAGTATTTTTTCAACCGTTTTAGATGTTGTGAATTATACATTCGGATAAGTCAATTTAAAAGCAAACATTGCATTGCATGTAAAAATATCCAAATTAAATGAATTTGGTAATCAGTTAATGTACATACATGAACAACAATTGTAATCGAATCTAGCTTTTGTAATGTTAAATATCATAACTAATTTTCTATCGATAGTTCGTGTCTCTGCTGCGGAATTTCGTGCTTAATCACTCAGCTGTTCGTGTAGCCATGTTTGTTTTCCGCACGGCCCAAAACAAAACAAAAAGTATGTACAAGCGAGTACCTGTTTCATTACAGCTGCTAAAGCCCGCGATGAAACGACAAAATATATAAATTTCTCGAAGTAACAACTAGGTCACAATTCCTGTAAATCAAATAAAAGTGAAACACAAAAACGTAGAACTTGTAAGCACATCTCGAATATATATAAATCCAGTTACTCAATCTCAGTGCAGATTAGTGGCCGGACATTTTCAGCGTCATCAAAATTGATCGATACTGCGCATTTAGCATATTTCTGGATATTTTGTCTATTAGAAGTGAAAACAAAGAAGTTTACCGCGGCCAAGCGCTATAAACTATACAAATTCCCCGTATCGGTGCTATAATTGTAAAACAGAATAAGACAAATCGCCAGCAAACAACAAACTAACGAATAGGTAAGGAAGAAGTGCTATATAACTAACCTACACCTACAAGTCATATACACATATACATATATAGCGGACATAAGTTTGAAGTAGTGATAAATCGTCATAGAGAGAGAGAGAGAAAGAGAGGACGCGGCCATATTTGTTATTTTTGCAAACAGCACTACGGGTTTTAAATCTGTACGCTGAACAATATACGATTCTGATCGAATGGCAATAATGAAAACGATAACGCGACGTCTACGACTATGGCAAACAACAACAACAATGCCAAACTAGAGAATGATAAACAGGTTTTTGCAGCAGAGCAACGCGCACAATTGCGACGTTAGGAGAAGTTCACAGAAGCGAGTTCTGCGGACCATACGAACGATCTATTAACCCTTGGGCTTAATAAATTTCACAATCCTTTGTTATGTCCACCTATATGCATGTACATATGTAAATGCATGTACATATATACTGTTTGCATGTGTACATATGTATGTATGTAAAACGGAATGCACATATGACTGGTGGACGCCATGTTTCTACTCTCGCTCTCTATTGCTGTATTTCTCTCTCTTCGCACAGCTGATCGGCTCATGCGGTCTCTGCTCTTATCATTTCGTCATTGTGACGTTACAAGTCAAAACGCAACACAACATAAGTATGTACATACATTCGTAACTATTTACCATACATACATATGTAACAATGTACATACATAAGTAAAGTTGTATATTGTCAATAACTTAACTACTTGTGTTGCAGGCAAGCACGTTTCGATTGATTGTTCACGTACAGTGGTGCCCCCACCCCCTGCTTCTTTCTGTCTCTTTTACAATATCACTCTCCCTTACTCCCGCTCTCTCATTCTCTCTGTCTATTGTGTACTTTACTTGTTGGCAAAGTGCAGCGTGCAAAATAATCTGCGCCATTTGCAAGGCGAGAAATAAAAAATACACTGAGTCATTATAATTTGTATATAAATAAATACTGTAAAATACCATAATTACTATGGTTGGCAACATACTATAGAACCAATAGAGCGGACAATCATGTTTTATAACGGCACCACAACGCATCTTTGCCGTCAAATCGAGCAAAACTGGTGCCGTGATAGGACAGAAGAACTGCGAACAGACTGTGGCGGAGGACGGCTGTAAAGAGCTTAAAACATAAATTTCCGCATAGGCAGCAGCAGCAAACCGTCGTTGTCAGTGTGTGAGTGCCAGCGAAGATAAACACAAATACATGTACATATGTATGTATGTATGCATGTATGTCTACACTGATGCCACAAATCAAGTTCAAAGCACCGGCAAGAACGCGCAGCCGGAGGCGGTAAAGTCGACGACGCCGAAGCCGGCGGAGCCAACACACTTGTCAATTTCGAGAGGCAAAAATCGCGCTATATGTCAGGCTTTTGTCCTCCATATCTATACGTAGATATACATACATACATAAATACACGTGTGTGTGTGTGTATCAGTTCAGCAATTTCTATAATTGAAATGCTATTGTGCTGTACAAACTACTTAGAATGCGTAACTTCTGCAGTGTGTCTCGATCTAAGTCTCGTCTGTGATATCAGAGAGAGAAGTATAGTAACTAGCTAACTCTGTACGCGTGTTTATCGTTCAAACGGAATATTTTAGTTAAAAAAACAAAGAGAAAACAGAAACTGGTATAATACATGGACGTCAACCTGTACGTACAAGTGTTCTAGGCCACATGTGTTCTATCTAATTGTTTAAATTTAGCATGAAAAGACAATATGGTTATGCCTTAAACATGTGTGACTAGACGAGCTAATCTCTAAAAGAAAGTATTCGCATATACAATGTAGTTATTAACGTATTTAATAGACGATCGTGTGTGATACACTACTGATAAGACAGAGGCAACCGCAACTGATAGTTCATTGTGGGCAGAAAGCAGTGCATTTATTTACCAACAAACAAAACCGCGTCGCGTTAATAGAAATTGTTGCTTGCTACTCCCTCCGTCTCTCTCTCTCTCAGTCTCTTTTGTTGATAAGCAAGGCTGATACTGAATCTGTGGCTAACTTGACATTGGTCTACGTATACGTGATATAAAACGAGGCACGACGCGGGTGATCGATCGCAACAGTGGCGACTAAGTTGTTCACGTTTCTCGATATTGATCCACAGTTGACACTCGGAGACTCGCAGTTAAGCGTTTAGACTAACTATGCTTATATCTTCAACACAACAACATTTATGTATCTTATCGCCAGAATTTGAACAATTTAAGCTGCATTTTGTGCACATCACAGCCACAATCACAATCACACACACAATTCACAGTGATTCGCCAAGTGTCGTAAATCAGAGCTGCACAGGGCACCCAAGTGGGTTTCCAAGTACCACATACCATATTCTGGCAATTCTTATTCTATCGTTCAGTCTCCATCAGCACGCCAACAGTTTCGGATACGGAATCGGTTTGTGATTGCAATTCACATTCAGATTGTATTTCTTTATTGCCAAAATTGTTCTTCCAGAGTTTCCCCAATAATTTCAAACGTGTGTGTGTAATATTTTGCTGGTAACTGGCTTTCCTTGAGCGTCTCCATGCGCTCTAGATTGTATTACCAATCTCAGGGCAGTTAACACTCTCGCTCCAGCTCTATCTATCTCGTTCTCGCCCACAACAAAATCTCAACGAGCATTTAAGCGTGTTTGTCAAAGCTTTGAAAATAAGTCTACAAGGCTTAATGGGTATTATACGTGAATTGCATTGGATATTTCATTTGTGAACTCAACGATATCGTAGATTGTTCATAATTGTCATGCCAAATTAAGCTGTGAAAATTTGTGATAACTGCAACGAATCAATTGTTAATCAACAGATCTTAAAAGATGTATTTATAGATTAAGTCTTGACTTGATAAAATGAGTAGTATTATATTTTTATTTTATGATTTTTAGTTACTGAAATGGTCATTATAAATAAAATATTAAATTGAAAGAAGATACATCATTTTAATGATTATTCTGTGAACAAAATAGTAAAACTGCGTGATAACTTCTATCAATTATAAATCGACAGACCTATAAAAAAGAAAGATCTATACAATTTATTGTAAATAAAATTTGATTACGATCAAATGAGCTGTATAATTTTGATATATTTTGATGTGATATAATAGATGAGATCTTAAATTTATAGCTCCAATTTGTATATTATAAATGAAATATCCAGTTGAAATGAGAAGTTAAATAACCTTTTCGATTGTTGATCGACAGCTCTAAATAATATTATCATTATAGATTCAATTTTATACCTTAAAATAAGAACTATAGCTAACTATACCATTATAATAATACAAATATTTATTACAATAGATGACTTTTTAGATTTTAAGTGCCCAAAACTCTAAACTGAAAAGAAATGTCATCAAGTGAGATAAGTAGATAAATATAAGTAAATTTCAAGTGGCATTTTCAGTATTTGCACTACGTTTGAGGCGTTTGACTATTATACACAGGTATATTTAAAGTATTTGCACTTGCAAGTGATTCAGAAAATTCAGGGGAACTTTAGAAATCTCACAAGAGTCGGCAGAACTTACGCGATACTTTGATAAACTGTCACTCTTCCGTTCTATCAATTATCTAGTCTATCATTAGGTTATGCTACACGAGTTTTCCGCAAGCCTTCTTATCGAGCTTATCGCTCGTGTCACTCTACAGCTCTATCGGCTGTTGCCCGGCGCCCAATGACGTTCATTGCTGGCTGGGAGAGGGATTTGTACATCAATCCGATATCAGAAAAACACTCGTCGGTCAGTTGGTGGTTGCTATGGGGCTTGTACTAGGCTGGGATATTGTTGATGGGTTGACGAAGTTGACTTTGTTCAGAATTGTGAGCTTTACCTAGTATTTATTGAAAATCAAATGAAAATTTGTTGAAAAAAATGTGCTAAATTTAATTTGCTTTTGTTTTTTTTTTATATTTAATTTACAGTTTATAAACCAAATTCAAAGCATTACAGTTGGAAGAGGACATGCCAAGGAGTTGACTAAGCCATATACATACAACAAATACCAAAGAACCTATATCATCTATAAGAAAGATAATTCTACAACAGCAGAAGAGCTCAAAGCATAATCAAAAATGAACGTGAGCAGCAGCTTCTTCGATGAGCACTTCGGCATGATCTATTCGAGTTTGGTTAATCAATATGTGCCCGAATATATAAAGAGCATGGAGTACACACCATGGGTATTTTCACTGCTTGGTTCCGTGGTAATTGGACTCAGCGGAATCTTTCCATTGCTCATAATTCCCACAGAGGAGAAACTGGCCAAGGAGGGATACAAAGATCGTAAGTTCATTAACCACTTTCTTCTCTGAACTAATAATAAATTGTAATCTCTTTAATCGCCATTTATAGCCGGTGAGTCCAAGTTTCTACGCGTTCTACTTAGCTTTGCGGTGGGCGGACTTTTAGGTGATGTTTTCCTACATTTACTGCCCGAGGCCTGGGAGGGCGATAACCAGAGTGAGTCACATTGAGTCTTTGTTATTCCCATGTCTAAATAAATGATAATAATAATAATTCCCCCAACGCATATAGCCGCTGACGGTCATCCATCCCTGCGGTCGGGTCTGTGGGTGCTAGCTGGTATCTTAATCTTTACTATTGTGGAGAAGATATTCTCGGGCTATACCAGTGCAGACGAGGAGAATCCGCAACCCAAGTGCGTAGAGATTGCCAACTGTTTACTGCGTCGTCATGGCGGCAAATTGCCCGAGGGTGAAACAGCGGAATCCTGTGGCACTTGTGACATTGAGGATGTGGATAAGGTGTGTTTCCTGCGCGAACGGGAAGAGAAGTCCAAAGTGCAGAAGGAACAGCCCAAAAAGGTGGCGGGCTACTTGAATCTGTTGGCCAACTCGATAGATAACTTTACACACGGCCTGGCGGTAGCTGGATCATTTCTGGTTTCATTCAGGCACGGAGTTCTAGCTACTTTTGCCATACTACGTAAGTAGCAATCGCGCTCCACCTGTAAAAACAGATGTTCATCACTTATGCTCCTCTTCACACACACACAGTTCATGAGATTCCACACGAAGTCGGAGACTTTGCCATACTATTGAGATCTGGCTTCAGCCGCTGGGATGCGGCGCGCGCACAATTGCTGACGGCTGGCGCAGGCCTATTGGGTGCACTTGTTGCCATTGGCGGTTCGGGTGTAACATCAGCAATGGGTAAGTCATGTGCCAACAGCTTGTATGACCTTTGACTGATAACGCTCTCCTTTTCCCCCTCGCAGAGGCACGTACATCTTGGATCATGCCATTTACCGCTGGCGGTTTTCTACACATTTCGTTGGTTACAGTATTACCGGATCTCTTGAAGGAGGACGAGCGAAAGGAGTCTATCAAACAGTTGCTGGCACTGATCTTTGGCATTGCATTAATGGCCCTCATGACGATGCTCTTCGAACACTGATCTGCTCATCGATCTGCTCGACAACGGAATTCCAAGTTGTTTTTTACAAATTTTCTGTTATCTTTTCCAGTCAGTGATGCAAAATCGAAACAAAAACGTAATCGAAATTGCCATTGGCGGTACAAATTTGCTAGTTCTTCTGTTGTAATACGACACCATATAACTGGCCCTGTATGTGTTATGTAATTATAGCCAACCTAATACGAATGATATTTGCACTATTGTTATTAATTACGGATATTTTGTATCATATTGTATGGAGTCAAATTGCATAGAAACAAGCTCTAAATATACAAAATAATTATATTTCTCATTTAAGTATGAATCAAATTGAAGTGTTATTATATATTTATATTGCAACATCATTGATGGCAAGTGGGTCTAGCACAGTTGTAATATTTCATTCATTATCAGATGGACAAGTCTATTGATACTGCTTCGTCCAACTATAGATTAAATGAGGGAATTAATATTGAACAATCGGAACATAGCAACTGTTGTTCTTAAGCAAGAACTTTATCATAAAACAACGGATAAAATAATGATCAGCATAATTTAGAAATAAAATTCCCATTTTCTCTCTTAATGTATAATGCATTATATCATTCATAGTTCCCAAAACCTTCAATAGTTTAAACTGTATTAAACACCAAAGTGAGTGTTAAGGATCATGATTGAACATTTCCGATAGAACTATTCAAAAATTCATTGTAATTTTGTAGTACACCAAGTACTAATCAAGACTGTCTGTAAGAGTTTTGATTTTAATGAACCTTCTTTTTATAAAACATTAACTAAATTACATAGTTATTTGCAGCATACGTTCTCTGGATAAGTGTAAAAACTTTTGTTTTGTTTTCTTCTGTTTCTTATATAAAAAAAAACAAGCCGTTTTTATTGTTTTCTGTTTGCAAATCAGTTGGTGTTTTGCATTCTTATCTAGTGCCTTTATTTCTTAGACTTGATCTTCTTAAGGTAGAATTCCAATTCCTTGCCTTCCAGAATGTAGCCATCAGAGCGACCGCACTGTCCGGGGCGGGAAGAAATGCAGGCTGAAAGTGAAGAGAAAAAAATATTAGATTAGCACTTGATTCTAAAGTCCAATTAATGTAAATGGGATATGAAGACAGATCAGAGTAACTATGACAAGCAGAAATCACGCCCAACAGGCTTGCATCGCACTTAAAACAAGATTGATGCAATAAAATTGAAGGATCGCTAAGGTTTTAACATCATTGGATGAATGTAGCGTGGTACAGGGGTGGTGGGAGGGATACGTACCGAGGATGCGGCCAGAGGTGAACTGATCCTCAAGAGCCTGCTCGACCTTTCCGTACTTTTGGCGCTCCAGGTACTTCTTCATAACCTTGTCGCTGCGCTTCTTGGTCAGCACATCGTTCTCGTCCTCCTTCTGTGCATGCTTGGGGTTACGCTTGCGTCCCAGGGGCAGCACATAGTGTGATTCGTACCATTGACGGAATGGCGTAGCATCGATGACAACAATGCTGTTCTTCACCAGGGTCTTGGTGCGCACCAACTCGTTGTTGGAGGCATTGTAGACAACATCAGCGATACGCGTCTTGCGCGCAACGCCCTCAGAGGCCCACGCAAAGTTGCCAGTCTCCAGGCGCAGAGCGCGCAGTTTGGAGTTGCCACCACGAGTGCGCACGGAGTGCACGCGGGAGGAGCCAAGCTAAAAGAAAGAGTGCAAACAAACAGAAACCAATTAGTAATAGAGCCTTGGAATACCTGGAAATTTCAACATTCGGTCATATGTTTAATCAGTAGTCCGAACATAAAGCTTTTTAATCATCAAAGATAGTTGCTCACGAACAAGTCGAGTGCAGTTGCAGTTGACACGCATTAACATCATTTTAATAATCACAATGGCGGCAGCAGGTGATGATAATGATGATGAACCTACCTTGGTGTTGGCGGCGGGGCGGCCCAACTCGAACTTGCGCTTCTTGCGGAGCGACTTGCGCTTGCCACCAGTGGCGCGACGCTTATGTGCACTATCACGGCTAATACCTTAAATCAAGCAAAGGATATATACCGTAAATTAATAAAAATTGTATCCAACATTCTGTTTAAATATCAAGAAAATCACTGGCTCACAAACACACACACATACACACAACATGGCAACACGCGGTGCTGCTTTGCAGTTTGTCTTTCAAAAGACACAAAATATTATATAAAATTACAATTTTCACATATTTGATATTTGCAATACACTCAGGCAATTGTTACGAACATTTTTAAATGTTTTTTAAGCCATTCACAGTTGATTTTCTTGATATTTTTACACAAATTTATCACACCGACGACTCACCCATGTTCGAGTAAAAAGCGAGAAAGAAAGGAAAAGACACGCACAACCTCGTGTCAAAAATTTTTAGGTTATCGACTGGGCACCACTGCGGCCATTTGACAGCAATGGGCAGCACTTTTGCAGTGCTGCATTTACCAAACAAAATACACAGAAATTAAAATGAAAACTTCTTATCGGAACATCGATATGTATCGTTAAACCGACCACCACTCACAAATATCGTCGAACCGATTAAGTCGACTGTACACGAACTGAATAAAAATTTTCGTTCGGTGAAAAAGTGAAGTTGTTCCATCGAACGAAATTCTGAACAAATCTGATTATCGAGTGTATTGCATCCCTACTGTACACGAACCAGAAAATATATCCCAAGCCAACTCGGGGCAAATTTAATTGTTGATTTTGTAAATGTAAATAAATAACACGGACAGTAGTGTCAAATGCAAAAATGGTTGGCAGAAACGCCAAGGCATTGTCGCATTTTCACCGTCTAACCGAATACATTGTGCAATGCAAGCACTGCGATAAAACTCTCTCATCAAAACATACCTCCTCGAATCTGACGCGCCACCTAATCCGAAATCACAAGCTATTAGCTCGAGCCATATTCGCCGGCGACGAGGGAAAAATGCTTGCCGAACTTAGAGAGGAACTGAATGCCCCCGATCCGGAACCCGACATGCACATCGAAGCCAACATGGGCGAGCGGGAAACCAAGACTGCGGTCCGCACAATAATTGACAACCAACACCATCAGCGCCAGCAGGAACAACAACATCAACATCCTGAGATGCGGAACAAAGTAATCGGGAAGAATAACAAGTTGTGGGCGCACTTTGTACGCATATCCGAATTTATGGCCAGATGCAAACATTGTAGCAAAACGCTGTCCTCCAAGCACTCATCGTCCAATCTGATGCGGCACATTATCAGGCGGCATCATAACTTCTCCAAGAATCTAAGCTACTCTCAGCACAGTCTTATATCACCAAAGAAGGAGATTGGGCACGCAGAGGATAGAAGTCGACAGGTGGATCCACTGGAAAAGGTGGATTTTGACGATGTCGATAGCATAATTGAAAAGGTCACCGACCACATGGAGGATGAGGTAAGGCACACTGAAAGCTTTAGCTTGAGTTTGGCAGGTTCCACATAGTGCATATTTTCTGATTTTAGCTTCATTTGATCGAACAACAGGAACCATTCTATGAATATGTCGTAGACAACTCGGACGTAATGGTGCCGCGACATTGTGATGATGAGCCATCAAACATGGGCCACTCGATAGATCATCAGGGCGATCTTAATTCTCTCGCCGATGCCACAACACAACTGGATGAGAAGCTTAAAGCGGAAACAATCTACTATAATGAGATGGCCGAACTGGCTAGGGCAAAACGACGATTAATCGATCTGCAAACCAAGAAGCTCTTACTTGACATGAATGCGGTGGAAACTAATTGAAGAAGTCACACAAAAACACACACACATAATTATTTTGTTATTTATATGATTAAAACAGTAATGATAGTCGGTCTATGTAACAGTTTGAACTTAAATGAAAATACATTACACTTAATAATTACAATAATAATGATGAGTGACAAAGTAAGAGTGGGGATGATAAGGATAAGGATTAGGATTGATTGCGGTCGGCAGTTGATTCGGAGGCATTTGATGTTGTAGCAGCTACTGCTGCTGCTTTATCGCTCGCCAAGAGCCTTTCGATTTCGAGACGTTCTTTTTTCACCTGTTGCGCAACCAGGAATTTCTGCATGCGATAGAAACCAGCCTTCTCACTGAAATACATTGCCTGTTGTCGCAGTAGATCCTCTTTGAGCTCCCGCATTAGGGGCGTGTCGTCCACCTGAATGGTTGTCGTCACCAATTGAGCATCGTTGCTGTCATTGCTGAAGTCGGAGAACATATTCTCAGCCGACGGGGCGGAGAGTGAATTCTCCCCGGTGGGACCTTCGATTAAATGCTCGCCAACCTCCTCAATGACGTTGAGATCTTCTTCAACTTCAATGAGGTCGTTGTAAAGTGCATCGTCTGCGACTGCACTGGCCACTTCGACACTCTCGCCGACAAGAGTGGTGTCCTCGTCGGCAACGACTGTGGTATACAGTGTGGCAATCTCATCATCCTCTTCTGCGGGTTCCTAAAACAGAGAATGTGGATATAGTATACATTTTGTATGCATGATAGAGTAACCTACCTCGTCTGATTCTTCTCCACGCATGGCAGCGCCGTGATTCTTAATCATATGCCGACTAATCATCTCCTGCATTTCATCATTCTGCTCAAATTGCTCGTCACACATTTGACACTTGAGTATCGATGGATCACTGGTGGATTCGCAGAAATCGAGAAATGAATTATCATGCGAGCCCACTTCTGTTTCCATTTTGATAGGTAAATTTACGTCCTGCCAATTCCAGACAATGTTGTGCATGCGATGCAGGTGACGCTGCAGATTGCTTGTTCCCTGATACGACAGAGTCTTAAGGCAGACACGGCAATGTACTGTATCCTCGGATATCCGTGTAATGTACTTCCAGACCAAACTCCCGCTGATGCTGCGCTGTATCGCACGTGTCGTTGCACTTGTATCATTAGTACTCGACGTGGCTGCGTCCTGAACATTGTCTGCGGATTCATTTTTAATGCTAGACGTTTCGTCCATAATGTTGTGCCTGCGCTGCAGATGTGTGATGACATTGGCCGTTCCATGGAACCGCATGCGTCTATTGCACAGCTTGCAGAGCACTATGTTCTTGGTGACCTTCTCACAGAAATTCCAAACGTAGCTGGAACCTTTACGCTCCTTTTTAATCCCCCATTGCATGTTTTTTGGAAGAATAAGTTTTGCCTGCAGATGAAAATATGATATGAATCTATGATAATTAAGATAGCATTATCACACTTACCACTTCATCTATTTTTTCCGCATGCATGCGCCGCAGATGTTTTGTTATATTGGAAGTATTGCCGCCACCGAAATACAAAACTTTCTTGCAGAGATGGCAAAGTGCTCGCTTATCGTCGAGTTTGGTGCAGAAGTTCCACACAATACTGCGATTTGGTCGACCCTTCTTCACGGCGTCCTCGTGGTGCTGCATCGGTGAAGCAGAATACTACATTATTTATATAGAAGCGAAAATGTTATTTAAGAGCTACTCACACCGTCGTTGATACCATGCACTGTCGAAAGATGGCGACCTAGATTGGTAGTTTTATTTCCAAATGTTTCATTACAGATCGTACACCTATAGACGTCCAAGTGGTCAGGCACTGGGGTAAAATGTTTCCAGACATAGCTTCGACGCTTATGCTTTGGTAGGGGTATCACGTTTTGACTCTCCATCTGCTCGTCCGGCTCATTCTCTGCTATTGAATCGCTATCCTCCGACATTTCGTCTGTGTGTGATTAAATCCTTTTAATTATTTGTTTTATAAAATTCAAAGTTTTACTTACATTTCAATTTCATGTTTACCTCGTTCATGATCTGGCAGTAGCGATGCTGAACAATTATCGGCTTGTTTGGTATGTAAAATTCGATAACTAGTTCAATTTATGGTATCCTTATCTCAAAAAAATAATCAATTCAAGGGACTTTCAAAAAAAGTCGATATAATAAATGAACATTATGATAATTATATAGAATATGGAATGTAAAACCAACAGCTATAATTCTATAATATACATTTTTTCAATTCAATTAACTACAAAAATTAATTTTGATTTTATATGAAATCAGCTGTTTCTTGTAAATAAGCAGTTATGTGCCCAGCCTTGATATCGCAAAAATATCGAAGAAGGACAGCAACAAAATCTATCTAATTTTATAATTATTGATAAATTAAGTTGTAAAAGGTAAATTAGGGTGGCTTAATTAATTGTTATAGAAATTAATAGAAGAAATATGCGGATTTCCTTATTTTTTAGGAATACCCATATTGATAAATTACTAAGAGCAAATAATAATCGATAACTTCGCATCGATATTGCGTCGAACCACATCTTTAACAAGTAGCATCGCATTTTCAGTCTGTCGTTGTTGAGAAAACTCCGTTCTGTCGAAGAAAATTTATAAAATGTCTAGTTTCTCGCCGAACCAATTGCGCCAATGCGCACGGTTCACGGGAGCAGCATGTACCCCGGAAAAGGAGCAAAAGCTACGCGAGCAAATCCACAGCGAACTGGCGAAATTAAAGTACTGCAGCAATCCCACATACGAATGTAGCCTGATGCGTTTGGATGGCTACGAATATTGCATTCGTCACATTCTGCGTGATCCGCGCGCCAATTATCGCCAGTGCACGCATGTCTTCCCCAATGGGAGGAAGTGCACCAATGCAGTGCCAAAGCTGGATACCAAAAAAGAGCAAATTCAAACGACTCTCTGCTTCGAGCACAATCGTCAGACACAACTCCAGAAGACGCATCTCTCAGTGGGTCGCCTGCGTAGTCGCGTCGAGACCAATGAGACCTTGTTAAACAGTCTATCGCACCATGTTAATGTGGAGGATATTAAGCAGGAGGTTCCACGGCCCGAACCAGATGATGATGAAATTGATGTTGTATCTCCACATGTAACTCCGTTTGGTAAGAGACAATACGTTGATCTAACACGTTGTATGGATAATAATAGACAATTTTACCAATAGTTAATCAGGATCATACAAATACCATTGGCCAAGTTGTTGCAAGTGTGCGCAAGCGTCGCCGCATTCTGGATTATGCCTCAGATAGCTCCAGCAATGACGAGGATCCACCCTGTCTGCGCAATACTGCACGTGATCTTGAGTTCTTTGAGTCCGACTATGAGAGCGTCGACTCCGAGGAAGATGATCCATTGAAGTGAGTTACAAATGCTTAAAAGAGTTTCTCCTATACATATATTTACTTAAATCCCTTCCAGGCACGCAGGCGTTTACACACGCGCTGAGGCAGTGCGTCTGTCTGAAATGAAACTGATCAAGTTGCAGGGCCTGTACCGGGAACAGATTACACATTTGCAGCACGTGCTGAAACAGCGTCGTCGCAGCTACTTACACGACATTCGTCGTGAGCGTGAAACATACTGTAATTAATTCTTGATAAACAACTCAAAATGTCTGGGAATGATAACATTTAATCCAATTGCAGGCAGCATTCATGATCAACTAAAGGAGACACCGCATGAGCGTAAACTTTATGAGCAACTAAAGGCGCTGAACGGCTACCATCGTCGGCAGGGCATGGAGGCGGTACTCTATAAGAAAATGAAAGAGAAGCGGGCACGTGACACAATATTGTCGACCAAATCTTCCAGTCAACCGAAGTGCATCTTTACCGAGGGCGGCGTCAAGTGCGGGGAACGTACTTTGCCCTGTTGCAAGCATTGCCGCAAACATATACTCGAGGATAAACGTCAGGTGCTCTATCGTGCCTGTGGCGTTGAACGCAGCGGAGTTGTGTGCCAAGAGCCAGTGGCCTGTATACTTGAGGACTCCTCCACATGTGTCCTCCATTTGAATGCGGCTGTGGCCAAGCGACAGTACATACAAAAGGTGCGTTAAAAAGAGGCTGAGCCTTTATACTCCTAAACACAAATACCACTACCACTATCGATATCAATATAGCACCTGTTAATTAAGCTTGCCTGTTACATATTGTACAAAACACACACACCTTGGTCACCTACACATAATCATATAAAACACTAAACGGACTTATAACAACATATATATACAATACAACATAGCTTAGTATAGCGTAATATACTATATACAATATAAACATAGTCATAGCTAGAGGTACACGCATACGCATAAGTAATTCGTATTTCGTAGCGTTAACTGAACAAGCTTGTGATCAATTTGAAATAAAAGACCGACCTCTCATCCATCCCCCACCTCCTCCTACTCCTCCTGATAGTTGTATGGCGTGCCAAGCACACCGAAGACTGAAAGTATATTTGCAACAGGCCGAAGTGCAGATAATTTTATCGGGAACGATTCAAATGACTCTGAGAATCTATTGGAATTGTCGAATGGTATATTAAATTTCGAGAATGATGCAACCGAAGACCTGGCCAATTCGATTGATCAGAACTATGCCATGTTGCTTGATATTGACTATAGTGAACTTGGGCTGGGTCTGGATGATCCCTATTGGGCCGATAATGGTGTTAGTTTTGAAAATCAAGATGAAATACCATCGCCATGTCCAAATGATCTGCAAAGTGAATCAAATTTCGAATTCAATCAAGTCGAGGCCGAAATAATGAATATTCTTGAAGACATTGAACAGATGCCCTGGTTCGATACATTACTGAATTAATCAATCAATCAATCTGCACTCTAATCCTGCATGTACTTATATATTTATCATATTTTGTGAATCATTTGTTGTTATGTTTTTAACGCTTGCAGAAATGTGAATCTGAGACCGAGGATGACGAACCGTCTTCCGCAGCCATTAAGGAGGAGATCAAGGAAGAGCAAGAGACAGAAGCAAATAGTTCACTCAACATAACAACGGCACATTCCGAGGATAAATAAATCAAGTACATATATTAATAAATATAAACCTAAGAGAACCCTTGTAAAATGTCTAGAATAATGCATAGTTTGTAGTTGAACTCGGACACTTATTTGATTTAATGTTTTATGGAATATATATGTAGGTTTGTTCGTACGTGCTTGTCAAAAGAACAAGAGCTTTTTTTTGTTATAATTACATATTTTTAATTTATTATTGAATATAACTTGCGACCGCCAATTCAATGTAACACGTAGTTATCGATATCCTGGCCATCTCTAACCGATAAATAACATGAAGAGTAAAAATAATTAAAAGCGCCCACTGACCAAATGCAATTTTGTTTATATTTGACTTGTTGAATAAAAGACCTTTGAAAAATAGTAGCTTTTATTTAATTTGGACTAGAAATAAAAATGAGGCGCCATGTGAAGTTAAACATCAAACAGGTAAGGCAAATACACAGATTAAAGATGTTGTTCTGAAAACCTAAATATTTTAGTTAACTGCCGGTTACATCAATGGCCAATTGTCACCGGTGTCGGTGACGGAGCAAGCACTAGAGGATGCCACCAATCTTAAGACTTTAAATGCCTTTGTGCGGCTTACACCTGAACAGGCTCGGCAACAGGCCAGCGAAGCGAGCAAACGTTATGCAGAGAAACGGCCCATTGGTCCCCTAGATGGGGTGACGATTGCAATTAAGGACAACTTTTGCACCAGCAATGTGCCAACTACCTGCGCCTCTCGGTACTTAAATAATGTTAGAGATTATGTAGATTTGGTTTACTGATAAAATGATGTTGTATTCAGCATGCTGAGGGATTTCGTGCCACCCTACGATGCCACAATGAGTGCTCGCCTGCGTCAAGCTGGTGCCACTTTATTGGGCAAGACGAACATGGACCAATTTGCCATGGGTGCTGGCACAGTGGACTCCATTTATGGGCCCACCAAGAACATTTGGAGCGAAGACTTAAGCAAAGATAATTGGAGAATAGCTGGCGGCAGTTCAGGAGGTTCAGCATCAGCTGTTGCCGCTGGTCTATGTTATGCGTAAGTAGAAATTCCACGATTGTTTACATTTTTCACATTCAATCTAACCTCAAAACGACACCGAACCAAATATCAAATCACAATAACTTTTGTTTATTTTGCGTAAAGAGCTTCAAAGGCATTTCGCCACATAACATGTCGAAATGTTTAATTTTATTTACCAGCAGTAAAGGCGACTCTATCGATGTGGTCGTCAGCTTTTTCCATTACATAACATTCGCTTACAAAACATACTAAGGGATAGTTGCACTAATTGTGTTGTTGTTGTTTAAATGATAATATCCGTCGTGCCAAGATCCTCGTCCGATGGCAGCGGTATGTTAGCTGGCTCCACATAATTCGGGCTGATTAAATCAAGACCAGCCTCTTCGCGGCGACGCAGCTCGAGGAAACCTTCGCGCTGTGCCCAATTGCGTAGCTGCGTGTCGGGCAAATATGACCAGTAGAATGTGCCCCACACCAGGCAGAGAGTGACGGCAACGAAGAATGTGGACTTTGTTGCTTTGCGATCCTCAGATTCGGTCTTGTAGTCAAAACCGTAGCTCATCCAGTTTTTGGGGCTGGGATTGGCAAAGTCTTCGGTTGTGACGCTCGTGGGTGCAGTAACTGTTTCATCCTTCTTGGTCGACGTTTTAATGCCACGACAAACACTCAGTGTGGACACTTGTTTGAGTGCCGCAGAACGTTGAAGCGCCAGAGCGCTGCTAGTTAGGCGAAAGAGCGCAGACATCGCTTCAGAACGCTAAAATATTCGCAATTTTTCGTAAATGTTTTAGTTGTTCGTTCACTAACGTAGTGTGACCGTTCTGCTCACTGCCATCAGCTGTTCGATTTCAGAAACTTGCAAATCGATACTATCACACACGCGTAACACAAAATACCGATATAACGATACACATACTAAGTTCGATATAAATTTAAATTACTTCAGCACTCAAAATGTATTAATAGTTTTTTGTTTATTGTTTAAGTGCAATTGGCTCCGATACTGGTGGATCTACACGTAACCCCGCATCATATTGTGGTGTGGTCGGTCTAAAACCCACATATGGTCTTTGCTCTCGACATGGCTTGATTCCTCTAGTCAACTCAATGGATGTTCCCGGTATTTTAGCGCGTTCAGTAAGCGACTGCGTTGATGTTTTGAATGCCGTAGCTGGACCGGATTCTCTTGATTCCACAATCATAAGAGAACCGTTTAAAACACTACATCTACCAGAACTCGATCAAATCGACTTGCGATCTGTACGCATCGGAATACCAAAGGAATATCACTGCGACGGCCTCTCTGCCGAGGTTCTAGAGACATGGACAAAAGTTGCCGATCTTCTTGAGTGTGCGGGTGCTCGTGTGCAGCAAGTCTCATTACCGAATACAGCAGCAAGCATTTTCGTCTATTCGATATTGAATCAGTGCGAGGTCGCGAGTAATATGGCACGTTACGATGGCATTGAGTATGGACACCGTGCAGCGGACGAGCGCAGCACAGAGCAGCTTTATGCTCAGTCCAGAGCCGAAGGTTTCAATCATGTTGTCAAAACGCGCATATTGACTGGGAACTTTTTTCTTCTACGCAAAAACTACGACCATTATTTCGAGAATGCATTGCGAGTTCGTCACCTAATTGCTGAAGACTTCACCAGGGTATTTAATGGACAATCTACTGATGAAAAAGTTGACGTTCTGTTAACACCTACGACGCTGAGTGATGCCCCACTTTATAAGGACTTTGTGACACAGAGTAATCGCGATCAATGTGCTGTCCAGGACTTTTGTACTCAGCCCGCCAATATGGCGGGTATTCCAGCCGTTTCAATTCCCATTCGATTGTCCAAGGCAGGGTTGCCACTTAGTTTACAACTCATGAGCAACAGCCTGAATGAGCAATTGTTGCTAACAGTTGCTCGGTGGATTGAAGCACAGGTTGAATTCGATCCGTTGGAGAGCTTGCAGAGACGTGAGAGTTTGTAATATGTTTGTTGAAATCTTTTGCTTCATGTTTTAAATTATATGCAAAAATAACAACTAAACAATAAAACTAAGTTTTTTATTCAAAATTTTGGCAAATATAATCCAATTGGCAGTTGATATAAATAATGTATCTTTACACCCACAAACGGCAAAAAAAGAACAACATTTAAATACCAGTAAAAATACCAAACTATTAATAACATAGCAGCACACAGACTGTTATCTAGCCTGTAAACAAAGCAAACTGTTACATTTTGTATTGTTTACATGTTGGAGAGCAGTGGCGAATGCGGCTAAAATGCCTTTGGAATCAAAACAAATCCAACGTCCGAGCACATTACGTGGCATCAGGAAATGTACAAGCTGTGGAGCCATCAATGGCAGTCGTGCCCTGTTGTGTCGCAACTCAGCGTGTCCCCAAAACAAGAACAAACTCGATGGAGTGCAGCTGGTGACTCGTCGAGCCGGCTGTGCGGTTTATTCAGTGCAAACAAAGGAACGCGACCAAGATGCCCAGCCACGTAACTTTGTGTGCATTGAGGATGTCACGCTGTCGCTGCAACCAAATGCGGCAGTTGTGTCCAGTAAGGCAATTTGCTATGTGGACACCTGCAAGAGCGATAACAACTGCAGGCACATCAAGGCGTGCCGGGAATGCAGTGAGCAAATGCCCAAAGCACAAGTGTACACGATATCACGAGAAGTTCTCTGGAATTTGAACATAAGTATAGAGCAAAAACAACAGCTGTGGCAGCAGTACAAATTGGCCGAGGATAAAGATCAGTTGCCGGCGGTGCAGCGCTTAAATGCCACCACATTTGTTGTTAAATGTGAACGTTCCAATTCCTTTCCCGCTGAGCATTTGCATGTTACGGCCGTGGCCAATGGATTGTCCAACAAAAAGGGCATGTATGCGTGCGCATGTCGCAAATTGAAGATCATTGTGGAACCAGACAATTCGCTGGTCATGCAAGATGAAATCTGTGATCATTTGCTGCTTGTTCTTGCCGGGATTCTCAGTTCACCGCAGGGTAAAACAGTCTATGGGAACTTTATGAAGAGTCTGCAATCGTTTTGGATGCCAGCCCAGCTGGAGACGCCACTCGGTGAGGTGCAGCACGATGATTTGCGCCTTGGTCTAAGCATCAACATTGGTGGCGGTGGCGATGTAGATACACACGAGGACATCTATATCTTTGACGATGAATGCTGCGAGGCGGTCACAGATGTAATTTGAATATACTTTTGTATTTCGTATATCTAGTGACATTTTCATTTTTTATCCGTAGCTCTTGCCCCTGCCCGAGGAGATATCCGATGTTATATACAATGTGCAACCCACGCCTGCTGAGACTAGCAACAGCAGCAGCGCCTTAGTGGGATATACCAACGATGCACAGCTCTTATCCGATTATGTGGAGCAACAGAGTCAGCATCTGGAGCTGACTGACTGCAATATAGAGCTAATGGATCAGTATCAACTGACAGATCAGATAGATTTGTGCAGCGACGACATTGAGCTGCCACTGGTCAGTGAACCCTTCAATATACTGGCACCACCACCCATCTTCACCAAGGCAACGCCACCGGCAAGCAATCAGCTGCTGCCCCCCATTGAGCTGCCCACCATTGCTGTGGTAAAGAAGGCGCCAATTAAGGCATCCGAAATAGTGGCCGAAGTTAAGACACGAAAGCAGTTACCATTGCCAGCGAAGCGAACGCTCATTGTCAACGATTCCACGTTGGCTTGCGAAGCTGTTGTTGGCGAGAAAGTGGGCGTGACTGTGGCGCCAGCCTTGTCCTATGAGGCCTGGCTGGATTATGTGATAGAACTGATAAACGATTCAATTGAACCCGATCCAGCAGCAGCTCCGGCAGCAGTAAGCAGTCGCTTGGTGCAGCACAGATTTCATGCGCACAAGGTGAGCTAGTGTATCATGTAATTCATCCTTCCCTGATTGCAACTTACTTTCAGGAGACGTTCGCACACTTTAGCAAGAGTTTCAGTGCTGGCATTAAGCGTCGCCCTCTTCACAAAGTCTCAGTGATCGAGGCGGGCAAGCACAAGGGACTTAGCAAGTATGTGTGGCACTTTGGCGCTTCGCACACAGTCAAACGCATCTTCACGACTCGTAATGTGTGTAGGCAACTTAGTAAAGAACTAAATAAGTTACTAATTAGCCTCTTTGTTTAGCTCTGCGTGCAATTGGAACGCTTCTTTGAACGTCAAACTGAAGGGGAATTCCAACCTTATGTGCCTCAGAGCCAAAGTGTTTCCCAGTCCAGGCAACGTGTAGTCTATACCAAACTGAAGCTCTACACGGTTAACATGCTCTTTGGCACTGAGCAGAAGGTATTAGTATTGGAATTAGCAATATATTTTATATTATTCTTATTACTCTTGCAGTCTAAGAGCGGCTTACTGCTCTCCTGGATTCCGGACGTGCTGGCACGCAGTCAATTTGGACTGATGCAAGTTGAATTCACGTTGCAAACCCGTGCTCCACCCTAAATGACAACTACATGCTACGGGTACAGCAATTAGATGTTCTTTATTTGTATTTTTGCATTCACTTTAGTTAAATAAGTTGTGTGTTTCTTCTTTTTTGTTTTGCATCCATGTCAACTTTCCATTGGCTTATCGGTAACTTAGATATAGATACATAGATTTATTTCCGTTTTTGTATATCAAGATACTACTACATCGGCATATGCTCCTTCTCCTCCTTCCACTCTTCTTCTTCGTGCACACTACTTGAAGCATTCAACTTGGGTTTTTGTTATTTTCATTTTCTGTTATCTATTCTCATAATTTTTCACTTTACTTCGGTTCTTCTTGCCACTGTATTTTACTGCTGTTTTTGCTGCTACTCTGTAATTCCCTTTAAAAACTATGGGCTGCCCTTTGTTTTATGTTTTCTTTTTGTATCCTTTTCGCTGTTTGCTTAGCTCTCTAAAATCGTCTCGGTTATGCTTACTTAACTTTTCGCTACATTCAGCTTTCTTCTTACTAAACTTGTTTTCTTTTTTATTTATCTTTCTTTCTTTCATTTTTTTTTTGAGTTTTAAGTTTTTGTGTAGTTTTATACGCTTAAGTTTGACATTCATCACATTTATAAATTGCATAACACCGTCAATTAGATAATATTTATATATTAATTATGTATATATGATTTGTGAAGGTAGTTAGTCTTGGAAAGGTTTCCTTGCTCGAGAAGTGTGTGCAGTATTTTCTTGGGGGTCTTGTGTGTTCTTCACGGTTTTGCTAAGTTTGTCGTTTGTTTTTCTTTTTATTTTTGGCTGTCATTTACAATAATTTCCATATTCATATTCCATATTCCATATTCATTCCCATTCATTCAATTCGATTTAAGTTAGAGTAATACATATCGTATGTATAACTAGTTGCTACATCGTATTTAATAGTTAAAATGCTTTAGTTATCGTTTAGTTTTGAAATCATATGGTCTATATATTACAGATGAAGCAGCCTAGTTGCCTTTCAGTATGAGAATTTACAAGCCTTCTACAGATATACCATATAAGTACATACACATAATTCACTTAAAGCTAAAAGTGCCTAGAGTTCGTTTTCTTCATAACAAACAAATTGTAAAATTGGTCGTTAGGTTCAAATTGTGGCGTTAGTTTATAATTTAAAGAAAATAAAACATTAAAACAAAAGTATTTCATTCTAAAATGGAAAACAACAAATTAGTTGTAGTAGAACTGACCCCAGAACAAGTCAATATATAACTTTATAGATATATATTTTATTTATTTTCAGATCAACTTCGACACAAAACTCAATCTAGTCTTCAATTGGAAAAATAGAAAAGCTTTAGGGGTTAGAAGATAAAGAGTAATAATATATAAATGTATTCATAATCATAATCAGTATACCTGCTTAAGATAAAGTGTACAAAAAACCAGTCTTTAAAACATTTTGTTTATCCAATAAATACATATTTACTTACAAGTGTATAGATCGATTACTTTTCTAGTTACTTAACTGTTGAGCCCAGTTGCGGGGAAGAGGGTGCGGATACGATGCCTGCGATTGACTCAGACAAAGGTGTGGCATATTTATAGCACCCTATTCGTATGCATTTAACACTTCATATATATATATAGATACAACTGCTTATGGGGAAACTGACGCCTGCACTGATCTTCGTTTATGGTTTCGAATTGAATTCATTTCAATCCGTGGATACTCTGTAATAGATTGAAGTGCTTCTTCATTGTCACACCTATTATCAAAAGAGATCTATAAGTGGATTTTTATAGTTTTATTTCATTTATATTATTTCCATATGCCACAGAGAAAAAAAATGAATTTTATCAATATTTTCCACCTCATTGTGTGATTTGTTTTTTGTTTTTTTGTTTAGTTTTTCACATGAATTTATATTTTAATAATACTTTGCTTGCAATTCGCTTTACAATTAATTAGTCCTTATATGCTAGACGCTAAGCAGTTTTATCTCTTTATGGTAGTTTACAATATTTATAGCATTTTGAGAGCCACGTCCAGACCGACTAGGCTCGCCTTAAGATTATTTATTTTTCTTATTCTTTCATGCAAACTAGTATTTATTATATATACTATATATTTACAGTTGTGATGTGCCCGAATATATATTCAATTAATATTGTTATTTATTTCTTGGATTTACAGTGATGTGCTACCTGGTGCGATTATGGAAAAATATTTCGTATATGTGCCAGGGGGAAAATACCTAATATCTGACAATTATGTATTTTGTAAATTCTTGAATATGTTCATATCGTGTTTCATCTATAAATTCGCATAATTTTCGCTAAGATTTTTGCAGTATTTCATAAGGATCCAAAGAGGTGAACAGGAAACATTGCATTGCACATTATTGATAACAGATCTTAGGACGGACATTGAATCAATTTCGCAATGAAAAACAGACACAGAATATACAAATGATATTTAAAAATTGTAACTGGCATTTTAAAACCTGATTTGAACTAAGAACTAAGTTATATTTATATTATAGAGCATGGCACAAAACTACAACAAAGGAAGGAAGAAATGGAAAGAAGGTGTGGGATAATTATCAGTTATACAGTTACTGGAACATGGATGTTCCTTTGTGCGTTAATCTACAATTGTTATCAATATATTTTGTGTATTTGTGTGTGTGCCTTTTATATCGTTTTCTATTTGCTGACTATTTGTTGTTTCTTATCCACTTGTGACTATATACTTTCTCAATCGTAAACTTAATATTATTATGCATAAAGTTTATTTACGTCGAAAATCAAATTGAATGATCAAAATATTTGTCAATAAATAAATCATAAATAATATTAATAATCATATAATAATAATAATAATAATAGTGTAGGGAGATGGCGCTAAACGCTCGTTCACTCGCTCAATTACATCGAAATGTATATGTAAGTTAATCTAATTTATATTTATATTGTATAGGTAGATTACCATTAGAATTATATTTATATTTAGATCGTATCGTAGCTTAGCATACATACATATACATTATAAAATAATCATATCAATTATGCTTTTGTTTATCATTTCTTCTGCCAATTTTTAACCTACAATATCTAGATTTTGAGCATCTGTGACTGTTGCGTTCAGTTGTTGTTGTTGTTGTTGCAGATGGTTGTTGTTGTTGTTATTATTGATGTTGTTGTTCGGATTGGGCAGCAAGCAGTTGACATTATCCGATAGTTGTTGTTGTTGTGCATGATGAGTATTATATTGTTGTTGCAGTTGTGTTTGTTGTTGCATCAGCGCCAGCATTTGTTGTTGTTGATGTTGTTGTTGCGCCATCGCATCGTTGTTGACCAGATTATTGGCAGCATTGTTAGTAACAGTGGTAAGATTGGCATTAGTATGGGTTAGATCAGTTGTTGCAGTTGTTGTTGTTGTGGGTGGTGGTGGTGGTTCTGGTTGTGTTGCTGCTGCAATTGTTGTTGCTGTGGCTGTTGTTAGATCAATTGGTGTAGTGATTGTTGTTGGTGTTGCTAGTGGTAATGTTGGTGATGTTGGTGTTGTTGGGATTGTTGTTGTATGATTGTTGGGCATGTCGGAGCTGTTCGACGTTGATGGTGTGGGTGTGATGGATAATGGAGCAACTGTGGGTGGTAACATGGATGAGATGGGTAAGAAGGAAGAATTAGTATTGCTTGCAGTTGCTGTTGGGCTAGGGGTTGTTGCTGTTGTTGTTGCTGCTTTTGTTGGGGGGCTGTTTGTGACTGTTTCTGTATCGTTATGACTAATGAGATTTTGCTGTTGTGATTGTGATTGTGATTGCTGTTGCTGCTGTTTCTCTTGTAGCTGTTGCTGTTGTAGCTGTTGCTGTTGCTGTTGTTGTTTCTGTTGTGTTTCGTGTTGCATTTGCAGCTGCAGCAGATGTTGCTGTTGCTGTGCTAGCAGCAGCTGTTGCTGTTGTAGAATTTGCTGTTGTTGTTGGTGTGGAACATTACCATTGCTGCATATCTTGCTATAGAGATCCGGCGTGGCCGTTGTCACATCCTCGAATTCGGTGCGAAGCGCAGTGCGCTTCAGTAAATTCAGATTGCCAGGCAAATAGGACAGAATGTTATAGATGAGACGTATATCCTCGCTGGAGGTCCAGACACCGGGACGCTTGTTGTGATACAGCTTGGCATATTGATACACATTCGCCGTGTTGCAGTACTCCATCTCGATGGCCAGCGATGAGATGGCACAGAACGTGCACGCCTGGGCGCCGCCATATCTAGAGGGGATTACAGAGAGACAGACGGATGGATCAGTTGACTGTGCCAGTAAGGGATTCACCTACTGCTCGACTCACCTGTCCACAATCACAATGGGTCCATTGCGATAGTCATTGCAGCGTTCGTGCACATCGACAATGAAGTCATAGATGCTATTCGGATTGGACATCTCTGGCCAGCTGGGGCAGTGCAGCATCTTAACGCTCAGCTCGTAATCATCCTGTATGGACTGTATGACAAAATCGCGACTCACATAGTCGCTCTTGTTGGTCTTGTTGAGGAATTTGACGCGATAATAATCGCTTTCGATGGGCGTGGCCTCGCCCGGCCAGAACTGGGCAAAGTTCTGCAAAACAAAAGAAGAAGAAGTTGAGTAAGTTGACCCTTCCATGGAGTCCTGGCTGCTCACAATGTCGTCCAGCGAGGAGAGCAACACAATGGTCTGTGCATTGTGATCCCAGACCATTTGCCAGAAATCCTTTATCGTGTGCGTCATGGGATGTTGGGTGACAATGAAGTCGCGCAGTCGACGGAAACCGTGTAGCCACGAGGCATTGATATAATCACTGCCATCCTCCCCAGGCTTGGGGGTTAAATGGACGCGACTGCCCTCGATGGGAAAGATGGCGCCACGATTCTTGATCGAGTTGACCTGCTTCATGGCCGAGGCAATGTGTATGTCTTTTGTCTGGAATTGAATGATATTCTTGTACTGCTGCTCCAGGTAGGGTGTGCAGTTCTTGAGCTCCTCGACCTGTTCGGTCGTCAAATTAGTCTCGCCCGAGGCAATGGCTTCGACGAGGGCGTCATGCAGGAAAATATATTGTTCCTCCGTTTGCACAAGGAAGTTTCGTTGTGCCCGGATGTGACGCAAGAAGCCAAAGACATTGACAATCGATTTCTGTTGAATCTGCTTGAGCATGGCGTCTAGCACAATGTAGGTGCCAGTGCGACCAACACCAGCGCTGCAAAGGATGAGCAATGGATAAGGATTAGCCTGCCATATATGATACATGCTGTCTGCAACTCACCTGCAGTGGACGACAATGGGACCTGCCTCGGCGGGATTGGCGGCTGAGGACTTCTTGATGAAATTCAATACGGGCAACGGATGATCCGGTGTACCATGATCGGGCCAGTTGGTGTAGTGATACTGATAGACGATCTTCTCCATATTGCATTGCTTCTTCTTCTTCAACTGAGTAGAGAAGATTGTTAATGAATTGAGATTAGATATTCATATTCCTATTTGAGTACACTCACCTTGAGATGCTTGATCTGCAGCGTGCGCACCGTGTAGGTGGACATGACCTCCTCCTCGACCAGCTTGACCTGTATAACGCCATAGGTCTCGACACCATCCTTGGGCCAATACATGTCGCACTTGCGCCTGCCACGCTCCACCAAATTGGTAATCATCACAATGATCGCCACACGCTGTTCCCAGATCATGCGCCAGAAGCAATCGAAGGTATCGGGCAACGGTCCCTGGGTGCCAATGAACGCATGCGACTTCTGATAGCCATCGATAAAGTTGGCATTGATGTAGTCCAGATTCTTCTTCTGTCCTGGCGTCGGATGCAAGTGTACGCGGCTGTGATCGTCTACAGGAGTAAAGGATTTATAATTAGTCTGTGCTATAGTTGATCTTCTTCTTCCCTCCCCTCCCCACTTACAGGCTGTAATGTTGAGATAGCGATTCTTGCGTTTATTCTCCGGATGCTGCGAGTGTTCGCAGGCCAAATCGTCACTGATGCACTCGTTCTGTATGGCCTCGTATTCCCGACTGAATCCAATATCACCGTCGGCATGCAGCGATGCCACATGCTTGGCAAACTCATTGACTGGCACTGCTGCGCGTATCTCATCGCCAATCTTAACGGGAACCTCCCAATCAACTTGGGGTGCATTGGGATGATGTGGTGGATCGTCCAGGTAGTAATAGGCGGCATGGAAGCACTTTCTGCTGGAAGTAGAGAAGCGATAAGGTTCTTGTGTTAATCAAGGTGTAGCTTGAAAAAGTTCTATATGAATTAGAGGTTGTAAGTTAGACAAAGACAAATCCCTGATATCCTTTTTTTAAGCAAAGGCAGCAGGTACTTGTCGTAATTAAGTATTAGGTTTAAATAGGTCGTAGAAAAGGGAATATATAGTATTATTATATAGTATCACATATTATATTATTATAGTGTTACATATGATAGCAAAAATTGAGAATTAGAAAAACGAAATAGAAAGCTGTTGGTCTTATTAAAACCCGCGAAGTAGCGATGGGAATAGGTTCTTTCTTTAATCAAGGTATAGCTTGGTATAGGTCTACATGGTATAGGTCAAAGTTAGACATATCGAGAGGAACCTAAGTCTCTATCCCAATTAAGCTTGAAGTAGGGAAGAGGCTCTTGTCGTAGGCTTGAAAAGATTGTTGAAATAAGTCGTTCAATAAAGAATTACAGATTCTTGCGTGCATTGAGTATTAAGAGAAATAGAGAAAAGGGATTTGAGTAATGGTTATCAATGAATTAGAAAGAACCAGAAGGTGCTTTTGCCTATACCATTATCAGCATATTTAGAGACGGACAAAGAAAGGAAACCAATTCTCTAATTTCAATTTCTAGTATATTTCTATGGCAGTTTCCCATTAAAGACCTATTCAAACATGCAAACTTCGTTTGTATATTTCTTAAGTTCATTTATAATAAGCTTCTCTCTTGTCCACTTTCATTGAAAACTGAAATGCTGCTGTAGGTGGCGCGGCAGCCCCCACTCTAAGCGAACAAAGGACTCGAGTATCAGTTGCTGCCACAAACAGAGGCAGCAATACACAAAAACATACTTATATTTATTTAGAATAAGTAGAAAATGTCGGAAATAACAGAAATTATGAAACAGCAGGTGTCAGGTAAGCTTAAATGGGACACCACAAGAAGAGAGAGGGAAAAAGAAAGAGAGGGAGAAGGACTATAATTCAACGTGCAACGGGCTTTTAACAAATTCAAAATGCATAAATAATAAGCTGCTGTCAGGGCGAATAGAGTGGGGTAGTTCAGGGAAGTAGAAGCTTCTCCTGCTTGACCATTGAAGTACGCCTGCCTGGTCAACATTAACGGTATTTAGCAGCATCGAGGCATAAATAAGAAATTTCTTCATAGCAAATATTTTTGCATACTGCAACAAATGAGTGACAGCGACACGACTCGATTCGAGCAGCAGAGAGCAGCCTTGCCACCTGGCGAAGAGGAGAAGGTGCCACCCCCAATTTGAATGGGTGCAGCTGCTGCTGCAGCCCGTGGCAGATGCTTACAAATTGAGGTTAAGTTCTGTAATTGGCTTAAGCGATTACAAGGAGCACAAACTTTTGCGCCAAGTTTCATTTCGAAGACAGAGAGTGAGAGAGAGAGAGGAAGTAAGTGCGAGAGTGAAGAGCTTTGCCTACGCAAGTCTTGCGAAAGTTTTGCGAACTTGTTGCCGAAGCTCGCGGCTTGAGTGAGCTGCCTTGCCTTGCCTTGCTGCCTCTTGCAACACTTGCTGCGCTACTTTTGCAGTTAGTTGCGGATTTCATTTCGAAAAGATTCCTTTTGTTTCAATTGCACTACTCGAGAGAACAGTGTGGAATGTCTTGATTGGACTCTTATCAGGGTGATAACAATGCACGCATATCTTGGCATATCATTTGCCCATAGGGACACCGCAATTTGAATAGGTGCTTAGGGGAAAAACCTATTTAATATATAATGTGCACATACATGCATAATTCTAATATTAACTAACTATAATTATTCTTAGTAACATTGATATTTGTGAATTGAATCAAGTATGATCGTATAAAGCTATATAAAGTCCATTTGAGGTGAGGTTAGGTCTATAAATCCTCGACCTATCCGCATCATAAGGTTATTTCTTAACTTGTAAACTGGTCACATATTTTGATTTGATCATTATATTAGGTATTGTTTCCATAACTCTTAAATTCTTCTTTTTTGTCACTAATAATAAAATATACATACATAGTTTTGGTCATAACAAACTTTAATTATTCATATTTTATATATTAATCAGTCTAACATTGTGTTTCAACTGCGAATTGGTCTATTTGAACTTTATCCAATAAAATAATCAAGCGTATTTTAGAGAAGGAATATGTTTTAAGAATATAACATATGTACAAGTAAAGCTAAAGTTTAAGTTGCATATAGTGAATAAAACAAGTTCTAGTTTCTTGAACATTAATGAAGACGTGAGTATCTAATATACTCGTAATCATGTCTGTATGTAATAGAATATATGTATGTATGTGCATACATCTATTTGTAATTTATTGGAAATATGCGTGCAATATTTGCTCTAAAAACAAATCCAAAGTATCTGTAATTGGAGTTTTTTTAAAAATAACAACATATTTCGCTTCTATGACACATACGCATGCACATGTATAAATACATATTTATAGTATTTACGCATGTAGGCATGTAAACAAGTCGCTTTGGCATGTGTGTCTTAATGTTGTTATTCAATTCCTTAGTCTCTTATTGTTTATGGGCCGCTATTACGCACCAAATATTTATTATAACAAAATACATTTATTATAAACTTGGTCACGATGTTTCTTAATCATAGAGACAGGCATTTTACAAGCACTTGGGGCTTGTGCACTCGCACTTAACATATAGTATATGTTTTTTATGTAGTAAATAACTCGTTCGTTTTTATAATGAGTTGTTTACTTTTTTTTAAGTCGTCCCGTGATTGCTTTTTTCCTGGTAAATAATTATTTTCTAGTATTTTCTGGTATTTCCACATGGAAGAATCTCTGTAAACTGGAATATTGATGAATAGGCAATAAGTGTAGGGTATACATCATTTGCGCTGTCATGTAAGCTAGACAAGGGGTATCTATACGTCGACTAATGTCAGCGTTGCGTTGCTCTTTCGATTGTTTTCTTTGTCAACTTCCGTTTTGTTTATTTATTTCTTTTTTGCATTTGGCAGCGGTTGAAATTCTCTTTCTCGTCTTCTTCTTCTTCTTCAAGTTGTTCTGTTGTTGTTTTGTGCTCATTTGCTATGCATTTTGTTGACGATTGTTTTTGTCATAAAGTTTGATCGGAAGATTCTGTTTACGTTGAGTGGGAGGCGTGATGGGAAAGGGGGAGGAGTCGGGGTCGTGTACAAGGGAGGAGGGAGGGGGTAGACCTTTATGACCCACTTTGCTGGTGGTGGTGGCCCACTTGGCGGCGGCGAAACTTACGTAAACCAATTTCCACGTTGCGATTTGCGGCGTACGAGCGGCGTCGATGCCGACGTCGCGCTGTTGCGCCGCTTCTCCCCCTCGGCTGACATGTGCGCGCTTTCCTTCTCTCTCTCTCTCTCTGCCTCTCCTTCTCTCTGATGATCTCTATGTGATGATTGTGTGGGAGTGCCAGGAGGGGGTTGGAGGAAGGTACAGTGCGGGGCAAAGCTCGTCTACAAGTCAAATTGCATTGTACTTGTTGCTGTAGCTGTCGTTGTTGTTGTTGCTTGTACACTTTTATTTACGCAAATTACGTCATGTTGCCAATTGCAGCAGCAGCAGGGGCAGCCGCTCTGTCGCCAGGCACTTGCTAAATTCTGTTGTACGCAATTGACACACACACAAACACACACACAAGACTAACACTTGCACTGACACACACACGCGCGATATGCGAGCGATATAAAACGCAGACAATAACAATAACAATTCACGGGCTTATCGTGCCTCGTTATTTCTCCGATTTGATAAGCAATATGTGCGTACTATTCCCTTTTGCGCGTTTCGACGTTTTACTCTCTCTCTCACTAACGCAGACTTCGCTTATTTGTTGATCACGATTCGATAATCAAAACGAAACTGAAATTCGAATCAGAATAAAAAGCTGTAGACACCTTAACAGCTGCACAATGTTATTCGCAGTGCTGTTAATGTTAAAGTTAGCATGCGCGTTCTCTCACTCTTGCTGTGTCGATCAGAGAAGAGCGAGCAAGCTTTACATGCATGTATGGAAGCTGTTAAAACAGCTGAGTGATAACACACGCTTGGGTTCGTCTCTCTCTTTCTCTGTGACATACTCTCTTGTTCGATAGTATTTTTAGTATTTTGGGCAAAAATAGTTATTTTTAAAGTGCATTTATTATTAGTCAAACAAAGGACTACAAATATATGTATCTACCAAATATTTGCTGCGCATTTGCAGACACCATATGTGTGAATATACCGATAATAACTGAATTAGTAATCATGAATCGAACAACTTTCAACAGTTAGTTACAAAGAACAGACGGCTAAATCGGCTAATTGGCTCTAGGCAAAGAATAACAATAATCGTGCAGACTGAGAAAAGTTTTCAACAACTGTGGATAATACGCATAGTGCCAGAAGAGTCTCGGCTCAGGGAGAGTGAGGGGAAAAGTGAGAGGCAAATCATGTCGGCTCATGTCGATGCTGCTGTTGATATTAAAGTTAAAGTTGGAAAAGTTTTATAGCTGCCAGCAAAAGGAATACGAGGAGAACAGCAACAACAAAAGAAACTGATGAAGTGAAATCTTACACAGACGCATACACACACCAGTGTATTCATATGTATGGCGTGCATGTTTTTTCAGGTTCACTTTACCGGCAACCTTCGAATTTTTCTCGCTCGATGCGTCCTGCCAAAGGCTTCGCACACACACACACAGGCACATACGCGCACTTTGACCCGTCACCCCTTATGGACCGTCGCACACACGTGCTTCTAATATTTCTGCCGATACCAGGGCAACAATGGCACGTTGGCAAAAGTTGCGCATACGAAGCCAAAACAATTTCTTGCCAATGTTGTTTTATTTTTGGGCAAAAGGCAAAAGTTGGCAGAGAATTTCTCTGACACGGGCCCCACACACACACTTGCACATATACAGGGGGATACTCAGGCACACACACATGGGACAAGGCAAACAAAGTCATCGCCACAAAACAATGTTGCCAAACTGCAGAAAATATGAAACTACCAGCACAACACAGACTCATAACAGTCGGGTGCGACAGAGATAGAAATATTATATTCGATATACTCGATATACACATGTATGCTTGTGCCTTGTGCGAAGTTTTTCCATTTTTGTTAGCGGCTTTTTTTACTTGGCGTCAAAATGTAAATAAAAATTGCCGTTATCGTTGACATATTTCGCAAGTATTGCACCCGACAAATTGTTCCAATATAAATTCCTTGAGTATTTTCTGTGACATCAGCTGAAAACTTTTGCCGGTGGCGATTCTTTTTGTAGATAGCACAAATTTAGTTTAATTTGCAAAATAAAGAGTGAATAAAGAGACTAGACAATTCTGTGAATCTACTTTATAGACTGCAATTATTATTTCATAGGGTTGTTCAATAGAAATTATGATACCACATGGGTTGTTCTATTATTAGTTTAACTATTGCAAAGAGATACCTAGTATATGTATATGATATAATAGGTGAAATATGTATGTACTCGTATGTACATTAAAACATTGTGTTGGTAGCCATAAAGACCCCGAGCTATATAAATGTTTAAATTCACTTTCTTTGCTAAATAAAATATAAATTTTTTTTGCTTGGCAACTGTGGCAACTTGAGAAATGGTTGGCTTTGGAAAAAAACATCCCCTACCACGCGCCCTATTTCAATTCCACATCTTTCTCTTCCTCCGTGGCGGGCCCTTAACTTCGCAGCATATTTGTAAAAAATAAATAAAATGGCATTAATTTGTTAGAAAACACGAGTTGGTAAACGGTCTGCGGGCTGAGAGAAGGGTAGTTAGCGCATTGCGAAGCTGTGTGGGATCTCTGGATTGTGTGGGAGTGGTAACTTTTATTTGACATATTCGCGGGAGCATGAAAAATGACATACAAAAAAAAAGAGAAATAAAAACAAGTAAAAATTTTTCATTGAAGTTAAAAATGTTTCGCATTTTCTTTATGTCGTGTCGAAGGAGCGAGAATATTTTAGCGGAGGTTGATGGGGGTTCTCGGGCCGGCATTCGGGTCCGTTTAAGGGTCTGCGTACGGGTCTGGGTAAGTTGAAGCCTGAGGGCTTTGTTTTCTTGACGAAGAGATTGGGGTAGAATGGGCAATGAGTGGGTTAACTCAACTCTAACACATAATAAAGACTTTAAGTAACTTAAAACTGTTTGCTTGTCTCTCGCTCTGGTCCGTTTCGTTTCGTTTCCGTTTATGATTTTGTGATTTGAATTTTAATTAACATTTCAAATGAATGTGCGGGCGGTCTTTGGGGCATTCATTCTAGAATCGGGTCCGGGTCTGGCTCCGGTTGCGGGTCCGCCTACCCTATTTACTAGCACTAGCTCAGTTCAGCATGGTTATTCTGCTCTGCTCTTTTGGGCTTTGTTCTATGGTGTTTGCTCTTTCGTTGCCGCGGGAACTTCTGTTTCAAAGGATCTGAGTTTTTTTCGTTATTACCAAATGGCCAACAAAGGCGCATTTTTTCTCTCTCTCTCTCTCTCTTCTTAATTCTCTGTCATAAAGTTCAATTGAATCCACTCGGAAATCAAATCAACTGATTGCATGCTGTGACATGCTTGCAAAATTGTTCATATGCTGACAATATAGTAATGTAGACATCGAAAAAATAAATCAAAAAGCAATAAACTAATTATGCATCTGGCCATGGAATGCATAATCGTGCGAGAACTGTTCTCAAAGCATGATTGCAATTCATATTTGCAATGTATTCAAAGTCTTTGACTTTTGTTTGATATGCCATGTAATTAAAACATGTATATGAATGCAGATATATTAAATTTACAGTAGTAATAACATTTTGATTGTTTTGTAACAAATTGAATAATCGTACATATTTAATTAAAGTAACTAAGTTATTTATCAATGTCATATTAGTTCAGAATTTAGCAGCTAGTGTGATTGCGCCTTAAATAAATGTTTAAGTCATCGATATTTGCGTATGTAGGAGTAAGAGGAGTAAGAGAAGTGGGTAAAACAAGAAAAAGTAATTATATTTTAAGAATTGTTCAAGAGCATCCCAACCCTGCATATTACGACATTGTGAGTCATTAATTAACTTTATATGTAAATGATTTAATTCCTTGATTATAATCGATTTTTGTAATAAATTTATTTATTGTCTCACTTTGTCATTACTCGATAGTTGTACCTCTCTCAACACTGGTTGTGAAACTTGATCAATGTTTTATGCAAAGTCGATAAATTTTAAGTTGACAATCGCACCTTGTTGTCAAGTCGTAAAATATTTACACAGAAAGAGTAAAGATTATGAACCTTATTTAAATCTGTTAAATTATAGAAAACAATTAACACATACACACTTTTTTTAATTTTCTCTTGAGTCAAATAGAACAGCAAAGACATTTATCTTATCTTTCAACGAACTGCGATAATCCGCAGCTTATTCCCACTTCAGAACTCTTTTTGGCACTTCGTTGTGCGTGTTGTGAAGCTATATATAGTATACAATATATATATAAAATACATATACACTTACACACATATGTATATATATATATATATATATGTTCTTGCTTCTGGGCAATAAAACACTAGGCAGCCTCTCGAAATAGAACTATGCAACACATTGCAATGCATTGGTTGGCTGGAGAGCCGTCGCAAGACCTTCGAGGCAGGCGAGAGGGGCGTATGCGCATTATTTATAGCACATGCAGCTGCACTTGTTCATGTACATACATAGGTATCTATATAGCATAGGTCGCCACTTACCTCCACAGGAAGAACGCCATGACGATCAGCACGATGCCAAAGCAGCTGAAGATGATCCCAACCAGCACGGCCAGATTGTAATCGTTGTGCGACTGACGCAGCAGCGGCTGCAATTTCTCGCAATTGGGTTGCAGTTGTATCTGAAAGCAGGTGAAACAAGCAGGTTAATGCAGTGCATAGAAAGAGTGAGGGGGAGAGAGAGGGAGCGAGAGAGAGAGAGAGTGAGAGGAAGAGAGTGCACTATGTCCTTGGCTTTTGTTATTTAATTTTATTTTAATATTTAATGTAGTTTCTATGCTGTTGCCTTTCGTTATTGTTCTTGTCGCTGCTATTGTTCTTGCTGTTGTTGTTGTTGTTGTTGCATAAATCACATTTATTTAGAAAGCATTTGTTCCAAGTGCGTCTGAGCGGAAGTCGCAGCGGAAGCGTAGCATGTAAATGCGGCCAAAAGGTGCAGCCACTTGAAATGCAAGCCAAGGCAACAACAATAACAGGAACTACAAGCAACAGCAACAACAATAACAACAGCAGCAAGCAGCAACGACAACAAGCAGCAACAACAACAATAACTTGGTGAATTTTATGCAAATGCAGAAGAAAATCAACATAAGCACAGGAGAAAGCGAAAACACAGACACACACTGACACGTACACACACGCTGGCACACACACACACACAGACCTGCTCGTCTCGAGCGTTTCAACGAGGTCAACAAAATCGCCATAATTTTGTTGTTCTTCTTTTTGTTCCTCGATCCCCGGCCTTGCATTATTTTTTATGCATGCAACAAAGTTCTTTTCAACTTGTGCGTGCGTGTTTTTGCATGCGTGTGCGTGTCGCGCAGCATGTTTATTATGACAAGTTGAATGTCTTCCCCGAAATGTCAATAAACGATAAATGACAGCCTGCGTCATGCAAGGCGGGGGCGAGGGCGTGTCAGTTAAGGATGACGCCCTAAGCGGCCATTTCGCATGCATGCATAGACGGACAGCTTATTGCGCATACGCCGCGAGGGCCCCAGCACAACGGACAAAAGCTGATGCGCGTCTCAATAGAAATTTATTCCTTTCGGAAAATCATATTTCGCCGCGGGCTTATGGCGCTCGATGTGGCCTACAAATTTTGCGCCCAGGCAAATATGCAATAAACTTTTGGATAAGCCGACAAACGGAAGGAGAGAAGGAGAGAGACAGTAGATGGACAAGGAGGTAGTCGCGTTATCAGCTCCATTTAGAGGCATCTTTATGGCCTGCCACGCCCCGTACTGACACCTGCCTTGTGTCTGTGCACATTTTTGCATGTTTATGCATGTCTATACTTACAATTCGCGGCTCCGAAAATTTGCCCAACACTATTTTCTTGGGATTTATCACACTGAACGTTATCGCAGCCACCTTCACCTCGTAGTACGAATTCGTAGTCAGATTTTGCAAGATCATCTAAGATAGAAAACAAAGAATATGCATATTATTAATAAATAAATATATTTTTATAATATATAAAGCGTAAATCATTGACAATTGTAGCACATAAATCCCGGTTTTAATTTGATTGCGCAAAAAGCCTTTTTATTTTTTTTCTATCGAATTCCCTCTAAAAATTATTATAGCTTACTGTTTTTGCCATGTTATTTATTTCCCCCTCCTCTCTACACTTGCTCCGTGATATTTCAATTCCCCAAAAAACTTCTACAATAACTGCAAAAAGGCACATATAACTGTACGGGGGAGTGGGGGTGGGGATAGGGGGAAAACAGAAAGAACAACAATAACAAAATATGATGAAAAACAATATCATATGCGCGCTCTCTATATAAGCTTGGGCACTTTTTACTTGTATTATGCCATTTTATTGTTACGATATTTTTGTCCAAACTTTTATTTATTTATTTTTCTTACTATCTCTACGTGAGGGCGGGGGGCGTGGCTAAATAAAAACAACGCAAAAAAATATGCAGACAAAACGGCGCTCACTAAAAAACACCGTAACAAAAAGAAGGAAAAAAGAACAACAACAGAAAGCGCAGCATAAATTTAATTTATTTGCTCTGCAACCCGAACAGGTGTGCCAGATGGGGGACGCATGTGTGGGTTTGCGATATTGTTTTGCCCAGGCATTTACAGGCTGCACAAAGCCAAAGCCAAGCCGCGTGTGGGCGTGGCTGGTGCTGCAGATAAACATTTGTAAAATATTTATATGAGTCGCCGCAAAGCGTTGCCACTGTGCTTGCTATTCATAACGGTACTTCATACAGGGTGTTTTAGTTGAGTAAACTGAAAACATATTGACTGAAGCAGCACTTCGATATTGCTTAAGTGTGACCATAGTTAATAAACTATCGTAAGTTAAATAGACTCAGATATCGATAGACGTATCGACAACTCTACCGATAGGGGGAGTGTTGGAAAATACGAGTAGCAAAAACGAGCGTCGTTATGTAAATTGCAGAATAATAAAATATAAATAAATAAATAATAAATGCATGCATAATATATAAATATATAATAATGATATCTGTAATATTCCCTGTCTATTTCTGCCTTCTCTGCCAATCAAAACACCCTGAAGGTTGTCGGTCCAGCTAGAGGGTATTAGCACGTTGTGTTGCCGACATTTTACTCGTTATTTATGCTGTTTGTAGCATAAAAATGCAATTATTGTTTGCAGTTTTTTGCCAAATTCTCTCTCTAGTTTCGAGTGGAGTTTTCCTTCCCTCCCCCCGTTACCCGTTCGTTATCTGGTTACCCGTGTAGAATATTTATCAAAGCATACTTTTTGGCGACCAAAGCGCAGCAAAAAAAAGAAAAACCCACACACACACACACGCCCACAGAAAAAATATCAAAATACCTATGGCAAAGCTGGCAACAATCAACATTTTGTTCGACCACAGCGAACAAAAAAAAAGGGTATATAGAAAATAGAAGAAGAGCCTGCAAAAGTTTTCACTTGCGGAAAACTGGCAAAAAACATGCGCTTTGGTTAAAGCGACAAACTAACGTGGGAAGAAGTGCACTACAAGTGCTGCTTAACTACTTGATACCCTGGCTAAAAATAAAACCATATGCAAGTTTATATACATATGTTTATTTATATTATTATATTTGGCAGATCATTTCGGCTAGATGATAATCTGCAATGCGAATTCTAATCGTTCATCCATTAGCCAAAATACGTATAATATCCTTTATTTATATATATTGATATATAAGCATATATTTCTCAAGTGTTTCTTATTAAACTTCTTTCTTTGCAGCCAAAGCATTGTAATATATCATTGTTTTTTGCTGTTGGCTTTCCATTTCTATAGTAAAACTATCTCTTGATTTATACCTTTGTATAATAATTGTAAAAATAATATTTTATAGAAATGTTTACGTTTTGAATTATTTATTACTATTATTATATTACTATTATTATACTACTATTATTATATTACTATTTTGTCTTATATAGAAAAATATACAAGCCAAATTGAATGCCGTTAGCTTCGATTATAATTGAGATACAAACAGATAGATAGCCAGACAGTCAGATGAATAAACAGACAGCTGCATAACTCTTAAGGTCAACTGTTTATAATAATCTTATGATTATATTTCTTAAAGCCTATTTTGACAATATAAATGGAAAATTTAAGTAAACTTATTGTTTCCTCACATTTACTTATTTTTTATTATCACCCGTTAATTGTTTATTATGTCCATTAAGCATCTGGAATACACTGATAACATGTAGGCAATTAAAAAAAGATTTATTTCCGTGTCACTCAAGTTGCAAGTGTTTCATTATTACGAGTATTATTTGTTTTTTTCCATTAAGATGGATTGAAGTATTTTTACAGCAATTAGAGATTTCTTATCCCATTTCGTCCATTGCGCAGTGAGATTAGATTTGTAAGAATTAAATTCTCAATTTCCATTCGAAGTCAAAGTAAACGTTGTAGTATTATAATGAAAAATGATTTATGAATCAAAAGTAATATATATATATTTGAAAACAAACAAATAACATGATAAGAGATGCTGTTCGAAAACAAATTGAAATGTAATTATGAAAAGAATCGTAAAAGTTCAGCAAATGAATAACAAAAACAATAATGAGTAACTCAAATAATCGAAAAATGAATGAAGTCTTGCAGCAGAATTTCCCCAGGTATAAAAGAGAGAGCGAGTTATGATCAAGAATACTCTTTTCTGCAGGGATATGTGACGAAACTTCTACTGAATACACCCCTTTTTAAGGGCATTTTCGCAGGGTTTAGACAACAAAGGCGTGTTTCTTCGCACACTTTCAGTCAATTCCCTTTAAAACTTGCCTTGGAAAACTCTTTGATAAATTGTTCGACTAATTGTTCACCCTTTACAACACTGATTGTTGACTGCCTGCCTGTTCGTTCTGTTCCTCCCCTCCATTCACTTACCGCAGTCTCCAACTCCTTGGCGGATGCATTGATGCGAATGTCGCGGTGCGTGTCCTGGCCAGCGAGCCTGGTCTTGATGACATAAAAGTCAATGGTGTTGTAGAACTCGTAGGGTCGCTTCCAGCGTATCGTAATCGAGTCCTGCGAATGACACGTCAGATTCACAATCGCCGGTGCACTGGGGCCGCCCACATCGGTGCGCTGGGCAATCTGATCGGAGGGTTCGCCCTCGTTCTTTGTTGTGAATGCCTTAACAATGACGCGGTAGTCGGTAAATGGCTCTGCAAAAGGGCGGAGGAGGGTTAAAAACAATTAGATTGCGATGTGTTTGTTTGTTGTTGGCTTTTCATTTTATTAAAATATATTTATATGTATATATCTGCACCGTAGGGGATTTCAATTTCCGTTCTCTCTTCTCTACTGTTTCCTATATAGAATATTTTATTAATCGAGGAATGCGCTCAGTGACAAAATGAAAATTAATTTACCGACTCTATGATTTCATTTTAATTACGGCATCAAGTTTCATGCGCTGACATGTTGTGGAGAAATTCCGAAATTTAAATATAGCCACAAGGCACAGAACAGGCAAAAATGACAGAAGGCAAGGGGCAAAGGGCAACGGGAGTAGGAAGAGAGAGAGAGAGAGGGAAGCTCGCGCATTCCGAAAATCTTGCTAAAATTGCCAGCTACTTTCTGCAGGCAACTGTAACTTTTGCCTGCTGCAGCCGCACCTGATGCGCGTAATTAATTAAATAATGTGGGTGCAGTTGCCTCCCCCCTCTTCACCCTCTTTCTCTACAATCCTCTGTCGCTTGCTGCTATATGAGGGCGTATACGTTGCGTATGAGCAATGAGCACAGTCGCGTTGCTTTGTTTTTTGGCAATTGCAGCTTAATTGCAGCGGGTGAAAGGGAGGATCCCTTACCCCTTATCTCCTGCTAGTTTCTCCCTTTCCTTTCCCTTTGCCTCTGCTTTTCTTTGTGTCTTTTTCCCTGCCTCGCCTGCATCTCATAATTCAAGCTGCAACTGCCTGTTTTACTCGAACTGTTCCCACTGAGATCAGTCACTAAAGTAGGCAGCGCTTGAGGCGTGGCTTTGGTTAGATAATCTTGTGACTAGCTTAATATTTTGTGTGGCAACTAAAGTAGTTGTTCCTGCTCCTTATTCTGCCACTTCTGCTACTCTGACTCCTGTTTTTCAGGCTCTGAATCCTTCTGCTTCCACTTCTCCTGCTCTTATTCCTCCAGTTCTTACTGCTCCTGCTCCCACTCTTCCTACTTCCACTTTTTCTGCTCCCATTTCTACTGCTCACACTCTTGAGCTGCTGCTCTGGCTGTGACTTCTCTTGCTCTCGCTGCAACTACTTCTACTTCTCATGATTCTGTGCCCTCTTCTACCAACTCTGCGTCCACTTCTCTCAATTCTTCTTCTGCTTCGGCTACTCTCGCTGTTGCTCCTTCTCCTGCTACTCCTGTTGTCTTGATATTGCTCCTGCTTTATCTGTAACTACAGCTACTCCTTCTGATGTTCTTTCTCCTTTTCCTACCACCTTCTTCTACCATCTTCTACTACCACTTTCTCCATCCGCTGCTAATCCTCTCATTATTTTTGTTGCTTCTGCGGCTCCCATTGCTCCTCTCACTTTGCTACTCTCGCCATCAAATTGTTCCCCTTGCTACGCCTGCTATGCTTGTTGCTTCTTCCGCTCCCACTCCCCCTTCTACCCTTGCTGGCTCATAATTACAGGCGTCAAAGTTGTTAACAACAACAGCAAAAAGTGGCCAGCGCAACGCACTCGAAACTATTTAATTACAAAGCGCCGTGCAAACAATTGACTCGCTCTACAATTACGGCTAATAAGAGGGCGGGGGCTGTAGGGGGCGTGGCAAGGCACAGGGTTAAAGCGCTTAGAGTGACTGCGGCGCGTGGGTGTCAGGGTTGACAGCTTGACGGCCTGACAGCGCTACCTGCTTTAGCTTGGCTTGGCTTGCCCCATAAAATAGCCAATTAAAATGGACACACTCTTGTAAGTGTGACCCTTTTGTGTGTGTGGGTGTGTTTTGTGCACAACTGTACTTACTCAGACTCTGCAGTTCAAAGTGTATCAATGTCTCGGCAGCATTGCGGGAATTCTTAACAATTTCAACGCCAGTTTGATTGTCGTGTATGTGGAAAACATGATAGCCAGCGATGGCGCCATTTTGATTCTTTGGCGGATGCCAGGACATGGTGATGCTGGTGGAGGAGACATCCAGTACGGTGAGATTCTGAGGCTTGCTTGGCACTGCAAAGAGAGAGAGAGAGAGAGAGAGAGTAAGAGAAAGTTGGTAAAAAGTTTCGCACAAGTTAAATATCTCAAGAAATTTTCAAAGAATTTTTCGCGTTCGTCTTTCGTTGCATACTTTTGGGCTTAGCATACGCGTAGCGAAGTTCAACTTAGACTGACTTTATCAAAGGCGACACAGCTTGGCAGCTGTCCCCCGCCTCCACACCCCCTTCCCTTCCCTTCCCTGCCTCAACAAGCTGCTTCGACTTGTGGCATAATGAGCAAGCGCAGCCGGAAGCAGCCACCAAAGTGAAGCTTACAAAACATATAAATAATTTATTAAATAACAAAACAAAAATAAAACTCAAGACAGACAGCGAATGTGCAAGGGGTGGGGAGAGGGAAGGGGGGTAATGGAAATTCGAATAAATTGAAATGAATATTTTGCAAGCGATGGAGACGAAACAATTTATATTCAAATACCACTCACACGATATGCTAGATTGTCTTTCCCGTGTGTGTGTGTGTGTGGGAGGTACAATAAAATTATATATTCAATTACGAGAAGTGGGGGAGGTAGCAAGAAAAAGAGAAAGGAGAGAGAGAGAGCAAAACTGGCACAAGCCAAGCGCAAAGTAATCGAAGCGCATAAAGAAACGGAAATGCGATTGCGAGCAATTTATTATTGCTGCAATTGTGAGACGCTCTAAGTAACACATACACACACACAGATAAGCACACACACACACACTGACATAGACAGGCGCACAGAAGCACAGACACACAAGCATAAGCCAGCAAGCCGAGCAAAGGATGCAAAGCTGCAGCAATAATTTCATTTGGCAGCCAAAGGACAACACACTCTGCTCTGGCCATGTGTGACGCTGCCTGTCGTAGTGTGTGTTTGTGCTGTGTGTGTGTAAGTGGCAAAAAGCACTAAATGGTAATTTATTTTACTAATACAACAAAAAAGCAAACGGCAAACGGACAAAGGGCAAAGGCAAAAACGTTTTGCGTTTGGCAGCAATCAAAGAGAACAAATGAGTGACCCCAGGGCAGCACTTGACCCCCCCCCCCTTTCCATCTTCCCGCGCCATGCAAATACGATAAACCTTAGCAAAACAGAAGACCAAGTCACACACACAGAGAGAGCAAGAGAGAGAGAGAGAGAGTGTGCGGCACATGTGTCTGTGTAAATAAACAGTCGCTGTCAATGTGCAGAAATTTATACAATTCAATAAATGGCATTTCTCTATCCCCCCTCTCTCTCCCTCTCCCGCACTTCCCTTGCACACCCACTGCTCTACACTCTTCTCTTTCACTCTTTTTGCACTGGGTTCTTTGCAATTGAAAACGGAAATGGAAATGGGAAATGGCAAATGGACGAAGCGAGACGAGGCGAGGCGAGCGCATTGGCTTGCAACGGGCAGGCAGGCAAAGGAAAAGCCAATTTATAGACTCCACTAGAGCAGAGGCAGACTGAGAGAGAGGGGCAAGGGGAGAGGGAGAGCGGGAGGTAGGGAGTTGCTGGCTTCGATTGGTGCTTGGCAAATTGTAGGCTGGCTTCCCCTTCTTGAGCGCGCGTGGCATTAAAATCAATTAAGCAACAAAGTGCTGCATACATTCAGGCGCCAAAGGATAAATGTCCTCGCAGGTGCACACGTGAAGCAGAGGGGGAGGTAGAGAGGGAGTGACAGGCAGAGCGACAGCGCAGTAAAGTTAATAGCATTGACAGATGCCAACTACAGCCAGCGATGCCTGCCTTCTTTGTGCAGCATCTTAAGCTACCCCTGCAGACCCTGCAGTCCCTGCATCCCCCTACTCTTCCCCTACTCCACTGCTCAGCTCTTAAGTGCTGCTAATTGGTTTTTGCCATATCGTTTACATTCATGTGTGCAGCCTCCCGCTTTGTTTGCCGTTAGTTGGTCGGAAAGTGATTTGCATTCATCTGTGCTCATGTTTTCCTCCTCATCTCGAAGTAAATCCTTAAGTGGTTTAACCAAAGATAAACTAGTTGTGCTCGTGCTGCACTTGCCTGTGGCTCCTATCGTTAATAATAAGTCAACTACAAGTTGGGCTAGTCAAATCGAATCAGAGTCAGTTTATCATGAGTGCTGCATACACTCAGAGAGTCTACTTATAACTACGACTGCACTTTGTTAAAATATCGATGCATTTGCTATCGATAATATATATTCTTATATCGATTTAGTGCTTTGCAAATATTTAACTTTAATCGAAATAAGATTGAGAATGAATGCTTTATATATATTATCTTTAATTCAAAGACTCATATAATATTAAAAACTGACAATCAGCTATTTAAAAGTCGAATAAAACTTTAGATAAAATGATTTTAAATTTGTATACAACTAATTTGTATTAATATGTATTAATATCTTATTATATTTTCTTTTAACAGATGGAAAGCATCATTTGAAAGAATGTATGCAGTGAAGAATGTTATGATAGAAATTATAAGAAATGATAAGAAATGATATGATAAGATAAATACAGATGTCTTTCATCAATCAGAGAGGAAGACTGTAAAGATAACACAGGAGAAAATAACAAATGGGGAAAGACTAACATAAAAAGACTGTAAAGATAACACAGAAAACACTAACAAATAGAAAAGAGCTCTGTAAAGATCTGAGGATCTAAAGGCAACACTCAAATATTGTATATGACAATGTTTAGATATCTTGGAAGCATCTACAGGAGGAAGGGGAAAGACTTTAAAGATGGAGCGTATATCCTAATATATTGTAATATATAACATATCTTATATCTTCTACATCAGTCAGTTTTCCAGTGACCATTTTAAAACAATGATAAGAGAAAATCTCTCGCTAGGGAACTGCAACAATTTGAGCTGCGAGACAGCTAAGGAGAACCCTACCCTATCCCAGTGCTAGTGCCTCGCACCCTTTGGGGCTGCCCTTTCCTGTGCTGGGGGACAGACTTTTCTGGGATTTATCACGGCACAGACCGAGCGTGCTACAAATTAAAAGAAAACAATAGAGGCTCGTCTGTCCATGTCCGTGACGTCGTCTTTGTCGTCGAGCGGAAGAAGCCAAGTGTGAAAAAGCAAAAAGGAAAACTGTGTAAAATGAGAGAAGGAAAGTCGAAGTAGAAAAAAATCTCAAAGCTGCGCGTGATTATTTTCACAAAGCGAAGGCAGAAGGCGAAGGCAGAAGAAGAAAAAAGCAGGAAGCGAAATCTTTTTTAAAAGAGTTGCTGCGCCCCGAAAACCAATAAAGACGACGTGCTTAAGTTGTTAAGAAAGGCAAACAAAGGTAGTGCGGGGCCCAGGCTGGGGGTGCAACTGTCGAAGGTGCACTAGTGTGCGTGTGTAGAGGGGGGTTGGGGGGAGGGGAGTGTAAAGCAAATAGCATTAAGTTGTCTGAGCCTAAAAGGAAACAACGACTAAAAATAAAGTCAAGAAAAATTGTAGATAGAATAGAACTCACTATAATGGCAGCCATATACACAGCACTGTTATGCCATTTATAGTGCACGTTATTACAGGGTATATGGCAAATAAAAAGACTCTTTTTGATGTTGTTGTTATTGTTGCGCGTGTGCTTTATTTATTGTTGTCCTTTGTTGTTGTCGCTTAAGTTTACGAGCTGCTTTAGGACTTAGCCAGACGTAAAAACTAAACAAAAGGCGAGAGAGAGAGAGAGAGAGGTAGACAGAGGGGGAGAGAGGGAGTAAGAGAGAGGAAGATGCCTGTCAGAGACACACACAGCAAGGCAAACAAACAATTAAGGTGTGAGCGTCTGTCGATGTGTTAAGGGCACACACACATACACACTCCCCCACACTCTACGTTTCACATGCAATTTGACATGTGAACGCCGACGCGCTCGGCTGCCTTTCAATGGCGCACAAAAAATTATGCGAAAAATAAAGCCGAAAAATAAAAATGAAAAACTTTACCTCGCACAAAGCAGAGAAAGAGACAGAGAAAAAAAAAACAGAAAATGGCAGCCAAACAAGTAGCGTAGGTGGCGCTGCTGTTCCACCTGCCTGCCTGGCAACCATTTGCAGCCTACGCATGTGTGTGTGTGTCTGTGTGAGTGTGTATAAGTGTCCCCTAAGGGCGTGAAAACTTTAAAATGTTCTGCTAAAATGTCGACTCATGCATACCCTGCATAGACTATATATTCGCTCTCTCTCTCTCTCTCTCTCTCTCGTAGAGGCAATGAGAAACTAAACTTTTGCATTACCTGCACCAACTAATCGTGTCTTACTCGCAGAAGAAACTATGATAATGACTGGATATTTACTTTCAACAAGTGTTGCCTACATAACCTAACATTATTTGTAGTACACAAACCTAACCTAACCTAATCTGACAATTAGGAACCTTTTCTGACTCATTTATTACATTAGATTTTCGATTTTTAGTTCGATAAAGGCTACATACGTTGCCAGTACAGCACTCTGATCAAATATATTGTATATGTTCAATGCAGTCATTAGACTCATATCTTGAGTTGCCCGCTGCCTGCCCCACCCCGCTCTATCTGCTCTACCCTACTCTACCTGCAGCTATTACTCAAGTTAATGTGCCTGCCCGGAAAGTCAAATAAAGCCTTCGTCTTTATAAGCTGAACTCATCATGTTTGCACCCGTCGGGCAATTTGTAACTGGCATTTGCACATGTCATTTACTTATTGCTGACTGCAGAGGTGCCTGACTAACTCTCCATTTTCTTGGTAATTGCTCTTTGACACTGGGACACCCTATTTGGTAGAAATCTGAGCACAACTTGATAATAGCCAAGGGGAAATTAGAGTTGAGCTGTCCAGGGCAGAGTTCTGTTTCTATTTCTAATTATTCGAAATATTTTGGTATATTACAGAGTCTCTCTTGCTGCCATATTAACAGGCCCGTAGCGAGGTGTGTGCAGTGCACCAGGGGCCCCCTGCTACCAATGTTGAAATGGAACAAGTAACCTAAACTTTTGTACACGGAAGACTTTATGTAATTTGATGCCTTTCTATAATAGCTGAAATCTTGACTAAGTTGCCCGCTAGTAATACTGTCGTATTATCCTAAATATTTACATTTATTCGACTTTTCTACTATAATATAATATAATATATTATAAACATAAATATACATGTAATAATGGAATATATTCCTTTTTCTAAATGTTATATTAACTTTTTGCCATATATCTCCCAAAACTTTAAGTTCGATTTAAAGCCACTTGCGACTCCTTCCAAAATGTGCTGCTAATTAAGCCACGCCCCTGCCCCGAGAGCAACACAAACAAGTGAGCGATAAATCCAACGGCGCCGGCTTGTGCCGCGTGAGGGCGTGGGTTATCGGCACGGGAAGTGCTGCACATGGTGGCAGCAGCAGCAGCATCATGATACTATGGTGGCCATTAACTTCCGGTTATGCTTGGCTACAGCATGACAAGAATCGGCTTGAGAAGCGGCGGCAAGTGTGGGAAGAGAAGAAGGATGTTGAGGTGCTTCCACTTTGGAGTCTGTTACAAAAGAAGGCATCAATGTCACGTTCAGCGTGCAGCGGCGCACTAACAAGGTGTTTATGACTTTAAGCGTAACACACACATACACAGATAGCACACTTCCACACACACATGCACCGTAGGCAGACAAAAGGCGTCCGCCTTGAAGAGACATTTTCGAGGGCAAAAGCAGCCGCCTTCTGACTGACGGATGCTGCTCTACGTTGGTATTTAGGGTTATTGTACCGAGTACCCCCTCTGCTTGTTGTTGTAGAACAAATAGACACGTTGAAGTGCAGTTAGACGGAAGTTGATGTCGTTGCTGGGGTGGGGGCGTGATAAAAAAGGGGTAACTGTTGATACTTTGTACGCTTGTTACCAGACAAATCACAGCCAGAGAGAGAAGGCAGGCATATAAATTAAACGCAGTGGCCAGTAGGATGGGGCGGGGGCGTGGCATAAAAAGTGCCGTCAACATGTCTAGACATGACACGACACGTTGCGATACGTTGCGCGTTGTGTTGTTTGGGCTTATCAAAGGCGCCTTGAGCACGTTTTGCGCTGCGCCTGTTGGGTATGCAACACTTTTTGTGCGTCTCACACACTGCGTGCATGTGTGTGCGTGTCGCAAATTAAAATCAAGACAAATGATTGATGGCGACTTTGGCCTGCAAGTGCTATAAGAAAAGTTCAATGATTTATGCTTTTTTGCCTAGTTTCCTCTGGCTACACTAAATGATTGTTTTCTTCTCATGCTGATGCTGCTTCTTCCACTACTTTGCACTTTTAATGTATTTTTTGACAAGTCATGTTCATAACTCAGTGTCCTGTAAAATTTCCTACACCAGGCACACACACACACACACTCCACAAACACAGCTGTAAAACTTTTGCTGCAAAGTTAAAGTTGGAAGTTTGCTTAGCCGCTTTTTAGTTATTTTCCTTTTGCAACCGCTGCCTGTGTGTGTGTGTTTTTGTTTATTTCATGCAAGGCAAATCATTTGTCAAAAAACGCACCAAAAACTTTGGCTGTTTGCTGTTGACAAGCCAAAAGTTACGTCAATTTGTATTAGCAACTTTTTGGCCAAAACTGGCCAGGGTAGAAAAACTTTGGAGTGGCCAACGCTGAGATTCTCTACATCGAAGATGATATACCGTGAAGATACTCAAGATCTACACACACAGAAACACACACACACATAGATAAGTTGTGCGGTTTTGAGCTACAAACTTGAGCTCTGTCTCCATTTATCTCTTTCTCTCTCGAGTACGCTCAGTTAGCCGAAAAGACTCTCAAAACACTTTAAAAATAACTGTCAACTATTTATATATACAGTATATATTAAATATATATAGTATAACAGCAGATATGTCTATATGGTATATGGAAATGAGTCTGAAATTAATTAACAAGAAGTTTTGTCAACTGTTGTTAGTCATTTGGCAGGCAGACTGCAACTGACAGTTGCCTCTTAAAGGGATAGAAGTGTACTGAGCACTATTCCAATTTTATATAATTAAGTAATAGCTCTGGTGACACTTATCCCTGCAGCCAGCGAAGTGCCAGAGAATGAGGTGTCCCTAATTCTGATGAAGTTTACAGAGGCAAAATTAACTGAGCTGCCTCAGTCAGCAAAATGTGATGCGAAACAATTAATTAAACTAATGACTTGGTGAAAATTTAGGGGGGGGGGGGAGGAGTATAACTCTGGGACAGAGATGAATTGTTATAATCCACAGTGGCGCTATAATAGTTCCTGTAACACATTATTGATTATAAACTGTAAATTAAACGAAATGAATTGTAGAACTTCCTCGTATTGATGATGGCTCATATAATATTGAGGAAAATATAATATTATTATTGATTATAAAGTCTATTTGAATCAAGGGTATAGTTGGATCTTTCAGCAGCTATAAAAGTATATACCTTTTATATAAGATATATACTTGATTATTGTCTCTGATGATGTATCTGTACATGTACGTGATAGTATAACTAAATTGGGCAAGAATTTGATTAGAACAGTCATGGCAATTTGTAGAATGACTGACTGAAATAACAATTAATGCGCACAGAATGAATTCGCCGAACTGAGTCGTCGCGTCTCTCAAGCAATTTGCATTAAATTGTATAGACTATATACATATGGTATATACATACTATAAAGAATTTAATAGAAATTTGCAAGATGAGCAACGCAAGAGAAAAAGAGAGAAGAGCGAGAGATACAGCAGATGAATGATAAACAAAAGAACTGAAAGGGAATGAAAACTTATATATGAAGTATTGTGCATATAACTTAAATATGTCCATATTTTAGTGATTATAAACTAAATAAATGTGATAGCTAGAATAATATATATTATATATATTAAAGAAGAAAGTCTGCTTAGCTCACTTCGATGCTGTGAAGCCAATTGACATCCAACTGTTATTCAGCTCAAGTTCAAGTTGATCTGGGTCAAAGTTCGTGGTTGACTAATGCACGTTTGACCCGTTAAAGGGTGGCAAATCTGTTTAGATTTAGTCAGGATTAAATATACAACACTATATTAAAAGAAAAAGTAAAAACTACTAAGCGCTAAATGCAATTTTAATTGAAGGTTTGCGTGTGTCCGCTAAATCAGGCGTGCAACCTTGCGAAGCTGCCCCACCTTACTCCCTCAAGTAGAAGGGGGGAAGAGTGGGGGAGTGGTAGGGAGAGGAAGGTGCGCAAGTGTTGTAGCTTGCACTGCAATTTGCCAGCTGTCAGTCTGCTTTCAATATCGGGAGCGAACTTGTAAAATGCTGCCCAACACGCAATGGGACGAACATGCAAATTGCAACGACTTCAACGGTGTGCAAGAGGTAGGTGTGAGTGAAGAGGGAGGGGGCCGGGAAGGAGCCACAATTAAACTTGTCAGCGCGCTTGAAATTTAAAGCCAGTACCAGATAAAGAAAGAGACAGAAAGAGAGAGAGAGAGAGCACAGGCTCGACAATAAATACCAAATAATTGCGGGCCATAAAAGTTAAGTTGTTAATTGTCCCGGATCGAAACGGAACCTGATCGGATCGCACAAGGCATCGCGTGCAACATTTGATGAACTGCCTAGTTGTTGTTTTCTAGTTGTTGTTGTTATTGTTGTGGGCCTATGCCAACCACCACCCCCCAAAAAAAACTTGTGCCGCAAAAAAACAATGTTAAATAATTCATTTGGCAGGCCAAAAGTTTGTTGCGTGAGAATTTAGCCATATTACACGTTCCACTGCTGTCATTGGCATGGCCAGAGAGAGGAAGGGAGAGGGAGGAAGGACCTTCTTGAGTGTTGCCCCCTCCGACATTTTGCGTGCTAAGCCGGAAATGAAAACTCAGTTAATTGCCCTAAAGTATGCGGAAAATGTCCACAGTTCTCCTTGTTGCTGTTGCTGTTTATCGATACAAGTTGAGCAACAGCTGCGGCACTTTCCTTGGGGTAGTCTGGGCCGATTCGTGGATCTACCTTTGGGGCAAATTCGCGTCAATGAACTTGCACAGCACATCAGGCAGTCAGGTGGGCGGCTGGGCAGTTGGTTAAGTAGGCGAGGCAGCCCGTCGAAGATAATGGAAAACTCATGTACGGCGCCCATCGAATCAATTTGTTCATTTTTAATGAGCGCAATATATAAATAGGATATATATGTATATACATATCGGGGCAGATGTTGAATGGAAGCGTGCCGCATGGCAACTGTTTGCATGCCAGTTTACAGTTGGGTATACTCGACTAAACTGATACCCAGTAGAAATCACTGATCTATGGGTTCAACTAAGTAGGATTACAACAAGAGAAATACTTAAAATACAGAAGACATTAATGATGTAAAGTTTTTATAAGGTGGTAAGAGGAACAAAAGATTCGATATGATTAACAGCTTAATGAAAAATATCGATAATAATGAATTTCATTATAAAACCATATTCAACAATGGGTTAAACTAGTTTATATACTATTTGTAACAAGAGTAACTGATCAACAAAGAAAGGATAAAAGAAACGATAATTATCGATAAATAGAATCGGTTATAAACGATAAATAAAGACTACGGCTTAATAGGCCTTATGTTAGATAAGCAATTATAGCTTTAACATCGATAAGTATCGTATACAATCGTTACATAATCGACGGCTATCGATCATAATCGATAATTCAACAGTTTTACGAGAAAAAAGATAAGCCATCTTGGCCATGTCATAATCTTACACCTTATCGATTATTATTATTAATTGATATCGATAAATTATCGATTATAACCGATAAATTAATGATTATTATCAATCACTGCAAATCCCAAAAGCTAGTTTTCATTATTTATTACGTTTATATTGGAAAGGGCATCTCCGCCTCAGCTAAATGGTCTACCCAATCGATAACTATCGTTTGCCAGATCGATAAATCACAACTTGTTCATGCTATTAAGATGTTAGTTATGTTTTTATGTTCTATAAGGCTTTCCAACTGTAGTTAAGTAATAAAACTCATCATTAACTATCGATTACAATCGATAAATCAACAGCTTCAGTCAAAGACCTTAACCCTGCCCGCATGACTCATTGAACTCATTGAACAAAATGCTTGTATATTATTTACCATAACTGTCATCGACGGCAGCATAAGGGGGCGTGGCATCGCTGTGTGTCGAGTCCATTGTATCGCCGGCGACGGCATTGGCAAAGGCCAACGTTGTGGCTGGAATAGCCGGCGGTAATGGCGGTTGATCTTGTTGTTCGATGGAAGTGGGCGCGGTGCTGGCCTCTTTTGGTGGTGAACTGTGCGTGGCGAGGTTAAAGTTCAGGTCCAGGTCAGTCTCTAGATTATCCCAGCCGGAGCCAGCATGATCGGCGTCACTCTCAGCCGCAACAGCTTTGACCAGATCCATGATATTGGGATCCGAAGTGCCAGCAGCGGCAGGCGGCAGCTCTGTTGCTTCCCCGCCTGCTCCGCTGCCGCTGCTGCTGCTGCTGCTGCTTGGCACAGTGGGCAAACTGCTGCTCTCGGCAGCAGCTTTGGCGGCAGCGGCTGCCACATGGAATAGCGATGGCGTTGCTGTGCTGGGCAGTGCTGTGGTCCAATGCTGCTGCACGATGTTGCTGAAGAGCAACAACTGCAACATGGCGCGCACTGCCAGCGGCAATTGTTGCTGTTGTTGTTGGGGGCGTGGCATTTTGAATGGTTTCCCTCTCTTCTCAGTTCCTTGATTAACTGTGCGTTCCTCTTGTGTGCGTGTGCGTCTGTGTGTGTGCGCTTGCAGTCCGTGTGCAGTTTGTGCTGATTAATGAGCTCTCTTGTACCACTGTGCGCAAGAGACTCAAGTCTTGTGCCGTTGTGACTATTGTTCGATCTGCTGCTGCCTGCTTACAACATTCTGTTTGCCTTTGTTGTTGTGCTTGTTGTTGTTGTTGCTACTCCTTCTTTTGTTTATGGAATTGTGCAATTGTTTATAGTCTAATTTATTGCTAGAGTTGCGCGTATTTGCTTAGATGATTTCCATTTTGGCACTGTCACAAAATATTACGAATATAAATAACCGACTTATACTAGGGCTCATCTTGTTGTTGTTATTGTTGTTGTTACTCTTGTTGTTGCTGTCACATTTTACCATAATTTATTGCATTTTTTCGATTATTCTTTCTCAACACTTTCTTCACACACAGAGCAAACGCAGAGTTCAACGCGGTTCATTCTGCAAACCTTCTCTTCACCAGCTGCATTGGCTACACTCGCCTTCTCTCTCGCTCTCTCTCTCAGTCATGTGTGACTACATTAAATACTATATATAAATACATGTGCATATATAGTTGAATAATGGTCCCCATTCGATCTAAAGAGCAGCACAGAAATTTGCTGGGATCGCGCGATGCCGACACGAACTTCCCTCGAGGGAGAATCGCGACTGAAAAGAGTCGACACTGTGCTACAAAGATAAGGCATAACCAACACAATTTGACTGGATTTGATTCATATAAACTACGTGAATAACTTGAGATTTGTGAATAATTTGTTGCATTGAAGTAGGATCTATCGAAACAGCTGTAGAATTCTAAGGCATTATGTCATGTAATAAAGAAATAGAGAGATTGATAGAGGGAGAGAGAGAGAGAGATACAGAGAGAGAGAGAGATAGAAAAAGAGATTAATATCCAAAGAAAGAGAGAGTACTTTCGAAAGAAAGAAGAGAAGAAAGAAAGATCGAGAGAGCTTTGAAGGGAAGCTATGAAAATTGGGTTGACTCAGTCCAAATACAATATATGTGGGACAGTATGAATACAAAAGCCAGCAGACCAAGAGAGGAAAATAAAAAGGCACAGCAGAGAATGGAATACACAGAAAAATAGAGAAAAATGGAGAGAGTGAGGCGAAAGAGCGCAAGGTAATTGACTTAGTCAGAATATTCATTGAGTTTAAATGGATAAGTCATCAAAGTAAAGGTTGATCAAAAGAGAGAAAGAGATAGAAAGAGAAAGAGAGGGAAAGCGGAAGGAGAGACAGAGAAGGATGTAGAGAGTAGAAGCAACAGCAATAGTAACTAAACTGAACACATAATTGAGCGCTATAAAGTTATGCTAATTTTTATAGATTTTTCCGATTTTTAGCCTTTAATTTTTATCCGCTAAACCGCTAAAAGAAGTACATGGCCAACATGGCTATGGTCAATCGTGTTTAAAAGGCAAACCCTGTTGGCTGTCCATCAATGTGCCAATCCAAGCTTAATAATTACCAACAACCAGTCTAATGCAACATCTGCCAATCACGCGGCGAACAGCTGCGCTAACTAATATGCCCCATCAAATGCAGCCAGTGCAGCGCAATCAGCTGCGACAGCAACGCGTAGAGGTAAAGAGAGGGTGCAGGGGATGAAAGGGGTGAGTGTGCAAAGTGCAAATTGCAGTTAGCTCGTGCTGATTCATTCAGAACTGCCACGGCAGGCCACGCCATGCCGTTGGCTCACGATTGAAGCGCTGGAGCTGCCTGAGCTGCCCGAGCAGCCTGAGCTAATTAGCAGCTCATCAAACTGCAGCCGCATGCAAACAAAAATAAGAAAGAAGCTAAAGCCAACTACAGCTGGGTCTGGGACTTGCAAGGCATATGGCCAAGTCACCGGGTGCCCCCTTAACTCTTTGGCAGAGGCAATAAAGAAACAAAAAACACGATGAGAACAGAGTTTACCTTGGGCATGCCGAAGTTAAAATACCCTTGCTGTTTTTGGAAGTAGTCTAAGGGGATTTAACCTATAGGTATATTTGGTATATACTATATATGGTATATAGTATTGTATAAGACAGTTTGATAAAACTGAATAAGTTTTGAGGATAGTTATAAAAGTTCTAAAATATGCAAAGTAAATTTATTTTAAAAATCTTCTATTTACAAAGTTTGATTTAATAAAACTTATGTCATATAGTGATCTGATTATTATGAAATTTAAACAGTATCTAAACTGCACTATAAAGCAAATACTGACATAGTTTATCTGCGATATCTTGACAGGTAGTTTAAGTTTTCTTATAAAAACTAATATTACCGCTCGATTGTTTTTTGATTGTAATGAAATTTTCACAGCTTGTTTTGATATAAAAATGCAGAAGTAAGTTGAATTTGGTTTCGATAAATTGCTCAGAAGATACAAAAACACTTATTTGAAAGTAACGTGGTTCGACCTATTGAAACTTTGAGCTGTATGCCCAATGTAACCTATTGTAACCTAATGAAAATCTAAAGTGAACTAGCTACTTGTCTTTTTTCAAAGCCTCCCATCAAAGTCAATATACCTTCAATGAAAGGGTATAATGAATATCAAATTGTGACACAGAAAGACGGATAGAACGAGAACAATAGATAGAGAACGATATATTGGAAAACGAGTTGACGTCGACCAAGTTGAGTTGAGTTGAGCCGTCAGTGCAAAATTGGTCAATCAAGCGACAATTGTTGGCCATTTATATGGCCGGGAGAGCGCGTTCTGACGCAGACAGCGAACAGATAAGCAGACGAGGCTCGTAAAAATAAGCCATAACAATAGTCATAAGAGAGCGAGAGAGACAGAGAGAGAGAGAGAGAGAGAAAGAGAGACTGTGTGTGTGTGTGAGGAGAGCCTGCGTCAATATTTAATAAACCCAACGGGGTCACCGACTTTGGGGACAGCATTTTGATTAGCCCGGCCGGACAATTTGATTGTAACTGCCCTCTGACATGTGCCCGCTCGGCAATTGGCAGTGTAATTGAAAAATTGCCCACTGTTCGCTGTCAAGTGCAGAGCGGACGCAGCGGCAGCAGCCGTATCTATGCATATGCTATATGGTATCTGTATATATGACCCATAAATAGAAGTCACACACGCACACACACACTGACACGTACAATCGTGACAAGTTTTTTATGGTCGATGGCCGCTTGCAACGATAAGCTCCATTATGCTTGTCATATACATAAAATAATAATAATAATACCCGTTTTGCAAGTGTGTGTGTGTGTGATTGATAAAAAGTGAACAAATTGTCGGTCTGACAGGTAACAATATTTATAGGAAGTAGCAGATACTTTGCCCTAAACTGAGACAAATGAGCATAAGCCGATTTTCTATTCCGTTTCTTATTCTTCTTCTTATACGTTCTCAACAACTTAAAGTGTGTGTGTGTGGGTAGAACGACCAGCTAAGCATGTGACAGTGTGTTAAAGTGTCTCAAGTATCAATTGGAATTGACGCTACTTGAATCCACAAGGGGGTATCGCTATATCAAGTGCTATAAAATAGATATGTGGATTTGATCTTTTTTAAAGTGATCTATGCTGTGACATCTCGATTATAGCAGGATTATAGCATGTTTTAATATTAAGATAATGTGATCTAAGGGTTCTTTACTAAGAATTAGCAGTATACCAGTATATTGTACTTCAACATAGGTTTAAAGTGAAATTTATAATATATAAAGTGGAAGATATTCATAAAAAGCGATATCTTTAAGTCTATAGTATATCAATATAGAAGTGATCTATAATGAGTAATACCTCGATATTATCTCTAAAAAACCTAATCTTATTGATCTTAACTGAGAAAAGGGGCTTATACACATAACCACATATATTTAAATGGTATGAACTGTTATCAACTTAAGGTAGTGCATCTAAAGAAATCTAATAAGCGTGAGAAGTTTTGATAACCCACATATGAAATGTACATAAGTATTATAACACTTTCCCAAAAACTGAATACAAGATATTGTATACACTACGTAGCGTGTGGCGCACTACCCACATGGGTTTGTTTGTTTGTTTGTTTATTTTCTTTTTGTCAACCAAACAAGCCGTGTTTATGGTCTTTCATGAATGGCCCATATTGTGGCCTCGCACAATGCTCAGTGCAAGTGGAAGTATGGTATATAAAGAGAACGCTGGTGACTCTGTTGCGGAACTGTGTTAATTGGTAGGGAAAACAAAACCGGAATCGAATCGGTAACGAAATCCCGGATTGCCTCTGTGCCATGGCTAAGGTCAGTGCACTGGGAAGTGCGAGAAAGATGCGCATGCACCATGCAAAGGACATTGGCGCCATTGCACAGCACAGCACAGCACAGACAGGACACTCAGGACACAGCAGGGGAAAAATCAATAGAACCGGGCTGGGTCCGTTGGCCGTGTGCACGTGGTACATCAACGAGAACTGGCTCAAAGTCGTAGAGCTCTCTAGAGCTCTCTGTATCTGCATCTCAGCAGTATTTAAATCTGTGTCACTTAACTGTCGCGGCGTGCCTATCATGATGAATGCTGGGTATCTTTTTAGGTATATATCCATCCATCTTTTTGCTCTTTTGCTAAATATGCTAAATTATTATGATGTTCGCGAAGAAAACAAAGCGAGCCTCTTAACGACTCTATAGAAAACATACGCACAGAATGTCAACAAAACTCGCAACGAGAGCGACGATGTAAACCCCAGTAGACTCTCTCAAGCGCGCTCTCACACTCCCTCTCTCTCTCCCTCTCTGTCGCTCTCTTTTGGGCACTCTCTCACGACTCGTTTTGAGCGAATTTGCTTGGCCTTTGGGCTCTGCGTTCTGCTGTTTTTTTTTTTTATTGATTTCTTGAAAGGTACACAAAATGCGAATAACAACAACAACAACACAACGAACAAAGACAACAACAACAACAAGATGAACACTATGAACACATTATAGGGCACTTTTATTCAGTTTCTTTTTGTTATTAAACATAATTTTCTTTGTTTCTTTCACTCCTCAGTTTTTGCGTGGAAATATTTGGAGTTTTTCCACTTTGTTTACACATATTTATGCACGTTTTGACTTGTATTCGCTTTGCATGTGTTGCCAGAATATTTATATGTATTTTATTTTCAAAATAATCAAACTAATCCCTATGTTTCATTGCTTATATTGTCCAATTGTACCGTTAGATTTGCTTTATGAATATATTGTCGAATGCTTTTTGTACCAATGATGCCCGATGAGTGGAGACGGTGGAAGAAAAAAAGGCGGCTGCTGCGCAGAGAATTTTTCAGGCTTACGCACTGCCCAATAAAATAAGTGGAAATACTTTTCACTGTTTTTCTCACTGCGCCCAGTCACGAAACGCGTGTTTTTGGTTAATTTTTGTGCTTAACTATGCTCAGCATGCAATTTCATTGACAATTTTTCGAATTTCCACAAAAATTTCGCCTCTTTCTTTTGCCCATGGGCCACAATCAGAATCAGAATCAGAAAAACTACAGCAACGAGAGACGGCAACGGCGACAGCGACAGCGACGGCGACGGCGACTGTGATGACAGAGACAGACAAACACACGGGCAGACTGCTGCTGCTACTGTCAGATACACTGGGCAGCATGTTCGCCGCAGTCGCAGCCAATTCGCCGTGTTGTGTGCGGCATATGCGGCAGCTGGCTGTCTGCTGCTGCTGCCGCTGTTATTGAGAGAGTGAGAGCAAGAGAGCGTGAGAGCGAGAGTGGCGTGTGCCTATACATGTTCATGTGTGTGTGTGTTTGTGTGAATAACTCGCCGCCAAGCAAATAAAATGCGAGTGCAAAAGGGAATTTTATGTTGTTAGGGAATTTTCGTAGTGGGCGCGCTTTTGAATTGTGGGATGTTTCACGGGACTATCGATAACAGCTGCTGCGCGTGTATTTCTGTTCAAGTGTTGAAGTGCAAAAACAATTATTAGATAGGTAAATATTGTTGCTGCCACGTGTGTGATTAATTTGACAATCGATGGAGATAAGAACCTGCAAGGGTATACAACTTTCGGCATGCCGTAGGTAGCCTTTCTTCCTCGTTTTTTGTAATTAATAAAATATGCCAATGATAAGCAAAGTTCAGTGTGCTATTCTCGTACAATGGAGATAAAAACAAGGGTATAATAATGACAGCAGTTGTATTTTGTTAATAAAATTTGGTAAGGGCATTGCAAGAGTAGAGCAAATAGTTTCAATTAAATTAAATACAAATTCTAATTTCTGTTTATTTTAGTTAGTTTAAAATGAACTTAAAGCTTCTCTTCATTATGAATTGCTTCTTCAAAAACAAATGAATCATTAACTGGGTCAAGTTCTAAGCAGATTTCCCAGTGTTTTCATAACAACGCGTGCAGATTAAAATATGCCATAATCTTTGGGGCACCCTCAGGTACTTTGATCCTAACTGTCTGCTCTCTCATTGTACGCTCTGCATTTATGGCCTTCACTTGTGTGTCTGTGTGTGTGTAGGCGAACATTTCCCCTTCCCCTGCTGCTGCAACAGCCACAAAAGATACATCATTAGGCATTATGTTAAAATTACCTGCCTATGCATAAAACCACTTGAAAACTCATTACAAAAGCGGTACACCGGGTATAATACATACACACATACATAGGCACACATAGACACCTACACAGACGCACGCACAGGGTGTCAAAGACAAACGTTGAGCGGAAAATGTTGCTTAACTGGCGAAAAACAGTTTACACCGCTGGCCGCAAGAGTAGGCGCTGCTAAAGTTGCCTCAGGGGCGTAAAAGCACTTAGATTTATGTCGCCCGATACACACGCACATCAGCAGCAGCACACACACACACAATACACACACACACATAGTACACACACTAACACACACACACAATATGTAGTCACGACTTTGGCTCGTTTTATGCATTTAATAAAAACTTTCACTCGAGCATTCGCATTGGCTGCTGCCCCTTCCCCTCTTGCCGCATGTCCCACTTCCCTCTTTCTTCCCCCTCCCCCCTTTGGATTGCCCTCTTTTCTGCTGCAGTGGAAAAACTTTTGCGCTGCATTGAAGCGAAGTACTTAAAAAGCAATTTCCATGCGGGCCAACATAAAAAGGGCTACAGCTCGCCAGGCTGCTCCTGCTGCTGCTCGGGCTGCTCCTGCTCCTGCTGCTGCTGCTCCTGTTCCAGGCTCGAGATATTAATGAAATGATTCGAGTGGAGTTACGCTTATGCTGCGAATATGCTTAATTTTTTATTCCTTATTATGTGCGTCGTTTCATTTTTTTCTCTCTCTCTCTCTCTCTCTTTTCTTCGTGTTTTTTGTGGCTTATTAAAAAGTTGAGAACACTGTGAGGTGTCGCTACTGCCTGTGGCCTATTTCAGGGTGTGTGTGTGTGTGTGTGCATTGGTGTGTGGCTGGGTGAGTATGAAAGAATCATAAAACCCATCAAAATAATGTTAATTCATTAAGTGGCAGTAACTTGCTCGGGCGCCCAAGTGTAGGCTATAAAAATTTTACGCACAGCAGCAGCGCAGCCAGCAGCGCAGCCACCACATCATTAGAGAAGGGGGGTGAGGAGGGGAAGGGAACTGCTACTGCTGCTGCTGCTGCTGCCTTGGGTTAGGTTAGGCGAACTTCGTTTTGCGAATGATTTTTATTTATATTTTATGGCTTCTTGTTTTCGGTGCTGGTAATTAGAGCAGCTTTATGCCCTGGCCCAGCACTGCTTGCCAGTCTGCCAGGTGTACAGAGGAGTATAGTATATCATGCTGTGGCAGCCAACATCAGCAATAGCAACAACAACGTGGCAAGCTCAACAATAAACTCAAAAATTATGTGAATGAGTTTCTTAACTTATTTTCGCTTGTGGAAACACTGTGTGGCATAGGCACTTCCAAAAAAAAAGTTACCCCTGCTACACTCTCCCCACTCTCCCCACCTCCTGGCTCTGGTTTAGGCCTCTCAAGATTTATATCTGGCACATGGCAGAGGATGAGCAGGAAGTGAAGGCAGGTCGAACAAACAAAACAAACCAAAAAGTGAAACGAAACGAAACAAACAAGCAAAGTTAAATGAACAACTTTTGTGCATTATTTATCTGCAGCATGAACAAACAGTGCGAGCAGTGAGGAGCACAGTGACAGCACTGCCAGATACCCTGTATTTTAGGGGAAAGAGAAAAGGCAGAATGACACTTCTCTTAGAATGCAGAAGTAGAAGCGAAAGGGGGAGAATAGCTAGTTCCTAGCACAGTCAAGCAACTGGCTGTTTGCGTCACAACACTACAGGGTATAGTGCGACAGATACCCTGTATTTGGAGGCAGCAGTACAATAGACTACACACTCAATTAGTTAAGCAGAAAACCAGAAAGAAAGGCATGCCGAAGGTTCTTTACCCTTGCAGGTTCAGGGGAAGCATGTGTAACAAGTTTCAGTTGGATTGTTTCAAAACTGAGAGACTACATTGTAACAGACAGACAGACAGACAGACAAATAGACAGACAGACAGACAGATAGACAGACAGACAGACAGACGGACATACGGACATGTCTAGTTTGACTCCTCCTCTCGATGCTGATTCAGAATATTTGTATATACTCAATGGGGTCCAAGATATATTTTAAGATGCGTTGTAAACTCTTAGACAAAATGAATATACCCTCTGCCACATAGAGGCTACAGGGCATATGGCAAATCATAACCGCAACAAGGCTGCAGACTGTGGCAGGCAGTGGCATGAGGCAAGCAGCTTGCCAGCAGCAGATGAAACCGCTTGGACTGATTATGGCGCTTTGTGTGTGTGCCTAAGTGTGTGTGTGTGTGCCAGAGTATGCCTCTTTATATATGTGTGTGGGGTAGCCACTCATTTAATATTTTATGACTTATCTCTTTTCTATTAAGATATTTTAATGCACAATGCCAAAAACAGCAAACCGCACAAGGCTGAGCACCATAAAATCTAATAAACATAAGTCAGTGTCTGTCAGCTGTGTGTGTGTGTAAATGTGTGTGTGCTGTATATTTGTTTGTGTATGTGTGTGCCTGTGGTTTCGTGGCATTTTATGAGTCTGCTTTATTGATACGTTCGCTCGAAGAAGAAGTTTACAGCTGCAAGAGGAGGCGAACTTCAGTTAGGAACAGGCGCTGGAGCCGACCCCGAGGCAGCAGCAGCAGCAGCAGTCAGTCTGGAGCAGGCAGCAATTTTTAATATGCATTAAAATTAATAAGAACACGTGTCTCGCTCACGCCACGCCTCCCTCCCCGTGCCCCTCGGCAGCGTCGACGTCGTCGTTCATAATTCCATTTTATCGCGCACAAATTTTTATAGCAGCGCCGCAGGCGTCGATTTTAAATAATGTCTCGTTCACTCTCTTCCCCTCTCCCTCTGCTGATTTTGACGCCATTTTGTTGGGTTGTTAATTTTATGCTCATGAGATAAGAAAATGTGAGAGGAAAATGCTGGAAAATTGCTTGCAGGTAGCTCGATTTATTGAGCAAATCAAATGACAAACGGATCGTGCTGCGCTCTCTCTCTGTCTGCTGCTCCTTCTCTTTCCTTCTTCTCTCTCCCTTGCTCTCCTCTTCTTGTACCTAACCTAAAATTACTTGCCCTAGGCTTTATAGCATTACCTACACATGCTTATATAGCCTTATGTATTTATGTTCAATTGCAAACTTTGATTTGTCATAAATGCAAACTTTGCCTGACCAAAGGCAGTCCCTCTCTCTCTCTCTCCCTCTGTCCCTCTTCCTCGTTTAATAATCACATTTGGGTCAACAGAACTCAGGTCGCAATGCTAATTGCAGTCGCCCTGCCCCCTCTCACCCTGCAGCAAACATATTTGCCCTGCCCCAATAATATTGCAATTGCTAATGCTGTTGGTCATCGTCATCGTTGACGTCGACTTTGATCTGGTTATGAGCGCCGTGAGGCTTTTGCTGCGCACTGTGGCTGCCTGTGCTGTCAATTGCCGGCAATGTTATTGAATTGCCAGCAAATAGAATGCATCGAATACTTGTACATAAATACGTAGAATACATTGCTCACATTTTTTGCCCGGCTTAATCTGCTGTAGAAATTTCCAATCCGTTGAGCGCTAAAACAAAATTCGTTGCATTTTTGCATGGCGCAGCAGGCGCGAGTAACGGTAACATTAGCAGCGGCAGAGGCAGTGGCAGCTACAATAAAAGCATCATCGGAGATCCTTGCACCTTCCTTGCCCCTTTGCTCTCACTTCCCTTCCCTTTCCTCTTACTTCCCTGCCCTTTCCCTGCTGCTAACCTGCCACTTACCTGAACCATTCCTAATATTTTTCTGCCCCTTGCTTTGCCTCTTCTCTGCCCTACCATGACTCTACCCTGATCCATTCCCTGGTCATTCCCTTATCCCTTCGCTTGCCCGTTTCCCTTGCCACTTCCTTGCTCCTACCCTGTTGCTACCCTGCTCTTTCCCTTGCCTCCTTCCTTGTCATTTCCCTGATATATTCTCACCTCTACTCTGACCCATTCCCTTGCCCCTTCTCTAGCCCCCCTGTCTCTACCCTGCCTCTTTCCTTGCACCTACACTGCCCTTACCCTGCACCTACCCTGCCCCTCTTCTTCACTTCAATCCAGGCCAATATGCGTTGCTCTGAGCAAACATTACTCATACGCAGCGTTTGCTCGCCGCGCGCTTGCTAAAATAGCCAACAGTTACAGGTGGGCGTAATACACTTGCCACGCCCCACACACACACATCCACACACATTGTGCATGATATTTACACCGTGGGCGCTGCTGTTTAACCAACGAACAATAAAACCAAATTGAATTTTGCGCTTTTAATGGCAAACGCACAAAGGCCATAAGCAAGCAAGCAGAGGGGGGAGGGAGGGGTGAAGAGGGCATGGTGTGGCATGGATAATGGCGCCGTGGCAGGTGTGTATCAGACACGAACACACACACACACAAACACACAAAGAGAGTCGCGCGGTTGCACGCACATTAAATGCAGTTTTTAGCCTTTTGCAACTCCCGCGGGGGTCACAGCAGCAACACAAGCAATAACAACAAACAGAGCAGCAACAACAAACAGCAATAACAACAAACAGTATAACAACAACAACGACAGCAACAACAACAGCTACAACAATGGGTAGCCAATTATTTGCTGCACTTTCGACATTAAATTCATTTCGCCCTTTTTGGCTGCTCGACAGTTGGTTTATTGTTTATGACATGGAATTTAATTTAACGCTAACACATACACACGCACATACATTCAGACAGACACACACACAAAGACACATACATGCACAGTATGTACTGAGACACACACAAAGAGAAAGAGAACACACACATCTAGGAAACCCACAGTCAAAGACAGAACACACGTAGTGACAGTGCTTAACAAACGCTCGTGGCGCCATTCTCTTGCGAAGAATCATAAAAGAGAAGAGAAAGGGAGGGAAAGAGAGATAGGAAGTTATGCTTTATTGAGAAATAAGTCAAAGGAGAAATACTAAGAACTATATTAACTGATTGAATGGAAGATATGTTGGAGTTAAGCGCGAGTTAAATGAGAATCTTTTAAGAGTTGACTCTATGAAATTACTTAAAATAAAAGGTAAAGTTACATATATCAAAAGATATATATATATATATATATATATATACTATACATATAAAGATATATACGTGCATTAAGATATGTATACAAAGATCTAAACAATATATTCATATTGTAGGGTACAACTAAACAAATTATTGAGTTGCTTTAATTAGGCATGAGGCAAATGAAACGATTGATAGATCTCTGTAAAGAATTATCGATTGAATCAAACTCAGGACCGTAGCGGCGGCCTTGGGAACTCTTTTGCATAACTTCTTGGCTGAACTTTGTAATTATTTTGCTTAGGTTTCTTTATTAAATATTTTAAGAAATAAAGAAACTTAATACATCGATATCGAACTTTTCTCTATGTTATAATGACAAATTTTTCAAGAGTGTTCGAGAAATACAATGTATATTCTTGTGCAGTATAATAAGCAGGCAATTTAGCTATTTTCGTTCGTTTGAACGTCAAGATCTCAGCTTTTACAGAATCAAAAGAACAACAAATTTGTTTTGAAGCTTTCTGTATTAAATAACTTTGGCTGCATGTTCCATTTTTTCGAATAGCACTGGGGCCTTTGGCAGTCAGGGGCCCTTATGCACTGCACACCCCTCACTACGGGCCTGCTCAAACTTATAATATTTGTAAGTGTATAGTTACATACGTTATAGATATAGATAGGTATGAAAAAATTGAAAGATATAATATCAAATAATATATAATATATAAATAATTATTATCAAGGTATTAACTCACTGTCTCATCAATGCAAATCCCTTCTAATATTCAAATAATGAAACATTTTAAACATATTGCAAACCCTGCTAAATTTCTTCCCTGTACTTTTTATCAATATAAATTCACACGTTTGTTAAATAAATTAAATAAAATTTACCAAAGCCTTTGGGCAATCATTGAAATTGCATTTTCCGCGAAGGAAAATACTGAAAAACGCTTTCCCGTTTTTTTGTATGCACATAAAGAAATACGAGCAAATCTGGATACTAATTTTGCAGTTGATTTACTGCTGTTTGTATAATAAATTTGACTATCGATAGACAAAGAAGGAGCGGGAGAGAGAGGGAGAAACGGAGTGAGATAGAGCGAGGTAGAAAGAGCACGAATGAGAGTAAGAGAGACAGTTAAAGTCTAATAGAGAAGGAGCAATTTCCTTGCCAGATCTACTTCAGCTTGAGCTTAAATTTTTCGATCAAGCAGCGGTTCTATTCATATACCCATGTCTGTCGTTTGCCGCCTCGGGTCAGGGGGAAAAAAAACAACTTGGGGAATGAAAAATTTATGTTTTCTATTATGCAAAGCAACAAACAAACTGTCTGCACATTTTCATGTGTCACTCTTTGCATTCTTGTTTTGAGTTGCATTTGTAGTTGTTGTTGTTGCTATCGTTGTTGTTGTTGTCGTTGTTGTTGCTGTTGTCGTTGACTTAATGGCAGACAACATTGTGAACATAATGCTGACATAATAATATTTTTGTTGTTGTCATGATCTGCATGCCATTCGCTAGTCTCCTTCGCCCCCCACTTTTCTCTTCTCTCCCTTTGCCCTCTGCTAAATCACTCGCAGCTAACAGGACAAACGAGCGGGTGGAGATAGATGCAGTGGGAAGAGGGGTAGGGGGAGGGGAAGTACTCTGGTTTAGACGGACTGACTGTGGGATTGCGGCTGCCGCCAACTGCCTTGGCATTTCTCTGTCCCATTACTCACAGCAGCAATGCAAAGCTATTTTTTCTCTCTGCCTCTCTCCCTCTCTCTGTCCTCTCTTTCTGCCTCCCTCTCTCCGTCCCTCCCCTGACTCTCCTCCCACCTCCTCTTATGTTCCATTTGCGCTTTTGCCATTTGCTGCAGCCTCAATAAATTTTATGGAAAATGCATTTTTATTGAAAAATATTTTCTGCTATTTTGCCGTTGAATAGCGCAAAATCAGCGTGCGTAGGGGAAAAACTGCTGCCGGGAAAGCTGCCATGCACACACACAAACACACAATGACACAAAGCTTAAGCGAACATTTTCCTTTAATTATAGAATAACTCTTTGAGAGTATTTTCTTATCAAAAGCCATGAAGAGGAGGAGGAAAAAGTGAATATTCCATGCATGACTTAGCTGACTGTTAGTACCTTGGGGTATATATGGATAAGCTATATAAACTATAATACGATATGCTTAAAAGACTCAAATGAAGTGAGAGAAGTGAAATGAGTGATATGCAAAACTAAAGAAAGGCGGATTGATTTTCAATTATACACATAGAAAGTCTGTCTGTAAAATTACATGAAAAGAGTATCAGACTGTCAGTATTATTTCTGTAGAATACTCCAAAAAGAGTATAGAGAGCAGGAAATCATATTAATACGTATATATGTATATTTATTTATATTATAAGAACAGTCCAGACCTCCGCCTATTCCTTTCTTATTTTCAATTATATAAATAAAAACAAAACTAACAAAATCTAATGTCAAAGGCGCCTACAAAACTCATTTATAATTCCCAACAACAAAGTCTTTTGTTGCGCATAATTTGCATAAACCTTTCTGCCAAGTTTCTTATGTCTAGTTGCTAAGATCACAACCTCCATACAGACAGACAAATAAAGAAAATATATAGAAAATATAGCTAAGTACACGATGGTACTTGATGCTGACCAACAATTTATATTGTGAGTTCTGCCACGCTTTCTTCTGCCTTTAATGATTGAAGAATATAAACAGACATCAATATCATTCCACATATAAATAAGTTTTGTTTTTGGTAGACCATAATCGTAAAAAAAAAAAATATTCCCTGCTATAATCAGATGAAATTTAATATCGAGCTGTCAATGAATTATTTTGACGATTCATTTAATTGAATTATAACATTTTAGTATTTATAATTTGTATAAATTAATTAATGTTAATCAGCATATGCAATTAGATGCGTGCATCATGTTGATGGAATCAATTAACAAACCCTATTGCAATATGCAATGTAGAATAATGTAAAAGATAGTTATTTATAATATTTTTTTAGATTTTTTTAAATTAAATATTATCTAAATTGGTTTTCCCTTGCAATGTGCCAGTTTCATTCCGTTCATATTGAAAACAAAATGAATATATGAAATATGCGTGAAGAATCTATAGAACATATTTCAGTCATGCAGTAGATGGGAAAATATTCGATTAGGGAGTCAGGAAGCCAAAACCGATGGCTAAGCCCCCAAAGAGTGTGTGCCTGGGCAGATACTGTGGACAAGTGTTGAGCTCATTGCGCGCGTGTGTGTGTGTGTGTGTGTGTGAGTGTCTGTGTGTCGTGATATGCTTGTGATTGGAGCATGAAACCGAGACGTATGATGATGTTGATGACGACAACGACAACGACGACGAGGACGAGGATAAGGACAAGGATGGGGCACAGATACACGCACGCAGCATTGTGGGCTGTGTGGGACGGTAGGGAGGAGGGATAAGGTGGCGGGTGTCATAAACAACAGACAAGTTGCACATGCACTCGAGCATAACTACCCGTTACAGCAGCATGTACAAGTTTGTGCGTGTGTCTGTGTGTGTGTGTGAGCAAAAAAGTCAGCTAGAAAGGGGTCTGCAGGGGGGTAGGGGACGGTACATGGCATCGCTTCGACATGGAGTCAGGCAGTCTGTGCATATTTTAACTCCCACAGGAAAAATTTCACAAGACAGTTTAGAAGCTATGACGTACATGCGATGGGGACGATGGGGCGTGGCACTACTGGGAGCTTTGTGTGTGTGTGTGTGTGTGTGCTGTGGATTGGCAGCGTAGCCAACAACTGTGACCAAACAATGTTGAAGCTTTGATGAACCTTAAAAGGCAGCAACAATAGCAACAACAGCAACAACAGAAACAACAGCAACAATGCCAATAGCAGACAGCAGCAACAACAACAACAGAGAAATATGACAAAATACTGCAGAGAATTGTGGAGAATGACGAGAGGGGGTGGTAAAAGGGAGGGGCGGGGGTGGGGCGCCTGTGAGTGCGCTGTGCATTGCAAAGTGTTTCTATCTCTGGCTGCTCTAGCCCAGTGCACGCCAACCGGGCGTATGAGTGTTAAAAATTGTGCACCATGGATGAATTGAAGTTTCAGGGGGCCAGGCCAGAGTTGCAGCTGTATGTGTGTGTAGGTGTGCGAGTGTGTGCGCGAGTGTTTGTGAGTGTGACTCGTCACTTTAAGCAAATGGAGATGAATGCGGCTGCTGGGAGCACAATGTAGAAAATACATTGGCATATTTTATGCAAGCTTTTACCACAAAGGGCACACACACACATATACACACGTACAGACAGTCACCCCCTCTCGTGGGATTGCCTGCCTGGGCTGCCTTGACCGTTGTCAAATTTTCCCATTAATTGTTTATAGAATTTACGCAACTAATGGGAAAATTTGTATACCCGCTGCCCATGAGGGCAGAAGGGTATTATAAGTTTGTATGTAACAGGCAGATGGAGGCGTGCCAGACTCCACAAATTATATATATTCTTAATCTGCATCAACAGGCGAGTCGGTCTGTTCTTCTGTCCAACTGTCTGTCTGTCTGAAAACCTAGACTTCAGCGACTATAATAGCTAAGACTAAGACTTAGAGAGACTAAGAGCAAGTTTATTTTATTTGTATACGTCCTATTCCGCCTACGTAAATCAATAAAAACCAAATACAAAGCGTAATTTTAAGGCAGAACACTTAACTTTCTGTAAACACAAGAACAATCAACGCACAAATGAATTCTAAAACTTTAGATGCGATCAGATCATTAACATGGAAGTTATGCAAGAAATCGGTAGTACGAAGACACTCCCGAATTAGTTCCCCATAATACGCAACACAAAATAAAAGTTAGATATTCAAGAAATCATTTTGATCAGTTGTGCAGCGGGTATATCACAGTCGAAGCACACTCGACTGTAGCTTTCATGCTTGTTGAAAATGTGAATATGTAAAACTGTGCAAATTTGAATAGTGCGTGTTGTGCATTTACCGTTAGTTCGCTTAGAATACACTGAGCCCGTAATTGTCATTTCATTTAAGCCACAATGCAATCAGCATGAAATCTCCGACAAACGAGAATCAATTTTGCCTTGTAAAAAATGCCAAAAAACAATTTCAATAATATTTATGAGCATTTTATTTATGCATTTTTCGGTTTTATTTCGGTGCTTGTCATGCGGCAGCAGCGTAAAGTATGCAACGTGCAATGTGCTGCGTGCATCAATATGCAAATGACACGCTCCAAAAAGTATGCAACACTTTTTGAACTGTGTTAAATCGTTGAAGCATTCTTGACATTTAGATTCATATCCTGCCTGCTGCTGCTGTTGCTGGCCGAGAAGTTGCTATCGTTATAATTGATTAATTAAATCTTGGCCGGAATAGCGATGCACACACACACACACGGACACACATGCTGCCTTAGACAGTTGCAGATTTGCCGACAAAGTTGAGCAAAAAGTTGTCGCTGCTAAAAAGTTGCTATAACAAATATTTTGGACGTTTTTGTTGCTGTTGCTGTTGCTGCTGCTGCTGTTGCTGTTGTTGTTGTTGTTGTTGCTGCTGCTGTTGTTGTTGCTGTGTCTTGTGTTTTTCGCTTTTACTTTGCATATTCTTGTTCGAGTTTGACATACGAGTTGAATTCTCATGTTGCTCACTTGTCAAGCTGTCAATTGGCACAAGACAGTCTCGTGGATGCTTTGCCACCCGCACAGGCAGCCACACACACACACAGAGATGCACACACGCATGCAGCACTCGACAGATATGTCATTATATATATGGGCACTTGAAAAGTTTCGTATAAAGTGCGCAAAAGTTGAAGGAATCCTTAAAACGCAGCAGCCAGCAGAAGAAGACTGAGTGGGAGACAGAGACAGAGAGTTGCCTGTCCTTCCCCCTTCCACTCGCACACTCTCTCTCTCTCTCATTCTCTCTCTCTCTCTGTGCTGCACTCTTTTCTTCCTGCTGCCCTTTGGCAATGCAACTGCTTGGCAAGTTAACTGTAATCAGATTAATAACGGTAAACACTTGAAAAGGTATGCGAACGAACACTTTTGACTTGGTTTAGTTGATTGAAAAACTGCAACTGCTACAGCACACACACAGGCACACACCTGTCACATCCGCAGGTGAGATTAAATTTCATTCCAAAGTTGAATTACTGACAACGGAAATTGATGTCATTGACTCGACGGCAAGTTGAGTTTGCTCTGCGCTCTGGCACTGCTGATTGTGATTAGTCGATAGACGATTGACGATTGCCGTTAGTCGATTGTGCTCTGTGCACTTTGATTGATTTATGTGTACGCCAGTGCGAGTGTGTGTGTGTGCTGGCTCTGACATTGGCATGCGTATGCTTTATGGCAGAGACAGCAATGAGGCAGCGCATTGCCATTGCAAGAATGTCGAGTCTAGACAAGTTGTGCATCGAGGACTTGCTAGGATAATGGTATACGCATATACCCTATAAATAAGGTACATAAGGTACATGGCACATAGGGTATATAAAGCACATGCACATAGGGTATATGCTGTAAAATGTACTTCCCTTCGCATAGTTAAGTTGGAATCAATGCGGAGGCAAGGCGTATGCTTGTTGTGGATATACCTCCTACTCTGCTCTTAATCCCTTCCTTCTCATGTGCTGACTGACACTGTGACTGACAATCGACCGCGTATGTTGATAAATTTAATTAAGCGCTAATATTTTAATTTATTACGATTATGCCCATGCTCACATTCATGATGTGTCTGTGAACATTTGACGTATGAGTGATGTGGAGCTTGACAGCCCACGACCACGGCTATTGTTCTCGCACACCCCTTGACGCTGCCTCTACTCTTTTTTTAGCCTCCCTTGCGCAGTTTTAATTTGCTGCCATTTAATTTTATGAATTATTGATGCGTATTCAGTTAAAGTGTGTGATGTGTGTGTGTGTGCCTGTGTGTGTGTTTGTCTGTATGCTTAGGCAATTAGGCCGAGGGCCATTTTTATATTGAATCGAGGGAACAACTATATATACAATAGATATATGTATAAACTGTTATTTGCGGTTGATTTATGCGGTCGCTCAACTTCGGATTAGTCGCATTTACACACCACACAATGCCTGTTGTGTGTATGCGTGGGTGTGGACTTTTTCACTTGCATTGCACCATAGTTCATTTCAATTAAAAATTACTTTGTGCTGTAACTCACATGTCATAATATTCCGTTTAATTGACTGTACGACTTACCTGGAAAGAGAGAAAAAATAAATGGGAAACATTTTGATTTAGTATAATGGGAACTATTGCAAGCGTTTGTCAATCATAAATCAGAGAGGGTTATTGGGTGTGATTTGCAATATTTATTATATTTAATGATAAAAGATATGCATCATAATAAACTCAAATGAACTGCATAAGGGCTCTCTTTGCTGGGGTAGTTTCTCTAGCTGAAGGTTGCAATGAAAAACATGAAATATATTGAAGAAAAATACAAGTTTTAAAGCTTTACAGTCTTTGTCCTTACTTTATAACCGCATACTGGGTTTATATGTATATAAAATTACCATAAATAATTAAAATAAAAGTCCAAGTAGAAGACAATGTAAAGCTGCCCTTAATATACCCAGCTGTGGCCATTAATTATGACAAGTTGCTTGAAATTTAATTGCCCCCCTTTGATAAATTGATTTATTGACAATTTATGATATATTGTAAGATATTTATTACTTATTTACTTTAAGTTTCCGATTTCTATTTAATATTGTATTTAAATTTAGTTTTTTAAATTCTTTTCTTTGATTGTTTGTTGCTAGCTTCGTTAAATAAAAAATATCAATGTTATAATTATCGGCCTACCGCCACTTTCGATAAGCCATTGATCAAGTTTAACAAGAAGTGTTGAGTAACTTACAACTATCGGGAATAAATAAATCGATTACAACCAATGACTTCAATAATAAATAAATCAGTTACCCACATAGTGGCTTACGAAAAATATATTATATATACACAGTTATTTATATATACTATATATATGCTATACACCCCTTAGCAAGTGCCCTAGTTAATCATTTATGTGCCTCATTTCTAGCCCCCTTGAGCGTTTCACTTGAAACAGTTTGAAGTAGGAAGCTCTCTATCTCTCTCTCTCTTACTCCCTCTTTCTCTGTCACTCTCTGACTGGATTAGCGATAACTTTTCGAATTAGCTGTGAAATCCGAACAATTGATGAAAAGTTTATTTAAAATGTGACCCTTAAAGTTTTAAAACAATATAAAACAAAAAAAACGAGGCACATTTGAGGCTAAAATTTCGATTTCAATCAGCGTCAGCTTGGACGCGTCCCAGGCGAGTTTCGAGCAGCAAAGTGTCCTTTTTTTATCCCTGCTGTGTGAAATTTAATATTTGTGTTCCTGGCACACTCACACACACAAACACGCACACACACAGGCACACATAGCAAATGCGTTGAGTAAATAAGCAGACCAGAAGGCAGGCCAAGCAGAGGAATAGAAAGAAGGACTGTGGGGGCTGGGAAGGGGAATGAGGTGCGAGCCACACGATGATAGCAGGCGAAAGTTGTGAGCCAAGTCCGCTGGCGGCTTAGCGGCAAAATCAATGACACAATAAATATTTGTGCAGCGCTTAAGCGTGGAGTGTTTAAGGTTGTGCGCAACAAGAACTGTTCCCCATACTATATATACGTATATACAATAATTTATATATATAAACACATACTATACCGGATATAGTGTATGCTCATGCAAGTATATACTATATCTAACATATATCTCTCTATATATGTCTAGCTGTTATTTACTTATGTTGGGGGATTTCCAGTTTAGCAGGCGCTTTAAACGGAGCCTGGCTCTGCCTTTGACTGCTGTATATGTGTATGCGTGTGTGCACGTATACACATGTGCATGTGTCAGGCAGTAAGCCATCTTGGAAATGGCGTGCTCGCTTATTTCAAGTTTATTTCTTCTTTAGTCTGCATTTTTATTCGCCAAACTTTTCCTCCGACTGTCTTGCTGAATTTAAGTGTGCCATGACATAGGTATCTGTGTGTGTGTATGTGTGTGTGACAGTAGCGCGCATGTTTATTGCACTTTGGGGAATATCACTCGTGACCCAACCCAAGCAAAATCCAACAACGCCAACGCCTCCTCGCCTCCGTCCTTGCCTTGCCTCGGGTTGCTTGTGTAAGGCAAAACGTCGCTTAATGTGGCAGAAAAATGTGTAAATTACGTCGAAGCGAGCGCACTGCCTGCCTCTTTCTCTCTGTGTATATATGTGAGTGTGTGTATCTTTGTGAGTGTGCGTGTTGTGGTAGTATGTGTCACAAGTAAATTGAAAAATGTAGCGCATTGCAAAACTGAAGAAGAGTGAAGCAAATTAAATAAAAACGGCGAATGCCAAGAGATAAATGAGTGTGCGAGTGTGTGGGTATGAGAGTGTGCATGTGTGTGTGCGTGTGTGTTAGTGTGAGAGTGAGTAAGAGTACCCATATTACTGAGAGCATTCATTCTATTTACAGTTTCAATTCGAGAACAGTTTCAATGCAAACTGAGCTCCAGCTTAGCCGAGACACAAACCACTCAGGGCACTCAGCTGTTTGCAGTTCTTATGTGACTTTATTCTATTAATAACAAAACAATGCTTTAAGGAAATACAACTTTCCAAAAAATCAAAATTAACAAAAGAATCTCTCTTCATTTTGGTGTATTTGTTTTTGCTTCAATTATTCTTTTTGCATTATGAATCAACTGTGTGCGGAAGACAATGAATCGTTGCAACACTCGTTTGATGGCAGCATAAAAATCACTGCATTGTACAGTGTTGCAAAAGTTGCAATCGATGGCAGAACACAACAACACTGCACAACATATCAGTGCCAGCAAAAGCAGGCGAGTAATAACTCAGAAGGAGTCGCGTTGAGCTTCTCATTGTATTCGCATTTTTATACTCATTTTTTATTGCTCATCATGCGCAGCACTGCGGTCGCGTGAGTGTCTGTCTGTTATATTTTTTAACTTCCTTGTTTTATCTGTTTTATGCGCTTCCGTATTTGAATATATGTATGTTTTTTTGCCCCCTCCCCCCACTCTTTTAGATACCTCACAAACCCACAAATCGCCGCGTTGCCCAGAACGGAAGGCACAAATATCATGCGCGAAAAATCAGAATGTTTTCTATGTGATTTATACGCTAGCACAGCGGGGCAAGGTGAAGTAGAGTAAGGGGGGGGGAGGACGGGTGTCGCTCCATAGCTGCCACTGCAGTGCCGCCCCTTTGGGTCCCTCACCCCAATGGCAGTTGAATACATTTATAAAACATGTGAAGAGCACAAGGGGAAGGGGGTGGGACGCACAGGCGATGCAGTGTGTTGCAACAATCAGACACCAGGTGGCGCCAGTGAGAGTTAACTTCTGTCACCCACTGACAGGCTGATGGACAGCTCAATTCAAATCTCACATTACACACACTTTCATAAATAAACACACAATTGATGCACGCGAAAATTGTGGATAGAAAACTAGTGAAAACTAGGAAAAATAGCGAAAATTCCACAACGAAGTTAACGAGATTGTTTAATTCGTGGATGGCGAGAGCAGTGTTTATATATTTTAATTACAACTTTCTGTCAATCACGAACACTGCCGAGGGCCGGGGCGTGGCAAAAGTTTTTCAATTTTGCAGCAACAAATAGCTAACAATGAATGTTTATATATAAAGTAAAGTGGAGTAGAGCCGATTCAATCAATATGCGACACAATTGGTCCATTCACACGCCCATTTTGGCAGCAAAAGCTTCTCTTCTTTCACCATCTCCTCCTTTGTCCCACGACCACCCACTGAGCAGCTCAGCTCAGTGCTGTTCAGTCCGGTTCAGTCCAGTTGAGTTGAGTTTCAGTTCAGTTTGCCCAACTTTTGCTAACAAAAAAAATTAATTTAAAAACTTATTTCAATATCAAAGTGGACTCACGGTGCAAAAGGAAGAGGGCCAATGGTGGAGGGAGGGGACGAGGTGTATGGGGTGCGCCCACCGGACAAAACCGGCACAAAGCGTGTAACATTTTAATAAGATTAAAATGAAAATGTCGTAACAGTTTTTTTTCACTTTTAAAAAACAAGAAAACCGATGTGCGAAAATTGCTGGCAAAGAGCGTGAGTTATCTTCGTTCTCTTCTTCTCTTTCGTTACATTTTTTTATTCGTTAAAGTCAACTGTTGATCTGGAGTTTTGATTGTCCCACGTAGTAGATTCAAAGAGCCTCAAGACTGAATTACGTTTTTTATTTATTATTTATTACCAAAGAATATACTATAAATATAAACATATTTAAAATATATGCATTTGATAACTTTGCATGTAACTTATTTAATATTTTAGTAATCAATTGGAATCGATATTTTAAAAACTTAAGTTGTTTCACTAACCATCGTTCTTCGATGCTTAGTTGTTGTTTCTAACTTTGGTTATGCTCGATAGTTGGAAGTTACTCAACACTTATTGCTAGAGTTGATTAATGAGTTTCCCAAAAAGTTAATATAAAATCAATCAACGAAAACTACATTTACATATGTAAATATAAAATTCAACATTCATTTAAACAAACACCTTAGAATACTTTCACCTCATTGAAATATCTCAAGAGTCTTCATACATGAAATCATTTATGAATTATTTGAGCCATGCCACGCCAAGTTAACGTTGGTATGTAAATAATTGATAGTTAATTAATATTCCTGGGAATATTTGGCATGCAATAAATTGAGCAGACATTTGTGTATAGCATTGCGGTAAATTAATGCATTGCCAAATAAAATTGCAGAAATTCAAAACTTGCAAATAAATTACCAAAATTCGCGTCGAAAGAGAATTATTTGTTTAATTTGGATTTAATTGCATTACAATCAAATTATGCAATGCAATTATTAATAATTAAGTGGAGGTTTCCACTGATTGAAAATCTGAGATATTTAGGCGGAATTAAATATACAAGTACATAAACAAACATATTTAAATATATATGGTTTATATAATATGATGAATATATCTCAGTAAAAATGAACTGCGGACCGAACATCAATGTAGCAATTACAAAGATAGTGCCCCAGTCTGCGTATCATTATCAAATGAAACCAAAGATTTGAGCTCTTAAATAATAGACATTTATAACACAATTATGTGTTATGGATCGTATCGATTGCACTGTCAAGACAAATCGAATAAAACATTAATTAAAATGTCAAACGAGAAGTCACGAGAAAGCGCAGAAGGAGCCAGAAAAATAATTACAAGACCCATGAAAAAAGGGGTCAGGGAGAAATGGCAGAGGAAAGCAGCAAGAAGAGAGGGACAGAAGAGTGAAGAGAGCAGGGAGGGAAAGCCGCTTGCGGACAATTATTTACAATGTTTAGCAAAACAAACACGAAAAAGCGAACAATAAGATACGCGATGTGCGTGTGCTTATGTGTGTGTGTGCTAGTGTGTGAAAGAGGTTACGTGTGTGTGTGTGTGTATCTTGAGCCAATAACACTAATTCTCAAGCAAACAAAGAGCAAGACGACGACGAGGATGCTGAAAAATTGAAGCACAGCAGCAGCATTGCTGGCACCATTTCTTTTTCAAAGCATCGAAGGGGGCAAAGTGGGGGGTGGCAACCTGGCGCGAACTTCAGTACATGCGCGCCACATGGCTGCAAAGTATTGCGACATAAAATAGCGAAAGTAATGCAGGCAGCAATGCAATATAGGGGGGCGTGGCACGCCAAGAAAGCGAAGCAAACAGCGAACGAGCTGGCGAAAAAAGAATTGCTGGAAATCATTCAACGAGCGGCAACATAAAAGCGCTGAGCGCTTGGGTGGAGCCAGCGGGTGAAACTCTCTACACGAATACCCTTACCTCTTACCCCTTCCCGTCTCCTGCCTCCCACTCGCCGTAAACCAAACCAAAACACACGCCATGGCTGCTAATGCGCGCAGTTGTTGCTATTGTTGCTGTTGTTGTTGCTGCTGCTGTTGTTGCTGCACTTTCACCGCACTCGATGGCGTTCACATTTTTGGCACAATACAACAAAATTGATTCGAAACATGCATCATTATCAACAACGTCGACTCTGGCAGCTTCAGTCCTCTCCAGGCACTTACTTAGTGCTGCTGCTGCTACTTGCTGCTGCTGCTGCTGCTACTTGCTGTCGTTGCTGTTGTTGCTGCTGCTGCTGCTAGTGTCATTCAATTCGATGGCGCTCATTCATTCATTCAACGTTTTGCAACTCGCACATGAAGCAGCAATTGAAGGATCATTAGCTGCATGCTTTTAGTGCAGTTGCCAGACAACGTTGCGTATGAGTAATGTGTGCATTCCATTTACATTGATTTGCAGCCAGACTGACGTATATTTATCTATGTATATGTATGTACTGAGTATGTGAGAGAAGCTGCCATGCAGCGCAGCTAGTCTTTGCTTAATTTCATCTTTAAGCTGCTTAAAGACCAAGAACAGAACAGAGAGAATTGGCAGCTCGCCCGAAATGCTACCTTTGCCCGTGCTCACTATTAAGGTGCTTATCACGGAGCTTTTGCTGAGTGCGCTCCAACTCAGCTTCAAGTACACTACACACACAACCACATACGTGTTCACTGCGAATGTCGCTCGTTTCGTTGTGGTGAACTGTTCCCAACTTGAAAAGTTCTGTTCCCAGTTATGTGAATATAATTATGATATATGTTGTTTAACTGTTAGAGTTCAATTTATTATAATAAATGTGTAATTGTTTAGATATTTATGTTGCTGCTCATTAGCATACCCTGTTAATGCAACTATAAAGTGTATAACGTGCATATCGGTGCCCTGGAATATTCGAAAATATGTCTAGAAAACTTGAATGCCAAGTCGGTGCCAATTCAGAGCCTCAAAAGATGTGAAATTCCTAACCTTAATCTCATGAAATCTAACAATGTTATGCGTGCTGGCAATGAAGAAGAAGCCACACCATCAATTCAAGACCCTATCGCATCGTTTTGTTTGCAAATCTCAAGTCAATTGTGAGCGCATTTGTTTGGCTTGTTCTGCTTACTTTTTACTTTGGTACAGTTTGTTGTTGTTGTTGCTGGTGTTGTTGCTGTTATGGCTGTTGTTGTTGCTTGGCTTTATCACGTACGCTAATGCGACAAAAGCGCAACGAGGAGCAAAATGTTTTGGGAATTTACTTAGCTGCCGGGCTTGCGTGGCTGTGTGTGGGTGTGCGTGTGTATGGGTGTGTGTGGGTGCGAGCGTGTGTACATTTCCGATTGGTCTTGGCCCTGTTTTATTTGCATGCCGTGTGCCACATCCGCTGGCAACGTTTCCTGGCGTTTTCTTTAAGCGCAAAATATTTTCCGGCAAAGCAGAAAAAAAGCCACCAGCGGCTGCGGCGGCGGCAACGGCGGGTGTGGCAGCTGAAAATCATATTTGCCGCGCGTGCCTTTTGGCCGCGACACACGTGCGCTCGTCACACGCGTCATATGCGCTGCGCAGCTTCAACATTGGCAAAACAGAGGCCGGCTCGGTCCGATCTAAACCGCAACTCTGCAATGCAGGACGGCCAGGTGCGGAGTGCAAGGGGGAGCGGGGGGGAGTGGGTTGCGGCGCAGGCGTCACTGCGGCTGTGGCAACTGCGGCAGCGGGCTGTCAAACACACACGCAGCCTCAATCGGAGTCGACGTCGTCGCCGACGCGGACGCCACCAGCGTCGAGTGATGTGTTTATACATTTCGGGAAATGACACAAATTGAATAAAATTTATGCGCTTGCCACATTCGCCAGCCCCTGCCCCATACCTGTCCCGCATGTTGTCAACTTTGGGATCACCCGTCACGACGCGAAACCGCGAACAGGAAACCAAACACTGAGAGAAAGGCACAAGGTTTACGAATGTCAGATAAGAGAATTCCCGAAGCGTCGGTCGTATGTGAAATTGGCACATACGTAAACACATACACATACGCAAACATACACATACACACAAAGTATATACTTTCATTTTCGCATGAAATGCAGCAGAAACTGCTGGGCAAAAAAAAAACAATTTATTTGGAACAATCCATTTTGGCTAATCCGCGCTTTATTGTTATTTAACAAGCGATTAATGCACTTTTAAAATACATATGAAGTAATTATGTATAAAATGTGAATTATTAATTAACAAATTACTAAATAAACAATGACTATTTGCACGTTTTGTTCAAAATTTTTTTGTTTAGGATTAACCGGCTGACCTATGACTAGAAACTGTGTGATTTTCACTCATTTAGCCTTGCTGAAGGCTTTCATTAAAAATTAATAAGCTTCTTTTGTTTTCAAAATAGATTATGTACTATTGTATGTTTATAACAAAATAACTTTTAAAATGCATTTACTTAATATGTTCGATGTGCGTTTGTTTACAAACAAAAGCTGTATTTCTTACTACAACTTAACCAACACTTATTGCAGTATTATATCGAAAGTGGCGGCAAGTCGATTGTAAAGTATATGAAGTTAAACGCCAAGGCGGTATTTATTGCAGTTAATCGAAATCGCTATCAATGATTTATCAAAAGTGATGGAAAGCCGATTTAATTTGCACAACAGGGCGATCAATTGTGATATTAAATGTAGTAATAAAAATCTAGCGGTAAGTCACTTTAATAAATGCTTAGCAATATATTTTTAAACGAATTTTAGAAGAATTATCTGTCCTGATTTACCACACAAGCCCAGCAACTTTCAATCTTTGCTTAAAGAGCTTGTTGCACACGTTTTTGCCTCCGCACTTTGCATAAAATGTGCTCTCCTACCGCACCCTCTTTCGACTTGACACGCCCCCAAATGCCGCACAATGTCACTGCTAGTTTATGGCTTAAAATATGCATTTTAGCGTTGGCTTTTTCCATTTTTGCCATTTTATTTCAAACTTTTTAAAAGGCATCACCAGAGCAGAGGAGAACGACGAACAAAAGGCGTTTTGGTCATGATGTTGCTGCTGTTGCTGCTGCTGCTGGGGCAGTGACATGGTACGGCGACCATGTCATATGGCTGCTCCGAGTGTTGTTGTTGTCGTTGTCGTTGTGGTTGCAGCTGGCGACCTCAGGCCATGCAACGCTTTTGTGTGTGTGCTCTGCTATAAGAGATGTGTGTGTGTGTGTTTGTGTGGCGTGGTGGCCGCATGCCGCAAAATGCTTAAATCAAATTAACGCATCTTAACTGCAACAATAACAACAATGACAACAATAACAACTTGACAAAAGCCAAGAGACGCGGCTGATGCGCGTTATCATAATCAATATCAGCATAAAATCCAACTATGACCTTATCCTTCTATATACTGTATATATATATAGTATCTGTCTGATTATGTGGATATAGTCAAGGATTTCTCTTGACATGCAGCTGCTGCCTGCTGGCAACATGTGTCGCCTGCGTCGTGTTGCGGATATTGCTAAACAGGATTTTCATGCTACAAGGCATTTAACGAAATATGGCAAAAAGAAATACGTCGGCAGCAGCACTAAACAAATGCAGGCACAGCCTGCCTGACTGCAGCGCACACTCAAACGCAGACGTCTCAGTTGCACATTGGGTCGACAGTAGGTGGAAATTGCATAGAACAGAACAACAGAAAAGGCGCAAAAACTGGATGGAAGTTTTAACTCTTTAGACTGTTTGTTTTTTTTTTATACCTCATCTCTCATTGACTTTGCTCCACTGTGGCATTAGGCAAATGCATGGCAAAGCCTGCGTCTGGTGGGCGTGTCATTGAGACAGTTGTAGTTGTAGCAGCAGAGGCAGAGGCAGCAGCACATTTCAAATGCAAATGTGTTTGTGGTGTAAATGCAGTTTTACAAAATATTTTATATAGCCGAGCGGACACAGACAGACAGACAGGAAAGAGAGGGGGAGAGAGAGAGGAGACTGTGCATAAAATTTGCTGGATATACATTTTAAAAACCTAAGAGGGCAGGCGCAGGCGGGGAAGGCAGTGTATAAGGAGGGCAACTGCTACAGTGGAATGCGAGTTTTGTTGGTTTGAAAATGCGGTTTTAATGCTTTACGATTGCGACAACGACGATGGCGACGGCGACGGAGACGGAGACGGCGACAGAGGCAGAGACGAGAACGGTGCGAAGACATTGCCAAGCAATGCAATTTGGCTAAGTGCGTTTGGGGCGTGCAGCGGCGGCTGCGGCAGACGACGCGCTGGGGCGAAGTGTGTCGACAAGCAAGTGCTGTAAATGAAAATGAATGCATGCAGCAGCAGAGAGAGAGAGAGGGAAGAGGGAAGGAGGGTAGAGAGAAAGAGAGAGGGAGAGTGCATGCATGCGTGTGTGTGTGTCTGTCTCTCTGTCTGTCTGCATGTGGGCAATCAGTTCGCTGGCAGCGCAGTCTGGCTTAGGCCTAGGCCAAAATGTGTTGCCTACTTTGCAGCGCAGCTTGCATAACTTGCCTTGGCAACGGGGCAACGCAGGCGGCGAGGCAGCGGGCAACGGACAGTGGACAGCCAGGCAACTGGCACTTGGCACATGCCTGCATAAATCTACGCTCCATCCCAGCCTCGACTGCTTTTATAACGAGCTTTAGGCATTTAGATAAATTTCAAAGCTGATTTGCTAAAGCCATGAAGTGTGGGGTGGAGAGAGAAGGGAAGGGGATGGGGGCACAGGCACGCCCATTTAGCGTTAAATGTGGCAAGTTTTGTCTGAGAGCCGGCAAAACTAACCACATGAAAGTCGCTTTAGTCGCACAAATAGTACATAGAAATGCACATGTGCAACATGACAAGCTGAAGTTGAGTGGCACACACACACACGCAGAGAGAAATACACTCTGGTACCCGCAGCAGGCAGATACTTTGGGGCAATGCCTGCGCCACACACAGTCAGCTGGGAGAACCTTAACCGAGTTAGGCGAAGGACGGACAAGCAACCAAAGAAGAGCATGACAAGTGCCAGAGAGGGGGACGGGGGGGAGAGTGGGAAGAAGTGGGCGGGGCATGTGACCAAGAGCAAGAAGTGTAAAGAATGCCACTGACAATGTACAAAGTGCAAAACTAATTTTACAGAGTGTAGCTTGCAGCAGCAGCGACAGAGGCAGCAAGTGGAGACAAATGCGCAACAGCCCGAAGAGTCATGCAGTCTCTCTTGCTTGCAACATGCTGCTGCCTGTCCGCAGCATGAAGTACACACTGCTGGCCCATTGCTTGCGGGGCAAGCTTAAAGAGAAATCTATCATACGTCACGTTGTGCAATTGCAACAATGCAACACGCCCGCCTCTCCCTCAGTCTGCTCCAGTTTGTCAGCCTTGAATTTAGTCTGAAAATCAATTGTATTTCGTATTTTAGGATAACATGTTTAATGTGCTTATAACACAGACTTCAACGATCTTCCTTCCTCTCTCTCTCTCTCTCTCTCTCTCTCCCTTTGCCTATCTCTCTCTCATTGTGCTGCCTCATAATGCAGAATTGCCAGTTGATTAAGCTTTATTTGGCAACCTAATTGCTTCGATTTGTTTAGTTTAAGCCGATTACCAGTCCGACCACAATTTGTTAAAAGGTTTTGCTTGCGGTCGAACAGGTGTTTGGACAATTTTCCTAATCGCCCGATCAAAATGCATTCGCTCTGCACTCTGCTCCTCTCTTCTTCCTCCTCCCTGCTGTCAATCGACAATCAAAAGAACAATGTCGCCTGCAGACATAATACAGTTCCACACACACACACACACACAGTGGGACAGGCGGGCAACCTTAACCTTATTGCTTGCTGGTACTTGTGTAAACCATCAATGGGTGTCGCTCTGTCTGTATGTCCCCAAAAAAAGGCAAGTGAAAACTTTGGAAAAAATGTAATCAAGCACGTAACTTGCGCAAATTTTCTGCACTTTTGCCAAGCCAAAAACGGCCAAATGGCACAAAACCCGCAGGCAGCAAAAGCGACAAAAACACATGGAGAAGAAGGGAGAGAGGAATGGAGAGAGACAGAGAGAGATAAAGAAAGAGGGGATAGAGGGCATAGAAGGTGATCCAAGTTGGGTTAGTTGGGACTCATAAGCAGGCAGCAACGAAGGGACATAGGTGCTGCTGCTCTCTCCTGCACCTTTGCCACCCTTCTGCATCTATGTTCCTTCTCTGCTGTCTCTCTCCTTCTCCTTCTCCCCCTGTTCTATACTCCACGCAAGCTGAGCTGGCCTTAAAAGATTTGCCATGTGTGTTTGCCTTCCTACTTGAAAACTCTTCAATCCTTTTGACTATGAACTTTACTTTTTTGCTGCCTGCGAAACACAAGAAGTCAAGAGACAAGTTAAAGACTTTAAAATCCGACTTCGATAAAGTGATTGAGTGCGTGTATGAATGTGCTGGTGTATAGGTGTGCGTGTGTGTCTGTGTGTGTGTGCCTGAGGGTGAATTTGTCAAAAAAATTTGTTCAATGGATTCTTTGTCTGTTTGTCTCTGGCAACAGACAGACAGATAGGTGGATGAGCTGCAGCTCCATCTCCATCTCCAGCTCGACTTCGACTTCGACAGAGACGAAATCAAATGAAAGCGATCCTGGCATGGAACGCGGAAAGAGCAAATCAAAAGAAATTCAAAGCGGGAGACATGATATGAAATTATTTGTCAACGCCATTTTCAACAACTTTTCCAACATTTCATTTCGCTCTCGTTTTGGGTTTCCCTTTTCCTTTTTCACTTGCGCCGCATTTCGGTTATTGCGGCCGCCGACAGCGCGACGGCGGCTTGTCTGGCAGGAAGAGAGACAAGAGCAGGGCAGGGCAGGGAGAAAGTAGTTTCCCCCCTTAGTTTGCATTTGGTACTCGCCCAATGCTGTTTCAGTTTCGGTTTCAATTCGAGTTCTTTTCCATGGAATTGCATGCCAAGCGGCGCAGACATGCAATGACAGACATCGACATCGACATCGGCATCGTTGAACTGCAGCGCGGCAAAAGTTGTGATTGCTTTCAAATGTTTTATTAGCTTACCGTAAGGAGTGAGTAGGGGGCGTGGTAGAAAGGTATATCAGCAGTGGAGATATGTGGCATTATTATAGCGAAAGATGTGGAGTGCGATAAGCGCACTGCAGGCTTCGATTGCATAGCACATTTCCATGTTGGCACATTTCTGCACTCAGGTTAATGGGATTACTCAAGAGAGATAGACAGAGAGAGATATATATACAAAGATAATCCCCGTTCCCACTGAGTACTGTCAGCACTGGCTCAAGGCACAACTTAAGTTTAGCTAGTTATAAAAACATAAAATTAATGGATTTATTTGGGAATTATCTACACTTTTCCAAAGGGTTTGCTGGCTGCAAACAGTAGCTATAAATAGTTATAGTAAAGCTGCTCAGCTTTGAGTGCTTTCCTGTATGTGACTTGGGTATATCAGGAGCTATAAATAGTTATGGCAAACCCCTAAGAAGCCCTACAGCTTGCTTTGCCAAAAAGGAAACTGAATTTATGCTCATGCTGTGTTATTATTATCTTATTATCCAAGTTATTACACAAATATAGTACAGCAATATGTTCTAACTAGTTTTCTATATAGTTTAAGTAAAGTTCATATGGTGTATCGTATATCCAAAGTAGCCATAAATATCGCCAGTTATTTCTTGAGCTTGCTTTGCCAAAGTGCTGAGAAACATAAAGCCAATTTATGCTGCTCTTCATATCGGGGTAAGTATGTCTTATATGGTAACTGTATATAGTATAATACATATATTTGCCATAAAGACTCTATCTATCAAATCAAATATGAAATCAATATGGCAGAGTGCTGACTTTGCTAGCTATTTCAACTAGTTAACCACGCCCTCTCAAGAGAAGGCACTTCCCTTCTTCCGCTCTCGTTCCCTTACCCCTTTCCTTACCCTTCTTCCACTCTATTTCTCTGCCATATCTCTTTAGTCAGCCACTGTCTACACGAGGTTTCCTTCTCGTAGCCGCACATTAATTTCGTCTATGTATTTGCAGGTAATCTTGGTTTGTTTGTGCAAGTTTTTCTAAGTGGTTTAAGGTTTATCATTTTCGTAACGAATGAGAAATGCAGCAGGTCACTCCCCTCCCCTACTGCAGAGGCAGTGCCAGCCTGCTCTCCCTCTCTCTGTCTTTCTCTGTGGAGGCAGCTTCAAACAAAACTGTGCGCAAACAGGAAATAACGGTAACGCTGCTTCATTTCCGCTTTTATTAAAACATACTTTTCGCGTTGTATCTCATCCGCCCCGTAGTCCTTCTCATCTTCCACCTTGTCGTCTTGTTTTCCTTCAGCTGCAGCCATCTTTTTATCTGGCGCCGTCGCTGACTGCGCTGAGTTCCCCCTTTGCGTGTTGTTGTCGTTGTTCTTCTCGTTCTCGTTCTTGTTGTTGTTTTTGTTGTTGTTGTTTTGTCACTTCCGTTAGCCGCCCGCAGTTTTTCGCCGCTAAAACTTCGCTTCGTTTCGCTCTTCGGCGGTTTTCTCTTTTCTTTTTTCCCGCTCTCTCACTCTTTGCGGCTTGCGCTTTAAAAGCAGTCAACGGATGTTGAGCCACCTTTTTGGCCGAGCATGCAAACAGCTGCCTGCCACGCCCCCTGCTGCCTCAACCCACAGCCCTTGCTCGACAACTGTGCCGCAACTAGTTGAAAGTAGCCAAAGGTAATTAATTTTGTTGCTGCAAGTTTTATTCGCGGCACGAAACCGCGAAACTCGTCTCGGACCAGGTTCGGTCCTGGCGACGCCAGGTGACCTTCCCACGAGCCTTTGACAAGCCACATTGCAAATGGATTTCAACATTTTCCGCGCTTTCCATTTACTTTAGTTTCCGCGCTTTCTTTTTCGCTGTCGCCGTTTTTCGTCAAACTCGGCAAGAAGTGCTTGAGCAGCTGCAGCAACCAGCACAACCTGCACTGTTTCCCCCTCTCTATTTTTAGCATGTGTCCATCTGCCACGCCTCGTTGGGCGTTGACAGCACAGTGTGCAGTGTGGAAGGCATTGATAAATGACTGTGGACAGTTTTGCTTAAGCTCAATGCTGAACAAGGCGACTAATGAAGCAATTTCAAATTGATGGCGCTGATTTTGCATTAGTTTTACGATTATTACACTTCAATATTAATCTTGTACAGCTACAGATCATGCACAGCGCTTCAATCTTAACTTTATAGAGAGAGTAAGAGAGGGAGAGAGAGATACATCCATAGATAGTTCCTGTACTTATCTAGTAATTGTTGTGTGATATGGAAATATATCTATACTCGTATTATATTATCTCTATCAGTAGAGACTGGAAGTAAGAGTGTCCTGTATTTATAATCACTCTACATCAAATTAACTATATCAACTATAGCTTCGCAAACTATCGTATAATATGAAAATATAATTTGAAAGCCACTGATTAACTTGGGTTATAACTGATTTATTAATTATTTTATTAATTAATGGTACCTGATTTGTTTCATTTGTAAGTTAGTGTCTCACTTTGTTTATATCCGATATTTGGAAATTACTCAACACTAATCTTTAAATTTAATAAATAAGTTATCGAAAGTGTAGCGGTAAGCCGACCGATAAGCCCTAGGTAATCGAAGCGGCAAGGCGGAAACATAATAAGAGTCATTTAAAAATATAAAGAAACTGAATATTATTATACGAGTACTTTATTTTAATACCTAACAAATTATATTACCTATCTGGAGTAAATAATCATAAGGCGTGATACACCGCAGAAACTAGCTGAGTCAGCGTAGTTAAGCTCGTGTGGCTTTTTTTTTGCAAAACACCCGACCCGAAGTTTACCTGCCGTAGAAGATTGTATAGCACACGCAGTTAGAGTTTACTTGAAATTTTTAATACCAACACCAATGCGCCTCAACAGATTGATTATTTGACTGTCTACACCAGTTGGTATATTGTATATTGTACGCACTTAACTGTTGCTTTCGCTATATGTTCTGTTTATCATAACATCAAATTTGTAGGGTTTCCTTTACTGTGAACCCATTTCAATTGCAGTCTCTTCAAAACTGTTGACTGATTAGCAAGTTATAATCTTGTATTGTCAAGAGAAACTCATGTCAATAAGAATATTGTAAATGTCTGTTACTTTGTACACATTATACGATTTATTGGGCAACAGGAAAAGTTGCCTCTGTATCTTTGTCTGATAATCTGCAAACAGAACTCGAGCCTCATTCATGAAATACTTCTGCAAGTAGTTGAAGCAACTAAAAGTCGAGACATTTGGTCGCCTTTTGCACCTGTGCCGGGTATTTCCTGTGACCTCTGGCCGGATGAGATAAGACAACAGTAAAAGCGTAAATCCTTAGGCCATGTCTGAAACCAAATGTAACTGTCTCTTCTCTTGCTGCTGAAACATGACGCGTTAAAGTCAAAAGTTGCACAGCCAACAAAAGAGGCAACAACAAAGAAAGAGAGAAAGAAAGGAGTGAGGAGAGGGGGAGAAGGAGGGAGAGAACATCAAGTGCCACAATGTATGACAGGCAGAAAATAAAACTACGCAAGTGAAATGAAAATGAAACGAAGTTATCCCGGCTCAAGGAACACGACTATTATTGCTGTCTCGCTGTCTCTCTGGTATAAGTGTTTCGGGGCAGCAGTTCCGGCTATGGCAGGAGGCGGACAGCAGCAGGCGAAGGAGAACAGAGGAGGATGGCCACAAAGCACATGCCAAAGGTCCAAATGAAATTCAAGTGCGTGCCGGCTAAAGTGCAAGACGATCCAAAGCCGATCCGTAGCCAGTGTAGGAATCACAGTCAGTGGAGAAGTCGAAGCTGGAGTTGGAGCTGGAGCTGGAGCTGGGCGGAGCTCGGTAGACGTTAAAAGAGTCAGGTCAATGTCAAAAGTTAAAACGCAACGAAGCAACAAAGTAAAAGGCAAGTGGCAAAATTTTAATCAAAGACGGCCCAGTTCAAGTCAAAGTGCAGGCAACTCCACCCACTGCAGCACTCACAGGATTTGCCAGACAATAAGCATAACAACAAACAGGGAGGAAAGAATAGTGAAGAAGAGTGGAGAGGGGAGGGGTATGCAGCCAGGAGAAGCCACAGAAATTGCTTAGCAATCGCCTTCGCGCACGTGTCTTTATTTGCCTTCAGTATTATCACTTGGCACGCGACCTGAGTCCTTCAACCCGAGCAGCAGCAGTCGTGGCTAAGCTGGAGCACCTTGCGGGGCTTCATAATGTTCACCACAAGCGGTCGACATATGAAGCTGAAGTTGAACTGGGATGTGCCAGAGGAAGAGGAAGAAGATTCTTTCGAAATGGAAATGAAATGGAAATGAAATGGAAATGAAATTCATAAAGTACGATTTATGTTTCGCAGACAGCATAACTGCTAATTAATCAAGTCTGTCAAAGGCAGCGCAACATGTTGCCAATTTCATCGGGTCACGCTCCCCCTGCCCACATTCCCTCTATCCGTTCCATGCACAGCTGTTTAAACTTGTCGACTAAGCCGCTGCAAATCCTCTGAAAGCGCTTGCCTGTCTGCACCTGGCAGCGCCAAGGAGAGCGACAGAGAGGGAGAGGAAAATAAAAATGAAATGAAATTACAAAATTATGCCAGATGCGAACTGGCAAGGTAACTGCGAAGGGGGGGGAGGGGCTTGGGCAGGTAAACATCTACACACACACACATGAATCAAAGTACTTCCGATTCCACTTTCTGCATAAATTCAGCGCACAACTTTCCGTTGCTTCTTAAAAGTTGCATCTTTTCTGTCTCTTCTTGGCGCAAATCTTTTTGGCTTGAACTGAGCGGATTTTCCGCTGAATTATATGTTAATTGGCGGCGCTAAGTCGCAGCAAGTTGCCTTCAAAGAAGAGTTACGAAAACTGGAAGAGCTTCAAAATCTGTGTGAGCAAGTTGTGCGACGGGGCGGGAGGGGGCGTGCCGGGGCGGATAAATAGCTTAGCGACGAGTTGCGCATATTAAAGCAAGACAAAGCCGAAAGCAATTGCAAGCGCCGCTTATTATTTACTTCCAGTGGGGGGAAGAGAGAGCGAGAGAGAGAGAGAGAGCGTGTCCGGCGTCTGCAGTCTGCGCGCTTCCGCCTAATGGCGGCATCTGCGTCGTCAGACTGTAACGGCAACGGAAGTCCACGTTAGACCGCAGTAATGTCCCGTGGAAATGGAAATGGAGCTGGCGACGTGGCGATATATAAAAGATATGCCTGAATGGTTTTTGTTCCCGATTTCGCAGTGTGGCAAAGCATATGGCCAAAAGTTGAAGTAAGCAATTTTTATTTATATTACACAGCACACACACGCGCCGGCAGAGCTGCAGCTGCAGCAAAGAAATATGAGAAATTGTAGCATATTTTCCTGCTGCTGCTGCTGCTGTTGGTCTAACTGAACTTTTATTTGTTTGCTTCATTGCATGGCACCGACATTTTGCGGTCGACTGAGTCAAAGCCAGTGTTCCCCCCCGCCCCTTCTCTCTGTCTCACCTCTCTGCTTTCTTCCATTTAAAGTGAGAAATTGAGAATTGTGCAAAGCAAAAGAAGAGAAACTGCACAGAAAGCCAAAACAGTTTATTGTGGCACGAATCGCTTCCTCTCCCTCCCTCACTCTCTTTTTCCTCTCCTTACTCGTTGTTCTGCTTCTATTTGTATTGAGCATTGAGTAGAATTCAAGCAGAATGCAGAATCGTCGCACTTTCTGGTCACTTGGCATTTCAATAAGCAGTTGCATTTTGCATATGTGCGAAATAGTTTGCCAGTCATAGATATACTCGAAGTATGTGATGTGCCTGTTCATGCCTTGCATGCGAGTCCATTTCTCTGTCTGTCTGTCTGTACAGCTATCTGTCTATCTGTCTGTCTGTCTCTCTGTCTGTTTCGCCACAAATGTAAAGCAGATAAATCGCATATCACAAAATCAGCTCATGCGTTTATAGATTTTGGGCATAATATTGCAACAACTGCAAGAGAAGTTTTTATGTTTTGCAAAAATCTTTATAAAGTTCTCTCAGCTAGTTTAAACTTGCTTGCTGGCTTTGCTTGCTTTGCCCTCTTTGTTGTAAAATAAACAACATGTTACTTCAGCAAAGGGTTCTCTCCGCTCTAATAACTTCGAGTAATGAAGAACTACTCGTATTACTAGTAATATAAAGTTCTCTCAATACGTCTATAGACTTAATTCTTAATTATTTGTGGTTGAGCACTTAAGCAGAGCTTTAAAGAGACTGGAATTGAGTTGTTTCTACTTGTAGCTGTTAGAGCTGTTTATTGTTTTAGAAATGTAATCGAATTGTATTACATTATACGTCAAATGCATGTTATTGAATACCCCAACATGTATAAACACACAAGAACAACTGTAATAGCTAACATTGAACTAAAACATTCATCACAACCTGATAATGTTACTCTCCTACTTTTCCACTTTGTCATTTTCACACATACACTAAAGTAAGTACAAAATTGAATATGGAGAAGAAAGAGACGTGTTCTCAAACCTCTGCAATCGAGCAGAGATGCCACATAATACTCATTATAACATGATTATCATCCTCGACACCTGCAGATTATGAGCTTAACTAACTGTTCCCTTAAGGTTTTTATGTTTTCCCTGTTCGACACCATTTTGCGGGCATCGATCACTCACCTCCTTCGTCGGTCATCACCAGTATGGTGGTCTCGGGGCCCAGTCCCTCCGGGTTGAACACCTGCACGGTTACTTTATACTGTGTGTATGTCTGCAGGTTTTGTATCTCGTGGCTCTGCAAAAAAAAGGCACAAAATATATGAAAATGAATGCAAGTGAAATTTCTGGGATTATTTTATAATAAAATGCCGATGCACGATACGTTGTTCTGCAGCAGACTGGGTAAACTTAAATGCAGCATGCTTTATGCTATAGACTTCCTGTCCCCACCCCCCTCCTCCCACCACCTTTCCTTCGGCGGAAATTGCAAACAACAACAAAAAAAAAGTAAAAAGAAATTGCTGCAGTTAAAAATGTATTTGCTGTGGCCGAAGGTGCTGCGCAAGAGAGAGGGAGGAAGAGACGGGAAATTGAGTTGCACGGCCAACGGGCAGCGCCTCGTTAATTGTGCGAGAGGCAGCAACAACAACTCTGCGTGTGTGTGTGTGTGCAAAAGCAATCATTGAAGATGCACTCTCACTTCGCAGCACGAGGCAGAAACTACTCTACATGGGGCGAGTCAGGAGCGGCGTGCGGCTAACGGAGCAAGGGTGGCGGCTTATTAAAATTTAACGAAAGGTCAAAAGCAGTGCGAAACCATAAAACAAGCCGCTGGCTTTGAGCGTGGCAAGAAACACACACACATGTATGAACAGGCAGACTGTGAGTAAGCCAAAAATGGCTGCTGCTACAGCAAGCACAATTTATGTTGCATACATTAGAGATTCGTTTTCAACTGCCTGCCTAGACGGCTGCCTCCCCTTGTGCTGCTGCTCTTGTTGTTGTTGTTGTTGCTGTTGTCCTCGGTCGCCTTGGCTGACCACAAAGCGGTCTGGGGACGGGGAAAGAGGCGTGCTTAGAAACGGATTGACTGCCATGCCAAAAGCTTAAGTGCCTGTTTGGGCACAGCCAGGCACTGCCAACTGCCGCTTTGATTTAACAAGCAACCCACACACACAGAGAGACATCTCTTAAGCCTGTGTGTGTGTGTGTGCTGTCGCTTTATGTAGTTACCCCGACGACGCTAATGCCGTCCATATAATTTCATTTCATACAGTCGCCATCTAAATGAGCTCACAAATTTACAACTGCTCGTGCTTTTATGGTCACTCCAGGCTGACCATATTCCGCGCACGACGAGCACACTTAATTGATATAGTCGTGCTGGAGAGAGAGTTGCTAGTGATGACAAATTTGCTGTTGCCATATGCAGTATATAAATCTGGTAATTAGCGGCGATTCGAAAAGTTGTTGCACACACGGTGCACAAACTATTTGCATGCACTGTAAAATTAACACGCAACAAACTATTAACGCAACACCGAAGTCAACTAGTGAAGTCCTTCATACAGCGTACCTAACTCCCTCCCTCGCCCTCACCCCCCCCCCTTGGCCATATATGGATATAGTACGTATCCTTTGAGCGCGAAAAATGCTATCAGCGTAAAGTTTATGGCGTGCAGTTTTAGTTTTCCGGCTTTTGTGTTGAATTTTCGCCGCGTGAAAAGCGTGCGAAGCGAGGGAAATTTATGCTTTACGGCGCAGAAATTTTAATTAGAAAATTGGCAAATTTAGCGCAGCTCAGAGCAACGTTGAGCCACGCCTTGCCAAGCCACGCCCCGCGGCTCTTTCACACGTGACAGCTCAATGTAGATAAAGAGAGAGAGAGAGGGGGAGATAGAGAGAGAGGGCAGCTGAGGTCGAGATCGAGCCTGACAGCCTGGTCGTGATATGGGAATACAGAGAAGCCATGCCCTCGAGTTGGCAGAGCGACTTAAAAAATGAAGTCGCACGTTTCTGCCTGCAAGGATAATATTTCAACATGCAACTGACATGCAAAAAGAATGGAAGCTGCAGCTCTGTCTCTCTGTATTCCACTCTATCTCTCCCTCTCTATCTCCCTCTCTCTACCTCCCTCTCTCTCTTGACACAGCTCTGTTTTGCCAGCGGGGCCAGCGTCTAGATAACTGCAAAATATGCACTCAAGCACAAAAGCGTGCCATGTCCCTATCAGCGGAACCTTCCTACCTCCTCCCCCTGCAACCCCTCATGACACCCTCCTCTTGCCACTTATGCTCCCCCTCGGGCTGGCAGCGCATAGTTTTTGGCATTTTAGGCAACTGCGCGGCGAGTGTCGTACGTGAGCATTATCGCTAATAATTTTTGCATATTTTAAGTCCTTTTCCCCCCGTCTCCCTCTCCCCTGCCCCACCCACAACGCATCGCGCATGCATCGCATATACTGAAATTCTCAAAAATGAAAAATTCCATGCACTGCATATTATTGGTTTAAATGGAATGAGGGAGAGAGACAGAGACATGGAGGAGTAGCATCATAATAAGCTTCATGTGTTTCAGCTGGAAATTATCCCAACTTTAAACTTAAATAGTTGCATCAACTAAAAGCTGAAAGAGCTGTTGAAAGTGCTCTCTAGCTCGATATCTGGTCTGCTTAGCGAGTACCTTGTGCATACGCACACTCACCTGCCCCACATGCGTTGCATTCTTGTCTGTCTGCGCTTTGTGGTATTAAATAATTTGTTGTTGTGCATAAAAACAAAAGTTGAACTTTTAAGCTAATGGAGAAATACGTTCTACGCACTCTAAAAAGTTGAATAATCTTGCTAAATTTGCTAAAAGCTGCACAGCGGGAAGACCCATAAATATATACGATATATATATATGCATATAATATATATGCAGGTCGAAAATATAACTTAGAATTATGCAATTAATTAAATAGTTTAGCTGTTTACTCATGTTTCAATCTCTATTCATGTTGCAATGTTTTATCAGACTTCTTTGTGCTCTTCGTCAATACATATGTATGAATAAAGCAGACCACGGTCATCCTAATTTTATAATATTTTTATTTTCTTATTTCTTGTTGTTTAATCTTTTTATTCGTTATCCCTTTTAGTCATTTTTCCATGTATAAAGTTTTAATATTTATCTTCGCTCTCGTCGTAACAGATGTATTATGTATAAGACAGGTCACGGTCACCCTAATTGTATGATATTTTTATTATTATATATAGTAGTAGTGTTTAATACATTGATTGTTTATTTTGTTTTAATCAGTATTCAATGTATCAATTTTTAATTCGTGTTTGTCGTAAATTAAAATATATTAAGCAGACCATGGTCACCCTTATTTATGAATCAAAATGACTAATCTTCCTCACATATACATATCTAAACTTTAATATTATATTTTCTTGCAAGCCAGCATCATTACAAACTGAGTTTCTTATATGTTTTTAAATTACAAACTATGGTCACCCTAATAATTTGTTAACACCCATTTGCAGCAACTTTAGTAGGTCACCAACAGGTTATAAATGTGCAAATCTGTGTCTTTAAATCCACCTGCGTTGCCGCAATTCATTAGCCATCTACTTGGGCCATACTCGAGGGTCCGCATTTCAAATAGTTTTGGGCACTTTGAATATCGCAGGGCGTAATATAGTAGTTTTTCTTTTCGTTTTTCGAATTCCCTCGGCTATCAGGTGTTGCCATTGCCATTGCCTTTAGCCTACAGTCGGCTGAATGTATTCCCAGGTGGCGTTTGGCCGAGCACGTGCCACTTTAGGTTACCCGCATGGTATCATTGCTCAGACCCCGCACTCGATTAGGAGCATCGCGTGAGGTGGCTGTCGAAAGATAGCAATTCCACACACCTTTCGCACACTCTCACACATACATACACATTTCTGGCCATAAATTGGGCAAATATAAGCCACGCTCTCGACTAATCGTTAACAAATTGCCTGCGATAGCGACCACTAAAAGATATGGTAAATGAGCCCCTTGGCAGGAGTAGTACCTGACAGCTTGAGCCATCCCCTTCCCCCTGCTCCGACTTGTGTGATAGCTGGGCGTGGCTGTGAGAAAAACACCTTTTGGCAGCAGGTGTAAATTACTTTTTAATACGCCGCGACGCGCTGCTGACGCGGCTTAAGACCGACAGAATGACAACACGGAAAACATGAGGAATATTTTAGCATACTTCATGTCCAATGAGGAAAAGGCATGTGAGCAAGGATGGTTTTGGTAGGGTATGCTAGGCTATGATGGAGTATGGCATGGTAAGGTTTAGTACGGTATAGAAGGGAGTGAGGTATGACAGTACCTTCATAAATAAGGCACAGTAACATTAGGTATGGTATGGAATGCATGAGTGTGATGTGGTATGTCAGCAACTTGGTAAGGTGTCGAATTGTATGGTACCGTATGTAGGTTTGCCTACGTTGTAGTGTGGCATCGCAGCACCTTCATTAGTCATGGTAGAGTATGGTTTACTATATTGTATATTGTTGTGTTAATAGGGTATGGTCTGGCGAGGTAATCTATGGTAATCTACGATATATTGGGGTACAATGAAGTACCGGTATGGCTAGCTTCAATAGATTGTAAAGCGGTATTTGTGATGGGGTATGTCAGCAAGCTAATATAATATGGTTGGATGGTCAGATAAGGTATGGCATAGCTTGTGAAGTATGGCAGCACATTGGTATGGCTTGCCAGGGTTGGGTATCCACATCCTAAGGAAGGGTAAGGTGATGTACGGTATGGTGTGGTAAGACAGCATTCTTATTAGTGTTGGTAGTTTTACTATACGGTATATGTTGGTATGGCAGCATCTTAAAAAGGTATGGCATGGATTAGAATAGTATGATAGGGTAGGGTTAGCCATGATGGCGTATACAACATGACAGCACCTTAATAGAGTATGGTAGTTCGCAGTAGGGTTAGGTAATGTGCAGTACAGTAGGTATATTAAAAGGTATAGAAGCTTACGATAGGGTCGCTACAGTATTCTCGAATACACTCTGGTAGTAGGTAGGCTAGGGTATGTTTTGGTTTGGCATAGGAGCACCTTAATGAAAATCAATTGAAAGCACGATTTGCGGCGCCTGATGGCGGTCTCAATATGCTCGAGTGTCACAGACAATGTGGAAATTCAATTATTGTAACAGGCAAAGGGCAACTCACCTCGACAGTGTTGTCACGTATATAGATTTCCTTGGTATCGTTTGGACTGCGATCGCGTGGTCGATATGTAATGCGATAGCCGAGAAACTCGCCCAGTATGGTATCCGGCGAGGGGGGCTTCCACGAGATGTACACCGAGGTGGAGGACGTGTTGTGCGCCGTCGTCGGTATCGGTTTGCCCGTGGGCGCTGTAAGTAAAGCCAGCCAGAGAAGTATCTATCAGTAAGAATGTAAGGGGTGAGGGGTGAGGTGGCCAAAAACTTTGACTGCCAAAAAGTTGGCGGAAACTCAAAAATTGCAAATTAAAAATGCCGCACAAAAAGTTACCGCCGCGTAAAGGTTGCCTGCCTCGCTGACTTGCTGCCTCGCTGCCTTGCTGCCTCGCCCAGCGTTGTCTGTGGTGGCATTGTCAAGTTGTCACTGTCACGCAACATAAGTTGCCAGTGCCCCGTGCTGGTCATGAGATTTGCCTCCTCTCATTCTCCAGCAGTGTCGCATCAAGTTAAATGGTGCGTGCGTCTCAGCTTTCCATTGGCCAAGGCAACTTGCTGTGGCAGCTTGTCACCTGGCAACCTGAGACTGCGGGACTAGACTCGCCTGCGCCTGGACGCGCACATAAATAAATTAAAAGATGTTTTCCTTTGACTTTGACACCGCATCGAGCGGAAATTGAAAGCGCCACGTAAAGCTGCCTCGGCACGCAGTCAAAATTGGCAAAAGCCGCAGCTACGCTCAGGCTACGTGCGCCTAATGAGCTACGGGCCGCAGACTATTGACTAATTTGCAGCCGCATGTGTTGCAGGCAGGGGCGGGGGCAGGGAGTGTGGCAGGGGCAGGCACAGCCTCTGCTGTCGCTCGGTTTGGGTCGCACATTCCATAAATGGAATTTCACGCTGAGGCAAAGACAAATGTGTTGCTAATAGCTTGTTGGCTGTCGCCCACGGATATATGAGAGCAGCAGCAGCAGCAGGGGGCGTGGCTGCTGAGAGGCAACTGTGCTGCTCCTGCTGCTGCTTATGCTGTGATTAATGCTCAATGCGCACTTTAAGCCTATGGAAAAGTTGTGCGACTTTTTGGGGGTCAGTTTTGGCTGGAACTGGACGTGACGATTAATCATTGTCCTGGCCAGCAGGTGTGGGTTGGAGTCAACTCACACACACACACACATGCATAGTTGCAGCTGCAAGAGGCACATGTGTTTGTGGTTTGTCACTCACACACACACAGACAGACACACACGAGTGCTTAGTGCCGCCGTCAATATTTATCAATTTGCGGTTTGTTAATTTGCGTTTGGCAGCTTTGGCAGATCGTACAGATCGTAAACAGACCGTTAAGCTGTATATATATGTACTATATATATAGTAGTATAGGTGTAGTGCACGTAAAACTAATTAAACGTTTCTTGGCATAGGGGCGGGGGCTTTATGGCGCACTCTAAAAGGCAAACCTGCGCATAAAATTCAAATGAAAAATTAATGCGATTGTAAAAAGTGTCGTGTCGCACAATTAATGTGACTCACTGTCGTAAAATGAGTAAGTATAGCGCAGACCCGAAACTACTTTACACGTGTCAGATCTTCCTCCCCTTCCCGTATACCCTCCTCCCACCTTCCCCTGCAATTCTTACTCACCTTCCCGCAGCGTGACAATGTAGTAGGACTCCTTGGAGGGCGGACTGATGCCCAACTTGTTGACGGCCAGCAGGCGGAAGCTGTAGACGGTGAAGGGTGTCAGGCCGGTCACCTGATATGATGTGGCATTGGTGCGTGTGTAGATGCGTGCCACCTGATCCCAGATGCCATCCTCGCCCTCGCTGCAAGCAGAGAAATGCATAAATCAATTAGTAAACAAAATTATCTCTTTCTGCATTTGCAATTAGAAAAGATTTCTAATTTATGGTCAGATATATAGTAGAATATAATATATATAGTAAATACAGTATTTTCCAGCTGAGGCAGAGATGCCTCAATTAACACCTGACAATGTCATTGTTTTTCCTTCTCCTTTGGCCGTAGAGAGAAATATTCGAACGAAAATGCATTATGAAAATGCATAAATGATGCCGATGAGCCTCCCACACAGGCTTTCAAATATTTATACGATTTTTGTCACACACACACACACGCACACAGAGAGAGGGGCATTTTGTGGCACATAAATCTGTAACAGAAGCAGCGTTTTTCATGACCCACATGAAAATTGCAATAAATTTTATTTAAATTTTGCCCAAAATTTCGGCTGCCTTTACCATACATATATCGTTTATATAACACATTATGTTAGGCAGCAGCGTTGCTTTTATGTGTGATTAAAAATGCATTAAATATGAGATGTCGCTAAAGCCGAAAGAGAGGGAGCAAGAGAGAGAGAGGGAGAGAGAGAATGAACCGAAAAAACAAAAAAAAAAAAATTAAAATTAATAAATGCGCGCGGCCAGCTTGACTGCCTCCCATTGTGTGGTTGTGTGGGTGTGGCACATGTGAGTGTATTGTCAATGTGCCTTTTGTAAAATGAATACAAGCTGTTTCTGGCAGGTTGGCAGTGTGGCAGAGGGGGCGGGGAGGGGGCGTAAAAAGGGCATGCAGTGCGCGCTGCGTAAAAAAGTCTTGGCGACTTCATGAAAAATGTGAGCGGCGCAAAAAGAAAAACTTGGGCAAAAATATTGTGCGCCTAAAAACAGCAGGCTGCGACAACAACAACAACAGCAACAAGCAGCAGCAACAACAACAAGCAGCAGCAACAACAAGAACAACAGCAGCTGCAAAGCACAACAAAAAAAACTGAAAAGTAACCGCAATGGCAAATAAATTTGCGGCCGACCCCGCCTACTTGACGCCCACACAATGCGCCCCTGACTGCCTGTGTGTGTGTGTATGTAAATTGTATGTGCCTGTGTATGAATGTTTGTCTGTGTGTGTAAGTGTAAGTGTGTGTGTGTGTGCTTAAATCGGCATAAAATACACACAACATTTTTTGTAAGCCGCTTAAAAATTGCTGCCGATTTTAGCATATGGCTTATGCCTGCGCCTGTATTAGTATGCATGTGTGTATGCGTGTGTTTGCCTGTATGTGTGTGAGTGTATTTGTTCTGGTGTGCGTGTGATTTGCATAGCAGGGGACAAAGTTCATGCACGAGTTGTTTAAAGAGGCAAATTTATTTGTGGTTGGGCAGCGACTATATCAAATATATATATACATATATATGTAGTGTGTATATGCATATAGTATATATATCAGTGCGTTGCTCAATGTGTGAACAAGGGGGAAATTGTGTAAATCATGAAAATTACTGCAAAATAGATACCGTTTATGCACAAAGACAAACAGATCTAATGCGCTTACAATGGACAATAGTTTAGTCGCTGTGTATTTAGTGTGATTTAATAGACAGAGAGAGAGACACTGAGAGATAGAGAAAGAGGGAGTAATGCGAATGAAATCGGAATAATATTGTGAAAAAATGTAACACAAATCTATTTATATTTTCCCTTTTTTCTGCGCCGATTTCAATTCAATTAAAATGTGGTGCCAAATCAGGCAAAAACTGCTCACGGCCTCTTGATGCATTTAATTAATTAGTATTAAAAATAAATAAAGAAAACATAAAAAATGTAACTGAATATAAAAAAAGAAAGAGAAAACAATCCGTAAATATATGCGAGATTTTACGGCGCATAAATCACGCCCAAGGGGTGCACTTAAATTATGATTGATTTTATTATTGTGCTTTGGTAAATATCAATTATTTGTGTGTGTGTGTGTGAAAGCCACAAGTAAACACAATTGATCAACACAAACAGCAGTACATGGGCAGGTATATAGCAGTTAGGCAGAGGGGGAGGGAGGAGGGTAAGGGGTGTGTACAAGGCCAGCATAAACGTTTAATGTCAAATCATAATACACACACACAGGCAGCTTTGCAGGTGTGTGTTCAAGTGTTTGCAGCATATCTGTTGTGAGTATCTACCCCTCACATCCCCTGCCCTGCCCTTCCCTCTCCTCCTCCACTGTTTGAAGTTATTTCAATTGCATTTTGCCATTCAGTGCGGGATTTGCGTGGCAAGATTTCAGTTGGAGCATAAAGGAGCTTGTCGTGTTGTCATCGTCTTTCAATTTACACCGCCGCATACTGAAAGACATTCTCCATAACCTCACATAAAGGCACACACACACACGCATGTTATGCATATGCGCAAATAAACCGAATCAAGCGAAAATGTAAATAAGAAGCGTGCCAGCAATAACAACAACAACTGCTCTCGTTGCCGCCCACTTCCTGCCTGCCACTGCAGCCCACAGTCCTTGCCTCCCTTGCCCCCTTGCCCCCCTGTTCCTGCTCCACTTCACATCACTTCACATCGATGGGGAATTTACATAAAATGCAGCGCTGGCCTGGCTTCATTTTGTGCATTGGGCGCACGCCCAAAAAAGTATGCTACGCCCGAGCACTCGCGCGTGTCTCTCGCTCTCCCTCTCTCTCTGGCTGTGTGTGTGTGTGTGCATGGTTATTTCTTATTTTGCATAAATGCACCACAGGCTTCGCTCTCTCGCCAACTCGCCTGTCATCGATTGCCGGCCCCGGTGTCTTCTGCAGGTCGCCCCGCTCGACAGCACGCCGTCAGCTGCCCCTCTCCCTCCCCCTCTCTCTCTGTTGCCCCTTACAGCAGTGCAACTGCTGCTGCTGCTACTGCGGCTGCGGATGATGTGAATTTATTGAAAAAGTTTCGCTTTCTCGCTTTCTTTTGCATTCTCGCCGACGGCCTCTCTTTGTATTGCGCTGGCGGCAATCGTTTTCATTTCATGCTGAGCATTGAGTTCAAGTTATTCGGAAAATAGCCGCCTCCCAGTTTGCCCCCCTCTCTCTCTATGTGTGTGTGTGTGCGTGTGTTTGTGTGTGTGTTAAGCGGGCGTGCGCTGTTTTCTTTTCTATTTAAATGGAGCACAAGTGAAGTGGGAATGCATTCAGCAGCTCGTTGTCTTTTCACATATCAATTAAAGCAGCTCTCCTCCAAGGTGGGCGTCTGTGGGCGTGGCATGGCTTGTAGTGCTGCCAAATTGAGCCAAAGACAAAGAGAGCTGCTAGGCACCTTTGCATCGGTCAAGCATATTATGCATCATTATGAGAGGAGGCAGCAAGGAGAAAGGCATCTTCAGGGTAACTGGGAGTACAGTAAACCCCCCTTCCCCCTCTCCCCCCTCACACGCTCATTCACTGGAATTGCATTAACGAACTGTGCGGACTGCACTCGACACTTACCGAGTTTCAATAATGAAATGAGTCACGGGTGCGTTGCGCGGATGCTGGGAATGGGCCCAGGATAAGTTCACCGAGCGTGACGTGAAACTTATTAACAAAGGACGCTCCGGTGGATCGGGCACATCTGAAAGAGACAGAGAAAGAGAGAGAGAGACATGAAAGACAAAGACAGGCAGACAGAAAGAGGCAGAGTTATCAGTGAAATGCAAATGGAAATCATGACAAGAAAAGGGAATGTGCAAAAAGAATGAGAAGGAAAACAAAACAAAAAACAGAAACACTGCGTGATGAGGATATGTGTGCACGTATGTGGCATGATATACGCTCTCACATACAGACACACGTATCTGGAAATGAAATCAGCAAAGTGGAAGGAAACCGGATAAATCAATAATGTTTCACTCATTTCATTAAACGTGGGCAAAACCAAGCGAGAGAGGGAAATGAAGAGAGAGAGAGAAATGATGATAATGAGGATGTGCCAAATGCGATGGGATACGTTCGTTAATCTCGAGAAATATGAATTCCAACTCAAATTAAAATGGAAGGAGGAGCAAGTTAAAGACTGTTGTACTCTCCACACTCACCTTGCACCAGCAGATCCACAATGGCCTCGGGTATGTGGCGATCGTTGACCAGACAGATATACTCCGTGGTATCACTCGCCAAGGCAGGCGCAAACTGTAGCCCAAAGTTGTCCGACAAAAGTTGAATCTGCAATGGAAATGGAAATGGAATAAGGCAGGTCAATTTTGGGCATAATTATTACATCGTTTTACTCGTATCTCGTATCTCCGGCTATGCTCTGCCACTACTATTTGCAGGCACTGTGCCCTGGCCTGAAGTCTAATCTATTTTGGGCTGCCATCAGTTAGCATAACAAACAAATTTGCCACAACGTGTGCAAAACAAGTGCAGTCAAACTGGGACAAAAGACAATGAGAAGGCAACAAATGGATACAGAGACAAATGGACAGGGAAAGAGAGAGAGGGGGGGAGGCAGGCAGGCTACGTTGACAGTGGCTGACAACAATGTGGACAACACGAGTTTCTACTTTAGGCTCCACAAACTTTTTAATACAAAAGACAAATAAGTTGCCAGCACTAAGTTTGCTGCATGACCACACCCAGCTCTCTACCCCCCCCCCTTTGCCATACTCCCTCCCTTTATGCCAGAGTGGTTGCTCGCATGGTCAGCACTTAAAATGGCCCCAATATATCAGGTCTGGCATTTGACTCTGTAGCAACGAATACGAAAACTTTCTCAATGCAAATGGCAAATTTGTTGTGCACTTTCCTGCACTGTGAATCTTTTCTGCTCATAATTGAGACTGAGACAACTCTCGTAAATGGTTTATGTGCCCCCCCCCACTCTCTCTCTCTCTCTCTCTCTCTCTCTGGTTCTCTCTTGAAGCCGCTTGACATTTAATATCCTTGCAGAAATCCGTAGACAGTTAAGTCGGAGCTGTCCAACATATCAGTAGAATGCCTTAAACACTTGTGCATTTTAAACAGACTCCCTCTACCTTTCCTTCTCTTCCCCCTTTCCCTCTACCTTTCTCTTTCTATTTCTGTAAGAAAAGTTTGCGAATTTGATAAATTATTTAAAATGTGAGTGGGACAGACAGAGAGAGCAGGCTGTCCGCATATCAAAAAGCTGCAAGCTGTCTGCAGCAACCTCATGTGAGCAATCTAAGGCAGCTCTCTCTCTTTGTGTGTGTGTACGCGTGTGTGTGTGCGTGTGTTTGCCACAAAATTGCTAGTAGAGCTGCCTGGCCACCACAGAAATTGCAGCTCGATTGGATTTTGTTATTAAGCAATAACCAAGACCTGCTGGCCGCAAACTATTTTTGGCCAAGGCAGGCAAAGGCAGACGAAGGCGGAGGCAGTGGGGAGGGCATTTTCAATTTGCATGCCAAGTGAATTTTAATTACATGCCACAAGTTATTGCAACTCGATTACCATTCGGGCAATAGCACTAGTTATATTGGTATAGCAACTGCTTTAGCTGAGTGCCTTCTATGGAGAGGGAAACTATGCGGCAAGTTGTGAATCATTGCTAAGCTGCGATCATAAAACAAAAGTTAATAGCGGCTTAGCGGGCTGTGTATGTGTGTGTGAGTGTGTGTGTAATAAAATGGCCGTGGTGAGAAAGTTTTAATACACATTATAGCAGCGCATAAAGTACACACATTCACACACACACAGAGCAGGCACAGCCTGCGCAGAAGGAACATAAGAAATATGAACGAAGTCTAAAGAGTCGCCAGCCGGCACCAGCTCAGGTAAACTGCTGCAGCAACTGCCCTCCCCTTCCCACCCCACCTTCCTCTCTCCTTCTTCTACTGCCTCGCGAACTAACTTTGGCTGCAGCTCAAGTGTCCCAGTTTGCCATTTAACACAAGGCGCTGCCAAAGAGCAGAGAGCTTACGCCTTACACCGCGCCATTGTTCCACAAGAAACTTCTTCATCATTCTGTTTGCACGCCCATCTCCAGCAAGTTTCCGCTCTTCTCTTTCTCCTCCGTCTACTCCCTACTTCTATCACTGCACACTGGGCTAAATTCTAGAATATGTGATCATTTTATCGACACAAATATTAAATTTAACTTAATATATTCAATATATTTAAAATACTTTTGTTTTAGTACAATCAATAAATATGTATGTGGGAAAGAGCTGGCCTAAGCTAACAATCGACTGACTGGCAAAGATGTAGAAGAAGAAGAAGAAGAAGAGTAGAGAGTTCTCATTGATAACGCAAAAGAGTGAAGACGTTAAAGAACAAGGCTGTTGCTTGATCAATTAAAGATTTAAGCTAAAGAGTATGGATGAAGAAACATCGATGTTACATTGACAAACATTACTGTGTCATATGAAAAACCTTGATGTTTCTCCAGCCGTACTAAAAAATTAACTAATTTAAAGAAATCTTCATTGAAATATTACCAAATAAAACTTAGTTCAATAATAAAACAATCGTGTATTTTACACAACAACTGCGACTTGAACTTTAGACAAACAGTTTATAGACAAATCCTACAAATATTGTTGCTTAAAATGCAGCTCTGTGTTTTATTTTTAATCGATTTTCAAAGTCAGCTGATTAGTCAAACATAATTTGGCGGGAAAGTTTTGTTTACTTGTGCGCTTGGGATTTTAAAAACTCAAAACTAAATACTATTACAAAATATAGGATTTTTAGGCCACAGTATGTAGAGTAATACAGTAAAAACATATTTTATGTATTATATTTATCAAATATACCAAGTTTTAGCTCGTTATCTCCAATATTTCAACTTTATGCGCCTTTTCTTTGCGATTCAGCCCAGTGTGCAGTGGCCTCGTGAGTGCGTTTAAAGCAAGTTGCCTGCTTTGGCAGCCACTTAAACCATTTCAGCGTCTTCTTTAACTTTTTTTCAACTATCAAACATTAAAAATATATTGGCCCAGTCCAGGCCAGGCCAGGCTGGTTGAACTCCCACTGATGGCCACTTAGTTGGCCAGTTCTTTGCTGCACCAAACTGGCAATCAATTATTTTAACAGCTACGTCTTTTTTTTGTTCTGTTATCTAGCAAAATATTTAATGGTCCACAGCGAAGTGGCCAAGTGAGGCAGCCTGGGGCCTAATGAATTCTAATATGACAGCTCTATGGTACTCACCCTCGGACTGTGGAGCAGCGGTATGCGATTGGCGAACTGAGCGATTGTTGTGGACGCTGTCTTCCATACGAGCGTGTCCACCAGCGAATGCTCTGTCACGCCCGGGCAGGGAATGCTCACGTTCTTGCCGGCCTCGGCATTCACCTTGACGTAGTCCAGATTCGTCACGTCTGCAAAAGAGAGAGAAGAGTGAGGAGTGAGTGGGATGCAAAGCAGCTTAAGTTGCGGCAAATGTTGCCAAAATATCTGGAAGGCATTTTAATTACACAACATGCTTGGACAGAGAGAGATTACAAAGCAGCTCGGCCAAAACTATTGCAAATTGCCAGGCAAGTCAGGTGTGCGTGAGTGTGGGCCTTTGATCCTTTTGAGCAATATTTGTTTAGGAAATTGCAGTAGCTGCAGCCTGCAACTGTAGCCGAGCTTCAATTAAAATTATAAAAACAGCAATTCGATTATGGCTCCATTGCTGGGCAAGCAGGAGGGGTGAGGAGGGTTGTTGGCTAAGCAGCTTTGCTGGCACCAAGTCGAGCGTTGGCATAAATTTGCAAGTGCTTTGAAGAAGTGTTCGCATTGAGCTCGAGACTTGCTCGGCAATGAATGGCAAAAAGCAGGCAGGCAAAGGCGGTGGCTGAGTAGAGGGGAGGGGGGTTTGCAAAAACAATTGCCCACAATCGTGCAACTGGTTGCAGCTGGTCCCATCAGCAATCAGCTTCCATGCAATTTGCGAGTGGTCTCTCCCTGTGCCCAGACACCTTTTCAATGCATGCAGCCAGCCTTGCCTCGCCACGTCTATGACTTGATTTTCGGGGACTGTGGGGAACGAAAAAGGGAAGGGGAGATGCAACAGCAGGTGGGGAGGTGGGTAGAGGGCAGTGGCAGTGGCTTAGTGGTTGCATAGTCGAATGCAGTTGCAGCTGCTCTCGTTCTCGCCGGCTGCGCTGCAAAGTAGGCAACACAATTTATCGATCACAGAGGCTGTATTTGCCAACGTGTGTTTGTGTGCGTGTGCAAGTGCATGTGTCTGTGGGTATTTGGGCACTTGGGTTTGTTGCGAGCTCTCAACGCAAATACTGTTGAATAACAATTGTCTGTGAGGCCATAAAAATCGACACCAATGGTTCTTGTTTTTGATGGGGGCTGGCAGGGGGAATCCACTTGAACTGTAGCCAAGCACGCTTAATTACTCCCTCCCCCCTGCAGCCCTGCTCTGCATATTTTGCATATTATAAGCTGGCCACGCACCCAGCTGGCCACCAGCTGCGTATTCTGCTGCCCCCTCCCTTTGCCGGCGCCCGTTCCCAGTTGGACTATTCGGCTGTGCCCATTGCGGGGGCCAGTTTTGTGTAATTTATGGCCCTCGGCAGCCACATGCGACCGTGTGTGTGTGTGGAGTCCCTGCAGCTGGCAGAGATTTTGCATACTTATTATGGCAACCGCATGCTGATGAGTGCGTCGAGTGTCGAGGAGGCATCGGGTTTAATTTCCTGATCATTTTTCGATGCAAAATCGCGTCGCCGGTTTTACCTCCCTCCCCCTTTACTCCCACAGAACCCGCAGCAATAACTCAGGAAACAATTGCGAGCAATTTATGCGGCTCGGTTTGGACAACTTCAGATTGAATGACATGGAAGCGCCATGAAGGCAACTCTGACAACGCGGGCAACTCTGCTATTGTCGTTGGGCAATTAAAAAACAGGTCCCAGATATTATGCAGCCAGGCGAACGTTGAGCAGACTGCGTAAATAAATTATAATTACGCGAATTTACCCAAGGGAGACAAGGGACAAGGGGCAGTTCGAACCCAGAGCGATCAACCCTCTTTGATTGCACTTGGCCTGCGGTTCACTTCAGTGAGTCCGAGTCTGGAGTCGACTCTCGGGCTAATAATCAAATTGAATGCAACCCCCGAGGCTGAAACCAGACGAAGCGGCAACAATTAATTTTATTTATGTTGATTCTAATCAACGAAAAATGTTTTCACTCGACAATTGCCCCTTGTGGCGTCTGCTGTCATGGCAATCTGTCCAGCTCTTGGGCTCCTCTCTTTGTGGGTCTATCTGTCTGTCTTTCTATCCTTCTCCTCCTTTGCCTGCTCCGCCTTTGGCTTTTCCTCATTGAATTCATGCATCGCTGCCTCGTCTGCGTGTCGCATCAAAATCATTACCTTTATTAGTATGTCTGTTCGTGTCCGATTAGCTCAGCTCAGCTAAGCTCAGCTCGTGTCGTGTCGAGTCGAGTCGCTGACCAACACTGGCTAACTGCATCGAGCTGCCAAGCACGACTGAACTGGCGACTGGCAATGACTCTCCAGAGAATGTCCACACTTGCAAGTGTGTCATTAGCGAGGGTAAGAAGGGGAGGGGAAGGAAGGGAAGGGGGTGTGTTTGGGTTGCTGTGTGCACTCGTCATGCTTGTTGTGCACACGCCTGCAGCGGGTTGTGGGTCACTGGCTGAGTTCAACTGGTGTCGCCCGTCGAGACTAGCAATAACATTGGCAATTTGCTCGAGGAACATGGACTGAATATAGCAAGTACTTATTGTGTTATCGGTGCACTCAGAGCTTATGCAGCGCATTTGTTGAACTATCTATCTAATAATATACTAATTGTGAAGGGAGGGAGAGAGAGTGATAGCAGAGATCATTAAAAAGGGGGGATATTCTTTTAAGCTTAGATAAAGATACTGTTTGACACTTTTATTTACTTCTACTTAATCAAAATATTTTATTTTTACATTCAATACACTTTTGTTAATTATGCGTGTTTTCGCTGTGGCCTCTATCGATGATTGAAATTATATCGGCTTACCGCCACTTTAAATAAATCATTAAGTGTTGAGTAGGTTATTAATATCGAAAACAAACAACGAAGGATAATAATGATTATTTTCGCGCCTTGGCCTTGATTTGATATCGGCTCGCCACTTTCGATTAATGGTTGATCAGTCTAACAATGAGTGTTGATTAAGTTACAAATATGAATGTAAACAAAGTGAGACGACAATATATAAATAATAAATTTGTTGCAATGCAGCATGTCCTGTAGGTACCTTTCTTGTAAGGTAAGTATGTTTAGATTGCCTCTAGTTTGAAGAAGATTGTGCCTGTCTTTGAATCTCAAAATATCACGAGAACATCAAAGACTACAGTCGAATGCCCGTGAGTTCAATATATGTATATCTAATTGGAATTATTTATGTATCCCATGTAGAATATGTTATGCACACCGAGTTAGGCGTGGATATCATAGTCAGTTGCATTCATATTGCAATCCAAAAACCTGAACCGAGTAGTCAATCAAGGGCAAAATGTTTGCAGGCGGTAAATTGGAAGCGAAGCTCGAGGTACCATCAAATTGACATTGCGCATCGAACAAGGAACAAGCTCGTTGCCAAGTTGGGCCAATTGCATTTTAATCCGACTGCGTTGCCTTTTGACCAAAACAACCCGCTGCCAATTGATCTGGCAGAGACTTCTCTCTCCTTCCCTTCCATTCTGTCTGCATTTTAAGCCAGCTAAACTGTGCATAGAATCGATGTCTCCCCCTCCCACACTTCTTGCCACTGCCAGTTAGTGCTGCACACTCTCGGCAAAGGCCAACAAGTTGCATCGCTGTCGCTGTCGCTGCCGCTGCTACTGCCCATGCAATTTGGAAAACGGCCATTTGGAAATCATTGCCATACAATTTGGTGTGCAGCGGACTCTGCGTGAAGCGTTTGAATGTGAAGAGAATAGAAGGAGCGGCATAGCAGGAGAGGCGCACTCGGAGCAGTGACAGCAAAAGGCATCGTTGGCAGCCGCATTAAAATGGAATTGCCACACACACAAAGCCAGCTACGCACAACGCGTAAAGTGGCTGCCGTTGCTGATGGACTTAAAGTGCTGTCTCTCTATCTCTATCTATCTATCTCTCTCTCTCTCTCTTTCGCTCTCAATCTCTTTGATGTATTGCACTGGACTGATTGTCTCTCTTTCTCTGTATCTGCAGGGGAAGTGAAGTTTCTCTCTTTGTGGAAAGTTTCTTCTCTTTCTCTGTCTACAAAGGTGAAGTATTGAAGCTGCTCTCTCTCTCATTGTCTGAAAAATTTAAGGTTAGTTCTTCTTATTACTCTTTAATATCTGATGAACATTTTAAATGTAAACTGTGAGACTATAGTCAAGTATCACAATATAGAAAATTGTACGCATATTTTAAAGTTTACACTATTTTTCACTGATAAATAAAAGGTAAAATAACTTCTTTCTGTGTCACTGTCTCCTTTGAAAATAATCTGTTTCTCAGTTGAAGATCTTGTTCTTTGAAAATTCTCTTCAGTTCTTTCTCTGTCTCTCCCTGTTCCTTTTGTTCTACTATATGTCTTTATCTTCTATTGTCTTTCGATGCCATATCTGTCTTTATCTTTCTCATTTACCCAGCTTTGTCATTTGCTCGCTACCATTGCAATTTTGCACGCCTCAGCACTTGCCACTTGCAACTGCCACTGTTGCAGTTTCCGTTGTCGCTGCCTTTGTGGATATATATTTTTTAATGCATTCCATCATTATTGGTGTTGCAATTTCATTAACCGCAGCGACGTCGCTCCGATCTGATGGTCGGCCTCGATTTTTACGCATTAATTTCAGCTTCGATTGAAGTGGTTGAATAATTATCCAATTAAAACTGGATCTGTCGCCTTGTTTCCCACACATTTGCCAGCGACTTCTGTGCTGTCTGCCTGTCTTATTTTTTATGCACACACACAGACAGACACACACATACAGATAATATATATGCATATATATAATATTTGCACTTGCTTGAGGCACGTGCCAAGGACAGCAGTTAAAAGGGATGCGTGCAGTGTCTGCCTGTCTCTGTCTCCGTTTTTGTCCCCTGTCTGACAGTGAGACTGGCTGACTGGCTCGCTGATTGAATAGACAGTCTGTCATCTCTGCTGGCAACTGTCTCGCTCGCACATAAATAAATGCTTAAGCGGACCCGCAGACAGCGGTCCATGACAAGGACAGCAGCAACAACAGCAACAACAGCAGCAGCAGCAGGGACGTTGTGGGAGAGGGGGCAGCTTGTTCACATAGCGACAAGATATCCCTTTTTATGCCTGAGCGCTGCAAATAATGAAATTATGCTACCAACACATGCACACACACACACAAAGAGAGACCCGCATGCATGAGGAGCACAGGCTGAAGTGCATGACTGTAAGATACCCTGCAGATAATGGGAATGTTATTCGGCTTCTTAAGTTAAGCAGAACTCTTTGAACTCTCCTACTGTATCTAGTCTAATCTAGCCTTTACTTATCTTAAGCATAGCTTTAAGATACCTTTTACAATATATGCACATAAGGTATCCGACTGCCAGTTACCTCAGAGCTGCATAAAACATCACAACTGCTCCTTTTGAAGTACAACAGACTGCTAGCTACCCTGTAGGTTCATTAAACATCACAATTGCCGTTTCTCCAGCACAGCAGGACTATAAGATACCCTTCTTAATATATGCACATAAAATATTCAACTGCCAAGTACCAAAGTAAAGTTCAATTTGATAACTGGTACAGTTGCGCTAGTCGAGCTAAGTCTCAACTGTAAATACCCTGCACTTGACTAAATATGTTTGTGTGTTGGCGCTGACAAGTGGCATGCGTGGGCGCATGATTGGACAACAGACAGGTGGGTTTTCGGTCCTTTGCCGGGCAATGCGTCCTCAAGTGCTTGGCTTATGAAAATGTCTCGGGGCCAGGCTGTAAAGCGTTCTCCGCTGCTGCCATCGCGGATCAGTCACTAATGCTGACAGCGTTTTGAGGGCAAGCTGTCGCTGCTGTCAGTGCGGCATGTGTGCGAGTGAGTTGCCAGCGAGTATAACTGTGTGTGTGTGTGTGTGTGTATAGACGGGTGTATGCGTGGGTTCTGTTGTTATAACTCTGCGTTTTTCAATTTCGCCCAACTTCAACTTCAGCTGAATTGATGTAAATGACGGGGTGGAAGAGGCTGAAGAGGGTAATTGCTTGACGGCTGCGTCGTAGAGTGCTTCCAGCTCATTGCCCAAATTGGGATTAAGATCAGCACAGAATACTCCCGTCAATCCTATATTAATATTTAGATTGCCAAGTGCAGCCCTCGCACAGCACGTGAAGTCCTACAAATAATTTGTAATTTGTTTCGCTACTCAATTTACAATTGCATCTTTAGCAAAATCTGTATGTGTACAGCTGTATCTATAGCTGTTGCTATGTTACTATGTAGTTGTATGAGTTATTATAGCAGAAGCTATGTCTGTATATATTTCTACAGAGATACTTATCGTTTTTGTACTCATTGTACAGTTGCGTTGGTAAATATGTCTGTATCTGTGCCTGTATCTATGAAGCTTTATCTTGTTTCCCAACTATCTTATATATGCAGCTATATTTGTATCAATGTAGCTACATATGCAACTGTATCAATATCTTTAAATGAATGTATTGCTATATCTGAAGATGCATATGCATCTGAACGTGCTGCCTTGTGTGTATCTTCATCTACATGTGAAGGATTAGCTAAATCTTTATCTGCATGTGTGGTTAATAGAGCGCTTGCATCTAAATCTATTGCTTAAAAACTTGAATATGTACTTGTATTATATCAATCTCTATCTGTGTTTGTATCTGTATCTGTATCTTTCTATTTCTATATATATTGTATTGCAATTGTATTGCTTATATGGTTGTATATGTTGTGTTGTATCCCAATCTAAGTTGTATTTCCAACTAAGTTCTTTCTGCATGTATGCTTGTATCTTTAGCATTAACCTTCAACTGTATCTGCATCTACACACATGTATTTCACTGCACTGTATCTATATTTGCATATTGAACTGCATCTGTAACTGTATTTGTAACTGCAGCTGTATCTTTATCCATATTAATTAGACTCAAAGCGCCACAAAATTAACCTGACTGCTGTAGCGAGTTTTTTAATGTCTTCTCCACATTCCCGGCCACTGCGACCCACTGTGCTGGGTCAGTCTGTCAGTGAGTCAGTTGGCAGCCTCTGCAGAACTGGCACAGCATCGCAATGTCGTGTTCCTCTCTCCCCCTTCTCTCTCCCCTTCCTCTATCTCAGCGTGCTGTGCCGCGACGACACTTGAATAGAAAACGTTGCACATTCAAGGGCTGCCTAGACATGAGAAGGGGAAGGGTGCGGGGGGAAGGCAGAGAGGCAATGGGAGCCAGGTAAAAAGTGAAAGGCGCCAAAGTTGGTGTTGCTGCTGTTGCTGTTGTTGTTGTTGTTGCTGTCGCTTTGCCAGGCAAATTTTAGCCCAGGTTTTTGCCGTTAAACATCGCTTCGAGTGTACCTAGCCGTGTGTGTGTGAGTGTGTCAGTGTGTGAGTGTCTCGTTGTCGCCCTTGTCATGGATGGCGCTTGGCGTAATTAAACCTAAATAGCCGACATAATGAGCAAGTAATTAGCAATGCTTTTGCCACCAGTTTGCCTAGCGTCCTTCGTCCGGCTTCGTTGTCCTGCGCCCGCTGCCATTAGCCAGTCGCGTCCTCCGTCTCTCTTTCTGTGTGTGTGTGTGTGTCTGCCTCATCCGGCTGCGGATGGCAGGCAAATGCCATGATCGGGCATTTTGTGTAATTTGCATATTTCTTTTATGAATCCAAGCGGATTTCCACAAAGCATAGACAGCAATAGGAATAAGGGGGGGAGGGGACAGTGACAGGGACCGCTTGAACTGCGGCATAATCTATTGATTGATGGATTCTAATTAATTTGGATAATTAGTTGTCTTTTCTCTTGGGCATTTCTTGGGACATTTGCGGCCGATTTGAGAAATTAATTGAAAGTGATCATGAAATTGGATTATAAACATTTTCATTTATTGAAATTTTACATAGATTCTATATAAAAATATATTGACTGAAAGATGTATGTTCTTTTTTAAATAATTACCTAATTTAAGTTGATATAAAAGAACCAACCTAAGAAGATTTGCCGTAGATAATATTACACTAATTCTTTACTTTTCTTTGTATGATAATAGAAAGTGTAATTTTGTGGATTTATGTGCAGAGAAATTTGAGATAAAAATTGATTTTAATACATTATTATTTAGAATTTGTTTAATCACAGCGTTATTCTCTAAACTGAAGTTGAATCTTTACTTTTACTTTCCCTTTTCTTAAGCCATAGTTGGGTTGAAGAATATTGTAGTTAAATTAAGTTAAGTTGGTTGTAATTTGAAATAGTATAGCTAATGAAGTATATAGCTTCTTAGACAAATGATTAATGTTACAATTACTATATACAATTACATATAATTATATTATATTTATAATTATCTTCTCTTTATTCACTATTGAAGTAACATTGAATTTATCTTACTTTCTTTTTCTCCTTTTTTGCTTGTCTGTCGCCAGTTATAATATCTGCTCTTTTCTCCCCGTTAAAATGCAAATTAAACTAATTTAATTTTGATATTAATATTACTGCAAATGCTAAGCGAGCATTTGGTTAGGATACGACGAAGGGATACCCTCTGCAAATAATCTGTTTGTCTGCGTGAGTCGGAGCTGCCACAAAGCAAACTCAAATAGTGGAGTAAGTTTCTTTCTCATTAGGCGGCATGTTTACACACACAGGGCACACGCACTAGCGCATCAACACCCACACGCACACACACACACAGACAGACAGACAACACACACCCATACACTGGCAAAGGGACAAACACGCAGACTGGCAAAGCAATTTTCACACCAGCAGCTGAAGCTGCTAATGAGTCCAAATCCGGCGGCGCCCGCAACTTTTACCTACACAGCTCATGCTTCAAAGAAAGCACAGAATAGGAGGGAGAGGGATAGAGGGAGAGTGGAAGAAGAGAAATGGAAAGAGGGGCGTGGCAAGAGAAGGCTGGGCAAGCGAAGGCGGGTTGCCAGTAGACAAAAAACTGCTGCTGGTTAAAAAGACGTTGATGGCTCGTTGTTTGTGTAATTTGTTAAAAAGCTGTCATGACAAACTATGTAGTCTATATATATAAATAAATAAACAACAACTACAACAACAACAATTAAAAAAACAACGACAGCGAGAAAGGCAATAAAACGTTCATGTTTTAATTAATCATTGGCTGGCTAAACAAAGCTTCAGCTGGCAGACGTAAGCGTGGGCAGCGCGGAGAGGGAGGGAGAGTGGGGGGAGGGTGCCAAATCGAGTCTAGGCATACGTATTTGGTAAACAGCAACAACAACAACGGGCACGACGAGGACGTTGGCAATGTGAACAACAAACGTCTAGATAAATATGTCAACAACGCAATGTGGCCCCGCTTCCAACTGCCCCCATTCCACATGCCACATGCTACAACATGCCGCATCCCTCCTGCCGGCCTGACAGCGAACAAGGTCTGTCCCCTACCCGCCTCCTCCCCCCACCCCTATTGCCTACTTCTAGCATATGCAGCGGACTGTGCGTCAACACTGGCATTACAAATATTTGCAGCTGGGATAATCAAATTTACATTTCGCTGAAGTAGAAAACGAAGCGGCACCCTCAAAGTTGTCCCCATCCTGAGGCCACTCGCCGCCACGCAGCCACTTACAGAGGCGACCACTTGACGATGTTACGTGGGAGAAGGGGCGTGGTCTGGCTTGGCGGCACTTTAATTGCGTCACAAATACGCAGCCAACTGTGCCACAGTTGCACCTGCAGACACACACGACTTAGTTGCAGCTTCCCTTTGCGCTGTTCTGCTGTGCAACCTGCTGCAAGTTACCTTGCTTCTGTCATATTTCTTTCCAATTTCCCGACTGTGTTTGTCTCTCTTTCCCTCCCCCTTTCTCATCTCTTTCCCACTTTCCAAAATGTTTGTTAAGTTCGAGTTCCAAGCTAGGCATAAATCTTTAATTTCAGCTCATTCATTTCACTCGACAAGCGACCTACCTCAGTGCCGCGTGCCGTGTGCCTCGTGCTGCCTGCCACGCCCTCACCACCCTTCCCCCCCTTGGCATGGCACAACAAATGACATGACATTCGGGTATTTATCTGGCAGAAATACTTGCGGCAAAAGCGAGGAACGCATCCAATAAATTAGGCGCAAGTCGCAAGACGACCTGCCATAGATTGGCTGTCTCCCTTAACCACTCAGCCCCCCCTTGCCCCTTCCCACTGCTTCTCCCTCTTTATTTGTCTGCCTTGAATTGAGCAGCAAACGACAAGTTGAACTGTAAACAAACGCGACAATTTATCTTACTTTCGTTTAATTGTCAACGGCAAATTGCTGACAAAACGAAACGAAATGAAATGAAACGGGAGCGAAAGCGAAAACGCAAGAGAAAATGAAAGTCGAGAAGAGCAACACAGAGAGAAAGCGAGGGAGAGGGGCAGGCAGAGAGTAACGTATGTGAGTGAGACAGCTCGATAATAGTCGAAAAATTAGCGCTAACAAATTGACAATGTCGCAAGTGGAATTTCTCTTGGTTGTTTATCGAATTAATTGTTGAATTTTTCACTTATTGTTTGTTGTTGTTGTTTTGCTGTAATTAGTCTTGTTTTTTGTGTGGCATGAGTTAAGCTAATTTAATAAATATTCGCCAAGGAGATGCAAATTGAAAGCCATCACACTAACTTATGTCGCCAGTTCTGTACAAAAATAAATGAATATAAAATTTTGCAAGAAAACCAATACAATTTTGTAAAGCAGAAAAAATACTTTAAAATTAATATAAATATCCTATAATATATTATTAATAAACAACAAACAAATCATCAAACCGAACGAACTTATTCCTTGACACAATAATTAAAAGTCACAGCTAAAAAGTAGGCAACACTTTTTGTGCAGCGCCATAAGCAGCGAGGAAGGTTGGTGTTGCTGTTGTCGTTGTTGTTGTTGTTGTTGCTGTTGCTGCAAGTGTTGTTGTTTGTCTTGCAGATCCTCATCTTGTTGTTATTGATAGACTTGTTGTTGTAGGTCTGCTTGCTGTTGTTGTAGGTCAACGTATTGTTGTTGCTGATGTGGTTTCTGCTGCTGCTGCTGTTGTTGCTGCTGCTGTTGTTGCTGCAGTATGTGCTGTTGTAGGGCTTGTTTTTGTCGCAGGTCCTCATGCTGTACTTGTTGTTGTTGTTGTTGCTGCTGTTTGCTGCTGCTGCTGCTGTTGATGTTGGTGACGTGATGCTTATCCCAAAGTGGGTCAGACGCTCACTGACACCATGACACTTAAGTGCAGGCACAACACACGCACACACATGCATGCAGAGCGCGACAGTTACAGCTAAAAGTATGCAGCTGATGCAGCGTCGCGTTTGATACACTCAAGCGTCGACAGACGCACTCAGCCACCAGCAGCAGCAGCAGCAGCAGCAACAAGCGAAGTGGGAGCAGCAACAACAACAGCCAAGCTGACACAGTTGACGTCTAGATCTGTAATGCAGTCGGTCGGGCACTCAGTCAACCCCAACAGCAGCAGAGCACCGTGCCCCGTACCCCGTCCCCCTCTTCCTATTTCTCCTCCTACTTCCCTTTGCCCCTTAATTTCCCCTTTGCTATTGTAGTCGTTTGTAATTTTTTGTTTTGCTGTGTGTGTGTGTGAGTGTGAGAGCCGGAAATGCAAGAGTGTCTCTTATTGTGTGAGGCCTGAGCTCCAGCCAGGCCAGTCTCGCCTGGCCATCAAAATGCTGCTAAGTACTCCGGCCTCAGTGCTCCGGCAGTCGACTTGGATGCCGTGGCAAATGCTTAAATGCTGATTGCGGGCAACGTAAATTGCCGCTTGTACTTAGTTGAGGGCAACGGGCAGACCAAGCTGGACTCATTTGAATAGAAATGTGCGTTAATATCCATTGAGTGCTCGACAACAGGAGCCAGAGCCGGAGCCAGAGCCAGAGCAGGGCAAACTGTAACATCGCCGTGTATCCTGCTGCATATCCTGTGTAATTTGTTTAGTTGATTTGTTGTTGCTTCAAAAGACGTTGGTCAATCTTACTTCTGATTCTCACATTTGCAGGAGCTCTGTGTGTGCCCACACGTGTGTGTGTGAGTGGGTCAAGTGCGGCACATGCCACAACAATGGGGCGACCTTTCCTGCTACACCTGCTCCTGCTGCTGCTGCTGCTCCTCACCTGCTGCTGTGTGTGGCCCCAAGTCAGTAATGCACTAAGTGAAACAACCAACACAAATAGCACACGTTTGTCCTACAAACACACACACACACATACACGCACATAGACTTGCCACATTGACTGTGCAAACAAACATCAAGCGTTGCGTATACGCAGCGTGGGCCATTGTCTAGCCTTTGAGACGCGCTCGCAGCCACGTACATGTGACTGACTGACTACTCTATGTGTGTGGGAGGAAGAGAGAGTGTGTGTGTGTGTGTGTTGCTGTAGCAATTGCCAAGCAGCACTCAGACCACACACTCCACTCGCTTTGCTTCGCAGATCTCGACTAAATTTTCTAATGCATTTTGTGCGTGTTTATTATTTTAATTACAAGCTGGCAAAACTTAAATGTCGTCCAACCAAATGAAACTAGTGCTCAGTCTGTCTGCTGCTTCTGCCTCGTTCTCTCTCTCTCTCTCTCTTTCTCTCTGTTTCTCTTTCTCTTGAGCACATCAAATTAACTATTAAGCGCTCGGTTAACTAATTAAAATGCATCATGATTATTTGCATATGACGTCAGTCAGTTTCCACTGTAGCTGAACTTGTAGTCCCCACTCTCCCTTTCTCCCTCGCTCTCTCTCTCTCTATAAGTTCCCGCATCCTTGTCATCGTGCAGTGGCAAATGTTTTTGCATGTGTCACAACGCTCAACTAATGACAACAATTGGATTCTGGTTTCAGAGTAAAGCTCTGTCTCACCATGATTTTGCATATCCTCTTGTTTTTCAAAGACCCAGCCCAGCCTGGAGTGCTGCCTGACCACGCCCCTCACGCCCCAGCATGCAATGACTGCAATGACTCGGCTCATTTGTCACTTTGCTCTGCTCGTGACGCTTGTCTATAAATAAGGCGACATTATTGGATTAATTTCGAAATGTATTTGTTTTCATTAGTCTAATTTCATCAATGTGTGCACATGTGTGTGTGTGTGCGAGAGTGTGAGAGTATACTCTCATTGTCAGAGTGTGCGTTAAGCTCAATTTAAACAAAACCTCGAAGTGAATTCAGAGTATCGATTCGTGTTGCACATTGTCATTGTGCGAGCCCTGAAGCCATTAGGCAGCTTTAAATTTGGTTTACAGTTTCGCCAGCAATCGATGGAGCGAGCACAGAACGTGAGCTGATTATGAAGCAAGAGAGACAATTAGTGAATGCTTATTGTGTAATCCTTGCCATGATTATGCAAAAGAGTTGAACAGATGAACAGGAGGTGAAGGGGGGAAGAGAAGAAGAGTTCTTAAAATGGAACTAACATATGCGTATAAACTGATGTAAATGGAAAGCAGTTAGTTATAAAGATGGATTAAATAGAGAGAAAGATAGTTAGGTATAGCTATAGTTAGATAAGTAAGATAGTGATAAAAAAACGTTGGAAGGATAAATATATATACCATTCTATCTACAGTATTAAGTGTGTAAACATAAATAGTAATGTGTATATACATAAATGGAGTTGAGATATGATGATTTTACTTTTTTATTGATAAAGGAAGCTTAATAATTCAACAAGGTATAAGTAGAGGTAGAGGTAGAGGTAGAGGTAGAGGTAGAGGTAGAGGTAGAGGTAGAGGTAGAGGTAGAGGTAGAGGTAGAGGTAGAGGTAGAGGTAGAGGTAGAGGTAGAGGTAGAGGTAGAGGTAGAGGTAGAGGTAGAGGTAGAGGTAGAGGTAGAGGTAGAGGTAGAGGTAGAGGTAGAGGTAGAGGTAGACAGCATGTGATAGATAGATGGATAAATTGAAAGGTAGATGAATGGAGCTCAAAGTAAATTGCAGATTTAATTCATTGTTATTATTATGCACCTATTATTTAATTAATGATTATTATTATGCACCTATTATGACTTATTGATAATGATGCATCAAGACAGAACAAGGTTTACTGCCCACAGGCAAACTGCTGACACTAAGAACTGAACTAGCTTAAACAAAACTTCAAATCAAGTAAGATAAATAATTAATATGTTTATTATGAACTGAACCCAGTCCCGAATCAAATTCAATTCATTATTCAGGCCCTTAGATATACTACATATATATAATATATTCTATAAGCCTCTGTTTGCCATTGCACACTCGTCTGCCCACATGCAGTTTGTGTATGTGTGTGTATAGGTCGGACAACTGTGGTGCCTGTGCACTGGTCTACCAGTTTGCGGCCATCAATATGCACAAACATCACAGACATCGCTGGCATACATTGCTACCAAACTGTGCCGATCCGATGCGAAAATGAAATGAACATATGCGCATCCACTTGGAATAACGACGCCAGCAAAATTATGTTTTCAATTCCCTATAGAATTGCCATAAGAACCGTTTATGCAAGTGTGTGTGGGCATGTGTGTGTGTGTGTGCGGCTGACTGTTGTTATCAGCTTTCATAATAATTGCAGCTGCAAATTGCCTCTATTTATTGTTTAGCTGCACAGCAACAGCAGCAACAACCACAACAACAACATCTGTTGTGTCTGCAGTTATTTTAATGATGACAAGTGTTTGCATTGCCCATAGACAGCAAATGCATTCGGCCACTGGCCACACCATAGGTGTGCATGTGTCCGTGTGTGTGTGTGCTTTGGTGAGCATGTAAATTTAAATCATAAACACACGGGACCTCAATAAACTCTGCTCATTACAGCTACTAATAAATTGTCATAGCCACAGAATGATTCCCCAAGCTGCACACACACACACGCACTCCCACACACACACACACACACATACAGCCACATTAATCCAGATGCCTGGCATGGCAGGGTAAATAGCTCACTAGAGCTCTGTGGGCGGTCATTGTGGGTCAATGCCTAACGAACTGCTGAGCCACAGTGAGCTCACGTTGCCAGTCAGCAGTTTGTTGAACCGAATGCTGACGAAGGTGCAAGTGTGTGTGTGTGGGTGGAAAACAGAAATCAATTATAAGCTAGTGAAAAAGAAAATCAAATAGACATGCCAAACTGGGCAGCTAACAAGAGAAGAGAAAGCGCGAAAGACATCGCCAACACATCCTCGACAACATCATAAATAAAAATCAATTAATATATCATCGCCTCAAGGCGTCAGACAGCAGAGTCAAGTTGGCAGTCGTGTCAATTGAAGAGCTATTTGCCAAAGATAAATAGGCCCAGTCAGGGGGGAGGAGAACAGCTGCCAGGAGTAAAGCGATAGCAGGCTGAAGTCAATAAACTGTATATATATAACTCTGAGAGGAGGAAGTCTACCTACAACTCATTTCAAGTTTGCGGTTTTTGTTCAGTTATATTATATATATTGTATTATATATTTATATTCACAATATCTCAAATATACATTACATATCAAGTACGCGTATTTCCCAGAAATGCTCACTGAATCAGCCTCAAGGCGTCTTACGCAATAATAAAGATAATTTCTTGGAATTCGCAAGCAGCGCAGCCAGCAATCGATATCAGTTTAAGGTAAATTACACATTTTATTTTAGAACAATGGAAAATGTTTGTTTTTGCTTTGGAATTCGATAGCCACACTTGATACTTGCCTGCTAAGTTCAGTTCTCAATTTAGCTGCGATACTTTGCTGGAAATTCTCTTGGCAAAAGTTGACGAAACTCAAGGCATGTTAAGGCGTTAAGCAAAGGAGTCTAATGACGACAACGCATGCGGCAATGCAAATAGCAACAACAAGAACAACAAGAACATGAAGAGGGGCAACAATAAGAGTGGCAACAATAAGAGGGGCAGCAAGAAGAGGGGCAACAACAAGAGAAGCCACGCAAATGCCATTACCCTTCTCAAGAGCGACAACTGTTTGCTGGTAGTGAAAAGGCATGTTACGCACACATACACGTACACACACTCCCCCATATACACTCGCATACACACTCACTCCCCCTATATACACACACAATATAAATGATCTGCCTTGTTAGGTTGCTCTTCTTTTTCGCGCTGCTTGCGCTGCTTGTTCCACCTTCCGTTTTGGGGGCTGCTTCACGTGCTCCAAGCTGCTCCTCCTGCTCCTACTCCTTTGTGCTGCTGCTCCTCTTCCTTTGTGCTGCTGCTGCTGCTTTTTGTGCGTGGGCAACAAGCAAGTCGCCGCGTAAGCCGCCAAATGACTTTGTGGCATTAGGCAGGCAGCCAGGCAGGCCACAGAAGCAGCCAAAACACGCACATCCGGTGTGAGCAGGCTTACTCATGCCATTCCACGTATCTCTACACCTGTACAGGTTGCCTATCTTCTGCACTCCCCATCCCCCCCTGTATGCCATTAGCGAGTGTCGCTTAAATTTAAATTTGCCTGCTGCCACATTTGCTGCCAAGCTAAGGGGAGGCTGACTCCTTCTGGCCCGTTAATCTTTTGCTTTTTTGCTTGTCGAGCTTCCGCTGCAGCTTGCTGTTTTTGTCTAATGGCTTTTCGATAATAATTCCCAACTTGTACTGGCAACGCAAAGCGAACAGCAACAACAACAGCAACAACAACAAATTTTGTTTGTTTATTGCCAAGGTCCAAACGTCAATCCGCTATGCGGTTAGTTATTGCCAGTGACATGCGTATGTGAGTGTGTGTGTGTGTGTGTTTGACTCTGTTTGCCTTTGCGTTGCATGACTGACAGACGCACAGGACATGTGCAGCTTGGGGAAGCTATCCGGATTGAGGTTATGCTCGGCTGTCAGTTTGTCACTTCCGTATGGAAAAATGCCTTTGCTGTTTTTATTGTTGTTGTTGTAGTTGTTGTTATGCGTGCATGGCAGCACAAACATTGGTTGGTTTATTTGTTGCTAACACACACACACACTCGCATACACACACACGGCAAGTTGTTAACAAATGTTTGCGTTTAATTTCTGCGGTGCATGGCAACCAACGGCGCCATCGACAGCGTTGAAAATAACAATCATAACTATAATAACTATAATAATAATAATAATAATAATGGCCAGGATGATGGCAATAATAACATGCTAAGTATATTGTTTGCCTTTAACGGCTAATTACTCATATAGGGGACGACGCGGCGTATGCGTGATATTGCCACTCGACTCCAACGCAACGTTTGCTGTGCTGCAGTATGCAAAGTAAGTGTAGTGCTAGGCAGAGGAGCGGGGAGGTGTAGACTATGAATAACACGTTGCTATCTAAGCCAAGAAGGGGGTGTGGCACAGCCCACTTGCCCCTCCCCCCCTCCTTGGCAATTCAACTGTAATAATTGCGTTGTTAGAGCAATGAACAACAATAATGTGCATAATAATTTTTAAATGTGCACAAAGTAAGGTGCTGTGCAGGCTGAAATAACGGGGGGGGGGGCTATTTCCGCAAAATCACACACACACACACACAGATACACAGGGACATGCTTTTAGGGTTAATTAGCACAATTTTGTGCTGCTTTTATGGCCCTAGCGAAAACAAGCGTCTGGCCCTGCGCCACGGCCAAGTGCCAGATTCACATCCAGTTACAGCCTCCTGCCTCCCCTCCTCTTGCCCCCCTTTTCCCTTCTACTGTTGCTTCTTCTTCTTCTTCATTTGCGGTTGTAGCCTGTAGCCAGAGCAGCCAATTTTCTTTTAACAGTTGTTTGGGGTTTGCTCTCTCTCTCGCTCGTTGTTTCGCTTCGCTTTGGCTCGCCTGACCTCAATTTGTTCACAGCGCGCGCACCCGCGGGCACAGTCTGCGCTTTTAATTGTTGATTTTTCAAGTGTGCCACGCCCTCGAAATATACCCTAAATAATAAAAATTACAGCTAAGCGGCAATAAACGCCGATGAGTTGCACTTGCCTCACGCTGGACTTTCTTTTCTAATCCGTTCGATAGTCGTCTGGAAAGTTTTGCGCCGCATCGAAAAATAAAATAAAAAAACCTTCAAGTGCCACCTGGCTGCAGTGGCTGATAAGAGGGGAAGGTGGGCTAACTAAAGGTAGCTGGCTAAATAAAATATTCGTTAGCAAACAAACAAAACAGCAAAGCGAGCTGTATTTAAATGTTAAGCCAGTTCCCGCTACGTTTTTGGCTGTTGCTCTTGTTATGCAAATTGGAGCACGGCTCGCTGAATGTTTTTGCTTCAATTATTAAAATTGTGTTTTTCCCTCTTATAAAATGCCATTGAAATTGTATTATTCGCACCGATGTAACGGCACTTTGCATACGCACACTCCAAATTCATTTCGCCTACTTATGTATTTATGCAGCTTCTTTCCCCTCCCCCCACCTCCAAACAGAGAGAGGCCTGCAGCTAAATAGCTCCAATATATAAGTAAGAGTATCTGTATCTGTGTGTGTGTGTGTCTGTGTTTGTGAGTGTATTTATTTATCTCACTTATTCAATCCTCACTTAGTGGAAATTATTGATTTCATTTCGATTTCAATTCTCGATTTCTGGGAAAATTACGAAATTATCAAGGTGTGCGAAATACGCCAAAGCAGATTAAATTCGTCGTCTTAATACTGTTGTTGTTGTTATTATTATTGTTGTTGTTGGTATAAAGAACGCTGTTTTAATGCGACTGTAGTGGAGTGGGCATAATAATATTAAAAGTGTATTTAAGGTATTATCTTCCCATTGAAAACTATAAGAGAGAAGAGTCGACTATCCGATGGAAGCTCAAGCGAAGCTGTGGATTAAGCGTATTCTGATTATGGTATACAATATATTAATATATAGTATTTCTTTGTGTGTATATGTTATATAACTAGCTGTTTTGATTGCACGAGGATAGATAAATACAGATTATTATTCTTAGTTCTCTTTATTCTTTGCTTGAAATTACTTCTTTCTTTCTACTTTCATTTAAGGAATTGATTTTCAACTATCTGAAATGCAGCTCAAGGAAAGCGGATCTTTGATGTTTTTTCTTATTTTAGTTGAGATTGTAAATATAACAAATATAATAAATATTTCTCTGTATATTTCTTAGGTTTAATAAATTACTAAAAGAAATATTCTTTCATTTTGTGGCATAGGCAAAAATACTATCAAAGAATTCCCAAGAACTAAAGAGGCAAAGATTAGGGAAATGAATTGGGATCTCACAGCAGGATTTGATAAAGCTAAGTAAGAACTCTTTGGGAGTTTGCACAGGCTAAGGGCCTAACGAAGAAAACAGTAAGTAAAGCGACGTGCAGACTCTGTGCATGAGGAACACAGAAGGCAGAACACGTACATACAGTATTATCGACGTTGGTTCATACGAAATGTGCAACACAAGGAAGGCACCTTCTTGGAATTTAAGAACTAAGATCATTCAGTTCAGCAATAATCATAGAATTCTTAAAAAAACACTGCTCTGCAGGGATACAATATATTTTATAGTTCCCAGTACCACTCCCTTTGCAATAGTAATAATAATAGTTGCCCTCTATCTCTACTTCATTCCACATTTGTTTCAACAATTTAGCTCTGTCAGGCATATAATGCAAATAGTGCTCTACGCTCGTTAGCATAAGATTAGTGTGTTTGGATATTCATACATATATTTATATGCTTTCAGGCCTTAATTATCATTTGGAAATGTGGGAACCGCAGCGTAACATTTGTTGGATTATCCATCGATTAACTATCGAGCTGTGGTTTGTGTGTTGGCCACTCCCAAATTCCAAAATATATATATATATATATAAAGTATTCCATTCTGTAACGTTGTGTGGGTGTTGGCAATTAATTTGTGCATTTTGCAAATGAGCAGAGAAATTCTATGTAAATTTGGCAATGTTTTTGCAACGGACAGTAGAGAGAGTGGTGAGCGGGTAACGGGTAACGGTAACTGCCAGGTGACAATGTTAAATGGGATATGCCACGTGGTGCCAAAAAGTGCAGTGCACACATCCTGCTAATTGCTTCATCTGCATAATTTATGCGCATTCGATGCAATCCCAATTCAATTTGAGGTGACGCAGGCTGCCAGCTGCCAACTGATGCCGGTGGAAAGTGGGTCGCAAGTGGGTCGCAGGTGGATCGCAGGTGGTTCGCAATTATTGTCACTACACGAGTCGATGCTTAATTAGGCAAAACTAATGATTATTTAGCGTAAACTCACATAAAATACATGCCAAATGTAATGAATAACTGAGTGAATGAATGAATGAATGAGTTCAATGCACGCCTGCATTTTTGGGTAATAATTTAATGTCGGAAGTGTGCACAGGCAGGAGGGAAAGAGAGGGAGGGAGGGAGAGAGATTCGCGGGCAATTTATCAAAATAAAATGCCAAATGACACAGAAAACGGAAAAAATAGAAGAAGGAAGCAAATGAAACGCGCGAAAAGTGAAAAATATTGCGCTGCTGAATTTGTGTCTGTCATCGAAGAGAGAGAAGGAGGGGGAGAGAGAGCGGGACAGAGACAGCCTGTCGCGTGAGTGAGTGAGAGCAAAGTCAACTGATTGGCTCACCCGTTACAACACTCAACAGCGTCGAGTGCAGCAAGAAATAAACAAATGTTGCAACTGCTTGTGCTGCCACTTGCCACCCACAGCCACTACCCAACACTGGCAGCGACATCGAGTGCGAGAGAGGTCCTTGCAAGGATTCAAGTAGCATTGTCCCCCAGTGCCAGCATTCATTTAGGGCCACTTGCCACAACGTTGTGGCAAGCATTTTTATGCTTTATTGGCCAACACTTTGCCAGCAACTTGGCTGCGTAATTCTTTCTGCTCATCGAATTTCCCGCTACCTTGTGCACTTGCAATGCAATTACATTTTTAATCAATCAAATTGCAGCATCATATGCAAATTTGGCATTGTGCGGCGGCCTGGAGGGGCCCACGTGGCGTATGCTTAACATTAATTAATATAAAATGCCCGAGCTAAGCCAAAAACGACTGCAGCAGCACCATTTTCATTAGGGCCATAACAATGAAGTCGGCTGCCGTCCCCCTCCCCCTTCCCCTCTCCCCGCCTGTCCGACTGCCGTCTTGTAATTGCAGAAACTGTAGACACAGCTGGCGTCCTTGGAGCACAGTTCTATACATAATTCCACAGTTATTCCGGGCCACACTGAGGCACACGACTGGGCGCCGCTTGCTGGGCTGGGCTGCCTTGGTTGGTTGGCTCATTTTCACCCACTTGCCGTTGGGTTTTGGCCACGTTTTGTTTGCTAAATGCTCCATTTAAATGCCAACTGCAGTGGGCAGCGACGAGAGCAGAGCAGAGCGTAGGAAAATGAGAAAAAATACTTATAAAAGAAATAAGAGAGAGAGAGAAACTCGGCAAAGTGGCAACAGATTCCTTCAACCACAGCAGCAGCAGAGCAACATGGTCGGACAATGACTTTATAAACAGACTTTAATGTCCTTGTAAAACTAACTTCAATTTGATTTCCATGCAGAGAGTGAGAGAGAGAGAGAGAGAAAGAGAAAGAGAGAGAGGCAACTGTTTCCAGCACGATTTGGATTTAAGACGAGATCTAATTGAGGCCTGCCCAACCATTAATTGCGTCAAACTGATGACAACTGCAGTGCAGCAGCAGCTCGTCAGTTCGTCAGACAATGCAAATTAAGAACGCACAAAAGTTTTGAAGAGAAAGGGAGAGAGAGATGAGAAAACAAAGACGAAAAGCTGAAAAGAATTCACAACGAGCGAGTGAGTAATCAAAGGAAATGGCCATGTGAATGCCGGTGCCTGTGCCTGTTGTTGCTTTGATGAGGCCACTTTAGCAAATCGTTGTCCTTGTCGAGCAGATCCTTCTTCCCATGATGTTCTTGTTGTTCTTGTTGTTGACAGGCAAAAGTCAAAGTGAAAGTCGTCGCAAGCAGGCATGAATTGACAACGTCATTGAAGGCTGAACGCTTTGATACATGTTCAGTATTCATTCACGCACTCGCCGTCTCCCTCACTCCGCATTCACTGGCTCCCTCACTCATTCATTCATTGACGCTGACAGCGCGTGCAGAGTATTCACATTAATTTGGTCAATTTATGCCGACACCTTACCCCCAAAACCAACTTAAATGGGGACATCGCAGGCAGCATACGAAATCGTTGCCTACTTTGCTGCGCAGCGTGTGATACGTGCACTTGAAGCTAATGAAATGCACAAGTGTCGCACACACACTAATTAGTTGCACTTGTGTCTGCCAAGGACAAGTGGTCTTCGCTCTCTCTCGAGAAAGAGAGTGCGGCAGCCCCATCGATTTGTCATTTGCCCTGACAGAGAGTTGCCATTCCGGTCTTTAATTTTGCCTTTGCCCAGAAAGCAATTATAAATTGTTAATTGAAAGAGACGTGAGAGCCGGCACAGGTAACTGAAATTGATTTATGTTTTTCGAAATTGTTGCCAGGCAAGTTGAACGGCAGCCAAGTCGCTTATTTGCTGACACTCAGCTGTAGCTGACATACAAGTCTAGTCTATGCATGTGTGTATGTGTGTGTCTTTGTGTGTGTCTGCTGTTTATTTGCTTGCCTGCATGAGAATTTTGGGGTTTTGTTAAGTTTATGCAAATGTCCTTTCGGCAATTAGCAATAAATGTTTGCACTGGCTCAAGCTACTCTCTGTGTGTCTGTATGTGTGTCTATGTCTATGGCTGTGTGTCTGTGTGTGGGGTTGCTCGTCCATTTGTGGCCTATTTGTGATACAAATCATGCGGTCTACGCTAACTGCGGGCCACCAGCTGCTTGGGCTGCCTTTAAGTAGCTCTTCCTCCTGGTCAGTTGGCCGCCAACTGCGTCGCCAGGAAGTGAGGGGGGTAAGTAGTAGGAGGCGTTGCTGATTTGCTGGTGCTGGCTTTGGCCAAAGGGGCTGACAGGCTGGTCGACCAGCAAATGCTGCGGTCAACGTGCAAATTGTGCGCCAAATTGGCTTTGCCTTTTGCATTTGCATAATTTACTGCGGTCGCCTTTTGTTGTGTTTCTTCAGCCATGGCAGCAAACTGGTTCAAGCAACTCAAGCGACCTTTCTGCCATAAATTTATGGACATTTCAAGCAGTTCACACGTATTGAAAGGGGGTAGAAGGTGGGAGGGGCCATATCGAATCCATCGCTGTCGTTTATGGCGTCCTGCCCACATCCGCTTAGCGCTTTGAGGTCAGCTAAATCGGACTCAAGGACAATCGACAGTCTGCCTGTCTGCCTGTGGTTACCCAATGAGTCGTTCAATCAATTGTGATGTACACATAGAGGGGTAGGGGGGGCAGAGAGACTCCTCTGATTGTTGGGCAAAGCTATTAATGCGCTAATTGAGTGGAGCTTGGAAGGCGCAGCGCAGCGCAGAATACTCGGCAAACCCTGTTTGACCCCGTCGATAATGCTGTCTCTAATCTAGATGCTGTCTCTAATCTAGATGCTGTCTCTAGTCTAGAATTGACCTTTGCACCACGCCCACAATGGCGGAATATGCAAATTAGTCGAGCTATTCAGATTGGCCCCATCCATACTCTGCCTCGTATCTTACGATTGATGGATGGATAAGCAACGCGTTTCATTATATGCCGGAAAAATAGCACGTTGCCAGGGGAGGTAGTGTGGGGTAATAGGGGAGAGGGGGGGTGCACGGCATAATAATACGAGTTTATCTCTGCTTGGTAACCGGTTTCCAACAATTTGATTTATGTATTTTTTGTTTGTGCATGAGAGCGTGTTAGCCAAGTTGCCGTTGCCGTAGCCGTTGTTGTTGTTGTTGCTGTTACTGTTGCTGCTGTTGTTGTTGCTATTGTTGTTGTTGTTGTGGGTTCATGCGCTATACATACGCATGACTTGCTGAGCCAAAATGCTATCATCAAAAGTCCTGATTACATTTGCCGCCGCTGCTTCTCCAATTACCTCGCCCACATTTTCCACTCTTTCTTGCGAGTCCCACCACACATCACATATTACATATATACATACAAATATGCTTATGTGTGTATGTATGTATGTGTATTTACCGCTTTATTAGGGGCTCCGTTACTTGGGCCAACCTAATTAGTTTGATACGGTAGCGACGCCAGGCAACGACTGCGTATTGATTTTGACAGTGAATTATGTGAATTGTGGCTATAATAACTGTTGAATAACTAAAACTAATAATATCAACAATTTAACATGTTCCTAAGCTGTCATTTTATATGCTGCAAAAGGGGAGGGGAGCGGAGGCGTGGCCGGATGACAGGCTGTACTCGAAAGATTTACTCTTGGCAAGAGCTTTCGATTTACGCTCGAGAGATTCGATATTAAAGCGGATATAAATTGTTTCGAAACACACACACACACACAGATACACACATGCACAGGCATAACAAGTGGTTGACAAGCAGCTCACACACACACATACACACTCGCTCAGTCAGTCAGTCGTGCATTTATTTAAACGGATGTAAGCCTGTTTATTCAAATCGCATTGCAATCGTGTGTGTGTGTGTGCAAATTGTGTTGCTGTTGTTGTTGTTATTGTTGCTGGCACATTCGTTTTGTTAACAATTTTTAAGCACTCGTAAAACATTCATGGGCTGCAGATAAACATTCTGTTGGCAAAGGCCGTTCGTCTGCCTCGATAAGCCTCCGGCGGGAGTCGGATTTAAAGGCAAATCAATCGCAGCAGAGTTGAAATTGCCGCGCTAAAATTGATGAAATTATTCATTAGAGCAGAGAGTGCAGCACACACACACACAGAGACACACACACATCCCACGTTATAGGCAAGTGCATAAATCAGGATTGTGGCAAGCAGCAACAGTGACCCATTTCGGACAATGAACCAATGTGAGGCTTGTTTACAAGCACAACAATTTGATTGATCTGAAACATGAGTGAGTGAATGTGTGTGTATGTATGTATGTGTGAGTGTTTGTTTCTATTAATTAACACACGCAACACATTGTCCTTTTGAGCCTTGCTGCTGGTAATTGCCTCAGCCAGACGAGCACAAGCTGTGAGCAGCTCTTAAAGCGGGTCAATCACTCTCGCACTCGCTGACTCACGCACACACACCCATTAAGGTAGAGCGGAGTGGGGGGGAATATGATACGGGGGGCGGGGCAACCCTTCAGCATCGTTTTATGGCCTGAAAAGTGTATGACAAATGCGCTGTGCGTCGTAAAACCTGCGTTGCCTGGCCGTTAATCTCGACTTACGGATGTGCCGTTTGCCGGCTTTTGTTTTATTGTTGTACTTATTTTTATTGCCACGCACACACACAGATCAAGAGGCAAGCGAAACAAAGAGAGAGAGAGAGAAAGATGCAGAGAGAGAAGGAGAGCGAAAGCAGCTTTCAGCTTGATTAAATTATAAAAATCTTATTATATTCACACGCTGCGCAAGTGAAAGCGATGCGTAATCGAATTTTATGCGTGCGCGCAAAAGTGTGCTACACAAATTCAAGCTGTGTGGCGCGCAAAAGTATGCTACAAAAAATTGAAGGCACAGCGAGGCGCCGCGCGCATCCTTAATTGGCGCAAATGTTGTTCAACAGAAGCAGCTGCAGCCCGTGCTAACCTCTAAGTGAGAGTGACAGGCACACTGCGACACAGCAGAGACAACAGAGAGTGAAAGAGACAGAGAGAGAGAGAGCAGTAGAGAGCGCAGAGCATGCGGCATCTTGTGCATTTTATGTGCGCCTTGCTTTGCCTTGCCTTGCCTTGTTTTGCTTTGCCTTGCTTTGCCTTGTTTTGCCTTGCCTTGGTATGTGGGTCAAAGTTTTGCTTACATTTCTATTTACATTTTCTTGGACTTTTCTCGTACATAAAATTTAATTTAAAACTTTTCCCTCCCAGCATAAATAAATGCGTATTTGAAAGGATCTACTCGTACGAAAGCCAACAATAATGCAGGCTTAGCACATGTGCTGCATTGCGACCCCGCCCCCTGCCTGCCTTTGTCTCTTATTTATTTACAGTTTGCATTAAAACTCACTTAAATGCGCTTGGCTCGAGCAAATGTCTTTAAGGACTAGAGACAGGCCTGGCGGCCCTCGTTAAAGCCCAATGCAAATCGAAGGCCAGCAGAGGAAGACAGAGAGAGAGAGAGCAAGAGTGAGGGGGAGAGACAGGTAGAGGGAGAGTGCTAGCAAAATGAAGCACATAAAGTGAGACGTGTCAAACGCAATGGTTTCACCTCGAGCTCTTCCTCTGCTTCGGCCGCTGCCAGTTGTTATTGATGGATCTGGATACGCATGCTGGCATTCCGGTCAAGCCCTCAGCTCACACAAGAAAGCCCGTTCCGACATGTGCTCGTCCCCTCGAGTTGACGTGCAGCCAACAACAGTGCCAGGTGTTGATGCTCCTGCACAGGTTGCACAGCTTTTTAGGGCGCTGCCAACTGAGTTGCATGACAGCTCAGTCGTTCTCCCCTTCTTTCCTTCGCACTTCTTTGACCTAAGGCTCCTTCGATTCTCTGCGACTCTCTGCCCTTAGCAGCTAATCAACCCATTTCAGCTTCCAGCCCTTGCAGCTGCAATAGGCCTAATAAACTAATCGCAACCTTCGGTAATTTTTGAGTCGCCCCAACGCAGTCGAGCGGAAGCGGAAATTGTCTTTGCTCCAAGAAAACACGACAATTTTTTACTTGCTCGAGTGGTTGCTGCTGCTGTAGTTGTTGCTGCTGTTGTTGCTGTTGCTGCTGTTGTTGCTGCTGCTGTTGTTGCTGCTGCTGTTGCCATAGTCCGCCTAAGCCGTTGCTGGCCAGAAATTGGATTTATCTGCTTCGTTAGTAAATTGGTTGTGATAGGCGCAACGTCACGGCACTCCCCGGAAAAACCAACTTGGGCGCGTTGCCAACAACTGCAGGCGCTGCAAGCTCGCAAAGTCCGTGCCACAGTGGGTCAGACGTGCATGAAATGTGGGTCAAAATGGGGCAAGCGAAGCGGCAAGAGTTATGAGTTGTCAGGCTTCGTACAAGCCAAATTACAAGCACTTTTTGCACACTGTGCACAGCAGAGTGGAGTGCTATCTCAGCTCGCAGGCTGACTATCTCTGTCACTCTCACTCCCTTTTATCTGTCTCTCCCTCTCTTTCGCTCGTCCGGAAGTTGCAGAACTTTTTAAGCAGCTTGCTTTAATTTCTCTTGCTGTCACATGATCTCTCCCTCCCTCTCTCTCTCCTTCCCTCTCTGGCTCCGGCACCGGCACCAGCTCCGGCAGCGGCTCCGGTGCCGACTCCGGCTGCCGCACTGGCTCCGGGCGGACGGCACAAGTTTAGCAACTGTGGCGCGTCTAAAGCCTGTGAAATGTTTTTATGCGAATTTTATTACATTTAGTTGCTGTCGGCTGCTGCTGTTGATTTTACGGGTTTCCCACAGGGAAGGGGGCAGCGAGAGGAAGAGGAGGTGGCCTGCTTAAAGCGCTGTCCAGTTGAAATTTTCATTATTATTGACTTTCGGCGCTGCTGCGTCGCGCTCCCTCTCTCTCTCTCTCTCCTTTTCTCTTGCATTAATGTTTCAAATCCGCTCGAGGCATTTCAATTTCTTCTCGAGCAAGTTCAAGTTCCGAGCCAGTCGGTTTTTATTACAGTTTCCATTTGCTGTTTATAATTTGCGTAGCAAATTGAGCGACAAAAATTCGGACAGCGAGAAGGAGAAAGAGAAAGGGGGCGGGGCAGCTGGGACTAAATTGGCGTCCCAGTTGGCAACTAAGTTGCCGCTGCGAATGCTGATGATGATGATGGGGATGATGGAGATGATGACGATGATTAAGTGCCCTGCGGCAACTGATTTATGTGCGCCTCCGATCGCAGGAACGAGGGACAAAACAAGGCTGCACAAAGGTTGTGCCACGGCGGCCATTCAACTGCACGGATTAATGAGCCACAGCAGCAGCAACCACATTGGCATTTTTGAGGCCAGTTGGAAAAGGCAGAGGGAGTGTGCGAGAGAGAGAGAGAGAGAGAGAGAGAGAGACGACATTTGCAGCGCTTTGGCGCGTCGTGCCGGATGGACAAAAACTCAACCAGTGCCACCGCAGGCGCAGGCTACAGCACAGGATGTGTCTGCCTATCTCTAACTGACTGTCCTGGGCCGGTGGTAAAAATTAAATTATGCCTGCAAATGAACAGTCGACTGCGAGAAGCTGCCCAGCTGTCCAGCCGTAGTCGCAGCTCCAACCGTAGCCGTAGCCGGAAATGCTGAGCTGTTGTCGAGGCCGCTAATAATGAAATACATGAATTTTGTAGACAATAATCACAGCGGCTTAGCTGGGCTTATAATGGGGCGGATAATAATGCAGGAGAGACAGGTGAGAGCTCTTGTTGCCGCAGTTGAGGTGGAACTTAAAGCGAGTGAATGAAGAGAACTTTAATTTGCAGTACATCACATGGTGCAGGCTAAATTCTGTCACTTCAGACTTTAAATAAATGCTTCATATGGTGCAGGGTATATTTAGTTGCTAGAATGAAGGTGCAAAAGTCGATATTGAATGGTGAAGGGAATAAGCACGGCTCCGATTAATGAATAAAGTGCAAGGGGGCCCATCGACTTTGTTTAAATTATTGGAGAAGGCGCGTGAGAAAAAGAGGCGCCTGGCGAGAGCTGATGAGGTCGGCCTGAACACTATGACGGGTGGTTAAGGCCACCTAAGAAGAAGAGAGAAGGTTCCCTTAAATTAAAACGTCAAGCAACCCTCAAATCAACCTTCAGTCTACCGAGGATAAGTGACTGAAGAGAACTTTAATTCGGAGCACATCACATGAAGGATATTAAACCTTTTAAAACATGAAATAGATAATACACATGATGCAGGGTATATTCCTCCTCTAAAGAGATGGCTCCCTTAATAATTCTTTGCCCCTTTTTTCTTTTAAACGTAAAGCAGATTTAATAGAATGGGGTACATACATATAATTCCCTCTCAAATCCACAAAGCTACTTGCTTCATCATTCCGTAAAAAGTGTTGCAGAGTAAATTCTCCCGCTTTAAATGTTAAATCAATCTTTAAATGAAGGAGTGTTTTCCTCCTCTAACATGCAGGCTGAAAGGAGCGAGCAACCTCAGGGCTTATTTCCCCCTTCCTCCCTTTCAAATGTAAAACACTCGATATAGCTCTGTATATAATACATTCCCCCTAAAATAAACCCACAATTCACCCACACATCTCTCGACTTTATTTATTTTTCATCTCTCGTCGCAAATTGAATATAATGAATCAATTTTCGATTGGAAAGCAATTTGTTTTGTTTTCGCATTATTTAAATCTCAGTGGAGTTTTGTCCTTGGCTGAAATTATCAATATTTATTTTATTGTCATAAGTTTCTAATCAATTGCAAAATGTTTGCACAACAAAATTGCACAACAGCAGCAGCAGCAGCAGAAAAAAGAAGAAGAATTGCTAAACTAACATTAGATTCAATTAAAGCGACTAATGACCCACATGTAATGACGATTTATTATTTCTTACAACAAATAATCATAAATAATAACAACAATATCAACAAACTGCGCACAGTTGCAGTTGCAACAATTTCCCACGGGGCTCATTGGCAATTTAATAATTTTCCATTCGTGGGGAAAATTGACTATTTTTCCATAACAAATACACAGATCCATTGCCAGCCTCGGCTCATGCGATGCGTGAATGAATTGGAAAATGCGATTTATGCATTGCAAATCAGATTGTTTCTAAACCGGAAAAGCTTTCACTTTTCATAGATTTATTGACTGCATTTTATATAAATTCATATCGCCTGTAAGGGGTGTACCTGCTCTTACTTACTCACTGTATAGAAATAATTAAGAGTTCTGCTTTCTAAATCGACCACAATAACTGACTTGCTAAGAATAAAATGAAATTCATGCATGGCAAATCAGATTCAAGCTAAGCCGGAAAAACTTTCATTTTCCATTGCATTTTAAATTGCAAAATGGTTTAAAAACACTAGCTGAGCTCTAAGCATTCTAATTTGATATGCACTGGCATATTCTATACAATATACATATGTATTTCATGTATTCATGTATGTGAACTTCACATTATTCGCACTGTTCAACCTTGGGAAGTGAAACTTCCTTTCTGTTTTCACAGCAACCACAAGAGCTGAATATAAATACTGTTAGTTCTTTAAACAGCTTTAGTTCTGCCCCACAAACACCCCTTGGCCATAGTCAACACTAATTTATGTAATTGTTTTCAGCTTCTTTCTCTGCCTTGCCTTGAGGGGGAGCGACGCATTGAATCTAATAAGGAAATTACGCAAGTTGGCAAATCTGCCAAGTATATTGACTGTCTCTCCGGCTCGAGTTGTTGTTATTGTTATTACTGCTGGCTGTGGTTGTGGCTCTTGTTGTTGTTGTTGTGGCACTTGTTGTTTTTTTTGTGGCACTTGTTGTTGTTGTTGATGTTGGCAATTGTTTATGTCTAATGTAATGAGCTGAATATAAAATGCGGCTTACACGCGCTGCAAATTCTTTATGACCAAACAAATCAAACTTAGAAAGATTGAAAGTTGGTTGATCTGGACTTAAAGATACTGTGTAGTAGCAAGAGATAGTTGTAGTTGTAGTTGTAGTTGACTCATAAGAAACTATGGGTAGTTGTGAATAATAGGTCTAATTTAGCTTGCTTTGCTTGTTGTGCTGTGGCTTAGTTTGATAAGGAGAATAACACGTTGCTTTCTTGCTATACATAGTTAGTAAACAGTAAGATATAGGGTAGATATAGATGGATATATGGTACATAGAGTGCATAGTGTGTGACACTTTTAGTACATTTGTGATGTACAGAAAAGCTTAGAGAAGACTTTGAAGGAAGAGATATGAACATAGGAGACATAACTGAACTCATTTCAATGGCAGCTAGGCATATGAATAGGTTGATTAAATATGTGTACATATTGTATAGTTGCATAATATAAGGGGGTATCTTATATATACCACAATAAAGTATATGTAGTATATACCACATTATATACCATATATCTCTGTTAGTATATACTTGAAATACCTAAAATATATCTCTGCTAGTGTTGTCAGTTATTGCCCCACACTGCCTTCTCTCTCTCTCTCTCCCTCTCTGTCTCTCTCTCTTTTTCTCTCTCTGTCCGTCACTTAAATATCTTCAAATAACATTTACCCTTTTACCGTGTGGGCGTGGCAAAAACTATAAAGTACCAAGCACTCGTGTTGAGTGCACTATTCGTTTCGACATTTTGCTGCCGCTGCCGCATTGTTTGCTGTGCAACTTTAATTGTGCAACATTTGGAAAAGTTCTTCATAAATTTGTTCGCACTTAACAGAAATCGCTCACTTGCAAAAAACTGTGCTACTTATGCGACATTTTACTGTTGTTGTAACCCCTCTCTCTCTCCCTCTGTTGCAAAGTTGTGCGTTGCGCGGTTAAAAAACAAGTGAAGGGAGTCGTGTTTGGGCGCGCACATCAATAAAACGAAAATTTACAGCAGTGAATGATCGAAGGGGGTAGATGTGAGGGGGAGGAAACGGAGATGAGGTGTTTGCCTGTCAATAGGCGTTGCTGTGTGTGTAGGTGTGCGTGTGTTTGAGTGTGGCAACCGCGTTGCAATGAAAACAATCGAAATTATTGCAAACAAGCGCGTAAACTTTACGCTTTCACTGCGCTGTCCATGTGTATGTGTGAGTGAGTGTTGCTGTGCGTTTGTGTGTGTGTGTGTGTGCATACGCGCCTGACTGCAGTTTTATTGCCTTTGCTGTGCTATTGTTGTTGTGGCTAGGGCGGTTGCCTGCTCTGCCTGCGCCATTTAAATTGCTCGACAAAAAGAAGTCCCCACTGACAGTCTAATACCAATATACACACATGCAGACACAGCATTAGGTGTGTGTGTGTGTGTGTTTGCTCTTTATACCCTGCGACCATTGAAAATGCTCAAAAAAGGGTATGCTAACTTTGTGTAAATGTTTGTAACAGGCGGGAGGAGGCGTGTCAGATCCCATAAATGTATTCCTCATCATCAGAAGCCGAGTCGATTGTCTGCCTGTCTGTTTGAGCACACAGATCTCAGCTTTTACAAATGCTAGATACACCAGGCTCGGCATTAAGGTTCCTGTATATTACGTGCAGATAAACTTTATATCAAATATTGGGTGCCACGCCCACCGCCTCCGCAAATCAATAATTTAATTTTTCAAGTCGATTTGCAAGCAAGGTAAAAAATATGCAACGTTCTAGCTTCCACGTGTACTTAGCTGACTTTAATATCTACCTCATCTCCAAATTTTAATACGATTGGACAATAAACACAGAAGTTATTCAAGTCAGCTTAGTGCGCAAGTTGTGTGTGAGAGTGAGAAAGCAATAAGTGACAGAAGACTTTATTTCTGGAATTGTTAGTGTATTTGTAAAAGGGTATCTTACTGTCCAGCATGCCCAACTGTAGTGTTTGTCTGGTTTCTGCTGCTGCTGTTGTTGTTGTTGTTGTTTTTCCATGGTGCTTACTGATGATGGCGCGCAAATTTTCTCATTTGCGAGAACATTTTCGTAGCATACTTTTCGGGGCAGCCGCAACAGAATCTGTGTCAACAAATGTCGAGAGCGCTGCTAGTGTATGCGTGGTAGTGTGTGCATGTGAGTGTGTACATGTGTGTGCTGCCTATCTGCTCTGCCCGTTAGCTATTCAAATCTAAAGGCACTTTTTGCAGTGCGCCCAGCCGAACAAAAGTGCAATTAGCTCGCGCCGCCCTGCAACCCTTTTTAAACGACATTTAAGCAACCCGTTTCAACCAGCCACATGTGTGCTATGTGTACTACTGTGTGTATACCAGTTTCCTGTTTATAACTGTTTATACATTTATTAATTTTATGGCTAATTAGGAACAGGCCTGTGCAAGGCCCACAACCAGTCGAAAGGGAATCTAATTATTTTTCATTATTGTCGAAAAAATTCAAAACAAACACACACACAGACACGCAGAGACATGTTCGTGCATAAACAACAATTGACTTTAACAGCAAGATGATGATAAGGCCGAAGGCAAACATATGTATGTGTGCGTGTGTGTGTGTGTGAGGGGGACCTCATTAAAGCAAATGACGTCAAGAGTTGAATAAAAAAGAACCTTTTGTAATTTTAATTAATACGAAAATGACGTCGCATACCCGCCAGCAATGGAAACCAATAAAAGGGGGGCCGCCAAATGAGAGAGGGGTGGCTGTTCCCCTCCCCCTCCTCCCCCGTCTGAATCACTGTCTTTTACTGCCCCAACCTAAATAAACAAACAACGCGCTCGCGCGGCTGTGCTCATTACAAACTAAACTAATCTACCCCATTGCTCTGTGTGTGTATCCTGGCAAGGGATGCTGCCCGTGCCTCGCTTTATTTGCCACTTTGTGTGGAACGTGTCCATGTTGCGTCTTCGTTGCATTAAAAATTCCATTAGCTGCAAACTGTGCGCATTAATTAGCTGCCGCATTAGCTCAACTGGACCTTGGCTGGCACAAAGGGCAGGGGGTGGAGGAGGGGCAGAGGGACAAGAGGAGAAAGTAGACTCACTTTCACTTAAGAATTTAGGTGGCTGAACTTACCGAAAATACGACCCGCCTCCATGGACGACGGCAACAGGAGGATGCTGCAGATGATGAGTCCAAGATGATTTCCCGATTTGCTCGATATGCGCAGCGTCATTTTGTTTTCTTTGTTTATGGTTTTTTAGGTTAGGTTGTTGTTGTTGTTGCGATTTGAAAGCAATTGATTTGCGGTGGTTTACGTTACGTTATTTGGTTTAGTTTGATGTGGCTACGGTTTGCTTTTGCTTTGGTTGCGCTTTGGTTTCGGTTCAGTTTAGTTTGATTTCTTTGCAAGAGGTTCGCCTCCCCCTCTTCTCGCTTTCGCTCTCCCTCTCTCTCTCTGTCTTTATCCTTTGTATTTTTGAGTACTTTCTCGCCAATTATTGTGAAGTTTCTTTCTATCTCAATTTACCTGCCCAATTTCATTTGCATTTTCCGTTTCGTTCATTTGTTCAGGCTCGACCCGAGTCGATTTCGGTTCTGCAAGTAAAATAAGTGGGTAAGAAATTAATTATTGTGTATGGGTAATTAAAAAGTTTTCAACTTTTAATTACAGGCATGTTTCCCCGTCCCCGTCCGTGTTGCCTGTCAATAAACATTTCCCTCTAACTGTTCCCATTAAATGTTGCCGCTTTAGAGTTGTGGCTGCAAAATTAACCGAAGATGTCAACGCGAAGCAGCGGGCCACATAAACATAACACACACACATGGTCAGGCACACACACACACACACACACACAGTGGCACACTTACACACTCTGGCAGTGGCACTTGCATTTGTGTCTGAGTATAAAAGTTATATGTGCAAAATGAATTTGGCTTTTTTATAACAGCGCGGCGCACTCGGAAGTCTGACAGCATAAAATGAAGTGAAATCTCTGCTGGTGGTGCGCACTGAACTAGCGCTGGGGTGTGCATGTGTGTGTGGGTGCATGGGGCGCCCCAAAGGGGGGCAGCTGTCGGTTGCAAGCGTATAAAAGTGCCGTAGATCCGCCAACATAAAAGTGAAATTCGCCAAGCACAACTGCAGCAGCAACAGCAACAACAACAAGAGCAACATGCACCACAGCTGGGGGTGCACATTTAATGCGGCAACAGTTACAACATGTGGCAACAAATGGCGGTTATTGTTACTCTTGTTGCTGCTGTTTAAGCAACTTGGCGTGTTGCCTTCTGACTATAAAAACTGCCAACTGCGGCAACTGCCAAGTGCCAAGCAGTAAGCGCCTTAAAGCTGCCACCTTGCTGCTGCAACAACTTTAACATTAACTACAACAACAACAACAGCAGCAGCAACGATAACAAACAATTCAAGCTGCCACATGACGTCGCAACGTGTTGCAGGCAGATCCTTTGCAAGAAACTTTGTTTAACTAAAATGAAAGTTTCGCGAGCACCTTTTGATTGCATATATGGCATATATTGTATATATATATTCATGTTCATGATAGGTCGCGGCATGATTGGCAGCGGAAGCTACTGATATCAAAAGCAGCCAAAACTAGAGCAAACTTGTTAATTATTACTGTGTTGTAAGGCCAGAAAGTTTGGTAGGAAAGTGTTATATTATACTGGCAACTGTCTTTTAGAGGGAAATTATAATTACATATGTCTCTTATTTATTTAAATAATTAATCAGAACAAACATTCGAAATTTGAACATGTTTTCTTCAGCATTTTTCCTTAGCAAACTGAGATAATAAGCTTCAGTTTACTGCTTTCACTATTGCACAGTTGTAAAATATGTTATCTAAAGAGTTTTTCCTACAAACTTATTGCTTAACAGGCAAACAAGACTCTCCACCCTTCTCCAACTCTCATGTAAGTTCTTTAACACTGCCTTGGCTTCTGTCTACTGATTTTCTCACATGTTTCTCATGTTTTCTTCATTCTCTTGTTGCAAATTGCAGCTAATGAAAGCTGCTTGCAACATAATGACCAATTAAAATGTTAACGTAACTCTCCAATTTCCCAGATGAAAATGGAATACAAATTGATTGTGCCAAGAATAATGAAAATAAGAAAAGAAAACAAAAGGAATCGTCTTCATTTATTGCCGCCTTTAAATGGAAATATCTTACAAATTTTGACTGAACTACTGCACATTTTTGTTATACATATTTACATTCATTTGGAGAATCAGAAGATGGCAACGAACTGTTCTTGTTATGGTTGTAGTTGTTTGCTGCTTTCTGTTATATGAGGTTGGTAATTAAAGTTGTGTTGCGTATTACATGCTCCGCTTTGCCAGCTCTGCCTCTGTCTCCCTCTTTCTCTCTCTGTCTCTCTCTACATGTGTGCAAAAGTCATTGCAATTTCCACCTACACACACACTTGCACACGTAACTGAGCACATTGTCAGCACACAAACAATTGTTGTTGCTGCATTTTTTTGCCAGGTCTGACTTGACTCTACCACAAGCAGGCAAACACAAACACAAACACTAGCGAAACTCCACATACAAATACATATGTATATATATGTATATATATGGTACATATATTTGCATATATGTATGCATGTTTATAGGTTGAATTAAAAGTGTGAACAGTTTCATATCTGAACCGTTTCGTTGCTGAAAAAGTTTTATGAAAATATTTGTGTTTCTCCCTTGCTGCCTTCAGTTGTAAGAACAGGACGAATGATTTTTCTCTGATTTCCCAATTTGAATGGGGCTTGCTTTTTTTAATATTGAAAAAATATACAGTGCAACAGTCGACAAAGTATTTCAGTTGATTTGCCCGAAGAATATTTATGAAATTGAACTCATAAAAGGAGCAAATATCGAACTGTTTGTTAGTTATTAAACATAAGAAATGCATAAGGCATTTTGCAAGACATTCCATAGTATATATACGTATTTATTTATTGCATATATATTTATTGTATAGATATTTATTTGCAATATTTATTTGTGTATATTTGTGTATATTTATTTATTTGTAATTTTGTTTTCTTTTCCAATTTTGCATTTCAGTTTTCTGCATATTTTTCTGACTGGTTTCTTAAATTAAATTTGTTCCTTATTCGTTGCAATTTTCTTGTGCTGTATGCATTGCCCTTAGACATCCCTATTTCTATATTGTTTCCCTTTTTCGATTTATTATTGCAGAAATGTCGCCTATTTCTCTTTCTAATCACTTTATTGCTGACTCGAATCGGGCACATCGTAAACACCTCGCGGCGCATTTAGCGACAACATTTTCTGCCTAATCCAAGTACTTAAAGACGCCCAGGCCTGCCCCACGAAGCCCTAATAATTGCCACAGTTTCAGCTTGGCCAGTTACACAAAGTGCGAGATGGAGAGAGGAAGGGAAAGAGGAGGAGGAGTAGCGGCAACGCCTTGTGCTAAGCACCTTAACGACTGCCAGGCAGGCAGGCAGGGCAGCCACAACTCATCAACTGGACGCCAACTGGCTACCAACTGTCAAACACTCAAGTAGTACCCACTACTGCCCCCTCCCTCTCTATACCCTCCTCACTGTAATGACCACTTGTAGTTGTGGCAAGACAATTAAAGTGATTGCGAAACGGTTCAGTGCGATTCGGTTCGCTGGTTTTACATTTTTCCCCATATAATTTCAGGCCGTTGTCTTGTCTTCTCTAAGCTGCTATGCGTAGGAGAGGAGGGGACGGAGGTGGAGGGGTGTAGGGGGAGGCAGTAGACAGGTAATGGCTGGCAGAAGCCAATGCAAAGTTATGACAAAGCCTCACGGAGCACGGCAGCGGCGACACATAATAAAGAAGCCCTGTCTGAAGTTGCAACAACTTGAAGCAACATTGCAACAGTTGCTAATGAACGGCAGACTGTGCGAAGAGAGGGGGGGAGGAAGAGAAGTGAGTGCAAAATATGGCATTGCTTACTGGACACAGACAGAGGCAGCAGGGGGGGGGGGGCAGCAGCACAAACTAACTATGCACAGGACAAGCAACATGCCGACAGCAGCAGCAACAGCAGCAGCAGCAACAGTTGCTGCTGTAATTTACTGCTTATTTACGTTGAAATAAAAAATGAATTAAGCGAGCGAGACAGCAGGAGAGCAAGCGAGACAGCAAGCAATTGCAGGAGGACGGCAGCGCATAAATAAATAATGCAGAAAGCAGCGCAGGAATAACTGTAAATAAGGCAAGAGATAAAAATTAAACGCTTTGACATGCAATAAATGCACTCGAATAAAAAATGGGGAACTTTTCATACCTAACACCAGTCGCTTAATTGCAACGAGACAGAGAGAGGGATAGAGGGAGATAGGGATAAAGAGAGAGGCAGAGAATATGTGGAGTAGTAAACTCTGACAACAGATGAAAGATTGCAGCTACTTTGCTGCGAAACAAGAGTGTAAAATTAATGTAACAAAGTCCGCAAGAAAAATGCAATATCTTCACATTTTCTTTATAAAGATTTTCACTCAAGTTTTAAGTTTCAGAAATTCCAAGTTAAACGAGAAATGAATTTTATAAATACTGTATTTGGCATTGCTGGGAATGTTTGAATATTTTTGCTGCTCATGAACATTGCAGAATTCTCTTTCGGAATCTTTAAAATAAAAATACAACCTATTCAACACTTGATATTTAACTCAAGATTAAAATTATGAACTATAAATCAATTATTGTTATTATTTCACTTTTTTGGCACTTGTTTCAGAAGATAAAGATATTGAACGATAGAACTTTAGAACTCTATTTCAAATCACTTAAGGGTGTAAAAGTGTAAAAGTCCTTTGAGGCCCATAGTGTACGAGTAGTTATCTAATTTATATTATTTTAAAGTCGGATTATATTTTTATTTATACTATAAATTCTGTACTTTTGAAATATAGAATATATAAAGTGCATAAATCTATTCAAAATAAAATATGTTCAACTTATATTGGAAAAATCGTCAATAGTTTTTTAGAAATCTATAGTGCGGGCCTTCTCAGTCGCTATTGAAAGTATAAACCAATCCATTCATTCCACTTGCCTTATTGTGTTTAACAAATAATTATACCCGTTACCAACAAGGTAGTAGGGCATCACAACTTTCTGCCAACCGGAAAGGTTTGTGTGGAAAGCATAAATATGCTGGTTCAGTATTAATATTAATTAATCAACTTTATTTTACTGTCGGGTGGGCTCGACTGTAGATGCCGTAACTTTTGTGCTTTTCTTATATACCGGGGCCCCTGGCAGTCGGGGGCCTTTGTGTAATGCACACACACGGTTCTGAATAAATCACCAAGCTAATCGCATTGAGAATTTTATTTGAAATCATTTAAAGTATCAAAATACAACTGCTTCACATATAGTATTGATCTGAAAGTTAAAGCCCCTGCTTCTCTTCATTTTTCCAAGTAAATAAAGTACAAATTTTATTAAAGCTATTCTCCTGTGTTGTTTTAAATATCACTTTAATCTACTGAAGTTACTAAACTCTTCTTAAAAGTATCATATTCATCACCCACTCAGGAATTCAGTTTCTCAGAACTGCACTAGAAAAATAAAACTGAGAATTCTAATGAAATTGTATTTGGAATTGTTTTCTAAAGTATTTCATGGCGCTGTAATTTCATAATCCCCGTTCCAAGAGAATCTCCTATTTATTTAGCTTTTTGTTCCAATTTACTAAACAAAATGTGTGGCACATACAAAGGGAGAAGATGTTGCACAGTGGGGATTATAATGCCGCACACAAGATTATAATGCCACACGTGGCACACACAATAGCCTGCCCTCTCCAGGCACTGCCCCCGCAGCTTGCGATAAGAATAACCTCAGTGTCGCGTCTCGCGTGGCGCAGCAGCTTAAGTGCAGCTGCAGCTGCAACACTGCGTTGCAGCTCCTCAAGTGTTTGCACAACACAAAACAGGGCAGGGCGAAAGGACACAAGGAGGCACCTGATGTTATGCTGCTGGCCACAAGTGTTGCGTCACAAGGCAGCAGCAACAACAACAACAACAATAACAAAGCATCATAAGCAGCAGCAGCCCGAGCAAGATTTGTGGCATGCCACTCACACACTCTAATGGCCGACTAAGCGTTCTGACTGAGCTGGCCAAAAAGGACACCAGCTAATTTGGTTGCCTCCTTTGGTTCTGCTTGTGCTGCAACGCGTCGTGCGGCGGCTTACAATGAATTTATTATTTGCTGATGTTTGCTATTTGGGGCACGTGCCACAAATTTTAAAATACTCATAGTTGGAGCAAGCCACCAGCACCGGACGTGGCACACTTGAGCCCAAATGCCACACACAGCCAGAGAGAGGCACACATATATGTGTGTGTATGTGTGTGTGTGTGACGTCTCGTGTTTTTGTGCCTCGCTGCGTTTGTTGACAAACATTTTTGAGTGGGGCAAACATCAAATGAGGCAATCGAGCTGCCACTGCCGCCACTGGCCAAGAGGGCAGGCAGCAACAACAAAAAATCAGCGCAAATTTAGTGGCAAAGTAAATAAATTTCTTTTAGTTTGCTTTCACTCGCTCACAGTCCTGCTGCTTCCTCCCTCCCCCCGGCTTGCCATTTAGGGCCACGAAATGTCTTAAGTCGCTGGCGGCTTTTATTGCTCGAAATGGCCAGAAATGGCCAGAAATGCCAGGGCACAAAGTATGCACAGCAATTGAATGCGAGAAGAAGAAATGCGAGGGAAATTAAGAAAAATGGCCAAACGCAAAAGGCAAAGGGTTCCTCGCAGAGCTCCTCGGCTGCCCTGGACTCGAGCTTAGTGTTTGTTAAATGGCACATGCACAGTTGATCGAAGGGGCTGCTTTATGTGTGTGCCTGTGTGTGTGTGTGTGTGTGCGTGTGTTAATGCCCGCTATTAGCAATGGCCTCGCTGCGGCATTGAACTTTGGGTCAGCAATTTGAAACTTTGAAAGTCGTTTACGAAACATGCCAAAACAATTTTTACGCTTAAGCAAAACACAAAACAGACCCGAGCACTAATTAAACTAATTAATTGGCAGCAAAATGACACGAGCGAATGAACATTCGCATGAACTGATAAGGCGTCAGCAGAGTGGAATCTGCGTAATTGAGTAGAACAATGCAAAAATGCAAAGCACAAGCAACGCATTTGCTGACAGTCTGCTTGCTGCTTTCTGCCTCTTTGGAGTTCCTGAAGTTCTTGTGAAAACTGTAAGGAAACTGTGTAGGAGCTGGGACGGAACTAGTAGAACTAGAATTAGGTTTGTGCTGAGACCTGGCTGGACTTGACTGCGCCCTAAATATAACCTCCATTTCAACTAACTGGTAGCTCACTGGAACCTTGCTAGTACTGGGCGTTCTCTTAGCTGGGAAAGTGATTGGGAAGACCTGACTTAAACCCGTTGGGAAACTGTCTCATTACTGGGACCTTAGCTGACTTGGACCTTGACTGGGACCTTGGCTTGCAACTGGCTGGACTACCTAGAACTGGCTGGACTATCCTGGCTAGAAACTGGCTGGACTATCTAGAACATGGCTGAGAACTGACAACGTCTTAGCTAGTACCTGACTAGCAACTAGTTAGTACCTGGAAAATGACTGTCAGCTGCCTAGAAGCTGAGTAGCACCAAGTTAGGACGTAGCTAAGACATTTTGGGAAACTGTCACGGTACTGGGAACTTAGCTAACTTGGAGTGAAAACTGTCCGGGACCTAGCTAGTATCTGGCTTGTAGGGCAGTCACTGAGACCTGCTGAACTGAGTAGCATCGAGTTAGAAGCTGGCAACTTATCTGACTTGAACCCGGCTCTTCTGCTGCCTTGTAACTGTCTGGGACATAGCTAGAACCTTGTTAGCCCTTCCTGGCAACTGGCTGGCACCCGAATGAGACTGGGCTTGCTCCGTTCTGGGAACAACCTAGAAGCTTAAAGGCACCTAGTACCTAGCAAGCTAACTTAAAGCTCCTGAAACTGGCTTAAAACCCTACCGCTCTGCCTGGCAGTTGCTGGCACCAGGCTAAGCGCAAAATTATTGAGCAACTCTGGCTGCGATTGCGATTCGATTTGCAATTTGCATGCAAGCCGCGGCGCACTTAAGCCAACTGCGGCGGCGACTGCAAGGCAAATTTATGAGGCCTGATTTGCATGCGAGTTGGAAAGTCGACTCGAAGGCGTATGTGGAGTTGTGGGGGCGTGTCCCAGTTGAGTTGAGGAATGGGAGCTGCCTGTGTGGGTCACTCTAACAACGGTATACGAGTATATATAGTAGGAGTACTACTAGGCACCTTTTTGGTAGACTCCCGTTGACAATTGATACGCGACAAGGTGTTGCTTCATTTTTGGCAAACGATTCACAAAATGCATTCACAATTCATTCACTGATTTCTCACTTCGCACTGCACTTCTCTTTAGGTATTTGGCTTGCAACTTCAACTTGCAACTTGCAACTTTGGCTTTGGCTTGATTGCCTTTGTGGCGTTGCCACCGTTGGTGTTACAGCTTACAACTTGCTGCGGAGCTTGCTTCAGCGTCCTGGACGCGCACACACGCGACGCGAACGCACGAGGTCCGTCAGCGGTTGCGGACACATCCTTACGAGCGCACAACAAACACGAAACTGAAGCGCATTCGTTTTTGCGCTAATAAATTCTCAGCTCATCAGCAACGCCAGCAGCGTCGTCGTCATCGTCGTAGTCGTCGACGCTGTCGCTGTCGTCGTACCCGAGCAGCCCTAAAAGCCGAACGTGCACAGTGGCAACCCACCACGTCCACACGAAGCCAAAGCGAAGTGCGTGGAACAATTCGGGCTGACTCGTTGCAGGAGCAGCGACAGTAAGAGAGACTGCGAGAGAGAGAGCAGGCCAGCCAAAGAGAGGCAGACGAAGCGTGGCTCGCACTCCGAAACTCACCACAAATTCCGAATTTGTCTGCTGATAAGCGAAGCCAACTGATAAGATTGCTCTTTGCTCGCAACCTACACAAACAAACAACTCCCTCTCGCGGTCCAATTGGGAACTGGCACAAACAGAAACTGTAACGTGCGATTGCAGTCAATGTTATTTATAAACTCTGTGTATCCAGAATATTTATAAATTTATGTATTCCACTTGCCTTTATCTAATATGAAACTATTCTCGAAATTGAGTTCATCTGTGAAATCTTCGACGTATTAAGAAATCCCAAAAATAAATTTAGAAACTTATCATAAGTTTATTAAAGCAAACATTTACTTTAAAAGTAAAATATTGAGTTTTTATTAATTTTATTTTCTTTGGCTATGTTTACATTTCAATTTCAATTAACAGAATACTTAATTCCTTAATGGAACACCTGTTGTCGAAGCTAAACAGAACTGTAACAGTAGCACGAATGACGCGTACATAATAACCAAATACTCAATACGATATGTAGCACAACAGAAAAGACATAGGCAAAGGGGGAAAATGTTAATATTTTTCGAAACCCAATTCGACTTACAGCTCTTGCAGAACATTGGCATCGAATAATGTTTAGCAGGAAGCGTAACAGTGTCCTTCCCGAAATTCGCAAACACAGTATTAACATGCTAGTCCTGCTGTAGTGTTAGCAATAAAATTATACTGTTAAAGGCAACAGCGTAGTCGAATGTTGACAAGCACCCCTCGCTGTTTTCCTTGCAAGTTGTAACAGTCAGTCACTGTTAACATTCGCAATAGAAAATGCCCCTGCTTAACACTAACAGTTCTTCGAAAGGCAGCAGCTCTGCTGAAATCTGTTAGTGCGCTTTACAGCTCGATTACCCCATGTTGGGCATTTAATGCTCCTGTAATGTTGATTTACTTACAATACATTTCGAATTTGGTTAGCATTTTCGAGATTTCGGTACAGGTTGGGGTAACGCGAATGTAATTTATTGTATTATGTTAAATGAATGTTGTATTGAATATTGATAGAAAATGCATGTTTATAATGGGAATATAAGGATGATACACATACATATATGTTGTAAAAATAATATATTTAAAAGCCAATCAGAATTCTGAATAAACATGAATAATAAATCCATTTTCTGCAATAATAATGATTCAATTATATTTTAAAATTAATATATTTTCTGTTTTCTAAATATGTTAATATATTAAAATTACTTAATAATGCATTTCTGCTTTATAAGTTATTTACATTCACCGCCTTACTCTTAAACAACTAAAGTAACCCCTCATAAAATAAAGGGCAAAACATTCTGTTATTGTTTACTTGCAGTAAATAAGCAACGCATAGCTGTAATTTCGTTTGCTTTGTTAGAAGCCAACGTACTGTAAATGTAAGAGCCTGTTCTCAACTGATGTTACATACTTACGGTTCATATATGAATATAAATGATGACGAATGTTCCTAACAGCTCACTGTTACATATGTACGCCTATGGACAACTGTAAGCTAAAGTAAGAACAATGTAAATGATGACAGATGTGCTTAACAGCTCACTGTTACATTCGCCCACCCCAACTGTAGCCTAGAGTAGAAGGTGTATGTTATTAAGAGCACACTGCTACTGTTACATACACCCACGAGCACTATAAGTTAAAGCAAAGGCAGTGTCAATGCTGTCGAATGTGATTTACAGCCTACTGTTCGCATTCCCCACTTCAACTGTAAGCTAAAGTAATAGCAGCGTAAATTATACCGAATGTTCTTAACAGCTCACTGTTAATGTTACAAAGTAACCTCCCGAAACTGTTAGCCGTTGAAGCAAGTCGCACAAGCATTTCGCACACACCTGCCTCACTCACCCCGCTGGCATTTAACATTTAAACGTTGTTGACGCCCTGCGATAAACCTCCCGCAATTTAATTGCAATGAGCAGCAGCTTAGTTAAATTCAAAATACGACTCCGAAGCACCCCGGACACACTCAGTCACCCCCTGCCACAGTTTGACTTCATGCCATGCTGTTGGCAGTCATGTTAATCACAGTCTCTGTTGTTGTTGTTGTAGTTGCAGCAGCGACCGCTGTCAACGCCTTTGTCGGAACAGGGAGGCAACCCCTAAACGGAGATGGCCGAGTCAATTATGGCAAAAATTTTAAATTGCAAAAAATTGCAACAATGCAATTTTGTCAGGGGAGGGAAGGCAATGAAAAAAAGGGGAGGGGGGAAGTTCATCAGGCGTAACCGAAACTAATTCGCAACAAGCGCAATAAAAATTATGAACAATAGCGGAAATTAGGCACGCCAGAGGCCGAGCCAAAGAGATACGAGCTCGAGGGAGGGAGGGGAGGAAAGGAGGACGAAGGACAGAAGTCACTGGTGGCAGCAAGCAGGACTTACTTGCGGTCGTATGCGGCATTGACAGCGTAGCGAAATGTTAACCAAAGCAGAACGAATGCACGCGTGCAAAGGGAGATGGTGACAGGGGAAAGGGAAATGAGGAAGGATGAAGGGGAAGCAAGTAAGTTGGGAGCACTCAGCCTGGCATTGGCGACTGGCAGACGGCACATGTAACTGTGTGACTGTTCCCCCTCCCTCTACCACCCCCCTGCTGCCCCAATTTGGTGGCAACACTTTCGCTGCCACGGGAAATGGCGTTGTGCCGGCGGGTGCAAAGTTCATGGCTCCCGCCAAGCACAAAGTTTAATTAGCAACTTTTTTCTGTTGTTGTTGTTGTTGAGCAGCTCGTGTTGAGTGGCTGCTCTTGCTGCCCCTTCTCCTTCCCCTGCCCCGCTACTTCTGCTGCTGGAGCTGCTGCCGTTGCTGTTTCCGGTGATGCACCTTTTGGCTGCCGGGCAAATGCACATGCTGCTCCGATAACCCATGTGTGTGTGGCACAGTTCCTCTCCCTGTGTGTGTGTGTGTGTGCTGTGAAAAACTTGCGACGCTGCGCTGTCGAACGAGCAAGGATAAAGGATGCTGCTGCTGCTCCCGTTGCTGCTGCTCCCGTCGACGAGGGCGAATGACACTTGACAGTGATTTATGGCCGAGGCCACTGATAACCCAGCTAAACTGGGCGGCAAGTGCAAATCTGGGTCGCATGCAATGCTCACTCCCCTCTTCAACCCCTCCCCCTCTCCCTTCCCCTTTCACTCTCTCTCCCTCTCTATCTCCCTCTCATTGTTAGAAATTTGTTGAGTTTTCTTTGGCTCTTTCATGCCGCAAATGTTGCAATTTTGAGCATGTGCAATCATTTTTTATCGCAAATCTCCCGCTCGATCTCAGCTCAGCTAAGCGACTGCAGCGAATCGCACTCGTCCTGCTGCCCATCGGGGTGTTAAATTGCCGCCACGACCAGAGCTACCCTCCTCCTACCCCCTCTCTCTATACTCCCCTGCTATTAACCTTCTGTCGATTTCAATAAGGCAAAGGCAACTGGCCGAGCAAATCTGCTGCAATTGAGCCACAAAACGCATTAGACAACTCGACAGCACATTGTCAAGATGTTGCCGATAAAAAACAGCACAGCTTTCGGTCAACCCTCCGACTACCCTGCAAATCGGTCAGCTGCACTGAGTCTGTTACAAATAATATTATCGCAAAGCTGCCATGAAGAATATGTGGAATAAGCCACACGCACAGATGGACAGTGCAGTTCACTAATTGAACTCATATGTTCAATGATATATTCATATTGGGAACATGGCGATGGAGTTAAGGGTATTTAAGGTCAATCAATATTGAAATGCCAAGAATGGACTTAGGTCATATCACTTCTAGCATAGAACTTAGTGGAAAAGGTTTCTTGAATCGTTGTTTGAAATGATATTTGTATTATAATTGTAGAGCCACAAAACACCTAGTTAAGGCTCTCAGCTCTTACAATGTTTACTTGTCTCTGTTTCTGTCTTCCACTCCCTCTCTCTCTCCCTGTCTCTTTACTCTCTCCTCTCTCTTTTCTTATCTCTGTTTCTATTCCTACATTAATTTCTCCTATTTAGCTTCACTTTCTATATTCCTTCTTATTTGCTTCTTATTTATTGCTTACTTTACTTTACCACTGTTTACCTCCCATTGTCGCTTCTTCTCCCTCTCGCTTTGTCTGTTCTTTGTCGTTCTCATTTGCTCTATAATAGAATCTATATACTTTATAATATCTATCTCTTTCTATCCTTTTCTACAACTATTTCACTTACTATTTTCTTCTCTGTTGTTCAGTCACAATCTACACAGTCTTCTCATTTATTTAGAACTTCCATACACTCTTTTTTATTACTCCTATCTTGCTGTTCTCTTGCTTCTCACCTTTTTCTCTCAATCTTCTCTCTTTCTTCTTTTTGCACTTATTTCTTTTATCTCTTTTTCTTCTCCGTATGTTTCACTTTCTCTGTCTTACAATCTTTATGATATATAAGTCCAAATCCTGCCATTTTTCCCCCATCGCTCTGTTCCTTCCATGGCTCCCACTCTCTCCCCACCTCTCTCTCTCGCTCTCTCTCTCTCTTTTTCTATATCTTTCTCACACACACCTACCACCTTTATCTTTCTCCCCTCCCCCTCTTTATCCTCCTCTATCAGCCGGCACACGTTGATAGCACACCCGATGCAAGCGCAAAAAGCCTTCAGTCCGCGCAACGCTTGTTGCCATTTCCGTTTCCGCTCGCTGCACGCTGCACGCTACACGCTACTGTCCGCTGTCGACTGCATGTCTACATATTCCGGTGTTCCGCTGCCCTCTTATCCCCCCTCTCCCCACGCTTTGCCAGGTCACAGTCGTCTCGCGCATAAATCGTTTAAAATAAAGTGATAATTGCATTTGTGTTTCATCTGTCACATGGACGACAAACGAAACAGCCAGCCAGGTCGACTCTCTATCTGCCCGAATGTCCTGCTGTCTGCCCCGCCTGCCTGTCTGTCTGTTTGTCCCACTGTACCCCCTCTGCCCGGCTGTCTGGCCCATCGTTTGTCTGGACGGCAGCACTTGCGCGACATTTTATGAGTGTCGCCGCCATATGAATAATTGCTATAGCAGCCAATTTGAATGCCGTTGCGATACCCCCTGCCCCTCTCATCCCCTCCCTCCTCTCTTTGCACTCTACCTCCCCCCCTTGCTATGTTTGCTGCTTGCCTAGCCTGTCTACTTTCTCTGCCCCTTTGAAATTTCGGTGGTTGTCGATGTTGCATCGCTGTCGCTGATTGTGTGTTTGCCTGCGTGTGTGTGTAAGTGTGTTTGTGTGTTAATTTCGCTGTCACTGTGAAGTGGATTAAAGTATTTGCGTCGACTTACACCCTAAAACGAGTGCAACCCCCCCCCACCCCTGGACAACAGAGTCAGCGACAGATGAAAGATTCATGCAGAGAGTGCAGAGTGCAGAAGGCACTACGCACTTTTTATGCTGCCTGCCCCCCTCCGTGTCTCCCCCTCGCCTGCTGGCCTTGTACCTTTGGCAGCTCTGATTAATATGCGACGCCCCGTTGCCAGGCTGCAGCACATCCTGCGACTGTCTGCTGCTGTCTGCGCCTGATCCTGGCGTGCGAGCGCAACCAAGTGTTGCCACCTTAAGCTGCGTCGTGCCTGCACCCTCCCCGTCTCCTCGTTCAATTGAAACGTTAATCAAATAGCATTAATATTTATATTGTTGCCTGCCAACGGGGTGCAGCAGGAAAGGGGCAACGGCAAGGGGCGCCTCAAGTTGAATGCAAATAAGAGTGGAAACTGGGAAAAATGAAAATATGCCGCAGCTCAGACGCCGCGTGTGGCAAATTAGGTTGCCACCACGAGATGCCTGGCGCAACTGGATACTCGACGTATTTACCCAAAATGATGTACAGTTATAATCGATTATTGTATGAGTTATCGTTATCGAGAGTCGGTTGCTTGACCCGCTTTGACTCGCTGCTGTTGCTTGCGTGCCTTGGTGCAACGTGGTGTCGATTTGATGTACGAGCAAACACATCGAGCTATTTGCGGCCTAATTGGCGACCATGCATCAACCTGCTGCGCCACTTAAATGGCTTATTAAATTTTTACAAGCATTTACAACGCAACAACAACAACAGCTCGGAAAAGAAAACATTGCAAAACGCGGCAAACACCTCAAATAAATTAAGCTAATCGAGCGTAGAAAACTACAGTGCAAGGCGTTCTACACTATGATACCCTTTATGTATGTTTAGTAAACCCTTTTGCAACACTTAACATTTGCAAGAACGTTTTCCATATTGTCATCCCACTCTAACACATGCGCTCATTAACTTAAGAGACGAAAACGTTGCCAATTCGTAGTATCAGACTTGTTTCTGTATATACTTAGATGATAATAGAGTTGTCCAATCGAACTGAAATTTGAAAGATAGCTTTATATAATATTACTCCTAGTGTACGCTAAAGTAGAAAGTTTAAATCTTAATACTTCACTTTGTAAATGATTTTCAAGTAAAAAGAATTAATTAACATTGTTGGTAATTGTTTCATTTAAGATGTGCAGTTAAGTTAATCTGCCTTAGGTTAACAGGAACCTTCATGCCAATTTTGGTGTCTGCAGCTTATGTTGTTACTGAGATCAAAGCGTTCATACAGACACAAACAGCTAAATCGAATAGTGTGATACTTTTATATACTCTATATACTTTACCATATCTGCCACTTCTCCTGCAGTCTGCAATAAATATTTCCACAAACTTGTAATACCCCATTTTGACCACTTGCATTGAGGAAAGTGTATAGAAACGTTCAAAGTCGCCGCCGTAAAAGAAGGAATAACATGTTTAATTGCCGCCCATTTGCCTAATTTCAGCAGGAAGTCAATTTGACCCCCTTCGCCATAGTTTGGGTGACCTCTTGCGGGTCGTGGCAGGTATGCAGCTCTCTCTCTCGTTGAGCAAAACAGGGCAAATAACTGTAAATAACTGCAGCTGTGCGGGCTTTTGAGTACTCGTCAAGGGGAAATGAGTTTCAGTTTTGCATGCAGCACGCGCGCCATTTTTTTCGAGAATTTTCCACATAAATCAACAAGGAAATCAAAGTGGAAAAAAACACCAGGCTTAAGTACGACGGAGGGGGGGGGGGGTGAGGTTTGGGGGAAAAGCACTTGTTGTGTTCTGTCATTGACAGTGCTCGAAATGCCGTTCTCTCTTTTTTTCAAGCACACTGAGAATTATAAATATTATAGTAAAAAGTTATAAGCACATTGATAGGGATAGCAGTGTCTGTTAATTAAAACTGTGAAAAAGGGTTCACTGAATGGTTAACGATGTGAAAGAGCCTAGCAGTCTCTGAATGATTTGCAAAAACGAAACGAAAGCGACAGAAGGGGAGGGGAAGATGAAAACCAAAAGCGGTAAATGAGTAACAAATTCAGGAGGGATAAGCTTAACTACGATACTCATATATATTATATAATTACACGATTGATAATATATTTCATATTTAATTTGACTATTATTTAATTTGACTATTTATAATGAACATGGACAAAAGTAAAGCCAAATTACTATATAAAAAGAGAAAATATGAAAAGATATTTTAGTATTTCAATGAAGAGATTCATTATTGGAAAATCTACTGAAACATAACTGGCTTGCAATAATACTAACTACATGTATAACTCATGTACAATATAAGAAATAAATAAATATTAATATAAACCTGTAAACTCTTTAAAGTGAGAGATGATTGGAAGTAGAAAGAAATTATAACTTGCTTGACACTTGTAAAGGTATAAGGAGGCGTGGCAGACCTTACAAAATATATATATTCTTGTTCGACGATCGATTAGCCATGTTCGTCCATTTGAACCTCGAAATTTCGGCTATTATGGAAACTAATGACACCAAATTTGATATGAAGCGTATCGGCTACGATAGATTTGTCAACTTGTTCTTGTTTTTTTTTTTCTATCAGAAAACTCCTCGCTACAGCCTTAAACATGACTAGATAAAGTGATTGAGGTGCTAACTAGAATAAGTAGTTATAAATTATTACTATCTTTCATGAAGATAAGATGCAATTTACTGTTTTATTATAAAATTGCCTATGTATTAATTAACACCGAATAAAAGAATCCATTCATCAGTGGAATATACACGGCTTCAAGGTATTCATTGTAATATTAAATATATTATCAACATTATAAATATGAACATAGTGAACTTTTAAGCAACATAATTAGATAATGTAATAGATATGACAACTTTAACAACTATATATCGATAATAACTTAAGTGATTCTTTTGAATAACATAAAGTACATTCTTTTCTCAGACCACATAAACAGTATGTAAGGTATGCTAAGTCTTCACAACCAAACATGTATCGTAGGTACTTAACACCTTCAAATAGCGAAGCAGTACCCTCACCCCCCGCCCTGCACTCTCTCCACTCGTTTCTCAGACCTTGTTGAGTATTGTAATGCACTCGTAATTCATAATGCATTATTCACATTTTTAATGCAACTGTTCGCATTATGAGTGAGGCACCACTTAAATGTTGCCAAACAATTCCGACAGAGTTGCTGCGCAGTTCCATAACTATGAGGAGTATGAGGAGTACCCCTCTACCCCCTCTCCCCTGCCCACGCAGCACTCATAAATTCCACTTTCGGTGTTGTGGAAATCACAAAAATTAAATAAAATTTGCATTATGTAAGGAAAAGTTTAACGAAAAGTGCGCGCTGGGCTGTCATTAGTTGTAGTTGTTGTAAGTAGTTGCTTCTGTTTGTTGTTGTTGTAGTTACTGTTGTTGCTGTTGTAGTTACTGTTGTTGCTGCTGCTGTTGCTGCTGTTGTCGCTTCTCTCCAGCTCATTTCTATGCAGGCTTTCCACTCAGGCAGGCTGCGCCTTCCACCCCCACACACGCGCAGCTACAGCGACAGTTACAATAAATACACATGCAGGGACAGTGCTGGCTTCGCCGTCGCCATCGTCGCCGCCGTCGTCGTCATCGTCGCTGGCATTATAGAAATCCCGTTAAACCCACTTAATTCAATAAAACACCTTTCACACACTTGCCGCTTAAGCCGACAACAAACTATAACATTTAGCGCCCCGCCATGTGTGTGTGAGTGTGTGCTAGTGTGTGTGTGCGTGTGTTAGTTGCCTGCTTTGGAGTGTGTGTGGCAAAAGCTACTTCATGGCGGCAATTTACGTTTAAAGTTGCTTAAAGTTGCTAACGACAAAAGTTATAATTGCATAACGTGCTCACGAGCTGGGAGAGTGTAAGCGAGAGAGAGAGAGAGAGAAAGAGAGGGGGAGGGAGATAGCTGGCAACTATACAGAATGCGCTACATGCCTGCCTCCCCCTCTCATCCCCCTAACTGCCTCTCTCACGCGTTGCAACTAACTGGAATTCGCATTCGCATGCGAGGCAGCAGATGGCAACCGGAAATGAAACGTAAATCAAATAAGTAAGAAGCGTAAATGCGCGCAACGCACACACACAAACAGCAACACCAACACACACACACGCAGGGCAGCACACACAAGTGTATTGTCATTAGCGACAAGGACGAGACACGCAGACACAGACAGAGACAGGGACAGAGACAGGGACAGCGACGAATCTCTTTCTGCCGAAATTGAAAAGTTTATGGGAAGTGCATTTTTCGTGAAAAGTGGCAGCACTCATTGTGCTGCTGCTGCGCTGCTGGCGCCAGGCAAGGAAATTGTTCATATTATAAATAAAAGCGGAAAATGTTGCCAGCACAAGCGGGGCAATGACAACGATGACGACGGCGACGGCGACAGACACGCCCAGACACCCGTTCCGCCCCTGCAGCACGCATGTTCTTCCGACTCTCCCCCCCCTCTACAGCCTGCTACGGTTTGTCTTCGAGTCCGTGCGAAAGTGTCAACGCCATGAAAAGTGGGCGGAAGTGGGCGTGGTATGGCTTGGTAGCAACGCCCGAGAATTTCTTTTCCCATTTTCATTACTTTCGAATGCGTCGCGCTGAATTAGAAGCATTTCATTTTTACAACTATTTCTCGAGCTGTGTCTGCGTCTGCTTTTCTTCTTCTTGCTCTTCTTCTCCTTACACTGTCCCCCTCTCTTCCCCCTCTACCACCTGCCCAAGCCGCATTCACTTCTCCTCTGCCTCCGCTTGCCTTCCATCCGTCCAGCAAGGCGTCACAAGAAGGTGTTAAAAATGTTTAACGTCTTAATAGCCCTGCCCCGTAGCACCCTCAACCCCCCTTCCTTCACCTTCTTCTCTCTCTACTGCTTGCGTTTATTTTCTTCGTTTGTGCTTTGCACATTGTTCGCCTTCACCTTTCGCTGTCTTTGGCACACGCTGCGTTCCGTTTGATGTTGCTATTCTATTTCCGCTTTGCGCCTCTTCCCTTACCCCTTCTCCCCCTTTCTTGCTGCCTGACTTTGTGGTTATGTCAGTCACTGCTCGGTTAGGGAGGGGGGAGGTGGATGATTGAAGGGTTTTCGGGCTGTACGTAGAGAAATCCATTTTAAGTAATGGCCTAACGAGTTCACATTCTTTCTGATTGAGAATTCTTCAATTAACACAGTGGGGGGCGGGCGCTGGTGGTGGGCGTGGCACGGAGTTGCGTAATTTGATTTTTGGGCAACTTTCGTAGAAATTGTTGCAGTTAATTGAGTTTTACATAAACATAAAAACAGTTAAGGGCACCGCCCAAATAATGACATAATTATGAGTGAAGAACCCTTTTTAATTTGCGAATTTGAGGTTAGAACTCTAAACAAACAGTTATTACCGTTGAACAAAATATGATTTTATAAGGAAGTCCCTAATTTGTATATTTATTTATCCCAAACTCGCCTTATTTCCTCTCTCTCTTTCTTTTTTTTTATGTAACTCGCTGTTTATTCATCATCTCTCTTTCTGTCTGTCTGTATGAAAACTTTTACCTCAGAGACTGTAAGAGTTAAGACTACCTAAGTTGCTGACAAGGTGTCTTGTAATTGCATGCAGATAAAGGTTGTTTTATGATGTGGCCACCCCTAATTTTTGCCCACAAAAATCGCATTCTAGCTTATTTTTTTTATATTATTAATTTTTGGTGTACACAATAATAAGGAACGTCCAAATGATTTTTGATAATTTCTTTGTGAACGAATAATTAACTTAAAATATACTCATGAAATAATTTAAGTATTTTTTGTATTTATTACTCCATTAGATATCAGATTTACAATTATTTCTTTAGCCTTTTAAGTATCTCCTGTTGTCGCTTCTCTAAGACTACTTCCAAGTACTTATAGTGTCTTATTCTAACTGAGTGTATGTCCCTATGATATAATTTGTGCTATAAATATATTTACAATGTGTTTTGTCCAGTAGTGGTTAATTAGACTTTGAAAATGTCTTCTTTAAAGATGCCAAGTTTGCTTCGATGAGATAGCAAACTATGAATGTATATGCTGGAATGATATGAGATCTGCTTATCCACAGTACATATTTTCAGATTCTTGTACAGTGTCTTTTTGCCGACGCACCATTCACAGTTAGTTATCAGTCTCAAATAGTTGTTTTGTAGAGTCTCAATATTTTTTCCTTAGCTTCGCAGCTGCGATGCTCTAGATCTGTAGTCCACAGCATCAATAATTAAAGTATGCATAGAGAGTTCAAGCCCTCGCCTGTAAGTATGCAATAAAATATGCTAAACATAGAAGCACACTTTTTTTTTTTTGTTCATTATTATTTTTACAAGACGGATCAGATATACAATTTTATCTATAACCTGGTTTCTAGAAGCACACTATAGCTCTCTTATTTGTTCGACTTTACTCTTTCTCTATGTATATTGAATGATAATGAATGTTATTTCCTCACTCACATTGTTTTTTTCTTTCTCTCTCTCCCTCTCTCTCACACTCCCCATCTCTTTCACTCTCCCTTTCTCTCTTTGTCTCTCTATTCCTACTTGACTCTCTTATTTAGCGAAATTATGCGCTAATTTATTGAAATGAATTACCGAAAACGTGCATTATAATTTCCGAAATAAATGTCTATGCATGAAACCGATATGTCTCGGTATATATAACATATTATAGCAAAGTCCAATTTAAAGTTCATTTCATGTTTTGGCATTTGAAATGTGAACATATAAAGACGATTTATGTTCGAATTGCTTCAAGGTTACTTCGGCACAAAGCAACGGGGCAAATTGCCGCATTAAATCACATTTATGTGCACATACATACATGTGCATACACGATATTTATATATATATATCGGTTTATGCATTTTAATATATGTTAATATGCTAAGGCCAAATCGGCTTATCGTGCCGACATGCCGGGACAGGAGTAAGCGAAAGCCTCAGCTCGCCTTAGCTCGGTCCACGCTGCGATTGGCATTCACAATGGCATTAGGTATTCACAACTGCTAAATATTTGGTAATTCAAATGCAATTTCAATGCGCACACGGATGCCAGTGTGAGTGTGTGCCTGTGTATGAGTGTGTGCATGTGAATGTGAATAAAAAGGGGGATTTGCGGCGGTTCTCATTTAATTTACACCCGACGCCGAAATGCGAAATGAGGCCAAGCAAAGCATAATTTCAATTTCCGTTGCACTAACTTGTTGTTGTTGCAGCTGCAGTTGTTGTTGCTGTTGCTGCTGCTGTAGCAGCTTAAATAATTGAAATTAAATGTGAAATCATTTCAAACGCTGCACACAGCGCCAACCTGCCCTCATTATGGTCAGCTTCTAATTCACTTTCTGCCCGCACTGTCAGCAATGATATCTACCCCTAACCCCTTCCCCTGCCCCTTCCACTCCGCTCCGACTGTCAAAATATTTAAATAATTTATTTGGCTCAAAATATGTGCAATTTTGAGCGCCGTTTTGCAATGCGCCAATGAATTATTCGAGCGTTTTGCATGGCACCCCACAGCGAATGATTGCGGCCTGTGCATGTGAGTGTGTGCATGCACATGTATGTGTGTGTGTGTGTGAACATGCGTGTGTGTGTGCGTGTGTCTAGTAATTACCTGATTTATGGCATTCAATAACATTGGACATGGCCAGCAATCGAATCGGATGCGGGCCGCGGGCTAAATTACTTGGGCGTGGTTACGATATAAAATACGATACAGTTAGCAGCAAACATACTGCACATAGTATAGTACATTGCGTATACGCCGGGTAACTGCCTGCTCATCCTAGGCTGCCTTTGCAGCTGTCTGAGTCCGAGACAGAACTGTCAAGTCAGCGTAGGCTGCGACGCGAGGCTGTCTATCATTTCACTCATCTATCAACTAGAATAGGCCGCACAATAAGATGGCGAACGTGGCGCCGTCGTAACACACACACACACACACAGAGACGCTGTAACTGAGCCAGGCAGAGGCAGGCAGTCAGGCTGTTTGACATCAGGCTGGCAGCCAGAGCAACGTTTGGTATCTTAATGAAGTATCGATTTCTCGATTTCTCGATTTGCCGAATTCTCGATTTCCTTTGTCCTGCATGCCTGACAGGCTCCCTCTCTCTCCCCCACTCTCTTTCTCTCTGTGTGCCCTGTGGCAGAATTCCTGCGAGTCATGTAAATCACTTATTACACCGCATTCGCATTCACATTCGCATCTTCTTTTGCCATGTTTATTGACGCAAATTCCCTTTTCCTTCCTTCTCATGGCGAACTTAATCTGAAATTAGTTTTAAGCCCGTAACTGAGTTTGAGTTTGGCCCCTCAATCGAATTGTCATAATGGCAAATAACAACGGAAATAATGATCTAACGCACAAGCACACAGAGTAGTCGAGTGTGTGTGTGTGTTGGTCCCCTTGGCGTATACGTGATGACTTTGCAAATGGCATCTCGCAGGGCAATCGCATTGAAAGCTAAGCGCATAAAAACTGTATGATGCTTTCCCTTCTACGCTGCCGCAACTCGCTTCATTTCCCACTCTTTCTCCCTCTCTCTCTCCCCCTCTCTCCCTCTCTCTCCCTCTCTCTCTGTTATTTGTATTGAATGACCATAAGGGATACGCCTCATTCCGATAACACAAATGTAATTTCGGTAATTTGTTTCCTGCTAATGTGCTGCCGGATATGATTTGCCTGTGCAAGCGAAAGTGTCAACCTGATGGTCATATCTCTGAGCAACTAACTGAGTTGCCTCCCTCCTATGCCCCCCCTTGCTGCACGCCACTGTCTAGCACTTAAACAAATGAAGCTGTCGGCGTCGCGTTATTTATTAGCGGCAACTGCAGCTGAACTGAATTTTCAGCCTCAAATGCTTTTTTATTAATTTGCCCTGTGGCCAGAGAGCAGAGACGCACTCACAGCTAGACACTGGCACACACACTGGCACACTCATACACACACACACACACTCGCACACTCACTTAGTCAGCAACCGCGACAATCAGCTTTTCTGCATTGCCTGCAATCTGAGTCGGAGTCTGCCGCTTGGCTTATTTGTCTGGCCAGACGCAGTAGCTGCCTCTCACTCACACGTGCACCATCTCTCTCTCTCCCTCTCTTTCTTCCTTCCCCGGCTTCCTACTTTCCCTCTCCCACCGTCTCTTTATCGTATGTTAAAGTCAGCATGCATATAAAATTTCAAGTGCTTTTGTGAAAAGTTTTCGTCTTTGTTTAAATTGTTCCGCTCTCGTAGGTGGGCGTGGCAGACTGCACACACACACACACCCAATGCTAATTCGCAGCGGGTGACAAAGTAAATTATGATATTCGTTTCCCGCCTAACAGACTGCGTGCACTTCCTGCCCAGCTTCGTTTCCATTTCTTTTTTTGGCCAGAAATGGAAAGAACACGAGCAGCTGCAAGGAGAGAGAGAGAGCTGCGACGCGTGATTTGTTGCATGGCCTGCGTCGCGCCTTTCGCTCTCCTTCCCCCTCTCCCTTCCCCTCGCAGCTCGGCCTAGCCAAGCGGATGAGCACTCGCAAGTTTTGGCGTATCTGTTTGTGAGCTTCTTAATGGAAAGTTTCGGTCCACAATTTACTGCCAGTCGCGGCGACCGGCGTCATGTGAAGATAAGCAATCAAGCAGGGAGGGAGGAGGGGGAGTGGGAGATAGAGGGTAAAGGTTGCCTCTGTCCACTGGCCAAGACTTTAAGTGAATCGCAATGAATGAATTAAAGCGCGCGCCCAAGGCAAATCTGTTGCTGCAGATGGACGAGCTACGCTGACAGCGACAGAGCCGTGTCCAAGGCAGTTAACAACAAGCCGGCAACAGGCGTGCAACAGGGGTAACTGCACCCTCTGCCCCCATGGGGATGTGGCAGGCAGAGTAACAAAAGCTGCACGAAAATTCGTGCAAACTTTGTTAACTATTTAAGACATAATTCCGCAAATTATTTTCTTCCACACGGTCGAAAGGGGCAGAAGGGGGGAAGGTGGCAGGGTACAGGGCAACACGGGCTCACAAGTAAATATTATGCAAATGAGTGCCCGGGGGCAGTGCCACGCCCATCTTGGCAGTGCAAGGCCAACGGCCAAGGCAGCTGCTTAGTTTCCCCTTTGACAGTTTAGCTGCAGCAAAAGTTTTAGGACTCAAAGGTAGCAGGAGGAGAAAAAGGAAGGGGAGGAGAAGGAGCAGGTGGCAAAGTAGGCACAGCAAGTAGACACAAAGAGGGGGAGAGGAGGGAAGACGCACAAGGGGCAGCAGCTGCTTGCGCGCATGTCCTTGCCCCGGCTGTTAGTTTTTTAATCCTTTGCAGTTATTAATTTAATCGCACAGCTGCATTTCACTCCATGTATGTGTGTGTGTGTGTGTGTGTGGCAAAGTTTATGTCAGACAAGGGAGAAACAGGGCACTGCAGCCAGTCAGTCAGCGTAACAAGCGCGTGACACATTAATCCAATGCGGGCTTTAATAAGCTCATAGTTTCCCTTGCCAAGGGCCACGACCTTGGGGCAGCTTAAATATACAATAAGAAAACTAACAGTTGAATTTAAAGGAGTACCCATTATGAACATAGTGTGATTCCATTCAATTTCAAGTGAAATATTCAATTATATAAATCTGACTTGATTATAAAATCATTTTAGCAGCCATAAACTTTTAAATTATCATAGTTACTATATTTTTTATTAAATATGTATCTCGAATTTGGTATAATATTATCTTTTATTTATTATCTGAATATTCTCTACACTCTTCAAACTTCTCTTTGCACAGATTTCTAAAATTTTAACATTTTTTTATGTACAATTATTACAAAATTCAATGACTTTGCATCTTCACTTTAATTTTGTTCATGGTTCGAACTTTTTATTCATTTTACATAAACGTTTTATTACTTTTAAACATTACACATTTAATAATATTCATTTAAATTACTACTATAGCTTTTTATTTTAATTATTATTGTATTTTAATTATATTTGAATAAGTTGTATCGCAGTTATTGATTAATCGATGTTGGAAATAAGGTTAAGAACTTCCGATAATGGTTCACTCATCTTGGAACTAGAGTGAGTTAGAACAATAGAACAAAAGTAAGAACAATCGTTATCGAAGATCAGCAAAATACATAACAAGGCTTGTAAAATTTGCACGTAGGGAAAAAGAAATAAATCAATAAAAAATAAATCGGATTAAGACACAGCAATATTCAATTAAAATAAATAAATCAAGTCAAAATTAATATACATTTTTATAAAAATTCTTATTCTATTTCAAATGCAGAAAAGGGTATTCATTAATCGAGTGTATCCCAGGAAACTGCTTAAAAAGATAAATAAATAAAAAGAGAAGAGAAAACTGAAACAACTCATTCGGATCTTTGCGCGGAATTCAGCTTTAACTGATTTTCGCATTCGAATGATTTATGCTTCCCGGCAGACTCATTCACCTGAAGCGAGGTGCGGTGGGGGGAAGCAGGGAATGTGGTGGCATCACCTGTAAAACGTATGCGAATACCTCGGGGAGTTCGCCGAGTCCCTTTCTCTCGTTCTGTCTGTCTCTTTTAACGCTCGTTTTTCATAATTTTACACGAGATTTGAGTTGTGTTTCGCTTAATACTTTTCACCTTTCCACGTTGCATGCGGCAAATCGATAATGAACATGTGTCTGCCGCAAACTGAAACATCGCATCAACATTCATCAACAGGTTAACAAGCCCCGCCCACATCTGCTGCTCATTCATTTATGGCAGCACGATATATATTTGTGTATATATAGACTATATATTGGCAAAGAATTTTACAAGCTAACAAAATCATTTTCTGCATCATTAACGTTTTTGTGTTTCATATGCAAATTGCCCCGTTGCCAGGCCAAACACAGACATCCTTGCAAAGAAAGTCAAACTTTCCACAGCTCGTCTGTGTGTGTGTGTGACCGCAACATTAGTGAGGTTGAGTGCACAACGGAGAGACCCTACACATGACTGACTGACAGACTGGAGGACTGAAGCAGCCTGCAGATGCCTAGACTGCCTCCCTGCCTGCTCGGCCTGAAGTAGTTGTCCCTTTTGCCTTTGCCTTTGCCTTTGCCTTTGCCATTGCCCTCTCAAGCATTGGCCACATTATTCGCACGCAATGAGCCTTGAAATTTAGTTTTCGGTTAGTTTTAGGTCCTTGATCCTTCAAGGGTTCGCCCATCAGGCCAGCACTGACCCACACACAGACCCAGACCCAGACTAGCTCTGCACTTGACGTTAACTTTGCATTTGGCTTTGACAGCGCTTGGATCATTTTTCACGACTTTGTCGCGCCTGCCAGAACTGAATACCCTTTTGCAGTTCATCTATAGACTAATGTTGCTGTCTCTTTTCCTCTTTTCCCCTCTTTCTCTTTCGTCTCTCTTTCAATCTCTCTGTCTCTTCATGAGTTTGTTTGCTCCTTTCATTAAGCCAAATTAATTGCGCCAAAGGTAAGCCAGGTTGCCATACACATCCGCACACACACTCACACACACACATACACTTACATGCAGACAGCCCGTCCGGACATTCCGCAGTGTTCAATGCAACATCGGAACAATGCAATATACCGAACAGTTAAACAGACATTAATTAATTGTAATTAAAATCATTTTCTGCATTGTGCCTGGCAGATCATCCACCTCCCATCTCTCCCCTCTCTCTCCCCCCATCTTTCTCTCTCTGTCTACGCGGATTGCATCTTAAATCGCCATTGCGCCTTTGTTCTTAAGCCAAAGGGGGCGTGTCATTGCCATCGCCGCACAATGCCTGCGGTAATTAACATTAATGCATAATTATATCGAGGCGCGATGAGGCGAGGCGAGGCGAGGCTGCTGGTAATTTCAGCTTACTTTATGCAGTTCCACTGCACAGAAATAAGTATCGCAGATCGCAGCAGCAGCAGAGAATGACAAAGCTATTTAAATTGTCTCTGGGGCAACGGTCAACAAGCTTCGAACTTATCGATAACTCTCCCTTTATGGCTATTGTCTCAAAGATTACTCGATTAAATTCAATGAAAATTGGTTAAAAAAAGAAGTGTGGGAATTGTTGAGGATTTTTAATGTTGTTTCAAGAGTTCAATTCGATGTATTTCGATTAAGAAATTTCTCATATATCTTTTAGTTAAGAAAAGATAAAATTAACTCCTTGAAAAATACCAAAATCGAGTTAGAAATACTATTTAAGGTTAATATTGTTCATTAACAAGCATGAAAACTACAATTGTGTACGCTTGACTATGACTTACCCACTACCCACCTTAGCAAAAACGAATTCTTAAATATACAACATACATGTTTTGTGTATTTTGTGTTGCATACTTGGGGGAGTGGCTTCAAAATAAAGATTTCTTGAATAACTTCTATGATAATAAACCGATCGCAACCAAATTTTGGTTGGGCGTAGATAGTTATTATGTTTACCTAAAATGATAAAATGTCCTGCATTTAAATAACGCTTAGAATTGATTTACGGGAGCGGAAGCGTGGCCAAAATCTAGAATTAACTTCATCTTTGTGCAATATTAACACTTTTTCACTTGTATTCCCTGAGATCTGGGCCAGCAACGGACGTACTGTGATTAGGTGCACTAATGTTTTAGCCCCTACTTGGTAAAATCGGCATATAAATTTTCTAACTATTTCAAGTTTGCTGAGATGAGTATTTGCCCTACAGTGGCCTGTAAAAAGGTAAGTAAGAATTCATAGAAAGTTCTATGTTAAATATAGAATCTGTCAATTCCAATAAGCTGCGACGTATTTTACTCATTTTAGGTTGAAGATTCTTGACAGCAGGAATAATATATCAGAATATTTAATATTGATTTCAGTAGATCTAAAGTGTCTTTTAAAATGTAAATGTAAATAAAAAAAATTCAAATTAATTTACTTTCAAAAGCAAACTCTAAGACAAACTTTTGAGTTTGTTTATTTCAAGAAATCAAAGCTAAAAATATATATGGCACTTTTCACATGCCTTTTAAAGACGTCTTGAAGTTGTTGTCTTAATGTTCTTTCTTCTGTCATTCTTTTATTTCTTGTATATCATATACGCAATATGATAATTGCAGAATTCATTGAGCTGCGACTTGGCTGCGTAACTTTTCAATTGCATAACATTAGCCAAGTACGGCGTGGCGAAATCTGAAGCGTCATAAACAAATAAACATTTAAGCAAACTCCTCCCCACTCACACACACACATATATACAGACACACACACACACTCTTAGTGGGGCAAACAGATGCTGGCGATGTCTGTCTGTGTCGCTCTGTGTGGCATATTTGTGTGGTGTGGAAGAGGGGGAACTGAGGCGGGAGGCAAGTGACATTTGAGTGAAAGCCTTCGTTTTAAATATTGAGAGGGAGGGGGGAGTGTATGTGTGTGTGTGTGAGGCGAGAATTCAATGGTAAGCCAACAAATATTTATCTATGCCAATGACCATTTTGCCGTTGCCTGCCAATAAAGTTGCTGCCTCTGCTGCCTCAGCTGCTGCTGCTGTCATTGTCAGCTTAGCAGCAAAGTGAACAACAAACGATAGTGTTTGCCATGTGTGTGTGTGTGTCTGCCTGTGAGTGTGTGTGTGATGGAATGCCGTTTGTCACTTAGGCTGTTTGACATCGTTGCGGCAATTGATTAGATATGCACAGTGTGTGCAATTATGTCAATTAAATGAAAATTACTTCATGCAGAGTACTTTAACAAGGCGACGCACACAGACACACGCCACCTACACACACACACACACACATACACTGGCATACTTATACAGTGGCAACTTCTTAAGTGCTTGCCACACCTCAAATAATATCAAAATCAAATATAACGCCAAATTCAATTGAATTGGCGTCTTTTGCTCACACACACAAGCTAATTGGTCGCATTGAAAGGCCACACACACACACACAGTTGATTTCATATTTTATCAGGCTAATCATAATTAGCATGTGGAATGGCAAATTAATTTATTGCAATCTGAAATTCGCAAATCGCATCAATTGATCCATGAATCGCCAGCCAAGTGAACTGGTGCGATAAAAAGATACATTTGCAAGTACAGATACAGATACAGATACAGCTACTTGAGTGTGCATGTGTGTGTGTGCGACAATTAAATGTTTAATAATTTAACAGTAATAAACAGCTCGTTGTAGACAAAGTCGCACATTTGATGCACGGCTGCAGATAGAGATACAGATACAGATACATTCACAGTTACAACAACATGGCATGTCCTTGCTCCCAGTCTGCACCCCCTCTCTCTCTCTCTCTCTCACTTGCTGCCTGCGCGTGTGTTAATGGCAGCAGCGTTTAATGTTTCCAGTCACGTAATAAATCTAAATCTGTGCCCTGCGCTGTGTCCTGCTCTCGGCGCTGCTTTCTGTTCTGCTCTGTTCGCTGTCACTTGCGTTTTATGATTTAATTTGTAATTTACTCGTAGTGCGCTACCCCCTCCCCCGTCCCCTCTCCATTGTCTCCCTCCTGGCTGCTGCTACTGATTTTTGGCTTTGCTATTTGCGACGAACGATGCCTCGGGGCCTCATGAGCGGAGCCAACGAAATATGCCGCCGCCTTGCTACGCATTTCGATTATGAGAAGTTTCTTTTTTGATTTCAGCATGGGGAACACTTGCCCGGAATTGGAATTGGCATGATGCCAGACAGAGATAGAGATAGAGAGTGTTATCAGTGATATACGGTAAACACTTTAAAATCGCCACAGACTTGGGCAACTCGAGGCAGCACTGGGAACTGCTTCGCTTATCGAGTGCACAAATTGCATATGTGAAGTTATAATGCCACACACTGGCAACATTTTGACTAAGAGACACACACAGACGCACATCATGGCACACATATATACGGACACACACACACTCTCCGTACTGCCTGCACTGTGCAATTCATTTCGGCTTTGGGCAGGCTCAAAGAGAAATTACCTTTTCAGCAGCTTAGAGCCACAACCCTTTTAGCCGTGCCACGCCCACGCCCACGCCTCCCTGCCACTGCTGCTTGCTGCCTGCTACTGTCTGCTGTCTGCTGCTGCCTTTTCACGCTCTGCAGTCTAGAAAATGTTCACATTTTTAGGCACGTTTGCCACGTTTCCCTTCTCCATGCGTTTGTCTGGCTTGTCTGCCTCTCTCTCTCTCTCCCTCCCTATCTGCATGTGTGTGTGTGTACATTTTTCTAACGCCAATTGCTTTCAACACCTCCAACACACACACACACACACACACCCAGACTGGCCACACTCACGCGCGCGTCACTTAAGGCCTTTGTTGCCTCGTCCGGCCTTGTCCGGCATGGCTTGAGCCGTGAAGGCTTCCCTCGTGCTCGTGTCTTCGTGCTCTGCCAGACAGATTGCATTTGCCTGCTGCGATTATGTGCAGCACACACACACACAGGCACACACGTGTTTGGGGCTGGGCAACGCGTCCGTTGGCTTTGCTCTCGCACGGAAGCTAAAAGCACTAAACGATTCGCTTGTTTCGTGTTGTCTGTGCTGAAATATTTAAGCCGATTGACCCGTTACAGTTCGACTTTAAGAATCAAGAGATCTTCGGCCAGGCCAGAGTACTGCAAGTTTACTTTGAAATATTGCGCATACGCCACATGCGCTTTGACTGAAGCAGCAACACACACACACACACACAGAGAGAGAAACAGACACAGACAATTTGTATGCGCAAGTTTCGCAGTGGGTTATTAATGCCAGCTAGAGGTAGCAGTACCGTTAGAGCTGCCTTGAAGAGCAGCTGGCCGACAGGACTTGGCATTTTATTGCATTGTCAATTTAATGGTGTGGAAATACTTTACTGCAGGGCAAAGGCAAAGGCAGGAGAAGGGGAGCAGTACAGGCAAGACAAACAGATGAACATATAGACAAACAGGCGCACACACAGATAGAGAGAGAAAGAGAGAGAGAGACAGAGGCAGAGACTCCTCCACATAAACAAGGCAAACACAGAGCTAAGCCCAGTGCTAACTAAGGCAGTTAGAAGATGTTCAATCGCAACGTAGTCGTTGCCGCCTCCATGCCCCGCCTCCGCCCCTGCACACCCGCACACCGGCAGCAGTTGCAAGTAAAATAAGCTAAACGTTTAATGCCTGCACAATATTTATTGCCATGTTTCATATTCGTAGATACTTTTTTGCAACACTCGCTACAAAGTAGCTACAGGCCACGCCCCTGCTCTGCCTCCTCCTGCCTGCCCTCTCTCTAGCTGTGGCCGTAGCTAGAGCTGCCTGCATTGTTTTGTTTTGTACTTTCACTTGGCATTGTTGCTGCTGTGTCAAGCGATTTATAAAATGCCAAGCTGTAAAGGCAGCGGGGGAGAGAGAAAGAGAGAAGACGAGAAGAGAGAGAGAGGCAGTCGTAGAGGCATGAAAGCAGCCGTAAAAACAACAACAGACTGAGACGTACACGGAGCAGCAACGGCAGAAGTTGCAAGTTGCAAGTGTTGCGAGTGTTCGAGATAAACGGAAATTATTAAAGTGCTGCCGGATTTATGAAAATCTATTTGTTCGTCCATTTGTATCTTGTAGCTGCAGTTGGCCACACAGACCAACAGACAGATGTACAGACGTGCAGGCGGATGGGCAGACAGAAGGACAGACAGACAGAAGGACAAACAGACAGACAGAGATACAGACAGAGAGACAGAAGCTCCAGCAGTCGTTGTGGCCAAGTGCATTAAAAATATGTTGAAAGCCAAGCGGAATCTGTTTAGTTTTGCCTATTTATCAGAGCTGAGAGGAAAAGCGAGAAAGAAATAGCAGCAGAGTTAGACAGAGAAGCCAGAGAGAGAAAGAGATAAAGGAATTGCAACTTGTTTTATTGATTGCTTTATATCAATACCAAACAGAAGCCGGCAAAGATACTGATAGAGAGTAAAACTTACTTAAAGCAGGCAAAGTTCCCTGTCGACTCTACAGTTATTTAGGCTATATACTGAGACTTCTGGAAGGAAGTTAGAGAGGTAAGCTTGGATCTTGCTCGTCTTTAATTAGTGATTGTTTTATGAAGCGGTCAAAGCAGATACATGTGAATGTAAACGGAGGAATCCTGGCAGAGATTGATCTACATCAATGAACCTAAGACTTGAAAGAGGACTGAGCAAGTTTAAAGCAGACTCTTTAGTTATTGTGACAAGGTTATAGTTGTAGTTTTAGTTGATCAGGTATAAAAAATGTATATAGAAAGAGAGAAAGAGTGGTAGAGACAGAACGAGAGTGAGTGTGAAATCTGACTAGCTAAATTGATTGATTTTTAAAGAAAAAACAAACGAAAGACATCTTGGTAAAGCGAACTTTAAACTGTCTAAGTCGACTGACAATTCTACTGTTATTTAGGCCATATACTAACACTTCTGTAAAGAAGTGAGAGAGGTAAACCCTTATTGAATGAGTTATACAGATTTTTACGATATGGAAACTTCTTTCTATTTTATTTTCTTCTTTTATTAATTAGTTTATCAAGGCATACGGGGTAGCCAGGAACTCCTTTATGACCTTGTCTTTTATGTCAGCAAACTAAATGCAAACTTAAAGGTGCCCAATTTCATTGCTTCAGTCTTTTCGACTATAGTCACACTCAACCCAGCAGTTGATGAAGGAAATTGAAGAGGGCATCCCTCAGTGCTTTATTGTTTGATAACTACATGTGTTTAACTGGATTTTGACCATACTATACTCTATATTCTTCTCTGAACAGGCACGTACATAAATCGATCTGAAATTAATTCTAAATTTAAAGGATAACTGATTTAACCTATTGCTTGCTACCTTTGAACCTAAGCCTGCCCACGTGCGCTGCCGTTGCTGTCCATACAATCGCACTTTGCGAGTTAGTTTTTGTCGACTGTAGCTACTGTACTTGCAGTCGTAAATCATATTGGCAAATATATAGCTTATTAAGCCCAAAGCTCTCAATTGTTTTGCAACGGAAACTCGAGTCGGCGCTATTCATTACGAATGCGCACCCTGGTAATTTAATCGAAGGCAATAAATTGGCATTTAAATGTAATAAAGACATGAAAAATAATTACAATTCGCTGAAATTGATGCTTTATTACTGCGTATTATTATTATTGTAATTCCAGCTATTGTTGTTGCTCTTGCTATTGTTACTGTTGTTGTTGCATCCGCTTTGTTGCCGCCGTCAGCGGATTTAATACAATTTTTTGTATTATGCGCATATTTTGGACTTCATTTGCCGACGCCCCCTTTAGCCTCCGCCTCTGTCGGCTGTGGCTGCTGCTGGTGATGTTGTTGACCAGGCGCATGACAGTTAAGTGACATTTAACGGTTAATAAGCCTGACAGATTTACAACTGTCAGCGACGCTTAAAAATAATGAACAGCAAAGACGAAATACACCAACAACAGCAAAAAAAGCCAAAAAAAGGCGATATAAAAAGGCGCTGGGAATGGCCAAGCGATTTGGCCAAATTGACTGCGTAAAGTGAATTATTAATGTCATGTGAGGGGCGGGGAGGAGGGCGTGTCAGCCTATCGAAATGGCACTCTAAATGTGCGTCTATTTAGTTTAGCCAGCCAGTGTTGGCAAATGCGGGGAAATTTACTGCGAGTATTAGATGAAATGTGATTTCCGGCACGCGTCGCCAAGGATCAGGAACGAACTGAAACAAAGTGGGCAACAAAACGAGAACGAGAATGAGAACGAGAATGAGAACGAGAAAGAAAACGAGAGCGAAACGAACACAAAACTAAAGCAAACGAATTACAGAGAACTGAGACAGAGACACTGATAGAGACAGAGAGAGGGGAGAAGGCGAGAAGACACCACGGACAGCGCTCATAAAACATAAATTTAATTTATGTGCAATTTTAGCAAGTCGTATAAATTTTCGCAGGCGAGAGAACAACAACAAGAACAACAGCAAGTAAAGAGCCGAGACAAAAACAAAACACAGCACAGAGAAACAGAACAAAGCAGGGCAAAAAATAAATAAGAAATGCCAAAGCGGCACTGGCCAGCTGGGCAAGGACCGCTCGAGCTGTTTCTCTCTTATGTTCTTGTTCGAAAATGTCCTTGAAAATGCCATATTTGTTGTAGTCCTTGTTGCTGTTGTTCTTGTTGTTGTTGCTACGCTTATTTATAACCCGAGCAGCAGCAGAGGCAGCGCTGAGCTGAGCTGGGTTGAAAGGGTATAAAAGAAAAGATATATGCTGCTCCAATGTCCTTATTGCTGTTGATGTTGTTGCTGCTGCCGGCTTATATGAGCAATTTATGCTGCGGGTCTGCTTGAATGTTAATGAATTGCTACAAATTCATTTTGGGGCATCACAAAAAATTTGCTTTAAGATGTTTTCCTGTAGATACTGCAGACTGCCTCTGCCTGCATGCGACCTTCACACACACACAGAGTTCCGCACACCCGCACAGTAATTTAATTAAAGTGCAACAAAAACAAACATTAGCTGCAATATTTCAATGGTGTCAGTTTAATTTCCATTTAAAGTTCATTTTGTCTCTGCTGCCAGCGCAAGTTGTTAATAAAATAAATTAAATCTCAAGTATTCTTCCCCCATCTGCACTTTGCACCTGCACTTGAGGCGGCTGCCTCACCTGCCTGTGCTTTTAATAACTCTGAAATACTTACAAGGCAGGCGCTACATGACGCCAGGCTCAGTTCTCTGTATGTGTGTGTGAAAATTTAAAAGCAATTTATTTAACATTTAATTGCTAGCAAAGTGACACTCACATATAAACGCACTTCCATGCAGTATTTTTTCATAATTAACAGACTACTGCTAATCATACTTTAACAGAATGCTACGCTGCAGTAGTTCAGGCAAGACTGAGACGACTAGTTGCGATCGTAAGACTGTTAACAGAATGTAAAGAAAAGAACGAGACGAAAAGTTGCGATCGTGTAGCGTTTGCAGCAAACTGTTAACTGCAGCCGATTGACACATGTACATGTTACTTTTAAGTGCTTATCGATTTTTACATTATTTTTATTATCGAATCAAGATGCGATGCAACGCACTTTACTTTCAAGAGGCACCCGCTGTGCAGCTGCTGCTGCTGACATTTCAATAATAACTCACACGATACTGTTAAATAATTTACACAAACACATGCATACATGAAAATGTATATTGTTGTCTGTAAACGGCGATAAGCAGTTTTACTATTTTGTTTCTGACGTAACGGAGCGAAATATTTAATAAATGAAAAGTCGCAGGCACAAAAAGCGCAGACAAAGATGATGACAACACGTAGTCCGTTTTTTCAATATCATGCATCATTTTGTCAATATTTTTGGGCAAGTTTTTTGTTTGCTGGTGCCGCTCTCGTTGAACGGGACTTATGTACATATGGGAAAATTATTACAACCTTTTAAAAATGCATGTTTAATGAAAGCGCTGAACATCGACGAGAAAATGAAACGAAAAAATCCTTAAATGGCCACAGGACGAGAACATTTTGTGCGTAAATACAGTATATTAAAAAGTTACACCAGTTGGGATACCCTGTAAAATTGACAATGAGTGTGGCAAGCATAAACGTTTATTATCTTTATTCTCTTTCACTTGATAGTCTCCAGCATATCTGCCTGTCGATCAGTTGTGATTAACTTCCCTTTGGTTTTTATAAAAATGTGTGAATGAGCCGCATAAAAGCGTCATCGGATTGCGCTAAGTGCATATGCGATAACAAAGATCGAAAAGATTGATATTTTTGCCAGTTCAATCGATAAGTTAGGGTAGCCTGCAATTAAAATAGAATACTTTGAATTCCACACACACATTTGAGTTTTCGTTTATCTGCAAATCCAATTAAGAGCGTGTATACTTCTGTGCATTAATATTCGCAGGTAGCAAGAGTCGCTTATCTTGGCAGCTCGCAGTGCTGTTCACCTCTCCCCCCCCACCCTTAACAGGGCGCGATTCTAGCCGGAACACGTTTCGAAAATCCGCCTTAACGCATCCTTTGTGTGCTTTGTGTTTACATTGCTGGCGGTTTTTGTGCGGCGACAAAACAAACACAGAGAGAGTGAGTGAGAAAGAGAGAGAGAGGGCATGAAATAGATTGCCAGGATACTTGAGTATAGCAAAAGTTCTTTGCACTTAGTCGTAAGCCGCTCAACGTCTTGTCTTGTCTTCTCTTGTCGCATCGTTGTCCCGACAACAGCCGCCGGAATGCCACCTTCCAATTATTTGCCTAGTCTGCAGTTAATTAACATAAATTAAAAATCAAAACCACAGCATTTGAGCTAAGAGCGGTTTCTGGGGGGCGAGAGAGAGTGCTTTCTTTCCTAACGATGTGTGCTCTCTCGGTTTTATGATACCCTGGACACGTGTCTTTGAAGTGCCTAATCGTCGCGTCTGCCTGCCACGCACGTTGCAGCCATTAAGCGCAGTACTTTCTCAGTATACACTCTTTTCTGACTGCCCACTAAAGCTTTACAGACATTAATTAGTTTCTACGGCATTAAACAAACAATTAAAGTTTTAAATATATCTTGAATGTATAACAAATTAAATACCATCATAAAAAATGTATGAGTTTCGTTCTGAATTACAATTTCGTACAGTTTTCTTTGAAATTACAACAAAAACTTGAAGAGTTTCGAGCAGAAACAAAAGGGAAAGAGTTTTATTATTATAATACTTATTATAACTATACTATATTTGAATATGTGTTATGTATGTACCATATGATAATACAGTTATATGAAACCTTATATTTATTATCTTTTCATTCTATATTAAATATATGCATCCAAACAAACCTAAAAAAACCTTTTAGAATTGTTTTGAAAGTCAATTTAACTTATTACAAGATTAATTATTATTGGATTATCTTTTGCTATAAAGTACGATATGTATTGTATGTAAATCTGATTATAAAACGGTAAACATTAATTAATTACATTAATTCAAGAGAAATTAAGTTGAATTCGTAAAGCAGAGTGCCCTCAATCTCTTTCTTCTTCCCTCTCTCTCGCTGGTCGAACAAAACTTCATCGTGTTGTGTGTGTGATTTCATTAACGGATTTTATATATTTAAATTGCATAAGTAAGCATATATAGTATGTAAAATATTATATGCATATATATGTTTTTGATTGGCCGACATTAAACTCTTTTGATCTCTGACTTATTTATGAGTGCGCGCGACGAGTACTGCGACGTGTCATCCAATTAAAACACATTATGGCCATAAATAGCCGCAGGTGAGCTGCTTATTAAAAAGTTAAGAACTTTAAATGGAATGTAATGAAATGCACTTCAGATATTTGCATTGTCACTTGACGCTTTTAATTAATTTTCGCGACAATGTGTATATATCGTATGGCGAAGCCTTGAGGCCCCTTCTCAATCTCCAGCGCCATCTCCATATATAAGGTATACTATATATCTGCAGCATATGCCACAATGGCCAAATAGTCATGGCTTAATTACTGCCCAGTCTGAGCTGGACTCGTAGCCAGAGTCGGAGTCGGAGGCAGAGGCAGAGCTGCGACCTGTGGTCACATTTAATGACAGCTCAGCTCGCTGCAAATGGAAAATCATTGGCGGCGTTGGCTTTAAACAATGTCGCCAACGATGAAGGCAATTGCCTGGCGATTTATTGATGACTTCGCGCCCAGCCTGACCAGACCAGGCCAGGTCGGAGACTCATCTATGGATTCAATCAGTGTGTGGCCGCAACCGCAAAATCAACTGCTCAACTGGCCGCGCTGCACGATGATGAACCTGCAATGCGTGCCGCAGTAATTGTTAAATTATTGTAAATATATTGTTTTTAATTTTGTAATTGCACTGAGGAAGAATCTGGTTAATGATTCTTTATATGTCACATGGCAAAGCTGCTTCCCATTCAATGTGTTGGCAGTTCATCTGCTGCCTGCGGGTTATGTCTGGTGAAAGTTGACCATGTTTTCGATGTGTTCTCTGGACACTCATTGGCTTAACCCCAGACCAGACCTTTCCCCCCTCCCTGAGATAGAAAACAACAACAAATCTTTGCGCTTTTCCATTTTTGCGGGAAAGTATCGTAAAAACAAAACGAGAAGCGCGTGGGAAAACAGTAAAAACGGTTTGGGAAAAACTGCTTAGGCAATTTTCAAGTGATGTCCTTCTCTCTGCTGGCTGCCATAAGTGTGCTCCATGTTCTCCGTATCTGTATGTGTGTCAGGCATTTGTGGTTACATGCACACACACACGAGACAGACAAGACACTCAGCCACACACACACACAAGTCGGCCACACACGCATCACTTCAACAGCGCCAAATCCCTGGACTCTGGTGTGCAGCACAAGCGGGACTCACACACAGCTCCTGCCTGCCCCCTTCACCTCCTCCTACCCTTCTCTCAATGGGAGACCCAACTGGACCCGGGTAAGTAACTAAAAACGGAGAAAACAAAAGCAAATGCCCATAAAAATGGACAACAGCAACGCGCTGATAAGCTGCAAATAATTTGTATGTGCTACGGACAGAGAGCAAGAGAGAGGGAGAGCGAAGACTGAGACTGAGAGTGAGGTTAGGTCAGCCAAATAGACAATAGCGTCGATTTCAAAGGCGCTTCAAAAACAAAACAACTTTGTGACCAAGTGCTGACCAAGGCAACGTTTTGTTCCATCTGTGTGTGTGTGTGTGTGAGGTTGTGTGTGTGTGGCAGTTAAGGCTTTATGCATGTGCCACCATATCTGTTTGCTCATAACGGGCCAGACTTTTGTTGCGACGATGCTGACGAAAAGATTCGCAGGACCAACTGCCTCACTGACTGATGCATGCCACATACATATGTACATACGTGTAGCAGCTGGCTGTCAAGCACTGTCAATGTCCTTGCCACATATTGCGACAGCATAAATCAGCCCCACTAAAGTGCCATAGTTTATCATAAGTGCAACATCAGCTCCGCTTCACACTCCACGCACCACGGCGAAAGCAGCGAGCTAATCCAATTAAGAGGCAATTACCGCAGTGTGCACTGGGCAAAACTCCACAAATACGCTGTCAATATATAATTACCATCTTGTCGACAGCATCTCATCTTAATTAGTCAAATTTGTTATTGTCTGCCAGCGATAATTGCACATTTCTTATGCGCAAGGCACAAAGCAGGGCGTAGGCAATTAATGCACTCTAACATAAAGGGTTAAAGGTTAAGTGCTGTCAAGACAAGCAAGAAGGCGCTTCACAACTGAAAAAGCTGAAAATATTCTTGTTATTTATGATATCAAATAAATATAACTATATATTAAATAAAGTAGGCTTCAAGGAACGCTGCCAATGTTCAAGTTATTTATGATATTTATTGAGAAACTATAGTTTATATATTAGCGTACAAAGAATACCGAAAATATATGAAATTAAATAAGCTAGTGAATGTTATTACTTCATGACGATTAACTTTATAAAGAATAGACTATTAACGATTAATTTAATTCGAATTTACAAAATTCACATAATTTTCAATTTGTTCAACATTAAAAAAATATTAATAAATATAAATCCTAAATATTTGTAGTACTTCTAACTTTGTGGAAACGTTTAAAATAACAGGTAAAAGAAGGCTCAGAAGACCCCGCAGAGTAAATACTATTTTCTTGGACACTATCAAGAGTCGAGTCTTGTGTTATTAAGTGTGAGCTTAGTCGATGGACTATCGAAAATTGATTTAGTTAACGATAACACCGTTCATAATCCTATCGATAGAAGAGTGTTGAATAACGCTGAAGGAGCAAGATAGCGTTACTATCATTAGAGAAAGCTAAGTGAATAGATTGAATTTGTGCGAAGACATTTAGAAACTAAAATAAAACAGTTTAAAATAGTTTGTATTTTTAACTGTGCCATACACATTCATATGCTCGCATTGATCAATATAAACATCAATTTCAACTTGTGTATCGTCATTAGCCTGCTTCATACAGATTCGGGGCATCGCTTTATCTAACTACGCTTTGGCAACGCTCTTTGATTATTGTGTTGCCATTTCGATTGCTATTGGCGACTTTCGTATCATTTGTAGCTTTAAAATTGTTGCCGCGTTGCTAGCGCGATAAGCTGCCGCAACACGCGCTACTGTTGTTGCATGCTGCATGCTGTTGCAAGGCTTGCAATTTTGCAACCAATAAAATTTCAGCTAATGCAAACATTCGGAAAAGCCACTCGTTATATTTGCATACACGTACAGGCAAACACACACACATACACAGAGAGAGATGCACACAAACTGTGACCAAAATGCCGAAATGAAATCGGAAACAACCATTAACGACTGCAGTTGTTGTTGTCGCCAACACCCTGCCACCTGCCTGCCCCATGCCACATGCCACCACGCAATCAGGCCGTGATCGGTTAACGGTTTTAAGCGCAAGTTATGTGCGAATTGTTTTCCACTGGCGACGACGATTGCTGTCCGTCTGTCTGTCTGTCTGACTGCCGAACTGCGGTTTAAATTTCAATAAAAGTAAAATCAAAATATTTCCAATGGGCTGGCAATGGCAATGACGGGAGAGTGAGGAAAACGGCACGTGCGTAATACTTAATGCAGAACGACAGAAAAACAGCGCTACACAAATCGCTGCGACACTCAAAAGGCGAAAGAAAAACAGAAAATAAGATGAAAATGATACATTGCTGAATTGGGAATACCCTAACCGAAGACTGAAGTTGCTGATTTTGAAGAAAAATTCAGCTGAACTTTATTAGTTTCTATGATTTTCATTATAATGAGTTAAATAAAGCTAAGACCTAAAGAATAATAATGAGGGAACAAAGAAAATTGCATATTAAACTTATCTGATAAAAAGTATCTTAAATATTCAAACAAAATCTATAAAAGTTTACAGAGTTTAAGAGATTCAACAGCTCAAGGAATAAAAAGCATAATTCAAATGCAAATTAAACTCACTAAACATAGGTATCTCAGGTGTTGAAAAGATGCTCAATATGTAAATATATATACTATATTTCAATGATCCAAAAACTCATCGATGAATTGCAGAAAGGAAACTTAATCCTTGACTTTATGTGCTGACCAAGAAACTAGTCATACTTGCCACAAAAGCGTATTGCGAGTGCGAGGAAAAGAGCAATGATGCCTGTGGAGTGGGAGAGTATTGAGGCTAAGGCTGCATGGCAGAAAGGGGACGGGGGGAGCGTGGCTTCAACGGCCCCACAACGCATGACATTTATGCCCGACATAATCCGCTTACACAACAGGATAACAAGATGAGCACTCGTACATTTTTAATACGCCCGAGATACAATAATTTATATGCGTGGCACGTAAGCGAGGCAAGGTGACCGGCCAAGGAGCAGCAACAGCAGTAGCAGCAGCAACGGTGGCAGCGACGTCGGCAGAGGCGAAGACAACGTTAAACGTAAACAAAAATAGCTTGGGTGAGAGCAGACTGCGTCTTCTTTGCGTGTGGCATATGCGATGGGGCAGAGAGAGAGAGAGAAAGAGAGAGGTAGAGCGAAAGAGAGTGAGAAAAACATAAACACAAATTGTTATTGTTGAAAGTGCCACGCCCACAGCAGGGGCGTGTAGTGTCGCAGAGATTGCGATCGATGCTATTTGCCTTGAAGCGCTTCTTATTCAACTGCGATTTATCAGTTAATCGAATATTCGATATACATGTATATATATATAAGACAATCAGATATTTAGTTACTGCTTAGCACTTAGAACTTCAAGCAATTTTAGGCTTAGTTCGCGCATTTGAGGTTTCATTTTCAGGCAGCCCTTAAAAGTAGGCTACGTTTTCTATGATTTGCCAGCAAACTAAACAGAAAAGCCAAAGAAGAAAAAGAAGAATCAACAATAACATAAGAAATCCAGAGCACGTCAAGCGCAATGTCAAGACCTGGTAACACATACCAATCACACAGACACACACATGCACACTGCTGTGTCGATGGCCCTGAAATTTATGCGTTTTTAAATTGCTGCTGGCCTTTTGTGCACATACCCTAGCCAAAGGGGTAGCTATAAAATAAGAAACAATGGGAACCTGAAACTAAATAACTATTTAATGATTTGTTCATAAAAATAATAGGCACAATTATGGATTTCATTAAATAACAAGACTCAACTGGGGTTTGTCATCCCAGCAGGGTGTGCAATAGATCTTACTAGCTCGCAGTGCATCTTTCCCAGAATAAATAATAATAATGATAGAAATTGAGCAAAATATAAATTAGTCAGCAGTAAGTTAACCAATTTAATATTATATATACAAGCAAAGGATTTTCTACTGACCTCAACATAAAACACTTAAATCTTCTTCAAAATAATACATTGAATAAAGTCATACCTGGAGCTGCTCAATACGAAAGAGTCTTATGGTTTACAACAACAATAGCTGGAAACAAGACAGAATTTTCTATTTAACATTGATATTCTGTGAACTCTTAGATCTCTTTTGAGTCCCAAAATCGATGAGATCTTGAGACTGACAGCAAAAATAGATAGAAATTCGCTAGAAATGCTCAAGCAGAATACAAAGCGAGTATTTTTCTATGGGAATTCCTGGAATCCCTTTCAGCTTAATCAAAGCTACAATCTACTGCAGTCAAGCGTATTCCAGAGTCGGCTTAGCACCTACAGCAACCAATACATATATACGTTACTGTATGTGTTTGTAGAGCGCGCTGTTTACCGTTGCCGTTGCCGTTGCCGTCGCCATTGTCTCCGTCTATGAACGTGCGTAGAACGGCGTTAAATTTGGCACACCCACACGTGCTCGTGTCAATAGTCGAGTCGAGCTTACGTGCGATGCGAGCGTGTGAGTGAGTGAGCGAGAGAGAACTTTATGGCTTAAATAAGTCAACAACACGGCATCGACAACAGCAACAAAAACAACAATAACAGTAGAGACAGCAGCAGCAGCAGCAGCCGCAGTCAGGCAGAGTCAGGCAAACAACTTTGCCTGCGTCGCTCGTCGCCCGTTGCTCGTCGCTCGTCCTCGCAAAGTTGTGTTTACACTTTCGTGGCTTTTGTTTATGATGTCAAATAAAAGTGCACGACAATACCGAATAAATATTTTATTGCCATGGCGTCTGCTTAAAGTACTCACGAGCTGACTGACTCCCTTACTGATTCCCCTGACTGATTCCCTGACTGATTCCTCCTCTGACTTGTGACACCGGAAGAAGTTAAAGCCGACTTTGACTCCGGACTTCGACTTCGGCTTTGACTGCTTCTGGCCTTTCCTTGCGTCCCTCTTCGGATAAAGATCTCATCTGGGCGAGCACATAAACAGCTTTTGACAAATGTGCGCCTAATAGAAATAAATGCAAATATAAACTTGTCCATTGTTTAGATGACAACGTCGGGCCCGTCGCCTGTCAGACACGGTCCATTTGTCAGAGAGAGGCAGCGACATCTACAGTTACAGCTACAGCTACAGATTCTGATTCAGTTCCAGCTTCGTCCTTGTCCTCGGGCGGGCTTGACGGCACATGGCGACTGTCTTCGCTTTTATTGTCGCACTCACACGATAAACATCTTCGACTATTGCCGACTGTATTTCAACTTGGCCCACTCGCTGCTCACTGCTCACTGCTTGCTGCTTATCATTAAACATTATCGCGCTACGTATTTGACATTCGTTTTGGCTTCAGCGTCTGCGTTTTTATTGTCCCCGTTAACCACAGAGGCGCGACGCGGCTGCGCCTCCTGCATGGAGCTGTTCTTACAGCTCCATTGTCATTGCTTTGTTGCTTTTATGTTGATTAAATTATAAAATATTTACTTACCCACCGCCAACATGCTGCTGCCACATGCTGGTGCCTTGCCCCGCAGTCGCATATAAATGTCGTTTTTAGTGCGGCGACCAAAGCGGCGTATACGTAACTTGCCCAACAATATGTTAAATGGCGCGGAAGTGCCACTAAGTACACTGAAATCGGCGAGACCACGCTGCAACCACATCCACGGACACCTAACTCATCCAGCTCTGGCATGCAGAACAGCATTCAAGCGCCGAGTGTGATCGACTGTGGCAAATAAATAAATATATATTTTGTAGTTTTAAAGCTAGTGTTAGTAGTGAAAGTCACTGTTATATTAAGTTTGTAACTAGTTTATTTTTATAATATATAATTTATGTATTCATTTTATAATCAAATAAAATCTGAATGCAATTTTAATATACGATAAGCATCTGCATTTATTACTTGAAATTATGCAACACTTATTGCTCGGCTCGATCGAAAGTGGCGGTGAGCCGATAACAATTTACTCACTTTTGAGCAATCGAAAAGATGTAAGCAAAACGAAAAGGAGTTCAGTGTGAATTCAAAAACTTAAATTAAATTCAAATCATTCTTACATGTACTTTAATTAATTATAAATCATCTTAACATTAGTAAATTCAGTTATAAATATAAATTCAACCGTATATAATATTGAAATTGGCGTGTCGTCTAACAGCAAAACAGTTTTGAGCTTGGCAGGCACAAGTATGTCTTAACATCTGAACAACAGAATCCGAAATTGTCAAACAAAACTGATGGAAACTTGTTCTTTCCCATTTCGATTTAGTTTTTTTAATAATTTGAAGATTTCTCGCAGAAATAATGCATTTTCAACCGATTGCAAAGCTCTGGGAACTGTTGCTGATATCCATCATATTTTCGCTGTTGATTCGTCCCTGTGCGGGCGACTGTTGCCGCGGACGGACCATCGCATTCCAACTGAAGGACAAGGAGGAGAGTTGCAGCAACTTCGATGCGCGGGAGCACAAGAAAAGTGAATGTCGTGTCAAGATATGCAACGATGGCAGCTTCGTCCAGGGGCGCTACTGCGGCCATGGATCATGCAACATCTTTGGCTGTCGCTGCAAAGGCGGTTGTCGAGAGGGCGAGGGCCTGAAAGATTACATCGACTACTATGGTGACCTTCACATCGACAAGGTGCGCTATGTCTAGCCAGGAGACAGGAGAGAGTGGAGCGAACTGAGAATTATCTAAAGAATGCAAACAGAAGAAGTGAGACAAACAGAGGGAGAGCTTCAACCTTATCGAGGGCAATTATGCAATAAATAATGAGTGCAATCAGTGTGGCAACTACTTATGTTCAGGAATATATATAGCATATCGCTTGCTTAGAGCGGCCACAGCGGCAAATTAAACGTGCTGCCATCGATAAAGTATCACGTCTCCAGCACTTGTGTGTGCTGTAACCAGAGCTGGTGCTGGAGCTGCTGTTGCATCCACTTTATGCTGCCTGCTTGCCAAAACAATCCAGCGGCATACAGAAGGAGGCTAAGGAGGAGTAGGTGGAGCAAGAGAACTGGTAGTAGGTGTAGGAGGAGGAGGTGCCCCGCCCCGCTCCATAAGCTCTCGCTGGGAGCACCTGCAGCTGGCTGCCCTGATGCTCCGGCATGCTGCAGCTACTCACCTGGCGTGTCGTTTTACAAAGCAGCCAAGCAGCAGCAGAGGGCACAACACCAGCAGCAGCTGCAGCACTCGTTGAGGGAGCTGCAGCTTGGGCAGTTTATCAATGCGTGCCACATAGCAAAAATTGATTGCAACGATTTATACTTTCTACTTCCTTTCACTTTATATTTCGCTCCCGAACCGAGTGCGAGTACATTTTCTCATCCTTTCTCCAGCACCCTTCCCCCCTCGCCTGCTGCTGCTTGCGCTTTGTCCTCGCTTTCATCTTGTAAATACTTTTACTATAATATCCTTTCATTGCTTGTTTTCACTGCAAGTGCCTGGCATTGTTTGTTGTTGTTGCTGCTGCTGCTGCTGCTGCTGTTTTATACGCTTTCGTTTCATTTCGTTTGGTCTCGTTTCTCTCGTTCGCTTCTCTCGTTTCGCTTTCGCTGTCTGAATTGGACTGGCTCCAGCGGCTTCCTGGTGCAGGGAGGCAGGCAGGCAGGCGGGAAGGCAGTGCCAATCTTTTGTGGAGCACACAATACAATGTCCTGCGGTTGTAAAACGATTTATTTTGTTATTGATTCGCTGTAAGTGCGCCACTCCCCCTCCTGCCACCCTGCACAACCGCCCCTATGCCTCCTGCTGCTGATGCTGCTGCTGCTTGTGCCCCGCAGGATATGATGCAAATAATGTAATGGCAGCTCAAGGCACTCGCACGCTCCTTTGCATACCCATCCAGCAGAGCTGCCTCTTCTTCTCTTTCTCTCCCTCTCTCTCCACTCTTCCCTATCTCTTGCTGTCTGCTCTCGTGCTAAACATAAATAAACATTTCGCCGAGATTATTGAAGTTTTATAACTCATTTCTGTCGATTGGTGGGCGCGGCCAGCGATGTGTATAAATAAATGGGCGCACATTTGATACGTTCGCGGGAGGAATGGGGGGAGAGGGGACAGCAACTGGGAGCTGCTGCCACTCACCGTGGTGCCACACCGTGGATGCCACAGACAGCTGTCCTCTGGGCGCCTTTCAGTTTTCGTGTTGCTGCACATTTTAATAAATCGCCTACAAGAGCAACTAACGCAGCACTGGGCAGGGCATGCCAGGCAGCAGGCAGACTCAGAGCCAGAGCCACAGCCAGGGCCAGGCCAAGAGCCGAGAGCACAATAAGAAAATTCATGATCATAAATATCCTGCAGGCGTTAAACGTTCGCATCGTTTTCTACGTCGTCTCCCTCTCCTGATGGCTTTAATTCTCTCCACTCAACTTTTGCTCCTTGTGGCTTCCACTTTTGATTTAATATGCTCATTCTCAGCCAGGACTCGGCTCCAAACTCGAACTGGCTGCGCAGTTTTTTGTGATTTGTGTCTATATTCGAATGCTTCACTCATCTCCAGCCACCTCCCGGGACTCCCCCCAGTTGCTGTTGTTGTGGCTGGCATTGTTTCTGTGCTAGTTGCTTTGTTTATTTTCGTATTTTCGTATTCGCTTCTTGTTTTTGTTTCTGCTTTTGCATTTCCAAGCCATTAAGTTGAGAGCGAGCGGAGCCCAACACTCTCCGCACAGACTGCAAGAAATAGAAAAATGTTCCGCATCATGATTTGCGACACATTTATTCGCAATATAAATTAGAGAAAGAGACTTGAGAATGGGCAACACTGACTAACTGGGGCCACAAAAGGACAGTCTCTCTCGGCAATTGCTCAGCCAGCGCGATTATGAGCCAAATTGAAGTGAACTTTAATGCGAACGGGAGAACTTTATTTTATTTATTGTAAGTTCTTGAAATTCAAATGAGAAAGTAATACGAGGTATGTACAATTTTATTAACATTAATGTGCATTAAGTTTTAATTGTAAATTGGGTTATTTATATTAAAGTTAAGTTAAGTGAAAATTTAGATTAGGTAAAGACTGAACTGATAAGGAATATATATACATAATATACATATACACATTTACATAATATACATATCTTTACATAATATACGATCTTTGGCGTCATATAGTACATATGTATGTATGTATGTAGTTTATATAAAAACTAAATGTTCACAATATTTATTTATTGTTCTTCATTATTTTTTTCCCATTCATTTATTAATTTATTTTACTTTATTTTATTTTTATTTTTCCCATTGTATAGAGTATATATTAATTAAGTCTTCATTCTTCATTGTTTTTATAAACTAAACATTCATCTCTCTCTTTATTATAATTTGTATTTTGTGCGAGTCTATCTCTATCGATAAATATAAATATTATTTATAAACATATTTATAAATCTTTCTTTTACTTATTAGTTCTCTCTCTCTCTCTCTCTCTCTCTCTAGTTTTAACTGTGGTTCTTTCTCTCTCAACCTGTCCATTTCGCAGTTTCACTCGCTCTAACTTAATCATTCTATCTTTATCGCTCTATATTTCTTATTGAATTCCTTTTTCTGATTTTTATTTCTCTCTTTACCGTTTCTTTCGTTTAATCTATCATTTCTTTGCTCTTTCTCTCTGTCTCAGTCTTTCTCACGCTCTCTCCCTCTCTTCAACTGCACTTTAAAGATCACAAGTCTTTAATTTCAAGGCTGATACTGCACCCGCCTAGGAAACCCTCTTAAAGCACGACTCTGACATAGAAATTATCTCCTAACTGTTCTTGATCTCATTGACTCTATGATGAGGGAAAAGGGGGTATCTTAACTGGAGTCCGAGTCTGCCAAAATTGGCACATTCGAAACGGAACGGACTCATCGCTTATGCCATCTTTATGATTAGCGAAGCGAGGCAAAGCCAACATTTAGATTAAATAGCATGCCACATGTGCGTCGCGCCACACACCCACACACAGACAAGAGAGGCTGACAGAGAGGGAAACACAGAGAGGAAGACACAGAGAGAGAGAAAGGGGGAGACGCATAAATATATGGATTTATGCACGTCTTAGTCGCTATCTGTTTGTGCGTTGCGGTGCATGTGTGTGAGAGAGTGTATGTGTATGTGTGTGTAGCTGGTGTGTGGAAACATAAGCTAATCAAAGCTAGTTTAATGCGTGCGCCGCCAAAGTTAATCCTAATTAATTTAATTACGCTTTTGGCATAAATTATTCGACAATGTACGAGAAATAGTTGGCAACCTCTGCCACACACACACTACACACACACACACCACACACACAACAACCACACATACACATGCACACCCACGCACACACATGGATATTATCCACAATTAGGCTTGGATCGCGGCGCCGCTTCTAATTGTTATTAATTGCTCTTCTGGCAAAAATGTTCAGTGAAGCGAGAAAAGTGGAAAATTCCCCAAAAGAAAAGCTCGACTGAAAATTAAAGTAGAAAGGAACAAAGGCTGAGCCTGAGGGAAAACGAATATGCAACTATCGAAACTTGGCTAAATGTATTTTACATACTATTGAAAAATATTCCACTTGACATGGGCGACACTCAGGTGAACTCTTGCCCCTCCCCCTCCCGCACTGCACCCTGATGTGCGCTTGCCAAAAACCGAAAAATACTTCACCTTGCGATGCTCTGCACGTGCAAGAAATTGTCGAGATGGCAAATAGTTTTCCCAACAAGAAAAGAACAGGGGCGAAATGGAAAACTGCAAATGCCCCACTGACTGACTGGCAATGCCAGGGGGAGGGGAAGGGAAGGGGGGAAGTGCGATGCCTGGCGACAGATAAAAAGACAGTGAGACTGAAGCCAGACTGGACCACATACAAGCAGCTCTATCTCCCTCCCTCCCTCTTTATTCCTTTCTCTCGCTCTGTCGTCCGAAATAAACTGGAAAATTATTGTTTTTGTTTTCGTTACACTTGAGTTTTCTCCTTGTCGCAAAACTTTTATTAGGTGTCTGCAATTTCTGCCAATATTTCGTCTGCCCTTTTGGAAATTACTTAAGGGAGTAAGGAGTCAGTAAGAGGAGGAGGCAGTAGGAGGGGAGGGAGGGTGTCACCTGTCATCGTCTGTGGCGATCGAAAGATGAAAGATTTTAATTAAAATATTGCCCAAGCGCCTCCACTGAAAAAGTAATAAATCAACGCTGCACTTTGTGCACTTTCAACAGGTTTCATCAAGTGCCAGGCCATTTATTTGGAGACACTCCTATCCCACTCTACCCCCACCTCCCAACACCACCCACTCCCCCCACTACCCACTGTCACTCTCGAACGACGCCTGGGCACGCTAGGCCCATTCGAGGCGCCGCCAGCAGAAGACACAGTAAAGTACCCCTTCCCTCCCCCTCCCCGCTGCGCTACGACGCCCTTCTGGCTAGGCCGTGAAACACTTTGGCATTGGAACAGAAACGGATCAGGTCTCTCTCTCTCTCTCTCTCGCCCACTCACTCTCTGTCAGTTTACAGTGTGTTAACATTTAAGAGCGCACAATTGCAGTTAAGTGTCTAGTGCGCAGCTGCAGTGCTGTTAACTGCGCAGTTAACAGTGCACTGTTAGCGCCACACTACACTGCACTGTTAAGAATGTGAAATCAGCGCAAAAGTCAACTTAAAGTTGCAATTAAACGAATGCAACATAAATGAATACAAATTGTATCAACTTTTAATTGCGAAAACTCTGTACAATGCAAACTCGACTGTTACAGGGCATGACATGTAACGCTGCTCGTATGCTTACATTTATAATAAGCTCAACAAAGTGCAGTTATATATTTGTAAATTTTGAACTTGAGAGATTTTAAAACTAATTGCTCTCAATTTGAGTTTGATTCAGATCAGCGCTGCCAGGTCAGTTTTTTTTCGGACAGATCTGTCGTTTAATTTGTTCGTCTAGCCTGGAAAAATCTAGAATTCCGTCTGTCCTCTTTTTATTGCTCTTTTAAATGTAGTTTTGATATTTTAAGCCAAGCAATTTTAATGCTTTTTCAATTTAACAATGTTGTAAAGGGAAAATACAAGAATTTGGAGAGAGTTATGAGTGTTGCAAATATGCCGCGGTGCATCGATAGGCAAGGATAAAGGTGGAGGGGGCGAGAAGTCAACGCAGACTAGTGGGAGTGCTGGTGGTACGTTGGTGATGAGACTGACTAGCTTGGATGCTGTTGCGGTTGCCTTAAGTGCTTGAAGGGTAACAGTCGCAGGCTGCGTACGTATGCTGAGTGTGTGGACACAGCCGGAGCTGGACGTGGACATGGACGCGGTGGCAGCAAGAGAGACAGTGACAGAAATAGTGACAGAGACAGAGACAGCGAGAGAGACAATGCCTTTGTGGCTTTTGGTTTATTTGGCGTCTGCTGGTGGCAAAGACAAACGGCGAAGGCAACAGCAAACGCGCTAAGATGTTGCAAGCGGTTCTCAGTTGCAAGCGACCGCAAGGTGCACGCGACACATTAGTGTCGCAGCACGAGAGCAAAGCAACCTCAGCCAAAGAGAAGGAGTGCGAGGGGGACAAAGAGAAAAGTTCTCCCCACCACGAGCACATTTTAAGGCTTTGATGCAGCTCACTCAATAAGCGGAACGCACGAGCACTTGCACAGAGTTGCAACCCTCCTTCGACCACGCCCCCGTCTCCGTCTCCGGTCTGGGACCATTAAGCTGCCTTTCAGCTTATGAATAATGCGCACGATTTGCGAGCGCCATAAATAATACGCAAATCGAAAACTCGCAGCGTCTAATCGAAAATGCTGCTAGAGGGTAGCGCACTCCAGTGCAGCGGGGGGGCAGCAGAAAGCGGTCAGTGGGGAGAGAGAGAGAGAGAGAGAGAGAGAGAGAGATTCATTCATTCGATTTGCCAATTAGACAACGCAGACACGTGCCTTATGCGTACATATCCGCAACGAGCTATAATTTATAACAGAGACTCGAGGGGGGCGCAGGCGATTGAGGATTTCCGTCAGCTTACAAGGCTTTAGACGTTAACCGATAACCGTTAACCCAGGGGTAAGTGCAGGCCCAGGGGAATGCAGGCTCGGAAGAAGGAGGGGGAGTGGGAGTGCCCTTCTAAGTGGGCAAGTGCGCACTTGAACTACACACGTTAGCGCCGCGCTTAACGGCATTTTATGGCAATACACTCCGTCTAGCTCCCTCTGTCGTCGCTGCGCTGCAAAGTAGGCTATGAAATTTTAGTGGCTTACATTGTACTGACAGCCACTTAAACTTTTGAACAGCAGCTTAATCAAGCCAACAACAAGAGTCATTCGGCTCAAGGACATTGTGTTTGCCCCCGTGTTCTACAGCTGCATTCAGCATGTGTGTGGGACAGAGAGAGAGAGAGAGAGAGGCAGAGAGGCAGAGAGGGAGAGAGAGACTTAGAGTAACCTTTTTATAGGTGAAATAGACATAAACTTGCTAAATTTAGGTTGCACTTGCCTATTGATCTGATTTATTAGTGCATGTTTATGAGGTACATATATTTGACTGACATTTTATGGTGATCCAATGAGAAATACTCTTTTAAATTTCAATTTAAGTGAATGAAATGTTCTATATTTTATGTAATAGCAGTATGAGGAATATTTAGTTTAAAAAAGATCATTTAAAATGCAGTTCTCTATTGTGTTTTACTATATTATTATTTTGCTGTACGGTATTATGCTAAATATATTCTGCACGACTCAATAATATTATATTATTTACTATATTTTGCTATATTATGGCATCCGTATTTAAAATAACCTGGTAAACAAGAACCTTCAAGGAAATTTGTATATCTCTAGCTCTTATACTAGTTACGAGTTACTGAGGTCGGGGAGTTCCTACAGAAGAACGGACCAAGGGATAAACAGAATGTTAATTAGGTATATTCTGCAAACTATGTGTAATTCCTGATGCATCAACAGACGTGTCTGTTTGTATGTTCTAGCAAATTTGGCGGAAATATATTTTTTTATATTGCACGCAGATAAAGATCGAAAATAATTGAATTGCATTGAATGATATAATGAACATTTTAAATATGCAAAATAACTATCATCGTTTAATATAATACGCTAAATTTGACTAGCAAACAAAATACACCATTAAGGGTAGATAACTGTAACATTCATAGTAATCTATTTTATATTTAGTTTACAGTGTTTTCGTATCGTATTGTACATAATATTTATTTTGAATATACCATACCATGCTATGCAGTTACATACTCTGTTTATTTTAACTCTACTTCTTGCTATACCTTTCTTTATTACTCTATTCACGAGGGTCACTTGATGAGTTAGTTACTCTATTCCATCTGTCATCACGGCAAAAACAACTCAAGTCGTTTACTTTTACTATGCATCGAGCAATTGCGCAAGTGAGTGTGCCCCACACACACACACATGCCCACACATTCATGCACACATAAACAGATATCCGCTTCCGCATCCGCAACCTGTCGAACTTGCAGCTTAATGATTTAACTAGCGCCGCGTCCCGTGCGCCGTGCAAACTCACCTGGAAATTGTGCTTGAAAAAAAAGAAAGCGCTTAACTATTTAATTTCTCGGACGTGACTTGGTCGGCAAGTGAGCAGCAGAGGAGAGGGGGAAGCAGAGAGAAGGGGAGAGCTCACTCAGACAGTTGCAGAAGTACACTCACTTTTATGGCTGATGCTGCTTTTGAGCTGGCGCAGTGCTTTTTGTGGCTTTGGCGTTGGCCAACTGCAAGTTTGTTGTTGCCATTACAAGTTGCCAACTTTACGACAACAAAAAGGGGAAGGGGAGCAGTGCACGAGAGGGGAGTGGGGAGTAAGCAGAGCTCAACAGTCGCTCAGCGCAAGCAAATTAACTGGCGACAAGCACTAATTGGCTACGCCAGGACTAAGTAACGCCTTGGCTTTTGTCCGAGGCGACATGTGTCAGTTGCCACAGTTGCTGTTGCTACCGATGCTCTGGCAACATGTAAGCTGCAAGGTGGCACTGCCACTGTAGCTGGGCTTGACTTGTGGCAGCAGCAGAAGCTACTTAGATAACGTTTAAAAGCCAACGGCGGCAACTTAAGTCATAACACTTTAAATAACGGCAAACTGCCGCAACTGTGGCAACAACGGCCCGAACATGTGGCAACCCTGGCCCGAACTTGCAACTGGTCGAGGTGCGAGCAGTGTAGTGCCGAAAAACAGCAACGGGAAAGAGAGGGAGACAGAGATAGAGATGGAGATGGAGATGGAGACGACGCTTCATTGCAGCAATTTGCATTTTAAGTTGCTAATGACAAAAGTTATAATTGCATAACGCTCCAACCTGCACAGGCGACAGGCAGTGCCAGGCAGGGGGAGGGGAAGAAGGGGTAGACAGGGAGAGGAGTGGGGGTGGGGGGGTAGTGTAACTGGAGATGAGGCGACGACACATGAATGTAGCTGCTCAATGTTGTCGCAGCAGTTGTCGTGGCAGGGCGCAGCATGCGTGGCAAGTGCAGAGAGAGGGGGAGGAGGTAAGGGGGGAAGGCCTCTGCATAGTGGGAGTTTGCTTGACAGGCAGGCAGGCAGAGCAGGCAGCGCAGGCAACGCAGTCTGCGCCACTTGGCAGGCGGAAATGAAAAGTAAATCAAATGAGTTGCTGTTGTTGTTGCTGTTGCTGCCTCTGCTGCTGCACTTGATGAACGTTGTCCGTTTCGCAGTGGAAATTGGCGTCGTTTCGCTGTCAGCGCGTGCCTGAAGGAGGCAACACGGTAGCCAGGGAGGGGGGAGGGGGGCACAGAGGGAGCTGCCTGCACTGAAACTGGGCCAAGTTGGGATTTTCGCCAGCGACATGATGCGCACAATATGCAGTTGCACGACTCAACACAACACAACACAACACACTGACATTACTCACTCTACTTCCCCCTACCTTACAGCCCCCTCCTTCCTCTGCAAGTGTTTCAAGTCTCTACAGAACTTATCATATCTTTTAAATATTTATCTTACAATAAAGTTAATTAAATTCCTCTTGTAAAACCAAAAACATGTTGAGTAATTTGCAAAATATAATAAAGAATGCAAAAACGAATGTGAAACGAATGTGAAACGACCTCGACGTGTTTTGGCCTTAGGCTGTTCATGTTCGCAGTTGCTCATTAGGGCAGACAGAGGAAGAGGAGAGTGCAAACACATTAACCTGCCTTGCTAATGTCTCCTCTTTCCTCTCTCCTTTCTCCTCTCTCCTTTCTGCTTGTCTCTTTGTTTAATCTGTTTCAGTGTCACTCAGTCGATCTCTCTTTTCCCCTTTCTTTTCATTATTTCTCCTTCTACTGTATAGCTCTTTGTATCTCTTTCCCTCTTCCACTCTCTCTCTCTTTCATTCTTTCATTATCTTATTCAATTCTCTCTTCCCGCCTGTCTCCTCCTGTGTCAGTCTCTCTAACCTCATCTCATTTAATCTTCCATTTTTTTCCTCCTGTTTCTTCCCACTCTCTTCTTCTCCCTTCCTCTCCCTGCTGCTCTCTTCCTCCTCCTTCCTCTAGCACCTTCTCCATCCTTACCTCCTCCATAACCTTCTTCCACCTTCTCCTTGCTTTAAACTCTCTCTCTCTCTCTTTTTTTCTGTGACTGTCTCTCCCACATCATCTCTTTTCCTCTCCCTTCATTATTCTGTTTCTTCCTACTCTCTCTTCATCTCCCCGTCTACCACCTGCACCCTCCTGCTTCTGCTACGCACTCTTTATTCTTCTTCACTCTAACACCTTCTTCATTCTTACATTCTCTATCAACTTCTCCTACCTTCTCCTTTCTTCAATCTCCTTAACCCTTCTGCTGCCTGCTACTCTCACCTGCTCCTTCACTCTTTCCTTCGTTCTCCATCCTGCTACCTTTCCATACAACTCAACATAACCTTCCTTCTCTTTCTCTTCCTCTCTCTCTCTCATCCCCTGTCAGCTTGTCTCTCCATCTACCTCATGAGCTCTTTGTACTAAGCCTTTTAGCAAAATGCACATGACATTTAATACCCTGTAAATTGCAAACAGAAGCTTATGCTACACGATATCCTGCATCAGTTATGCAGCGGAAGCGGAACTAAGGAATAACAATTAAATGACGGTAATCAATATGATGATATGTTCAACAATAGTTTACAGACTGTAGAGAGAAGGAAGAGAGCGAGGAGGAGAGGGAGTAGGGGAGGGAGGATAATAACTAGGAATAACATAATTAACTGCAGGCAATCGAGAATGTTTTCGATATGGAATTTGCATGAATAATCAAAAGGTTCGTAGACGGGAGATATATCACAAGTAATCCTATTATGGCACAATGCTAATTGGACATGAGAACGAGAACAATGTGAGGAAAGCAGATATCTTTTAACATATTCCCAGAGCATTTCGGGCTTCGAGTTGCTCTGCTTGTGCTGCTGCTGCTGATGCTGCCTGCGCTTATTGTTTTTACTGTGGTTGCTGTGCGCCGCACGCTGCTTTGAGGTCACTTTGACAACTGTTACCACAACTTGCAGCCCCATTTGACGGTAGACGAGGAGCTTATGTAGCAAGGAAAAGAAGGGGAAGGGAAGGGAAGAGCGAGAGGGAAAGCAGACAAACAAATGCCACTTGTGTCGAGTATCATTTGAGAAAAATGTTAAATACACTAAGCGAAAACGAAATGGAAAGGCAGCGAGGGAGGGAAGGGGTGTGGGAAAGAAAGACAAGTGCTGGCAAGGGGGGAGGGGGAAGAGAGGGACTAGGTTGAAAGTCAAAAATAAAAGCAACAAGAAAGGCAGCAAGGCAGAGGGAGAGCGCAGGCACTGAGGTTGGCAGAGGGAGAGAGAAGAAAAATTAGAAAAACATGAGCACGCAGATGGGAGTGTGAGTGTGTGTGTGTATGAGTGTTATGTCGAGTGTATGCATGTGTGTGAGTGTGTGCAGTGTGGAACTGGTTGCGGGCGTGCGAGCAGATACTGCAATGCAGCTAACCGGCCAAATGCTGTTTGTTTCAGCTAGCAGCGCACAGATACAGCTACAGATACAAAAACAGCTACAAATCTAGCTACAGATACATGCAGGCACTTATGAATATACGCTACACATACATACATACTTAATTTTTTCACTCTTATGCCATTCTACAGAGCCTTGCTTGCTGTTGCTGCTTTTCTTATACCCTGCGAGCATTGAAAGTGGTCCAAAAAGGGTATATTCACTTTGTGCGAATGTATGTAACAAGCTGAAGCAGGGCAAGCAGGGCATACTCTTCTAACTATATATATTCTTAATCAGCATCAACAGGCGCCTCGATATGGCTATGTCTATCAGTCTGTCTCTTTGTCTGTCCGTATGAACATTGAGATCTAAGATACTATAACAGCTAGGACTACCAAACATATATGAAAATATGTCTAAATGTTGCAGGCAGATAAAGTTTGTTTTAGAAATTAGCCACGCCCCCAAACGCCCACGTAAATCAGTAAAAACCGAATTTCAAGCGTAATTTTAATGCAGAAATGTTTTTATTTTTTGGTAAACAAAATAACTATCATGAGTCCAATTGATTTCAGAAAATTTGCTTGCATTCGCATTATTAACATAGAAGTTATTTTAGAAATAGTTTTAAAGAGCCACTGATTGCCGTTCCCCGCAAAGTATGCAACACAAAATACGCTCAATATAAAAGTGATATATTTATGAAATGGGTAGCGGGTATAACACAGTCGTGCACACTCGCCTGTCGCTTTCGTGCTTGTTGCTGTTGCTGCTCTTGTTGTTGTTGTTGTTGTGGTTTTGCTTTTAATATTAAGCGCTGTAGTTGACGCTGACGCTGCTTGTTTTCTGCTAGTTTCCGCTAGCAGCCAAAAAAGCGAGCCACAACAACAGCAACAACAACAACAACAAGAGCTAGCAAAATCCTATGCACACATTTAGCCCCAACCGAGTGTGATTAGGTGTGCGTGTGCATGTGTGAGTTTTGTGTAAGCTAAGCACATTGCCAAATGCGAAAGTGTTTAGCCAGCAGTCCAGCAGGCACCCTCCCTTCCTCCCATCTCCCTCCTGTACCCCAACTCACGCATAAAAAATGCTAAACTAAATCTTCGAAAGCAGAGCAAAGCAAGAAGCGCAACTCAAATAAAATATAAATAAATGTGCTGTGCAAAAGCAAATCAAAGGGAACACATTATGCATATTGCATGCCCCGTGACCCGTGACCCACCTTCCACTCTCCTCTCCCCCTTCCCCATTGCACCCTCAGGCCACACAGGTGGCACCCTCAGCAGTTGCCAGCTGGAATCTTTATATGCAACAGCAGCCACAGCTGAAACATGCCCATAAATTATTAATTTCCATGCCACACTCCTCGAACTTGTTTCGCCTTCTCCCCCCTTCCTCCTCTCCCCCTGTCTTGTCCAAGTAAACTATATAAATCCAGGAGCAAATTGTCACAACAATTCGTACTTTGTGCTTTGGGCTTTGCAATGGCAATGTTCTATATATACCTAGAGAACATATGTACATTCACTAATCTACCAATCGACTATGCTATATATAACTCTGCCATACACTTCCCTCTCTATATAACGTCTATATATAACCTATTGTGATTTTCTTGTGACACTCTTTTGACTTCGACAGCGAAAGCCAATTTCGTCTAACGACATTAATAGAGACGTGTGAGGTGTGTGTGTGTGTATGTTGTGAGTGTATGTAGGTGTGTGTTTGTGTGTGTGGAATATGTCTAAGTTTTATTCCACTTTGATGGTGAAAAGCAGAGCAAATATAAGTGAGCAATAGAATAGACATCGACGAATACCAATCAAGTGGAACGAATGAAAACTTAATGAGGGAAAAACAGATATAGAAGTTTCCCACAGCACTTGGCATTTAATGGAAGTAATGTTACGAAATTATTGAATATGTCTTCAATTAAGCAAGTCATTTATAAAATATTTGCAGCATTACTAAATATAACACTGATATCGAATATAAGGCCCATAAACAGGCCCGTAGCTAAGCGTGTGCGGGGTGTGCGCTGCACAAGGGCCCTCTTAAAATGGTAACAAGTTCAAATACTTTGTGGGGTTTGCCACGGCTCCTTAGTTTGTGAAGCTCAATGGAGTAAGAATAATCATTCTTAAATAAATTGTAAATTTTATTAATCGAGAAGAAGAGAATCTGAAATATAGATAGACCTAAAAACTATTGATGATTTGGACAATATATAATCTAGATATAATTAAGTTGTAATTAGTATTATGTTAATTCATTTTGTGAAATGTTTTATGAACCAAAAACAACAGATTTAAATGCAAGGCAGCTACACTAGTGGCCCCCGATATGTATTGCACAAGGGCAATCGAGACCGTTGCTACGGCCCTGAACTCAAATAATTATTAGCAAAGCATTGGATGCATAAGTTTTTAAAATTTTAGATTTAAATTCAATTCTTTTTTATAGTAATCTTGGCTTTAATAAAAGCAAGATTGTAAATATGCATGATGCACATATAAAAGATATTCTGTCAATAACTTTGTTCATAAAAAGATATCATAAATTGATTTGATGATGATTTTCTGACTCTGTGACTATCTGCATAGCAGTGTTATCCTTTATATCTCTTGGAATCTTGTCCAAACTGACCAATGCTCTGTTTACCACTGTGTATGTGTTGGTAAAGGATTCTCTCAGGGTCAACTGACCTGGCCTGGGCACATGTGGACGACACGGTGAGCCAGGCAGGCACTGCAGTGTGCCGTTGCCGTATGAGATTATCATATTTCTTCGTCACTTTTGGAATGTTTTCTCTCTCTCTCTCTCTCTCTCTCTCTCTCTGTCCCTGTCTCTGTCTGTTTACAACAAAGTGCAACTAAATAATATGTATAAAGTGGGTACAAGCAAAGTCGGCAAATTACGAACTGTGTGTCCTTAGTCGACACACTTGGCACACAACTGGCCAGCTGGCAGTGCAACAGCAACAGTAACAGCAACAACAACAGCAACAACAATTGCAGAGCAGCTGAAGCAAAAACAGAAGAAGCAGCAGCAGGCAGAAGGGAGACAGAAAGTGCCTGAGTAGCTGCCTGCCAAGCGGCAACAACAACAACAGCAACAGTGACAACAACTACAAAAAAGTCAAATTAAATTTCACATAATTTTGTCATAGTTATTGTTGTTATTGTTGTTGTTGGGGAACTGCGCTGGTTGCGTTTACTTTTTGGGCGAAAGTTTTTGTTTCTGCGGCTTGGCGCAACTTTTTTGCCAGCCACATGTCGCATTTGTCTGCATCCGCCCTATTGCTGTTGTTGTTGTTGTTGTTGTTGCTGCTGTTGTTGCTGCTGCTGTTGTTGTTGCTGATGTTGTTGCTGCCTTGCCGCAGTTTTCTTCTGGCGCATTTCATTTCAACGGAAAAATTGCATGACGAACTTGAACCAAATATGCACAGCATCAGCCCAAGGCGGCAATTCCCCCGCCCTGCTGCCCATTCCCCTCTGCAGCTGGCGCTGAGACAGCTGTAAGATAAAAACATTTTGTGGGCCAAAAGTTTTGGCCAGAATGTTTGGCTTGGCTGGGCCCTCATACAGCGAGAGAGAGAGAGAGAGAGAGAGAGAAAGAGAACAACAAATCAAAAGTGGCCAAATGAGGCGCACGAATCTAATTAGTTTGCCTGCCTTTGCAGCGACAGTTCCCCTTCCCCCCGAGGCAAGCACAGTGTGCCATGCACAATAGCAGCGCAAGTTTACCTTCTGTGCTCTTTTGTTTGTGTGTGTCGTGGTGTGCGTGTGCGCCGTCAAGCAATTAGCCAAACACCCATCCGTGTAAGCAGGCAATGCGCGCTTTTCAAGCCTAAATGTCACTAGTCACTAGTCACTAGTCACTATTCACTAGCCGCGGCCAACCACGTGACCATCTGTCGCAGCTGTCCAAGCTGGCTACTCATCTGCCTGTTCCTGCTTACCAGGCTACTACTCTGCTACTGCCTTTGCCCGCCTATTGCTGTCCCAGAGGCAGCAGAGCAGACTCTGCACGCGGTTCTGCTGCCCTGCCTCCTGCCTTTGCCCAGCCCCTCCTCTTGTTCCTGCTTCCCTGCAGACCCTACTCTACTTCTGCCCTTGATTACCCTCCTCGCTGCTCTCCTCACTCTGCCTCTGCCTCCCCCAATCCTATCATCTCTCTCCCCATCCCTACTCACTTTTTGGCTACCTCCTGCTTCTGCCTTTCCACCACTCCCGCTTTTCACTCCGCCTGCCTGCCCCGCCTGCCTGCCCCTCCTGCCACTGCTCCCCCCTGCACCAGCCACTGCTCGAAAACAATGGCACCAAAGCACAAACAAAAGGACACAACGCTAATCTCCACTAAATTGTTGTTTATTTTTTGGCTTTAAACGCTGTGTTTAGTCCCGGCCAGACCCGCGTCGCAGCGCGCTGATTTCGCGTGGCAATCGACCATTCAGCCAGCACGCTAATTAGCCAACGCTTTCCCCCCCCATACAACCCCCTGCTGCTGTCTCTTCGCTCCAGCAGGTAGCTTGCCAGCTAGGCAGGCCAACAACTCGGGCATATTAAAAATTAATATGTGAAGTCCTTAGCACAAAGGCGACACGCTAATGCATATTTATGAGCTACTCAAAACGCTTCAGTCAGTCGGCTACCCTCGTCCCCCTGTCCTTCTCTCCCCATCACCCTCTCGGCAACGTCTGCTAGAGCGCTTATTAAGTTCCTATCGCGCTCTGTTTCTCCGTCTTTCCCTCTCTGTCTCCTGCTTGGCTTAGTTGCTCAGTTTACTGAGGGAGTAAATACTGTTATTATAACCATAAGCTAAATGATTGAACCACGCAGACTGAAATAGGTTCTTGAGAGCACAAGCATAAGGGTAACAGGCGTGCATATTGAGTAATCACAGCTCTGCTACTATACAGTACTTGCTTATATAGTGTACCACTTATATAGTATAGTCCATAGATCTAGGAATTCATAATTTATTGGGAGCCCTAGGAGAGACATTGCTTTGAACGCAAATTGAATATTTGCTTGAGATAGATCAGTTAACTTGAGTTATATTATGTGTATACTGATCAAGATTATAAAAATAAAAATATTATTGCACTATTGTAAACCATGCTTTTATTACTTTAACGAACTTAAGAACAGAAGAGAGGAGACATATATGTAGACAGTACATATTTTAAATTATTTACAATAGAATATAGGGATAAGGCTGACCTTATGTTTGATATAAATATAATATAATATTATATTTCCTAATTTGAACACTTTAACTAACTCAAGTTCAAAATGTCTGTTCCAAGCTTATGTAGCCGACATTATTACCTACCACTAAATTATTCCAACAAATTAGTTACTTTATCTTGTTGTATATTAAATATGCACTGTGAAAACTGACGATATTGATCAAGAATATATAAATATACATGTAGATATATTTGCATTATCGTAGCTTGTACCTTTATCACTTAAGGAGAGGAAATAGATAGTTATAGAGTACATTAGTGCTGAAGAAACATCGATATTAAATCGATAAACAACGATTCATATGAAAAACCTTAGCAAACATCAATGTTTCTCCATATATACAGTAATTACTATAAGTTGGGTTTAATAATTTCCATATTATTAAAAAAATATTGTCGCTTTTACCAATGTTATTTTCAACTAAGTTATTCAATATTTTTTTTATAATTATATATTAAAGATACACTCTTTCAACTGCAGGTACAGATTGTGAGTATATACATATGTATATGTACGTATGTATGTATATTATTTGTATAATTCTGAATTTTATAACGGGCCAACTTATTCTCTAGCTTATTTTGTTTTGTTTAAAATTACCCAGAAAATAAGTCGTCTTACTCATAGAGACAGATCATAAATATATATACATTTAACTGTAGACGTGTGAAAACCTTTTACTGAGTATTCATTCAATTAGAGCACATTCATACATCTTTCCAATAGCAATCCTCGCTAATTCAAATACAAAGTATCGTGTACGCAGAACAAGAATATATGTATATATATTATTTATTCCTGGACAAAACTTGGTTTAACAAACTTTAAACTGATAATTCGCAAAAGACATAGCCTACACCTATTTCAATGACCATGAGTGTGCACATCAGGAATTTAGCCGAATCTGCTTTATTCCTGTTCCAACACATTGTGCCAAGTTCTGAAACAGTCAACTAAAAATAGAAAGCTTACCATATCACATCATACACCTAAGTGCTGGAGCTCCTGACCCTTCCCTCTCTGCTCTTTGGCGATCATTTGTCATCTGGTTTAGCAAGTTGCTTGCAAAAGTCAAAGGCAACGAAGGCGACGGCAATTTGCCAAATGAGACAAAGCTGCACCTGCATTTGCAAGTGTGGAGGGAGGGAGAGAAGTTGGAATGGGACATGGATATAACCGAAATCAAGGTCTATAAAGGGAACAGAACTCTGGCTCACAGGCAGAAAGACAGGCAGGCAGTCAGGCAGTCAGGGGGGCGGGCTCAAAGGATGCTACGCTTTGCCGACATTCCAGAGAGGCACAAGGTCCTCGGCGCTGTCGCTGTCAGCTGAGCAAAAATGTAATTAGTTGTAATTGATTTAAGCAGAAGTAATGTTGATTAAATTGGACTGGGGCTCGAGCAGCAGCTCCGCTCGAGTGGCTTGGTTGATATGACAACGCGAAGCCTGCAACATTGTGGTAAGCCCGAAAGGAGCAGCGCTGCACACACACACACACAGACACGCATATATATACATACATGTCTATGTGTATGTGTGTGTGTCCCGTTGGCCCCTTGTACATATTTTCCGAGCTTGCTGTCATGTGACGATATGAACAAAGTTTCTTGCAGCGCGCGCTGACAGCACAACAAAACATCCTGACAATGTGACAAAAACACAGCGGCAACCAAAGCGCAAAGTGCAATTGTTGCAGCACCCTCCCCTTCTCCCTTCTCGACAGGTCCCCGAGCAGCTCATTTGCCAGTCCGCGCACAGCAGGCAGCCTGAGCCACCTCAGAGATTGAAGATGCTGCTCGCTGGCAACAAGGTTGCACTGGGCCATTGGGCTACTTAGCCAAAAGTCAAACTCAACCTCAAGCTTTGGGTTTGACTTGCTTCACTCCTCTTCCCCCGCTCCCCTTCTCCTGGTACCAGCTGGCGACGTGGCATTTGGCATTTGGCATTTGTTTGGCTATCTTAGCGTGTTATTTGTACTCGATGTGCGCGCTAATTTGATTGTGTTCGTGCGATAAACAGACATCGGTCTAACGTTCTAACGGACTCAGCTGCTGTGACTCGGCCGAGGCCAGACGATTAAACAGGAGTCGAGCGAGACCGACAACATGGCAAATGCGGAACCACAGCAGATGACGCCTCCATGCATACATCCGGCGGCAAATAATGTTCGACGACGACGACGACGACGACCATGATGGGGGGTGCTCACTTTGATAGCGTTTTGCGATTTATTTGCCAAGTGTAAAAGACAAAGAGCTAACAGCAGCGAAGGAGGCGAACCCGTCCAGCCACGAAGTGTAGCCCAAAATGCAGATAAGCCTAGGCAGGCAGCCAGGCAGGCCAAAAGCAATTGAGCCAAGCGAAAGGAACAACTATGTAAAGTAATCAAGGAAACGTAAACGGAAAGCGTCTAGGCACAAGCCAACGATATCTTAATGAAGTATCGATTGCGTCATTGCCCCACAACTCCTCCTTTACGATCCTTTCATGTTTTTGTTGTTGTTGTTGTTGTTGGTCGGAACAGCTGTAGCCGTAGCCTTTGCTCTCTCTCTCTTTGTGAAGCGAATCGAAAGGCATTTTAAAATGACATTTGCAAAGGCGACACACAGTGGGATGAAAAGGTGAATACAGCAAATTGACAACGAAATGAATTTCATTATCGATATTGTATTGATATCATTGCTATATCGATATTACATTCATATTATTACAATATTTATGTGAAAGCACAGAAAGAAGTAAGACAAAATATTAAACACGGTATAAATCAAATGCATTGATATATCTTTCATGTGAGCACAGCTCATATGATTCCTCCTCTTAATCGATAGTATACCGATATAATAATGCGATATTTAAATAATAAACGTTATATGACGATACTTATTACGATATTATTGGCATGCACTTGTAATAAATATGACCTATCGACATATGAAATCATTTCATCTGATTATTCCGCTTTATAGATTTTAAATATATAGCAATTCAATATTGACATAAAGTACGATCAAATACTGAATTAAAACCTTACCACTGCATTGATATTTTCCAATTGCAATGATATTTTCTTTAATCTATCGTTATATTTAATCGTCTCAAGTGTTTTATTTACTACTTATTTTTACAAATTTATATATAAAGTTTAGAATTGCACAATATCTTACAATATTATCAATAGTAGTAGTTCATAAGTTCTACGATATTTCCTTTTGACAATAATGCAGGATGTATAATCGTTATTAACATAGATTACATTCCTTATCAACACCCGCGCATGGTTCAAATAAGGAACTCCGTCAATTTTATCTTAAGACAAGTTCAGATTGTAACAGAAGTACCACAACAACAAAGTTGTGTTTTACAATCTCTACCATTGTACTCTGGCAAAGTTGGCTCCGGCCTGGGCCCCGGGCACACTTCGGATTTCATTTGCTTGTTTAGCTCTTATCGGATATTTGGCTCTGTCTGGCCTCCAGGCTTCCAGTCGGCCCTGTCAGTCATCGTTGACGTTGGCCTATCAATGTGAGTAGTCTGTGTGTCAGTGAGTGAGTGTGGGTGTATGTGAGTGTGTGCGGGGGAATGGTGGCAGTGCAACCCGCTCAGTCAACGCTTTGTTTAATTATTTAAAGTGCAAAAAGTTGTGCTTCTAAAACACGCATACGAAATCCCAAATGAGTTCATTTAAAAAGCGACTGCTTCGTTATCTTGCCAGGTATTCAGGCAGGCAGGCAGATGAGGGAGGCAGGTGGGAAGGTGGTGAGGCGGTGAGGAAGGCAGCGAGTCAGTACCGCGGCGCCATCTTGCTAAATATTCAATAAGCGGCAATTTTTGTAGCATACAAATGGGCGCATTAGGGCGTAATTTACAATCGACGGAGCTGGTGGAGCGCAAAAGTCGAGGACGAGTAGTTCCAACTCGACTGAATGTGTGTGGGTGTAAGTGTAGGTATATGTATGTGTGTGTGTGTGTGTGTGTGTGCAGTAGCAATCCTGCATTCAAGTGCCGTGTGCGAGCGTGTCTCTGTCTGCATAACCAAATGAGTCAAAAGGGAAACATTAGTCATGCCAAAAATATGGATGCCACACAGGAAGCAGGAAGCAGCATCAGCAGCCAGAAAGTTAAGGTCCTGCCCATATATGTATGGCATAGTGGCACTAGTCTGGCTTCTATATGCCGCCTCGTTGATCGGCTTTAAGCCCTTTTTAGGCAGCCAAATTGCGAATTGCCATCAACACTGTGTTTTAATTAGTGCAGAAAACGACGAGAATTTCTACAAAATTCATTAAAGCTAAAGTCACCGAGGCAGGAACAAGAGGAACGGGAAGGGGAAGGGGAACTGGAAGACAGACTGGTAGCAGCATCTGGTGAAATCGTAATAGAAATGCCAGTGCGATGCCAAGGCAAATGTCTGGCTGGCTGGCTCTTGCCACCTGGCTGGCTCAGGCTCAGGCTCAGTCTCCAGCTCGGGCTCGTTCTCGGGCCCAACTTTGGCGCTTGTTAGTAGGAAACAATGTCAAACTCATTAGTGCTCCCAAAAGGCTTTCTTTTACAGTGTCGCCAAGCAGTTTATACACACACACACACAGCAAGAGAGTCTCTCTGCCGCACACATACGCACACACACACTCTTGTGCATTGGTAGGTGTCCTTGTGTGCGCCACTGTGCAGCAGCAACGGCAGCGACGGCGACAGCGGCAGCATTCGCTTTGAACTTTTTCTTCGCATTTACTTAATGGATTAATGAGATTTTTTGTTTGCCAAAGCCAACATCTTGGAAAGGCGCCTAGGCAAAGGTGGACGCTTGGGAGGGCATTGCAAATGAGAAGGAGAAGAGGTTCTCTTGGTTTTCTCTCGTATTTTCCATCTCTTTTTTTCCCCTTCTCGTTTTTGGGTAAACACATTTTATGTGCAAAGGTGCAAAATGCAAAAGCAAAGACTGTTTTTAGGTTACAAGTTTACGAAACGGGAAATGGGTTTTAAAGTGCCCGAGACATGCACATAGTCGAGTTTAGCAGTGGCGTCTTTAAACTCACTTTAAACTTGCATGGAGAGAAACATATTTGCATAGATTGGATAATATAAGGTGTTTAGTTATTTAAGTCTTATGTTTTAAAGTGTGACCTTAGTCGATACACTATCGTCAGTTGATCCAGTTAACAATAGCCCTGTCTATATCACTATCGATAGAAGAGTGTTGAATAACGCTGAAGGACCGGGACAGCGTCACTACCGTTTAAGAAAGGCAAGTGAAAAGTTTAAAATTGTGCAGACATTTAAAAATTAAAATAAAACAATAAAGTATTATTATTAATGCTTAGTTATTTGCTTTTTATTCAATATCTTGCATAACTTTTCCATTTATTTCATGACTTTCCTCGTTGCTTAAATTTCTCTGCCAGCACTCATATTATTTGTCATATCTGACTAACGAACAAATCCTGTAATCTTACCTTGAAAAGCAAACAAAGACTCTGCGCCAAGAATATAAAAATAAGTCGCATTACAAGTGTGAAATCAGAGAGCTCGATTCACAGATGCCCTGTGATTGCTTTTGATAAAATTCCATTTCAAATATTTCAACAAGGGAATAAAAATTGCGTTAATATTATTTATTTTAAAGAAACTATTAACTTTTTCAGTAGAGAGATTGGTGTAGATTCATTAAATTCCTTAAATAATTATAAATTATCCCTTGATAATAATAATATTGATAAAACTAACTTCATTAAATACAAAATCATGAACTTTTTGACTGCTCCCTCAAAACTCTAAACATTTATTTTTGTAAACACCAAATAGTCACTTAAGGTATAAACCCCACGGGGTATTTTAGCGACATGCTGCTGCTCCTGCCTAAGCGAATGCGTAAAGCCCTGTGGACACCTTAGCTGCTGAAGAGGGCGCCCCTCTTTAGTGTCATAATCACCCAGATTGCAAGAAGAGGGAGAGAGAGAGAGGGAAGGCTGAAAGGCTGACGTTTTTCAACACTTGACATTCCCGGGCGCAACTAAGCTGAGCAGCTGCCCCCAAGTCACACAAATGACTTTGAATTATTTGTTTACCTGGGCCACGGGCAGCGCTGTTCCTGCTCCTGCTCCTCCTTTTCCTGCTTCTGCTTCTTGCCGTGTTGTTCCTATTTCTGTGTTCGCTTGTTGTTGGCAGAGCTTTTGTGGCTAGCCTGCACAATGGTGCGTAACAAATCGCAGCCATAAACTGTTAAAGGCAACGCGACGACGCCGGCTGCCTACTTACAGTGCGACGGGGGCTTCCTCCTCCTCCGGATTCCTACGGCATCCTCAGGCTGCCATAATAATTCACAATTTTTCACAGTTAAGTGTCAGGGCGACGCAAAAAGAATGCCAACAAAGTGTTGTGCACAATTGTCGGTTACTAAGCGGCGCATTAAATCAAACGATGGCGACCAAAAAAGACGACGCCAGGACTTAACTAGCTCCAGTCCACGCTGCGTATGCGCAACGCGCGTGCCCAGGTGCAGCTGCAGCAGTTGCAGCAAACAGCACAATTACATGATTATGCATTTGCAAAATCCATTTAAATGTCGTAGCCAGGCAACAATCAAGAGGATAGGATTGCCTCCGTGCTGAAGCAGCACTGTAGCTGCCCTGGAACAGACCAGCAGCAGTCCTCCTGGCAGCCTGGCAGCCCACTGCATGCTGAGATAATGCTGGCGGCATTTATTCGGCTGCCTGCGCTCTCCATGAGCGCCACTTCAAATGTCACCACAGACGTCAACAGCGGCAGTAAACAACAACAGCAGACAGCGGGCGGGTAGCAGTGGAGAAGGGGGAAGAAGGTACCCAGCAGGCAACTGGCTATTCTGCATACATGTGACAAGTGAGAGGCGAGAAAGGCGCTCCATGAAGGCGCATATGTTGGCTACAGCAACCAGAATTATTTTCCACATCCGCATCTGCATCCGCATCCTTGGACCGTTTCATGTGCCTGTGGAAGCGACACTTGTGCGCTTGTCTCATAACCTTGATGTATGTTGTTTGTTGTTTCTCTCTCTCTTACTCACACTCTGTCTCTTACTCACTCCCTCGTCTTTTCTCCACCCTTCATTCTCTACTGTTTTGCTGCTGTTTGTCATAGTTTTTCGTTCTCTGAAACGAAAATTATGTTTTGTCAACAAGTTCAGGCCGAATCGAATGGTATTACTGAAATATATTGAATGGCAGTGGACAAGTTATAAATCTTTTTTTCTTTCTATTTCCAAGACATGTGCAACTACCATATAAGCTAACGATGTTCATGTCAAAGATGCAACTGAAACGCACTATGATTAGAAGGTTATTTGATATAAACAGACTATAAGACAGTTTACGAAATCATATTAAAACAAACAAATATATTCCTTTATCCATCCATATTTGTCCTTTTATTTAAGTGCAATTAATTAACTTTGTTTATAACTGATTTATTATATATTTATGTCATTAATTGTAACAGATTTGTCTTATTTGTAAGTAAGCATCCCACTTTGTTTATATGCGATATTTGCAACTTTCTCAACACTAATAGTTAAATTTGATCAGTTTATCGAAAGTGTGGCGGTGGAGAATCAATCGAAGCTAAGCCGCCAAGGTGAAAACATGGATTATAAAATTAAACGCGGAACAATTATATATATATATTATATATCCTATTATTTTTACAATTTTGCATATTCTTTGTTATTTTTAAAGATGCAACGTGTGTTTTTAATGTAAATGAAATGAAAATTTACCGCGCTCAGATACTTATTACAAGGGAAATTTACATACAGTTAAATATTTAACCACGTTCTCTCATCAATAGTTTATATTTAATAGTTTCCTCTAAGCAATCTAAATAAAGAAATAGATTTTAAATTTAAAACTTTGCAACAAAAGCTGCTGAAAATTCGATCTGGCCATCAGGCTGAAATATTGTCGCACTTCTCATTCACCGAGTTTCTTTCGCATGCTGAGAGTCATTTAAAATTTGTATTCCGTAGTATACTATACTATATAATCGCATTCCGCATTCAAAAGCAACTTTCTTTCGAAGACACCCCTTTCAGAGTGCCCCTCTCTCCGCTCCCCTCGACCGATTGAAAGTTCGGAGCTTGGCTTCTTTTGTTTCAGCTCAGCTCTGGAACAATGCAAGTCAAACAAGTTTCCCATAATTTATTATGAAATTTTCAATGCACTTGCAAGTAATTTACAGGCTGTGTGGTATCAATGGATGGGTGGAGAGAGGGAGGTAGGGGCAGGGGTGCCCTAAGGGGTGTCGACAGGTGGTGGAGCAGGCAGGTGCTGGCTCAGGTGCTTGGCAAATAAATGTGCCATAAAATTGATTGAAATTGCATTGTGCTTGTTTGTGCAACAGTTTGTGGCAAAACAAATAAGTTTGGCAGGCAGGCGCTTTGTGCGGCGAAAGAGTTTCTCGGGCAACCGGATATCAGCGCCAGTGTGTGACAGAGAAAGGGAGAGAGCGGGAGAGGAAGAGGGACAGAGCGTGCTTTGTGGTGTGCAGACAATTTTGCTGAGTTGGTCGAGTTCCGAAGTTGCAACAAAAAGAAGACAAACAGCAAAGAGAGAAAGGGAGGGAAAAGGGAAGAGGGGAAAAGGGACATACTGAGGGAGATAAAGAGAGAGGGGAAAGGAAAGGGACAGTTACAGAGGGAGGAATGTTGGTCCAACTCTTGCCCACGACTGAAACTTGCGAGTTTTAAACATTTTCATTAGCGTTAATTAATTTGAAATATGCATTTTTTTCTCTCTGCGCACGCAAATTACGCGTCGGACGAGCAGGCGAACAAGTGGACAGGGGTACAGCCGGCCAGGGGGACGGACGAAGAGGACGAAGAGACGAATGGACAGACGAATCGGATGAGTTAAAACCTCTTATGCTGCGTCTAAAACTCAAAGCGCATTTGCGCCAGCATCAGCAAAAATGGACCACAGCAAACGCAGTGCCTCGGCCCCGCTCCCGCCCACTCCCACGCCCCCTACCTCCAGCCTGTTCGCCCTCATCTGACAAAGCTGTGAAGTGAAGCGAGTGCCCAGATGGGCGCACAGTTGAGGCATCGGGAGGGGCGGGGAGGGTGGCAATGCTGGCCACACTTTTTAATTACGCGAAAAGCGGCTGAGCCGCGCAGTTTTGGCTTTGAGAGCAAGTTGCGCAGAAAAAAAGAGAAGGAAAAACAAAAAGAAAAACACGAGAAAAACAACAGGAAGAAAACGCAACTAAACCTGCTGAAAAGCCTCCAGCTACAGCAGCGTGGCCAAAGTCACGGCCAGAGCTGAAGCTGCAGCAGGAGCAGGAACTGAGCTGAAGACGGTGCAGAGGCTGAAGCTGTAGCCGCAGCGAGCTGCAAAGATTCGACCGCAGGCAAAACATTTAATAGGGCGAGAGAGAGAGAGAGAAGGAGAAGGAGAGAGAGAGATGCAGCCTGGTCAGCGCTGAGCATTCCCGCCGTGCAGATTAAATTCTGCGCTGCCCAAGGCCGCCAACTTGCTGTGACACTATCGAGCGCGCGTGCTGCAGCACTTGCTCAAGATGATGTCCATTATCAACACTAAAGTCTAAATTGATTAACCAACTTTAGCAGCGAGAGACAGAAAGAGACAGAGAGAGAGAACTCTTAGCCTGCCCCAGCTGGGAACAGCAACTGCAGCAAGGCAGCAAAGTCAACTGCCACGTGGCCAGGGGCAATTGCCGTGCCAAGAGTTTTAGCTGCAGCCTCGAAATTATTAACTACTTGGAAAATACAAAGTTGGCCAAGCACTGATTACCTACCCCCTCTCCTCACTCCCCCCGCCCCTCACCGGATATGAATTACACAAATGCGCATGTAAAGGAATTTGTTATGATTTTTAGCGTGCTTCGGCTAAATAATTCAAGTGGCAGCTGCAGCTTAATTAAAGCCAAATGCGGCAGCGAGGGGGGTGTGGCTGGCAGAGGATGTGCTGGAGGGAGTTAGTGGTGCATTAATCTGGCAAATACTCATGGCACACACACACACACAAGTCGCTCACTAATGCAGCTGAACTACACTGGAACGGTCTGTGGTGACCACTTGCCCCAATCCTTGCCCCTGCTGCTGCTCATGCTCTGCCCCAGCTCCTGTCTCTACCCCTAGCCCTAACCCCTCCCACTTCCCCCTCTACCCACCGCCCACGCAGTGCTAAATTATGTTGATAAAAACAAGCGCTATGCAAAAGTCACGCGAGGTCAAGTGCGGCAAGGAGAGTGAGAGCAAGGGGCGTAGGCGTAGGCGGAGACGAGTGAGATATGCACGACTTCCGCTCCTGCATCCGCTCAGACTCGGGGTCTGAGTTGAGTTCGGTTTGGTTGATTTAACTAAATGGCGACAAGTTTAACGAGTGTGTCACAGATGAGATTCCAAGCATGCCAAGTGCCACGTACACAGATTGCCCCCAGACAGGCAGACGTCTGACAGCAGGGAGGCGGACAGCTTGTTTGGCCACTTGAGTGGGCCACTATGGCAGCTGGCATATGTTAAGCTTGGAGCCTAAACAAACACAGACACTTCTAGACACGCACACACACACACTGGAGATGGGCAAAGTTTTGGCATATAGTAAAACTGCCCACATATTGAAATAAATGCTTTCATATGTGGCAAGCTAACAAATTTTATAGTTTGGCATCGAATTAGCCCAGGCTCGTAAAATGACCGCCAAAAGGGGCGTGCCAAGGCCGAGAATACAATTCAAGCAAATTTCCCGAGCGCAGCTGCCTTGCATTTGTATTTCCTTGCCTTTTTATACCCTCTATTCATAGGGTAGAAGGGTATTATAACTCTGTGACAATCGAAAATATATGTTAAAAGCAGATGAAGGCGTGGAAGACTCTACAAACTATATGTATTCTTAATCAGCATCAACAAACGAGTCGATATAGCCATATCTGTCTGTCTGTCGGTCTGTATGAACATCTATATCTCAGAGACTATAAGAGCTAAGCCTACTAAAAAACTATACAATAATTGCATGCAGATCCACTTCATTTTAGATATTGGCCACGCCCCCTTTCGCCCCCAAGAATCAATAAATTCCAAATTTCAAGCGTAATACTAATTTCTAAAAGTTAATTTTTGGTAAACACAATAAACATCAATGCACAAATCATATTTGAAAATTTGGTTGCAATCGAATTAGTAACATAGAAGTTATTTAAGAAATAATTTTACGAGTTACTGATTTCCGAGCTCTCTAAAGTATGCAACACAAAATACGCTTAGCATAGAGGTTTTCTAAATATAAAAAATCACTTTGTTTAGGTAGCTTTCGTGCTTGTTTCTTCTGCTGCTTCTTCTTCTTGGGGTAATCCCCGATAAACTTTAAGCTGCTTAAGAGTCGAGTGTGAATTATTCATTGCGAATAGAAAACTCTTTTGTGATTCCGTTCATTGAATAAGTCAAATAAATATGCATACAAAATGGAAAACTGACTATGGAAAATGTCTGAGTCTGTCTGTCTGCCCACGGTAATTGCGTTTGCCCTTTGATTATCGTTTTTCATTCAAAGTGGCGTATGCGCAATGACGCATTATCAACTCAATTTGTTTGCTTCACAATGACTAAGCAAATTACGCTTGATTTGACTGACTGCCTGGCTGCGTCTATTTCGGTATTTTAATTTATTTCATTACAGAAAATTAGCTCGCCTATCGCTCGACTGAGATCTTAGCTTGAATCCGACCCCGAACCCGAACTAAACCCGAATCAAAGCGAAGCGAGGACAACACTTAGGCAAATTAATACGCAGAATACACAACAACAAGACAAACACAACATTGCACACAACACACACAGGGAGAGAGAAACACACAAACAGGAAGAGGAACAAACACTCAGGGAGAGCTACACGCACACTGGCAGGGGGACACATACACAGAAGGGGCAGCAGGGGCAGTGTGAATGATGAGGCCAAATCAAAATCAAAAACGAAGTTCAAAATGTCGCCACACAGGCTGGAGCAGCTAAGGGGGAGGCGTGGCAAGTGAGGGGGGGGAGCATCGCGATAAGGAAAAAGGGACAAAGCAAACGTGGAGATTTCCTTGGCGCGCTACGCCTTTAAAATCTGACTAAAAAGCAGATGAGATACACGAGCAAACAGAGTACGATTGTGTGTGTGTGGCAGTGTATCTATGTCTCTGTGTATGTGTGTGTGTAGCCAGGCTAAAGGCGAGGATGAGCACAAAGCTGAGGTGGCTGAGCCAGCCAAATAGTCGTCGGCGGCACAACTTTTGGCGGCTCTTGCTCACACTCACACCCCTACAAAACACACTCTCTCCCTCTGTCATCCCTTTCCCCTGCTACCTCGCCTCGCTGGCTTTACTTGTCAGTCGGCCGTTTTGAGCCTGTCGTTTCGTTTAGATTTTTGTTTGCTTCGGTTTGCTTTGCCTGTTTTTCTTTTTCTTCTCTCGTTTTCTTTTTCTCTTTTTTTATATTTTGTCAGTTTTCAGTTTTGTGTTTTTTATTTAAGCCAAAGGATTATTTGCCTGGTTTATTCCTTTGAGCACGTCGCGTGCTTTGTATTGCGCTTTGCTTCGGTTTGGGTTTGTTTTGCCGGCAACGCCGTTGGTTTCCTTGCGGTCGCCGGGTGGACCCTTCAGTTTATCAGCGCGGGCGACCTTGGATCGCAATCTCTGTGCTCCAATAAGTATGTGTGTGAGTGTATGTGTGTGTGTATTTGTCTTGTTTATTTAGGTCGAATTTGGAAGATTTAGAAATGAGGGGCACTGGCGCCAGTTAGTTTGGTTTATGGCTTAGCAGCTGTTTTTGGTTTATTAATTTCGCATTAAAGTGAGCAACATATTTCCCTCTCTCCCTCCCCCCCAACCACTTACCCTTTATGGCTTTTGTTGTCATGACACACAACAGCCAAAAAGGCAAAATGTGAATAGACTGCCCCCTTAAAAGCTGATCTAAAATCTAACTGAAAATCTTTATATGCGCATTAAATCTGTGTGGCAATCTTAAGCATCATCCTGCGTAGCTCTCATTAAATGTCTCAATTCCGGCACGGCCTTAATAAAAATGCAAATAATCCGCAGTCCAGGCGAAGCGTAAAAGCAACTTCCTGAAAAGAGAGAAACAAAAAACAGAGAAAAAGAAAGAAAGAAAGCAAAAGGCACATCAAATTGCACGAGAGAATTATGACCTCTATGAGGCGGACGAGGGTGCTCCCGTGGGGCGCTTTGTAGAGTTCCCAGGTTACTTCGACTTTTGGTTTACAGTTTTTTTGTTTTCTGTTTCTTTTGCCACACTCAGCACTTTTTATGCTGCAGATTTATGAGCTGAGACATGGAATGATGACCCTTCTCCCACTCTCTCTCCTTCTCTGATCTCTTCACCTGCATCTGTAGCTCATTTCGCTGCTTGGGCACTTTTTATGGTCCAGCACCTGCGGTCAGTTGCTCAGCTTCAGGCTGCTGGAAAGGGCTAATAAACTTGGAATCTGCCAGCTGATTTACATAAAGCCAAATGCTGGCGCGTTTTCTAGCCGTTTTCTGGCAAAAAGGTAATTGCTATGCTGGCCCAAAGTGGGCGATGACAGCGCGACGCCAACAATCATTTGATTAAACCTGACCCAGAGTAACCAATAATGTTAAAAAAATAACTGTATACAGCAGATGAAACTGTAGCAAAAACATGTGTGCGGTTTTTAATACTCTGCAATTAAAGTTCAGTAGAGTTGCCAAGGCTGAAGATAGCAACAGAAATAAAGAGAAATGAGCGAGGTAATTTCGCTGCTTTATGTACCTCATAAAGAATAATGGAAACCTTTAAACCGTTTTAGAGCACAAACTTTACTTTCATTATAACCTTTTGGCATTATTATTTTCGGGGGGTATCTCTCTGGTCGAATACCCTAAACTGGTTGGCAATAAATTTAAAAAGCCACAACAACAACAACAAATAAAAAGTATGCGCAGAATGGGAACATGGAATTGGTGGCAATTGTTGGCAGTTGTGGCACGCGATTGTGCCACGCCCACCCCAGTGTTGCCCGCCCACACCTGGTTAATGCAACGCTGCCGGCCCCAAAATGGCCGCCGGCTGTTGGTCAATGTGGCCAGGTTGGCGTCGTCGAGCTTTTCATTATTTTTTGTGATACCCCTGCCCTGCCCCTCTGCCCCTTGATTTTTTTGCTTTTGTTTTATATTTTTTTTTTTTTTGTACTTTGCTTTGCGGCTGCTTTGTTTTTGGCTCGTGTCCCTTTTTGCGCTTACGCCATTCTCGTTTATTTATTAGCAATTTTATTAGCTATGAATTTGTTTGTTTTTATCGTAAAACCCGCCGCAGAGTTGCCGCAAAACACAAACAAACAACGGCCCACGTCCGTCGCTGCTCCTCCTCGGCTACCCTATCTGCCCCGCCCTATCTGGCTCTCAAAGGGTGCAGACTGGCCAGGACTGAGCTGTTTGTTGGCTGTGTTTGGCTGTTTTGCAGCCAAATGAATGTGATTTATATTTTCAATAATGAAAGTGACTCGCACCGCACTCGCTTCCGGCTTCCGCCTTCCGCGTCTGTGTTTAAAACATTTAAATTTAAATATATTTTCTATGCTCTGATTTATTGCTCTTTGGTTTTTTCACGTGCCCACATTAATGTGGATTGTGCCTGAGTGGGTGTGGGGGTGTGTGGGGTGTGGTGGCATGGTCGAACCGGTTTCATGCCCGAGCAGGCAAATGCTGTGACTGGAGCCGCTTCTATTTGTCTTGACTTGTCAGCTGAGGTGATTAAAAGTTTACAGTCACTTGGCTTGGCTCCAATCCCAGACAATTCCAGCAAAGGGACTTCTGCGATAAGCACTGTGGGTGCTTTGTGTCAAAGGGGTGCCTAACTTCTTCCTACATAGAAGTCTAACTTCATCACAAAGAGCAGTCTCTTACTCCTTCCAAACGCATTACTAGAGACGAGTCTAACTTCTCCCTAGAGAAAACCCTAACTTCTTTAATCAGAGAAGCCTAACCCCTACGCATAGAAGAGCCAAACTGCTTACCAGAGAGGAGACTAACGCCTTTACAAAGTGAACCCTCTTCCTCTTCCCAGGGAGGCGTCAAATCCCTTTCCAGAGAGCAGCCTAACTGATTACTAGAGAAGAGCACAACTTATTGCATTAGAGATGTCTTACGTCTTCCATAACTCCTACTATGAGATGGAGTTATTTCTTCCCAGAGTCGAGTCTTACTTCTTATCTAAGAAAACCCTAACGCCTTCGCAAAGAGGAGTCCATAAACACTTCTCAGAAAATATCCCATTACCTTCACAAAGAGAAGTCTAACTGATTTCCAGAGAGGAGTCTAATGCCATTCAAGAGAGGAGCCTAACTAGTTCCTAGATAAGAGTCTAAATTATTCCATTAGATATGCCTTACTCCTTCTTAAAGATGTACCCAACTCCTTAACAATGAATGTGCCAGCTAAGAGCCCTACACTTTCCCAAAGATGAGCCTCACCCTGTTCATTTCATTTTCTAACTCATCTTAAATCAGTAAAAATATTTATTAAATAACTGTTAATTCACTCGAGTTGGCTCTTAAATTTTATTAGCTTCACCCTCTCGCCACTCGCTTATGGCCACTCATGAGCCTAACCCCTTCTTCCTTCCTCCGTCCACGTCCTCCTTCTCTTCTCCTGCTTCTGGGCAATGTTATTCATGGCCCGCAGCAACTCACACATTTTGTGTGTGTGCTTTTATTTTGCTTTAAAACATGCGCTAAATGTTCCCCTTGCGGCAATTTAATAAAAATAAAAGCCCAGCCAACTTCAGTTACCTCCGCGGCAAGCTACGCCAACCCCTTTTCCTGCCCCTGCCCCTGGCCCTGCCCCTACTCCTACTCCTGCTGCCGCTCGACACACGGGGAGCCATTTCAGTTGAATGCGCGCGCGCTGCGTGCATTAAATTTTCACTATTCACTTGGAAAAAAACCCTGAACGAAGAAAACTGAAATAAAATACTGACGAAGTGAGAAATAAAGGTAGACGGATGTAGAGGCAGGCATAGGAATGGGGATAGGGGCGCTGAGAGTGGGAGTGGGAGTCGGTAGATTGGTGGCAAGGTAGGCCGCGCAAAGCCACGCCAAGTGTTGGCCATAAGTCAGCAAACATGAATAACAAATCAATTCAGTTTCAACGTCCGTGTGAAATTCTTAAGCCCCTTTCCCCCATTCCCCTACCACACTCACACCTACACCTACACACACACACACGCGAAAGCAGGACTCATTTGAAAGGTGCGAAAACGAACTGTTGAAAGGCGTGCAAAGCAAAGTCGCCGACACAGACAGCAACACCAACACACACATAGAGAGAGAGGCCATAAAGGATGGTGCTTAAGAGGCTGCTGTGTGTGTGTGTGGGGCATAGTTCGGCGTTAATGGCAGGCAGCCTTTGTCCGCTGGGCGTCGGGCATTTTGAATTTTTAATGCATTCCGCCCGCCTGCTTAGGGTTCGCTCTGCCTCCCACCCCACGTTCCTTGCCCCGCCCACTGCTGCTGCTGCTGCTGCTGCTCCTTGACGTTGTGTTGCTCCACTTTTTTTTAGGCATGTTTGCATACACTTACGCCCAGCAAACTATGCATATGCATATGAATGCTGCCTCTGCCAGTGTCTCTTTTGCGAGTGTATGTGTGTGTGAGTGTTTGTGTGTGTGTGTGTGAGGCTGTTTGGGGCTACTCGCCGCCCCAGTCCGGGTCTGTCCCTACTTTTTTTATGCCATGGCAAAATTGTCCGGTAATAAATTTTCAGCGTTTCCTGCCGACAAAGCGCCGCACTTTACAACACTTTTGGCATAAACAAACAAACAGCACACACATACACAGACACATGCGAGCGCACACACACTCATGCACTTGCAGCTGGCCATGCGTGTGAATGGGCTCTGCAGGCGCCTGAGTGTGTGTGAGTGCGCCATGGCGTCCATGTAACGGAAGTTAAGTACACACTAAGTTGAGCTCGTGCGCTTGTAACGACGCTTCCTTCATATGTTTTTTGATACACGCCTCACACACACACACACGCACGTGGCTTGTGCTGCTCTTGGCCTGCAGGTGAAAATGTTTCACTTCTTTAATGTGCATGTGTGTGTTTGTGTGTATACAGGGCGCTGTCCAAAGGCTTAAAACAAAACTTTTGCGCTATGGCGTCAAAATTAATGTCGACATCGTTGCCGCTGCTGCTCCTGCGCATTACTTAGGGCTGCTGATGAGCGGCTGCCAATGCAAGTGTGTGTTCATTTGTGTGTCTGTGTGTGTGCACGGCACAGAGCGTTTTGCATATTTATGTCTGCCTTGTGCCCATCGAAAGTGGCCTGCAAAAGGGGCATATTAGTTAACTGCAAATGGCCATAGGGAAACTTCACCCTACTTTATAGTTGTATATTCTTTATAAATGTTGTACATTATATCTTATATTTCCTGTAGTAAACTTAATACCCACTTTATATTTTACAACAGTCTACAGGAAATCACACAGTCGAGTGGCCGCTTAACTACACTCACTTGCTTTTTTTATGCTTGTCACTTATGTTTTTATGGTGTTAAGTACGTTTTAAAAGAATTGCAGATTTACTTAGCTCCATGAGCGAAAATCGCATAAACGGAGTTGGACTTCGGGTATTTAAATTGAAAACCAGAAAGAAATGTTACCTTATATATTTCATACCCTTGCAAAAGTTTCTGCCGTTAGTCATGCTTAGTTTATGTTATAGGAATGATATAAAAAACATGTGGATCATCTTAATTGTTGTATGATCCCTGGACAAAAGCTATGTTGATCCTTACTTCAGATATCCTCTACCAGACAACAGTTACACTGACGATTATTACTGTTTCCAGCAGTCGATATATAAAGTGATACGACACAACAGTTCGATTCAAATCATCCCAACTTATTTACAGCGTGCAACCGTGAAATACTAGTAAGCCAAGATTCTCCAACATAACTTTAAAACTTAGGCACACTGTATTCTTGAGAATAAATTTAATATATTCACGTTGTGCCATTGTTTTCGGTTCCATTAGGCACCCTGTGCTGCTTCGTGTGCAAAAATTGAGCACAAGTGTTTGTGAGCGTCCTGGTTCTTGCTTGAGCTAATAAAACACTTGCCAACACTGACACTTCAGGCTAATTATGCGCAGTTGTGTGTTGTGTAGGTGGCAAGAGGGTGAGTAGGCAGATGCGGATGAAGTGTGCATACATATCTATGTAGGTGTAGTACCGTCATTAACTGTCATTACACAATTTCCATAAACAACAAGTGTGTCTATGTTTCTTCTATGTGGAAGTATGTATTTAGCAGTGTGTGTGTGTGTGTGTGTGCGTGTGCTCTCAGTCGCGCTGTACAAGGCTGAAAAGAGAGCTGCAATAAAGTTCGCCACGATTGTGCAGGCAAGTGAGTGTCTGAGCCATTGTTTGTCTTTAGAAACTTTTTAAATTGTGTTAAATATTCCATTAAACAGAAAGCTTTTTTGTTTGCAACTGCAACTGCAACTGCGTTAGACACACCGATGGCTGATGGCTGGGCGGATAGATTGAATGGTTAAGAGAGAATGGACGATAGAAGTGGGTGGTGATAGTGGGAAAGGGGCCAATTACTCTGTTGTTCCCTCTGCAGGCCCATTCAGTATAAGCTAGCAATTTGTATTATAATTTAATGCTCAAATGCCATGGTGTTTTTTTTAAGTATATGGATATTGGAAAGTTCTGCTGTCCCGCTTGGCTTTATAATGTGCACTGCTAGCTGCATTAATTAAGCAGTCAAGCTTTTTAAATAATTGAAAAACATGATATTCATCTATTTTTGTAAGTGGTTTCTTTAGCTGGTTGTAGGTCAAAATAAGGAATATATATTGTGAATTAATTTATATTTTGGAGTTGGGAAACAACAGTACAATTATTAATCATCCTATTAATTATATCTACTATTCTTAATTTTTAGGGTTATCAAATTATTAAAACAGTATTACATTCATGAAAAAAATAAATAAATTTGATATTCATTATCTCACGATACAATTTAGCTAAGTTTGCAGTTTATATGATTGAATAAATATGGTGATCGAATCGATAATCGATATTCGATACATATTAAAAAATATTAAACTAAATAATACTAGTTTTAAAAGTATTTAATATTTGTAATTTACTTTTTGAATTTATATTAAAAATTGATATTTTTATTTGTACGTTATGTACGTTATACATTTCAATTCAAATGCTTGGCCACACTGTGACGTCAGCAACATGGCGAACATGCGCACTGCGCAACACTAGTCACACACATGATTTCAGTATTTTTTAGCACCAAACTGTTTAGGGTTGATGCGGAGCTGGAGGAAAATAATAAGCAAAACAGCAAGCAGTAGGCGCGGTGAGAATGTATAATTTAATTTAACTTAATTAAAATTAGTTGGCTGCGCTAGATTTCATTTTTCTCTCTCCCACAGCGGTCGACAGTGACAGTACGCAGTAAACGTTGCAAAGCATCGCAAGCAGGCACACAAAGCGAGAGTGTCAACGTTTTTGTAACACATTTTCCAGTGCGACGGACAACGAAAAGTGGTTGAAAGAAGAAAAACCACACGGAAAATGCAGAGAAAATATAGCCGGGGCTGCCGCACAGCGCTGGCGCTGCTGATGGCGTGCTCTCTGCTGCTGGTTGGCACAGCCGTCGCCGAGGCAGAAGTCGATGATTTTGACGACGGAATCGTTGAAGATGTGCAGGTGAGCCCATATCCAATTCCTAAAATCAACATGCAGTCATGCCCGCATGTGTATACATACATGTGTGTATGTATGTGCCATACACATGCGTATCTAGGTATGTATGTTGATTGGGGGCCGGTGGTAACCGGCGCACAAAAAGTACACGTCATTGAAAACATCTGTTCTAGCACGGGGTAGAACGATTTCTGGGAGGGGTTAATAGTGTCAGAGTTAAGCGTGACTATTGTTTATGGCCTACGACCCTCGTGGTCTCACTGATTTTCCAAATTCGACATACATGAGAGGTGTGTGTATAAATTAAGCCAACTTACGCAAGGCCTCGTCGCTTACTCTTACTCTCTTTCACAACTCTCTTACTCGCGAGAAGTGTGTCAGCCGCGTGTTGTTGGTTTTCTTTATCGGTATCTATCCCGCTTATCTCTAGTCTTGTGAATTTCAACGTGTCTTTTAGGAGGAGGCTGCCGGCGTTGCCCCAGAGGAGCTGGTCTACGAGAGCCCCGTTATAGAGCCAAACCAATTCCACTTTGCCGACCATTTCGATGATGTTGAAGCATCCCGCAAACAGTGGGTTCATTCGCAAGCCAAGAAGGAGGACATTGCCGAGGAGATTGCCAAATACGATGGCATCTGGAACTGGGAATCACCACAGCGCATTGTCTGGCCAAAGGATAAGGGTCTAGTGCTGAAGTCCAAGGCAAAACATGCCGCCATCTCGTCCCGTCTCAGGAAACCATTTGACTTCAAATCCGAAAAGCCTTTGGTGGTTCAATATGAGGTCACAATGCAGGTGAGTTCTCTCTCTCTCTGTCTCTCTCTATCTGTTCCAAATCCCCCACTTTCCGTACTGTCTATTGCAAAGGCTATGCGGATTGCATCAGCCGCGTAGCCCAATTGGCTAATCCAATTAATAGTAACTGTCACTAATCGACCCAATTCCATTTGATACTCTCTGCCACCCACAGGAGGGTCAAGAGTGCGGTGGCTCGTACATTAAACTACTGTCGGCAGGCAAGGAAACCGAGGATCTTACCACGGTAAGTCAGTCTGACAGCTGAAGCACTCAAAATCGATATATGGTATATGTTTATTGTTTGTCTGACAATTATCATTCTGGCGTTGTGTTGTAGTTCAATGACAAGACACCCTACACCATTATGTTTGGACCGGACAAGTGTGGCAACGATGTGAAAATGCACTTTATATTCCGTCACGTAAATCCAATTAACGGCACCATAACGGAGAAGCACTGTAACAAACCAAAGTAAGTGCGTCCCTCCCCCGTTCTCCCAAACCTACCCTGCCCAATGGATTGCCTGCCTGGTGCTATATTTGCTGTTCTCTTCATTAGTCGACATGCACAGATAAGCCGGCGCGCATCTATGGACATATTTCCATTTACCCCATGCGCAACAGTTGCTGCTGCTGCTGCTGCTGGTGGTGGCAACTGATTGGCGCGCGGTCATTCACTTCTTCGCACTTTCATTTGTTGCGTGTTACGTTCTGTTTTTAGGAACCGCTTGGAAGAGCCCTTCAAGGACAAGCTGCCGCATTTGTATCAACTGGTGGTTCGCCCTGACAACAGCTTCGAGATACGATTGGATCATAAGATCATTAACGAGGGATCTCTGTTGACCGATTTCAAGCCAGCTGTCAATCCACCAGCTGAAATCGATGACCCCACTGACCAGAAGCCAGTTGATTGGGATGAGCGTGAGAAGATTCCAGATCCATCGGCACAGAAACCCGATGACTGGAACGATGATGCCCCATCACAGATACCTGATGTGAGTGCTGTCAAGCCTGCGGATTGGCTGGATGATGAGCCCGATATGATATCCGATCCGACTGCGGTAAAGCCAGAGGACTGGGACACTGAAATCGATGGTGAATGGGAAGCACCGCTGGTCGATAATCCCGTGTGCGAAAAGGTTGCTGGCTGCGGCAAATGGCAGACACCACTCGTACCCAATCCGGAGTACAAGGGCAAGTGGCGGGCACCGATGATCGAGAATCCCAATTACCAGGGCAAGTGGGCACCACGCAAGATCGTCAATCCCGACTTCTTTGAAGATTTGCAGCCATTCAAAATGACGCCGATTGTGAGTTTTTCCCAAACAGAAAGAAGCTCAAACAATGTGTCTAAACTGTTCCCATTCTCATTTCATTCTTAGAGCGCTGTGGGCATTGAATTGTGGTCAATGTCGAACGAGATTCTGTTCGACAATCTTGTCATTACCGATGACATCAACGTGGCACGTGAGTTTGCCGCCAACAGCTTTGACATCAAGCGTCGTTACATCGATCGTGAATCGGTAAGTTTGCGGTCAATGCCTCCCCATCCTAAACATACCCAGACAGAAATCAAAAACCAAACAAGCTAACCATGTGAACTGCTCTGCATACGGAAGAAAACACTGTGGCATCGTCTGATGCGGCACATGAACTACAAGCCAGGCTGGTGGGCGTTGTATTTCCTTTACTTGCTGATTCCCGCCAGCTGTTATGTCTTCTATTTATATCGACGTGCCAAAGAGGTTGAGCCTGTCACCCTTATGAGGGACTTATTATACGCTTCTGTGGATTACTTGCACACTTACACACACATTCGCTCGACTCTCATTGCTATAGCTCTGCACAATGCACACACCCCTTATTGCTATTTGCTTCATTTCATTTCGTAGGACACATTCGTCAATAAGATGGTCGAGCTGGCCAAGACCAATCCCACAATTTCGGGAGTCGGCTTGGTAGCTGTCCTTGTGCTAACTGTATTCGGCATATATTTAAGATTTGGCAAATCAAATAGACAGGTAATGTTGCTAGATACCCTTGAAATCTTGTTGTGAGTCCATATTAATGTGGCAAATTACAGGACGCTGCTGCCACTGCAGCTGCTGCACAGGCCAAGAAAACGGATGTACCACAGGCCGATGATGAAGAAGGAAACGAGCCTACTGCTAACGAAGATGCAAGCGAGGGAGACGAAGATTCATCAGCAGCAGCAGCACCGGCAGAGGCCGATAGCAATAAGACAGACAGCGCCAAGTCTGCCAGTCCCAAGAAGAACAAAAAGTCTGATTTAGATATTAACGAGCAAGTCAGCGATGAGCCCACACAGACTGAGGTAAGGCACACTCTATACAACTGACTCTATACCTTCAATACTGATCCTCTTTCTATTTCTCCACACAGGAATCCAACACAAAATCCACCCGGAAGCGTAATGTGCGCAAGGATTAGAGTAGTTGGGGTGCACCAACACTTGCAGCAACTTAATCTAATTCCAAAATTCTACAAAAACAAAAAGAAACTTCAAACAAACAATGAAAGTGAGACACAACAACGCGTCACATGTATCATTCATCACCATTAACCCAGACTCAGACTCAGTTCAGCGAGAGGAGAGCAACACCCAGAAGCAGAAGAAGAAGAAGGAAGCATGTCTCATATACCAAAACTGTTGTTGGTATTTCCACAGTTGTTTGCGCTGTCATGCATGCAACTGATAATTTAATAAACTAGCTTATGTGGTTTAAATTGGTTTAGTTCTCTATACGTACGTACTATCTGTATTATCACTGTATTTTTGTTGTACAATCTCAATACTACCACACAACTGTCGTACCTATGTTATTTCCGACACAATTATTATTTGTGCTCAATTCAAATTCAATTTTCAACGAAATAATACAAAAGAACAAAACAAAAAGCAACTAGACAAATGAGGGAAACAAAGAAGATGAAGATGAAGAGAAACCAATAAGCGAAACGTACTCCAGAGAAGAGAAGGGATAAATCTAGTTTAATATTATGTAATTTAAACGAAATTTATAAATACGCTAGTTATACTCGAGAGTTTAAACAATTTTCATTCTTCAATTGTATCAATGAAAATCTACAACGTAAATAAAACTGAATGTCAAAACCGATAATAATTTAATTCCTATGTACATCCGCCGCCAAGCAACCCGGAAGGACTAACCAGGCCTGTCTAGCCCGACTGAATGATGGCCTAACTCTTTTTCCACCACCGAATGTGCGGGTGCACCCCTTTGCCCCTTTCCCAATGTGTTAATTTAAATGTCGAACCCTTGTGTAAATGCGATTGAGGGCGGGCCAAATCAGATTCAGATGCGAATGGAATTTATGCCTCGTGGTGCATGCCACCGCAACCAGACGCTGCTGCATGTTGTGCGGTTTTAAGAGTATTTGCAATATTTATACGATATGATTAGTTTGGGTACTTGGGTAATTCACTCTGATGCGATAAAAGGCCTTTTATATAATTGAATTGAGTCTCAGATTAAATGCTGCCGTTCCCCAGATACTTTAAACTCGCCACAATATATCAATATCCTTCACGTTTGTCGCCTTTTCCCATTCAAATCCATTTCCTACACCCATAAATATGCCAGTCCAGACAGGCGCAGGGCGCAATTGTTAATGAAATTGTTATGACAACCCAAACTCATCTGCATACAGAGACATATATGAGCATATAGATGATTGGATTGCAAAACACTTTGCATTCAGATTAGATTTATGTCCTTACAACAGATGTGTGTGTTTGTGCTTGACTCCGATTTCGTCTTCTATTACCAATGCGCAGACCTTTTCGCCACAAAAGGTTAAATGGTTTGCTTGGGGTTCCCTGATGTCTGTGCCGATAGCATGGTGTATTGACGCACTTAAAAGGATTAACGTTTTTGTGCTGACTGTGTGTGCGGGGAGGGGGAAGGGAACGTTCGCTGCATATTAAAATAACATGATGGAATCGCAGAGTGGTTTGCGGTCTCTCCATATTTCATAGACAGACCTCAAGGGCGGCAGTCAAACTTGGACTGCAATTATGCCGTCTGGTGGCCAGTGAGGATGCCCAACCCACTGGCTTTCCATGCGTAAGCATTATAATTTTAATAAAAATGTGTTTTTTGTTGTTTTTGTCATCGCTTTGAACCCTTCAAGCAGACAATAAACATGCAGGAGCAGGGCCCAGACCCAGAACGACGTCAGTAAAAACTCGGGGGGTTTCTGAGTGAGTGCTTTAAGTAGAATTAGTTAAACCGTCTAGCTGGGGTCAGCAGTAGCAGCACTTGGGGGAGACTATCTGGGGATGCGAAACAGGAACTGGAGTTGGAGCCAGTGCGGGACTTATTGAAGTTGCTTGCAGATGGCAATCGATGCGTAAGCGAAAGTACCGCGCCATATGTAATATTATTGCAGAGACTCCCCCCACGGATTAAACCCAAGTTGGGGTTGCTCGCGAGGGTTGTTAAGCCTGCATATTGTAAGCCGGAACTCATTCTGCTATTTTGGCAAGTTCCGTACAATTAAATCGTACATCATGTGATAAAATCGCATTGGGAACTACCAGACAACACGAGAGTCCTTCCTGACTGTGAATTAATTGGGGGGCATTCAATGCAGGCTCGATTTCACAATAAAGATTATCAGAGGATCAAAAATCATAAAAATAAATTGGTTTTTCACTACTTCGCCAAATTTGTGACACTAATAATGCTTCTGGAATATTTATATCCTTCTGATATTGCTATTATTGATTACGTGCTCCGATAAGGAATTACCAATAACCAATTCCTATAAATAACTTGTGCTTCTTCAAGTCGAAGGCATTTTTGAAGCGATTTTATTTTGACTCTGCATTTTGACACGTTCTAAAGAAATGTTTAGAAGGATTAAATTACAAAGTTATAAAACTTAAAATATGTGCAACCTCGACTTTACTAAATTGAAATCATTATAATTGTTACTATTATTATTAGAAAAGGGGATCTTTTGTACACCTGCTAAGCATAGGGCTCCATTGTCATTCATGAATTCTAAGATTTAGCATGAGATTTTTCGAGAAAGCGCCTTCCTAGTGTTGCAAATTTCATACGGGAACGTTACTTTAAAATATCCCTATCGTTTTAGAGGTGTCGGTTAGCCGACTACTCCCTACATGGGTAGTTATGATTTCTGACTTTTATTTTTTACAAAACAAATGTCATGCTGAAAAAACTGTGCTTTGACCAAATTAGTTAATGATAACAGTCCACAGTCGATGTTCGATACACCCGAGTTGTGGAACTTGTTGAAGAGTATGATTGTCTTTCGTTAAGTGTGGATTGCAATTTTAAAAAACTTCCAAGGTGGCGTTAACAAAAACGCCCTCTTGGGAGTTTTTAAAATACTGCTTGAGTAAACTGCTTGTCAGTGCAATCCCATTAGACGATGCCATTTAAGTCCCGAATGACAACATTAGGTAAGCAATTCACTGCGTTGCCCTGCTTGTTTTTAAGTACAATCCCAAGACACGATCCCATTTACATGGTGACAGTGGTTACATTAAGAATTTGTGTGATGTTCGTAATTGAGGTTGATTTTGTATAAGTAGTTTGTTTTTTCAGTTTCAAAGCCTGTAGAGAGGGGGGGCGGCGAAAACTGTTTATATTGTACAGTTTTAGATCTTTACCGAGCTGCAAACCGGTTTAAGTCTAAGAGTGTTGTGGCATTGGCTAAATGAGTTGTGTACTCGCTAATGTACACAACGTGTACCAGACTCAAATTGTCTAAATTGTACTATCAAGTCGTACTTGGACTTGTGTCTTTGCAAAGCTAAATTAAGCTCTAAATACATTTACCCATTAAGATGTTGAGAAAGGGTATATTAAAACAATCAAGTAATTATAGTATACACTTAAATTATTATCATAAAATATATAATTTTCATAAGAAATGATACGTTTTCTACATATGTGTATATTAGTTGGCAAGAAAATACAATGAACTTGTTTTAAATCAAATCTAATCTGTTGGTAAGCTGACTTTCGTAACTGGCCTTATAGAAAATGCTTTAAATATATTCAATTAAGTCTCGTATTGACTAAGCAAGTCTAAGTTGGAATACAAGTCAAGATAGTTTCTGATTATATTTTCATATCTTTTATTGATCCATTTACAAAGTGAGCAAACGAATTGAATATAAAAGAATATTTTTAATTGTAAAGCAAAGTTACAATTGAAAATTACATTTAAAGCTGCTCTTAAGTCTTAGTAAACTAGATTGAAGTTGGAGCTAAGTTCTCTTGGCGATGCTTGTGGAGGATGTTGACATGGAGCGCAGTTCTGTTGTGCGCCTCGGCGCATCCATTCTCATGTGGGCGGGGCAGATGAGCGTCAGCCAGGCCCGTCGATTCAGCGTGTTCAGCAGCACAAAGTAGACAAAGAGCACAAACCCCTGCAGTGTGGCCGTGAGGCAGAAGAGATACGAGAACACGATGCCCAGGTGCAAATAGCTGCAAAGGCCAAAGATCCAGGTGAGGCCGAGAAGAAAGAACAAGAGAACAGAGAGTCGCAACTGCTGCACAATGAGCTGGCGACGGGGATTCAAAGCTCGATAGATGCTGTATACGATGCACAGCATCATGCCACAGTTGACAATGGTTACCAGGGCAATTGGCAAGATCACGCCCCAGGCCAGGCCATAACCCGAGGGATAACACAAGGCCGAACGTGTATTCAGCTGATGCTCCGCTGGCTTATACGACTCGGGATTCAGCAGGACAACACTCAAAGTGGGCAGCAGCGGCAGCAGCCAGGCAGCTAGCGCGGACAACAGAATATAGTGTTGGGGGCGTGCCACGCCTATGACCGTGACATAGCGCTGGAACTGCAGACAGGCTATGATGAGCATCCAGCTGAAGATGACCAGTACGGAATATTGCAAGGCAGCTCCCGACAGCAAACAACGATTCCAGTTCTCATGCAGACTGAGCTCCCCCTGACTGAGGAACCCGAAGAGCAGCAGCTGCAATGCCAGCGCCAGGCAGAGATGCAGCAGCACCTTAGTGGAGGCCTGATCCCGCCACTTCTTCACCAGCGCCGCAGTCAGAAAGATGCCAAGCAGACCGAACAGCGACAGGCCACAGCCCACGAGAGTGACCACATCCAGGAGCTGCTCATGCGGCGCCAGCTCCTCTGATTGCCGTTGGGCATAGCTGCCTCCAATGAGGAAGGAGAACTGTGTCAGGTGCTGCGCCTGGCAGAGCACTACTTGACTGACGTTGCTCTCGTTGCTGGTTGTCACTCCACTATTCAACCAGGTCTCATAGTTCCAGTAGCCACAGCCAGCATCGGCCCGGACGAAGTCAGGCTGGCGTAGTAGAAAGGGAACTGCTGCTGGTAAGTTGCTAGCTGGAAGAGGAACATGAGTAGGCACTGCTTGAAGATACACTAGCAACACTCACTCTCAACTCCCGGTATGGTTATGGACAGCACTGGACCACGAGGTCGTCGCTTGTGCATCGTTGAAGTCTCCACAAAGAGCGCCGCATGTGCATAGATCTTGAGGACCAAATAGGAGGCACCTCTGTGCTGAAGATGTTGCCAGAGATTCTCTGGCACGAAGGAGGCAGTCTCCAAGTTGGACTCCTGCTGCAGTTGCTGCACACTCTCGTTGGCATGCAAGAGGCGATACCAGAAGCCGTTGACAGAGTGCTGTCTATCTGGAGCTGCTGCTGAGTAGATGGCAATGCCGGATATGTTCTCACACAGAGGATTCACATAGAACACACTCAGGTTGTGGCTGATCAGTGCCTGCACTCCCCTGGCTGCCAAGTTGACCCTTTCCACAGCAGTTCCGTGGGCAGTTCCCTCAGTTATCAGCTTGCCACAGCTTGCTCGGGGCACAAGCTGTTCCGGCAGTGCATCCATAAACTGCTCAAACTTACTCAGAAGTGAGTTGGTTGCATTCAGTTGCGCCGAGAGCTGCAGCACCTTCACATCCGCGGACATGATCTGCCTGCAAATGACGATCAGTTCAGCACTGAGTGTGGCATTCACTGGCTGCCCTTCCTCTGCGAGTGATGAGAATATCTGTGCTGTGCTGTAGACATCAACAGGTGCCAGCTGGCCATGCCTGCCTGCCTGGGAGAGCAACTGACTGAGCTTGGTCAGCACGACCGGTTTGTGGCTCTGCTCCGCCCCGAGCAACTCTTCGCGCAGCCGATTGACACGCTGGCTCAGCTCGTTGCCGGCACGACAAGTTACGCTCTGGAGCTGCGACCAGCTTGCTGTTGTTGCATTGATGACCTTGCACAGTCTGCGCACTGGCAACCCCTTGGGGTCTAAGCAAAGGTCTTGCATAGTGGCAAACTCTCCACCTCTGGTGCGCTCGAAACGATTCACATGCAGTGAGCCACCTTTGACCTCTGCGAAGCTATGCACAAAGTCTTGTGCCTCACAGTAGAGCTCTGGCCTGGTCAGGTTGATCAATTCCAGCTGCATGGTCTGCTCAATTGGTCTCGCTGTGCTCACATTCCTTGCCTGCCATTGTTGTTGCGGAAACAGCTGCGAGCTCCTCCAGGTAGTGCTGGACACCTCGGCCAGGCGCACATGTGCCGCGGCCTGCAGACAGAGCCGGAAAAGAAGCAGAAGTAGCCAAAACACGCAGTGCATTGTCTGAGTTCAATTAGCACATGTTCTCTCCGGCAAGCTCCGCGCTCGACTGGCGCGGCAAGCACGACTTGTTTATTAAAATCAATAAATGAATTCTTTGGCAAGATGCGCTTTTCGCATTACGTAATTACTCGACTCGCTTCATTCATGAATGAATACAAAGCCAAATGAATAATCATCACACTCAGCTCGAGCCCAGCTTGGGTACTTGGGCGCACGCTTAGGCTGCCTCTGTTCAAGTTCGATCGGTAGCTACTCTATGTCAAGCAAATGTCTATGTCTAGTTGGCCACCCAAAGTCTGAGGCACCTGCCCCTTAACTCTCGGTAATTGTTAGCGCTAAGCATCTGTCTGGCTGTGCTGCATTTGAGCAGAGCTGAGGCGCTGAAGCTGTCGACAACTTTTTGATATTTTCGAATGCCTCTCGAGATTAAACGCGCTGCCTGGCTGCCAGTTCAGCTCAGTCTTTTGAATGTTGATTTTCGGATTTTGTTTATATCTTGAAACTTTTGTTTTGTTTTCTATGCGAAGAGCTTCAGCGTTTCTACTTGAATTAAATTACTGATACAAATTTTTAAAGGCTTAAGAGACACCAAGAACAGGTGTGGAGCAAATAAGCGATAAAGTAAACAATTAAGCAAAGCCTAAGGGGATTTTGAGCAAGTTTGATGAAGACAACTTTAAGATACCCTACAGTATTTGGAATTCAAGTTAAAGATTGATTAATGTTTGCAAATTTCTTTACTTACTATTGAACTTGACACATTATACAGGCACTTAATGTGTACACAGTGTGTGTATAGTTTTAACTGTACAACAATATTGGAGTTCAGTTTATTATACCCTTTAACCATTTAAAAGGGTATACTAACCTTGTGCAAATATATGGAACATGCAGAAGGTATTCCACAATGTATATATATTCTCGCTCAGTTTCAATAGCCAAGTTGATTGAGCCCTGTCCGCCTGCCTGTCTGTATGAGCACGCAGACCTCAGTTATTATAAAAGTTAAAGACACCAAATTTAACATGAAAATTTCTGTATACTATCCGCAGATAATGTTTATTTCAAATATTAGGTGCCATTGCCAATGCCTCCACAAAACAATAATTTAATTTTTCAAATAGATTTGTACACGACGCATAAGAGATACAACCTTGTTTGACTGTGGCAAATACTTAGTTGATTAAAATATATACCTCTCCACTAAATTTCAATACAATCCGACAATAAACACAGAAATTGTTCAAGTCACTTTAGACTGCCTGTGAGCGCGTGCCTGCACATGTGTGTGAGAGTGAGAAAGCAATAGGTGGCCTTTGACTTTGTCTTGGTAAGTTTATTTGCAATGGATTTTTAAAACTGTGCAAAGAGTATCTTACTGTTGTGTTTGTTTCTTTCAAGTTGTTCACGTTAGTTTTAAGTTAGTCTTAAGAGAATTTCAAAACAAACTGCATAAAATGTAACAAATACTAAGACATTCAGTTGAAATGCGTTGTAAATAATATTAAATCAATTTAAAGTGTAAATATAGCACAAATCGAATCAAATATTATTTTACTGTTTAATCTTAGTCTGATTTCTGTTTAAAGTAAAAACATCTTTGCTTTCCTTGGAGTTGGAGCAACAAACGACAACTAATGAGGCATAATGCTGCAGTTCTTGTACTTCTTCATCTTTGTCCAGATGCCTTTTAGCATTTTGTGGTTGTGCGATGGTCAACTGTGACTGTGACTGTGAAAGAGTCGTGCCCCCAAGAGCTTTGCTATCAATACGTGTCCTTGGCTCTTGTGAATTTGTAGAAAATTATGCAAAAATGGCAAACACATTGCAAATTGTGAAAGAGAAGGCAGAACATTGAATGCAGAAATTGTCGTGCACATTAAACAAAATATGTATTTGTAAATTTGCGTATTTATTATGGCATTCTCTGGCTTTAAAGTTTGTATTTACCTCTGCCCGATTATGCTCACTTAAGCCATATAATTGCCAGTTTAAGCGGCAATCAATGAAAACGCACAACTTGCTGTTCACTGATTGACTGATTGAATGATTGCGTCAATGATTACGACTCTCCTGCCCAGTCCAGTTCGGATGCTTGATTAAATATTGAAATTACGGGCTACAAACGTCGAGCATTCAAGTGAAAGTTGTGCACATTCTCCCCCATCGATGTAAATAGTTGATCTGCGCGAGAGTGCGGTCAATGAAAAGTTTTGTACTCAGTTCGAAATGCATTGGCGATGTAATTTCCCCCTCTCTCTTTGAATCTGCTTGTCTCTCCTACCCTCTCCATCTACATCCTTCTCTGGCTAACAGGCAATATCGCTGCCCTTTAGCTTGTGCTTCTCTGTCAGACAGCTGGCTGGAAGTACTTGGAACTCGGTTCGCTTGGCTGGTTCCACTTCAGGAATTTATTTACTGAAGTGTGATGCGATTATCCCGCTGCACTTGTCTATTGTTTCTATGCGCAAGTTACGCGCACTGCCCACACTCTGAGATTTCATCTTTCTGTGTATCTGTGTGTGTGTGTGGCCTTGTACTCCTCGACAGCACTGTTAATTAAATGCCATCTTTTCTTTGCAAGCAAAGATTCGCACAATATGCCCAGTCAGGGGTACCTTTTATATTTATCAGCTGCCTTATCTCTAAGGTAGACTCTGAGCAGGGACTATTGCAATAACACATTTTATATTCAACAGGGAGAAGGTCTGCTTGCTATCTGCATTTGGCAATGCCCGTTACCTGGTTACCCTGGTTACTCCTTCCATCGCCCTCGGCATCGCCTCGAAGCCATTGCCAGCGTCCATTTCATCAGTGTCAACAGCATTGTCGGACTGTCAGCAGCAACTCCCGCTGGCCCAGTGCTGACACTTATCAGACAACGCAGGTGTCTTTTGTTGTGCCTGTGTTCAGACTGCACTTTCAGATTTTCCGACTTGCAGACTTTCACCCTTTGACCGTGGCTTAAATAAAAGCTAAATTAACAGCTGAAAACAACAGTCAACAATACGAATATTGTGATGCTATTAAATTGGACTATTGTTGAGGTATTCGAAAGGGGAACTACAACTTTAACTACAAATGTATTATTCCACATTGAATATTAATAAATAAAATGTAATTTACTCCATTTTAATGGTTTTCTAGATTGAAATGGATATCTAGATTGAATATTAATAAATAAAATGTAATAAATAAAATGTAATTTAATCCATTTTAAGATTTTTTAGATATTAAAAATGTTCCTAATCAAAATATAGAAATATAAAATAATAGTTCAGAAACATTTATTTCTTGCACAGGTTTTTTTTATGATTGAATATCGAATCGAAGCACCGGGATTTATATAAATACATAATGAACCCTTTCCATTCGAATTTGTCATATTTGCCACTCATGCAGATGTCTAATGTAGTAGATCGATTTAGTGAACAATTTTATTAAAATGATAACAATAAAGACAGGACAGGCTTGTGGACAGTAAGACTAAGAGATTTTCCAAGGTTATACTATAAATAAATAAATAAAATAATACATAAATAATAGAAGAGATCTGTCTGGATAAAGACTGACTTGACTGCGCTGATATTTATATTATAATATAATACTTTCAATTAAACTATGCCAACGAATAGTTCCCCTTGATTCCTTCAACCATGCACTGTCGCCATCTGTTGCCCAGTAGCTGCACTTGATTTGCACCAGTGAGCATGTCTCGGCGAGAGAGAGAGAAAGAGAGAGAGCTTTCGCAAAGCTTTCGCAAACAGCTGAGCAGGCCAGGCAAGTGGACAAGCGGCAGTCGAAAGGCAACTGGCAGTTGGTTGGGAAAGCGCACAAGTGTCCTGGACCGGGCTGCGTTTACTGTGTGTGTCCTTTAATACGACTGGCACGAAGCGGCGGCTGCTCAGTCGTCGTTGGCTCTTTCATACGGACTGTTCTTCTATCGTGTGTGCTCAGACACTCAGAGAAACCGACCAAGCCGAGACACTTAAATAGAATCGCGCGCGCTTCGCTTATCAAAAGACAGCCGAACACACACACACACGAGTGTCTCTGTGTGTGTGCGAGTGTCTGTGCGGGTGTTTGTTGCGGTGCAGTGTGTGTGTTTGTGTGTGTGTCTGCCTTGGGTACCCGGATGTTTGTAGTGAAACTGAAGTGAAAGTCAAATCTAAAATACAAAACAAATAAATCACATGCCAAAGGAAATAACACAGAACACGCCAACAACAACACAACCACAACAACAACAAGAACAACAGCAAGAGCAACAGAAAAAAAGAAAAGACTAAATCGTTCAATAAAAACAAACTTAAAACACACTGTCTCTCGCCTGTCTCTGGAGCAAGGCGTAAAGTGTACAAAGTGTAAGAAACGCGCCAAGCTGTTGGGCTGGACTAGACGGAATGCTTGGGCCAATGCGGCGTATGCGCAACGCGACTTCAAAAAAATTAAAGCATACTTTCGAGGGCTCTAATTTACGAGTATTTCGCTGAGCATATTTCGCCTCTATTGTCTCTGCTGCGTGTAATAATTCATGTTTTTCTTTTTCTTATTCATTCCTTTTTCCTTTTTTTTGTGGCAGCAGAAATATTACAATAACAAGAAGAGGAACTAAACGCAGACCAGCAGCAGCATCAGATAGAAATATTTGCCTCAATATGTCAAAGTTTATTAGACAGTTGGCTTTGCGTGCCCACGGCAATTTGTGGACAGTTGTTCGGTTCAGTTCAGTTTGGTTGTACAGCTCTTTTATGTCCTTGTTGTGGTGTCTCTCCCCCTCCCCCTCCCCCTGCTGCTGTTGGCCATTGTTTTTTGCCTAGACTATTGTAAATGTCCATTATATTTGATAAATGTGGCACACAGTTGAATACTTTCCCCTTCCCCATGCGAAATTGAAGCGTTTGTCTCTTCCGGCGGCTCATTACGGCCGGGCTCGATGCCGGGCCTAATGACTAGCTCATCATTTACTCAGTTATTGTACGTTTAGTGGCAAATTGACAGACAATTTGTGCGCACATAACGAGTAAATATCATTTAGTTGTGCACTCTGATATCAGTCGGGGGCTATTGCGAAATTGCGTGTGAACGTGTGGCATGCAACATGCGGCTGCCATTGGCTGGCAAACATTCATTAGGGTTGTGTGCCAACTCAAAACAAATTGTCGTCCGTCTTAAGCCACAACAAACAGTTGCAAAGGCGCCCTTTGACCCGCGACCCTTATTTGCACATTGTTTGCTAAGGGTAAAGGCAGAGGCAAAGACAAAGACAAAGACAGAGGCAAAGGCAATGACAGAGGCAAAGGCGAAAAGCCCCGTTACCAAATGTTGCACGTAATTAAAATTCGCTGAATTGGATGCCACTTCAGAGTGACAGAGAGAGAGAGAAAGAGATAGAAAGAGGGGGAGAAAATGAGTGCGATAGCGAGTTGTGTCTGGCTAAATTCGAGCGATTAATATGCATTTGAATGCTAAATCAGTTGGGGCAAAAGCTCAAGCTCAAGCCAAACAAACGCGATGAAGGTTGACAGCGATAAGCGATAAGTGTGACGGGTCACGGGTCATGGCTGAAGTTAAACAATGCGACACTCGGCATACTTATATAAGCCCCGATAAGTATACGAATTAATGCATATACTTTTATTATGTACTTTGTGATTGCGGACGCTGCTCGAGCTCGAGCCTTATGCACCTTAACGAGTCCGCATACACAGAGAGAAAGGGAGAAGGAGAGAGAAAGAGAGAAAGAGAGTGCGACGTTTATACACAAAAGATGAAAATCAATATTTCATTTCAGGAGGCTCGCGAGAATTTAAAACTTTGCGGCACTTGAGCGCGAAACGCTGCTCTCAAGTAGCAGTTGAATTCTGCACCCACTTTTCTTTTGATTCGAAGCGCTTCCAATTTTGCAGCTTTGTAGCAGGCACCTTTTTCTGCATCCTCTGTGCACTGTGGCACTGAGAACTGAGTGCTTAGCATGCTCCAAAACGTGGCTGCCTGAATTGAGGCTGACGTCAAAATGGCGGCGCCTTAATTGCCGCACACTCGGCGAAGCGCATAAATTTTGAGCCGGTCACACACACAGACACACACAGAGGTGCCTGCATACACCAGTGTGTGTAATTAACCAGCCTTATGCATCCTTTGTGCCGGTCGTTGTTGCTGCCTTGCCTTGCCCTGCCCTGCCCCGCCTCGCATTGTACCCTGCCTTGCCTTGTGCATACCTTTGTTGTGACCCAGTTGATGGCTGTGTTGTGTGTGTGCCTTTGGCTTTGGCACGTGTTGCATGTGGCATGCAACAAACAGGCGAGAATGTAACAACAGCTGCAATAAGCCGCCAGCAAATGGCACAGCAAATAGCAAGCGCTGGGCAAATGCCTCGCAACTTGCTCCTTGAGTCGCTCCGCTTTCATTGGAATATTTGATTAGCAGGCGGCCCTAAAACCAGACTGCACTCCCTGCCCGAGCCTCCCTCCCCTTGCCCTTAAAATATATGCAACGCCTGCTGTCGTTCTCTCTCTCACACTCTTTCTCCTCTACTTCTGAAACTTTAAAGCGAAACACGAACATGAAGCTGGGAAACAACGTTAAGCCGATTTCAATGTGAAAACTCATGAAATATTCATGTCCTCTGTGGCATTTTTGATGCTTCCCCGAATCGATGGCGTCAGTAAGGCCCCCAAAACTCCAAACAGCCTCGTCATAGTTTTTGTTTATTTAAAAATGTATTTTATTTCTTTCTTTCGACTTTCTTCTTTTTAACTTTTTAAACAATCGAATGAGCCTCTAGTCCAGCTTCAAATAACTTATCGCTCTACACCAAACGCACACATGAACAGAGTTATAAAATGCATCGAAATTAAATATTAAAATCAATTCCAGGGATATATACAATATATATATGATCTATGATATGATTTGCATTTGATTTGCACAGTTTTAACAAGTGGATTTAAGCGCCAGTTTGGCATATTCAAAAACTACAAGCGCAAGTGAAATAAGCCGGCAGCTAAAATGGTAAGTGGATGCTTCAGTTATTGAATATTTATTATTCTATATACACTGTTTCATCAATACTGAGCTGTACAGCATTTATTATAAATCAAAATTTAAATGTGAACTTTATTTGTAGGGCTTTTATTATTCCCTTGCAGATGATATATTAATTTTGGCCTATATAAAATATGTATCCTGAATCAGCATCAATTAGGAAGTCAAAATAGCCTGGTCCGTCCATCTGTTTTATTGCAAAGCAATCAGTATTCCATCTATCCTGATAAAACTCTTGGCATACAAGTTTTATATTGGTTAACTCAACTTAAGAGCACCAGTCAAAGTTTTATATTAAGATTTTTATTCTTTTTCCATGTTATCTAAATATGTGAACTATATCTTATAGTTTTCAAGGAAACAATAAGTCAAAAATTTAAATTTTCAATATAAAAGTTAATCTGTCTTGCGACTTGACTTATTATAGCTATTATTATTATTCTTTGTATGAGGGAATCTCCAACAGGAGAAAAAGTTGTGGTACTACAAGCTGAGTTGGTCTATTGTAAGTGAAAAATCTCTCCCTAGCTTGATAAAATCTGCTACCTAATGAAACAGAGTCGATCTTTTGTAGAGGAGATAGCAATCTGCGCAGGAACTGAGATATTCATGTGCAGACAGACTGGACAGCGCCAAACAATGTGCATGGTATTTTCGTTGTCTTCTTGGCAGAGTTTACAACTTGACCAGGTGATAGTAAGCCATGTGATGGCTATTAAGCTCTTGATGAGTACATGCAAAATATTATAAAACTCTGTACAATTGCAAACAACTATTATAGGAATAATCGACGCAAAGCCTTTGCTTTCTTTCTTGTTTTGGCTTGTGTGCACAATACTAGTAAACTTCAAAAGTAATAAAAGAAAAACCCTCCCCTAAATGAATATGAGCTATTTAAAGCCAGAAACCTAAAAATAGATACTGTCAACGGCAGCACACAGGCAACTTTAAAGTAGAAACATCTTTTTATGCCTGCAACATTCTGTTTCCCTCTGCAAAGTACATAAATATTTAAATAAATTCAAATTGAGTTTCTGCACAATATTAAACATTATAAAGGTTTGCATTACGGCGAGAAACACAAAGAATATTTACGAGAATTTCCATTTATATTTTTATTTAAAATAAAAACACCCCCAACAAGGCAGACAGTATTCGGCGGATTACTCGGCTCTATGCCGGGGACAATGGGACAAGCTAAACAAGCGTGCCATATTGACATACCAGCAAAGAGAGAATGCCTATCTAATGATTGCGATTTTCGCATTTCTCAGCGTGTTTTTTCACTTTGAAATTACGGCAGGGTACGGCACAGACACACACACAGACGTACACTTATGGCACACACTGTTAGCTGCTCAATATACAGCTCAATTTTCAGGGTGTTCGTGTTGTTATTGCAACATTTCGATATGAACAACAAAGGCAATAAACATCAAATATCTGTTAGATACATCTTCATCAGAGAACAGTTGGGGCCCACTAGACGTATGCGTAATGTATGTAAATATATTTCAAGTATTTTGCTTGTTTAGTATTACTTCCGGCGGAAACGATTGATTGTGCACCATCTTGCTGCCTCTATGGGCATGTGAGTGCCTGTTTCTCTATCTGGCTAGCCTCTGTCTGTGTGTGTGTGTGTGCAAGTGGCTGGGTTTGATTTCGCATAACAAATCAAATTGATTGCTCATAGGATACATTTGAAAGAAATGAAATGCGCAATCGTTATTGATTTCACATTTTTCACATTTACTTAAACAAGAAACAAGCAACGCCAGACAGCAGAGGAAACGAACAAGAAGCAGATGAAAAGCAGCTGAACAGGGTGTGAGGAGTGAGAGAGGGGGCGTAACTGTCCGCGCACAGTTGGACCTCATTTTATTATCACTTATTTCGCCTGTAAATGTAATTAAAATGTGCGAGCATTCAATTTTTATGCCTTTTTTATGTTTTCATTTTGAGTGTCCATAAAAATGTTTGAGCCGAACGCAGAATCTGGTAATTGCCACAGTCAGTTGCAAGTTGAAAGTGTAGATAAAAGACATACGTATACAGCTACAGATGCACACAAATAAATATCATGCTGTTGCCATAAACTAATAATTCCCTTTCCTTGCTTGCAGTATGGCTTCGTCAACTACGCCCTGGAGCTGCTGGTGCTCAAGCACTTTGGCGACGAGATATGGGAGAAGATCAAGTAAGTAAAGAGACTGCAAAGCTCTGTCAATTCAAGTGCATTAATGCGCCGAAGATGATGCAACCTTGGAGGCAAGTTGTGGCAATGTGCACAGTTGCTGTCAAACTGTAATTAGGGTAGAAGGGTAATATAACTTTGTGCCAACGGAAAATGTGTGTAACAGGCAGAAGGAGTTGTGATAGACGATACAAACTATATATATTCTGTAGCAGCATCAACAGTCGAGAGGACATGTCCGTCTGTCTTTCTGTCGGTATGAACATCTATATCATAGAAACTATAAGAGCTGAGACTATAAAAAATATATGAAAAAATCTATAAATAATGCAAGCAGATAAAGTTAGTTTTAGATTTTTGCCACACCTCTTTCCACCTTCGTAAATCAATAAAAAACCAAATTCCAAGCGTAATTTTAGTGCAGTACAGTTAATTTTTGGCAAGCACAATAACTATCATCATGCAAATGATTTCTGAAAAATTAATTGCGATCGGATAATTAATATATAAATTTTTTGAGAAATAATTTTAAAGAGGAAGTGATTTCTGCTGCCTGCAAAGAAGTATGCAACATAAAATACGCTCAACATAGAAGTTAAATATTTAAGAAATCATTTTGTTTAGGTGGTTAGCTTGTATATCACAGTCAAGCTCTGCAGCTCTAAAACTGTGTGTATGCAACAAGCAGACAGGCAGAGACTGACAAATGCCGCAGGAGACAAGCAAGAATTGTCCTGTTAATGTCACACAGCAATTGCCCAAAAATCAGATGAGTTGTTGGTCTCGATTTGTGCCTTTCGGCCTTGCTGCCTTGGCGCAATTAATTTATAACTAAAATACATAAATTACTGAGCATTTGTGTGCCTGGCTGCCTGCCTAGTCTACCAGCAGCTGCAATTAACTAATTATCCATTTTTCACATTGGCACGCACACACACAAATGCCATGTATGTGCGGGTGTGTGCGTGTGTGTGTTTGCTACTGCTTGTGCCAACAAGCTGAACACGCGTCGCATTAATGTTAACAACGATTTGTGGTTCTATGCTTGCTCCCCGACCAATTGCAGCACACAGACTTAACGGATATCCGGGCAAAAATACCCAAAATGGTCTCCTTCCCTTGCTTGTTTGTTTGCCTTGTGTGTGTTGTGTGTCTGTGTGTGTGTGCGTGTTGTGTTTCTATGACTAAATACAATTCGCATTTATCTTAATTAAGTTATTGATATTGCGTGTGTATTTGCTTAGCCACCATTTGTAGCCTCGTTCCGGCTTCCCGTTTCCCTCTCAATCATCCTCTCCCTGCTTTGCCTGAGTCATGCATCGAGTTAACTTTTCGACCCGACCCGGGCTGGCTGCCATGACGTCAGAGAAGGGCTGCTGCTGCTGTGGCTGCTTGTACACTAATTGCACGTGATTTATGATTTTTGATTGCCTAACCGCAAGTCAGCTGTGCCAGCATCTTGGAACCCTTTTAATTAGCTAGCCAGGCAACAACTTTTTGACCATTGTAACAATGGCAACGGGTCGACCAATCGTGGCTGGCAATGACATGACATTTAATTACATTGCAGCTGGCATTGGCAGAGGGCAATCAGTGCAATGCTCAGCCCAGTGCCAGTGCCAAGAGTAACACTCATTATCCTTCCACTTGAGCAGTGCCCTCCTGCTCCTCTCTCTCCCTCTCTCTATGTCTCTCTATCTCATTGGTTCGCACACAGTCGCACAGACATTGCTCGCAGACGGAGACAGCAATTGTGCCTCGTTATCCTCTCGTTCAGTTGCACTCGAAGGCATTCATTAAAAAGAAGCCAAGACCAAAGGCAGAGCTCGAGGCAAGGCAAGGCGCATACGTGCGTGCCGTTGCTTTGTCTGCCATTGTCTCGACTGTGTCGCTGTTTGTCTGCCAGACAGTCTGTCTAACTGTCTCTCTGTCTGCCTGTCTGTCTGTCTCTCTGTCTATTTCTCTGTCTGTCCTCAATATGAATAACATTGGCAGTTGCCTTGATTGACAGGCAGTGCGTCAAATGAATAAATGCGAATGAAAGTGCTGCCTCACACGCTCGGCATTCCTTCCTCTCTCCCCTTCTCTACCACTCCCTCTGCCTTTCTTTCTCATTGCTGCCTTCGTTGATTGCTTTTAAAGCAGCCCTTGCTTAGCTCAGCTTTAAAGCCAACTCGAACTGCTCCCAGTGGTTGTTCCCCCTTTGCCAGTTACTGCTCGTGCTCAGCTTCACTTAATCAGAATCAGTGCGCTAAGTGTTTTATGGCCCCGTTGTTCTTGTTGTTGTTCCTGTTCATGTTGTTGTTGTTGTTGGTGTCGTCGTTGTTGCCGCATAATTGCAGCACATCAATCTGCAAATGAGCCTCATTAATCTGCCTCCAATGAGAGTGTATTAAAGCTTTAACTCGCCTGCCAAGCAAGAGTTCTTTCGTCTTGACATTGACTTTGATGTGTGCGCCGCGGCAAGGCAAGGCAAAGCAAGGATCAGATCGGGATGTGTAGATGCTCTCTAGGAGGCCGAAGCACTTGGCATCAATGCTCGAGACACGGTCAATGTGTTAGTTGTTGTTGCTGCAGCTATTGCTGTTGTTGCTGCTGCTAATACACAGACCGGAAATGTAGTCTCTCTCTCTCATCATACACACACACACTCTGGGCCACACTCTGTCGCAGTGTCGCTTTATTGTTATTGTTGCGAAAGTCCTTGTTATTGTTATCGCTCTGCCCCTGCCCCCGCTGCCTTCCTTGCTACTGCTGCTGCTGCTGTTGTGCGTGTTTGTGGCACTTTAGACAAAAATCGATTTGCCTATAAAATGTTTTACATCACACACACATGCACACACGGGCAGCCAACACGACCACAACAACAATGCGCGCTGCATGTGTCGGCGTATTCGCCCGCAAGCCACTCGCCCACGCCTGCCCGTCTGTTTGTCCGTCTGTCTCTCTGTCTGCCTGCCTGCATGTCAATATGTCGGTCAACCTTTATATACCTCTATATATAACTGCGCCACAGATGAGCTGCTGCTTTTGCTGCCAAAAATTCACCGTTAATGCTCTGTTCAGGCCCGCAGCTGCACTAGGGCCCCCGCCTGCCAAGGGCCCACTTGATACAAAGGGAATATGAATGCAAGGCAACAAGAATATATACTTTGTGGGGTCTGACACGCCCACTATGTAATGTGTATACTAATTGGAGTAAGAACGATTGAATGGCTTAGAAAATTTTATTAATCTAGAATAAGAGGGCACGAAATATAGATTACTCAAAAACTATTGTTGATTTTGACAATATATAATGGAGCATTAAGTAAGAAGTAATTAAGTCTTAGATTTCTACACTTTGTGAAATGTTCCGAGAGCAAAAACCGAGGCAATTATACAAGTGGCCACCGGGAAGTTTGGCACAAGGGCAGCCAAGACTGTCGCTACGGCCCTGGCGCTCAGCCGTGTCCATTTAGCTGTCCGTCCACTTCTCGACTGATTATGTGCACATGAAACAATTTCAACTTATTTTTAGCTAAACAAAAATAAACGCAGCCCGAAAAGAATTTACCCAAAATGTAGCGCGGATTATACCTAGTTGAGCTTGCAAGTTCAATATTTGGGCCAGCAAGGGATTAGCCCAACGCCTGTCGCCTGCCGCCCTCGTTCGCTTCATTTATTGCGCATACGCCTAGTGGCGCACTGCGGGAAACTAGGGGGGAGGGGGGGGGGTAAGCAGGCACTTCTCCTGCCCCTGTTTGGGCATATTAAATGCAAATTCGTGCGAATTTTGCAGAACACGTTCCATTGTGAACATTTTTGCGACTTATTAACTGCGCACAGACTGCACAGGCAGCTGAGGCAACTGCTGACAAATGCTGAGGCGTCATCAATCTTCATTCCATGGGGCGCAGCTTGAGAGATGCCAGAACGGGGTGCGTTTTGTCACTCCAGCTAGGCAGAGATTTCATTTGATTACACGTAGAGGGGCAGCCTCTGCACTGGCGCTGCCATTAAAAACGCATTTCTCGGTCATGTTAATTCCGAAGCCGTTCACTAAGTGCCGCTTAAAACCGCGTATAACAATTTCGGGTCGCTTTGGGCCATTAGGCAGTGACGGCGACGGCGACGGCGACAGCGACGTCGGAAATGCTCTCATTCCCCATGCCCGTGTCCAGGCTTCATGTTACTCGGCTTTTATTTTAGCTCACCATTTGTGCTGTGCTCTTGCGACTCTTTAGAAATTCATGCCAATACACACACACACATACAGGCACAGCCACATCCACAGACGCCTTCTGCTGCCACAACTTAGCCCGCAGCATTATGTCGTTTTTTTCTTGTGCCACACACACGAAAATCGATCGCATTTTCATGGCAGACATTATGGAAATTCGAGTCGCTTTTCAAGTGTTTGTCTGTGTGAGTGTCGGAAATGGCATTTCTCAGGCATGTAACGAGTTGAGTGTATGGGTGAGTCTCCCTCTGCCTCTCTCTCTCTCTGTGTGTGTTTGTGTGTGTGCTAATGCGTCAACAAATGTGCGTTGGCGCGTCTAAAGTTTCAATCCCAAGCAAAGGCGTTCGTTCTTCTGCGAAATTCCTCTAGTTTTAAATATAATACATGCAAAGCATCGTCTGCGGTGTGCCGTGTGTGAGCGTGTCGCTTACCAAGCCAAACAAACAAACAAGCCAAACCCTTCCTATCCTCTCCCCCCCTAAGGCGAACAAACAAACAGACTCTGCTGTTAGTTTGTTTTCAACTTTTTGCATTTCTGTGTCATATTTTCATATCTTCTCGCAAAGTGTCGCCGGCTGTTTGTCAATTGTTTTGCGCCATCGACAGTGCTCCAGATACATCTGCCCGTAGCATGTATATTGACTGTCATCTGCAGCCAGGCAGCCCCAGCCCCTCACTGCCTGCCTACCCATTTGACACGTTTTCGCACTTATCGCCGAGATTACTTTTAGCTTTGATTGCATTTCCTTCTTCGAGTTCTTTCGGCTGCCTTTTGGTTGCCTCATTTATTGTGCCGTGTCTGATTGCTTCATATTCGCGGGCGCATCTCGCGAACCTGGTTCAGCCCACACCACCACATTTGATGCCCTTCTAAGTTCGCGTTTTTATGCTCAGCAGTTTTATCGCTTTATGAATTACGCGCCCTGTGCGTGCGTGCGTGGCAACGCGGCGCATACATAATGCGCCAAATGATGTCTCATCCACTGCGAAAATTATCGCCTTTTATGGCTTCTCAATAGCGGCCATTTGGACTGGAGTGTCCTGCCAATGAAGTGCAATAAAGCACACCAAGATGATAGCAAAGACAGCAGCTATTTATATACCAGAGAGTGTTGTATGTTCTTTGAAGGGCCCCTCACAAAAAAAAAGGTTAGGTTGGTTTTCCCCCTAAGGTTAGATTAAAGGAAAAAATGAATAGACAGGAAGGAAAAAAGACAACAAAGAGAATAGCACAGATATTAGAATAGTTTTTGATTAAAAAAAGGCTAAATTTGCATTAAGTTCTCATGCTCAATCGATAATGTTCTAATTGTGCTTTACATTGTATATTGAAAAGAGTCCTAAGCGCAAATTAAAACTAATGACAATATAATTTTATCTCAGTAATTCTGTTATTTTGTTCCTTGAACATATTTCTTTTTATGATTAAATATCGAATTGAATCCTTAATTTTTTTATTTTATTAAGTCACACTGGGATAAAGAATAAAATACAAATTATAATTTTGTATATCGATTTAAAGATTTCATTTAAATTATATACAAAATACATTTTATAAAAACAATAAAAACAGGACAGTAAGATTAAGAGAATTAAACAGTCTAACTAGATCAATAATAGGACAGAGCTGTCCAGAAAAAGGCTGACCTGGCAGATCTGGTATATTCTTGCCTTACGTCATTCCCGTTCTGTGTTGAAAATGTCTTAAGCAGAGCCTAGAATAGAGTAATCCCAGCACTTATATCCCTTTCAGATTGTGCATACTTTATGTGACAAATGTGGCTTAAGAGTTCGCCCTCTAAAATTCCCGCTCGAGTGATACGGAAGTCATTCAGTATCCTGGCAATCCAGGCACTAAGCCCACTTCTTTGTTGGCGGGGGGGGTTGGGCTCTGCCACAGCCTGCGTTTCCATCTCATTTCACGCCAAAAGCTAATTATAAATTTATCGACTTTTGTGCCAAACTAAAGACCACACAAAGCCCATTAATTCATAATAATAACTTGATACAAGCCAAACAGCAAGTTTGCCTGTCCAGGCAGGCGAGGCAGGCGAGGCAGTCAGGGATGGGGCCTGCCCCCGCCCTCCTCCTCTGCCTGCGGGCGGGGCAACAAATATTAATTAAATAAGTTAAATATGCTGCCGCTGTTGCTGTCGAGCTGAGGCTGTGGGGGCGTTTGGGCAACGCCTATCATGTTAATCATACGCCGTGTATACGCGAAACTTTCGAATTGTGCGGGGGCAATAAAATTGCGTCTGGGGGCGTTGAAAATGCTGACCCACATTCAGTGCATCGCAGAAATTCGCATTTGGGAATTGCAGCAACAGTAGAGGCAGAGAGGGATTGAGAGAGAGAGAGAGAGGGAGGAGAGAGAGAGAGAGAGAAGCAGGCAACTCACTCTGGGACGGGAGGCTGCGCTTAATGCAATTGATTTTATACGCATATTGTGGGTCAACTGTCTCTGCTCTTGTTATTGTTCTCCATTTCTTTATCACTCGCAACTAAAACATAGTTGCACATGTTGTTGCTGTTGTTGTTGTTGCAATTCACAAATCGATTTACGAGCAGCTGCAGCGGGGCACATCAATTTGACACGCTGCAACAGCAATCGAGAACTTGCCGCGCTGCCACTTGACAGCAATGGCAATCGCAGCTGGGCTGGCACAGAGATACAACTGAAGTGAACTCGGCGTGCAAAGCTTCTCGACTTGTTTCCAACAGATTTGCAGACTTAGCCCCCTTCCTGCTGCCCTCTTCTCCCCCCTGCCCCCTCTGTGATGTCATGCAAATCGATGGGGCTGACCAACTGCAGCCATTGTTAATCTGTGAAGCAAATTTCCCCTCGATTTGCATAGTCTGCCAGCAAGACATTGCCATACATATCGAGCAGACACACACACACACACACAGACACAGACAAGCAACAGCAACAACGACACGAACAAGGATGGAATTTCAAATGCCTGCGACGCCATTGCAATTGTAAACTGCAGTGGCATGTCAGACCGGAAGTGTTTGCCTTGTCCCACTGTCAATTTGCGACATTTTCTTGCCGGTTTGCCTCGTTTGCGTCACTTCAGATTTTGCATTTGCTTTGAGTGGCCGTTGGGCATCATTAAATCAAACGCCCTAGCTAACAAAATAATACTGAGAATACAGCATAGGCAATGGGACTTGCCTCATGGCAAAGGAAGCTATCGAGAAAAAACTGAAACCAAACTAGAATTCAAGTGTGATATTACTCCTGCAGGAGATACTTAAATACTGCAGGATATCTGTAGGTCTGACACTCGCAGTCATTACAAATGATAGATAGGAAGTTGAGCAGGCATCACAGAGCATATCCCCGGCATGTATAGTACATGAAAACATCCTTTATCCAATGGAAATCAAATTGTGATAAATTATGTGGTGCAAAAACACAACACACAAACACAGCACAGACATATTGTGTTTCTTTAAGAAACGAATTGCATGTCGAAATTTCGTTGATTTGTTTGCGACATATACTTAAAATTCACTTAATGGAAATAAGAGAAGAGATCCAAGTCTTTTAACTCTGTATTGCGTAGACTCTGAGAAAATCATTGCATGAATTTGACTATGTCGAATACACCTAGATTGGATATATGTATGATTGTATATATGAACACTTAATTCATGTATTCACTTACACTCGCCAGTGCACTGTGAATTCACTCTCAATGCATTAAAGGGTGAGCCATAACCAACTTAACTCCTTAAAAGTAAAATTAGTTGGAATTAAGCAATTCTATTAGACATATTATAAATTTTTTTGTTGATTACAAAAGAATAATACCACGTGTACCCTTTGACTATTAAAAGTGGTTAAAAAAGGGTATACCAACTATGTGCAAATGTATGCAACAAGCAGAAGGAGGCGTGGCAGATACCGCGCAGTATATATATTCATGCTCAGTATCACTTGCCAAGTTGATTGAGCCCTTTTCTGTCTTAAGTCTGTATGAACACGCAGAACTTAGCTAATTCAAAAGCCAGAGACACCAAATTTGGCATGAATGTTTCTATATATAATATGTAGATAAAGTTTGATTTTAAATATTGGTTGCAAATCAAGAATTTCATTTTTCAACTCGATTTGTAAGCGACGTATTAAAGATACAATATTCTGACTTTTACTTAAATATCTACTTCAACTTCAAATTTCAATGTGATTAAACAATAAACACAAAAGTTTCTAGAGAAAGTGTGCAAAGTTATGCCATGAATTCGTCTCTCTTGCATAAACGGAAACTTTTCCTACTTTACGTACTTAAAAATGCCTGAAATACACTGTAAAAACGTAGTCTATGCTACTTTTAGTGCTAACATATTAAAACTCTGTCGACTTCTTTCATACATAAATGCTGCAGCAAGAATTTAAGTCTTCGCTGTACTGTAAATATAAACGTGGCAGGGCCAAGCTGAGGCTCAGGACATTCACTGGGGGCAGTTGGCCGGCGAAAGGCCGCATTTATCAGCGTCCATCGACAGTTGCTAATGATGTCCTAATTTCGAGATGTCACAGTGCGCGCATAGATAAAACACACAGAGGCGGCAAGAAAAAAATGTGCAAGCGAAAGGAAAAGTTAAGGAAAACACACAAGACAAGACAGGATGGGACAGGAATGTACAGGACAGGCCAGGGCAGGAGAGGGAAGAGGGGGAGAAAGTCAATCGATGAGCAGCCACAAAATGGTTGGCATAACAAATGGGCGACTGGATTTCGATTCGCTTGCTTGCTTGAGGCGCGGTACACGCAAAGAGGTGTGTGCAGTGCAAGGGGAGGGGAGTGAGGTGGGAGGGGAGGGAAGTGGAAGTAAGCTGCTGCCAAAGTTGCGCTTGCCACGCATGTGGACAGTTATTAATGAGCTGTCTGCAGTGCCGGACAAAAGTGGAATTCATTAATTTGCTTGCCGAGTCGGGGTAACGCCGACTACCGTGCTTGATTTTTTATCGCCCCCGCCTACTGCTCCAGGTCCGCCCACTGCTGCCGACAGATTAAGTTCTGCTGCTGCCTTATACTTGAGGCTGCGTTAAAGGTTAATCATACGCCCCGTGGCCGTGGCAGCTTAGCGACAGTAAAATTACTAAGCCGCAGCTAAATTGACTTGGCTCAGCTAATCGCAACGACAATGCCAATGACAATGACATTGACAACGAAGCTGACGATGACGAGGACGAGGACGACAATGATGATGATGATGATGAGGATGATGATGATGATAAGGATACTGCTGATGATGATGTTAATGATGGCAATGTTGAGGCTGACACGCCGTTTGTTGTATGTAGATGAGTTGCCTCCTTGGTCATTAACGACGTACAGCACGTCTGCGGCAGAATGCTCTCTGCATCGATTTAACGCTAATCACATACAAATGCGACCACACATGGACAACCATGTCGCATGTGGCATGTGGCAAATACGAATGGGGCAGCAGCAAAGTAAGCGCAACGCACGCAGCGTACGTGCAATTGCAGAACGAGGCAAGGCCCTTTTTGAATAACACGCCTCGAGGATTACGCCACTCCGAACACACACACACACACACGCACACAAGTATGCTCTACTGCAGATTTATCGCCCTGACGATACCCTTCACACAGCCAGGCAGGCGACATTAATCAGTCTAGAGAAGAATCAGCACAGCAAATGCGCCTCGAGTGAAGCTGCAAAGCACAAGTCTGGCAAAGGGATTAGTAGAGTGTGTGTGAATTACACTTCAGCTACACATAATTACAGGGTATTTTGAGTAACAAGTCTACTTTGTGGTCGACTGTTATTTGCATGTTAATTTGTTGCTGCCCAGCTTCATGTTTGGTTTGGCCAGCAGCTTATCGCAGCTTTTGTGCTACCAGACGCTTAAAAATCGTTTTGCAATCTTATCGCAATTGCCTTTTTACTGTCTCAATTGTGGCATGCACATTCGCAGCCCAATTCCATGCAGGACTTTACGCTCTCACTCTGATTACCAATGCTAATGTATGACCTGCTCCTGGCCCTGTCTCTGTCTCCGTCTCCGTCTCCGTCTCTGTCTCTGTCCCTGGCCATGGCCCAACTTTGTTCGTTGTCGCATATGTGTGCAATGTTTTCACGTTGTTGCTGCTGCTCTCTCTCCCTCTTTCTCTCTCTCTCTTTCTCTGTGTATCTGCCTCCCTCTTTGCACAATAAAATATGTGACTCACTTGAGTTATGTGCCACATTAACTTGCACAAGTCTTAAGTGGCTTTTAACCTTATTTCGTTTCCGTTTCTTGGCTGCAGCTTTGCACTTGCTCCATGGTGGGCTGTAGGTGGGCGTGGCAGGGCTGCTGCTGCTGCTGCTGTTGCAAAGGCAGTTGCCACTTAGAAAACTGCCAGCCAAGTCGAGCATGGCCGAATGTGCAAGCACCTTTAAGTCAGAGCATATGCGAATAGTGCACAAGCTTTGCTCAATTTCCCAAGATAAACAAAGAATTTATAGCAAGAGAAGAAATCTTCTGCTTGCTGTTCAATTTCAATACATTTGTTAACATTTGCTGTGTGTAAATAGGTTGCTCTGGCAAATCAAAGTACCTCACAAAGTTGTGTGAGTCAAATACTCTCAGCAAAAGGAACTGAATGTGTTTTATATTTAGCCGAGCAGAGCCAGCAGCACGCGCTCTTTAGCTAAGTGCCCAGCCATTGAATGTGCTAGTTTTTCCCCCATAAATATGTGTGTGTGCCACATGTGTGTGTGTGTGCATGGGCAGATAAAAGCAACATACATCCGAGTCTTAAGTTTTGAGCCGCTCACAATGCGCAGCAAGTTTGTGGCGACTGTCAAGGAGAAGCAGGCGGGAGAATCAGAGTTCGCAGCCTAAGCTCCATCAAGCAGGGTCGTCTGTTGTTGTTGTTATTGTTGCTGCTGCTGGGGTTGCTGCTGCTGTTGTTAGGTTTAAATCCAAACCGATTTACAGTTTGATTCTATTACCAGAGTAAGCAACAACCGACGAGGCTCATTAAAAATTCGTTGTGGAAGACTGAGGCAAAGCCGCAAAGCTCAAATCAAATTAGCTAATTGATTTCTGATATCAATTGCGGTCGCGCTTAGAAGCTCGAGGGAAGACTGAAAGAGAGAGAAAACTTGCAAAGCCAACTTAAAGTTTGAGCACCCAAGCCAAAGCCAACAAGTAGTTCATAATAAAGTGATTTAGTGGTTCGCCATTAAACTGTGAGCGAGGGAGAGGGAGAGAGAGAGAGCCAAACATGACACCGACAGTTGCCTGGTGCGTGTCTGAGGCGCATAAAATCCCCGAGCTGCGCATTTTCACTGCTGCTACCTCCCACACACACACACACGCACACGTGGGTACATGCGTGAGGGTGTTATAGCGTGTGTGTGTGTACTGTGCGGGTGAAATGTTTGCCTTATGGCATATTAAACAATAATATTTGCACGCTGAAGCGTCAATAACAAAATCAAGCTGCCTCGGGTGTTCAGACTGCAAATATCTAATTGCCAAATGGGCAGAGCGAGAGGGAGAAGAGAGAGAGAGGGAGAGAGAAAAGAACAGATAAAGAGAGACTGAGCGAGTTGAATCTAAAATGTTGCTAGGTGAATTAAAAACAAGCACAAAAGCTACAGTCGAGTGTTCCCAACTGTGATATACCTGCTATTCAACTAATCAAAACGATTTCTTTAAAAGCTAAAATGTTTAGCGTATTTTACGTTGCATACTTTGCAGGGAGTTGAAATCAGTAGCTCTTTTTTTTTTTTTTTTTTTAATATCTTAATATATTTATTTGTTCCATTAGGGTCGATACAGTGTTACTATAACCTATGGTTTTGTTTGTTACTTCTCCAAGACTAGTTTAGTGTAGTTTCTGTGAATTAATAATAATATAAGTGTATGTTTCTATATAGTAGTTAAATTGTTAATGATTATTTATAATGTATATGGAGTGCTCCTTTTAAGCGTCTTATGGAATTGTCCGTCTTAAACGTCGGGCAACCAAATTTACAGATTTTCAGAGCTCATTTGGGTGTTGATAGTTATTGTGTTCACTGAAAATAAACTATCCTGCAACTATGCTTGAAATTCGCTTTTTATCGATTTACAGGGGCGGAAAGAGGCGTGGGCAAAATCTAAATAAGATCTACGTGTAATATTTAGATATTTTTTCATAAATTGTATTTTTTATAGTCCTCGCGCTTAAAGTTTCTCACATACGGAGAGTTCATACATGGCAGATTGCGAATTTATATACTTGGTGCAGTCTGCCACGCCTCCTTCTGTCAGTCACATCCATTTATACAAAGTTAGTATACCCCTTTTTGCACATTTTCAATGGTCAAATGGTATAAACACAGATAAAGATAGAGAGAGAGCGAGTTGCATCTAAAACGTTGCTAGGTGAAATAAAAATAAACACTATATTATTGCTGGGCCATTGGTCGGGCAAAATGCTTTGCCAGCCAGCGTAGCCATTTGCCAGATTAGGCCACTTAGCTGGCCACACCCACCTCCCTGCCCACTCGCCATGCTCCTGTCTTCATTCACGCAATATTCAAATGAGCGCAAAGAGCGCGAAACGAAAATAAGTATAAGCGGAAATTGAATTTGTAAACAGCTCAGAGATAACATTAGAAGAGACAGAGAGACAGAGAGAGAGAGAGAGAAGAGGAGAGACAAAGAGATAGAGAGAGGGAAGGCGGATAAGTGACGGCTGGCTACTAAGTGTCGTCTTGCATTTGTTACGCTCCGCTTACGCGGCGTATACTTAATGTCACAAGGAGCTGCAAATAACAAGGTGATAAATTGCCGGGTGTGTAATTAATTTGTACAGCTTAAATTGGCTTAAATGCGCCAAATTAATGTTTACTTTGCGCACGGCATAAAATGTTGGTATTTTTTTGTATTTATTTTCTACTGCACGCAAATTTGATTAGCGGCGATAAACGCGTGCCAAAAAATCAAATGGCCAATTTAGTATCTGACTTTGTTGTGTGCGCACGCACACATTAACTTTTTCAATTAAGTAGTCGATCAAACGGAGCCACACACACACACACACTGACACACAGATAAAAGCACGTTTAAATCAATAAAAATCAATCATACGCAGCGTAGACAGGTGGGATGAAACTCGACTCTGGGGCAGCCTCAAAGTGTGCGGCCATAATTTAATTTACGCCTTAAATATTTCTCTTCTTGTTGTTGTTGTCCTTGTCTTTGTTGTTGTTGTTGTTGATAGACACTTAGCTGGCTTCGAGCCTTGGCCTTTAAAATGAAAAGTATCCAGCAAGAAAGCATATCAACGGCATGCCGAAGGTTCTATGCCCTTTGCAGGTTCTTATATCCCCGAATTGCATGGGATTATATGTATCAATATTTATCAATTTATCAATATTATGTCTAACTTTGATTGACACTGTTAAATTTCTTCACTTAAATTTCTTTATTTTGGACGATTGTTCCTATGGCAGCTTTATGTTATAGTGGTCAGATAGACAGACATTTTATATGACTATGATCAATTCAGGCCAAGTCATGATAGCTGATAAAACTGAGCGATTTATTTACTGCAACTTACGGACAGATGTCACCAAACTGACGCATTGACAGACGGACTCACGGACCTGAAGACGGATGTACCCAACTGCATAGGCGGACAGAAAAGCAGAAGACAGACAGAGATCTTATTTACGATACACTTTATGGCATAAAATTAAAGATCGAGCTCTTCCGTTGATACTTATGAACCATGAATATACTTTAAAGTATAGAAGCATTTCTAGGTGCAACTGCAAACTCCTGCTTTAATTTCGAATGTACCCACTGCAAGAGTATAAAAAGCAGCAACAAAATTTATTTCGATCACTTTATGGATAAATTAAGAGATTTTCCAATTTAAAAAAAAAACAATATAACGCTTTCTTGCAACTATTTTTTAATTTCGAATATCCTGCTCGCACACACACACACACAACACACACACACGAGCAGGTCAAACCACAGGCAATATTTCATGGCATAATAAATTGGAGCTGCAAAAATCAATTTCAATTTTCGTCGGAAATATCCTGGAATTCTGAGTAGCCCCAGCCGCAGCAGCCTCAGTAGTTGGTGGCATAGGAAATTAAGAATCAACCTGTCACCTACACTCGGATGCGAGGAAAACACTCGCAGTCGCACTCGCATCAGTGCAGGCAGGTCCGTCAGCTGCTGCTGCTGCAGCCGTTGCACACAATTCACCAATTCACAGCTCAGCAATGCAGTCAAAATGAGCAATAACGAATTGTTGTTGTTGCTCCCTTTGCTCCACCTTCCTCCTTCTGAGTCCCCATGTGCCCCTCTCTATTACCTGTGAGAAGAACAGCCACAGCTGCTACTTGTGGCAGTGAAGTTGGGTCAGGTACGCGTCGGGGCAAATGGAAAAACTTTCGCACGTATTACATCTACTTTTCTATTACATTCTTTTTTCTATCTGATTTCTATTCTGTTTCTTTCTTCATCTGTCTCTCTCGTTCCTTTTCTTTTTCTTTTTGTTCTGTTTTCGCAAAGTTTGTGCGACGTTTGCGTTTTTGCTCTGCGCGGCACGTTGTATTCAATTTGTTTTGGCAACAGCTTGGCACAAGTTCTATTAAATAATAAAGTCGATTTGCACAATGTTCATTCATTCACATTTGATTTTGTCACTCTTCGTTCCGCATTTGTATTCAATGCAAATGCGGCTTAGTTAGACGGCAAATTAACATACACAAAGCAGCTTGGAAACCACTCAAAAAATTGCGAGCAAACTTTGCTTGACAAAGTTGCGAAAATCTTCAAAAATTTGCAAGTGTCTTTGGCCTGCTTAATTATTCTTTGCAACACAAATACAGGTGGCATACATGTGTAGATTACATATACAGTGGCGGACAAAAAAATACAGACACCCATAAGAAAAATAGAGATATAATTAAAACATAATAAAGCAGAGACTTACAACAGTGCCAGCAATTAGAGTTGTACCTTTAAGTTTAGACTAAGTTCTTTTTGCTGTGCTTCAAAACTTTTATGAGATTAGAGTTAATCCAATAAAACTAGTACACTTTTTATTCATAATTCACATAATCTTCAAAATACTTTAACTTGAGTAGCAGAGGGCAAATATTCATAAATAAAACACTTTTCGTGTTAAATTTAAGTATTCACTAATAAACATAATATTTAGAAATAAATTAACCTACTAGAAGCAGTGGCAAATTTAATTTAATTCAATTAAATTTTCTTCAATTAAAATTTATCTCCACAGTTAGATGTTACTTTAAATTTAAAATAACTAATTAATTGTTTTATTAAACAGTCTATAGTCCTAGAACTAAAGAAAGTAAACTAAGTTTTTAACTTAAAAGATGTTAAACTTTAGTTTTACAAACAAATAATACACAATTATTCACAAATTTTTGTATAAAATGATGTTTAAATCTGTGCAGATTTTTTTGTCCGCCACTGTACATGTTGCAGAATTGAAACATGACTGAAGACATTGGGGGTGGCTCTTTTTCTTGACTCGCGAGCAGCCAAAATTCACTTTATTAAACAAACAAACACAACAAACACATACTTACACACCCACACACACTCACATGATGCGCTACCCCAACACATTCATAAATTGAAGCACAAAAGCAATTTAATTAAAATTAATGTATGTATTTTCTGCTTTTCTCCACACGTTCCTCTGCCTCATGATGCTGCATCCAACCCGACTCCACTGCCACGTCTCGTCTCGTCCCGTCCACAAAAAACAACATCAACATCATCAACAAACAGAAAAAAGGCCATGGTCAGCATGGAGGGACAGTTTCTGGTGCGGCAAATTTACGATGACGAAATAACATATAATCTAATTGGAGCAGCTGTCGAGATACTCAGTGAGTAGCTGCCACCTTATAAGTGAGTGTCAGTGTGTGTTTATATCCTTCAACTATCCCCAGATATACCTGCTGACGATATACTGGAACTGTTTGGCAAGACGTTCTTCGAGTTCTGCCAGGACTCGGGCTATGATAAGATACTTCAAGTGCTCGGCGCCACGCCACGTGACTTTCTGCAGGTAAACTAAATCGATTGCCATCGTCTACATATCCCACAGTATATGCCAGCGATTTCTGCTGAGCTGACTTTAATTAAAGCACATTTCGCATTTTACACTCATTTCACATGCATCGCATCTGTATCTCATCTCATCAGCCAACTCATCTCCCATCACATCTCATCTCATCTCATCCCATCTCAGATCGCATTGCCAATTTCGCACAGAGTCATTTTTCATGTTGCCACGTCGAGTCGCTGTTCTCTCGCCGCCGCATTGATAAGCATTATTTTGCTTCAGTGCACACACACTCGCACCCATACACACATCCACATAGAGACACACCCATTTAATGCGGTTGGGAATACCTCGCCGCCTTTTGTTGCACTCACATTCGATTTATTTTCAATTTTCCACACTTTTCACCACACCATCAACGTCTACAACGACATGAGCAACACACCATCAGCCACACAACACTCTCTCTCACACACTTACACACACACCCCTCTCTATCCAGCTCGACATCAGCATGCGGCAGAGCGAACCGACATCGTCATCCATTCGATACCCATTCCTTGATCATAATGAAAAATGAAATTGAATTTTTGCTGCATTTTCATTGAATACATTTGAAAAACCACAACAAACACAAAAAGAATCTGGACGCCCTGCACGACCATCTGGGCACCCTGTATCCAGGCATGCGGGCGCCCTCGTTTCGCTGCACGGAAAAGGATGGCGAACTGCTGCTGCACTACTACTCGGAACGGCCGGGCCTGGAGCACATTGTCATCGGCATAGTCAAGGTACATGTTCCCCCTCTACCTCTCTCCCTCTCTCCCTTGCACTCTCACTCTGCTTATCTTTCACAGGCCGTTGCATCGAAGCTGCACGGCGTCGAGGTGGAAATCGAAATAGTAAAGCGCAAAGGCGAGCCCATCGACGAGGCCGAGAAGGAGCGCGCATTGGCACGCGATGAGCAACAATTGGACACGACAGACACGACAGCAGCCACACTGGATGCGGCTGTTTGTCCTGCCTTAGTTTCAGGTATAGCACCAGAGTCCGCATCAGCATCAGCATCAGCATCCGCCTCTGCAGCTGTAGGTGGCCAGGCAGGCCAGGCTGGGCCGGCGAATGCTGAGCAGAACAATAATCACAATGGCAGCAACAACGGCAATGGCTTGGGCAATAACAATGTCAGCAGCAACAACAACAACAACAACGATGGTCAGCAGATTGCGAGCGAGCTGGGTAAGCAACGGTTGAGGCGCAAACAAATTGCTTTAGGCTCATTACGTTTACAGACAGACAGAGAGAGAGAAAGAGACAGAGAGAGAGACAGACAGACAGAGGAACACACAGACACCCTATTAGCAAGCAGCATAACGACTTGGTCGTGCAACATGCCACATTTATGACACATTTGCCTGAAGATGTTTGCTACACCAATGCAAACGAGGCCATTGAATCGGGTTGAAGTCAATGAAGCCATCGCAACTTGGGTAGCGGGGGTTGAGGAGGGGAAACAAGTCAAGTATTATTTGCACTAAGCTAATCTTCAATTGAAAATCTTCTTGTCTCACAGCTGCCGACCAATTGCCGGCCACATCGAAGGGCAGCGGCACTGTGGGCACAGTGGGCACACAGGATAGCTTTGATTGCGATGGTAGCGATAAGGAGCAGAAGTGCCTGCGCCTGCTGAAGAACAAGAGCGACGACATCGAGCGCTATGACCACGTGCAGTTTGTGATACGGGAAATCAATGTGGCAGCCAAGTCGCAGCAGGACACCAAGAAGGACGAGCAGGCGGCCAACGATGAAATGGAGTTTCTCTGCGAAGGTAGTAACCAAGCATGCTCTCTATTAATTTGGCTAATTGCCAGGCTAATCCCTGGAACCCTTCCCCACTGTCCGTCTCTTGCAGCTCCCCTCATCTCGCCGGCCACGTTCTGCAAGGTCTTTCCCTTCCATTTGATGTTCGATAGACAAATGAAAGTCGTGCAGGCCGGCAAGGCCGTTTCCCGCGTTATACCCAGGTAGGTGTAATGAGTAAGGCCCATTGTACTCGCAATTGCTGTTGCTATTGTTGTTGTTCTTGTGTTGGCGATTAGCCATTAAGGCTGAGCCATTTTGGCCAACTAATCCCGTTTCATCTCTCCCTCTCTGCAGAGTGGCCGAGGAGAACTGCTCGCTGATAGAGGTGGTGGAGGCGATACGACCACACCTGCAGCTCACATTCGAGAACATCCTGTCGCACATAAACACCATCTATGTGCTCCAGACGAGGCAGGGCGCCATGAGTAGCCGCCACGAACAGCGTTTTCTGAGACTGAAGGTGAATGAGTTTTGTGGTCTCTCTGTCATGTTCTGTGTTCGGTTCGGTTCTGTTCTTGTCTTGCGGTCTGGCTCTGCAATCAGCCGCATTGATTTCAATACTATGTGACCGCACACACACATACAGACATACAGAGACACTCGCACAATGGCAGCATAATGAAATGAATAAACAAAATGGCCGCTTACGCACAGCCGCCGCCATTGAGATTGGAATTGAAATTGTGCATAAAATTTAATGCGGCTTGCGGCCTGCAACATAAAACCCAACTTTATTATAATTGTAATGGACCTTGCCGTGCACTCGACTAACTCGATCTTATCCCATCTAACTTGCAGGGCCAAATGATGTACATACCAGAGACAGATCGCATACTGTTTCAGTGCTATCCGAGTGTCATGAATCTGGATGATCTAACCAAGTGAGTGGGAAACAGCAAATCAATATTGTACAATGCTATATCAGTTACAATAATATATCTTGGGCATATTGGGAAGCAGTATACGATACTATATCAATTACAATAATATATGTATCTCGAGAATAAACACACGATACCATAACTGTAACAATCATATATGTATCTTGGGAAATCAAACTGCAGCTCATGTTTATTATTTGAAAGTGATTTATGGCGCACTGGCTGACAGTTTATGGTCGGTTGTTTATTATTTTTGCATTTAAATTGAAAGAAATGGCAAAATACGCTGCAAAATTTATTGGCGACAGTAAACATGCCTTGCCACACCTGGATACAGTCAGAGCTCAGTGTGGCTCAGTGTGTATCCTTCTGCTTTTACATATTTTATTTCATTTTATGCCATTTTCTATCGCAGTTTCGCAGAAGCCAAGAGAGAATTCAAATAGACTTAAGTTAAATAAAAATGTGTGTCATTTCTCTTCTACTCCAGGAAGGGACTCTACATTTCGGATGTGCCGTTGCACGATGCTGCGCGAGATTTGGTGCTGCTGTCCGAGAAGTTCGAGGCGGAATACAAGTTGACCAAGAATCTGGAAATGCTCACGGATAAGCTGCAGCAAACGTTTCGTGACCTCGAGAGTGAGAAGCAGAAAACGGACAGGTGAGAAAAATGATGCAGAGAGTGAAAGCAGAAGCAGAAGCAAATGCGAAAGCGAAAGGAAGGCAAGAAACACATTAAGCTCGGAAGAACGATGAATGAGGAGCAACAAAAATCATTGCATGCTTTCAGGCGCGAAATTAAAATTACTCGAACATTTTCTTTGCATTTGTTTGTCATTCATTCTGGTCGTGCTGCTTCCCCCTCCGCCTTGGACACCCCCCGACAGGCTGCTCTACTCGGTGCTGCCCAAGTCTGTGGCAAATGAGTTACGACACCAGCGTCCCGTGCCGCCAAAACGGTAAGCCATACATAGCCCACCCATCGAGCCCAAGGCCGCTGCTGGCCTCCTCCTCCTTCTCCTCGCATCTCCGTCATAAATATTAACAATTTGCCATTTGCACAATTATTTATTATACTGTATTTTGACAGCTACGACTCGGTAACGCTTATGTTCTCCGGCATTGTGGGCTTTGGCCAATATTGTGCGGCCAACACGGATCCCGAGGGCGCCATGAAAATTGTGAAAATGCTCAACGAACTCTACACGGTCTTCGATGCCCTGACCGACTCCAAGCGTAACCTCAACGTATACAAAGTGAGTGCAAATACACACCCTATATATACATATATAGTACCTATGTAAAAGTATATGTGCAGTATATAAGCTATATTCGATTAATTTCCAACTGACTTGTGTCAATGCGAGGCTATCAAATTGAACTTAATTACACCTTTTCCGTCCGCAAACATTGCATGCCCAACCAGACCGAACATTTTTGACTATTTGGGTCAACTGACAATTTGGCCCCTCCCACAAATGTTGCCCTCACACAAATTTTCAACGTTTTCACATTTTCACTGCTCTCTCTCTCTCTCTTTCATTCTCTTCCATTCAGGTGGAAACTGTCGGCGATAAGTACATGGCCGTCTCTGGGCTGCCAGACCATTGTGAGGATCACGCCAAGTGCATGGCTCGTGTTGCTCTGGACATGATGGACATGGCCAAGAACGTTAAAATGGGCTCCAATCCAGTGGTGAGTTTAGCTTCCATAGTCATTTTTCACTTTTTCACAGCTGTTGGTCTTAATTTGCTCGGTTGAGGGTTGTGACTGTGAAATATCGTTTCTGAGCATATCAACTAATAAATATATATTGATGGTATATAATTTGGAATGATTTTAGTTGTATATATATGTGAACATTTATCCCTCGACCAAAAACAATAAAACCAATATGGATACACTAAATTTGTACATGTGTTTATAAAGACAAAAAGAGACGCGACTGTCTGTATGAACATACAGATCTCAGTTAACATGCAAACAAGAATCACCAAATTTAGCATGAAGATTTCTGTATATCCTACGTCACCAATACAGTTCATTTCAAATGTTGACTGCCACGCCTACCGCTGACGCAAATCAATTTGTAAGTTGTTTCATACTATTTGTAAGAGACATTTTATACCTACAACTTTCTACTTTGACATATAGTAATGTGTTATTAATATCTAACCTATCTACCTAATTTTAATTCAAACGGACTGTAAACATAAAAGATATTAATGTCAACTCTGTCATAGTGATGAGCAACTGTTTGCGCCTGCAGGTATGCAATAATTTTTGCAACAGATGCATATTTGCCTGTCAGAAAGTGTACTTGCAATGGGATTAATGTACGGGATCTTACTGACGGCTGCCCACGACTCTAGCTTTCATCACTCACTTTACGGCCAACCAATTTTACTCTTTTCTAACATAAATTAAAAAAAATGTCACTAAATGTTTCTAGTAGCTTCATCTTCTAGTATCTTCATTAAAAATGAAAAACCAGTTAAAAACTCGCCAACTAACTTGTTTAGTTTGTTTCAAAATTAATAAAAAACAAGCAGTTAACGCGTCGAGCATTACTTATTCAAGAATTGCAGTTTGCAAATTTCACAAATTTTGTAATTATGAGTCAAAAGTTGTGCGCACTGTCCGTTGCACAGTGGCGCGTTGCACGTGCCGCGTGACAATTTTAAGTGAATGCTGCAAATTGTATGCACAACTAATGTACAACTTTTCAAGTGGGTAGGGATAGAGGAGCTGGGCGTGGCAGTAGTGGCCAGTTGCCTGCTTGCCTCCTAATTGTGCGCAATGAAAGCAGTTGAAAGTTGTCCTAACTGACTGTCTGACTGTCTGGCTGTATGGTTGTCTGACTGTCTGGCGACAGCGCGCGCATTCGTGTGAAGCTGCAACTTGAACAAGTTCGCGCAATTTGCTTGGCGAATGCCGATGGGGTTTAGGGAAGCGAGTGGCAACATTCGGCTCAATGGTGTGTGAACATCAATGGGGCACAGCATCATGGATTGAGTGGCAAGTGCACGTAAAATATTAACAACAGCTTCATGTGATGCTACAGTATCGAAAAGTTTCTGCAAAAAAGTTGAGCAAATTTTGTGCAAATTTCTAAAATTAATTCCAAGCAATGTCAAAGAGCAAGGCATCAAGTTCTGCGACAGGCAGCCCCACACTGCCTTCTTCTCTCGCCGGATAGACCTTGGCATCCTTGGCACTTGACCGTCAACCGTCAGCTGAGACGACGAGCCGAGGAAGGCAGCGGGAGGCACAGGAGGGCGGCCTAGCTGTGGTTTTTCTCTTTGGGCTTAAACACTTTTACTTTGAGTGCTTGAGCTTAAAATATACGCCAGCTATATATGTGTGTGTGTGTGCATATGCTCGATTCAGACGCATTGTGACAAATACACGCACACAGACATGACAGCGGCGGGTTGCCCACTTGATGGCATCCTTCACAATTACAGCAGCCAAGCGGCGTCGACTGAGGCAGCGCTGTCGACGTTGTAGTTCATGTGGACAATGCTTGTGGCTTGTCAGCTGCTTGCTGTGTGCGTGTGTGCCTGTGTGTGTGCACCTATGTATTTCTTTTGTCTGTGTGTGCAACAAGCCATAATCGAATGCTCAGCTCATGTCGCTTGGCTTTATTGTCAGAGTTGTTTTTGCTCAAATTGCGTTGCCTTTTCGTCTTTGCCCCGTACAGTAGACACCCGCAAACATACACTGCCCAAACTCTTGAGGCAACTCGTGGCAACTGTGTCGTCTTAAGCCATTCATCTGTCTTTCACTCTCTCTCTCTCTCTCTCTCGTTGCATGCCACCAGCGCAGTCAACTACTGCGGCTGCCAGTATTTCATATTTGACTGATTGCTTTTGGTAATGTAACCGGATACACGTACACGTACTGACTGCTCCCACTGTCATCAGGCAACCCACACACACTCACGTAATCTTTGATGCATGTGCGCAGCCTTGCGATGACTTGCAGAAAAAACAGAATATAGAACGAACCGACAGATCCGACTTGCACTCATCCCCTTCCCTACAAACATTTCCTTCCCTGCAAATAGAACTCCCCCAATGCAATTAACATGCGGCACAGTTGAACACAGTTTGCTCTACAATTTTATGCTTCATTAGATTCCGATAGCAAACCAAAAATAGCTGCTCTGCCACTTTTTGCGGCCAATCATGGCATACAGTTTTCCCAAGTTTTTTACTTGTGCCCCTTCCCTACCTTCCTTTTGCCGCCTCGATCGATAAATATTGCCACAAATGTTTTGAGCGAACTTTGCTTGCATATTTTGTATTTATTTCATATGCAAACTTTTGGCTATGTTGGCAATGCTGGTGAAGGAAATAAAATATATGAAATAATAATAAATATACATATACTATAAGACTTGCTTCAAAAGAGAAAATAAGATAGAAAGGCTATGTTAGAACCACCTTAGCTCTTACACTCTTTCAAACTTTGACTTTAATCAACGATTGTTCCTATACTAACTTCTATATTACGATAGTAATAATATTCTATAACTAGTATAGAATATAAAATAAAGGAATAAATGAATATCATTGCTTCCGTTACAGCTTTAATAACTGTAAACTTTAGTTTCGATTCTAATTATTTCTAAATTTCTAAATTTTACGAACATATTATTTCCATTAAAATAGGACGATGTAACTAGTGTGGTTGCAACATATTTGTCAACTTTACAATCTATCGGCTCGAATCGACTGAATACCGTGCACGATAACAAACATGAGTGCTCCTCTGCACCTCTAAACCTGAATTGAATCCCTCTATAAATAAGTGGCTCAGCTTGTTCTGTAAATCCTCTTCAGTCAAGTAAGGGCATGCTTTATTCACTGTACCCTTAGATAAAATTTCAAACTTATATGTTTAGCTAACCTAAACAGAAATGGCAAAACGAACGAGCCAAAGGCTTTCTGGACTCACTTATCAAAATTGCATTACGTGGCCACATGCTCAAAGGTCGAGCATTGATTCGATTTACTTACTTGCAACTATTCATTTTAGTTTCCATTTCAACTGTGAATGCATTCAAGAAATACAAAGCTGATTTTGGCTCAGCCTTGCTCAATAATTAAGTAAAGTTTCCAAGACTTTTTAGACTCGGGACTTTTGTGTGAACTTATCTTTTACTTCGTCACGTAATTAGAAGAGCGTAATGCGTGTGTACCCTGTACTAGCAGTGTGCCATGTTAATGGGTAGTTTCAGTCTCGAGCAATCTCATTAGACAGCTTAACTTTCTTCAGAGCGTAACTACAGCAGCGAAAGATTATCCCATTCTAAGTACTAACCCAGCACACATAATAGTTCTGCCTCGCCCGACGTTGGCGTCATCACGCAGGGCAGCCCCACTTCTCCCTCTGCCTCACCCTCTCTCTGTCTCTAACTACATTCTCGCCTTAGTCGCATTGCCAGCCGCAGCTCATTTCGCTTTAAATTTAATTAAAGAAAAGTTTTGGCCACCGCAGCAGCAGCAGCAGCAGAAACAGCAGCAGCGACAGCAGCAAGTGCAACTTTTTCAAAGTAATTGTGGCAACTTTTCGTCGGTTTGGCTTGCAACTGGAAAAAGCGAAGGAAACTGGAAAACTTGAGGCATTTGGCTACACAACTCGAGACCTTCTCATTTTGTTAGCTTTGGTCTGGCCCGGGCTGGTTGGATCTGGCACAGTCCAAGTTCTGCGGCTACCAAAGTTTATTAGCACAATGAAGTGTTGCCACGGCGTGTGGCAGCAATTCTTGGGGGGGTTTTCTGTCTTCTTGGTGTGAAGTTACATTTTATTTGGTATTTTATAAATTCGATTAGCAGCTCTAATTGTTATTTATACCTTATGTCTATTCACTATTCTCTTGCCTTTGCAGCAAATCACCATTGGCATCCATTCGGGCGAGGTGGTCACCGGCGTCATCGGGAATCGTGTGCCACGCTATTGCCTCTTTGGCAACACGGTCAATCTCACCAGCCGCACTGAGACCACCGGAGTGCCCGGTCGCATTAACATCAGCGAGGAGACCTATCGGTGAGTGCAGCAACAACAGTAACTAGCTTAGTTCAGCCAGCTCATTCGGTTCATTGGCACTGGGAGTGGGAGTGGGAGTGGAACTGGGACTGAGCCTACTGTCCACGCGTGCTTCATTAGCCAGTAGATAGGCAGCCACAGCAGCCCGCTTAGCCTCTTCAGTGATGGCTCCATTGCCGGTGGCCACAAACGCAGCCACAGCTGCCTTTTCAGCATCCGTGACGGCCTCCAGTAGCTGCATTTGATTATCGCTCTCATCCTCACTCTCGTCGTCGCTCTCGGCACTGCTGGGTATGGTGTCCAATCGGGGCACGGCATTTGACAGGCGGCTCTGCATTGGCTTCCCACTCGACTGCGACTGTGACTGTGACTGCGAATGCAGCTCCACTCCTGCCACCGCTTCCAGCTCTTCGGTTAGATCAATATAGCGCTGCAGGCGCTTAGGCAGACGCAGAGTATCGATGCCATTCGGTAGCTGATAACGTTCGCGCAGTACATCGCGAATGCGGCAGCTGTGGGGCAAGTTAATATATTAGATGCATAAGTATTTAAGCATATTTCGCACATATTACTCGGTATCTAGGCAACTTTGAAATCTTCCCTTCAGTCTGTCAATCTTTGCAACATATTTTATAAATTAATTTAAGTTTCACATAATAAGCTCACATAGAAAGTAGGTAGAAGAACAGAACAGCACAGCACGGCAAAGTTCATGTGCTTAAAACTTTTGTTGTAAGAAAATTTCTATAAACTTTACTTTTACTCTCGGCAAGTTGCGCTTTCCACAGCGAAGAAGTTCAAGTGCCGGAAATTGTGAGCTTGATTCTCTGCTTTTTTTTCCTACTTTCTTTGCTTACTTGCTTCAATCCAGACTTTTGCTCTTGATTGAGGCATAGTGAGAGAGAGAGAGCGCGCTTTGGTAGTAAACTTTTTAATGCCAACCTTTTGGGCTGACACAACAAGGCAATCGCTTTGCAGACGCACTGTCATCGGGTTCCTCATAATGCTAATCTGGCGTTTATGCTGGCCACAAGCAACATGGCGAACTGTTGCACTTGAGGCGAAACTTTTTATGTACTTGTTAATTTGTCTTGTCAACATTATTGAGTTGGTAAATGAAGTGCGCTTTTGTTTTGGCCATTTTACGACACTCTACGCAGTTCGCCAATCAATGAAGCAAGTCCCAAAGCGGAAGCCAGTACTAAGCGGCCATAAAAGTCCATAAAAGAAGCCCACAGCAGACAACAAACGACAACATGCTGGCCTACTCAGCGTATGCGCAATATGGCAACATGAAGCTTAAATTTGTGAGTGCTGTGGGTGAATTTAAATCAAAGCGTAGCGCAGCAAAATGAAATGTTAAAGAAATCGCCACCAATAATGGAAGTTTGCATAAATAAAACGGGGAGAAGCAGCCCCAGAAATCGAAGTCAACTGCAAGTGGACCAAGAATTGACTCTGATCATATACTGCTTCAATTTGTATTTACACACGCATGTTGTATGCCTCTTCTCCAAATTTTAATCCGATAGAACAAAAAAAACAAAAAAATTATACAAGTCACTTTAGTCTCTTTAGTGCCAAGGTACCCCAATGTTTTTGTTGCTGCTCGACTTTGGCAGACCCCTTTGCAAATACTCATCTGTACAGGGTATAAAGCACGCACCAGCACTAGTCGGGTGAATGGCGCAAAGTCGTTGCCAGTTTTATGTGACACGTGAGTTGGCAAATGGCAAACAAGCAGCAAGGCAAATAGTACAACAAGTTAGGGTCACGATGAAACCCGATCAAAAGGGGGGCAACCACAGAAAGTTAGCGCTGACAACTTATCAAATTAGTCGATGGCCTGACAGCCAGATTATCGATTAAATGCGAGTACTAATCAAATTTATAGAGGAAATTCAATTAAAGTTGCCCAACAGCTGCAGCAGCTGACCCGTTGAGTCGCTTAGCCGCTCGGTTGCTTGCCCGCTTGGCCGCTTTCACGCAGCTTTGCGTCAGATATTTTGCGTTAGGCCACAATGAGGACTAGACTTTCGCATAATCCTCACACACACACACACAGACAAAGCCACATAATAAACAGGCGTCGAGCTAAACAAAAAGGCAGCCAAATTTAAGAGGCATCAAGTTGGAAGTCGACACAGTCGCCTCAGTTGTTCGTTGACGGCGTCAACAAAACGGTTTGTCAAACTGTCTGTCTGTCTGTCTGTCTATCTGATTGACATACAGACAGACATTTGGGCCGTCGTTGCTTCGACTTTTATACTTATTAAATTTGCCGGCTTATCAGAATACTGTGAGAATACTGTGAGACCCGTATAGAAAGTCAAGCAAGCGTTGCGAGCAGCGGCAGCAATCTTGGCCAAAGTAATTGAATAAAAAACTTCCAACTTGTTGGCAACGTCAGCAGCCATGTGCTTTGCCTGCCTGTCAAACGCTGACAGTAAGCCCTATAGTTCCCCCCCCCTCTCACTCTCCACCACTATAGCATACCACCATCCGGTCTTCTGCAAACCCATCATACCATTGTCCCCAACTTGGACTTCAAAGACAAGTGGACAGTTCTGCTGGCCCTGGCAAAAGTTCGGCTTTTACAGTTTGATAATTACCGGCAGAAGTGACGCAGCGTGGGCACGCCGTAAACCTGTTCCCTGCCAATGATTTTGTCCATTAAAAGACGTCCGTAGCGCTCAAAGAACATTTCACGACGCGACGCATACAAAAGGGGCTGAAAAGAGAAGAGCATCAAAAAGAAGCAAGAATTTCATTTGTTAATATAGAATGGCATATGGAGGCATTGCCCCAGTTGCAGACAGTTCCAGAAAACGTATTAAGCTGTAGGTAGAAGACTCTACATAATATGTTCTTCTCTAAGACATCAAGCATCTTTACACAAATTTAAAACATAAACGAGTAAGAAAGCTACAGTTGAGTGACTGTTATATACCTGATACCCACCTGATCAAAATGATTTCTTTTTTTTTTTTTTTTCTTTAAACTTAATTTATTTATTTATTTCATTAGGGATCAAATATTTCTATAACCTAATGAGCATCTATGGTTGTTATTTCTCCAAGACTTCATTTAAGTAGTTTCTGTGAAACGATTTCTTAAATATATAACTTCTATGTTGAGCATATTTTGTGTTGCATACTCTGCAGGGAGCGGAAAAATGTACCTCTTCAAAATTATTTCCCAAATAACTTTCATTTTAAATATCAGATCGCAACCAAATTTTGAGAAAATATTTGGATATTTATAATTATTGTGATTGTGAAAAATAAAGTGTCCTGCATTAATAATAGCCTTTAAATTCGATTTTTATCGATTTACGCGGGCGAAAAAGGGCGTGGCCAACATATAAAATCAGCATTATCTGCGTGCAATATTTAGACATTCTTTGTATACTTTTTGTAGTCCTCGCTCTTATAGTCTCTGAAATCTCGATGTTCATACAGACCAACAGACAAACAAACAGATGAACTCGACTGTTGATGCTGATTAAAATAAATATAGTTTGTAGGGTATCCTTCTGTCTGTTGCATTAGTAGCTTAGATTTAGCTTTTATTAATTAACTTATTGACGAATTCGTTATGCAGAACATCTCGCCTCATTCGTTTATTGTTCAACTCACCTTAAACGGCATCTCAATCATGGGAATATTTCGCAGCAGTATCTTGAGGCAGAGCACCAACTCGTAGCTATAATTGCGTCCATTCTCGATGAGTTTGTCGAGCAATGCAATCGTCACGGAGCTGCCGCCATCGGGTGGCAGCGGCGAGGCGCCATATCTGCAAAGATGATAAGCGGTCACGAGTGCGGCTAACTGCTGGCTACGTGCAACGAGGTGGCAGCTGCCAGTTGCAAGTTGCCCGTTGCTAGTGAGGCACGTAGTTGGTTAGCTTGTGGTTCGGCAAAGAGGTGGGCAAATGTTCTCCGTGCGGTTGTTAACTGTAATTTGTAGACGACAATACCGACGGCGAGCCAAGGAGGCAAGGTACAACGGAAAATAAATGTTTGAAATGCTGATAAACACAGTGTGCAAATGAAATAATGAACACGAAGCTGGCGGTCATGTAGTCGACGCCCTTGTCATATGCACACACGGATGGCACATGGCGACGGCGGCCAACGCGGCGTATACATAGAGCGCACATACGCCGCGTTAGCCGTGTGTGCAGTGTGGTATATTTTGTAAATGAAGTGCAAATGTGGCATGCGGCAAGGTCTGATGGCACATGACAAGCAGCAAAGGGGCAGAGGTTGTCATATTTCAAACTGTTTGTCAAAAAAAAAGGTTCACTTCTTTATGCATCACTTTGATAAGCAGCGCAATTTATATGTATATGTGAGTGTATAACTGTACATTTGCAGCATAATTTATAATATTGTCTTTTGGCATTTTAATTTACCACTGAAAATGTTGCGCAGGTGAGAAGCAACAACAACAATATCGTTATGGCCACAATTTGCATATTTTATGGCCAATTTTAAATGAGAATGCAGCAAAGCGTAAAGCAGAAAGCGAAACTCAAATCAAAATGTAAACAATATCGACAATTTATGGCCACATCAGCAGCGAAATCAATCGAGAAACAGGCAACCAGGCGATTATGCAGAACGCAGAAACAGCAACAGAGAAGAGCTGATAGACCCTTTGCCTCAATGGGAATACATATTTTATAACCAGCACTCGCCTGGCTTCGCTCTACCTGAATTACTACCTTCCCCCTGCCAACTTCCCCCTTGCTTGCCATCAGCTCGCCCTTTATCGTGTGCTTAAAATTTGTTCGACCTCTTAGCGAGATCAGGCAATCAAGACTTTTATAGAGATGTGTAATACAGTGAGCATTCTATACAAGCAACTAATCTGAACCAATTTTTCCAAAAAAGTTTCTTATGTAGAAAAGGTTGCTTATAAAGAAAAAAGGAGTATAAATTTAAAGAAAAATCAGTTTTGTGATTTATAGAAAAATAAGCAGTTTTATATTTTATTACATAGTTAAAATAATATTAATCAGACCGGTTTCATCAAGGTGAAATGGGGAAGAACTTGTTTGGGAAATTTCCAACGCCAGAAAATTGAAACGTTGTTTTTTTATAATGAAGTGCAAATTTTAAAACAAGAAAGCAAAGTATGCTGTAGAAATACTTATTGGCAAATTGCGATATCTGATATTGAAACAGTTTGGATACGAATAAAATTATCATAGCTGAAAATAAATATATGCCTCAAACATATTGAACTGAAATAGATTAAATAGACAGACGTACAGACTCAGAGACGGACAGACATACGAACCTACAGACAGATTGACAGACAAAGCGGAAATCCACTTAGCTAGTGATGCTGGTCAAGAATATGTATATTCTTCTTCCCTTCCACAAAAAGAAAATACTATAATTTACTGGTCGACTAGCGCAAGTAAATAACGCAAAATTATTGAGAAATTTGACTTAAATAGAATTGACTGATTTTGTATGTACCCCAAGTCTATCATACCCCACAGAGTAGATCAAAACATTTTTGCCAACACTTTGCCAAGACAAAAAGAGAAACCGAACAGCGAAGCATAAGGTCGACTAGGTGAGAGGGTATCTGCTGCTTTGGTTCGGCTTGACTGAGTTTATAATTTCGTTTCCTGTTTTGATTTGATTGCCATCGCTATTGCAATCGCCATTGGCATCGCTGGCCATCTTTCTGGCTGGCAATCAATAGTCGCATTTTATGCAAAAGATACTTTTTGGCGCGCCATCAAAAATTGAAAACTTCCCCTGGCTGCCAAAAGCTGTGCAAGCAATGAGGCGAAGCAGCAGCAGCAGCAGCAACAACAGCAACAGTGGCAAATGCACAACGGGCAATATCAAGTTATAAAACAATAAATTGCCAACCGCAATGAGAAAGAGTGAAACGGAGAGAGAGAGTGCTAGAGAGAGAGGGAGCTAGATCCAAGGACGAAGCAGAGACTGTGAGAGCGTTTACATATAAGTTCTATGCAGTTTAGTTGTTGTTCTTATTGCTCCTCTTCTTCGTCTGCTGTGCCTTGTTGTTGTTGTTGTTGTTGCTGAGTGCACACTCGTAAGTTGCGGCAATCTGCTTGCTGCTTGCTGCTTGCTGGCGACCATGAGACACTGTGGAGACGCGTCGCCTCGCCTTGTCATGCAAATTCGCTTTGGCAGCGACTTTCATATTTAATGTTAATATTATTTGTTAATATCTCTCTCAAGAGCTCAGCATGGGCAGTGGGCGTGGCATTGTCAGTCGCAGCACTTGATTATGCTAAGCGATGCGCAGAGAGTTTCATGTTGCATATATTGCGGCGTTGCCACGTTGCCACCACCAAGTGGCGCGCTCACTTAACACAGTTTTTCGCGCTAATTGAAGTGCGCCAGGCCCGCCCACTGCCAGGCCCGCCCTCTTCTTGGGTGGCACGCAACTTACCTGAGCAGTATTAGCAGCAATTCGGGTGAATTCGCCTGCAGCGCAATGCGCAGCGGAGACGAGCGGCCACACGACTCGATGGGAACATCGATGAATCTGCAAGCAAGAAACAGGCATGGTTAAATATTTAGTTACACTTATAATGTGCTCTCTAAGTGGCCACGGTCTTTAGGCAATGTGAAAATGGAAAATTGCGTAGGCCCTCGGGCCACACATTGTTGCTTTAATGGACGCCCCAATCTCGGCCTATCTGCAATGGGGCGTGGCTTTTAAGCCCCTTCTGTAAGAGCAGAAGCAGCTGCAGAGTACGCACGGCAGAAATTAGATAGTCTGCTTGTTGCTTTGTGGCTCTTAGTGCTTTGCTTTGCTGTTTGGGCATCTCTCGCATATTGCGTATACGCAGCGTAGTCCACTGTGGCATTAGCATGTACACGGTACGCACGCTCGAGACAATGATACTCATACAACGAGGCACGCACACACAAAGAGCACTCGCAATACACGCACACACAAACAGACACACACATACACACGCATATAACACTTACACAGGCATAAAAGCCTCGCATTGTTAGTGCCTCAGTTCGTCTTTATGCCTACGCATAAAGGGCCAAACCACAATAAAGCGAAATTAACGCACATTCAGGTGATTTCCTTGTGCACACACTCACGCACACACACACACTCATGCACACATACGAGTCTACACACACACACATCGCAACTTCAGCTCAGGCTGGTTTTGTCGACAAATTAATTTACAGCTTATCTGTCAAGTGCAAGTCCAGTTGAATGCAAGGAAGGCCCGGCCACGCCCAAACTACAATAGTCCCTAAACTAACCTCAACATTATCGCTGACATTCAGTGGCAAATTTAATTGAAATTCGCAGCAAGTCTGTTTAAAGGGAATGTTTACAGTTATCACAAGGAATTGTAATCGGAAATTATCAGTTATTAATGGATTAAAGGAAGCATTTCCAATGCCTCTCTAATGGCAAACTATCAATATCAAAAAACTTTGGTTTGTTAATGAAAACATGAAATAATAAGTAAAGACGGCTACAGATAAGCTGTGACTGATAAATGTAATTAAATCCAAGGACATTTCCTAAATAACTTTGATACTTTATTGAGAATTCATCGATGTAACAGCGATAAACATCTATCTTTCTTTTGCTATCCATATATATAATTCATTAGTTTTTTATAGCAGCAGCAAACAGTAATTTCTTCCGTGAGTTATGTTTAAAAGAAACAGACTCGGACTCGGACTCAGACCCATTAGTCACATTAAGCATGGTCAGATTACTTAAATACTCTAATGTCATATTTGGTAATTTCATAACCTTCACTTAGGGAATATTTCATGTGCATATTTCAACCTGTTTATTAAACAATTACAAACAAATTTGAATTTGGATGGAGATATGTAGTTATTGAACACATTAAAAACTTAAAAACATTCTAAGTAACTTAGAAACACTGCAATATAGATAAGTGTTATCAATTAACTTGCTAGCTCTAGCTCCTATAATCTTTAAGATCTACAGAGATCTAATCTTGGATAGACAAAGGAATATTTAGACGGACAAGGCTATGTCATCAGCTAATGAAGAATATATAATATGAACTAAAGGGATATATGTATAAAAGTACCTTATGAGGTCGCATATGTCTCCTTCTGCCTGTTGTACTATCCACATCCACAACATGCTAACACATCCTGCCACAACCACACACACATACACTTAAGGCATATTCATTTGCCTGAAGACGTCAAGTGCGAGGCCAGCATAACCCTCTGTAACATGCTCCTCATGTTTGTCTTATGATGTTTATGCGCGTGTATAAGTGTGGTTGTGTGTTTATGTGTGTGTGCCTGGCAGTTCGCGTGGGCTTGTATCAACGAGCTTGAGTGTTAGCCTGGCAGGCGCTTTGTGCGCTTATTACACGCATTTTTGACTTTAATCCTCCGGAGTGCGCCGGCAAACAAAGCCGAAATAACAAAGGTTTACACTGCTGCTGCTGCCTGTTGGTTGCCCGCTTATCGCAGTACACACACACACGCCCACACAGACACACATAAATCTCTGGCTGCTAAAAAATGAGACAGCCGACGAGCTGAGCTCATGTTGGAAGTGAAAATCTTAATTATACATGACACCAAGCAACAAACGACCGAGATTGAAAGCCACAGCGGCCATTGTTTCCCAGCATGCATGTGAGTGTGTATGTGTGTGTGTGTATGTGTGAGGTGTATGTGCTTGTAAAGTGTCGCCATCTTTTACTCAATTATGTCTGACAAACACGCACGACGAACAAACAATGCCATCTGTATTAATTAAATTAAAATCCTTTCTTTCTCGTGCAATTTCTGTTGCTCTCATAATTTCTCTCACTCAAAACATTTCCCCAGAGAGAGACAGAGAGAGAGACAGAGAGAGAGGGAATTCTCGTTTGTTGAAATCAAATTAAGCACAGCATTCAACATTTTGATTTGAAAATCAAAAATGGAAAACACTTTGTAGCAAGCTTGCACTCAATGTTAAAGTTTGTGGGTTCAATTTTTCAATTAGACTCGCGAAAAAACACAACGCCGAAGGCAACAGTAACGGGTGGTTCGTGCAACTAACGAAAATAGCAACATGCGAGCACACAGTTTAATATAACAAGCAAAAAGAACAAAGAATGAAAAGCATGCCGAAGGCTTGATACACTTGCAATTATAGAGAAACATAGAAGTTTTGTATGGAGTTCCTTGCAGGGATTCTCCTTGTGAAATATCTTGATTAAATTAAGACTGAGGTATTGAATACAAAATAAACTTGCATATTGTTCGAAAATATTAGAAAACAGATTTAAGCTATAAAGCAATGTATTGCAGGTATGCACTTTGATGAAAACAGTTCTAGAAAGTCTCATCAAGATGGCCTCAAAACTGATAGATGACAGTTTAATAGACAGACAGATACTTGCAAATCAAAGAGTGTCTCCTTTAGTCTCCTGCATACCCTCTGCAAGAGTATAACAAGCAGCAATGCACAACCTTGTCACATACGATATGCCACACGTGCAGGGACGGAGTGACGGTATCGGGTGCCCTTGTGCAAAACTTCTCGGGGGCCACAAATGTAACTGCCTTGCTTTTAAATAATGTATTTTAAATAATGTTTTTAATTCCACACAAAATGAAGAAACATAATACTAAGAACAACTTTCTTATTTCTCGCTTAAATATTGTCGAAATTATCAATATTTTTGGATTAATCTATACTTCGGCCCCTCTTATTCTTGACTGATAATACAATATTTCCAATCTATTCAAACATTCTTGCTCCAATTATTATTCACATCACATAGAAGGCGCCCAGATCCCATAAAATATATATTCTTGTTCCCATTTATTCTAATAGCAGAGCGCCCTTTACAATCGGGGGCCCTTATGCTGCGCGACCCTGCACACATGGCTAAAATGCTTGTGCGCATTTTGGGGCACTCAGCGGCAAAGGCGGCAGCAATGGCATCGTTTGCCAACAGCCATAAATTCAGACGTGTTGTCATCAAACTTACCTGAGCTGGCGCTCCTGTTCGTAGCGCGGTATCCAAACGGGCAGCGTGAGTTGTTCGCGTGTGGCATGCTTCAGAAAGTAGACCATGGCGCGCACATTCTCGTGCTGCAGAACAAACAAGCAGACGTTTCAGTTCATTTCCATTTCCATATTGGTGGCAGAGAGAGAGAGAGAGAGGAATGGGGTTAATCAGCTGACTTACCTGATCCTTGAAATCGCTGCGCCAGCCGGCTATGAAATGCGGAGCATGTGGCCCGAATAGGGCGCCCAGAAAGATGCGCTCGAACGTCTTCTCGCAATCGTAAATGGCAACTGCGAATGAGAAAGGGAGTAAGAGAGTGAGGGAGAAGAGAGGGAGAGAAGAGAGAGAGAGAGAGGAGAGAGTGAAGACTGTGTGTGCAAGAGAGAAAGACAGAGAAAGGGAGTGCGAGTATGTGTGTGTCTGTGAAGAATGATAGACATAAAGTAGCCAATTAGGAGGCTCGCACTTGTTGCCGTCGCACGCCGCACGCTCTGCTGGCTTCTCTTTTTGGCAACTCACATGTGGCATCCAGCAGCGAAATGGGAAACGGAAGCTAACAAAATGTCAGCAGGCAAACTTAGGCTGCCAAGGGAGCAGAGCCTGAGTATTTAAGTTTCTGCCTTTGACTTACCCAACAGTCGAACGACCACCTCGGAGTCGCGCACGCCCCAGTCCCAGCAGGTGCGCAGCGCAATATACAAAATGTTGTGATACTTCCCCATGAGGCAGACCTGAGAGGGAGAGATAGAGGGAGAGAGGGTAGACAAAGGGGGACCGACGCATACGCTTACAAAGTTTTTGCATAGTATAACGCATTTGAATTTAAATTAAATGCTAGCCAAGGCCTTTTCCACCGGACACATGTGTTCCGAATTTCGAATAGGGATTATGCAGCCGGCTTTGAGATAAAGTAGCAGAAAAGCTTGGCAAAAATGCAAAACCTTCAAGGTGGAATATTTAATACGATATCTTACACAGAAATGAATTATGGAATTAATAATAATAGTTATAGGGGTACAAATTTAATAGATATACATACATTTATGAAGGTATGCAAAACATAACCTAAAAATTTCAAAATAAACAAGAATGGACTTGCCTTGCAAGCCTTGGCTCAATTTGTTTTTAATAATCGTAGTTATACAACTTCTATAAATCTTTATATTCAAAGCAAATTCTTGTATAATATTACATATAATATTGTCGAGTTCTTTGGTTGTACATAGCTTGCAACGGTATGAAACCTTTCGTATGTAGAAGACAATCTTTTCCTCTTGTTTTATTTACATTCAAGCAATATTTGATATCACATTAAACACGAATTTACAAATAATAAATTCCAAGTATTTTCTTATATTTTTTGTTATTTATTATACAATATACAAATTAAATATGAACCAGAAAGAATGACTAAGGTTTGATACCCTTGCAGATTCTTGCTTCCTTCGGTCGTTCCTATTCTAGTTACATATAATGGTGCAGAGTTCAATTATAATACTTTGATTACTCTCTAAATTTGTTTGGTACTAGTAAATTAAGTTGTTTCGAAAATCTTCTTAAAAAATCCTATTTTTCGACCGATTTATCCAATGGCAGAAACGTGACGGTAGTTTATATCGCATCTAAACGATTTATCGCTCCAAACCGGCTTTAAACTGAGCGGTTACTTTGCGTTGTAACAGACAGACGGATAGACTGACGGACGGATGGACAGACATGGATTATTTGTCCCCTCTGTCGATGATACTTCACAATATATATACTTTATAGAGTCGGAGATGTTTCCAAAATGCGTTGCCGAATTTAATATACCCTACGAGTAATACGAGTAAAAATTCGAATATGAAAATCTCATTAATTCAAATTGTCAACTATTTATAATAAAAAAATATAGACAAAGTTGCATAACATGTTCCTATCATATCATATCACTCTATAAAACTAACTTTGACCTATGCACTGACCGTGACTTTAACAACGAACTCATCAGTGAACATAGGAAATCAATGCGAAAACTACTCGTAATTCCTTTAGTTCGCTCACCTTTCCTCCATTGCCTTGCTTGGCCAGTCGATGAAATCGCAGGGCGGCGCAGACCGCAATGCTGGCCACCTCATCGGTCTGCACATTCTGGCCCTCACTGCAGCCCTTGATAATGGCGCTGAGGTGATCGAGTACATCACGGCGTGACTGACGATCCTGCAGCCCGTTGCGCGTGATGTGCTCGAAGGTGTCATTGAAGAAACACTCGAAGATGTAGTCCATGACGAGTTGTCGGCGCGGCGTCCTACCGCAGCGCTGATAGCTGGCACGGCTCTCGGGGGCCTGCGGTGCTGCGAGCGCTGGCTGGAAGCCGTAGAAGCGGCGCAGTGGCAGCGGCAGCAGCCAAACCGAAATGAATTGGCTTCTTAATTGATTTACCAGCCACTGCAATGCCTCGAACAACTGCAAAAACATGTCACAATTCAATTTAAATGCAGGCAAAGACTAAAAACCAAACAGAAATGAAACGAACAAAACACAAATTGAGTTTGGCTTTCGATTAATTCGATTAAGGCGCAAGTGCACAGAAATAAAAAAATACGTTAAACAAAGTTGCGCACACCGAAGCGAATGAATTTTGAACAGGGCGGAAGAGGAACAAGCTCTGGCCAAGGGACGACGTTGAGGGAGATTGCCGGAAGAGCGAAAGAACGTAACACAACATAACACACACTCACACACATACACACACTGATTGCCCGCTCTCTCAGTTGCTCAGTCTATTGATTTTTTCATGGTGAATACGATGTGGTAAAAATAAAGAATTGTGAATAAAATATTGTAAACAAACAGAGAAGTTCCAGGGTTGACTTGATGTATTTGCATTTGCATTCGCAGTTGATTAATTCATTGAGAACGAATGCAATGAATCATATTTATAGCGATTCGGTTAGTTTATTTACTTGCAACAGGTGGCAGCAGTGACGGTGGCAATTTGCAGCAATATATAATATAAAATATATATAGTTGATAATTCACTGAGATGATTAACAATCAATTGCTGCACTTAGTAAACAATTAAACTGAGTCCTCAGTCCACGCAAAGCTATACACAACTCGTACCCCTCAAGTGCCGTCAGCCAACTGGGAAGCCAAAACAATTCTAACTAATTTTCAAGCTGTTTACCTGTATTGTCGTTCTCTTCATCCCCCCATGCGTTCTAAAGTGCGCTCTCTCTCTTGATGTTTACCTTGCACCCACTTGTACGCTGCCTTGTCTTGAGCTCTCTCTCTCTCCCCCTCTCTCTCTCTCTTTCGATGTTTTTTAACGTCAACAATTATATTTACTTTGTACGCGCACATGAATTTCTTTTATTTGAAATAAGATGAACGCAAAATAAATACAAGTTTTTAATAAATATATAATAATATATTATTTTCACATTTGTTTGAACAACTTTTAAGTTATTTAGCTCATGACAATATAAGTTGATTTATGCTGAGGAGAATTCTTTTTATAAGGATTTACAATTATTCTTTATAAATCGAATATTGCAAGGGAAGACAAAGGCACTTAGTAATTGTAAAATGCAGTCGAAACTAGTAGGCAAGGGTAGAGAGTTGAAGACCGAAACATTGCGTACTGACAGTATGGTCTGCATTGTATCTCTAGGCAAGCAACTTCTCAAAGTAAACGAGATAAAGTCGAACAGCTCAGGCAAAACTATGGATATTCTTAGAATAACTGGACTGCGTAGAGAGATATTAGCTCATCAGGAGGTACAATATACCTACAAGATCACAGTACTTCGTACACACAATACAAATAATATTATTACGATAATTTTTATATTAAATATATAATATATTAATATACCTCTTATTTATCCAAACTGGCTTAATATAAAAGCCAAAATAATAATGTAGTTTTCAATGCAGTAAATCAATCGCAATTTGATTGCCTTCCTCCGATTACTAAACCGCTTAAAAGAGCAATTATTCAATTAGGCACATTGCAACTGAACAGCTTTATGAGTTTACAAATAATCCCCGAATTGGCTTTCATTTGTTGATTTAGTATTTTGTTACAAATTTGCATATCGACCGTCAATTAAATATTCATGCACTCTCCTCCCTCCCCCATTTCCCCACCACGTAATATTTACTCAATGTCTTAAATGTTTGCACGGTCAATTACACAATGAAATACATTAAAGTGGGCGATATTATCAATAGAATCTTTCAAGTGGATTCTTTGCTTTAATCTGTTGAACACACACAAAGTTAATGGCTCCATTTAGGGATGAGTTGATAAGGTTGCTGTGTTTACCCATGAAAAATGCAACTGTCTGTCTATTGAACAATTTCGTATCATTCAAATTGAATTAAGTGCGAATGCAATCAGTTATTGAGTACAAAAATCGAATTGAATCTGCGTGCTGTGCACATTTCACTTCACATATTGCGCATATACAAAATGGCGTATTTACATAAAATGTTGCAGCAGCCGTTCCCGAGGCTGAAACGGAAATACGACCGCAACAAACGCAACGAATTCATGCAGACAAATTTAACACTATTCACCAGAAAAGAAAAAAAAAGTGCAAAAATGTGTGAATGATTTGATTGGAAAATGTATTAAATAAATATTTGCATAAGTTTCACACAGAAAATAAATGCAATAAAGAAATTTGAAAAAAAATAAATAACACATTTTTATTGAATAGTTGTGTGTGTTCAATTAAAGAACAAAGAAAAAATATTATTTAAATAGTCGAAGGTTATAAGTGTGAACTTCTGCAACTTCTTCTCTTCAATGGCAGATTTATCTGCTAGTAGCCTGTGGCATTGTTGGAACTATACATTACTCACCACGCTGGTCTTAAATCATCTTTCCAGAGACCCTTCACTGATGCAGCGCAATTTCTTTCTTTCTCTCCTTGCAGCCTGCTATGCCAGGAGATCAACCAGGACGATTCATTTCATCTGGAGTACCGCGGCCCGGTCATTATGAAAGGCAAGCCGACGCCCATGGACTGCTGGTTCCTGACACGTGCCACCAGTGTGGCAAATGCCAGCGGCAACGGTAGCCTCGACTCGCCACTGTTGCAGCCTACAACGCCGACAGCGCCGCAACGGATGAGCATGGGCCTGGGCATGGGCATGGCGGGACATGCCAGCGTCTCACGTACCTCCTCGGCAAGTGGCAGCGGCAGTGGCGCGACGGGCAGCGCACCTCCCGCGGCTCCCTCGGATGCATAGAGAGACAGAGAGGGGAGCCATAAGATGATGATGCGTCTGTAAACTGCTAAAATATACTGTAAAGTTGGCGTGTACTCTGCGACTGTGACTGTCTCTCTAACTGTGCGTGTGATTGTGTGTGTGTGTGTGTGAGTGTGTGTGTGTGTGCATCTTGGCCACTTAACCAGTTCATTTCTATGGCTTTGTATTTGTCCTATCCCGGCCTGCTGCATTAGTCCTGTGTGCATCTGTGTGTGACTGCTGCGGTCGGAGCTAGCATCCTGGGCATCGGCAACGTTGGATCCCTTGTGCAAGGTAATTTATGTTAATGCTCTTCTATCTGTAACCACTCAGCGAGGCACGTCGTCTGCACTTGCGTTAGTTGCCTTACAAATGATTTACATTTCTTCAGATATTACACGCTACGTATACGTAATTTATGGCATATTTACAAGAACAACAAGAACACGTATTTGTACTGCATAAATCAAAACAACGGTATCAGTTGAGCGCAAGGAAAGAAAGAAAAGAACAAAATTAGCATTATGTATAGGCAATGCCATTAGGCAAAGTGTTGTGAAACTCAAAAACAAGATTAGATGCGATGCCCCATAAAAGACGTAGAAGGAAAAAGAAAAAACACATTCTGGTACATGTGGTTCATGTGGTTCATGTGGTACATGGTACATGGCACTTGGGCGCGCTCTCTGTTTGCACAAGCGTCGCTTGTCCCATCGAGCCAGTTGACAGTAAACTAGATAAGTCCAAAACAACTCAATATAAAAGCCATAATATGGCAAACAGTTAAATATATATATATCTTACTCACCACTTCTGGCGCACTAAACGCGCTGCCTCCTCCTGCCACCCCCTCCCCCTTCCTCTTAGCTGCTGCTGAGGCCGTTGTCTATTTTGTAGCATACTTTGCCGGGCTGCCAAAGGATTGTCAAACAGAGCTGAGCAAAATGTTTGCATTTATTTTGAGTGTATGTGTGTGTGTGGTGTTTACCAAACTGGGGCTAGCCAAGGCTGCTGCAAGCAAGCAAAAAACCACAACAAACAGGATAGAAGAAGAGCAGGAGGACGAGAGATGGAATTTAACACATATTTCCGTATCAAATATTTGGCATAAACAAACAACCGCAGAAACGGAAAAGGCTTGCAGACAAAAACTGCGAAAGCGCCACACACACACACACACTCACACACACACAGACAGAGAAAACTACGAGGTTCAGTTGAGAAGTAATAAATAAATTAGTTGCACTAGGCAAAGTGTCCAAAGGAAAGTGCAAAACTTTTCGTTACTTGTAAGAATGATTCATTTTTAAGTTGAGAAAACATACTCAACCCAACTCTGCTCTGCACTACTTTCTGCAGTTGGGTCCATTATTTTTTCAAATAGTTACTCAGCCTGCCTTTCATTTGCCGTAACGCAGAACTTTCATGGCGAACAATGTGCAAAAGTTTGTTAATTTCGTCGCATAGGAAATGCGCTTTGTTGGGAAGTTTGGAAACTACCCTCGTATCAATGTAACTCAAGTTTATCTTTAGCCCCAAAAACTTTGTTAATGTCTATGACATTGAGGCAAAGCGAATCGCATTAAACGCCCACACAAGCACACACACACATATAAAGTCGACCCAGCAATAGATACAGATACAAGCAGAGTTCTAGATACAAATTCATAGTATGTCGTAGACTTGCATACAGATTTCATACGCCTCGTTGGCACAGACATTTTATATTGGCTCGCAATGTCTGTTTATGGCCTCGATATGCGCACATTATCGTTAAATGCCAACAATAACAATAACATCAATGGCAGCAACAGCAACCACACAAACAACAATGCAATTTGATGACTTGAAAGTTGGAAGGCATTTTGATGATGATGCCATGCGAGTGCACATGTGTGCGTGTGTCTGTGTGTGTGTGTAGAGCTAACGACAACTCGTTAGAAAGGGATTAACATTGATTAGTTGTCGCATACTCTGCCGAGCTTGCCTAGGAACCCAGCAACAATTGCGTTAATTAAAAGGGTTTGGCGAGAATTTAAAATAAATCAAATTTACGGTTAGCAGCTCATTTGAATTTCTAACGAAGGCCCCCGAAGATATTAAGGTCATTACATAAAAATATTGTTGTCCTGCAGAAGTGAGACAAAATTAAATATGCTTCCCTGCTCGCTCGGTCAACTTTCCGGCCGATCCACATCCCCCAAGCTTGCCTAAAAAAATGTTTCCTTCATTTCTTCTATTTATTTCTTTCGCATCCGGCTTATTTGTACAGGATGTTGCCGCAGGTTTGTTGCCTTTCCCTTCTCTTCAAATTTAATCTCTCTCTCTTTAAGGCAAGCTCGGAATTTGCGTGAAGTTTTCTCAATTGAAATACGCATTCGCAGGCCCAAGGACACGATGGCTGCCTTTGCAATCAGTTTGCGGGTCTAATTAATGCGAGTGCCAGTGAATGCAGTGCTGAGTCCCTGCTGGCTTCAATCAAAAACCCTTTGTCCTTGCCATATAAAAAGATACTTTAATGAGCTCTTAATTAAGCTGGTTCCGCCAGAGAACTCATTCTGGCGTGCATCAGCATCCGCATTTGCGGGCACCTCGTCTTCGCCTTGCTTTTTTTTGCCTTCGCATTCACCCGGTCATTTATCATATGGCGCCCCATTCAATCATGCTCTGTCTGTATACAGATAAATAATATTTTCTTTTCGCCTGCTTTCTTTACATTTCCATAACCAATGAGGCTGCACCTAATTCAAGCATATCCATCAATGCGAGCAGATACTGTCTGCATGTTTTCTTTTCTCTTCTTTTCTCTTCTCTCATTTCTCTGCTCGCACAATTTCCTTTTCTGTTCGCATCGCTTACATTTCAAATACGCAAATGCAAATCGCAAAACCAATCAAACAAATATTTGCCTAACTAAATACAACATCAACTTGACGCGCCATGTCTGGCCGGGCTTAAGGCATGACCTGGATCCTGCCGTGCCCTGAGCCTGAGCCTGAGCCTGAGCCCCAATCCGTATCTGAGGCCTGGGCATGTCCTTTTCAAGGCCATTGCGTGCCAGTCTTATAAAAAATTTAGTTGAAATTGCAAGTGACAGGCGCTTCTCGTGCTAAGCGGCGGCTTCTCCTGCTCCTGCTCCTTCTTCCTCTCATTCTGCCACTGCTTCTTCCTCTGCTTCTTACCAGTTCGAGTCGGTTTTTTCTCATTAAAAATTCATAAAGATGGAAATTATGATTGCGATGAGCCGTCGACGACAAAATGTCAGAGGCAAAGCCCGCTCTCGGTCTCGGCGGCAGCTTCTACTGCTGCTGCTGCTGCTGCTACTGCTAGGCAGGCGTGAAAAAACAACGTTAAAAAACTAAAAGAACTTTGGTCTGCAAGTCGACAATTGAATACTCTAACTATGTATAAAGTTAACTTGGTTGTGAGGCATTCAAAGTTATTTAAATTAAGAAAGGAAATCAGATTCAAATGAATAATAAATATTAATAATAGTAAGATTAGATAGATTTTATAATCTTGCATTTTATTTAACTTATTTTAATTTTTCTATTTAGTTATTACTAGTTGTATCTTTATTTATATGCATTAACAAATATTATAAAGCTATGCAAACTAACTTCCTTCTATTTCAATTTTAAAAATCACCCACACTTTACTTCCATTCCCCCATTTCTTATTAACTGAGCCACATATTCATTGTATCCACTTGCCACTAAATACCTATGACGGATGCTTGGCTCTAGGCAGAAAGTTCAGTGAGATAATAATAGGTCTAAGGTTAATGCTGATGACAACGCCATTGCCATTGAAGATGATCATGATGATGGTGATGATGATAATCACAATGAGCTTTGCCCGCACCGGTAACGGTGCTGCATACTTTCAGGCATGACATGTTATATGTCAACGGGCAACAGAAAAAATTACGCATACGTCGTGTGTGTAATGCAAAATTAGTTACGGGCTTGCTTTGAACAACAGCACACACACACAAAAAAAGGGTTCTGCCTGCACAAAGTGGCGACAAACTTCTGTGTGACATGTGTTGCGCATTTTAATAGAAATTACTCGCACGTTGGCACACTTGCAAATGTGACAGGCAAGAAGGGGTCAGAGGTTGACAGCAGCACACACAGGCAGCGCACACGGCCTGCCCCACAGCATGTTGAAGTTGAAGAAGTACAACTTTTCTGATTGAATTATTTCATCTGGGCAAGCAATCCCCAGTAGGCTGCTCAGCTAGTTTCTGTGTCCCTTTTACTTCCTTTGATAAACAGGTTCATTATTTGCAACAACTTCTGCGAAAGTGTGGTGTGGATTTTGAAGTGAACTTTCGTAGACTGCGTAGTTTATTAATAAATTACCTTGGTATAATGTGTGGGCTCGTCAAGTGGCCAGTAAATGTTGCCTGAAGGAATGAGATGTAACTTCAAAGTTGACTCCCTTTACCCCCAAAGCAATTTACAACAGCAGCAGCAGCGCCACAGTTGATGCTGCAAATATTTGCAGCTGACAAACCGAAACGCACAACGAGACTTAATCGAAAACTCAGCACTAATTTCGATTAAACTTGAAGAGCCTGCAAACATAAACACGCAAACTAACAAACACACACACACACACAGAAACGCATACACAATGCGCAATTTAACAACAACATTAACCTAACGCCCACAACAGCAACGCCTTCACGCCGCGCCGCAGGCATAGTCAGTGCAGAGGCAGATAGAGATATAGAAAGAGTGGGAAAGAGAGAGTGAGAGAGAGGAGGAAGAGGGCGAGATAGAGAGAGAGGGTGGGAGAGGAGGAAGAGGGCGAGATAGAGACAGACAGAGAGAGGGACAAACAGACAGATGACAACGTTGGCAAACAGACGCCTTTCATTTGCATGCAGCAGCCCATAGCCTTGAGCCTGCCCCGAGCCCTCCAGCTCTCCCTTCTACGCCCTCTTTCTGCCCTCCTTGCTGCAACCACAGCTGCAGTGACTGCGGCAAACAAAGCCAGCTGCTAAAGACTCCAAATACTGCTGCTGCTGGTACTGCTGCCTACAACAAATCAATTCAAGCATCGGCAGCAGTCAGAGAGAGCATTATAAATTGAGCCCTGATGCAATTTAAGCGTAGTCGGGTAAACTAAGACAATATTTAATTACATCTTGTAGCCAATCGATTGTGTAAACTGCAGTAAATAAATACGAGAGTAATTGTATATTCAACAGCTGACCAATTCAACTTCTGTCCCAGCAGATACTTCTCAATGCAACAAAATGTTATCTGAACAGGAAAAGAGAAAAATAATAAGAGGGAGAGGGGAAGCAAGGGAGACCAGTAAAAGCAACGAAAGCTGAAGAACGCCCCCAACATCAGTGCCAACATAGAGGGCAGATTTTGTTGTCCTTTTCACGCTACATTTTGTCACGACATGGCACAGGGCACTTGGCCAACGAAGCGTATGCGCAACATTGCAGCACAGCATGCCCAGGCATGGCACGGCACGGCAGGGCAGCGCAGGGCACGACGAGAGCTCGTGCAATTGATTTGTGGGCCATAAAGTTCGCGCCCGAATCTAGCTGATATTTACAATTTTAATTCAATCCGTTATAGTATATACTAACAATGTTGGTTCACAGGCCACGGCCAGCCCCTGTCCGCCCTCTCTTATTTTTGCGCATTAAACTAATCGATAGTTTATGTGCGGGCCAAGCCTTAGTTGCAGCATCTACTGCGAGTACATCTAAGCCAATTCAATGGCAGCTCACCCGAAGGACAGCAGCGACAGCAGTCTGCAAGGAGCCACAAACGGACAACATGTTGTTGTTTAATTGTCTGTAAAATTGCTAAATTGCTTAGCGTGTCACTGTTTGTGTGTGCGTGTGTGTAGCTTAGAAAAGAGTGTGTGTGTAAATGTATCCTGTCGTTGGTTTGTGTCGCCTGTCAACGGCTTAAGCTTTACATGCATGTGCAATTACGTTAAACCCGAAACCAGAGCTCCATCCAAACCCAAACCAAGCATGTCCCCCTTCGATTTCGGCAATTGTCACACTATCTTGTTGCATTTAAGCTTTAAATATTTTATTTACAACTCGCACACACATGTGTTTCGCATGCCAAATTGAATTTATATGCACTTTGTGCCAAAGAGAGAGAGAGAGAGAGAGAGAGAGAGAGAGAGATTGGAAGCTGCCCCGTAGCATCTTCAACTTGCGTTATAAATAATCGTCTGTTGGCCGAGACCTTTGAGCTTTGTCGGTCGACTAGATATTTACGTGATTGCAATTTTTAATTTCCCACAACCCAAATACAGAGATACCTATTTACCATCACACACACACAGCCACACAGGCGGATAACGGTACAGTATTTGAGCTGTTTTGGCAATCAAAAGTTGTTTTGCGCCTTTGTAGTTTTGTTTGGGGGCCCCCAACTCGACTGGGCCACCCACGCAGTTGGCATACGAAACGAGGCAAGAAAAGTTGCCACGTTGCGGCCAGGTTTCAACTTTGACATTGACACTGTTAGCTAGCCAGCCAGCCAGGCTTGGCTCGGCTTGCCAGTGTAATTGGCCGTAAAGGGTTCAAATTGAATTGCATGTGCTGAAAGTAGTAGCCGAAGCAGGCAGTAAAACAACAAACAAAAGTTGATATACCCTGGATTTTGATCTGCCAAAACAGAGCCCTAAGTACCTAAAAGCTTCACTGATTGTTATGCAATTTGGGAGTCAGTTAAAGTATGAAATGAGAACTGTGATTATCAAGATTAAAGTTCATTTAAATTCAAGAACTAAATCGTGATTTTACTTCTTCTAAGTATTTCATTTGAGAACCCCGTTCTCAGAAACTTATTCGTTGAGCTTGGTAGCATCAGCATCACTTCTTCTCTCGCCTTTATACAAACCTCATCTAATTCTCTAGGGTAGACAAAACAAAAAGAGAATCCCAAAACAAACAAAGTCAAATGATGCGTAAACGTGCGACGACGCCTGCTCTGGGCTCTGATTTCATTTTTAACCACATTTTATGGCAGTTTGTGAAAAGTTCATGAGCTTTGCATAACACATAAAACTGAATTCATTTATGCATTATCTATATGATATCATTTGTGTTTCTCTCTTTTCAGAAATCAGCAACGCAGCCTAGACAAAGAAAGGGTCCCAAGTTACGACTACTCGAATGTTGTAATTAGTGAATAGAATGAGTGATAAGATGAGTTATGAATCCAACTATATGTATTAATATTTATTTTTCTACTTTGTGATGGTTTCTTAGGCTGAACTTTTTGTGCTTCGTATTGTACTATAGATGTAATTTATATAGGCACTACTCATGTAACTCTAATTATTTACTATGTACCATATGTACGCTATTATTTCGAACAAGAACTGTAAAAATCTCTACGAGCAAACGATGTAAGGCAAATATTCTAATCCACAAAGTTTTTGGGAAACTAATTAAGCAGAACTCGTAAATACTTAAGTATACCACAAGGCACCAAGAACAGTTAGCAGATAACAGATAACTGTAGCATCAGCAGATAAATGTATTTAGAATGTATTCAAGAGCAGCTTGGCACAAGAACTTTCAACTAATATACGATACAGGGCAACTGACCACTCTGCAAAGTGTTAGCAAGAATCAACTGCACCACAGCGAATAAATAAATAGATAACCAACTAAACAGATGAAATATCAAAGAAGGATATACCATATATGCATATAGTAAATGTATACCCTTCAATACATATACTTAAAATTATGGAAATCCAGAGATCAACTATGTTAAGCGAAATGTAATGAGAAAACAAAAGATATCTGTATTATTTGTGAACTTCTATGTACATTTATTGGACTATCGGCAATATACACGTACACATTCTTATTCACGTAAGTGTTATGATGACAAATCTCTACGAGTACTATACTTATACTGAAAATAGCTTTATAGTTCTTAAGCCATCACATTTCAGAGGGTATTTCCAAGCATTATGAAATACGATTCCCAAAACAATTTGGAATAACTTAAGCAAAAGCAAATACTACAATAACTGCATCTACTAGATAACTAAACTGTTCAGCTATGTAAGTCACATGTTAAGCTTAAGATGCAATATATAGTTTGAATATCTAACTAGATCGAACATAGAGCCGTTCGTACAGTTGCGTGTTGTTCTCAGAGCCGGGGGGAAGATTGAGAGTTGATGAGCAGTTAAGAGCGAAGTTATTGGAAATGTTAACCCCACACACTGTCTCTCTCTCTCTCTTTCTGAATCTGTTGCTCTCTGTCTTGCTCTATGTAATGTGTAAATGTTGAAAACGTTAAAAACTACGATAATATATGAATATAATATATATATAACACATAAATACATGTAACCTAAATGTATGAATAAATAAAGTATCTTATTGAACCCTGAATTATGATCTTGAATTGGTGTTATCTGACTTAACAATATGCAGAAAAAGGTAAGTTCAAAGTAAAGAAAAGATTATAATGCGATATAGAATCAAATGTTAATATCTCGCTGATTTTTGCATCTCTTCTTATCTGTAACACATTCAGGCAACTTTAAAATAAATAATATACAAGTTCACTAGAAATATAATAGATTTTTTTCTACACATTGTATGTGCCCTATCGTGTTTGAAATACTGTTTAGATTAGATTTAGAATTATGGTCTCTTCACATGATTTACATTATGCGCTTCATTAACGTGCTAATCAGATCTCTTCCTCTTCCTCGTTCGCATTCGCATTCTGTTGCCGCAGCTGGGGTCGCTTCCACTTGGGTTTGGGCAGCAAGGCCGCAGCAGCCTCGGCTTCTTCGCGGGCAATGCGCTGGCGTATCCAATAATTTGCACCGCAGACAAAAAGCAGCAGACAGGGAATAATAATAAGCAGCATCATGCCCAGGGAGATGCTTGCCACACGTGCCGAGTGTTCCTCATGTCCTGCATAGAAAGTTATAGAAAGACATAAAAGGTAAAGGTGCAATTGGAATTGGCATAGACACAGGAGGGGGAGTGAGATGTACAGTGGGAAAAGTAAGCACACGTGTGAGGTGTTTTGAAAAATGAAATTCATAAATTAATCAACCAGTCGCATATCCATTTGTAACCCAGTGTCCGCCCAGTGTCATCCATTTCGTCTCGGAGGATATACAGTATAGAACTAGTTGCCTACTTTTGAGCATACGAGCCTTTTACGAACCCATCCACCCCGTACACACACACATACACTTAAACACGCTTGTAGGGATAGTCACAATCTACTAGAAAGTAACGGCAACTTGTCCATCAATTTGCTTAAGATTGATTGACAACACAGCGTAATGCACACAATACACAATACATTTGCTCTACTCCTGCTCTCCCTGGGCGTGTCATAGGTTGTGGGTGGGTATGAGTATGAATGTGTGTGTGTGTATGTGGATGCTTTACAAAGGGGCGTGCCATTTGGTTTTGGCCAAGGCGGGCATAGTACGTGACAGTTAGTTCAAGATTAATGTTCCTGGCCCTGGCCATGCTGCTGCTTCGTTATACATTTGGTGGCTTATTCTTTGCACTGCAATGCACACTACACTGTGCAACAAGGTTTAAAGCGAAGAAATATGTATTGTATTTTCGAATGGAAAATTATTAGATGATTAGTTTTAATTTGTTTCATTCATCCAGAATTGTAATCAGTTACATATATGAATGGAATAAAAGATAAGTTAAAAACTTCTACTATAGATATCTGTTTTAAGTGAAATTAAAACTTTCTTCAACTGATTGCAGCTTCTTATTTAATACTTTCAATTTATTAAAAAGTTTGAATAGAAATAGTTTCAATGGAATCTTAGGACGTGTGGCACACCCCACAAGGTATATATATTCTTACTCATTTTCACTAGCCAAGTCGATTGAGCCAGTCTGTCCGTCAGTCTGTCTGTCTGTATGAACACACAGATCTCAACTATTGTAAAAGCTAGAGACACCAAATTTGTCATGAATGTTTCTATATAAAATACTCAGAAAAAGTTTGTTTCGAATCTTGGTTGCCACGCCCACTGCCTCCGAAAATCAATAAATTAATTTTTCAACCCAAATTGTCAGCGACGTATATAAGAAAAGACTTTCTGACTTTGACATATACTAAGATGTTTAAAATATCTACCTCTTCTTAAAATTTCTATCCGATCAGACAATAAACATAGAAGTTATTTAAGTCACCTTAGACTGTCTCTGTGCGCGTGTCTGCACATGTGTGTGAGAATGAGAATAATCATATAATATAATCATTGAAAGTTTAAGCCCTACTCTAAATTTTCCCATTCAAGTTATTTATTTCTATTGTAATGTACAATAAATATTTTTATGCACTTTCTTGTCTTATATTTTAAATATTTTTATGCACTTTCTTGTCTTATGTTGAATGGTGTAAATGCAATTTATTGTCGCTCGTTATGCAAATTATTACAGAAAATTGACAGGCATTCGCTGGGTATCTGTTAAGGCAGGCAGACTGTCAAAACTTTAAAAATTACTTGGCAAATTGAGGCGAGGTGTCAACTTTCGTGTAACAATTGGCATTATCAGAGCACGCTGAAAATCGCTTAAGATATAGAAAATATAAAGAGTAAGTATTATTAAACTATTAACAAGATGTTTATTTATATAAAAAGATGATACAATATTGACAAATTGAAACATATGAAGATTGTGTCTGCGTGTGTCTATCGTAGTTAATTCTGTTTGGGTTGTTGTTTATTCGCATATTTGATTTGATATCATATGAGTTAGTTATGCATAAGTATAAACGATATTGTACATATATTGCTGGGCTATTTGTTAGACGAGAAAGGTCATGGGGGTAAACAACAGCAACGATGACAGGTGGGGGCAATTAGCAAAGTTAAACAATAGAATAATTATGATTAAAGTAGGTGTGTATGTGTGTGTGTGTCGTGTATATATTATATATGAAATTAGTTATACAAATTTGAACTTTGTAGCCTGTGCATATTAGGCAAGTGTATGCAGTGTATACGTGTGTGTGTGTGCTTGTGTGTGAGTGTGCTGTGTCCTAAACCTCTGTGGACTTCTGCACCGATGGCGTTGGTGATGTGGCCAGTGGGGGCGGGGGTGAGGGCAGTCCGCTATCTTGCGTCAGCTGTGACGCCGGCAATGTGGGTGCAACACGCAAAGGCGTAGCTGCAGCAGCAGCAGTTGTTGCTGGTTGAGGCACGCCCGAGGGTGGCCTATTGTAGAACTGCGTGTTATTAGGCAACACCGGCACGCCTCCGAAGCGATTCTGTACCGCCGCCTGAGGCGTATAGTTGATGGAACTGGCGCCACTGGTGCGACTATCTACCCCACTGAACGTGGGACTGTACTGCTGCTGATGCAGATGCTCGGCCTCCTCGGGCGACAGCGGATGATGGTAGCCAGCCGGATGAAGTGTGCCCGTGTGGACGTCAGCCTCATCAAAATCATCGTCATCATCATGGTCATGGTCATCGATGGCGGTGCCCTCCTCATGCTCATGCTGATCCAGTTCGGTGCCAGAGGCGGAGCGGAGCGAGCGACGACCCGTTTGCTTGGGTTTCTCACCTGTTACGTTATTTTTATTAATGTAGGAAATGTCCTTGGCCAATTTTGTACTAGTTCTATTATCACTACCTTCCGATGATGTCACATCCTCGTCATGCTCATCCAGATCCCATTTCTTAGCTGGAAAATCAATTTGCGGTTTGCCCGGTAATGGTTCGTTCGTGCGATATACTTTATCGTAGGACCTACTTTTTTTCAGCGTGCTCGCATCGGTATCGCTATCGTCCTCGGGCCCATAGTTCAAGGTGCGCAAATTGCGGGCCGAACTGGCACGGGAACGCGGCAATACGGGCATCTGCCAGTGTGGATCCTCCTTCAGCTGCTTCTGACGATAGCGATAGACGCCGCAAACGATGCACAGCATCAGGGGGCATATGACGAGTATGATAATGCCAATTGCTATGAAAGCGACCCGACGCGTGTAATACACTTCACCTGTACGTGGTCAAAACAACAACAACAACAACAGTAACAGCAAAAGGCTGACAGTCAAAAGATTGGCAAGCAATGGAGGCAATATATACTGTAGATTGATAATACTCACGCAGACACTCTGTATAGCCGTATTCGGGCAGATTCCACAGACCATTTGAGAGACACTCACGACGCGGATCTCCAACCAGAATGAAACCCTCATTGCACTCGAATGCAACCTTTGCACCAGGCATAAAATCAAAGCTAAGTTTGCGACCAAAGCGCGGAGTTTGCAACACACCGCAGGATACCACACGTCTGCAGAGGGGAAGGGATGGCAAGGAGGAAAAGGATTAACTGTGGTTCAAAGATCTCAAGCAACTTGCCACTACTCACTGTGCATTCTCCGCCTGCATGTTGACCAAACTGTCGTAGTAGTTCTTCGTGAAGTGTGCCAAATCTCGATCCAATGTCATCGCATAATCATATTGACACTGTGAACACTCGCCACACAACTCCTCGGCCCGTTCAAGATCATAGCTACGATTGGAGGGCAGGAAATCGGCTGGATCCATGACGAAGTTCGGCAGGAATGTTGCATTCGAATAGTAACTGGCCATGCGACCAAATTCGCGCGTGAACAGCGCCGCGCCCACATTGGGCACATCGCGATCGGTGAGCATCCATTTGAGGCCAAAGTTGTTGTACAAACTGCGCATATCGTTGAGATTGATGGACGCCACTTGGCCATTGGGCAAGGTGAAGTCATCCAGCGGATTAAAGCTCCAATTGCCAAATAGACCGGCAGTTTTATTCTGCAAACGAAGAGAGATGATTAAGACTAAAGCCACTTGGAGTTGAGCTGCCAACTTACTATGAATTTCCAAGGTAGGAAGACACGACCTGTCATATAGCCCTCGTTCTCGACAACCTCCACGCCAATGCCCGCATCGAACTGTACAATAACCTGGGACTGATTGAGCAAATAGGTCGGCGTGTATACGGTAACTCCATCGAAGTGCTGGAACTTCAAGCTCTCGCGATCGAAGTACACCTTGCGTCCATCGGCGAGCACATCCAGGCGATAGCGCCAACGGGCGTGCAGCGGACGCAAACGCACCTCGATGGTGGTAGTCGTGTTGCCACGCATGGCGACTGCGGTCAGCTGAGTGGCCATTACCTGGCCATAGTAATTTGGTGGCAACTGCTGGAAACGTCCCTGCACCTCGAAGCGTTCACTCTGATCTGTGCTGCGGGCAAGTACAAATTCTCCCAGACCATTAAAGGTATAGGCGCTGCCATCGAAGGTAATCAGATGAGGATCACCGAAGACACCAGCTATGCCGGGTGCCTGATAGGCGACACAATCCTGCGAAGGGCGACGTTCGAAGCGATAGGTCTCGCAGCCCACAGCCTGCTCCTCCTGCCAGTAGCAGCACGAGTAGAAGGGACGCATGTCGTGGAACCACATGGACAACGAAGGCACTTTGCTGGCCTCGTTCCACGGCATCTTGCCAAGGTTGTGAATACGACGTGGACGAGAGCCCCACATCTGATCATAGGTAAGCATCAGGAAGCCATAACGATCATAGCAACACTGTTGCTCAGCACCCTGGGCACTAGAGTGGAGAGAAAGAGATGAAGGATTAATCAAAGAAGAACATATATAGAGTCTGGTTCTGCTGCTACTTACACTGGCGTTCCACTGACCACACAATGAATGGCACCACGATGACGCAAACAACTGGGATTCGAGTCCTTGTCACACTCACGATCAGGTCGGTAGCGTCCTTTATCGAGCACCGCCTGTTCAAGGGTGCAGGGACACAGCGGCAGGTCGGCAGCAAAGTTTCTAGATTACAAAATAGATAATATTATTTTGATTATTACCAGTGCCTAAGCACAGCTGCTCCAGCAGCTGTGCAATTAGGCAACCCAGTCGCCAGAGGATATTCCCCTGACAGTTCTGACAGCATTTTAATTAGTACAAAATGTAAATGCAGTTGTGGTCGCTGTCGCTGTCGAACTGTTTGACCTGTTTGAGGTATTGTCTTACCTGAGGAATCGGTCGGCGCGTATCCAATTATCGCAAAGAGCACGGGACCAACGTTTGCCGTGCTTCTGCTCCCACTGCGGCGCCATATACCAGGCCAATGGAATGGGTCGAGACCACAGAATGCTGTCGAATTAACAGAAACGATAGATCAGATTAAACATACGCCAAGTGTAGGAGCACACAACAATTGCCAGCTAACTGCATAATAACATGTCAATTGCCACAAATTGAATTACTCCAGTTCCAGCCACAAATACTCGTCTGACATTCGCACAGTTATACCCAAAAAAAGTTGTGCGCGTGTTTCTCATCAAATGCAAATTAAATACGAAATGAAATATTTTATATTGGCGTTGCGTATATAACGACACCCCAAGGTATCATAAACCCAAATCCCAAACATACTAAGACGACTCTGGGAACAGGGGAACAGCTGCAAATTTGGCTAATTTTCACACACAAAAATTCGCATGTTAAATATGACGAGAAATGTAAATTCAAATTGGCAACAGGCCTGACAAGGATTCTATTTCCGTTTCCTGCACAGTCTTAGTCTTCATCTTAATCCTATTAAAGAGCCTTTGCGTTACGAACATAGATTATAATCGAGTAACAGGAGAATTTAATATTTTAAGCTACTACTGCTGCTATTCTTCGTATTTTAATGGCAGTTAGTCCCTGGTCCCTGGATAACGCTTTTATTACGCCGAGCATCCTTTATGAGCTTTTAGCTGCTGCAAATACTTCAAGTTTAAGTGCGAAATAATTACAAAGCGTAATAAAAAATAACAAGAATGTTGCTCTGCTGTGTTTGCCCGTTTGCCACATACCCTTTAGAGGGAAGTTAGAATACCAGAGTCGGGATGATTCATTCCCTACTGACAGCTTGCCACAACTACTGGGTAAGTGCCTGCCAAGCGTGGAAGTGGCAAAATAAGAGAAAAGGCTTAAGCCAATCTATGCAAATGAAGTAGACGCTCACAGACAAAGCAACAATTTGAGCTAAGTGCCAAGAAGCTGTGGCCATCGAAAACACATTTCGCTAAGCTATTGATTAGCTATTGCTCGTAATTACAGACTGGCATCTATGAAGCTGGAGCGAATGCCAAACTAATTGCTACCCGGAGGGAACTGAGCACACAGCAGCAGGGCCAGCATGACGCTGACGCCGATGTCGATGCCGATGCCGAGGCTGACGATGGCGATGATGATGACGCTGATACAGGGGCCAGGCAGCACTTTGACTTTGCGAAACTGTGGCAAATTGAATAAAAATATGAACTGCACAAGAAGGAGGAGGAGGGGCTAGTCAGGCGGGTGCGCAGCTGACACAACTAAAAGTCAATTAAAACATAATAAACAGTGGCCCAAGCAACGCCGGGCAACGTGGCGTATGATGATGAATAACAGGCAGCACTTTGTCTACTTACGGGCTAATGGCCAAGTTGGAGTATTGGTCGGGCTGGGTAAGGTTGATCTGCAGGAAGCCAAACTGCATGTCATTGTTGATGTTGTGGCGAGTCAGATAGTTCGATGGAGTGATCACATATTGGCCCGTATTGGTGTAGCTAGCCTCGATGACATCGATGTACTCCAGTTGTGGCTCGATTTTCGTCTCACGGTAGCCCCACAGCGAGATCATGACATTGGCATTGGCGTTCGAGGTCAAATTGAAGGCATTCCAGGTGATGCGAATCTCGCTGGGGTTCTTCTTGTGCACATCATCGGTGGCAAAGAAGATCTTCTCGGTAGCAGCGGCTGGAGTCTCTACAAAGTACTTGCCGCGCCACTTAAAACGCTGTGTGCCCACGGAAATCTGGAAACGAATGTAACCCTCGGCCTTGAGGAACGGCTGTACGCATATCACACGATTACGATCCACATAGGTGCCCAACACAGATTCCGTATCGAAGTGACAGGTGACACGAACCAATGGATCAAAACATGGTCCTGTTATGTTAACCACTTGACCACCCAACATGTTACCCGACTCGGGCGCAAATGTCAGCGGCAGCAGAGCAGCGTCTATCAAAGTAGAAATAATTTGGTCAGTCACAATGCCAATTGCAAATTCAAAGTCCAAACCGAAGCTCAGCATTTATACGCACCAATATCCTTGTTGCAGGATCCAATTAAAATTTGCTCATCGATGCGGAAGATGTGACGTCCGGGGAAACCATTGCCCCAGCCCCGATTGGCCAAGTCTCGTATGACCATGTTCTGGCTGTATGGTTTGTACTCATACGCCTGAGTACCGTTGCCAGCGTTGAAACCGACCTGCACAATATTAAATACAAATATTGAATATACATATGTATTATTTTAGTCCATCTCCCTCTCTGTCTCTCAAAATATGAACGTCATCCAATTACAATTATGAAGTGAGCAACTTGCTGGCGCTCGTTTTTGCAACTAGAAACTTTTGTCCATTAAACGTAAATTCAATTTGTGCAAATTTGACAACTCTTGAAAACATGTAAGCAAAGTTTTCGAACTATGTTTAATTAACACAAGTTGTAATGAGCTGCAAATTCGGTAAGGTTAACTGCAAAATACACTTTAAAACAATGTTTTCGTTGTGAAATGCAAAACAGAAAGGAACACTTGTTATCGATATGCGCGAAACAAGATCGATAGACAAGCTGCCACTGTTAACTGACTGTTGAAATCTAACAGACTGTTGCCTTCTATCTCTCACTGTTAACTGGATGTTGAAATCTAACAGACTGTTATCAGCTTTTGTTCGGTCACAGGGTGACAAAGGCAATGTAAAGCTCAAATAAATACTCTAATGTATTACATGAAATGTTAAAATATGTTTTAATTGTTAAATGAAAACTAAAAAGAAGCACTCTTTATCGATAAACAAGCAACTAGATCGATATTCACAATGACAGCAGAGTATACTTCTATGATATCTCTGTGATTGATCGGCTACAGTGTGACAAAATATAATGTGCGATGGCAAATCTCAAATAATACGAACAGATTGTCATACCCTCACTCTATTGTATTATACGTAGTGTAATTAAAGCACAATTTCCAAGAATATCAAGTGTGCTAAGCTGTCAAAATTAATTGGCTCTGCAACAAAGCGAAATTCCAGGAAAGTTTTGCATAGTTTTCATAACTATCAGTGCGCAAATACGATATATGTTTGTATGAATGTGGCAACCCACACCAGAGCGTTCACAATAAAGCATGAAACAAGGATTGCACATTTTGCAGTACAAATTAGAACATCAAATTAATGTTTGAAATGTGAAGTGAATCAAAATCAGCAACAAAGCAAAAGCTAACGAAAACTTTGCCGTTGCTTGGCAACCGTCAATAATGAACATTGCGGTGTTTGCAGAGCGCATGTGTGTGCGTGCGTGTGTGTGTGTGTGCGAGATGTGTAAGTGAATTTCCTTTTGTGTAAAGTGTTTAATTAAGTGCGACCAAAACAGCAACGAGCGAGAGACGACAGAGAGTTCAGGGTTGCCAAGTGACTTACGTATGCTGGAGTTCCGCCCTCGCCCTTGGTGGTATCACCGCCTGCCTCTGTGTGTGAAAGCCAATTGAGGACCGCATAGTTCCAGATAGCATAAGTATAGACCTCATCGGTGGCGAGCACCATTTGGAAGGTGTTTGTCTGCAGCGGAAAGGTGGAGATAAATATCATTAATTTCTTTTCATCTAGCACATGCACTTACCGTAAAGAGCGAGTTATCGATGCCACCGGCAAAGGAGACGTTCTTCCAGGTGGCGATCACCACGTGCTTGGGCACAAAGGTATCGGCGCCCACAACTCCTGTGCGTATGTCCCACATTGTGCGCTCTCGCACCTCGACGCCAAAGCGGTCTGTGCGTCCCATCAGATCACGTACCACCCTGTGATAAAATTCGCAATATAGATGGGAATGTATAAGTCAAGAGTTCAAACACAAGTCTGTGTATATGTGTGTGAGTTTGCGTGTGTGTGTGAAGATGAAATAATGCGAAATCAAATCAATGGCTGGGAATATACCAAGGGTAAAGAACTTTGGCGCTTTTGGCGTCACTCTGCTCGCGTATATGAAGATAAATGGATGCGATGTTTGGCATATAAATCAACATACGGCCGGAATGCTGATTTTAAAACATGTTGGCCATATTTAAATACAGATTTTTATGTATTTTACGCTCTTGTGCGCACTTTCAAGTAGCGTTTCCTTTAGCTTTTTTTCATTTCGCCAACGCCGATGGTGGCGACAACGTGTCGTATGATTTATATGCTTTAATTATTCATTGCGCCTGCCACAGTAAATAGGATTTCGTCTTTGTTGTGCTCGGTACTTCGTACTCGACTCGATTTTCCATTTTCGGCTTTTGCATGCATTATAAAGTAATTGAAGGCAGTCGAAGAGAGCGTACAACATGCATATAATACGAATCTATAAATATACCATATGGTATATGCACATGTGTGCATGTATACGTGTATTTATACCACATGTTAGTGCAGGCAATTGCTCTCTAATAGCCTTGTCAACCAATATCCTTGTAATTATTCCAACTGAGACAGGTCGTTTATCAGTCGACAGCAAGTGCTTTTGTTTTAAATTCTTAAATTATTTAATTACTTGCAATAATTGCTTCATTGACACTTGCAAATATGCATATGTACACACACATACATGTACATATCTTTGTGTGTTTAATTTAATTTCAGTGCGCTGCGTGTGTTTTCTTTGCGGATAAATGAACGAACATATTTGTAATTAAGTAAAATTGAATATATATGTATATATACATATGTATGTAAGTATATCGTGTTCCTGGGTAAAAATCAAAATATTTTTGCATGTGTGTCGAATGTTGCAACATTGATAAATGTTGGCAATATTTGCATTTACCCATTCAGGCAACAATTTATTGATTTCATGCTACGTTTCAATTGGAAAGACTGAATCGTAGCAAACACAGCACGTTGCCAGAGCAAAGAGACACAAACGAAATACAAAACCAACAACAAGTAGACTCATGAATGTGCATTCGTCATTTACAATATACACACACACACACACCAGCACCACACATGGCGTATGCGCAACATTTATTTATTTACAATTCAACGCGCCGCACAAAAAAATTGCAAGACTGTGGGAAAGGAAAAAGTTAATAGTAATAAATGCAGATGTACGAGTATTAAATTATTACAAATTGGCATCGTATTATACTGTTTGCTAAGTACATCGGCCTATTTGCCTATTTAGCCACCGCATAACTCGCTCGTTGCCGTTGCCGTTGCCGTTGCTATTGCCGATGCAATTATGGCCCTCATAAATTATAACGGACAGCAGCTGGCAATCGAAAATAAATTGCATTTCGGGCCTCAGCTGACTGAAAACACATGCTGTCCAAATTGTTAGCGCAACCGACAACCAAAAAAGGCCAACGAAAGCCGCAAAAAGTGCCAGCATGATGTAAAAATAGAAGGAACACAGTGCAAGCAAACAAGCTGGCTAAGGACTCGATTGTATGCGACTACAAGTTACCCAGTATTGTCTGTCGGTGCAAACAAATATTTTTTTGCAGTTTAATGCATAAGCTGCCAGTGGATATTGGCAAGAAAATATCAACATTGATATCAAACCAATATATATAACGTCCGATGTATTATCGTTGTATCTATCGGCGCTATTGCCTTGACTTTTATCAATATTTGCATTATTTATACATATATTAAAGAGAAGTGCATGCTTAAGAAAAATGACCCAAAGGAGTCATAAGTATGTCGATAACATGGTATGAATAAATATTTTGATATGTCCAAAAAATATCAAACGTATTGCAGGCATCTTCAACTTAAATATCACGTTTTGCTATCGATATTGCAATATTGATGCCCATTTTTAGACTTAACTAGTAACACTTGTCATATCAATCAATATTTCGATACATCGAGCATATACAACGTGTTGCTGGAAACTTTAACTTAAATATCGAATTGTGGTATTGATATTACAAGATGTACACGCAGACCATGTGTCATATTATCACATGGTAATAACAAATATATTTTAATATATTAAACATATATCAACAGTATATGTAGTATCTTTAACTTTAATATGGTTTTTTGATATCGACATCACGTTGTCTTTACCCATCCCTAGTCTTAACTCATCATTCTAATCATATTTACATATGTTACAATATTTAAATATATTTCGATATATCGAACAAATATCAAACATGTTGCTGGAATTTATAACATAAATATCGCATTTTGATATTATTATCACGTTGTCGATAACTATGACTTGACTTAACAAGTCATTGTAATCATCTTAAAAAATGATATTTAAAAATATTTCGATATATCGAACATATATAAACTTTACTTAAATTTTTCCCATTTAAATACCCTTCCCGCTGAGCTTCCTTTTTACAGGTCCAAATGTATAAAGAGAAAGGCCAAAAAACCGCACAGTGAAAACCTCATGCCACAAAGAGACAACTCAACCCGCACAAACACCACACACACACACACACATTTGCACAGAGGAAACATACACATGCACTTGCATACTTTATCATTTGTTTTGTCCCCCGCCCCCACGGCGCCCGCATCCGCGCCCGCTTCTTGGTTCTGCTTAGCTCGGCACAGCTGCCTCTGCCATGAAACTTTAAATGTCTGCAATTGACATTCAAGCAAAAATAGACAAAACACATAAAAAAATAGTAACGGAAAAATTGTCACACAGCCTAAAATGCGCGCGCAGCAGCCAAGCCAGGCCAGGCCAACAAGCATGCACGTGTTAGTAAGCCAAAAAGCCATATACATAGATACACATACCAGCTAACACACACACACAGATTCACACAGAGCGCAGGCGAGTAACAAAAGTAATGGAAATTCGCAAGGCTCATATATAACCACGCCGTGCTGCTCGTTTCGCCAGCGTCGTCAGCGTCTCTTTCAGGCGGCTGCCACCTCCACCAACAGCTCCCCTTCCCTCCTCTGCTCATTTGCCACTGCGCCCCCTCTCCCACTCCCCTTACATTTGGCATGCCAGTTCTTGAACTACGCCATTATGTACTTTATTGCATACATTCGGGCGCCGTCGACGACGCCGCTGCCTCTGTCTCTGCCTCTGTTGCTGCTGCTTCTGTTGCCGCCACAGTTTTGTCTGCATTTGGGTTAAAATGCCTTTTTCACAGTTTTGCATGAATCAGTCGACGCTGCTCGCCATCGTCGACGTCTCTGTCTGACTTTCTTTTGCTTTTGCCCCAATTTCAGCTGTGTGTGCGCGAGTGTGTGCGTGTCTGTGTGTGTAAATGAAAGTGAAACAATGGCCGTACTTAAAGAAAATAGCGAAAATTGCATATACGCTGCACGAATTCTTCGACTCGACGCGAAAAGCAGAGCACATAAAAGGAAATAGTTTAACAAAAAGAGGGCAAGCTGCCGCAGTGAACAACGGCTAAAGTTGATCAACATGAGGCAACTTCAAGACGCTGCAGTTGCTGAGGCATTAAAGCCAGATCAACTCCATGACTTTAATGAGCCTGGGCGCGAAGATTGCCTGGCCACGCCCAGCAACATAATATTTTAATTGTGGCCAAACCCGGCGTGGCTGTGCAGGGAGGCTGGGGAAGCAGTCCGGTCAGGACTGCTCGGCAAACTCGTTGCCCTTGGCAAACAACAATTAAATGCTCAACGCCGCCGATTTGCACACTTGAACGCTCAACAAACACTTTTTGAGAAACTTTCACTAACAATTCCTGTCGAGGCAATAATTTTCAGTAAGGGTATAACACACGGCATGTGTGAAGAAGTGGGTTACTTGGGGTGTGGAATATATATTATATAAATGGTTTATACATAAAATATAATTGTTGGGAATTGAAGTCTGCGTTTATATAAAGACAGAGAATTCAAATAAAGCTGAGGCTAAACAACATTTAACAAAACAATAAAAACAGGGATGAAAGGCTACCTCCGGCATGCGGAAGGTTCTTATCTCATCCAATCATTCCAAACTAGTAGCATATACTGGTGCAGAACTAAATGGTATTGCGTACTCGTATATTCAATATTATGTCTCACATTAATGAAATTTTATATACATATTACTATATATATGTATATTAAAAAAGACCGATGCAGTAAATTTAACAGACAGACAGACATGGCTAGATCGACTCCCTTGGGTCTGAGATGTCTTCTAATAAACTCATAGTTTGTTACTCCTTTCTATAACAAAACTATAAATAATAAGGCTTAAATAAATAGGGAATAATTCTAATCTAAAATCATATTTATTGTGCAGAGTATATCGTCTTTGCCATGCCACAGTTATATAAATTTTTTTAACACAACAAGCAACATGTGTATGTGTAATTAATCGCGGACTCATCATGAGTTTAATGTTGGCGGCAGTAAGTAAGCGACGCGGCTTACGTGCCGTATGCGCAACGCATCTACCGACATCACGCTTGCCTCGTCTCTTGGCTAATCCTGCACGCAGTGTTAACTATAAGACCGTAATTTAATTGATGTGTGTGTGTGAGTGGAAGTAGCTGTCTGCGCGTCTGCTGGCATCGCAAATTGCTATCAAGTTCTGCTCTCCCTTGGTCCTTCCTTCATTCTCCTCGCTCCCTTTCGCAGTTTTTGCTTTTACGCCAAACGAAGTTATTTAAATTAAATTCCAACCAATGCTCGCCCACACACACACACACATCAAAGTTGCGTCCAGCATTTTTGCCAAGACAATTAAATGTCAGAATGTTAACCTCGTACAACCCTTTACTCTTTTACCAGACACCCTTCGCTTCTAGCCTGCCTTGCCTGCCCCGCCTCCCTGCCCCTCTACTGCGAACAGCGTGTTCGACGGTGATAGTTTGACATATTGTCCACATCTAACTGAAAACTATGGAAATGAATAGGAGAATAAAAATGCATCGGACGTGCCGTAGCCATTGTCATATTGTCCCTCCCGTTCTGTCGCTGTTTCACTAGATACTGTTCCAACAACAACAGCAACAACAAATGCGCTTTACAGTCCGTTAATTGCTTTGTCGCACCAATTTGTCAGATGTCGCCGCATGAGTGGACACTCTTTTGACAGCGAAGCGTGCCGAAAGAGCGAATATGAGAACTATCGGTTAGAGGTGGCCGCGTGAGCTATGCAACAGCACGATTTGCAAGAGCTGAGTGCATGAAATTCACCACGATAGACTAAAGGTGAAGTACTCCACGCTTGACTAGAGATGGTATGTGCCCATCTCACCTAATTTATATCCGTGAGAGATGGGCACGTGAGATAGTATATTTGACAAGAGATGGTTATGTGATCTAAGACTCAGTCAGTTAGAAATGAACGCATACTCCTAGCATGATTAACTAGAGATGAGCACGATTGATTAGAGATGAGCACTCTTATAATATATCAAGATTGTTAAAAGATAAGCACGATTGGCTAGAGGTAAACTCGTGACTCCAGATTGGCTAGATATAGAAAGGTGAGCTGCAATAAAATGAAGTACAGATGAGCAAGCGAGCGAAAGAACAATTGGCTAGAGTTGAGCATGTAGGCTATAACCAGAATATTACACGTAACCTATTTTTTATGTATTTTTTCAGCCAGCTAGTTGGCACATCACTCATCACTCGTCTCACATCACTTTAGTGTTATTTTTGCGCGCCTCGTGCTCTTTTTTAACCACTTTTTCGAGAGGAACGCTCATAAATAATAACTACAAAAGGGAAATCGACCTCGTGTGTTATTGAATACTCTATGCAGCGCACACAGGGTACCGCAAAAACCTATGCAAATTCCTCATATGATGTGGTGCTCTACTGTTGACAACGGGTGAGCTAATTATATGCGATGTCTCTTCATTTTATTTTCGCTAATTACAATACAAACCTCGCCCCAGCAGCAGCGAGGACAAAAGTCAAAAGGATATTTTGGGCTACCATTTTCATTAGCATAAACAGCAAAACAAAAAGATTCCGCATAACTTTGTATGCATGTGCCATGAAAAGTTTCACCCATTCAAAAGTGAATTTAATTATTCGAAAATTAGCGAAGCAAACTGTCCAATAGGCTCCATCTAGATAGAACCATATCGTACGCGTACATTGCGCATCGTATTACCAATTTACTCGTTTCGAGTTTACGTGCATGAAAAATGCAATACCGAACTGGAGAACCAAAGCTCCATCGAACCCCCAATGACAACATAATGGAATTGCCTTGCACACCTACGTGATGGAGCTGGCATCAGGCGACCAACTGTGCTGGCAACAAAATGGATGCTAATTTCCAGAAATCTAGCGGTTTTTAGCTAGTCACGCTCTACTTATATTCCGTATGTAGCTCATGTGATATCATGTTAAGCAAAAGAAGAAATAGTGAAAATAACATTGTAAAATGATAAATCAAGCTGTCAGTCTAACCTGTAGAAGAAATATCTTGAAACTATAAGAGGCTAAACAAGCACGAATGCAACAGTCGAGTTTGCTCGACTCGTATGTTGATGCTGATTAAGAATATATGGTATATAGTTTGTGAGTATGATACGCATTCTTCTGCATATTACATACATTTTCTGTTGGTTAATATCCTTCTATCCTATGGATAGCGGTTATTAAATCACAACAAAACATAAACTAGGTCATAAGAAGACAAGGTAGTATCATGAACTTAACTATTCATCCATTAAGTTAGTTACCTATAGCTTGTTTAGCTATTTTCGGTTTAGTGTGTCAGCTCTATGAGCAGCAGCCTGTGTGTGTGTGACTGCGTGTGGCCATTTTGATATGAATGCACGCATAAAGGCATTTCGCTGATTTCAGCAACCCTGACAGCTCAGTGGGTAACAAATGTGCTGCAGATATCACGGCACGAACACGGAAGGGAACGGGAAACGGGATGAGGCTGGGGATGGGGATAAATGTAACTGGATAGGTAGATGCTGCTGGTCCGACTGCGTGCAAACAATGCAGAATGCAGAAAATGCTGTGGCAATAAATGACAGTAACTAGTCAGAAACAATAACAACGGGCATAACCGTACACAATGTGCAGGCGGAAATGGAGCTCGACCATGGCAAACATAACGAATGCTGCACAACACCAGGCGCACACGTATGCGTATACATATGTGTGTGTGTGTCTATGTGTGTAAAAAGAGAAGTGATTTTAAATATGCAAATGCCACAAGAAACTAACTAAATGTAATGGTGATTATAAATGCAAACGAAAGAGCGTGTGGTGCGGAAGTGTGTAGAGATTTTATGCTCAGTCTAACGTACCGGTAGTAGACACCCGGTGTGCGCTGGTCCAGATCGGTAGGATAGATGCGTCCAACACGGCATTTGCTGAAGAAGATGCCCATAAATGAGGGATCACGCTTGGTGGGCCAGTCCTTGATGGGAAATACCAGCGGGTATGTGAGATATTCCGGTGGGTCAGAGAACTCCAGATAACCATTTAGCGACAGCTAAATAAACGAGGGAAATATATAGTATGTAAAATATATATATAGTATAATATCTATGTCGAATGGTAGCCAACTTACGCGTGTGTAGTTGAAACGGAAGCCATAGAAGGGCATCTGGAAGTTAAGATTTTTGTGCAGCTGCGTCATCGAGGCGTGAATGTCCTTCTGATAGTCGCCATTGCCACCATATTGGTCTCTATCGAAGAACCAGTACATGAAATTGCTGCGCAGCTCAGCCAAACGGGCGGAGGTAATTGTATAGCCCCCAGCTGCGGTTGAGGGCGTATCAGGCGGCGCCACATTGCTATTGGGATCTAGAGATTGAATGCAGAAAGAGAGAGAAAGAGAGAGATATTATATTATACTCAGACTGAATGTCTTTTCGTTCACAATTATTAAGATGTGCGCACACAGATTTCAACACCTAATCCCCCAAAGATTACGTATTCACTTTTCCAGCTGACCATGCAGCGCATTATTTCAATTTAGGCCGGATGCACACGATGGGGGCAAAGGCAAAAGGGCGGCACCATAAAGCAACAACTCTGCTCTGGCTCCAGCTGTGGCTTGCAATCTTTGCCCGCGAGTTTTTTTTTGTTTTGCCACTTGCCGCCTATCTTCATTTCTTGCAGCTTCCTGCTGCTGACTCACTTACAAAATGGCTGCCGTGGTGGCCCGAGCAAGCGACTCCTGCCCGCGGCATGTCGTGCACTTAGCCATTAAAGGTCACAGTTAATATTCATTTCAGTTTTGCCAACTTGCCAGCTACAATTTTCCGTGTGTTTCGCTTTACGTTCTCCTTCTTTTTTTCTGCTCTTTTCCTTCTCGAGCTTCCTTCTTTATGCCCGCACATTTTTCTTTCTAATTTCTTTGCCTTTTTTAAAGCAATTTAAACCGAGCTGAGCTTCAACTGAACTGACTAAGTGCTATGCTAAAGATCTCTGGAGACACAAAGCGCTACGTTGCACGTGCCAAGGATTGCAATTGAAGAGTTTAAGTCGGGGGGAAACTATTTTTCTATTTTATCTATGGAATGTGTCCGAGTGAGCTTAGCTATGTGAAGAGCCAAGCACCTCACTATTCTGGAATTTATTGCGATGCTGAGCATCATTTGCAAGTATAAAAGATTATGGCAAAACACTTTAAATGCAATTGTACAGCACTTAAAGGCATTATAACAAACATTGCTATTAGTGAGCCACTTCATAAGTGTTGAATCAGCCGATTAAAGTATCTATCTCATTAGCAATATAAGCTAAGCATTAAATAATAAACGAATAATTATTAATATATATATCTCTCACACAAAACTTTAACATTAAAGTGCAAATCAATTATCGCTGTAATAATACACGAGTACAGGGCCGTATCTGTGGCCTCGGGTGCGCTTGTGCATTAATTCTCGGGGCTACTAGTGTAATTGCCTAGCTCTTTAAATGCATTAAGTTTTTGTTTTGAGAAACATTTGATAAAATGAAGAAACATAATACATTTTACAACATATTTATATATTGTTAAAATCATCAATAGTTTTGGATTAATCTATGTATATTTCGGGCCCTTTTATTTTTGGCTAATATTTCCAATCCATTCAATCATTCTTACTTCAATTATTATACCCATACGTAGGAAGCGTCGCAGACCCCACAAAGTATATATTTTTATAATAATAACAGAGGCCCCTATCAGACAGCGCACACCCTGCACACGGCTAGCTACGAGCATTTCTCGCCACTTTATCGACTGACAGACAACGACATTTATACTATAGTATTTCATTTTTGCATAGTCTATAATTAATTAAGAAGCACTCGAGCTCGGTGGCAATTAATGCATCAATTTGCAACGAGGCATTCATTTTTTATCCATTAAACTCTGCTCTGCTCTCAGGAGCGTCAATTATCGAGCATGCTCGGGAATTATGAGGCCCTTGTAATGCTGTCGATAATTATTGCTGGCAGTTGGCTAATTAATCGACCGTTGAATGCTTTTGTGCCGCATGCCGCATGCCACGACAATTAGTAGGAGTAGCATCAACAGCAGGAGGAGTAGAGCAATCTTTGCATTTGTTTTTTTCACGCAGCTGTCGCAGAATGGATCAGTTTTTAATCTATTTATGAATCAGTGTCGAGTTGGCAGGCCATAAAACATATATCATGACACGCTAATCCTTTTGGGGTAACATTGTAATGTCTGCACAGATGGTGGTATATGGCACTCGTTGCTCTAGGTGTGGATTAGCGGCAGCAACAGCAGCAGGAATATTTGCTTGATTTATGGTCCTGCCCTTGAGATTGGGTTTTCAGAGTAAAATTGGTGCGAGGAAAATACGCAAAATTCGCGTGCTCGGGTTGCATTTTCATTGGAATTATTTGCGAGTGTTTTTTCGCAAATTTCCCGGAAACACGAGGCGAGCGCGAGTCAAGTATACGTTAATCCGGGCAACTTTTTAGGGACCGCACCTCATTGACAACTACCTGCACTACATATATCACAGGTAGGCAGTGCGTGCGAGCTGCAGCTGTCAGATATGGCAGGTAGAGCCGAGAGTTCGAGAGTCCTATATAAATTGAGTGACTGCCAGGAAGGACATCACATTCGTTTCACAAACGTCGTAACGCAAACATCGCAACAATTCAAGATGAGCATCAGCACATTCAACTTCCAGTTCTACAACTACAAACTGCCCGCAGAGGTGCCGCTAATGCCTGTGACAAGTTTCAGTGAGCTTGAAATGGACATCGATGAGGAGGAGATGGCATCAGCCACACCCCCGGTTACGTCGACTCCGTTGGCATTGGGCAAACAGGCACCAGCCCGGCCAGCAACACCCACACCACGCTACACCAGCGAACTAGCCTTGGCAATTAACGGACCACAAGTGATGGAGGTGAAACCCCCGAAGCCAGTGACCAGGCCATTGCAGGAGCTGCGTCCACAGCTGCACAAGCCCCAGAAACGCTGGTCTATGGAACTGCGCGAAAAGATTCTCGAGATGTCTAAGCGCAACAATGCATCCGATAGTGAGGGCTCTGTTGCCGATATGCAGCATCGTTTTATACAGAATTTGCAGCAGAATGGCAATGACTCAGCCAGCCAGGAGGAGCTGCAGAAGCAGCAGCAGGAAGAAAAGGAGGAGGAGGACGACGCACGCAGTGTTAGCGACAAAATCAACTTTTTCAACAAGCTAACCAACACTTTTCAATCCGCCCGTGGTTCTAACCTTTTGAACAACAACGCGAACTACAACAACAATCGCTTCATATCGCTACTACGGTCCAGTCGGCCACAGGGCATGGCCACTACCACAGCTTCGCAAGCGACTGCTGGTGGCTATGGCATGCCACCACCGAAGCCCAAACGCGTTGGCGCCGCATCGTCGACCTCGTCATTGTCGTCGTCGTCATCATCGTCGTCGTACAACATCATCAACAAGGACAACGGGTACTCGTTGCAACATCAGTTTGCCGTGCCAACAGTGCCCCCGGTGCAACGCAAATGCTCGCTGCGCCGCAAGCCATCGATGGACAAATCACGAGCCAGCATCGCGCGTCAGAATTCCAATGTCTCATTGAAGCCACAACGCCATGCCATGATGGAGGATTTGAGCCTGGTCGTGCCCGTAAGGCTGCGCATTGCCGAATACGAGCAGCGCATCTCGATGAGTGCCGTCTAGTGTGAGTGAGTGCATTGGAATGCAATTAGTGCAGCATTCACTCTACACGCACCGAGTGATCCATTTAGCGTAAGCTCCCAAGGATATTCTAATCTTAACCCCCTAATATTAATACTAATACTAGTTCCTATCAAGTGTTCAACATAACCAACAATTAATTTGGTAATATTTTGAAATCAAATAAAGTCAAACAAAAGAAAAAATTGAAATAAGTAAAATTTACTGCGGGAAAAAGTGTAAAGAACTTAATTGTATTATCAATAGAGTGATCCATTGATAATATTAAAACCATTGATTCTATCGATTGTTTTCATTCCCATATTTCGTTTTAAACGAATATAAATAAATACAAAACTCATATCCATATTTAGTACACCCAATGGTCCTTTTCTTACGACTTAATCTATCGACAGAGACATTAGAGATATCGATAATATTTCACATGAAATCCACTGATTCTATCGATAATTCCTTCGATTGTTATCATTCTCTATATATTAGATATCTCGTAGATATCGTATATAGGAAGAATTCATCGTTTTAATGGAAAACGAGGCAATGTCGGAATCATATTCATATCTAATATATTCAATAACTTTTTATATATATTTATATAATTAAAGTTATTTACAGTGTGACTAATAAATAAACGAGCACCTTTCTTGGTAATATGTACCCTATAAATTTATATCAACTCCTGATTACACGGCCCTCTGCTCGTCGAGGCTATCGGAATTGTTGTAAACTGAATCATGCATTGAGAGAATACAATAAAACCTGTGGGCTACATTGATACCCAACTATATACCGGATTTCATACGTTCCCATATCTGCTACTAGCTCGGCTCTCTCATGCTTTGTTTGGTTTGTGAAACAAAACAACGAAACAACCGTTAGCCTTATGTGTGTGTGTTTTATCTTATCGAGGCGCTTTGCGAGTTGGGGGAACTAACTCACGAAGAGGCTAGTTAACTCCCCACGCATACACCTGTCGGGATTGCGTCGCCAAAAGTCGAACAAGTTATCGAGCAAATATTGGTGATGATAAGATACGCAGGCAGGTTCAACGCAGCGTATGAGTAATGTGAACTGAATCAGCGCTGGCTACCACATTACACGTCTCTTTACTTACCCCAGTTGACTCCATTGGCATCCACATCGTACAGTTCGGCCATGTAGTAGTCCTCATGTGGCATAATTAGTGCACCGGACTTGGGCTGCGGCTTGAGGCCGGCCACAGTGAGAATATCATCGGTGCCGCGACTGGATGCAACGGGCAGTCTCTGTGATGCCGCCGCGGGTACCACTTTCTGTGCTGGTGCTGGTGCTGCTACTGTCTGCACCGCGGGCACCACTTTCTGTGCTGCCACCACGGGTACAGTGGGCTTCTCGACCTTTTTAACAACAGGAGGCGGTGGTGGCGGCGGGTTTTTGGGCACCTCCAGCAATTCCACTAACTCGGCGGCTTCGTCGATTTTGGGGGATTTGCTTGCGGCTGGCACTTTTTTCACTTGATCTTCCACTTCCGTCGAGACATTCTCATTGGCCAGCACATAGGCCATAAAGCCGCAGGCCAGCGCACAAACCACAAACAGTTTGAAGCGCATATCGCTCTCTTTCTCTCTCTTTTCTTTTCGATTACTTTTGACTTTCTTTTCAATTCGTTTTGTTTCGTTTTCGATTCAATTCGTTACGTATTTCACTGTAAAATAACACAAAAGAGAATTATGCAATTGCAACACTTGTTAAATGGTTTTTAAATTGTATTTTTCTCGAGTTTTTCACTGACAATTTGGTCATTCGTATGGTTTTTCACTTGATGACATCACCATCAATTGCAGGTGAAGCTTATCAGCATTTTGAAATCATATTTCTTATCGCACTGAACACTTTTTGTTACCAACCTTCTTGCTAGAGAAATACGTTCGATACAGCGCCACGCTCCAAATGGGACTGACTAGTCGGGGCGTTGCCAAAACTGCTTCAACCTGTCACCGTTTCTCGATTGTGAAATGTATTGCCGTTATCAGTTCTTATGCTCCACACTCGTATCTTATCTGGCCAAAGCCACGCACTGATAACGCATTCCTTGTTGGATACCCGTAGCATTGTTTTAGACTCTGCTCGACTCGTCTCTTTGTGTGTGTGTGTGTGTGTGTTGTGCAAGCTGCTAGTTTCCAAATTCTGTTGTTTATTTAGTGCTCTTCCTTTTTGCGACTCTCTACCCACCTTATCTTTGGCACTCTCTGCCCGCTCTCTTGTTGATTTAAGCCACATTACGATTTGTGATTCATTTTCATTTGTGAGTTAATCACCGTTTTTCCTTGTCATCAATTCAATGGCACCTCCGACCGCTCTCTGCCCGCCCCGGAACCATTATAATTATAGACAATGAGCCATAACTGTCAAAAATCTCGTATTTCCGGCGAGGCTTGCGTTTTATGAATGAAAGGGGAAAGATCTTAAAAATAGCACAAACTTTATTTCGACATCCCATGAAAGAGTTTATTGTATTTTCAGAAAGCCGATTTAACTTAACTGTACATTAATTGCAAGTGATTTTTTAAATGAGCTAATAAAATATTCTAGATTGGTTGGCTTAGAGAAGTTGGCAAAGTCAATTGAGTTAGGTGCATTAAAGGTCGAGGAAATTCATTTTGATTTTTTGATGATTTTTCAACAGAAATAATGAATTAATTATTTACTATTAATAACTTGTTTGTTAAGAAAAGAAAAAACTATTTGCTTGTTACGAAAATAAATGAAATTATTTTACTTATTTTAATTATTTATTTTGCATTCATTTATGTTTTGTACATTTCGATGAATTTATCTTTATTTTGGCGGCAAACTGTTATGACTAAAAACCGACAAAGAGTCCAGTAGCTGCTTCTTGTTTAGTTGTTTTTGATAGCCGTTTCACTGATTGTATTAAATTTAGTAGGTTAGCAACAAGTTTTAATGAATATTGCATTGGCCTAGCGCACATTTTCAATTATATACGTAGCCACCCCTTAAATTCATGGTTTGTAAACCATTATTTTGCGATGATAAACATTTGTACTAACCACAAATTGGGAATGATAATTAATTACTAAATTACTAATTAAGTACATATTAAAATAATATTAAAATTAAATACCTAGTTATTTTTGATGATAAAGCAAAAACTATTTTTAAATTTAAAATGGGGATAGACTCCGCTGTCTGGCTTTATTGCTCGCTTTTGCAATTTGAAAAAGACCAGATTTGACGGGAAAAATGCTGAGTGGCCAACACTATGATTAACAATGCGGTAAACATGTTAAATAACATTAAATTTCTCTGTTAAACAACTGCGTTTCTGCTAGTGGCCTTTCTGCCGGACACTCACTTGAGTATCTTTTAGGCGCTGTCGGCCAATGTTGCCAGACGTTCATAAAATGTGTTAATAATTTTTATTGTGCAAAATTTTGTGAAATTACTAGAGAAAATATGGAGTTGCTATTTATTTTTGAATTGTGTATAGGTTCATAATCAGATCGTAAGGTGTTTATCGTCTTTTAGTAGTAGTAACCCACACAGAAACTCTAAATAATAGTAATAATAATAATAATTTGCACTGTTTCTGTTAAAATAAATAAAATTAAGTTAAAATAATAATAATACGGAAATAAATTAAATTGAAAATAATAAAGATAATAATAAATGATAATAAGTAAATAAAATTAAGAATAATAATTAAGAATATATAATATAATGATAACAAATAAATGAGAAAGTGCGCAATGTTTTCAGATTATTTTATAAAAATATATATAAACCGATCGCGAGCGTGGGCAGCGTAAATGCATCAATACATAAATAAAGAAATTAAACGGAATCCGCACGCGTTTCAATTGTGCGCTCTCCGAGAGAGTCTTCGCTTCGCAGAGAGTGAAACTGATCTCTTATCTTCGTTCTCAGTCTACTGCCGATCAGTTTGCTTATCAGCGAGAACGAAGACCAGGGGGTCCGTTTCCAGGCAAACATATAGTATGAGTTTAGTTGTGGGTCGAGCGCGAGCAGCTGCAGTTCGTTTGTGGATAAGCAGAGATCTGCTACGGGAATATCATTAAATATTGCAAATATAATATAAGCATAATGTTGCGCTGCATTGTAAAGCCAGAGGGAAAAGTCGCGGGCCTCCTGCAACGCGGTTATCATAGCAAGCAAGGCGTCTGGGGCTATCGACCGGTTGCCAAGCGTGTATTTGAAGGTAGGAAATCGAGAATACGGACTATAGTATACTGTGCATAAATCATACTATTTATAACTATGTACCCGAAAGGGGAGTGAATCGCGCGTGAATGTGTGTGTACTCATTTAATCGAGAGAGATTACTTCGCATTTAATCTCGTATTATAAACTTTCCTGTCGAGCTGAGATAACAATCATCATTATTAAAAAAAAACACTTTTGATAAGTCCAGTGCGAGTGCGAGAGACTAACAAGAATGGAAGTGTGGAAACTTTAAAGCGAAAACAACAACAAAAAAAACACAACCAAACTTTTCTTCTTGCGGCAACTGTTGTTGTAAATCATATAGTATTGTTGTGCACTTGCTCACTCCCCCTCTCTCACTCTGTGTGTTGTGCTGTCGGTGCCGCTGGGCAGTTTATCAATGCGTGTTTGAGTGAAGCCGCAAACTCTGCTTACCCCCCTCCCTCCCTCTCACCAACACAACCATAAACAACAAAAAGAACCGGCTGCTGTAACAGCAACAAAACAACAGTTCAACGCGAATTGCTGTGGACAACAACAAAACAGCTGGCGAACTCAAACATGTTGACAGCTGCAATTGTACGCATTTACAACATGTTTGAAAGCAACCTGTTGAAGTGTGTGTAGTGTATGTTCGAAATGAGAAATTATATTGAATAAAATATTTAAAGTTATTTATAACATATGCATTGATAATTTGACCTGTTTATAAATAAATAAAATTAAAGAAATTAATAAATAAATTAACATACATATTATATATTATTCCTTTAAAATATTTATAGCACATGCAAATATGTTATTTAAAATATTTACAACGCATTCATACATATTTAAATTAAATTATTTAAATATTTTAATAAATAAATAATCATAAAAATATAACATTTTAAAAACAATTTGAAATATTTTTTGTCAAATTTATACATACATACATATATCAAACATAGTAATTTTAGAATGTAATAATAAAAATAGGTATAGACATACGTTTTATTAATATTTCAAATTATTTTATGAATAATAATAATACATATGTATGTATGTTGAAATATTTATAACACATGCGTAATAATATGAATAATATTTATAATACATATTTTAAAATAGTTAAAACACATACATAATTATTTTAATTATTTTTGAAATTTGTATTATAATTTATTCTAAATATAAATTTATCATAAAATGCAACAGATATTTATAAAGGGTGCAAACCACCTTTAAGTAAAGCAGAATGCATCGGTACGTGAAATCCGGAAAAGCCCAAAAGATGTGAATAGACGGACTCTTGACTAAGTCAACCACACTCACCTTATGCAACATTGGGTAGGCAGACTTTTATCGACGCCAGTTAATCTTCAGTGCACAAAGAGAGTGGAATGGAAAGGACTGATGATGGGTAGGGGGAAAGAGAGAGTGGAAGAGCTGTCCAATATTGTGCACCTATGCTGCGCGATTGTAGGCTGAGCTGGACACACACTTGTTTGCAAGTCCCTTTGAAAGGTGGGGCCATATCCTGGCTTGATTTTTTGTTGACTCGCACATGGCATCGAGGGAAGGGAAGAGAAGGGAAGAGCAGCAGAGTCTGAGTTCCGTTTAATTCACTTGACATACCAATCAAACGGCTGCTGGCCCGACCTCTTTTTTTGCGACTTCTGCCATATCCTTCCTGCGCCCTTCGGTTGCTTGCATTCATTCTGTCCCGTTCTGTCCTGCAGTGCGTATACGGGATATATGTGTGTACAACTGTCAAGTTGTCGTTATTCCTATTCTGTCTCAATAATGTTTACACGCTCAACTTGAAATATTTCCCCACAAATATAATTCATCATTCGCTTTACACGCACACACACACTCAGGCAGATATCCTTTAGCCGGGCTCCAGTTTCGTTTGGGCAACAAATTGATTTATCACCAGAAATATTGTCAAAAGAAAATTTCATCAATTTTTAAGCAAATTAAGTTTTAATGCATTTGCGAAATGCGAAATTCGAATCCTGGCTAACAACTGTCGCACACAAATCCTGCCATCCATCGGTCCAATCGGTTATCACACACACACGCTCTCACATCCCGTGAGCGGGATAATACTTTAGCACATAAACACCTAAGTAGCAAGCAGAGCTATCAACGGCTTGGTGAACAATAAAAAAATAAAAGAGGTGGCAGCAACATAAAAAACCAATATAAAACCGACCAGTGCCATAACTCACGTGTGTGTGTAGCTTAAAAATCAAAGCTGTCTGTTGTATTTCAACGACTTTTGCATACTCTTTGAGGGTGCTAACCTGCTGGCAAAGAGCTGTAATAAATGGTGTACTATGTACATATGTTACAAGGGGAAAAAGAGTACAACTAAAATAGAAAGGATAGAAAACGAATCAATATTAAATAAGCATACCTTCATGTATATTGATTATTATTTTAATTTTTTTTAATTTTATTAATTGATAATTAATATAAGCAAATCAATGGAAATTACGATTTGCATCAAAATTATGTATTAAATATTATTACATTATTATTAAATTATTATGTGGTACATCTATTTTGATTTGAATTCAATAAAAATCATATCTAAAGAAACATTTTATTTGAGACAACAAACGGAACAGATTTCCGGACAGTAGGAAATCGATAAGAAAAGGGTTACCAGGTTAAACTCTTTTCCGACAGATTCTGTACTTTTATCTGTCCGAAAAAGGTTGCCCTGGCAACCCTGGTGATGCTCGATCGACAGCATAATACAGTAATCTTTGTCAGGCATACTAAAAAGTATCTTCTGCTTCGTAGACCTGTCACAATGTCCATACACCCTACCAGCTGAGGTCAAGTACTTTGGGCTTAAACCAAAATATACACATAACATATATGCCATAAAAGCAAAATGCCAATAAATTCAAAAGGCCACACAACATGGCTGCAGAATTCGTATTCGCTTTCGTATTTTTCTTTATTTAATAATTTATAACTGCGCGCGAGGAAATTTATATTGTTTACGCATGTGTTTTTGCAGTGTCCGACGAGACGAGGCTGGCAAGGAACTCGCAGGGCAATGTCTATCGCTGGGTCGAGGCCTTTCGCCAGCACGGTCACAAATTGGCCGCCGTAAATCCTATCAGCATCAAAGAGCCCAACAGCGAAAGGTAAATAATGTGGTGAACAGGTGGGGGTGGGGAATGTGGGGTAAGAGGTAACCAACCACCTCTCCAACACCAAGTACGGTTTACATATTATTTATATTTTGCAACCTTCTTCTTTTATTCTTTTGTATTGTCAACTGCGCGTGTACCCTGCCCCATTCCCCCTCTCCGTAGCAGCTCGTTGCAGGAATTAAATCCCGCATTTTATGGACTGCAGACACAGCAAACGGTGCGCACCGCTGGCCTCTTGAGTGCTCCTCCCACGCAGGCTGGGCAGGCCGAGAACATTGCCCAGCTGGAGCAGCTGCTTCGCGATATTTACTGCGGCAACGCAGTCAGCGCCGAATTCGCCTACGTTGAGGTAAGCAGCGGCCATATAATCTTTTGTATCCCATGTACATAAAAGACACCTTTTGACCGGCACCGGCACAGGATATCGAGGAGCGTGAATGGCTGGCCAGGAATTTCGAGACCCTCCAACAGCAGCAGCGAGACCAGCTGCAATCTGAGGAGCGCTGCGAAATCGCCGAGCTGCTAATTAAGTCGCAGGCATGGGATAATTTCATGGCCCTCAAATTTCCCACAGTCAAGCGCTATAGCGGTGAGGGGGCCGAGTCTATGTTGGCCTTCTTCTGGCAGCTCCTACGCGACAGTGTGCAAGGTAAGTAGAGCTGGCAGAGTGGGCGTATCGGATGCAGGAGTGCTGGACAAACGGGTGTCCTTAATCTTTGGCCAGATCAGCAGAACGAGAGATGAGACCGTGATTAAAGCACACCATAGTTGCGCGTAGGCAAGCTGAGTCAGTAGAGTTAACGTATCGAGGACTAGGACAAGGACAAGGTTCAGAAATTGAAAAGCTTAAACCTGCCCAGTAATAAATTGTATGATTTGTCGAGCTAAGGAATCAGAGGATATGTCGAATCTAGTAATAGTTAAGTTAACCTGCTGCATAAGAGATGGAAACATGATGAAGGCAGGACATAGATGTGCGTATGTAAGGTGAATCTATTAGGGATGGGAGCGTGATTAAATCGTGTGCGTAAAGTTATGGAAAAATATAAAGTTATCTTAATTAAGCATGAATACTTTGAAGTTAAGCATCTAGTTGCACAAGACTAGGCATTATACTTTTATTCATTTCATTTGACCCGCATTCCCTTCTATGTCTTCTGCGAACGTTAGAACTTTCACTCGCATAGCTCTTGCGCTTCTCTTAACCCTTGACTGATTTTCCCTAAAAATTCTATTGTCTTGGCATGGCCACCTACCGCGACAACAATAACAACAATGACAACAGCAAACGTTGAGCATGTAGTGCTGGCAATGCCCCATCGAGGACGCACCTCGCTGCAGGCGGTGATGTTCAACATGCGGCCAGCAAAAGTTTTCCGCAAACTAAGCGGCACATCGGAGTTTGCCGACGACATTGAAGCCATGTCGGACGTCATAAGTCACTTCCGTAAGTGAAAGTTTAATGTGTGTGTGTTGCCATGTCTTGTCTTGTTGCTGCTTGTGGCTTCGCACACGCAGCGTATGCGTAATTTAATCAAAACCTATTTCTCGGCCAGATGTTTCCGAACAGCTGCAAGTGCTGGGCAAGAGCATCAACTTTAGCATGGTGCGCAATCCCTCACATCTGGAGGTAAGTAAGCCCAATCACGAATCCCTCATCTCTTCTTAATACTTCACATTCATCGTGTAGGCAGCGAACCCCGTGTCGATGGGCAAAACACGTTCCAAACAACAAAGTCGCGGTGAAGGTGGCTTCAGCTCAGTTGAATCCACTCCCGCTCATCCCTTTGGTCAGCATGTGCTCAATGTGATACTCCACGGTGACGCGGCATTTCCCGGCCAAGGCGTTAACCAGGAGTGCCTCAACATGGCCTATGTGCCGCACTTTGAGGTGGGCGGCAGTCTGCATCTGATTGTCAACAACCAGGTGGGATTCACTACGCCCGCTGAACGTGGACGCTCGACTGCTTATTCCTCCGATCTAGCCAAGTCCATACAGGCGCCGGTCTTTCATGTTAACGGTGATGATCCTGAGGCCTTGGCTCTCATCACCAACTTGGCCTTCCGCTATCAGCGAGAGTTCCGTAAGGACATCTTTATTGATCTCAATTGCTTCCGTCGCTGGGGTCACAATGAAGTCGATGATCCCACCTTCACCAATCCGCTAATCTATGAGATCATCCATCAGCGTCAGTCGGTACCCGATCTCTATGCTGCTCGACTGGCTGAAGAGAAGGTGCTGAGTGCTGAGCAGGCAAAAGAGGTGCGTGAGAAGTACATTGCCTATCTGGGCGAGGAACTAGCTCTGGCGCCCAAGTACGAAACACCGGCATCCTTCTTCGAGCAGCAATGGGCCGGCCTGCAGTTGGCACCCGCCAATGAGCTGACCTACTGGGATACGGGATTGGACTATGGCCTGCTGCACTGGATTGGCCAACAGAGCGTGGCACATCCCGAGAATTTCGTAAGTACAACGAAGTTTCTTTGAAACATAAATAGAATAAACCTTTAAAACTTTCTTTCTTAGAACATACATCCGCATCTGCTAAAGATGCATGTCCAGGGCAGGCTAAAGAAACTCGCTGAGGGTAACAAAATCGACTGGGCCACGGCAGAAGCGCTGGCCATCGGCAGCCTCATGTACCAAGGGCACAATGTGAGGATTAGTGGCGAGGATGTGGGTCGTGGCACCTTCTCGCATCGTCATGCCATGCTGGTGGATCAGAAGACAAACGAGATGTACGTTCCCCTGAATCACATGGACAGTGGTAATGGCGGCAAACTGGAACTGGCGCACAGCATTTTGTCCGAGGAGGCTGTGCTGGCCTTCGAGTACGGCATGGCCATTGATAATCCAAAGAATCTGATCATATGGGAGGCACAATTTGGTGACTTTGCCAATGGTGCGCAAATCATCATCGATGCCTTCATAGCCTCCGGCGAAAGTGAGTAGCAAATATATATATAGACATGGGATATATTGATATATTGTCTGTTTCCATGTCAGCCAAGTGGATGGAATCGAATGGGCTGGTCATGCTGTTGCCACATGGCTACGATGGTGTCGCCTCCGAGCACAGTTCTTGCCGCATTGAACGCTATCTACAGCTGAGCGACTCCAAGGAGACTGCACCCGATGGCGATGGCGTCAACCTGCATGTGGTGAACCCGACAACCCCAGCCCAGTACTACCATGTGCTGCGTCGCCAGCTGGCGCGTAACTTCCGCAAGCCTCTGGTGGTGGTGGCACCCAAGACGTTGTTGCGTCTCTCGGCAGCGACGTCGACGCACCAAGACTTCGAGCCAGGCACAATGTTCCACAATGTACTTGGTACGAATTGCTCTGCTTGTTTATTGCGGTTTGCGGGCCTTCCCATTACATGCAACTTTATTACGCAGGTGATACGACGGTGCAGCCGGAACAGGTGCGCAAGGTCATCATATGCAGTGGCAAACACTATTACAATCTGGCCGAGGAGCGTGCCAAGCGGCAGGCCTACGACACGGCAATTGTTCGCCTCGAGTCCCTTAGCCCCTTCCCCGTGCAGGAGCTGCAGGCACAGTTGGCCCAATATGGCAGCGTGCAGTGTAAGTTCCCTGTCGTAAACTTCCATGAAACACCCCCTTATCAACCTGACGTTCCAATCTTCATTTTGCACAGCTTATGTCTGGAGCCAGGAGGAGCATCGCAACATGGGCGCCTGGACTTTTGTGCAGCCACGCTTTGAAAATTTAATTGGCAAGAAGGTACGTTGCAAACCTATTCTCCCCCCTTCCATACCCTGCCCTACCCTACATGGAAAGACATGTTTAATCCCACTCAAAAACCGTAACTTTCCCCACAGCTTGTCTACTGCGGACGCACAGAGGCAGCGACTCCTGCCACGGGCATTGGCAAAGTGCATAAACGGGAAGCTGATGAGGTTGTACAAGCGCCATTTGATGTTTAGTAAGCTTCTTCCGACCGCCCCCGCACACACCACTCACTGCCACGCCAAGTACTCTAGCTCAATAAAACTGCCAAAAAAAGAACTGCAGGAAGGGAAAGGGAAATGCCGTGGACAGGGCGTGGCATGTGGCGCAACAAAATAATTTATCGTATGATGAAAAATGATGGCGAAACTTTCCCTCAAAGTTTTTAATTGTTTCCTGTTTTTGTTGCTCTTGTCGTATCTATATACTCGTATAGTATGTATATATGTTTTGCCCCTGACCCGGTCCATAATAAAAGCCCAACACAATTCTTGACCGGCAGCAACAGAAGAGAAAAGCCCACTTAACCTACCGTAAATATTTATTATGTTTATGCAACATTTTACAGACTTTCAATTGGAAATTGTTTAACTTAAGTATGTATATAGATATAAATCGGAGGACACACAGTACGATATATGGACTAACATAGCTGGATATACATAGGCGTAGAGTAGAGTATTGAATACAAAAACTAGTTCGAGTATAAATAGATATATAGTGTACTAGTAGTATGGTATGTGTGTGTGAGTGTGTGTGCAAACTAATGGGATGACATGAGGATTCCTACATATAAGGCGTTACCAAGGACTCTAAAGTTTGGGTAGACACAGTGCTACGAAGGGAGATCGAAATAAGAACAAGGTTAACAAGGTTTGAAAAAGTCTCATCACGCTTAACTTCCAGTTTTGGCCTAGGCAGTTGCTGCTTCATCATTCTATATGACCTGCCTGCCATAGACTTGCTCCAGAATATCGTAAAAGTCGGTGGACGTCTTATATGCAAAGTACAGAAGTCACATCCAGAACACAAATCCCAGGCACACGGCTATTATAATTAAGGCAGTGTCTTTGCAGTTGGCATTGTCCCAGCCACATTCCAAATCGAATTTCAGAGCCTGCAAAGCAATATGTTAGTTCATTGACTTGTTTCAAAATGCAGACACTCTTTTGACATACCTCCAAGAGCTGTTGACCGCCCTTGTTATCACAACGTGTCTCGCGAAGATCGTCATCATGATTATCGCAGTTGTGGCGTCCGTACACCTGGCACGGTGAGTTCATGAACGTACGGAAAACAGTATCGGTCCAGGTTTGCGAAGAGCAGATATATTGCCGCCGCTTGCGTTGCCAAAATTCCACCCAGCTAAAAAGATCAATATCACATTATATTGACTGTATTCAAATTGAAAATTCATTGCCAAATCTATTACCCCAAATCGCAATCGCAATTTAGATCCGTATGGGACATCTTAAGATCAGTTAGGAAAACGCTATTCGGCAGATAAGGCACTGAGCCAGTGTTCGGATTCGGTATCTTCTTCAAGTTGTGATTGTGATAGCGAATGTCCAGCGAAATGTTCCGCACTCTTCCCATGTGCTTGAAGAAGTTTGGTGGCAATGCTTGCAGCGAGGTATTGAAAAGTTGCATGTACAGATAAGGTGATCTCATGCCCTGTTTGGATGATTAAATAAATAGAGATAGAATGGAGATACGAATATACGATGTTAACAATTAAAACTCACCCGCAGTATGCGTTCATTGAGATTCGTAAATTGTGGTCCGCTGAACGTTAGATTGGTCAACTTGGATGGCAATTGTCCCTCCATTTCACGCATTAGGTCTGTGGGCATGCCCAGCTGAAGCGTCTGCATTTCCTGCGTTGGACCCGACCCCTTTTTGACAATACGTGTAAATGGCTGCGGCGCCTCAATCCACAGCTCACGTATGTTGTGATGATGCCGCAACAGTTGAGGAATGTTGAAGTGCTCCAAGTGCGAGTAGGCAGTTAGTTTGAGGGATCGCAAATGGGGCAGAGAGTCGAGACAGCCGTACTCAAAGTAATGCAGACGGAAATTGGATATGTCCAACATCTCAAGGTCCTCGTTGACGCCATCGAAGCTGTTGTTGTTGAGAGAAGTAATCGGATTGCCAGAAAGCATCAAGCGGCTGTAAAATTAAAAATAGTTCTTTAAGCTGTTCTTGTTATCTTATTCTTAACCAGCTCACCGCAAATGTGGCAGCGATTGTGTCATCAGAGGCACATTGGTCAAGTCATTGTTCGACAGATCCAACATACGAAGATTGGTCATATTGTGCGCCAGCTCCTGAGGTATTGAGGGCAATTCGTTATAGCCCAGTCGAAACTCACGCAGATATTTTAAACGAATTTCGGGTACTGTGCTCAGCGACACGTTTTCCAAGCCCAATTTAATTAGCGAGGTTTCCAGACCCATAAACGATTTGTCCATAACCTTCAGATCGCGATTGTGTGACAGATCCAGAACAGCCAATTTCGGCATTGTGGCAAATACCGCGTCGTCTATGCGCAGTAAATAGTTGTACGAGATGTCCAGATACCGAAGGGACTGTGGAATCAGGATTGATCACATATTAACGCCTTAGTCCCAAAGATTTATATATTCTTGACTTACCCTAAACTTGTTGGACAGATCCATGCTGTGTATGGTGGAGATAAAGTTGTTGGACAGGTGCAGTTCGCACAGGGTTAGGGCAGCCAGACTGGATAACGATGATGAGGGTATCTTCAGGAGCATATTGTGCGAGACATCCAATCTGAAGATAGAATATACATTTTAAAAAGGTTAATTATTTAATATATAGTGAATTACTTTTCCATTCCTCCATTGTAGAAAAGATTATCGGGCAAACCGCGAAGTTTATTATGCGAGAAGTCAACGATGCGCAATCCCTGGACAGGCTTGAAAATATCCTGAGGAATATCAGTCAGGTGGTTATGATCAAAGTAGATCAGCTGCAGCTGTTTGGTATTCTTGAAGGCATCAAAGTCCAGTTCGTGTATCCAATTGTAGCTCAAATCCAGCCATTGCAGATGCGGCATGTTGCCAAAGACGTCTCGCGTAGTATTCTATGGAAGATATGCAGTAATAAAATATATATACAGATAAATATCAAGAAATATCTAGAACGAACCATTAGCGAATTATAACCGAGGTGCAGATGCGTAAGCGAGATCTCAGCCGGGCGGAAGTAGCCGGGATATATAATGGAGATATTGTTGTGCGAAAGATCCAGAATTTTAATATTCGAATGGTACATTCCGCCTGCAAGGAAGTAAATTATATAAAGCACTGTCATACATATGACACAATCATTTACCATGTTCATTGCGGCCACTCCAGGAGGAGTTGTACATAAGCTGTCGAATCTGGTTGTGGCTAACGTTGACATTCAAATTGGACAAGGTGCCGACTTGATCAAAGTAATCAAAGTTAAAATTGGGCAACTGATTAAAGGCCATGTCGAGTATCTCTAGCTTGGGTAGATTTTGGAAAGATTCATCTGCCAAATTGTTCAGTTTGTTTCCGCGCAGACTCAGATATTCCAGCTCATCTAAATTCATGAATGCACGACGTTCCACCTTGTCGATTTTGTTATCATCCAGCTGCAATTTACGCAGTGCTTCCAAGTCAAAGAATGTGTGCTGTGATATCGATGTGAGATGATTGAAGCGCAGCGATATCTCCTCCAGCTTCGAGTGTATATCACCCTGGAATGTACCCTTCAGTACTTGCTCAATGCGATTGTCGTGCAGTTCCAATAGTCGCAGATTCTTCAAGAAATGGAAGCTAGTGTCGCTCATGCTGCTAATGTGATTGTTGCTGAAGTCCAACTCTTGCAGTGAGGTCAGATGCCGCAGTGCCTCAGCCGGCAGAGCGCTGCCCGAGTAGCCATGTGACATCTTCAGTGAAATCAGCGAATGACCAATCTACAAAGTCAAGTAAATATTTAGAGAATACTCAATCATCAATTGGTTTAACCAACCTCATGGAAAGCATCGTTTTCAATGCTCGATATACCGTTCTCACTGAAATCGAGACGCTTCAGACCTCGCACATGCTTGAAGGCGTGCGACTGTATGCCCGAGAGGCTGGCACGCGTTATCTGCAGATCCTCCAACTCAACGCCAAAGTCCTTAAAGTCCTCGGAGCCCACCGATGAGGAACCCATGCGGGAAATCGACAGCGAGCGCATGTTCCGCATTCTGGTCATACTTTTTGAAAATAAATTCAAAACGATATGCACGGGTAAGGGGTATGTGTGTGGGGTGTTTCGGGATATTCATGTGCCAAAGGGGGCATTACTTACTTTCGCAATGTCTGCAGATTAGTCGGATCGTTGCGATCTCCACTCAGATCAAGTTTTAATAGCGTATAGTGCATGGCATTAAACGTTTCAGTTGGCTTGTCGATTTTGATCTTATTGTCCCGCATACTGATGACCCTACAAAGACAGTTACAGTGAGATAGAGAGAGACTGAGGAAAAGAGAAATTAACGAAAGCACAGGGTGGTTAGGTTGGGTTGGGTTATTAGGGTTCGTCTAGCTGATTATTGCCACATTCGCCTCATTCGTCTGCCATTCGTCACGTTTTCGTTTGTGTTTCGAAAGCAGGTCACACCGCATGTGGGGAAGCCCCACATGGCGCAGAACAATCCGATTAGGGGCGCACCTACCTCAAGACATCGAAATTATTAAAGAGCTTGTGGTGCAGCTTTGTTAAATTGTTGCCAGAGAGATCCAGAATCTGCAGACTGTTCACCAGACTATCAAAGGCCACCGGCGAGATGTTGGTCAGCCCACAGTATCGCATATAGATCTCACGAATGCGCGCCGGCTTAAATGCATCATCCTAGACAAAGGAAAGTATAATTCTAGTGTAGTGTATATATTATTTGGCTGACGGACTCACCTTCAGCGTATGTATGGGATTGCCATCGAAGAAGGTACGATTGACCGTATCGAAATACTTAAAGGAATTTGGAGGCAGCACTTCAATGTGGTTGTACTCCAAATGAAGGTTATCCAGATTCAGCTTTGTGTTCGCCTTAATATCATAGGTCTCATTGCCGCTCAACGACCAGATAACATTGTGAGATATGTCCAGGGTGCGCAAACTCTTCAGGGGGCCCAATGCATCGTAGGGTATCTCCGATAGTATGTTATCTGTGAGCAGCAGCCTCGTTAGCCTGGGCATGCCATCCACAAAGACATTCGGATCGATCTCAAACAGACTATTTCCACTCAGATCTAACGTCTCGAGTATCAATAGACCCGAGAAACTGTGCGACTGCAGCATCGAGATGCAATTCTCACCCAGATCTAGAGTCTGTAGTGAATCCTCTAGGCCGCGAAACGAATCATGGTGTATCATTGTTATGTGATTGTTGGAAAGGTCCAGAATGCGAAGCTTTTGCAAATGACGGAAGGACTTTGAGGGTATCTCGACCAGATCGTTTTGTGGCAATATCAGCTCCCACAAGGACCGTTCCAGTCCCGTAAAGGCATCATCGGGTATTTCGGTCAAATGATTACCCGATATCTTGAGACGATACATGCCAGTCGATTGCAGGAAATAGGGTTCTATTTCTCGCAGTCCCGTATTCTCCATGTGCAGCATGAAAACCTAACCAAGAGAATTACATCCTTGCTGTCTGCTTGGACACATCCAAGCTACACTTACCTTAGATTGGTTCACCATGCGCGGCAATGCCGGAAACGGAACATTCTTGCAAAACACAAGGCCCAGATCTGTTGAAGATTTGGAGCACGTGCACATCACATTGTACGTACATGGGGGATAACGAGTCTCCTCCATTTCACGACTAAATATCGATGCACGTGCCAAGGACATCCAAATCATGATGATTAATGTGATGGTCAGAAAGGCATAGCCGAATTTGAAGAAAAACTCTAGACCCTGCAAACGTGTAAAAGAAACAAAGATATCCTTAAAGTTGAAAAGATTTCTGTTGTCATCTATAGGGGATTGAAGGGTTTCACATCTATAGGGGATTGAAGGGTTTCACATGGGTTTTCTTTGCTTTTCTTTTCCAACCCTTAAGAAATGCACTTTTATGGTTCTTAAATAGTGTATCAAGTGTCCTTGTTACTCTTCATTTATGGAAATCATTCATTATCCTGTGAATTTCATTTTTTATTTATATTACACACACTCACACACACCATTTTGTTAATTCGATTAGCCAGACGCGATAATTGGCATTTATAAGAATTATTTAATTCGATTTATCCGTCTCAGAAGCCTGTGGAACGATGCGTAGAAATTTTGTAGACTTGCACAGGATGTGAGTTAGTGAGGACTCTTTCCTCTGGCTCTGAAAATGTTCCCCGCTCGCCTCGAGTTAGCCAAATGCACCGCCAATACGTCCGAACCGCAGCGCGTTCCACGCACGTCTGAGACTTGAAAATCAATCGGGGTAAGCATTCAGCGACCAGGTTGGCGACTTGGTAACTTGGCAAGTGGCGCACAGTGCTAATTGGATTGGTACATTTTGGGATGTTCGCAATTGGCGACCACCTTCGGGCGGATATACCAACGCCAGCGCCAGCTTGGTTTGTGCGATTTACAAAAATTACTTTACACATGGTTGGCTGCTCATTTCCTCGCTTTGCATTTTGTTTAGAATATGGTAAGCAAAACAGGAGAAAATTGGTCAACGGAACGGAAGGTGCTTACTGTGTGTCTGTGGTTTGTGTGTCGCATTACAAAAACCCAAAAGATTTCAGGCCTTGGGGCCATCGTCGAAGGCGATTCCCGTGCAGTACATGAATGGATTAAAACTTGTAGGCATTCAGCAAGTGAAAAGAGCAGCTTGTAGAACATGCATTGAGCTTGTACAATTATTTGAAATACATCTTCTTCATTTTAAGGAAATGCAATTGCTTTATTTGATGCAGAGAATTACTGTTGTACAGCGTGTGAGTTCAGGTAAGTGTGCGGATTTTACGATATAACCACGAATGATATGTCCGCTCCTTGGTAAGTTCCTTATCTGCAAAGAACCATACTTTATCACATTATGTATATTATAAAGTAAACACAACCTACCATCGCATTGAAAGCTCTTTGACAGTTCGGGCGGACAAATGTTCTCAAGATTGAAATAGAATGTGGTTGTAAGCTCTCTAAAGTTGTTCTGTGACTTCATTATTATTTGACGTGAATGCGGATCCTTGCCATTCAAATGCTCGCGCACATAATGACCTGACAATTCAATGTCCACCACATCGCTAAGTTGGTCGTCAATGGATTCCAGTAGGCGCGGCTGCTTACTCAGCAGTTGACTACAGACATCGGCATAGACTACCGAAGGAAACATAATATAGCAGGGGATATTACAAATAAATATGGCCGCAACTTACCATTCGGTATATTTAAATTGATGTGAATCATTAGCAGGTGCTCCAGCGCACACTGGATTTGGAACAGATGCGATATACGCGTCATGCTCTCTTGCGCATCGAAGCTGCTGTTCTTAAAGCCAGCAGTGTCGTCGCTCTGATACTTGGCACCATTCTGCTTGGTGTCCCCGCTGTGATGCAACAGTGTCTTCCGCAAGCCACCGCCAGGTGTGGGATCACCTCGCACAGCATTGTGCAGAGATTTTCGCAGCTTGGGTATATCATTCGATGGTTCAGCACTCGTTCCCACCTCGACGGTGCCCTTTAGCAGATTCGTGCTACACAATTTGCTTTCAGTGAATATATACTCATAGTCCTTGTAAACTTTCTCCAGGCCTATTTCCAGCAATAGCTCCAAGGGCTCAGCTCCACTGAGACACGGCATTGCCAAGCGGCTGTTGGCCAAATTCGAAATAATTTCAGCTAATCGATTTTTATTCGTGGGCATGTTCTATAAAGAGTAATACATTAGTGCTAAGTCAGATTAAAAGGCTAAGTGCAATCCTACCACAATATTGCAGCGCACAGCGCATTGAAAAAGCATGTTGAAGGCTACTTTTAGATCCTTATATGAAGCACAGCCTGGTAGGAACAGAACGTTGTTTATTAAAAGAGGGAAAATCGTAAAATTTACGAGTCTTACTTTTGAAGAGGTCCCACAACTTGTCCGTAAGGTCGGTAAGTCTGCGCAGTTTGGCCTGTTGGACGACACCTTCAATGTCGAACTCGGCATGGCCGTCAACAAAGACATCCGTGAAGCCAGACACCTCAGTCATTGTCTTGTTAATCGACTCCCGCAACTCATCCATATCAATGCCACTGCCACAACGGTAGATGGGATCGCGACTGATGCCCGCCTTAACGTCCTTATGATAGCTAACGATATCCTCACGTATGTAGACCAAAATCCTTAGTTGATTCATAAAATCATCGGTCAACGGACTACAAGCGCCGACGGAAAAGGTTTGATTCAACACAACATTGCCAGCACTTAGATCGATCAGTAGAGGCATCGAAGCAGGCGTGGACCAATTGAAACGCAGCGACATATTCGGATTCACCTGGTAGCAGTTCTCGATAAACGTCTCTCGCAGAGCACCCGCACCAGACAGGCCATGTTGACGTACGAGGGATTGTGATGTTACCAGACAGCAAGGTAGTACCCCAGCATAGGTGATAATGCCGCGCGAGAAGTGGGTGGGATTGAATTCATACTGCAGCAACTGCGTGTGGCAGAAGTCGCTGCCATCGCACAGGAACCAAACGGAGCCTTGACCATCGCCCTTCTGGAACTGTTCGGTGCAGATGATTGCTCGCATTTTGTCAGCCAGCTCACCTCGATGATATTCTTCATCAGGCTTCCAGGGATTTCGATTGATTATATGTAGATCCAACGACAAGTCCCCAATGGCATCCACAATACTGTCATCTTTCAGCGGGCTACCAGTAAGATCAAGTTTCGAAATGGATGAAGACTTCTTCGTCTTGGTCAATAGTTTGGTCGGTGTGGTAGGTATGCGTTCTCTTGCATTACGATCTTCTTTGTAGAATAAGATTACTTTGTTAGCTGTTTCGCGCGCGCCAACTAACCTGACCAAATAACTGGGCGGCGCACTGTAAGTGATTGTATAGTTATCACCATATTTACGCATCAATTCAGCGTATATATTTGCAAGGTTAGACATTTTATAAAAAAAATTACAGAGGGCAACGCAAAACTTTACAAAACAGTTTAAAATGACTACTCAAAATTAATATTGCAAAAGTTCTTCTTCTTCTAGGCATTCGAAATTTAACATTTTGCTGTACTGTTATTAACAGCAAGCGCAACCCAACGCAACTAGCTTTTAAACTCAACAGGTCGATGCAGTGTTGCTTTTAAAGTGCTCAAGAAATAATTTATAATTATTTATTATTTACGTTTATATTAGTCATTCTCTTAATTTTTAATTTTTATTTATTAATTATTTAATATTTTAGCATATATAAAACAGCACCACTAAGCAGTGACAGCACCTTTAGGGCACACACTATGGCAACAGCTGATTGCTACAGAACCCTATCGACTTAATCACCCTGTTATTTCAAAGAAATTATCGATAACTATTTGAGCGAGTCGCACGTGTTGAAATTGTTTTCTTTTGATCAACATTATTTTTTAAGTTAATTAAAATATGTCCGACTTTGAATTAGAAGCGAGTGGCTCAGAGTTCGAATCAGATGATAATTCTGATGCTGAGGTATGTAAAACAAAGCCGTAAGAATTTCCCCAGAAAAGTGATACATTTAAATTGTTTTCAGCTGCAAGCGGCATTCGAGCGTGGTGATCTGAAGCCCGGTCTCAATGTAGAATTTAGTGGAGATCGTGTTAAAGTTAATGATGTTGTAAGTAGAGAGGCATTAGTATGTGTGTTGTTCAAATTCGATCACTAATCTTTGCACTTACAGCCCAAGCTATTGGCTAAAACACAAGCCATACGTTTAGATCTGCCATGGGTTGAGCGCCTGGACATGGTGAACAGCTTGGCCCCACTGGCTCCCGAGTTGGCTGTGCAGTTGGAGAAGCACGAACAGAAGCGCGCCAATCAGTTTAAGGGCAACGCCAAAATACCCTATGTACGACCCGATGAGGATCCCGTGTTGAACGACTTCAAGCGTGAAATGCTCTTCCATCGCCAAGCCCAGAGTGCCGTCATAGAAGGCATTGCGCGTCTGCAAGAACTAGGCATCAAGACCCGTCGACCCGATGATTACTTTGCCGAAATGGCCAAGTCCGACGAGCACATGCAGAAGGTGCGCGCCAACCTGATGGCCAAGCAACAGGGTCAAGCCAAATCGGAACGCATCAAACAGATTCGCGAGCAGCGTAAAATGGGTAAAATGCTTGCCAAGCAGACGAAGGTGCAGCGCGAGGCAGAGAAGAAGGAGATGCTCGACAAGCTGAAAAAGTTCCGTAAGGGTAAACTGAAGAATCTGGACTTCTTGGAGGATGCCAAGGCACTGGAATCCAAGCAAAAGCAATCGGCAGACAAACGTAAACTGCGCAACAAAAAGTTCGGATTCGGTGGCAAGAAGAAGGGTCTGAAACGCAACACAAAATCCTCTGCCGCGGGACTCGACTCTGAGAAGTCGACACGTCGGCAACGCGGCGTCAAGGCGGGCGCTTCCGTCAACAAACGTCTGGGCAAATCCCGACGCATGAAGGCCAAGGGCAGAAAGTGATGATGGGATGAAGAACACAGCTTATGATTAAGTGACCTAACTAGATTATAATTTGACACCGCATAGATATATATTATACCTAAATATATGTTGGATTTATTTCAAAATACAATTTGTACTATTCCCGCAGTTTGTGCTTCTTTTTTTTCAGCTTGGCAGGTGGTTCCTCAGCCTCATCGCTGCTTACTTTCTTGGACTTCTTCTTTGACTTAGAATCGGGTTCATCTGTTGGCTCAGTTTGTTGTTCAGTTTTCTCACTTTTTCGCTTCTTCTTTTTGCTTTTCTCGCACACGGTTTCGTCGATCATTTGCTGCTCATCCTGTTCAGTTACCTCATCTATTTGACTTTGCTCCTTCTTTCGTTTCTTCTTTTTGCTTTTCTCGGGCTCGGGTTCCTGCACTTCCCTAGTTTCGTGGATCTTCTCCGTGTCGGATTCAAGGAAAATTTGTGTTTCGGCCTGATCAATTGCTTTTTCAACTTGCTCCTTCTTTCTTTTCGACTTTTTGCTTTTCTCAAGCTCCGTCTCCTGCACTTCGGGTCCGTTCCTTGTTGCCTGCAGCTTGGCCAGCATCTCGCGCTCTTGTTGCTCTATGCGTGCTAGCTTTCCGCTTAACTTGAGTCCATGGCGCGCTCCTTTGTGTGCAGTGCGCCCTCCACAGGCTTTGAACAACTCCTCATCTGTCAGCACATTGACCTGAGTTACGGCAATGTCATCCGTCTTAATACGGTCCGTGTTGGCCACCTCGCCTCCATCTTGGGTCAGCAGCGCACTCTTCAGGAAATGATTGTAAACAATGCCATCACTTTCGTTCTTGTGCTGCTCTTTGGCCTTCTTCAATTTGCGAGCAGAGTAACCCTTCGTGGATATTTCCACAGCTTCTTCGCCAGCTTTACGTGCTGCGCTCACCTCGCCATTCTCCTCCACTTGAACGGTCACGTTTGAGGCTGCCTCGTTGAAACAGCGTTCCCACCAGTGATCGTTGAATTCCTTGGCGCGATCGACGCCCAAGCCGGCATTGTCAAATTTTAAACTGGCTTTTAATGGAACTACAATTCCCGTATTGCTCTTTCCTAATCCATCGCCTTCTTTCCAGCCATATTTGCCTAATATTTTCTTTGCAAAATCCATTGAACAATGTGATTTTAATATTATTCAGTTATCGTTTTCATATTTAAATCTATCGATAATAAAATTTGCTAACATGTGTTCCACAGGGCGATCCAGGCGATGTTGCAGGGTTGATGTTGAGCGGTGTCTGAAGATTGGTACAAGTTGGCAGGTCTAATTTACAAATACAGGGTTGAATTCGCGCGCCTAAAGTTTAAACATTCAAACCCAGATACAGCAGAGAAATTAAATGCCGATATTGAGCTAATCGTATTTCAAATATATTGGATAGAAATGAAAACACAGGCAATTTCTTTAACGCATTCATTTTTCTTTATTTCACAATCCTTCAAACTTAGTTTTTTTCAATAATTCTAGCCAATCATCAAACACACTTCACTGTATCAATGAATATTAAGTGGCAAATGAATAATATAAATTGCTTTTAATGTAAAAAGAAAAAACAAGAAATGGTATCAGTACGCGCCACATTAACTGAAAATAAGCAGAAAACACTCAGAACCTAACACGCAAAACACTCGGGATGTACAGTGTAAAGAAATGTCAGCCCGTGCTGCCTGCCGCTTCAGCCGGTGTTGTTGCCAAAGCCATCGGGGGGAGAGAGTGGGCAGCACACGTGACCTTCCTTGCACAATGTGACAAGAGAGTTGTTCGCAGGGTGGCAGTGAATTTCAGTTGATTGCAGTTTTCGTGTGTCGCTTTCGGGCAGTGTCAACCTTAAGTTTGCATCAATTAACATTTTGAATTTCAATCTATACATCGCAAACTTATTGCTTTACACTTTACATTTTCTTTTTTTCGTTAAAATCGATATTGTTCTGTTTCTAACTGTTCTCTATCCACTTTAGTCGAGTGTTTTCCAATATTTTTATTATTTGCATTTTTGTTGCCGTTTTTTTAAGCTTAAATCGAATACCTTTCTTCGATATTGTGTTGTTGTTTTTTGCTTCGTCGAGGCGATCACTACAGTTTCGAATGTTTTTTAAAAACAAAATTACATATATTATGTTGTTGTTGTTATTTTATAATAAGATAGTACACAGGATGTTGTTGCTATCAATCATTATTTTTATCATTAATAATCGAAAAACGAACGTTGATGTTGGTTGTTTGTTGTTTCTTCATCTTCTATAAATTGCTTTCTCGCTGCCGCTGCTGCAGCTGAATGGGGGCGCGTTTACCTGCACCCCTTTAAATTGAAAGGAGGCGGCTCCCGCACACACACACACATACCGCACACAATTGCACGAAAAAAGGATGAGGAGCGCGGCGAGACGCTTAGAAGGCGAACAGCAGCAGGAAAGCCATCATAAGACAGAACAGACCCATAGCCTCAGACAGGGCGAAACCCAAAATGGCATAGGAGAACAGCTGCTGTTTCAACGATGGGTTTCTGGCATAACCAATGATGAGGGAACCGAATACTGATCCGATACCAGCACCTGTTGTATTGGTTGGTTGTTGTTGTTGCCACGGAAGAGATAAAAGACAATAGATTAGTTAAGTAAATTGAACAGATAGATATGGGATATAATGAACTGAGCTGTATGCTTTATATGTGAATCGCAAGTGTATGAATCAGTCTCAGCCTCTGCCTGCAGGCTTATCATCTTCTTTTGGATCAGTCAGTCACAGATTAGTCTGAATTGAGTTCTACGCATTCGCGCAGCAAGCACATCGCACTAAAATTGCTGGTCACGAAAGTTTTCAATGCAACGAAGCGGCGGTCATGGGTTAGACGACGGCAAACGACAACGATGCAGCATTTCTGGTACTTTCGCCTTGTGGTTACACAAGTTTCCTGCTAGGAAATGAAGCTTCACAACAAGAGCTTTGACCAATTCTCAGACCTTCCCGGGGCAATTGTTTTTGGAGTAATCAGATACTCGTTATGTGTGCCCCAGATGCTAGATTGTAACTGACTGTAGACGATGAAGGCGAATAGCAGGCAATGAGACTGTGTTTAATGGACAAGATGATCGATTTGTAGAACAGTGTGGAAACCAATACGCACCGGAACCAGCGACACCGACTGTTGCAGCACCAGCACCAATGAATTTGGCAGCCGAATCAATGTCACGTGTGACTGGCGAGGTCTGGAATGACCTAATCTGTGGCAGTAATGCTACGGGGGTTGTGTTCTGAGCGGCCAAAGTTTGGCTCTGGCTGATGACGGCGCTGCTCAATGGTCGCAAGTATTGCTTGGAGTTGGCGAGGAGCTGTAAAAGTGCAACGAGTTAAGTTATGTAATATATCAAGAAAAAAATGTGCGTGTTGTGTTTAAAGTGAGATAAAAATGCTTGTCCCGCCCCAAAGTGTTTCTTCCTTCCTTGACATTTACATACATACACTTCCCCAGCTAAGTTATGCAATGCATTAACCAATTTGGCTTTATGTCATTTGGCAGCCCCATTTGTTTTTGTTGTCATTCACGATAGCGGAATGCAAGCAACCCCTTCTATATATTGCAATTATGAAATAACTAAGCAATAGTACCTATTTAATATATATAAGTTGTTGAAGTATACACAATTGATTGGAAAGCTTTCACCGGTTCTAACCTCAACCATAGGTAATTTGCTACAACTTGTTATACAATGTGAAAACGTTATCAAATTGTCTTTTAGCCGTGTGAAAACACATTTTGGTTAAACTTATACACTGATAACTGCTTGAAGCTGTTTATTATTGCTTAGTTCAAATAATTGCAAACTATTCAAGCGAACATAACCTCAATTGTCGCTCTCAACTTATGTAACTGTGTATGTTTTCCATTGGAACTGAAAGTCACCACACTGTATGCTGCTGCAAAGGTTTCTTTTTTAAGCAACGAAAATCGATCCCGCTATGAATATTTATTATGTAACTATTAGGAAACAATCACAATCATTTTTATCTCACAATAAAAACTACATTTATTATGTACTTACCGCGGTCCTGGCAACGGGGGCAATGCGAGAGACTGTCGACACGAACATTTTGAATTGAATTTTAATCGGCGTTTCGCACAAAATTGAAGCAAGCGCACGGAGCTCTGCAAAAGATATAGATGTAGATTCTTGTAAATAAATTGTATTATATGTAGAGGAAGATGTTGCGAATTTGTGTATTCTAAGTGCCGCTGTCCGCCTGCATGTTGCTGCTGCTGGTTACGTAATTGTGAAAACGTTGCCTGTGTTCAAGTATCCAAAAGAATATTTTAAGCACTTGTTAAAGTATAAATTCCAATTACTTTTCACTTAATAAGTTGAAGCTAACACCGATTTTCTTGAATTATTGAAGTTTTTCAGTGACGCAACGAATCTGCTCACGCACACTACGGAACACACTAACACTGACAGTTCTCTTGACACGGCCGTGTGACATCTCTCGTACATGTGTGTGTGCATGTGCCGCAAGATGGCGACATTGAACACGTTTGGAAAAATATTTTCACTCATATGTACATTGGTCACTCTTTACACTTTATAATGTTAATAAAATATATATTCAGTTGAAAAACAATTATCATTTTTTTTCATCGGACACTGATTATTCAACCAGCGGCAACTGCAGCCATGGCGGCGGTGGGAGGTGCGGGGGTGCTCCACATTTTTAATTTCGGCGCAAGATCGCCGTTGAACTCACTTCGAACAAACCCTTAACAACAGTGGAACCGTATTGAACGAGAATTTTTGCTTTACCCTATGGTCGCCATGCAAATTTACATTTCGTGGTGAATTGGAAAGGGAGCTGGAAGTAATGCGCGCGCACGAACGCTTGTCGATAACTGTATGTTAACTTGTTAGCCCTGCATAGTATAGGTATTCCCACTATGTATCATTCATTGATAAGGAACATTTGCGGACTATATTCAATTAAAATAGCTTAAAATGGTTGAATTATTTTAATTATATTTGTATTGGGTCCTAATAATGATTTTGATATAAACATAGCATACCACATTAATTACGGTGCACTGTTTTAATATATAAATATATTTATATTAATATATATATTAAAGTCTATATTAGCTGCGAAATATTGCACTTTTATATTTACTTGCAGTTATTTTTCGTTTTTTTTTTTAAATAGCAGCAAACAATAAATGGCTGACCAGAAACTATTTACCGTCTTGAACAAAACTATCATCAATAAATGCAAGCCTGTGCTGTGGTGAAATGGAAAGTTAATTGGAAGTAGATGCCGGCATTTGTTAAAATCATTAAACTTACAAACTTAAGAATTATATAAAGAAATAATTAAAATGTTAAAATATCGTCCGTACGGTCTACTTACGAGAAACAACTTGTCATGACCAAACTGTCGTGCCACAAAATGTCAAGTAAATGGATTCACTAGAGTTCACATCGTATCGATTAAAAGAAAACGGGCGCGAAAATTTAAAATCAGTTCAAAAAAATATTAGTGCTATGAATTTATTTGATTTAATAATTGAATTAGGTCAATTGAATTGATGAAGAATAAATATAATTATTGCTGGAAAAATGCATTTTAAGTGTTTAATATTTGAACCGAGATGCATTCTTATCGATTATAAATCGAGTGTGCATCCAGCCCTGGTCCGCATACAGCCACGCGTCGTCGTGTCTCACATCGTCTGGGAATTTGAGTACTTTTAAACCCAGCAAAGTAAAAAACAGCATGTTGTAAGTAATCCAAAGATGTGCATTGTTGTTTGGAATCGGTATAAAATCAATAAATATTACTAAAGCGTTGCTAATTCGCATATGTGTGTCATTGCAGCCCTCAATTGCATAACAGCAGTTTTGCGTAAGTGTGTGTGTGTGTGTGGACAAGCCAGGGAGGAAACACACTTATACATACTAAGCCGTGGAACGCTTCAAAACAACAGTCGGCGGGCTCAATATTAACATTAGCTAATATCGATAAACGCTACTGGAGTCAAATGCAGAAAAAGTAAATTAATTTAAACAAATCAATTTTGAAACAACGCCGCTTAAATTTTGGCTGAAACTTTATATCGATAGTTAACAGTATTCGATTTACATAATCGTAATTGCTGTTATTATCACTTATCACTTGACAGATACAGTGATTCAAAGCGTGTTTACAGCGGCTGTTAAATTCAATATTGGAGTATTCCTTAAATTAGTTTCTTGTTTAAAAATCGAATCTTAAAACCGTCACCAACATGAGTTCGCATTAAGCAAATTCAATATTGTGGAAAGCAGGAAAGTAGCGGATTACGGGCGAAATAAATAAATGTTCGCTGTTCATTACAGTACAGAAAGCTGTTATGCTTAGATGCCAATAACAGAATAATTAACTAACAGCAACACATTACATAAAACTCACAGTAGTCAGTCAGTCGAGTGCGTCGAGTGATATGGCCGTGTTTCTGATCAACATCTGCAAATTCAATGGCTGTTTTAAAACATTTCCAAGTCTAAGCGACTTAATATCACACATCGAGGACACACACATAGGTAAGTACTAAAAACAACACGAAATTACATTGGAATAAGTGTTAAAGTTGAAAATATCAAAGACAAACAATATTAATTGGTCGCGTGATGTCGGGGCGGCTTCGTTGTCGTTGTCGTCGGCAGTCTGTGTTTTGTTTATTTTATTTATTTATACATATGTAGACGCACACGCACGTACGTGTGTGTGTTTGTAGACACTCGCCATATAATGTTGATGAGTAGTGTAGGTAAAATTGTGATTGTGAGTGTGTGTATGAAAATGTTTTTAATTGTTATAACGTCCCAGCCCTGAAATAAATATTTAGCCCCAAATTTTGCAAGTGCTGCAGTAATCTGCAGTGCAATAATATTAAAGTGTGCCATGGAAAATCAATATGGCCAGGCCTTAAATACGCACGCACGTTTTAATGCGTACGCGTCGTCGCCTTCAATTGAAACAAGCGAACGCATTCACAATAGCCGTCAAGCCAAGCTGAATTACCTGTGCTCGCACACACACAAACGCGCGCTCACACACACATGGGTCTGTAGCATGTACAGCATTCATTCTACAAAATTACATACATCAAATAAACATACATACATGCTGTTCACTGTAGATTGGCAAATGACATAAGTGCGAGTGAGAGAGCAGCTGCGTGGCAAGCAAAAACAAAAAAGCCGAGTAAAAAGCCGGTGATCCATTAAACAACAACACATACAAAGAGAATGCTTCAAGTGACAGTGTATGTGTGCATGTGTGTGTGTATGTTTGTTTGTCTGTGTTTGTATGCGTGTGTTTGAGCGTGCCTTTTATATGTATTGGTAAGCCGCCAGCGTAGCAGCAGCAGCATCTGTACCCCGGCATCGCCGGCAACAGCAAGTGAGCGCCCTTTTCTTGTTGTTGTTGTTGCTTTTGACCTGTCTTGCGCGTCTTTGGGATTTGAGCGCGTTTCTTGCAGGTGCAGCTGCTGCCTGCTAGAAGAAATGCGCCTTTTTCGTAATCAATTCTTGTCAAAAGCTGAACTGACTCGATACACACGTGTCCGATTACCGATTACCCACATTTCACCGGGTGACCAATTAATCAAGTTAGCTTCCCAACACACACACGCATATATTGGCACACACACAAGTTGGGCTTCCTAAAAAGAATTCTAATATTAGCATCTTTCGCTTTGCTCCAGGTACTTAAGCAGCCTGCAGACCCCGCGACGAGGGGGTGAAAAATCAATAAAATTAAGCTCAGTGTTGCCACTTCTGGCTCAGGGGTATTGTTGTTATTGTTGTTGCTGCTGCCCAATGGTGGCGATGGTGGTAGAGGTAGTGGTGGTGGAGATGTTGAGTAGGGTGGTGGTGGTGGTGGTAAAGTTGATGAGGTGGGTAAGGTGGTGTGTTAGCAGCAGCAGCTGTTGGTTTTTGGCGTTGACGCTGCTGTTGCTGATGTGATAACGGTCAGCACAGTAAATGGCGGCGTTGCACAGTGGGCTAGCAGACCGATTTAGTGGAATTAAATTCCAAATTTGGTTATGACTGACGTTGAAAACCCATTTTCTTCGGTATTTTATGCAATATATTTGATTGAGCTCTTTAGGTTTCGGCATCCAAAATTCTTAAATAAATACTACAAAATACATCTCAAAACTACAATACATACAAGGTGGTACCAGATAAAGTCACTTATCCGGATAAAAATCGAACGGAATATGTATTTGGGCAATTTAACTGTCATCCAAATTGATTCTCATCATTAAATCGGTCTTCTGGCCCACTGTGCATTCGCTGGTCTGACGAGCATTACATAAAGCTGGTACTACTAATGGCTTCTACACCCACGCAGGGCCCCCATGGCAACAACAAACACAGAATGACAGACAGATCAAACACATGTGTACACACACACACACTCGCACACCAATATATTTATAAAGCTTTGCCTAGAGTTTTATTATCTCGAAGGACTTTTGCTGCGTGCGCATTTACTTAGCACATAACATACATACATATCTCAATGTATTCTACATATGTATCTACTACGCGTATGTAATTGTTGTATTTGTGTCCCAGTTTCCCATTTTATCTGCGTTTGTTATCACGTCCGCCCACCTTCCCTTTTATGCGTGTTCTCTCCAGCTGCTTTGCCCGGCGGCGGCGGGAGTTAAGCGCCTTTTTTCCCTTCGTTGCTGCCATGGCAACAGTCAGTCAGTCCCAGGGAAAGACCTTCAAGTTTGTCCTTTGCACAGTTGCCAGGCACCTGTTGTGCACACGCAGATACATAAACATACATACAATCATACACATATACAGATACAAATACATGCTATTTAGATTTGTTGTTATCGATAACATGTGCACCGCACTGCGAAATGCAATATGCCCTTTGCAATATGAGTTATGGAATTTGATTAATGCAGTTTGACAATATTTTAGAGCTCTCTGGTATCTTCATCGGACATCGGCAGTCAATGACATTTATCATGGCTCGACTACGATATGTGGAACATTTTTGATTGGAAATTGTTTTGAACGTTGCACTCGCTCGAAAATAAAAACAACATCTGTACTTGCATAAATGTTTGTACTTAATTAAACTGTGTGCTGTGCGTGTGTGTGCTCTGTACTGTGTGTGTGTGTATGAAATTATCTGGTAAAAATTCTGCAACAAGTGAGTGACTCAGTTGACAACGCAAAAGCAATAAGAATAACAGGAATAACGACGACGACGACGACGTCGCAGAGAGCTGCGCGTTGTGTTTATTTTGTTTTTAAATTGTAAATGTATTGTACGGCGAGCGATACAGATATAAATATATATATATATATACGCACACACATACGTAAATCTATAAACACAATATGTATAGCTTGCTAGATCAAATTTGTTTAAAAACAAATGCGTTCTGCTTTTACTCGATTTGATAATCAAGTTGCCTGTGAACCGACGCAGCTGAATAGTGTTGTCACCTAACCAGACATTGAGAAAATCAAGAACTGCGAGATACACTGAGGTTATCAACTATTGGAACACACATGCACATGCACAAACACATGCACATACGCATATACAAATGAATACATTGGCTTTCGAGCAACGACAATAACAAATCATAACAATATTGAACGTAAAAAATATTATAGACTGATTTGACCGTAGCAAATGACGTCGTCTATGAAAGTTATTGGGTTCGTATAGCGGGGGAGGCAAGGGCAATAGTTGCACGACAATTTCATAAGGTTTACGTAGGTAAATATTTCATAAATATCTTGAAATAAGTTACGCATTCTATGTATGAATGTGTCATCGATTGCTCTCTGATAGTTATAACAGCTGATAGATAACGCATTAAGTAAAAATTTCCGATTTGTGCTTTTTAATTTGCCGCATATGTTTCGAATTAAAACAATGTGTATGTTATCGACACAGTTGTGTTATCGTTAGATGAGTAATTGTGTGGGTGGCGTCTGAAAGGATGTTCCGATAACCTGTTGCGTAGTTATCGCGGTGCATCGGGTGTTTCAAGTGCAAGTGAATGTATTGACGATGCTGTGCATGTGCCCCGACAAGGAGGTTAGGTAACGTTTGTATTCAGGTGTGTATTTGTGTGTTGTGGTGCGTGAGTGTGCATGCCATGTGCCTCAGTCAACCAATCACCTGTGCGGCTTTATTATGCACCGCCTGATTAGGCAAGCTTGAAGCTTATGTTTGTCGCATGTCGTACGATAAGATAGTCCCTCGTCATACATGTGCTCTTCCATTAAACAGACCCACATCCCTGCACACACCCCTATATAGTGATGTATGTATGTGTATATATGTTAAATCATAAGACCCCTATATAAAATGCGTCAGCAAACCGCAGTATAAAAGCTGTAGGCCAGTCGTATGAAAATTAAACAAGCGCTCACATTATTTATTTTGTTGTATTTTAACATTTCAATAATAAATACAAGCCGCTGTCGGTGGGACTGTGTCGCCGCCCTCTTGCTGTGTGTGTATAAAGTAGAGATGGGTGTGTGTGTGCGTGTCGTGTATTGCATCGTGCTTATCACAAACACACGTGACAAGGAGGTTCACTTAACACACGCACACACACATAAAATTCGAGTTTTAATAAATGTCTGGCCCACCTCTAGTAATGGGCTTAACCTGTTATAATTTATTAACCTATTTAAATCGGGAGAGAACAATGTAAGAGAACTTGAAGTAATTTCGGCAGGTTAATTTATACTGCCCGCATATGAACCCAATATGTAATTAGATATTGTAGCGTACTGAACTGATATTGATTTATTTTGTTATTCAATAGACTATGATCCTAAGGTGGTCGAGCAAAAGGAGCTGGCACAGCCCGCATCTCTGCCGCTGAGCTATGTGCTGCGCTTCATCTCCGACGATGCACGCAAAGAGACTTCCACATTTCTGTCCAACACCAGCAACACAACTAATCCCACGACAACCAACACAGGAGGTAGCAGTAATGCGGGCAATGCGGAGCTCAAGCGGAAGCTTGCTATCAAGCATCATAGCTATAGCATGTCATCGTCCAATCGTAGCAATACGCCGACAGGTAAGTGAATTAAGTCTCTAACAGAATATTGCCAGAAACTAATACTCCCTTTAACTTGTTTTGTAGGCAGTGAAATGGACGAGGATGAGATGGTTGTCACCGAATCGGAGGATAGCAATGACTCTTGGACCACTGAGGAGTTTAGCTCGGAGTTCATTATGCGTTATGGCAGCAGGTAAGTTCTACTACGGTCTTCTAGTTAAACTTGATTTGCATTTATTAAGCGTCTGTTTCTGTTTGTAGACATTCTGGCGGCGGCAGCAATGGCACGCCAGGAAATGAGAAACCCTTCGCGTGTCCAGTGCCAGGTTGCAAGAAGCGGTACAAGAACGTGAATGGCATCAAATACCATTCGAAGAACGGGCACAAAAAGGATGGCAGGTTAGTAGAGAGAGCGCAATGTCTCGCCAACTGAAATTGAACATACTCAAAACTCATTTCCCATTTACCACGAACCATTTCCACAGAGTGCGTAAGGGATACAAATGTCATTGCGGCAAGAGCTATAAGACAGCTCAGGGCCTGAAAAACCATGCATTGCTCACCCACAATACGCAACCGGAGAGTGTCCTTACCACACAACAGCTGGCCAATTTGGCAGCAGGCGGTGCTCCTGGCGATAACGAGCCAGTTCAGAGCCGATGCAAGCCCGCCACCAACAGTGGTCCATTGGGTAGCAACACTGGCGGCAGCAACGGTGGACTTATTCAGCGTAGCAACTCACCTTCGCAGTCGCTGGGCTCGCTGAGCCCCTCCAGCAGCAACATGTCGAGTAGCACCAGTACCAGTGGTCATGGTGCTGCCAGCTTGGGGAGCAATAGCTTGTCCAGCAATGTTGCTTCCGCCAGTAACATGCTGCAGCAGTTAAGTAATGGCAACATCGTGACTGTGACAAACGTTCCACAGCAGCAACAGCAGCTGCAACAAGCAATGCCGCAGCAGCAGCAGCAGCAACAGCATCAGACGCAGCAACAGTTGCAGCAAATGAACATCAGCACACAAAGTGCAACACCAACCACAACAACAACAGGTAACAGCAACAACAGTTTAATGCGCAGCACACTCGGTTTAGTATCCATTAAAGCCAACAACCACAACAACAATAGTAACAATGTTGCCGCTGTTGCTGGCGGCAACAATACCAAGTCCGTTAGCAATTTAATAGCTGCCAATGCAACGGCCAACAAAATACTCAAGCTTGCCACCAATGTGGCAAACGGCGTGGACATTTCACACCAACAACAGCAGCAGCAGCAACAACAACAGCAGCAGCTCAAATTGGTTGAGAACATTTCGAAGGCAAACGAAAGCGGCAACAATGTCGCTAATGTGGTAACCACAACGTCCGTTGGCAACAGCACGCCCACAAAAATCACGCTGCCCAATTTGGTTAACCTTGGCATACTGACGCCGGCCACCTCGCCCACCAAGAACACTCAGACACTGACATTCACCACCACGGCCGGCAGCCTTCAACAGCAGCACCAACACCAACAACAGCAACAGGCACTTGTGGCCTCGCTCACGACCAACATGTTGCAGCAACAACAGAAGCTACCCAGTATAACCAAAACGAACATATTGCTGCTGCAGGAACCTAATACGGTTACCACCACACATTTGATACAATCATCGCCGCCGCAGCAACAGCTACAGCAGCACCAACATGTGTTGCCCATCAGTCCCACAAGCAGCATTAGTAGCAGCAAAAGTAGCTCGCCCACACCACCACAACAGCAACAGCATCTGGTCAAGAGCTCAGCGGGCTCTGTGGCATTGAAACAGAAGCAGCATGTTGTGGCACAACAGGCTACAACAAGTGTTGTTGCCGCCGTCGAGCCGATGGAAACGGATGAGGCGCCTGTCGCCACCACCATCGATGCACTCTCAGATAACACTTTGGCCTCGACTGTTGTCGCCACAGTCGATGGCAAGGATATAATGCCCTCTTCCATTGCGGCAGCCGTCACTTCGGGCACCATTACAGTAGCGGCCATTGAAGTTGTCGGCGCTGGCGTTGTCAACACTGAAACGTAGCCTATACTCAAGAAGCTACTGATGCGTCGCAAGTGCGCTCTAGAATCGGCAATGGCATCGGCCATGCCACACTAAAGAAGAAGGAGGAGGCCGATTCTTGTATACGAACAAAAACAAAGAAGAAAACAAAACATTCTAACAATTTATATAACTATATATACTGTAATCTGATCTAGATTTTGTTCTCACACACTGCTTAGTTTAATATTATACTCATATTTAGTTATTTCGTGTAACTTTAAGGGACGCGCCCTCGCCTAGATGAGGCACGAGGCGGCACAGAGTCACTCACCAAAACCCATTGGAAAACATTTCGTAGACTGCTTTTTGCTTATAGACCACAGAGAATCTTTAGTGTTCTCTTGACATTTGTATTATGAAAAAACACTAATCGTATATAGATTGTGCAATATGATTTTGTATACACATTTAGTTAGCGATTAATGGTTGATCTCCTCTTAATTTAATTATACATTTATATACAACCACATATAGACAAACAATTGGCAAACAAAGAAAAAAAAACTAAAAACAAACGATTGTAATAAAAATGCATAATTTGAATTTAATTTCTATTTAAAACATGAAACAACAACAACACACACACTTTTATTATCAGAGGCAGATAGAAATTGCAAAGGAAAAGTATTATTTATGATTTAAGCGTTAGTAAAGTGAATTACATATATATGTATATATATATATATAGTATATACTGGATAAAACATGAATATTTATATATTAAACACATTGACTAAGATTAGGCCACAGACCTCTCATTATCTTTAAGTTTACACACACAACCCATCGTATTTTTCTGATACTTTCCAAATCCTGTGCAATATTTAATTTTTTTTTTCTTTTGTGGTATTCTCTCATTTTGAAAATTTAACATATAAATTATTTTGCTATTGTTTATTTTTGATTTCGGTTTGTTAGAATTTTGGTTTTTATTTTATGATTTCGTTACTTCTTTTCCTTTTCTCTCTACCTATTGCAGAAACCTCTTACTCCTGCTCACCCATCATCAACAGCAGCAGCACCAACAGCAGCGACAATAGCAGCAAACAAGTTGCCACTGCCCCGGCGCCGGCGCTGGCGCTGACAACGCCAGCAACACCGGCTATTGCAGCAGCTAAGTACAACAGGCCCACAGCAACAGCAGCAGCGACGGCAACGTCGACGGTAGCAACGGCAAGTGTAAAGCCGTCGTCGGCAGCAGCTACCACGCCCATGCAGATCTCGCCGACGTTTATTGAGCACAAGTATTCCGCCCTGGCCATCAAAGAGAAATTCTTTTCGAATCTTCGCGCTTCAAGAACCGCATCAGCAACAGCAAATGGCAGCGGCTCTGGTGGCGGCAACAATCTGACTGCAGTTGCGTCCGCTTCAGCCGGGGTGGAGTCAACGCACAGTGGCAACGCTGCCCCCAATGCCGCCGGCAATATGTTGCGCGCTGTTGCTGTGGGTCAAATGTGCGCGCTGCAGAATGAGCACATACATCAAAATCTGTACAAGAAAACGATCAATTGAATTCAGAGAGAGAGATTAAGAAGATCGGATCGCTCAGTGCCGCAAGCACAGAGCTGGCTGTGATGAAGTATGTTCTATATATAGTATATATATATATATATATGGGAAGAACTGAAGAAAAGGCGGAGCAAGAGGATTTGTCAGTATGGCAGAGAAAAGGAAATGAAAGAAGCGCGCAAGATTGTAGCACATTATATAATATTGAAAAACATAAACAAAAACAAAAATAACAAAAAAAAAAACAAGGAAAGAAACGAAAAAACAAAAACAAATCAAAACACAAACAATTCATGAAAACACACAACAAAAATAATAATAATCATAATTACAATTTGTCTATTTAATTGTTAGCCAAACCTCTTTCACACATTTCAGAAGCTATTCAGAATACAAATGAAATCAATTTATATTTTTAATTGGTAGAATACCCAAAAACATCTAATTTCCTCCAAAACTGCATTGGAAAACTATTCAACACAAATAAAAAGAAGGAAAGAAACAAAAAAAAATAACTAAAATAAATCCCCTCACAATAATCATTAAATTTAGTAAATAAATTTTGAAGATGTTTCTTCAACTAGTCATTATCGTAGTTAAATTAAATTTTTGATTTACAAGCACAAGTAGAAATTGCTGCCCCCTCCTTACATTTTGGAGGCACAAAATGGATTCTAAATATCCCTCATATTATATTTTTGTCACTACGTAGTAGTTGCTAAAAGAAAATTTCCAAAAAAAAAAACTCATAAATTGGCAAAGAAAAACAAAAGAAAAAACAAACAAATTTTGAACCCGTGTTCTTTACATTAGCTAAATTTTTTCGGTAACCACGAAGTTGAAGTTGCCTAGAGAGCTTCGTAGATGGAAGTAAGAGTAGAAAAGATAAAGAATTAATGATAATATCGAATCGAATATGCAAGCAAATGTATTAGCTAGCTACAAATGAAAGAAAATATTACAGAATGTTTGAAAATTGATTAAACGAAGCTATTCTGAAAACCTTCAGCTTCAGCTTTTCCGTTTAGAGCCCATAACTCTGTAGTAGTTATAGTATTATATGGTATAACAGTTATATATATATATATTGTATGTTTATAGCTATATGTGTACATTTAATTTATACTTGGAAATGATTAGATAATATGGTTTATTTATGTGTGTGTCTGTCAGTGCACGTGTTCGATTATGGAATTAATGTAATGTTTAATTCGAGTTTTGATCGTCCTTAAATGTAATATAAATACATACATACATACATACATATATATATATACAAATATTTAACAACTACATAAGTGTATGTTCTATATTTCTATGAAGTGAGTCATATTCAAAGTATTTTATGCATGCATGCAAAATTAACATTAATTATTAGAAATTATTTAAATAAAATAAATATATACATACATATATATTGATATGGAATACAATGAAACATATTAATTGGGTTCCTTATGTACGAATAATGCATTCAAATGAAAGATTTCACCGTAAACAGAACAAAAGTAATTGAAATTGGTAAATATATAATTTACACTGAATTATGTAAGAATGTAATCGCGTAATGAATACAAACATTGCATAAACATACATACATATAGAGATACATAATGAGTTATATTAGTTAACATAAAGCCGCCAACCGCCAAACAAATTTAAAAGCGCATTTGCAGACGCCCAGCGTCTTAAATTAGAGTACGATGATTACAACTACAAAACATATTTGTGCGCCGAAAATAATGAAAAATAAATCTATATACATACATACATTTAAGACCTCACGCTTACGACGCCTCGTCCGTCATCGTTTGGACTTGTCGACTTTTATATCAACAAACAAAAAACCGAAATGTGAAGTTTCTTCGGTACTCTGAAGATTCCAAACTCACTTGCAGATCACTTACCATCAAGAAGAAATGCTCTATATCTGCTCAATTTGACCCAAGTAAACATGGTTGAATGATATCTGACAGATCTTTAGAGGTTCCAGTCTATAGAACATGCTTCATTCAGTATGCGAAACTTGCGCAAAAAATGAACGTAGAGATAGGAAAAATCAACTCAAACCCTCTAAATGAAAACAATAAATTAAATATATCTATTTCTATATTTAAATGTATTTCATCTTATATAAGACTGCTGTTATGTTCGTAAATATATTTAATATATATTATAATTAACGAAAAACATCTATATAGTATATATATACTTACTATAATAATAAACAATAAAAAACAAAAAAAAAAAAAACGTAAGCTCCATAACTAATTAGTGTATTCATACTCTACCTTAATACTACATCTATGACTATGTACTATACTACATACATAAATAATAATGTACGGTAATTTACTAAAGTTAATAATTATGTATATGTAGAGAATTAATTGAAGCGTATGTATGTATGTGTATGTAAACATAAATCTTATAACTATACATACACGCGTATTGTAAGGGCTAAAGTTGTAGAGACTTGAACTATAACGGGTTTAATATCGTGTAACCTTACTGCATACATATACCTATCTTCCTATCATTATCATCGTCATCATCATCATTCACAAAACAATGTAGTAAATTGTTCACTTTTTCCTTTATGTGATCTATTAAACATACATATACATAACTGCATACATGCATACATAAATGTGTACAATAAAAATTGTCCTCGGAAAATTTAAATGTTGTTTTAACTTCAACAATTTTTATTCAATCAGAATGGAACGCGAACGACACATATTTATTAACTTTGGTTAAGTTTGGAACATAGTTCTTTTGTTTAACAATAACGCAGATATTTATACGAATTTGGTTAAATTTGGAACATAGTTCTTTTGTTCAACAATAACGCAGATATTTATACGTATATATATTTTGCTGTGGAATGTTTATTTAACGTCTTGCTTCAAGTGTGGTTATATGGGTGCCAAGCTTATCGATTAATACCGGATCCCGAAGCAGTTGTATTTTTGTCTGCAATTCATATAGAGAATGTACGTCCCGCTGCTCGAAAGCACAATCAATTGCCTCCTCGTATAATCTATAATTAATGATAATTGATATTGTGTTTATAGAATTCTCTTTCAAAAACGTGTCTGGCAACTTACTTAGCTCGCATAAACCAATGCACCTTGCGTTTATCCGGACAACGTGCAATATATTTTCGGGCCTCTCGTGAATTATCCGCTTGCAGACAGACTTCAACAAAGGGCTCGTAGCCAATGGGACTTTTCTTGCTCTTTGAGAATTTTTCCAGTTCCACCCAGTTGTGCTGGTCAACAAGGGTTAATATGCGCATCCACCAATATCGTCGGTCGGGTACCTTAAAATCGTTTTTAGTTTTCTCAGCTTCCTTCACATCGCCCTTTCGCAAGAGTTCCATAATAGTATCATGAATGGACAATCCACTAATAGAAGCGTCAATATTATTCTTGGTAGCAAGTGCTTTTTGTAGCTTAAGGATGCGTCCAGTTTCGGCGCACAGTTCTGCCTCCACTGTGCATCTGCCCTGGGCATAACTATTTCCAATTAACGACAAATTCGACTCAAGTCCCTCGCTGTCAATGGCATTACAGAAATGAAATTCCGCAATAGACTTGTGATCGTCTTCGGTATTGTAGATTTCATAGAGTGCAGTGCGACTACACTGGTACATAATGTTCTTGTACATATCCAATGCCAATGGATAATCTCGTATTATCATCTGTAAACAAAAGATTCAATAACAATGCACCTAAGAACGAGGGTAGCACTCACATGGAAATTGGATAGCATCATTTTCTTCTTGATTTCCAAGAGCACCGATGTAACCAGCTCGGTGTCGCCTGATTGGGTGGCACTAGCCACAGCACGATCAAACTTGCCCATTTTAAGCAACAACGGAACGTGCAGGGCAGCCCGCGGCTCCAAATCTAGCAGTTTAATGGCCAGTTCATCGCGTCCATTCTGATGGGCTCTTGCGGCAATGTTGCAGAAGGAAATTCCCTCCACTGATGGGTTCTTAAACTTCTCTGTAATCTTACGGGCCACCTCAATATCGTCTAGAGAATAACAAATATAATTTAACGATTGTATGAAATAAAAATGTAATATGTCCATCTTACTCGGATCACTCATAACCTTATGATAGGCCCAATGTTCTAAAATCCACGACTCGGGTAATTTCAAATGCTTGGCAACTTGTATGGCAACGCCATAGTGCTTGCGAAAGACCAAACGACTCAGAATGACGTCGGGATTGAGATGAGTGAACCTGCAAAAATGGATGCCAGTAAGAGAAAATACCTTAGAAATCTTTTGATGTTATTACTGGTTGTAGGTAAGCGGCATAGCAATTTTCGTGTGTCGCAATGTATTAAGAACTCTTAAAATCCGTAAAATACGCATATACTCTTCTGGGTCATGTGACGGTATAAAGCCCTTGCCAAAGTAAGCTGTCTATAATTATAAATTAGAAACTCGTACATTATAAGATTACTAAAACATACCCGCATTAGACTCTTTTGAGTTTCCGAACAAAATTCAAATGCTGCAGCTTCGATGCACTCCTTGACAGCCAACTCAATGTCTTCGCGGCACATGCTCAGATATTCATCTGATTTGTAGGATTTCTCTTCGAATTTTTTCTGTGCCTCAAAGAGATAACTTGCCGGCTCTTGGCTATTTACGGCAAAGATGTTTTCCACACATTTAGGTAAACGTTGAATCATTTCATGAGAGTTTTGGGTTATAATGCGTACGCCATCCATTTCGGCGACCAAAAACATTACTGGATCATAAGGATATTCGCTCCTATCCGCATTACGGTTGACAATCAGCAAATAGGAAGGATATGAAATGACTACAGCGTCAGCATCGGAGTTGTGGGTATTCATGATCCATTCAATTTGCAACGGGATATCTTTACGTCCAGTATCGAATTCGCAATACTTGTTTCGCATATCGACACTGCCAAGCCATAGAAGTCCAGTGTTGGTATAGAGTGCCAAATGTTGATGGTTGTACGATACGGATATCTTGATAATACGGTCGTATGACTTCTCAAATAGGTTGGCTGTTACGGTTCCCACTGTCTGGCCATGCATTAGCTTAATAACCTCGCGATCACGACCAAGCAAACAATAGCTGTTGCGACCTTCAGTAACAATCTCCCAACATGTACAATTCGCATTCGAATCTGAAGTTAAGATCGAGCGTATCAATTATGTGTCGTAGTGGCAAACTTATGCTCTTACTTGGAATATCGGGGAGCTTGCGTTCGGTTTTGTTGCTGTTCTGTTTCAAAAAGATCCGTCCGGATGTTGTCATAACAGCAATCCCAGTACCAGCAGCGGATTGAAATACTTTAGCTTCCACAATTTTAATAACGCTTGCCTCGCCTCCAATGCTATACGATTCCTTTTCATTACCAAACATATCAAAGACAAAGACCTTAGCATTTTCTAGGACGCATATAAGATCCTCGGTATCAGACCAGCCCATGCTAATTAGTTTGCCATGATTCCACTGAAAGAAACAAGCATTAAATTGTTTATTTTGAATTCTATTCACAGTTGCTTACCAATATATGGCCCATTTCATTGCCACTGGTGTCAAAGATTCGTATCATCGACCTGGATGTGCCCTTTACTGGTACCAGTTTAGTAGCATCTCGTATGGTTGCGATTGGGCCGCCATAGGGTGCAGCTGCAACCTGCATGTACTCCAAGTCAATATCGATTGGCCACTCAGGTGTGGGCAACTCCACTTTTCTGTGGGCGTCAAAATGCAAGATACATACAAATTTTTTTCACACATTCTGCAGGTTTTTTCTGACGTTGTTTGTTGATAGTTACCTGTAGTAGTCAGGACGCACCTTGAACCACTCTCCCGTATTGTACATAATTGGCATTTTTATGGATTTATTTAATAACTAAATTGCCAAAATAAATAAAAGCCGCTGTGCATTTTCCCCCTTCTTTATTGTTGCACCACACAATCGCACTATCGATAAGTGAGTAACTGTTACTCTGCGCAAGCTCTCCTAAATACAATTATATCGAAGTTATCGAATTGAAATTAGACTCGATAGGTCGTACATGCATCTGTTAGTTGTGGTTTATCGGCCTGAGTTTATTGCCAGGAAAGGTGCGCTAATTCAAAGTTGTATTGAAGTTATTTAATAATATATTGTTTTGTGTTGGTAAATAGACTGTGTAGAATTAAACACCAATATTAGATTAAAAGAGAGATAATCATAATTCATAATTTTTATTTTGAGATAAACATTATAACAGCTTAAGTTTAATAAAATAAGTGAAGCATCAATGACTTTGTGTTCATAATTTATTTGTTTTTAAAACAAAAAGTTACTTTTGTAAGTGTGCTAATTTCTCGGCGGTAATCTATTTGATTAATAATATCCGGACAGAAACACGATGAAGCAACTTGACATTAAGAATGATATGTATTTAAGTTTACAAAGCAAACAAAAATATGTCCTAATAAGCAAACCTTGTTGACGAGAATATTAATATTTATATGCATCATAAAAAAACAGTAGCTCTACTTGTTTTGTTTTCACACTTTAAATTGTAAGGTGTTATGGAAGTGATAAAACACACATACTTACATATGCGCGCACACAAACTTTTCAGAATGTGCTTACAACTTGTATTTGTTTGCCTGAAAATCATCTACGTATAATAATTGTCTAGTTTAAAATTTAAAATTGGATGGAAAAACATTATTAGAGATAACAGAACAATAAAAACAAAACTTCAATCGATCCATTTTACATATATGTATGTGTATCTTTAAATATTCAGAACAGATATACTCATATACACAGTCTGTTGCTATATGTTGATAACGTTGAAGATTGTGTTTATATTAAACTATCTGCATTCCGTATACATCTGTAGCAAGTAATATTAACATTATTTACTTTAATGAATTGAAAAATAAAACTGGGTGGCTCTCAGTTTTCTTATTATGTATTGTATTTGATAAATCAAACAGATGTCATCTCTAGACTTGTTTATCTTAATTGCGCACTGATAACGGAACGAAAGAAAAACCTTCCATAGCAGAGTCGTAGGGCGTCCTCTCATCGCACTTGTAAATGAACTTTTACAAACTCTATATGTTCTCGAGTCGATCGAGCAATTACTTCAGTAGCACTTCGACAGAGCTTGGGTAAAGACAGTTAATTTCGCCCGTAATAGAAATACTCCACCCACAATGCGTAAGCAACCGGATACGCATGATATCGAATCGAAGACCATCGATGCGGTCGACTCGAAAGCGAGTGCTGGTCATGAATATGAGGAAGTTCTCGAGCTAATCGGTACGTCCAGTTGATATAAACTCGGTTATTTATGTGAAAGTAAGTTAGTCTAATAACGATAAACTCGTATGTGTGTACAATTAAGGATTCGGACGTGTTCAATGGGCAGTTCTTTTTGCATCCGGATTGTTGCTCATGATGGTCATCAACGAGACAATGGGCATGTCGTATATAACAATTGTATCTCAGTGCGATTTTCAAACCAATTCAATGGATAAAGCCATCATGAGCGCGGCTAGCTTTATCGGTGAGTTAATTAATTTTTTAGTAATGCATTTAAAAATTCCGTAAAAAAACTACAAATATCCACTTTTAGTATGGAAATTCCCCACTTAAATCATTAAACTCCTTATCTTAATTTGAGTTAAGGATTAATGTGCTTTAAGAAACAAAATGAATAAAATAGCTTATAAACTAAATTCTTTTCTTTAAACAGGCATATTTTGTTCTTCATATTTTTGGGGTTATCTCAGTGATTCCATTGGACGTAGACCTGTCCTAATATATACAACATTTTCTGGAAATTTGGTGTCGCTAATTTCAATATTTGTTCCGAATTACTGGATATATGTAGTCCTACGATTCATAGTTGGTTTTTTGTAAGTATCGTGGGTATCTTTCTTTATTATTTGTATCAAATGTCGAATCTATGTACGTATATATTGTTTTATCTAGGTTTGTATATATAATGTTTCTGCTTACTATACTATACCTTCCTTAGAATTGGTAATAATATTTATTTACAGCATAGCAGGTGCATCCTCTACAACATATGCATATCTTGGCGAGTTCTTTATTCCGCGTCATCGACCCATTGTAATTAACTACGCTAGTCTTTTTGTGGGTATTTCAACGGTTTATGTACCAGGAAAGTATTTTTTTTAATAAGAGTACTTAAATACAAATGTTAAACTTGGATGTATCATATATTAGGTGTTGCCTGGTTAGTTATGTCAATGGATTGGAACTTGCAGTTGTTAGATGATTTCTCATTTCGTCCTTGGCGTTTATTGACAATATTCTACCTACTTCCTGGGATAGTGGGAACTCTGATGCTTTGTAGATTACCTGAAAGTCCAAAAATGTTATTATCACTGGGTAAGACCCAGGAAGCCTTTGACGTTGTGAACTGGATTGCATTAAAGAATTCAGGCAAGACACTCAAAGAGTTCAAAGTCGATAAACTGAAATCTGACGTTGGTATTCAAAGAGAAAGTGCACCATGTGTATCGAACTCTCCGTAAGTTATTTTATAATTTACATATGACAATTATTGTTCATTATTTGACTCTTCATAGGATCGTAATCTTCAAAAACATGTGGAGAGATACTGTGCCGTTGCTTAAGAAGCCGTTTTTGGTAAACTTTTGCATAAGCTGTACGGTTATGTGTGGTCTGTTTTTCAGGTAAGTTAGGTTGAATATTTGGAAAATTTAATTATATATTATTATAATTAATTATTCGTAAACAGCTCATCGGGCATGGGCCTGTGGTATCCAGAAATACTTAATCGCTTGGGATCAACCATGGTTGAAGACTCGGTGACAGTGTGTGAAGTTATTGATGCCTCTATCGATCAATCACAACTGAACGTTACAAGCAGTGTAAGAAAAGAGCTTAACTGTCAACAACACATATTATTGCTTACTTTAATTTTCTTGTCTTTTGAAGGTTTGCAACGACCAGATAAATACAAAAAGCTACATAGACACAATAACTTATGGTTCAGCACTCATCGTAGGATTTATTGTAATGGGTTTTGTTATCAATCGAATCGGACGTAAGGCCTCAATCGTTGGAGGCCTTCTAATTGCAGCAACTTGTGCCGTGTCATTGATCTGGATTATGGATGAGATTGCCATTATGGTCTGCTTCTGTTTGTACTTGGTACTGCCGGGTCTATGCATATCTGTTCTGAGTGGTGCAGTTGTAGACATTGTCCCCACACACTTGAGAGGCAAAGCGGTATGCATTTGCCTGATGCTTGGGCGAACGGGCAGCGTGTTTGGTAGTAACATCATAGGGGTTCTTCTCGAATCCTATTGCACTACAACTTTCGGAGTATTTTCTGGATTTGTTTTCGGTAAGCAGAAGTAGTTTTTACTGTTCCTGTACCTAAATTTCATTTTCTTTCTTTTAGTTTGTGCACTGCTCACATTGCTCTTGCCAATTTAAGAGGTTGCGTACCATTCGGAAATTCAATAATGATCAAGCTTGGATAAAATTTGAAATCGAAGTTTGTGAATTCGAAGTACAAACTTGACGTACATTCAGCCCAACAGTTCCACCGCTTTCGCTATAGTGTTAAAGTAGGAAAATTAAAATAAAACTAATATTAAGGTCTTATACCAAAGCACGTAGAATAAAATACTTTTTATAAAATGCCAACCTTTGTTACTAGCATAGTTTTGGCTGAAATAATTATATGTTACTATGTTTGTATCATACATATCCCTAATTATATAATTATGGATCGGGGTAATTAGTAGTTAAAAACAGTTTGCTGAACAGTCTATAATAAATAAATAAAATATTTTTTTTTAACTTGCAATGAAGTCCAACACAACTGATTTTACTATTGGGAATATTAAACCTGTTGCAGATATTAAAAAAAAATAAAGCTTTTACTAATCATATAAAAAAACACGTTTAGTTTAATACTCTGGCTTTATAAATTAAATTTTTTATTATAAGCTATGTCTTATTTGATTTGAATTGCAAAGCTTTCATTAAGAGTGGTTAAAGAGGGAATTCCCAGCTAAAGTTCTGAATTACCCCAATTCCGATTATTACTCATATGTAAACAAATATACAGGTATACAAATATGTAGCTAATCAACCCATAAAAGCGAAAAGAAGAGAGTGTTTGCTCGGCTAAGAGTAGCAACTTAAATGAAAGACTAATACTTAATAGGTATTTGTTTAGAATTGACGATTCATTTATTTGATGATTAGTTTAGAACTGACGATTAATTTACTTTAAACGTTTATACAGATTATATCTACGTCGAACGTTTTACTTTTGAATACGAGTACGCCTTAAATAGCTCTCTTAAAATGATATTTAGATCTAAAAACTACAAACATGTTTACCGCAGAACGAGTTTTTGCTTACTCAACCAGCTAACGTTCCACTCTAGTAGAGAGTACAATAATTTTATCATTTAATTTGTAACTTGTTTCGGTCGACGAGGTTTCTGAATCGTTAATAATATTAAGTCCAAAGAAGGAACTAAGGTGAGAACAATCTGTAAGAGTATTCTTGCTTCAACAAGCGGAAGATCAGCGTTCACAGCTTTGAATACGTCATGAAATTTGTTTGTATTAAGTGCTTCGGACACTGTTTCGTTTTTGTCAAGACAATCAGTTATAAGTTCGCTCTTGGAATGTTAACATGCAACGCCTTAATGCAATTCCCATTGCTCCGGCTGAATTGGAATACGATGAAATATTGGAACAGATCGGTAGGCGATTTCTTTGTAAGAAATAAAATATCTATTAAGGTTTATTCCCTATAGGTTATGGCAAGGCTCAGTGGATATTGCTGATCGTGAGTGGGCTCCTGACCATCACTTCAGTAGGTGGCCAGCAAGTAATGAGTATTATAACAATTGCCTCTCAGTGTGAATTCGAAACGACTCAGGCCGATAGAGGCCTCATGATGGCAGCCTGTGTGATGGGTGAGTCTCTGAGTGATTTGCATAGAATTAACGTTGTCTCTCCATGCTATATTATCTATTGTTTTCTTCAAGGTATTTTTCTATCCACTTATATATGGGGATATGTCACCGATATTATAGGCCGACGCACAGTTCTGCTCTATGGCATATTTGCTAGTAATATTTTTCATTTCATACTCATGTTTGTGACCAGCGTTTGGCTCTTCAACATTATAAATCTTCTTTGTGGCATCAGGTAGGGTAACGCTTTTCACTTCTATTATATTATAATATATCGCTTCCCACACAATTACAGTATATTTATGCAAAGTACGAGTATAGTATAGAAATTGTCTATTGCCAAAGCAGCATTCTTTTGTTTAAAAACTTACCAGGTGCAATATGTTCCTACTGTAAATGTATTTTGATTCCTTTAATTGTTTTGTAGTAATATTAGTGTAAATATATTAAGCTTCTTATTCAAAACCAAATTTATTGCAGCCTCGGTGGAGTTTCTGCCGCACTTTATGCATATATAAGTGAGTTTAATATACCCCGACATCGGGCAGTTACTATTAATTACTCGACCATGTTCGTCAGCGTGACTGCAATTTATGTCCCAGGTAAATAGAATGTCCAAATTTATCAACCATTAAGATGCATTTCATGTACGTTTCACTATTTTATGACTTGTTCTCTATATTTCTTTCTTTATTCTCCAGCAACCGCTTGGTTAGTTTTATCTTCGGACTGGTCTATCAATCTGATTGGTGACTTTGTTTTCCGACCTTGGCGATTATTATTGCTGGTTACTCTGTTGCCTGGCCTTATCGGGGGCCTGATACTTTTGATTTATCCTGAAAGTCCCAAATTGCTGCTTTCACTCAACAAAGAAGAGAAGGCATTAGATGCTGTAGATTGGATAAGTAAATTCAATCGAGGGATTCCACTTAATCGAGTGTTGAATTCAAATCAAGTTTCGTTGAAACCCGAGATTCAAGCAGATGAAAATGTGTTAGCTAATACGAGTGGCTGTGGAATGTTAGCCAATATCGGACGTGCCACACTTCCCCTGTTCCATAAACCACATGGATATAATTTTGTGCTATGCAACTTGGCCGTGTTTGGAATGTTCTTCAGGTTTAGTCTATACAGTATTTTAATAAAATTCTGTTGATAAAATTTGGTTTACAACCTTTTCAGCTCGAATGGCATGCAATTGTGGTTTCCAGATATTGTAAATCGTATATCTAATGCTGGGAACTCGAGTTCTTCAACAGTTTGTGATATATTAGATAATTCGGAATCGGAAAATTACACGGAAATGGAAACTGTGGTAAATAATTTATTCGTTTGTCTTTTATCTAGTCAAAATACTTTATGTTATATACATATGTATGTATGTATTTTGTTTCAGATGTGCTCCGATCACATATCGAACAAAACATATATCGATAACTTGGTTGTTGGAGTTGCGTTCTTGATAGGATTTTCGATACAAGGATTTCTTCTCAATCCGATCGGTCGCAAGAATGTTCTTTTGGCCGCACTAATATTGTCCACCATTAGCGGAATATTACTGCACTTGGTGTCGAATTCTACTGTAGTACTGATACTATTCTGCCTCTACATACTACTGCCAGGTCTATCAATATCTATAATGCTGGGCGCAATTGTCGACCTGATGCCAACACACTTAAGGTAAGGGTACCATTTAATTTTAACCCAATAAAGATAGCTTAACTTCGGCTTTCCGAATGCTGTAGATCTCTACAGTTGTTGTTTAACTCTTTACCTTAGCTAAGACTAATTTAATGTATTTGTGTTATTTTGTTTTTTGTTTAGAGGAAAAGCTGTAAGTTTGACTATGACACTGGGACGTCTTGGAATTATAGCAGCCACCAATCTAATTGGCGTAATGTTGAAACCTTATTGCAATTCAACATTTGCCCTAATGACTATTATACTTTTTGGTAAGTCGTGCTTTATATGTGATTTCCAAAGCTCAATGTATTTATTTTTAAATTCCTTATTGCAGTTTGCGTTGGGATTATTTACCGCTTGCCAATCAAGAACTCAACATAGAGTCCTTAAGAGAATACACCATAACTGCACGCTTTTATCAATATTGTTATTAATTAAAACATTTGTAAGTTTGTATACATATCATACTAAAATTAACAACCCCAGAAAAACAAATCTAGATTGAAAGTTCAATCAAACATAGATATATTTCTCGAATATATGAATAATTTGATTTAATATGGTTTCTCGATGTTAGGTTTAACTAATTACTTTGAAAGAAAATGAGTGTCGATACAAAAGGAACTAGATTTTTAAAAAACTAATATTTGTTTATGAAGGTTCGGATTTTCGATGCGTAAAATTATGATAATGAAAATTTTGAACATATTTCTAGTATAAGCCGACAATGTTCGATTCATGAACTATTAATACATTATTAATATGTAGAATTCGTTAAGAGTAGAAAATGTCGGCCAGATAGGAGACAATTTTCTTACTCCTCGTCTTCAGCTTCTTCGTCTTCGGTGTAGCTTTCGCCGGCAGTGTTATCCAACTCAACAGCATCGGGAGTGTTGGAGGTCAACTCAATGATTGGCTCTTGAGCATTTTCCTCTACTGGAGTTTGAGGTTCGTCCACAATGGGCTCAGGTTCTTTTTGAATAGATTGCAGCTCCTGGGCAGCGATTTCAGCTTCTTGACGGGCGATTTCGGCCAACTCGGCGGCCTGGCGAGCCAGTTCACCCTCACGCTCTTCTTCAGCTTGCTTCTCGATTTCGGTCAGGCGGTTCAACTCTTGTTCCAGCACACGCTGTTCCTCGGCTAAGCGAGATTCCTCGGCTAAGCGAGATTCCTCGGCCAAGCGCTCCTCCTCGGCTTTAAGAGCAGCAGCTTCTTCAGCAGCACGTGCCTCGGCTTCCTGCTTTGCTGCCTCTTCGGCCAAGCGTGCCTCTTCAGCCAGACGTGCCTCCTCGGCTTGGCGGGCTTCTTCGGCTAATCTCTGCTCCTCAGCAGCTTTAAGTGCTGCTGCAGCTTCTTCTGCAGCGCGGGCTGCGGCCTCCTGCTGTGCGGCTTCTTCAGCCAGACGAGCCTCTTCGGCTTGACGAGCTTCAGCGGCCAATTTCTCCTCTGCGGCCTTGCTTGCGGCAGCGGCTTCTGCAGCACGAGCTTCATCGGCCAAACGGGCCTCTTCAGCAAGGCGAGCTTGCTCGGCAGCACGTGCCGAACGGGCCTGCTCCTCAGCCAAGGCCTGTTTAGCGGCTTCTTCGCGTTTCTTTTCCTCCTCCTTCAGTGCCCTACAAGTAGTAGAAAGAAACCAAATAGTGTCAATATATGAATATAACATCATAAATGTCCGCTCTACGTACTTTTCCTCACGACGCTTAGCTTCGTCGGCACGTTGTGCACGCTTCTTCTCAACAGCCAGCTCATCTACGGCCTCTTCGTTTACAGTAAGGAGACGTTCCTGACGCAGACGCTGCTTCTCTTTGGCCTCCACATCGATTTCATCTTCAAGGGGTCGGGGAGCAGAGAATTTTCTCGACGGGCGATTGGGATCCAGATCGGCGTCTGTAAGGCAAAACATGTCATGAACCATTTTTGGGATACCTCTTCGGTATTTTGTATACAAATATTAATGTATGTATGTGTGTGTGTAGAAAAGAGAATTTAACAAATACGTGAACACATCGTAGTTAGGAATGAACTAAATACGTGTAGATCGACTTTTGTATGATAAATATTTACAATTCGCAAACCATTATGCTAGAGTACTTACAATTTTCGAATGTAGAGGATTGGGCCTATGCGACGAGAACGGAGACTTGCAGATAAAGAAGACTCCGATAATAGAGTATTGTTTTGTAATGATTGTAGTCTGTTAGTATGTTAAACACATATGCATATCGAGTGTTAGACAAACCCATTGAAATGATATTGCTATGAAATTAGTAAGCTAATGAATAAGCTGATATCTACAAGAACATAATGAGCATTATCGAATAAACGAACGTATTAGAATATTATATGAGATGAAGACTTTCATTCGTCTTTATCAAAAATGATTAAAAATATTATCGTTACAAAAAAATTTGGATAACTTTGGCACTGGATAAACAGTGAGACCAAAAAGTTTTTAATTGAAAATTAAAAAAAAAATAATTCCAAAAATTAAAAAAGAAAAAAGAGGAAGAACGGCTATCTTCGGCATGCCGAAAGTTGTATTACTCTTGCAGGTTCGTATCTTCTCCGATCGTTCCAATACTAAATAGTTAAATTTATTTTGAATGATATTTTTGAATGATTACGCAGTAGTAGAAACACTTAGAAAGTAAAATGTAATATAAATTATATATTGCTGCGACAAAATACAAAAACGAAATTGTTGTCATTAAGTTTGGTGGATTTATCTCTTAAACTCTTATGAGATCTAGACGCTCAAAGAGACGAGCAAAGAAACGTACAAACAGACAGGAATATATCGACTCAGCTGTTGATGCTGATTCAGAATATATGTCTGTAGTTTATGCGGTCGCTGATGTCTTCTTCTGCCTGTTTCTCACATTTCGACAAACAGAAAATATCATGCATTTATTTTAATCGCCAAGACAAAATCGCCCGTATGTATAGTATACTGCGGAACAGATGTAATTTTTAGATAAATATATGATACTAATACATGAAATTGTGTAGCAATTGTTTTATATTACTTTTGAATATACAAATTTAGTTCGAAGGCATTCGATCGAACAATCTTAGCAAGTGGAAATTGACGTCATTTGTCATTTGGCAATTAATAAATCATTTACAAATCCTAGATGAGAATCTAAAATATAGGTCAAGGCCATTTAATTTATAAAGAGATATTCCTGTGATTTATCGCACATCGGTTGGGACTCAAAGTGACAGAGTGTGATAGAAATATCTGTGTATATATGTATACATATACTAGTTTTATAGTTGTATATACTAAAGATGGATATATATATGAACATACAAACTAACATAGGTTCCACATGACGCACATATATTATACATTATAGACGTATTTTTTTATAAACTATAAAATGGCGGATAGACTTCTGAAATTTTATTCGATCCCATGATCTTTAGAACTAGAACCCCCTAATTAAACACGTTCAACAATTGAAATTAGTCGTACATTTTAAAATCGGTGCTTACATACATATATGTACAATACATTATAGTTTCATTATACATGACATTCGTTATAATATAAATTACATAATCGTAAATATACACATTAAGTAGAATCGATGATTATAATCATTTAAACATTACGTACATTCTGTAAATGCCCAACAACATAAGATTAATGAAAATACAAAAAATTTCGGGCTCATATATGAAATTTTTGTATCATAACTAATACATAAGATAAGTTTTAGATATACACAATTAGGATTAGTCACAATATGTTTTGGTTTTTGGTTTAGTATTAGGAAAATGTTAAATTTCAAGATTTTATCTGATCTGATTATTAGTTGATTTGCATGTTAGTCTGGGTATGAAAGCGACTGGGTTTCGGTGATATCGTTTCTTTATATGTATAATTTCGGATATCGGCTCTGTTTGTTTTTTCTACCAGGCAAACACAAGTCTTGCTTGATTAATTTATTGAAAGAAAATAAAGGTAAGTGTATATGTCCATACAATAAAGTCAGGCATGTTATCATTTAGGCCTCAACTTCAACAGCTTCAACTGGAAAGAATCAATCAATCATAAAACGTATTTAGTTAGTCAAAGACAAAGAACGGAACTAATTAGGGGTACGTAGACCAAATGCGTTAGTTACAAAGATGGCAATTAAGTTTTCGCCTTTCACATTCAATATCAGAATACATTTAGTCTTAAATGAAGGTTCTGTTTTTATAATAATTCTCTTACAAGGCATGATTTTTGTTTTTTTAATATTTTATCTTCTCAATCCGATTGAAAGGCTCAAATATAAATGATTGAGTTAAAGTAGAATGAGTAAGAAATTTCTTTTGCTATTTACAGACAGCTGAACTTTATAAGCACATGAATAATAAGGAAGGAATTTGTTTTTACAGCTACTTACCTTCCTGTTTAGCAGAAGCAGAATTTACTTGCTTCTCACTTTTCCAGGTCGGATGTCTAAGGTACCAGGACAAAAGGTTAATATCGTTTCGAACTTTGTCCGAATCGTACATTTGCCTTCTAACATTATAGGCCTTATCACCACATATCCTTACAGAGGCAAGATGACTTTTACCTTATTGTTTAATATTTAAGAAATATCATTTAATACCAATGTTCAACAACAACGCGCCACGTTGCAACTTACAAGTCAGCACACTTTCGATATCATAATAAGAAAGTTAAATCTAGTGTGACTAGTTTGTCGCTACTTACCAACATATTTTACAGCTGGTCTCGGGTAGTGCGAAATGTTGTGCACTTCCTTGGCAATGTGACGCACCGGGTTCGTAATCCGGGCCACATACGCATCTAAAGCCAATTGCGATGTAGGACCATTCGAATACCTACAATATTCGGTATGGTGTTAAGATCACTTGGTGAGGTTTAGAGAAAGAAGTCGACATAGCTAACATTCCACAGAGATCATAGTCAGAAGCTTGTACATTAGTACCAAATATCCAGTATCGAATAAGTAATAAAACATATATTTTATCACCTCACTTCAACATTTTAACTTAACGATAGATCCCCCCGCATTTATTTGATTAGATCTCTACCCTTTTAAGGTTAGCTCATGTCGACAACTTAACCGTGACTGCAACTTACCCAGTGACGGGAAATGGAGTGCAACTACGGGCACGACGCACGACGGGGGTGTGCAGATCACGAATCAATGATTGCGCACGATTGCGGATTCTGCCCGTCTCCTCCGAAAAGGTCTACAATTTAATGTGTGTGTATTGGATATAAAATTCAATATATTCTAGTTTACTTTAGGTACCACTGCGTTTATGCCATGCTCAACAGTTCATGAATTTAATTGCATAAACGTAGCTTTGTAGCCAATAGAAACTTGTGTTTGCTGTCAACAACTTACGGTAAAGGGTTCGGTATTGAGGTAATTAGTCAGAGCCCTTGCGCCATATCCTGGGGGCAGTCTCTTCAGATAAGAGGGTGTTACACTTGTTACACGAACCGGTGATGTGGTGAGCCTCACCGGGGATACGGAGCGAGCATAGACCCGTGTAATTGTTGTCGGATTGTAGTGATACGATGGTGTGTAGGTTGTGTACGATGTCGGGATATAGCTCGAAGTGTAGTAGCTCGATGGCAAGTAGGTTGGACTGTAGTATGACGATGGTGTTGAGTAAGTGTACGAAGTTCTCTCCGGGGACGAGATAACACGCGTTGTCGTGCGCACAACACGCACGGGCGACGGCGAGTGTATGACACGTGATACAACTCGGGTGGGGGAGGTAACAACCCGAACTGGAGATGATATCACACGTGTTCCACTGACGATGCGTCTGGGCACCGAGTAGGTCGAGTAGATCGGATAACTCGTTTTGTATACCTATGTATGTATTCGATATTTTGGTCAATCGGCGTAATATGTTACGCACTTAGAGTGCATATATGAAGTGCGACTCGAGATAGATGATCAAGCATTAGAATGATTTTCAGAGAAAATTACATGAGTTTTCTATGAAAAGCAAATAGAAAAATAAGAAAAGCTATGCAAATGAATCGATATGACTAGCTGTTGTACGTTTAAGACATATTTATACTTGATACAACGTACACTTGATACGGCGTATACTTGATATTTGGATAAGAACTAAAAAGATAAAGTTGTTAATTATGAAGCTGAGTTCTTTAGAGTCTTTTGCTGGTACTAACCACGTATGATTCCAGATTTGTATTATGATGTGATTGAAGTATGATAATGTGCGACAGGAAAAGTTTCGAAACAGAAAAAATGGATGACAAGCGAACTGTGAAGAACATTAAAATGGTATCAAAATACTTACACGAGTTACTTTTTGAACCGATGGGTACTGAAATAGAATTATATAACAATTGGTTAATTTGCAATCTCACTGTGATATATGCTGGGTAGCTTTATCAGTTGCTATATGAACAATCATTTGACAATGAATTATTCAGAAGTATTTTAGAATGGAACTAGAATCGCCTAGCTATCGTCTCAATTAAAAACCCATATGAATATCGTATTTTCTCTTATTTCTATCCAAATTAAATAATACATTTGATTTGTTTTTTTGTACATACATATATTTTTTGACGAACGCGATTTTCTTTTATTGTATCACAAATACTTTTCAACTGAAAATGATTCTATGGAGAGTAAATACATCATTTAGACTGTTGACTCTAAACATCTATTTAACAATCAACTGTACCATTAGTGAAGTTAGTTAAACTCAAATAGTAGTTTACACAATTCCCATGACAAAGTAATAATATAGTAGATAAAAGTTATGCATACATTGGTTTGCGTATGTTTCCGGATGTGCAAGTCATGTTATTGCAGTTACAAATAACAATATCAACATTTAAGCGGAGAGAGATTAGTGTAAGTAATGGTTAGTCTGCATATGGGATTTATGTCAAACACATCGACCCATTTGATCTAGACATGGTACGAGAAGTGACGGTATCTGGTGCCGCCGGGCAGGTTTCCAGATGTGGTCGACGAGTAGCTGTAGCCACCGGGTCCACCGCCAGTGGTGCTGGTCCTTTCGGTGCTATAATTGTAACCGCCGGGTCCGCTGCGCGACGTTTTCTCGACCGTGGAGCTATATGTTGATCTTTCCGGACGGGCGTAGGGGTTGCTCGAATCGTAGCTGCTCTTCTCAACTTTCGAGGTGTACGAATAGTCCGAGGAGGCACGACTGCGATGCGAGCCAGGTCTATCCGTGCACAGGTCTAAGCGTGGAGTCTATAAATTCCGATTTATGTATTTGAATGAGAATTGTTATGGCAAAATAGACAATCAGCATTAGAATCTTGTTGGGAAACTTAAAAGACAAACTAACTTGCTGTTCCAAGTACAAGATGCTCTATCATACATATACTACAAATTATCCCAATTCTTGATTTATTCACATATATTTTATGCTCTAATTAGCAAAACCCGACTTCGTTTCCTGGATGAAGTATTTAAGTTGAACTTTTCGGCATAAACAGACCAAATTTATTTAGAAATTGAGGTTTAAAATTAATTAGTTTACAAACAAGTTAGATAAGAGCATACAATAATGTGTATGTACGTACTATGGTGCATAAAATTACTCAAGAGAGTCGTGAGTCGTAGAAGGAAATTGAAACATGTTCGAATCTTATAAAGTAGAATGCATTGCAGTTGGTTTTGCTTCTTTGGGCTTTCGATAAATAGACTTATGTATATGCAATATACATTTGACTTGCGTACAGAGCAGATTATGGGACGTGATTGGGTAATATTAGATACGCAACGAATAGAATGTCTGAATTGTTTTTATGTATTTGCATGTGTATATACTATGGCTATGTGTTTAATGCATCCTAATTACAATATGGTTATAGTCTCTTCGTTCGTTTAACTTTTATTTTTTCGTATCGGGGTTTCATGTATCTGTTACTCCGGTTTTCGTATTAATAGGAGTACTTTGTGACAAGGGCACCCGATTTTTCGTTGCGATAGGTCTCCCGTCGCACAGGCAGGCCTTCGGAGACGGCGCGGTGTAGGCGCGGAAGCTGCGCATCGAGAGAGTCGCGCGCGGTGCGGGCTGCCGTATTGCCGCCGGCTTCCACGGTATCAATGTGCTGGCGCACTAAGCTGAAGATACGCGTGCGATTCTTGTCACGAGTCGACACGTAGGGCTCGATGGGCTCATAGGCGATCTTATAGTTTGGTTTGATAGCAGCCCGATTAATGGGATCAAGTATCGATCGCTTACGATACTCATGGTCCGGTCGGCGAACTCCAAAAGCTGTCACCGGATCGGAGATGAGTGAAGGCCGTGGCACATACGGCACTTTCTCCCAGTCGATTGGAGGTCTGTTTGTTTTCTGCAATGCCCAGAATGTCACATAATATGTGGGTATTTTCTCAGCTCTTGGTTTTTGAGCAAGCCAAGTTAGGAAAATTGTAATGCTGTGCATATTGCTTGCGTGCTGGCAGATCGATGGCTGGGTTACCATCGGTTATCATCGGATACAAACATATTTACAGGTGGGTCGAGACAATTCCAAACATACATATTTACAGGGTATTATCTCTCGTTGTTAATAAGCCTAGTGTACTAAAATGCTTGCCATATGTACAGCTATAATCTGAGGGATATATACAGTGGGGTTCTTTCTGTGCTCAAGTGCGCGACTTAACTAGATTACAGATACAGGTACAAACAAATAGTTGAACATATATACAGGTATAATTAGAATGTAGTGTGGCTGTAAGTGATTTGCAAGCTTGGTCAGGTATGATTGGTATTATTAAGTTAACAATGTATCGAGTAATATTTACATAAAACAACTGATTTCATATAAGATATATGTGTGTACATATTCTGTATAAACAATGTACGAATATTGTTAGTTGTCAGTGTTCAGTTGATTTTATTGTCGAAAGACATATGCAAATTGAAATAAATGGAACTGAAAAATTCATTATCTCTTATAATTTAGCGAATTTTTAAAGGCTATACTTTTCCTAAATTCTCTTTTTTGCCGTTGTTAATATGAATGTGTTTTGGAAATCGACGGATATTTTTAGATCAGCCCGAGCACAAAATGCGCGAGGAGCTTATATTACACACACTTTTCTATATATTTCGAAAATCATATGTACAGACTGTACATATATCTGGGTATATATGTGCAGACACACATATGTATTTTATATATACGCATATATGTATGCATGTATGAGTCGGTTTGTTATTAAGGAATCCACACGAAAATAAATTAAAAACGAAAACATTGTGGATGTTTTTCGGGAAACTATTTTAGCATTGATTCGCATTCTTCATAAATTTCACATTTTCGCGTAATGGTAATATGAATATAATGTTTTTTATCTGCGTAAATTTAATCTCTTTAAAGATCGAATATATGTATGTATGTAAATACGGCAAATTGATGACATGTCAGATAATACAAAATTACGAACTTAAGTATACTATGCACATTTACATGCATATCAAGTATATATGTATTTACACGACTATATTTGAAAATCAGAAGCTAATGTTCCCGAAGATTTGCATGCTTTGCCAGAAAAGTCGGCTGAGTTTATGACTTGGCGAACATATTTGTAAAAATTATTATGATAAAGATAACCTTGAGATATTTCTGCTGCATTCGCATCAAGGCGATGCGAATGCAAGCGTAAAAAAAGAAGAACGAATACTTTTCATGAATACTCGTACATATTTTGCTATACATTTTGACCCTCCAACTAAACTCTCTCATAAATAAATATTTTTGGGCTCTTACGAATACAGGCTCAATTCCCAAATAGATAAATACACTCATCGTGTGAATATGTATGTATTCGCACATACATAGGTAGATAGATATGTATGTATGTAAGTAGGCCGGATGTTTGTCTAGATCAACCTGAGAGATGATGGCGAAAAACGGCTAAGATTTTGAATGTTCAGTTAGTATTCGAGTGGGTGAACATCTGATTTAATAACTGTATAAAAACACAAATATGCAGATACATACATAAACACATAGATACACACATATGTATTCATATGTTTGTATGTATATTAGTTATAGAAATAAAATCTTTACATCTAAACATTTTATTTACTTATGTCACAAAAAAAATAAAATTATTTTTATAAAATTCAGAAGTTTTTTTATATTTATGCATATACATACATACGTATTAATACATATGGATGTACCCTTTGGTACTTATGGGTAAACACATATAACTGTAATATAATGCTGATACGATATTCATATGTGAGACATTCACTTTGGCATTAGAACGGAATGTGTTATGTTACTTTGCACTCAAACGTGTTTCAATTTCGTAAAAAGTTTGCACTTTCACTAAATAATGATATTACGGGAGACAGCAAGTGGATAAAGCACCTTATAAGAATTACTATTTCAATGTAGAACTGTTTGCAGTATGGTTAAGAACGATTCCGAATGAAACTCTTTTCATAAAATCTTCAAATACAATTGTACTTCATTTGTACACACAAAGTTCATTATATTCGGAATATCAATAGTTGAATACTATATTTTTAAACTTTTATTTCACTTTTATTTTTAATGCACAAATATATTGCACAGATTTTATGAAATGAGCACCACACTACTTCTATACGAATGTCCAGAAAATATCTTAGGATTTTACGCGTTAACGCAGTGAAAACTTTTTTAAAACTTACCGTAACTGCGTACGATGTGGTGACAGGTCTGGAGCTGTAGGTTCTACGGGTTGTAAATCCACTTTCGTAAACCATTTTGATATATTAAAATGTAAAAATTAGTAAAAAATCACTAGTCGTTGGTTATCGATTCGAATTTATCGTCTAGACGTGTTCTTCACTTGTCGCCCGTTCGAGTTGTTCTGTTCGAGAACCGAATGGAACGGTTTCTTATAATTTTTGAAAATACACAAATATTGAATAGCCTTCGCTCTTTTTACAGTCTCTTTCTCCGAGGAGAAATACATTTATTTTTGGAATAACAAACATTTTCATCCTACTCTCACGGCATAAAAGAGAGCGCAATTTCTTTTCAGTACATACATATTCATATGTATATATAATGTGTACAAGCGTATATACGTTTGCATACATGTGTAAATCTAATATTTGTTTTTTGCACAATGCTCTATACATATATATAAATATTTTTTGTATATAGATAAATTTATACATATTATCGTATGTTGTACCCATTGCTGTTTCAGGGTAATTTTTCGCTTTCGATTAGTCACTTATGACATTTTCAACACAATTGTGAACAAATAATTTAAAGTAATTAAGATTCCAAGTCAGGGGTTATGTCGAAAATTATAATTTTTTTAAATTTATTATACAGAATACAAATTAATTATCAAATATTAAAAATTAAATATTTATTTTGCGAGCAAATTTAAAATGATTTTATCTAATATTATAGACATTCAAGACTTCCTAAAATGGGTTATTAGAATTTTTAAAATATTACTAGTTTTAAGTAATAAAATCATAAGTAATGCTGTACTGCTGAACGTAGCCATCTCAAATTTTATACATATCTACATTCTTATAAAAATAACTACAAGGTGAATAGACAAATTTTTTATGACATTAACCTTAATGAGTGTCCATGAATATAGCAAAACAAGTTCAGACCACGAAATAGTGTGATTTGGATTGTAGTTCATTTGTAAAATATTTACTTAAATTAATTTGAATTTTATATTTTCGTTTTGACCTTTGACAATAGTAAAATGTCTTATTTTTACTAGATATTAGTAGCGTATCTAGAGATATTTATCTAAGGATACCCTTTAAATTTTTAAATGCACTCTCACAGCGTTGGACACCCACACACTAAGAAAGAAAAACAAAGCAAGGCAGAAGCGACACGTCATTGGGGATTAAATGTGTTGAACTGAAATTCAAGGTTATAGACTTTTCAAAATTGTGCTTATTTTACCAACTGGCGACAAGTGATTTCGGCCTATGGACCAAATTCGGTGTGTCTGCTGTATAATCTTGGAAATAAATAAAGTGAAAATTGGATACGAAAAAAATAAATTAATAATTTTTGTATCTTCTAAGCCAGTTAAATAATTTGTATTTCAATTTGGTGAAAGATGTATAAAAAGTACAATAATAAGACAACTAAAATTTTTGTAGCTACATAAATTCGAGATAATTCGAGAAACGTTATTAACAAATTATGGGAGAACAAGGCGAGCAGGAATGTTGATCCAGTTTGCATGTGCTATAGGGATACAATACATAAATTGATGTTTGAGGTTAAGATATGTATAGGCATTGCTTACGGTCTAAAACAATCACGGTTTTCCATATTAGCCCGCATGACATCACAAACACGTACTTCATTTCTTAAAAAAGGCGTCGTAAACTTCAGTACTGTCATTCTATTCTTTCGTTTTACAGCCTTTATTTTGTCATTTTTGATAGCTTGACTACGGACCACCGATTTGTTGGACCTTGGACTCGAAGGTGTCTTCTGTGTTTGATTTTTTTCGTCAACCTTTGTACCCTCAGATATCTTTTTAGATTTGTCTCTATCAAGTCTAGAACTTTTTTGCACAATATTTAGATTTCCGGTTTTGGATAAACGCTTTTGTTTATCGGGTTTATCATTGACGTTGTTGGCCTTACTTTTTACTCTCGCTCTTTCAGCATTAGCTTCTGTTGCACTAGAATGTTTCTTACCATGCTTTCTTGAGACATAAAGATCTACAGGATCACTCTTATTGCTCAATCCATATAACTTAAAATCTTTAGCGGCCTTATTGCCTTTATAATTTGTATTCTTTCCCTTTTCTCGTTTTTGTGTAGCATCTGAAGTTTGCTGATCCTTTTTACCACATACCTTTTTTTCTGTTTTCTTATCCATCTCAGCTTTAATTGGCGTTTGAATGTGATTCGTGTTCGTGTACTATCTCTTAAAGAGGGTATACTATCATATTCTTAAGCAAACTCACACAATGTAAGATATTCACACACAAATATATTCAATCAAAACGTACTAAAGCGTTACACCTATGTACGTTGTAAGTTCAACCAAAACACAAGATCAATAATTTTTAGTTTTGTGTATATATATTTAACTAGCGTGACAAGAAATTTTAAGATATGATATGTGTAATACGATACTTAGGAATGAATACGGAAATGATTGAAAATTCAATACAACATAGACCACACAAAATGTTACCTGTTTATATTAACAAGCACAAACTATTGTCTCTCTCCCTAAAAGAGCTAAGGGAAATGCTCATATTTTGTTTTTGTACCCCAAATGGGTAAATGAATATCAGCTGAAAATCTACATAACAGGCAGATTAAGGTGTGGCAGACCCCATAAATTATATATATTCTTGATGAACATCAACACCCGTGTTTTTGTGTTTATGTGATTTTAGATATAAAAGACTTAAGAGCTAGCTATCATATCACGCATAATTTGCACACAAAAATTATCACTGTCCAACAATTTTCTGATTTAGTTGAGTGCGGATAATTAACATAGCTATTTTAGAAAAAGTTTTTAGATACGTACTGATCCAAAGAACTATATGCAAGGTAGGCAATATAAAATAAGCGAACTTGAATATTTAAGAATCCATTTTGCTGGTGGATAACGGGTATATAACAGCCGAGCACGCTTGACTGTATGTTTCCTTTTGGACTAATTAAATTTTAACCGATTGTTCATATACAAGTTATATATTGTATAATTCTAAATCTCGTAATTCTAATCGCTGGACAAACACAATTTTTTTATGAAAACCTTGGTCACTAATAGATTTTTGATGAAATGGAATAAGTATACACTTCGTTAGTACTGATCAGTTATTTCAGGTTCTATCGCAGCTATACAACTAGCTATTTTTCTACTTATTTACACCATGCAGTAGTAACAAGCAGTGTGTTAAGTACAATAAAAAAGCTCTACATTTTAGAGACTAGAATGCGTTAAACCAGTCGTAGAGGGATGAAATAAAGCACAATTTAGTTAAGTCTCAATGTCAATTATATAATTGTCGGGTTTCAGAAACTATGTCAAGCATGGTTACTTTAAAATTTAAGTTAAGATTTAGTCATATCTGCGAAGATCACGGCTTTCCAATTTTGCACGCAAGAAATCAGAGACCCGAACTTCTTCAAAACGACTTGGTTTAAATTCTTTCGTCAAGCTACTTTCATGGTCATGTACATTCCTATTTATTGGATACAATTTTGATGCAACCTGGGACTTGATAGGCTCTTGACACACTTTAATACGATTTAAAGAGTTTGCATTCAAATTCGTTTGATTTTTTTTTGTGTGCCCCTTCCTCCTAGGTTGCGTTCCAGTTGATTTCTTTTTTTCTTGGCCACCTTTTGAACGATCCTGTTCCAATGTACATTTTGGTCGTGTTTTATTACCATTACTTCCAAAAAAAGCTTGTCCTCCAAACTGTTTTTCCATATCTAAAATCATTGTTTCGCATTCTTTTTCTTTGTTTCTTGACTTGTTACAACAGCATCCTTTAAAAGCATTCGAGTAACACCCACAGTCACATGGTTCTTTAACAACAAATTAGAAATGTGAATTACAATTCATAAGAGCATTTATTGAAATGGTAATTACCTGCAGGGCATTCATCCGATTGTCCCATATTAATGCTTCCAGGAAAAACAGCATATTGTTCTCGACATTTCTGCCGATTGAAGTCTTTAAATATCTTGTTGCATGCTTTCTTCAATACACCATAGGTGTGGTCATTCAAAAGCGTCTGTTGGCAGCAGGAATGGCAGCAACACCGGGGACTACATTTTTTTATATCACAAAAAACTTTCGTAGAACTTGTGGAGCTGCTAAAGGGGGAGAGATTTGAAGAGTTTTTAGAGGCCAATCTCTGAGAATGTATGGTAGTTACCTTGACATTGCATTACAACAAGATTTATTTAAACCGAAACTCATTTTTGGTAAATACTATACACATGTTCAATTTTAGAACTCTGTTTAATCGTTTTTACAATTGTAATGTCATGTATTTAATAAAAATATTCGAATATGTGACATGCAAAAATGACAGATACGAATTCATGAAATAATACGTATTTGCAGAGCCTACCTTAGCTACATACGTTGATTGCGTTTGTAGCTCGTCAATAGTCTTGTATGAGTGAACTGGCCAAATCGGCACCTATGGTAGACTATAGTGTAAAGGTTTTTCGACCATTGAAAATTAACCAAAAACAATACACTTACTTTGTGCGAATGTATGCGACAGACAGGAAACGTGCAGACCCTTCAAAATATACATATATATTCTTAATCAGAATCATTAGTCGAGTCAATTCGTCAATTGAGCCATGTCCGTCTGTACTATATATCTGTCTTCTCTCTGTCCGTCTGGATAAACGCACCGATCTTAGCTGGTATAAAAGCTACAGACACCAAATTTGGCATGACGGTCAATCAATAAATATTGTGTGAAATAGTACCACGCCCACCGCTGTAAAAACAATTACAATAAAGAAATACCTCCGCATATTAAAGAAAAAAAGTACAATTAACATTTATGAAGTCTCGATAAAAAGCTTTACTTATTTGGATTTCCTATATACTTATACATTGATACATTAACAATTGTTTAGAAGCCTTCTTTTAAACTTGTGAATATTGACAGCAAGGCTTACAGCAACTGCGGATGCTATAGGGAAAACAATAAATCAATCATTAAATTAAACTTTCGAGTCTATAAATGTCACTAACCATCTGCAAAGATCGCGGTATTCCAATTCGACACGCATTACATCACAAATTCGCACTTCATCAAAACGATTAGGCAAACGATCTTTCATTAACTTTTTTCCATTCTTTGAAAGTCTGATACTGTTTTTTTTACGAAATATTCTTTTTGATTTCCCTTCATTCTGTTTCAAATTCTCATTCTTTTTGTTAGTGGGCTTTTTATTTGTCTCCTTTTTCGCATTGGCGTCTTTAGCTCTCCTATAAGCTGTTTTTCCCACAGCAGAAGCACTTGCGAAACCACTTTTACCATCATCTTTTCCACCTTTGTTATCTTTATCTCCACTGTTATTCTTGTTATTCTTATCCTTCTCACCGTGCTTGCCCTTCTTATTTTTCTTCACACAGGGGTCTTCATTAATTGCATTAGGGCCGCACAAACAATTACAAGGTTCCTGATCTATTGATATTAATTTTTTTTTTTAACTATAAATGTGAATGCAATTTATTAAATGAGATTGTACTTACCTTTAGGGCTCTTTTCCAATTTAAACATACTGTTGCCTCCTCCAAAAACTGTGAAATTCTCTCGACATTTTTGGCGATTGTAGTTATTGAATAACTTGTTACAGATTCGTTTTAAAATTTCTTGCGTGTGACTATCTACCGTGGACTGTCTACAGCATAAACTACAACAGCAAGGGGGATTGCATTTGTTAAAATCATTGTCACAAAAGATTCTTGCAGAACTTGAAGAGCTAGTAACGGGATAGACATTGGCACAGTAAATTATGTTTTAGAGAAGGATCTTTGAGATGCATCTGATGAGTTACAGACCTCGACGCTGCATCCCAACAAATTTTTTCTAAATCAAAACTCATTTTTCAATAAAACACATACTGAATTTATAAACTGACATTAAATGCTGAAAAAATACTTTATTTAATAATATTTGCAGACATACATATACATACATGTATGTACATTAATATATAAGCATACAAAAGGCGTATATGATTCGAATTACGCACTTGTGCTATACATATATATGTACATACATATAATGCGCACATATTGGTAAGGTGAATTACTAAACAATCATTGACTTAATACCAGAAATTTCTTGTTCTAGTTGTGCTCCGGGACGTTAATTTGATTAAGTCAGTTATAGGTGCAAATACTTCTACGCCTTTCGGTTAGCTCTTAGTCAAAGCAAGTTGCTGTACATTGAGGGATAGATGACATACTTTTGATATGTAAGCCGACCTGTTTGAAGTCACCCAAAGGGTAAATTTGTTGTTGCAGCAATAAACATAGAATATGAGTAAACAAAATGAATATAGCTAAAAATAAAATACAATTGACATTTACCAAGTTTCGAAAGAAAGAGTTTTACTTATATTGCACTTCATAAATACTGAGACATTGATACATTGATTGATACATTCAGTGGGCCTTCTAGAAAAACGTGTTTAACAAATATTGCGACAGCAAGGTTGGCAACAGCTAATGCGACAGTTTCGTATGCTGTAGGGAAAACAATATGTCAATTATTTTATCCAATTTACTACAGTTCTATGATCGTCACTTACCATCTGAAAAGATCACGATTTTCCAATTCAACACGCATAGTATCACTGATCCGCACTTCATCAAAACGATTAGGAATACCATTTTTCGTCCACTTTTTTCCCTTCCTCAAACCGCTGATAGACTTAGAATTTTTTCTGCTTTTTCGAAATGATTTACTCCCATTACGCGACCCATTTCGACCTTTTCTACTTTTTGATTTTTCTCCATCCTGTTTCCCGTTTTCTTTCTTTGTCTTTTTGTCTTTTTCAGCATTGGCGTTTTTACCAGCAGATTTTGCGAAACCACTTTTATCGTTTTTTTTACCGCCCTTGCCCTTGACGTCGTTATTGTTTTTACTGCTCTTATCTGCCCCTTTTACTGCTTCTTCGCTCTTGCCCTTCTTATTCTTATCATCTTTATCGTCCTCTTCGTTCTGTTTGCCTTTATGCGTATTACCTTTATCGATACCACAGGGGTATCCTAAAAATGCATCAGTTTCACATCCACAGTCACATGTTTCTTTAACTATATTTGATTTTCAAATTAATAATGTGAATAACTATTTAAAATCGTATTTATTCAAACTGTAGTTACCTTTAGGGCTCTCATCGAACATTCTGGGCCCAGGGAAAACTGCATATTTTTCTCGACATTTCTGCCGATTGAAGTCTTTAAATATTTTGTGGCAGGCTTTCTTCAATACACCATACGTATGATCACTCAGAATAGATTGTCTACAGCAGGAATAGCAGCAACAACGGGGACTACATTTATTTACATCACAATTGACTTTTGTAGAACTTGAGGAGCTATCAATGAGAGTGGCAATTTCACAGTTAATCTCTGAGAATCTCTGAAAACGTGCGGTATTTACCTTGACTCTTCATTACAACAATTTTTTTTTATTTCAAACCTCATTTTTTTTAAAATAATAATCTCATGTTAAATTTTGATATTTATAATGTATTTATTGAATTTTTAAGTACATAAGTTCGAAAAGCAGCTCTTTTTTTAAACCAAGTAGAGGAATTCATGAAATGATATTAGCAGAGCCAACTTTATACCGTGTAACATACGTGTAAGTTGGTTGCGTCCACCATTTTATCAATTTAAGTAGGCATTGAGATAATATCATCCATCCATCCACTAAAATGGGAGCAAGTGTCTAACCCTGCTCTATAATCGAGAAAAGAAAAAAAATAATGTTTTAATTTGCGGGGACGGTGGCTTAACAGATCTGAAATAAACCTTATCTGCGCACAATTTGCATAAACCTTCACGCCAAATTTTGAGTCTTTAGCTTCTATAATAACTGAGATGATGTTCAAACAGACGGTCAGACGGACGGACATGGCTCAATCGATTCGGCGCAGGAATATGTTATATACTCGTACTTACTGCAGTCTCCTACGTTGCCTTCGGCCTGTAACATATAGTACATTTGAACAAAGTTAATATAACCTTTTATGACAATTTTAAATGGTATAAGGGTAAAAAAACAGGCCCATATCTAAGCTTGTACAGGGTGTGCCGGGTCTCCGACTATGTGAGTTCTCAGGATAACATATGTAAGCAAACATATATAATGTCTCCTATTTGTTTATTGCTGCGGCAAAAATCTTAGACAATAAATGAAATACCCGCCTAATTAAAAAAGAAAACTCGGTGAGAAGAATTTTACTTATATTGCAATTCATATAGATATATATATATATTGGTACATAGAAAGATTTGTCAGTAAGGTTCTTGATTAAAAATTGTTTAACAAAAGCAACAACAAGGCCAGCAACAGGTATTACAACAGCAAAAGCTATAAAGAAAACAATTAATTAATCATAAAATAAAGTTCGGGGCTATAATCGTCGCATACCATCTATTAAGATCAATCTCTTCCAATTTGACACGCATAATATCACAAGGCCGAATTTCATCCAAACGACTTGGCAAACTAAGTTCCGTCGAGACTTTTTTTCTCTTCTTCGATCCAGTGCGCAACCCTTTTCGACTGTCTTTTTTAGATGTGTTTTTAGATTTTTCTCCATCATGGATAGAACGCTTTTGTTTTGAGTTTTCATGTTCTGTATTGATGGACCCTCTTTTTGCATCTTTACTCTTCCTAGATTTTTCTCCATCATGGATAGAACGCTTTTGTTTTGAGTTTTCATGTTCTGTATTGATGGCCCCTTTATTTGCATCTTTACTCTTCCTAGATTTTTGTCCATTATGAATAGAACGCTTTTGTTTTGAGTTTTCATGTTCTGTATTGATGGACCCTTTATTTGCATCTTTAGTCTTCGTATCAGTTTTGGATGATCTTCGCAAAGCAAGAGCTTTTAATGAAAATTTGCCATCTTTATCGTCTTTACCATTTTTATTGCCTTTATTATTTTTCTCATTGCGTTTATCTCCATTGCCGCCTTTATCCAAGTTACCGCTATTGTTATCGATTTTATTTTTCTTACTACCTCGATTTGTTTTACCAGCTTTATCACTCGAACTACGCTTATTATCTTTTTCCCTTTTATTTTTGTTTTGTTTCTGTAAGCTACCAAGTCCTTTATTATTTAATTGGACATTGGCGGTATCTTTTTTACTAAGTGCCACTTTCAGTTGCGATTTATTTTCAGGTCCTCTTCCACTTTTAGCTCCTTTTTTACTTGTTTTACAATTGCCATTATGTTTTCCCGAGGACCTTTTTTCATTTGATTGTTTTCTATTCGCTCTATTCGCGTTCCGGTCTAAATCATTTTCATCATAAAACGCATTTCTTTCAGAAACTCCCAAAGATGCTCCGTCCCACAGTCTTAAACATTCCTCCCCTTTCTTTTTCAGAAAATCGCGGGGGGATTCTTCTTTAACACAACACCCACAATTGCAGGGATCCTGAACTATATACATAAGCACATTTATCCAAAATAGAATGATTCCTTACGTGCAACTTATTAGGATTGTACTTACTCTTCTTTTTCTGTATTCTAAACATATTGTTACCTCCACCAAAAACATTGTTTTTTTCTCGACATATTTGGCGAACTTGAGGAGCTACCAATAAGTTTGCCATTTTTCACAGTAAAAGTACGTTTTAGATGCAAATCTCTGAGAACGTGTGTTAGTTAACTTGACACTTCATTACAACAATTTTTATTTATTAAACCTCATTTTTTTTAATTATATACTCATGTTAAAATTTTTTTATTACTGGTGTACATTTTTCATGAAATTTAAGTTCATGAGTTTGAAAAGTAGCCCCTTAGTTATACCAAGTAGAGGAATTCATGAAATAATATTAGCAGAGCCAACTTTATACTGGGTTACATAAGTTGGTTTCAATTAAAGTAGGCATTGATTCCACTGCATCCATTGAGACTAAATTAATAATGAATGCAAAAACATATATACTATACAAATACATGAATTTGAGGTTTATGCGTACACTTTTTTCTCTTTTCATAAAATGATTAGACTTTGAATGAAAAAATATTCACTTTTGGGCTAAAAAGCTAAAAGATAAAAAAAGTATTTGTAGATGGTAAAAAGCAGGCCCGTAGCAAGACGTGTACAGGGCCCCGACTGCAAAGGCCATAGGATATAAATTAAATGAAAGCAACAGTCGAGCGCACTCGATGGTAGGATACCCTTCAACCTATGTTCCGGTGTAGTTAAATTCATCCACATACACATGTTCATGCTTTCATGTTATGCCTGACAAATTATTCTCGTTATGTTATTGTCTTTTGTTGTTTTTATTGTTGTTGAAGGTCTTACTACTTTGCTACTTTACTTTACTTTAAGTCAATCAATTAATGTATACTTATTTTGTTTTTGTGGTTCTCGATTGATCGAGTTACGAGTGCAAATACTTCAATGTCTCCCGGTAAAAGAAAGGTCAAAGACACTTAATGTACATTATAGTCACAAATCTCTGCTTAAAATTTCCAAGTTAAAGTATTGTCAGATGACATACATACATATGTTAGAAACCTATATGAATTAATCTGTGCGTGTCCATTATTATTGCGGAAAAACAATTAGAAAACAAAAAAGAGTAGTTGATGAGAAGAATTTTACCTTTATTCCAGTTCATATGTATATAAATATACATTGGTACATAAAAAGAATTGTGAGTAAGGTTCTTGCAAAGAAAAAATTAACAACGGCGACAACAAGGCCAGCAACAGGTATTACAACAGCAAAAGCTATAGAAAAAACAATACATCAATTATGAAATTATGTTCGGGGCTATAAACATCGCTTACCATCTTCTAAGATCACGGCCTTCCAATTCGACACGCAAAATATCACAAGGCCGAATTTCATCAAAACGATTAGGCAAATTAACTTCCGTCGAGACTCTTTTTCCCTTCTTCAAACCAGTACGAGACCCACTTCGACCGTCTTTATTAGAACCTTTTTGTTTGGTGGACCCTCTTTTTGCATCTTTACTCTTCCTATCAGTTTTGGATGATCTCCCCGCAGCCGAATCTTTTAATGAGCTTTTGTCGTCTTCTTTACCGCCTTTTACTCCTTTGTCATCTTTGTCACCTTTACCATCTTTGTCTTTATTGCCCTTATCGTCCTTTACGCCTTTATTTCCCTTGTCGTCCTTCTCGCTCGGCCTGCCCTTTTTAGCCGTATCGCCCTTAGCGCCTTTATCACTATTGTCGCCCTTATTGCCTTTATTTCCCTTGTCGTCCTTCTCACTCGGCCTGCCCTTCTTATCCTTATCGCTTTTGTCGCCTTTATCACTATTGTCGACCTTATCGCCTTTATTTCCCTTGTCGTCCTTTTCGTTCTGTCCTCCCTTCTTATCCTTATTTCCTTTATCGCTGTTGTCGCCTTTATCACCTTTATCTCCTTTATCTCCTTTATCTCCTTTATCACCTTTATCACCCTTATCACTTTTATCTCCGTTAACGTTTTTGTTCTCGCTTTTATTGGCCTTACTGCCCCGATTGGTTTTACCAGCTTTGTCACTCGAACTGCGTTTATCATCTTTTCCCTTGTTGTCGTTCTTCTCGTCATTTAATTTTTTTGATTTTGATGGGACATCATCGGTATCTTTTTTACCGTGTGCCCCCTTCTGTTGTGATTTATTTTCCGATCCTCTTCCAGATTTAGCGCCTTTATTATCAGTATCATTATCTTTTCCCAAGGATCCTTTTCCATTAGATTGTTTTCCAGCTCTATTCGCGTTATCCCCTGCGTTTTGATCCTTATCATTTTCATCATAAAACGCATTATTTTCATTAACCCCCAAAAAAGCTCCGTCTCCAAACTGTCTTTGCATATCCAACACCAAAGTTTTACATTCCTCCCTTTTCTTTTTCAGCAAATCGCAGGGTGATCCTTCTTTAACGTAACACCCACAATTACAAGGATCCTCAACTAAATACATAAACACATGTATCCAAAGTAGAAAATTGTACTTATTGGTATTGTAGAAAATTGTATGACTCTTAACGTGTAACTTATTGGTATTGTACTTACTTTTAGAAATGTTTTGTAATTCAAAAATACTGTTACCTCCACCAAAAACTGTATATTTTTCTCGACATTTTTGGCGATTGTAGTTGTTAAATATCTTGTTGCAGATCCGCTTTAAAATTTCATACGTGTGATCACTTAAAGTAGACTGCCTGCAGCAGGAATGACAGCAGCAACGGGGATTGCATTTGTTGTAATCATTATCACAAAAGATTCTTGTAGAACTTGAAGAGCTGGTGGATAAAGAAAATTCCACAATTTACTGTAGCAAAATTTTGTGGAATCACTTTTATATTGTACCAACCTGGATGCTGCATCACAACAAATTTTTTCTAAGTCAAAACTCATTTTTCCAAAAAATACATATTCAATTTACTAACTTTTCTAAAACATTTCTGATGTCGAATGCTAAAAAATGTATACCTTAAGGTATAGCTGTTCATGTATGCATTCATATATAGCAGGCGTATGTGATAATAATCGAATTACGCACTTATGTTGTACATCTGTATACATATGCGCAGGTATTGGGAAGTACAATGACAAAACAGTCAGTGACTTAATACCAGAAATTTCTTGGTCTAGTGGTTTATAAGATTGCTCGAGTTACAGGTGCAAATACTTCCACGTCTGCCGGTACTATCTCAGTCAAAAAAACAGTCAATGCGCATTATTGTCGCGAATCCATGCTTAAAAGTGTTGTAAGATACTTTAGCTGACATGTGTAGGTGTACCTGTGTGTTGCGTTTGCTACTGAGGCAACAATTTTCCGAGATAATTGAGTATGGCTTGCGAATGAGTTTAGCAACTGCACATACATACCCACATATATATGTGTGTATACACAAACACTCACTTTTAAAGCTAATGTAACAGGCTTTCGTTGTGCTGGAATGACTTTATGATCGCCCCCCACACACACGCATACATATGTACGCAAAAGTATGTACGCTTGCATGAAGCGCATAATGGACTTGTTTGACGATTAATAATTTGTACAAATTGCTTGAATCTTAAGGTAACGCTTGGAACAACGTAAGTTTCGTTGGGCACATATAAATATGAGCTTGGATATATTAAATGGAATTAGTTGGGACTTCAGAGTGACAGTGAACTGACACAGTGCTTGCAGTGAAATATCTCACAGGAATACTAAGGGTTAATTCAAAAAAAAAAAACTGAAAATGGATATTAGAAACGTAACCGTTCTGCAGATTATTGGTGTGCTGCTCGCCCTTAGCTTGGTACAAGGCATCCCCAAATATGAGAGCAAGCAAAAGTGAGTGAAAGGAAACATGGAGTAGCTAACGACTTTATTTAACCTGTGCCTATATAGAGCTTACATAGACAAAACACAATGGAGTAGAGCATACCAGAATGAAAACAAGACCAACAACCTACAGGAACCGCAGACAGCCTCGACAAAAGACAGACTCGAACGCCTGGGATATACGACTGGATATGGATCTTTGAATGTATGTACCATATACGATGTCTAAGATAATAAAGGTTGTTAAAGAAGGATAATCTTGAAAATTTGTTTAGGGTTATCCTGGAGGTACAGGACTTTCTGCATATAATCCCATTAAACTTGATCTAGGTGGAGTTGTGCTCGGTACACTGGTTGGAATTGGAGCCATAATCCTCATTCCAAAGATTTTATCTGCTTTCCACGGAGGTTACGGTGGTTATGGGCGCAGTAAGTCGGCACAACATTTATATTCATATCTCAAAGTCTTAAGATCAAAACTATATAGGCGAGGACGATAACGACTTGGTGTCATTGAGCAGTATGATCAATAAAATAGATGATGTGCTTGGCCAGAACAACATTGATTCAACGAGCTGCATGCAACGCGCCGTTTGTAGTTATATTCGGTCTACGGAGAACAACATGAAGGTCGGCCAATCGGATCAGATGGACGAATTCATTCACATGTTGTCCGAGTAAGTTTAAGAACGTGATTTTCTCTAGATTTATTTAATAGAAATATGTATGTTTATTTGGCTTTTGCTTACGTATAAGACGGTGATACACATAGCTAAATATAAAATGTTTATAATGCCAGTCGAGTTCAATCGCGATGAATTAATGTGCGGTCTATTTTTAAATATGTATGAAAATAACAAAGTCGAAAAAATAAAGTGTATGTGTATGTGTGTGTGGGTGTGTGTATAAAAGAACATTTTTTGTATTTTACGTTAATGATTTGAAATGTTTTTAATATTTACAAAATTATCTCTACGCCTTTGACAAGTGAAGAATGCATAAGTTTCGTATACTCGCCTTGAAGATACTCAGTGATTGCATATTATTTTATTGATATTCACAGAAATTCTCTGGTTGACTATTTATTGGACGGCTCTGCCATCAAGGAGGCCTTAGAGCATGGGAAGGAAATAGATAACAAACCCTGTGAAGAACTTTACGTATCCTGTCCATTAGATAGTGCATCTGCCACAAATATTCTAATGAAATTATTGCCTAAGAAAAGTAAAATAGGAAAGTCAAAGGCTTCAAGTGCAAATGAAAATGCATGAGTCGAATTTATTGAACATACCTTAAATGTAAATCATATGCACAATTTAATTTGACTTGGTAAAATAGAAGTTCATTTATTAGAAACACAAAGATTATTAAATATATTTAACAGTTACTACTTGTACATTGATTTTACCTATTTAAAATAGTGGAAAAGTCTAGCGAAATAAATATTTCGTATCAGTGCATAAAATATATGTAAAATTTATAAACAATCTACGCTTTGCAATTGTAATTCCTGTTCCTCGATTATAGGCACCCAGTACTCGGATGGAAATTTGAAAAAGCTTGGCTCAAACTTTCGAATTGTGTCCAAGGATTCCAAAACATTATTACGCTGCGTCATCTTATCTTGTATGATGCTTTCCAGCTTCTCCACCAAATTATTTGACTCATAAACTAGATCATCGATTGACTGCAGTAGAGCATACCAGTCAATCTTCTGTCTGCCAATTAACTCGTTTCCTCTAATGTGGAATGGCAGAGGTATAAAACTGCGCCACGGCTTGAAGGCTTTAATAGTATAGGGAATAAAATGTTGATTGATCTCCATTTCCATAATATCATCATCAAAGTGCCACGACGCTAGCGTAGGACTAAGCTTAATACCCGACATTCCTTCCTCTGATTCAAGTGGAATCGAGATCTCCTCATTAAAGTCCAAAAAAGGAATGTGTTTTGACTGCTTTTCTGTATTTAACAGTTCATTGTTAACAGAGTGCTTTGGGTCCATGCCATATGAGCTGACTATGCCCTCATTATACGGTTTGGGCAAAAGAGTTTGCGTATATGCATCAGCAGTATCGATCGAATCAGTCATTTGTGAAATCGAATAGGTCAATATATCTGTAAGAAGGATTTTTAACTTAAATACGTCTCATTATAACTATAGTAATTCCCATACATTGCTGAACGCCATCTTTCTTTATGGAATATTGCCCATCTGTTAAGACTCCAGCATCTCTCAGTAAAATTAAGTCATACTGTGGGTCAATGCTCGCCTCTTTCATTAACTTTGTTTGACAAAATCGTTTTAAAGGGCCACATTGGCCTTTCCAGCTCTCAAACGTCTGCATCAAAACAAATAAATTTGTCAATAACCGATTTATATAATGAACTCAAATAAAATTTAATACAAACCTTTATCACCTGTAATCACCTTTATCTCCGTTACCGTTTTTGTTATTATCGCTTTTGTTGGCCTTACTGCCCCGACTGGCTTTACCAGTTTTGTCACTCGAACTGCGTTTATCATCTTTTCCCTTGTTGTCGTTCTTCCCGTCATTTAATTTTTTTGATTTTGATTGGACATCATCGGTATTTTTTTTACCGAGTGCCCTCTTCTGTTGTGTTTTATTTACCGATCCTCTTCCAGATTTAGCGCCTTTATTATCATTATCATTATCTTTTTTCAAGGATCCTTTTCCATTAGATTGTTTTCCAGCTCTATTCGCGTTATCCCCTGCGTTTCGATCCTTATCATTTTCATAAAACGCGTTATTTTCAGAAGCCCTCAAAAAAGCTCCGTCTCCAAACTGTCTGTGCATATCCAATACCAAAGTTTTACATTCCTCCCTTTTCTTTTTCAGCAAATCGCAGGGTGATCCTTCTTTAACGTAACACCCACAATTACAAGGATCCTCAACTAAATACATAAACACATGTATCCAAAGTAGAAAATTGTACTTATTGGTATTGTACTTACTTTTAGAAATGTTTTGTAATTTGAAAATACTGTTACCTCCGCCAAAAACTGTGTATTTTTTTCGACATTTTTGGCGATTGTAATTGTTAAATATCTTGTTGCAGATCCGCTTTAAAATTTTATACGTGTGATCACTTAAAGTGGACTGTCTGCAGCAGGAATGACAGCAGCAACGGGGATTGCATTTGTTGTAATCATTATCACAAAAGATTCTTGTAGAACTTGAAGAGCTGATGGATAAAGAAATTTCCACAGTTAACTGTGGTGAAATATTGGGGAATCACTTATATATTGTACCAACCTGGATGCTGCATCACAACAAATTTTGTCTAAGTCAAAACTCATTTTTCCAAAAAATACATATACATACAATTTACTAACTTTTCTAAAACATTTCTGATGTCGAATGCTAAAAAATGTATACCTTAAGGTATAGCTGTTCATGTATGCATTCATATATAGCAGGCGTATGTGATAATAATCGAATTACGCACTTATGTTGTACATCTTTATGCCTATGCGCAGGTATTGGGAAGTAAAATAACAAAACAATCAGGTAACGCTTGGAACAACGTAAGTTTGGTTGGGCACATATAAATATGAGTTTGGATATATTAAATGGAATTAGTTGGGACTTCAAAGTGACAGTGAACTGACACAGTGCTTGCAGTAAAATATCTCACAGGAATACTAAGGGTGAACTGACACAGTGCTTGCAGTAAAATATCTCACAGGAATACTAAGGGTTAATTCAAAAGAAAAAAAAACTGAAAACGGATATTACAAACGTAACCGTTCTGCAGATTATTGGTGTGCTGTTCGCCCTTAGTTTGTGCGGTCTATTTTTAAATATGTATGAAAATAAAAAAGTCGCAAAAATAAAGTGTAAGTGTGTGTGTGGGTCTGTGTATAAAAGAACTTTTTTTGTATTTTACTTTAATGATTCGAAATGTTTTTAATATTTACTAAATTATTTCTACGCCTTTGACAAGTGAAGAATGCATAAGTTTCGTATACTCGCCTTGAAGATACTCAGTGATTGCATATTATTTTATTGATATTCACAGAAATTCTCTGGTTGACTATTTATTGGACGGCTCTGCCATCAAGGAGGCCTTAGAGCATGGGAAGGAAATAGATAACAAACCCTATGAAGAACTTTACGTATCCTGTCCATTAGATAGTGCATCTGCCACAAATATTATAATGAAATTATTGCCTAAGAAAAGTAAAATAGGAAAGTCAAAGGCTTCAAGTGCAAATGCAAATGCATGAGTCGAATTTATTGAACATACCTTAAATGAAAACCATTTGCACAATTTAATTTTACTTGGTAAAAAAGAAGTTCATTTGTTAGAAACACAAAGATTATTAAATATATTAAACAGTTACTAATTGTATATTGATTCTACCTATTTCAAATAGTGGAAAAGTCTAGCGAAAGAAATATTTCTTATCACTGCATAAAATATATGTAATATTTATAAACAATCTACGCTTTGTTTAATTCATATCCATTAGTTTTTGCAATTGTAATTCCTGTTCCTCGATTATAGGCACCCAGTACTCGGATGGAAATTTGAAAAAGCTTGGCTCAAATTTTCGAATTGTGTCCAAGGTTTCCAAAACATTTTTACGCTGCGTCTTCTTATCTTGTATGATGCTTTCCAGCTTGTCCACCAAATTATTTGACTCATAAACTAGATCATCGATTGACTGCAGTAGAGCATACCAGTCAATCTTCTGTCTGCCAATTAACTCGTTTCCTCTAATGTGGAATGGCAGAGGTATAAAACTGCGCCACGGCTTAAAGGCTTCAATAGTATAGGGTATAAAATGTTGATTGATCTCCATTTCCATAATATCATCATCAAAGTGCCACGACGCTAGCGTAGGACTAAGCTTAACACCCGACATTCCTTCCTCTGATTCAAGTGGAATCGAGATCTCCTCATTAAAGTCCAAAAAAGGAATGTGTTTTGACTGCTTTTCTGTATTTAACAGTTCATTGTTAACAGAGTGCTTTGGGTCCATGCCATATGAGCTGACTATGCCCTCATTATACGGTTTGGGCAAAAGAGTTTGCGTATATGCATCAGCAGTATCGATCGAATCAGTCATTTGTGAAATCGAATAGGTCAATATATCTGTAAGAAGGATTTTTAACTTAAATACGTCTCATTATAACTATAGTAATTCCCATACATTGCTGAACGCCATCTTTCTTTATGGAATATTGCCCATCTGTTAAGACTCCAGCATCTCTCAGTAAAATTAAGTCATATTGTGGGCCAATGCTCGCTTCTTTCATTAACTTCGTTGGTACAAAATCGGTTTGAAGGGCCACATTGGCCTTTCCAGCTCTCATCCGTCTGTATCAAAACAAATAAATTTGTCGATAACTGATTTATATAATGAACTCAAATAAAATTGAATACAAACCTGGAGGCATCTAGTAATTTTGCCCGCAGTAAGGCGTTTTTGTCCGGCTTGGCCAGGGTGGATACACTAACTGCACGCCAAGGCGGTCGCTTGGCTTCATTCTCCTTCTCTTTTTCGGCGGCCAGATCCTTCATGCGTTTCCAACTGGTTTTCGCTCTACAAATAGTGGTAATAAACTATTTTTATAATTGCATAAATCCAAATAAGTATCAACTGTGTTTTTTGCATATCCAACTCACCTAATTAAAGCAGCACTTCGGTTAGTCGACGACAATGCTGTTTGATGGTCCTCTACACTTTGCGTTTCACTATTTTCAGACGATGTTGCACTATTGTTAGAGCCCGCTGGTGCTAGTGTCCGTACCTTACTCATATTACTGACTTTTTTACTTTTTACTCCTTTCAATTTGATTGCAAGTGGCGTTTCAACTACCCGAATAAAAGGGTCGTACTTTTATCGCAACCAATATATTGATGCAAAACAATTTGCCACCCATTCCCACGTTGCTATGGAATCCGTTTTAGTAAATTCCGCTTCCCCTTTAAAACAGCACTTTTGCGTGCCACACCACACAAAAATCATATAAAACAAACAAATATATATATATATGTAGACAATATATCAAGATTCGTTGAAAAAGGAGTATTCCGAATACGGCGATAAAGATAACTCAAAAAATAAAAATGATTCTTTCTGACCGATATTTTTATTTTATTAATAATTGTTTGAGTGTTATAATAAAACTCGAACAATTATCAACTAAGCAAAATATCGAAAAATCAATAAAATCTTTAAATTATGATTTAAATGAAAATTACGATTCCTGGTTTAAAAAGCTGTTGATAGGATAATGAATGAATACCTTAAAGGTATCCATTTTGATGGTTGAATTGGTCTTCCCACTTTATGTAACATATAATGCTAAACTTTATTTATAAATATTCAACATTAAGAGTTATTATAAAATGCGTTTAGGATACGAAAAGCTTCGCTGTTGTATCCCTCAATGTGAGGCTTTCCAGTTACATAGGCACACTCCGAGAAGAGCTCCACACTCGGGCGATGGAACCAATAATTTTTCAAGCTGCTGTTAGAGTTAAGATTAAGGGTGTTCAGTTGGAACACTCCAAAATGAAATACTCGTCCATCGGTTTGAACACATTGTACAACAACCGGCTTTTGCAGGGCATCCTTAATTGAATCACCATACAGCTGTTTGGCGCGGGCCGCTGCTACAACGAAGGCCTTAAGCATTGTACGTCCATAGAATTGAGTCGAAGATATTTTGGAACCGTGTATATTGCCGATAACGGTTTTATCAAAGTACGTCAAAACCGTATGTGGATGCGAACTGCTAATTTCCTTGCGGATTGCTAACATATGGAATATGCATTTTCAATTAGAACTCTAGTTCGAAGCATGTTCTGCATTTAACTTACGATAAAAGCTGTTTTCCGTGTAAATGTGTTGTTTTGGCATAGAAATTGTACATTTCATTGGAAAAAGATCTGGCAATTCTCCGTCGAATTTCCCCTTTATAGCATCCAGTGCACGGGATGAGCTAATTAGCTTGTCACCAGTTACTTTCAATGCAAGTATGTCATTGTCCTTTTGTAATGTTGTCTGAAATGTAACATTATCAATTAACTTTCGTCGCACGGTCGTAGAACGTCCGGATAACTTTTCGATTTCAAACAATAGCTTGTTTATTAGAAGGCGACTGAAATGTATAAAACGTTGATATACATGAATTTTACAGTTTTGATGGGCTTATCATTTTAAACATACTTGCGTCTTTCATGCGATATACCATAAAGGCGTGGTAAGTTAAAGGCCGGACGATCGTCAAGTTTAACTTTTGGAAGCTTTACTTGTTGTGCATCCAGCAACTGCGAAGAGAATATCGCGTTTTGAACACTTCGATCCACGGTCTTCGAAAGCTGGCCATTTACAAGAGCGTCGTCTATTTGTTTTGGATAGCTATTTATTTCAATTGCGTTCGTTAAAACTTGCGCTTGGGGCAATCCTCCAATCAAAACGTTCTTATCTCCAAAGAAACTACAAGCCTTTTTATGCCAATTAGGATGGGATTCATCTTCAAGAATCGGTTTTGGAGTGGCTCCAATAATATTAACTCTGCCGATGAAAACTGTTTTATAGATTTCTGTCAATAAAGTAATTCAACTTTACTTACATTTTCGGTTCAAATTTCGGGTTAAGCACTTCATCAGTTTGCTTTACTTGAATTCCCAATCTTAAGAGTTCCGCAGTGGCACCGGTTTCTCTTGGTACACGCCTGCCTTGAACCTGCCAGTGTTTCTTAAAATGCCACCCAATATGCTGGGCGTATAGTTTATTTGTAAGGCGCATTTTTCGTTGATTATTTAAGAAATTAAACCAATATACCACACGTTCAGGTTATGAAATGTTTGTATGTAACTCTTCCAGCTGATTTTGCCGAAATCGATTTTTATATCGAAAAATATTCGATAAGCAGTTTTATTTTAATTGGTGGTTATGGTGGTGCACTGCTCGGCCCAAAATACAGATAATAATCGACGTTCGATAGACAGTAATATCATCTGTGCGCATCCTTATATCGATATCATATGAATGCATCCCTAAGTTTTAGCATTTTTGTTTTTGTGCTTGGTGGAGGTAAAAGACTTCACGAAATATTTAATTTTATTCAAAAATATATTTTACTGGTAAGTAATTAAGAATAGTTTTTTAATTCAGGAATGCAGGATGATAAATTACAATGTTTAATCGCGAAATGTTTCTATCGTTTGGATGTAATGGCGACATACCTTGCAGCTTGCACGCATACATATATATATATATATATATGTATCTATACAGATATGCCATGTGTGAATTAAAGTATTAAAGTGTGTATGTTTATTTGTATGCCGATGTGCATATTAGAATGAATGGTATATTGTTATTGTATATATCTATAATGCAAAACAGTAGTAGCTAACGTTGCGTTTTTCCATGGTTATGTTTATCATACGTTGTCACCACTTTCTTTTGTGCTGTAAGTTCAAGGGTAAAATAATACATATATACATAGGTATGTATGTATAGCTGTACGTACAAATTCTCACTGACTATACATTCATACATACATCCATGCATTCATACGTATTTAATGTTCAGAAAATCCGTTCGCTATTCACTTTATCAGTACAGTTTATTAAAAAAAAAAGAGTTACAAAATAAACAATATTTTGAATTCTTCTTACACCAGAAAGTCTACAAAAAACTTAAGTGAAAATGCCACGCTATCGTGAATGGGACTTGGACTGCAAAGTGTATGTCGGAAACTTGGGATCATCGGCATCAAAGTATGAAATCGAGAATGCATTCAGTAAATACGGACCTTTGCGAAATGTGTGGGTTGCACGTAATCCTCCTGGTTTTGCATTTGTTGAATTTGACGACCGTCGCGACGCTGAGGACGCAACAAGAGCACTTGATGGCACCCGTTGCTGTGGTACACGAATCCGTGTAGAGATGTCTTCAGGACGCTCGCGCGATCGAGGCCGCCGTGGCGGACCCGAAGGAAGCGGTAGCAGCCGCGGTGCTGGAAGATTCAGGTAATTTTATGCCAAGAAAAAAACCACTCAATTCAAAAGCATCCGTGTCCGTCCGTTGCGATAGCAGTGTCCTATATATTTCAGTTTTTATTCAACATGCAAGTATTCAACATCAGGTGACAACTTTTAAAATGTTGTCTTTACGAATTTACCTCTCTCATAAACTTCTTTCAGTTTAATTATTTAACATTGGAATGTTTGATTAAGATAAAAATATACTTGTGAAATCTCAATGAGCTCATAGACTGGCCATTTTCTGTTGCCAAAACTATTAGTTGTTGTAAAACTCTTGTTAAAATCGAAATTTTTACAGGATGAATCCTTTGACAACACATTCTTCTACAACATCCTCCCTCCTCAACAACAAGAACAACAACAACAACAACATCACCTTCACGATTCAAAAGTACTGCTTCTCCACCAAAATCTTCACAACCTCAACCTCGAACAGCAGGGCTCTAAACAACAAGCTTTACAACTGTAACAAAACAATCCTCGCCGGTCCGGTTCTTCAGATGCCTCGATTTCAAAAAGAACAGAATGTCAACATTACAATCTCAGCACTGCAACCATTGGTCACAACAACAACACATCACATACTTCTGTTTTTCTTACTTTACTTTTCAATCTACCATCGAATCGTCATGCATTTTCAAGCCCTTGTCTTCGATCAACTTTCGCATCGTATACTCTACTTTTGATCAGATTGAGTTTTGAATATAATTATAATGTTATATCGCTATCGGAATATATGCTCAACAATGTGATAAACTCATTAAACAACTGTGATATAATTAAAACTACAAATAAAGCGTGAAAAGATTCTATACCTCTATAGAAATGAATGAGTGGATAACAATTAAAGTTCAACATTTTAACTGTGTTTTAAACTATAAGTGTTAACATGTCAACGCCGGAGAGTGCAAAATTGTACCAGGATATTTATATAATTTTTTTATATTGGAAATAGTTCGCTATTATAAAAAGATGTCTATTTTTGAAATTCTGAAGTACATTTTACTAACAATGCAAGAATACTTTGCTACTTAAATTTTTTTTGTATTTCGTACAGAATAATTAAAAAGAAGTAGACATTTTTTACACATGTCATGTCTGGCATAACATACTTTTAGTTTTTTTTTTTGACAATCTTCGTAAGGCGGACGCTAAATCTAGTATCTTACGGAAACCTCCCCTGCGTAATCAGCGTCGACACAAACTGTCTATTATGTCTACAATTATTTGTATTAACCAGTCAACCATTTTTATGGGGGACAACGGATTGATAAGATAGATATTATATGAAATTAATTTATAATTTTTGTTATAATAATTTGGCTTTTGTACACAAACTTTTTCAGATCCCGTTCACCAAAGCGATCCCGCAGCCCACGAAGCTTCTCCCGAGACCGGAGAAGCCGTTCAGATTCTCGCGACCGACATTAATATCTAAAAAATACTTATAACAGTTCAGTTAAAGCATTCACTACAAATACAATAAGTCCGACAACAATGAAATCCTCTTTTGACTTAACATTTACAACTCTTACACAAATATTTTTATTTTGTACATATCCGTTTGAAGGAAGACTATGATGTAGTAGCTCTACGTTTTAAAGTTTTAAATTGAAACCTACATTCAATAACCGTTTACCTAATAAATAAGAACAAATGGACCATGCTCAACGATAATTTTAATGTTTTTGTGTCTAATGAATTTTGTGAGTTAAATTTATCTTTATATCCAGACATTTTGAATCCCTGATCGATAAGGGTTCGATACATTTGGATTATGTAAGCCAAGATTTGAAAGACTGAACGGTAATTAGAAGAACTGAATGCTCATTACTGAAGAGTTAGTGCAGAATTGAGGATGATATTTCAATTAACACGCGTAGCAATTCAAGTTTTGCAGAGGTGATCGCTACTAAAATTTTCTGTGCGCGTTCTTTGACAAATTTGTTATATCTTCTGAAATACTGACAGTTATGTGCCTGACTACATGGACAAAAAACTAACGCTTGTCTTGGTTGTCCGCGATTTTGTTAACGAACTGTAAGGCAATGGCAATGGCAATGAAATAAATAAAGACATTCGATTTAGGTGAAATGGTATGTTTGTTACTCACTTTATTATGTTTATGAGACTTAATGTGCCACTGTACAATATTCTTAGAGGTATTCTTTGAATAATAATTTAAACAGGCGCACAGTTGTAAAAATATGATGTATACTAAAAAGGTACACTTTTTAAACTTAGTAGAAGACGCAACACAAATTCGTTGCATATTTCGCACTGGATTATATCTTACGTCTAGTCATCGGTTTATTTTCCTCTATGTTAAGAAGAAGGCAGCAGCCTTAAAGCCACATTGGTGTATGGCATAACCCTAGCGCATGCGGTATGTATTTGATTCTTGAATTTCAGATAACTCGCCCTTGAAATTAATGTCGATGACAAAGTCCAAATCACGATTATTACGCTCGTTGGGCTTCATCTGAAACGTGCCATTGATTTCCTCGTTCTTTTTGGCAGTCATGTGATCATCTAAATAGAAAACTGTTTGCTTCCAATGTGTGTATGTGGAATCAGGGGACGTACTGAATCCTAGACGCTTGTGGCACTTGGTGAATTCAATATTAAAGTATGTGACCAAAGCCTGAACAAAGTCGTTTCGCTTAATGGTAAGACTAAACTTAGAGGAGAAATTTAGATCTGCTTTTTGCACTGTGTACAAATCGACTTCCTTTACCATGCACGCTGTGGAGACCACTTGCTTGGGGTCAACAACATCAACCAGCGGCTCGGTCACAGCCACTTTACGTATGCAGCTCATATCAAAACCGTATACATCGTCCCACCAGTTGATTTTCTCATCCTTGTACTGCCGATCCTCGATGGCTGTGATATATAGAGTTCCCCTGTCAGGGAACATCATGCCATTGGGCTTTAGCCATTTGTCGCGCGCATATAATACCGTATCCAGCATGGACTCATAGAATAGACAATACCTACAGTAAATATGCATGTTACAAAATGGAGAACTTATAACGGAAACACTTTAGATCATACCCCATCCATTCTGAAATGATGATATCGACTTTCTCGACTCCACTTGGCAGTTCAACTTCCTCTATCTTTCCCTTGACAACCGTAATAATGTCCTGCAAGTTGTTGTCAATAATCACTTGCCGGGCGAACTCAATAATATTCGAGCAGTCCACAGCAATAACTTTGGCGGCACCGGCCTTGGCTGCAAACATGGAAAGAATGCCAGTACCACAGCCAACATCTAACACAGTCTGAAGGGTATATGTTAATAACTGGACTAACCATAAATTAAAAACTTCAAATCATCATACCTTGCCCTGAAAGAGATGCTTGTTGTGATACATTGCGTTGCGGTATGTGACAGTGCGCACTTCATCCTTGAGCATTTCCTCGTGGATTCCGAAATGTGCGTACGAGTCAAAGTAGTAATCCCTTGATGTCATGTCATCGGCGTTGGCACCCGCGTCGCCAGCGCCGGGAGATGCTGCGCCAGTGCCGCCTGTTTTAGTATCGGCAAGTTTCTTTATCACATTGTTCGTGGTGGCGTTACCGGTTGGTGTGAGACCGGTCGCAAGCGCACTGTCGTGTTCAATACTCGCATCCATTGCAATAGCTGTAGAAGACTGCACACACAGATGCATCAGATTGAGTATAAAAATTTAGAATAAGTCACATACCATATTACTTAGTTTTACTTCGGTGCGCTGAGATTAGTGCAAGAAATTTAGCAATGTGTAAAATTCCGGTCTGCTTCCCTCCCAAACACACGCGAAAAAGTGCTGCCAGTCAACTTCCAACCAGGGACAATAAAATAAAATCGATAACCTTAAAGCAACCTATCGATGTCTTAGTAGTGTTGGCAATTTGGCGGGAACTGCATCACCCAGTGTTCGGCTGACTTGATTTGTCTTATTTAGCTATCCTATGTATACTAACAAATGTGTGTATTTTTTTTATTCGAATAATAAAAAATAACTACGAAGTGCTCAACTATTGTGTCCCATTTTTTTTAATGCCTCAGCTTTTTAGATATATTTAACAGTTAACAGCACTGAAAGTGCCTCGCATATCGGCAAAACAGCTTGAACTTATCGATTAAATAATGCTTATGCATTTTGGCGGCAAAACCTTGGGTCTCGTTTCAGCCGCGGCATTCTGTTAAAGTTTCTCAAAGACGCAGTGTGTTTGTTTGGATTATCTTTTCTGTGAATTTATAATAATAATAACAATAATGGAAGGCTTTGATGATGCTGGTGTGTTTTTCTCTGATAACTTTGGCGGCGATCAGCAACCGGATGGAGCCCAAATAAATTTACAAGCTGTGAAGAAGAAATACAAGGAATTTATTCGTACTTTCAATGAAGACAATTTCTTTTACAAATATCGGTAAATATACTTATATTACATCTATTAAATCCAAATTATAAAGTTCGATATTTATTTAGCGATAATCTAAAGCGTAACTATCTCAATGGACGCTACTTTCTGGAGATCGAAATGGAGGATGTGATGGGTTTTGATGAGACGCTTGCAGACAAACTGAACAAACAGCCCACAGAACATTTGCAAATTTTCGAAGAAGCTGCTCGGGAAGTTGCCGATGAAATTACAGCTCCTAGACCGGAACATGAGGAACATATGCACGACATTCAAATACTGTTGATGTCCAGTGCGAATCCTACAAATATTCGAGAACTCAAGTCGGACAGTGTCTCCCGTCTGGTTAAGATTGCTGGCATCATAGTGGCTGCTTCCGGTATTCAAGCAAAAGCTACTCGCATGTCGATTATGTGCCGATCGTGCAGTACAGTTATACCCAATCTTAAAGTCAACCCGGGTCTCGAGGGGTATGCACTGCCACGTAAGTGCACCACCGAGCAAGCCGGCAGACCCAAATGTCCACTTGATCCCTTCTTCATTATGCCCGATAAATGTAAATGCGTTGACTTCCAAACACTTAAGCTGCAAGAGCTCCCGGACTTTGTGCCTCAAGGAGAGATTCCACGTCATCTGCAGCTGTTTTGTGATCGTTCGCTGTGCGAACGCGTCGTTCCTGGCAATCGTGTGCTCATCCAGGGCATTTACTCCATTCGCAAGGTGAGCAGACCGTCGCGACAAGATGGTCGCGAAAAGGCAGTTCTCGGAGTGCGTGCTCCTTACTTGCGTGTTGTTGGCATCACCGTGGATGCCGAGGGTGCCGGTGCTGTGTCTCGGTATAGTAACATTACCAGTGATGAGGAGGAGAACTTCCGCCGTATGGCAGCTTCAGCTGATATTTATGACCGTCTTTCCAAATCGTTGGCACCCAGTATTTTTGGTTCAGGCGACATAAAGAAGGCAATCACTGCCATGCTCTTTGGTGGCTCAAGGAAACGTCTTCCGGATGGGCTTTGCCGTCGTGGCGATATAAATGTCCTGCTGTTGGGTGACCCAGGAACAGCAAAGTCGCAGCTGCTAAAGTTTGTCGAGAAAGTAGCACCCATTGGCGTCTACACGTCTGGAAAGGGATCTAGTGCAGCTGGTCTTACAGCATCTGTCATGAAGGATCCGCACACGGTAAGTAAAATAATCTCTTAACTGCAAACTACAAACATAAACATAATAATTGCTCTTCTACAATATATAAAAACAAACAAAAAAGAATTGCATCACCATGAAACTTGTTTGTTTATTTATTTGCAAAACCTATAATTTTCACGAAGGCAAGTTAATAATAATAAATAAATAATTTCTCATAGCGTAACTTTGTTATGGAAGGTGGCGCTATGGTACTTGCTGATGGAGGCGTTGTTTGCATCGATGAATTCGACAAGATGCGCGAAGATGATCGTGTTGCCATTCACGAGGCGATGGAACAGCAAACCATATCTATCGCCAAGGCTGGCATAACCACCACACTGAATTCTCGCTGCTCCGTTCTTGCGGCAGCCAACTCAATATTTGGACGTTGGGACGATACCAAGGGAGAAGAGAACATTGATTTTATGCCGACAATTCTATCCAGATTTGACATGATCTTCATTGTAAAAGATGTGCACGATGAGACACGAGACATCACATTGGCCAAGCACATTATAAACGTGCATCTCAGTTCAAACAAGTCGGCACCCAGCGAAGTGCCCGAGGGAGAAATATCGCTTTCTACATTCAAGAAATATATTCACTATTGTCGTACCCATTGTGGTCCGCGACTTAGTGAGCCTGCTGGCGAAAAGCTGAAGAGTCGCTACGTTCTCATGCGAAGCGGCGCTGGACAACAGGAGAAGTCTGCAGACAAGCGTCATTGTATTCCCATTACGGTGCGACAGTTAGAGGCCGTTATTCGTATCTCGGAATCCCTGGCGAAGATGCGTTTACTACCGTTCGCCACGGACGAGCACGTAAACGAAGCTCTTCGTCTGTTCCAAGTTTCCACACTGGATGCAGCCAGTACGGGCAGTCTGGCGGGGGCAGAAGGTTTTACCACCGAGGAGGATCAGGAAACTCTTAATCGTATAGAAAAGCAATTAAAGCGTCGCTTTGCTATCGGATCTCAAGTTTCGGAACAGAACATCTTGCAGGTAAATATTAAACATATTTTATTGTACTGACAACCCTTATTTACATATTAAAATTAAATATTTATAGGATTTCTTGCGTCAGAAATATGAAGAGCGCACAGTAATGAAGGTCATTCACACGATGATTCGGCGCGGGGAGCTTCAGCATCGGATGCAGCGTAAAATGTTGTATCGAATTTGCTAAGAAATTGTTATCATTATTCGTTTTGCGCATTCATGAATCACCTTTCAGAATTTTTACATCTCATACATACTTCATATATTTTTCAACATACTAAGAATGAAATATATTTAATAAGTCAGATGCCTAATGTAATTTTATTTTGAATTTTATCGAATCGAAATTTTAATTACATTTTTTAGTGTTTCCAGACTTTTGACATTTTTTCGTACATCAGAGGCCATAAATTGTTAGCGAACATGGCTAAATCGAATTGCTGAAAAGAATTTTTATTCTAAGGTCGCAGATGAGATCTCCAAGACGTAGAAAAAAACTCTTCTATAGCTTTCGCAGTTTATTTGTTGCTAGAAAGTTCAAATATAGAGTTTATTTTATAGAATCAACTGAAACGTTGAGACATTAAGTTCTTGGGATATCTGAGGCTCATTAGACCAAAACAAATGCATAAATATATACAAGTATGTAGCGTATGTGTTCATTTATTTATTTCGATTCCATCGCCATCCACTTGAGGCAACCGAACCATCAATTTTGTGGATGCAGATACAAATGCGAGTACATACCGATTTCGAATTTTCTTTTGGTGTATCTATCCGTACGTATTCAGTCGAGTTCGCTTATCAATAAGTTCTATTTTCATGAGTTCACTCCTCCTTTCCGACGGAAAGGTAATTAACGCCATTAATTTCCTTCTGACCGCAGATACTCGTCCGTCAACGTAACCATTGTATAGTCACCATTCCTGCGATTCATTGCAGGAAATAAACATAAATTCTTATTCACACACATGTTTGTATGTCCGAATATATATTTATAAAATTGTTTTGACGATAAAACGATGGAAATGATTATGTCGATTAAGCTGACTCTGCAATACTCTTTCCTATAAATTTAATAAACATCAGATCTTATATAACTACATATATGATGCCATATTTGATAATTCTGAGCTTATGTCTAATTATCGAAAGTCAACGTTTCTTGACCTTTTAACTGGTATAGTAATCATCACACTTGGGACTGTTCTTGGTATTAGACACGCTAAAGAATGTAAAGCTTCAGATGACCGAACTTTAAACAATTGTTATTGGTTTTGTTGTTGTTGTTGCTATTTTTCAATTAAATATCATTAACGTCATGAACATCCGCGACTATTTTCAATTTTCAAAGAGAACAAAACACATAGAAATCTAGTTTCAAACAGACGCCGAGACATAGATATAAATACGTAAATTCACACGCACACACACACACGTTCAGGAAGACATATGCGCACAGACACGTGTGTGTATGTGAATGTGTACATTGTACACAAATATAAAAGATACAAATACGATTCCGCCCCAGAGGACGGTGAGTATGTGCGAGAGCATAAATGCTGAGTGTGTTGGGGGTCGGGTCTGTGCCGGGAGGGGGGCTTGACTGGTCGCGTCGGAGAGGGGCTTTTGTTTTCTGAATGGAAAAATTAAATGAAAATTCTCGGTGCACAGCAGCCAATTCCGTTATATATTCAGTCAGTACATTTATAGCTCTCGTAAGAGTCAGTTCAGACAGCAGCTCGCCGAGCTCGAACCAAACAGACCAAACAGTTCGTTAATAGAGTCTTCCCTTCTGATCGATTGTATTGTAGACTCAAGACATAATACACACGTACATAAGTTCTTGATCAGTTTGCCGCTCGAGATCATGTACATATATCCGAGCTCTCCAGAATCAGCGTCATCTTTGCAGTCCGAGGAAAGTGCAGCCATCAAGATACAGGCGGGATTTCGTGGCTATCGAGTGCGCAAGCAGTTGTATCGCCTCAACAAATCCGGTGCCAACAGCAGCAGCAGTAACCGTTCCAAGGGCCGCCAATCGAGTTCCCGTCCGAGTGCACTGCGACGCCAGCAGCAACAGCGAGCAATGGAGGAGAGGCTGCAGCAGGAGGGACAGCAGACGGCAGATGGACAGACGGTGGAGGATCGTTGTGCGACCAAGATACAAGCCGGTTTCCGTGGATTTCTTGTGCGAAAGAAGCAGAAGATCGCAACAGATGCAGCAGTGAAAATACAATCGAGCTTTCGTGGATTTAAGGCTCGCAAGGAGGCGGAAAAGTTGAAACAGACGTAAACTCACACACACATACACACTCGCAAGACCACAGACATACATACACACATATGTATGTACGTGTAGACCAGAACTCTGTGCCGTAGAAATAGTAACTCGTAATGTAATTAATGTAAATTACTTTGCATGCATTCTTATTCAGTATGGAGAGACATACGATATCCATCTTGTAAATAGATAACAGTAGATCATAGTGACCGCAGGAACAAAATAAAAAGTAATAAATATATTAACTCACACATACACTTGCACACACACAGAGTCGTGTTAAGTAATCTGCAAATATTTTGCATGATTTCGATTAGTTTCAGAAAGGTTCATAATTGTTTGGCATTTTACTGCACCAGCTGCAGGCCTCAACGCTATCGAAGTGGCTCTGTCCTGTTCTTCGGGATCTCCCTTCTCGTTCTACCTTCAGCTTACACAACTGCCTCGACAAATGTACAATTATTATAGCCTTTTTAAACAACAAAATATGAAATCATTGCGTTCGCGTTTTCGGTGATCTAACCATAAATATCTGAAAGTCAGCGCGCCTGAATAAGTATGAATGTCTGACTGTATAACTGTGTATATGTATATGTACTGACGTATGTATGTGCACACTGGTGTGTGTGCCGTGAATACGTCTGTACAAGTACAGTGGGCATAAGTGTGTAAGTACAGTTCTATATACTACCGTGCTGTGCGGCATTTATATTTATCTTCTATGCATTTTGAGAATGACGACGATGTTTGTGCAGCGCGTAAGTCGCTTTGTTTTCTATTTCTCTATGATAATTAGGGAGCCGGCCTTAGTGCTACTTGTTTTGGGCGGGGCGGGGGTGCACAACTCACATGTCTGTCTGGCATTCCCACTGTTTAGTGAGCAAATGGGTAAACATCATGGTGCCCTAATTGAACAAACATTTTTTGTATATCATAAGCCTGCGTGATTTCTGGCTGGATAACTTATCTTGACTTAAGATCACGAAGGTAAGTTTTTATCACCTGTAGACGAATTTATAGAGTCAATTTGGAAATCTACCTTAATACAATCTTAAATAACTAGCTGTAAATGATTAATATTCTTTATGAAAATTGCCTAATCCATAATGATATTGTTGCGGACTGCATCAAAAATATTGTGTGAAAACATTTTTTATATTAATTAAATAAGTTGCCTTTAATTCATTGCGAAATGAACTTGATTTTATATTTAGTACGCCAGGTAATTGCCCCAACAGATTGATATCTGTCATTTCATATCAGTGTATCACAGAGAAATTGGTTATTTCTGTATATTTTATTGATAAGCTGTGATAAAGATATAAGAAAAGGGTTTATGGATACGAGTAATTTATTTGCGGGCCTTCCGTTTTTCATTCTCTGCACTCTTGATGCGCTTTCTCATGTGCTTGGGGATGGGTCTCATAACCTCGCAGTCTATTTGGACTGGCATTGAGTTTTGTCTCCTTGGCAGCCAACTTAATCCAACACCAGGCTTTTTCTTGTCACGTCCCTCTGCTAAAACACAGTTAGAATGAATTATTTGAGAACCAAAACTGAACCTAATTTTATATTCACTCACCAGTTGCCTTGCTTCGCTTTGATTCAGTCACCTTCTGCTGACCATTTGAGGCATTCTCGCTGTTTTCATCCTCCGGCGTCGTGTTCGAATCGTTTCGCAGTGCATCGCCACGTTGCAAAGTCAGCCTCTTGGCTGCCAAACTGCTCTCGAGACTGGCACTTTTAAGCTGTTTAGTCTGTTTCTTTTGCTTTCTACTGTGCAGTCTATATGCAACTTGTATCTTCTTGGCAGCCTCCTCTTCTATAAACCTTTCCAGGGATTCGCTTATGGCATCGTTTCCAAAGGAAGCCTTTGTGTCCATTGTTGAGGCATTTGTTCCAGCGCTAGCGCGACGCAATCTTCGCCTAGCCAGGAATCCTCGTGCACCGGCCTGTATTTTTGTAGCTGCCGAAACTATGGTCGACTCTGTTTCCGTGGATGTGTCCATGGCATCTGTCATCGCTGTGTCTATGTGAATGTCATCATTGACAACCTTATTGGGATCGAAGTAATCGGAGTCCCCTTCCGATAGTGAATATGCCATTATCTTTTTGCGAATGTTCTCAGAGGTTTCGTCGTCCAAGCAGAAGCTGTTATTGCTGTGGATCTCACCCAGAGATTCATCGTTCCCATCCTCAATGTACTTGACATTTTCATCAATGGTCACCGACCTAAAAATAACATGTGGATCATCCCCGGCGATCGTGTAGTGACGAGCTAACTGTGTTCTGGTTGTTTCCACATCAATCACCTTATCTTCATCCTCAGTTCCGAACACAACAGATTCACTCTGGGCTGAGCTCTCACGGGTGTCATCACGTTGCAGGCGATTGTACACGATTATGTCACCGTCCTCAATGTCGAGCGAGCTCTGCTCTTGCAATGAGCTCATGGGTCTTATGATCGGTTCATCGAAACTTGGTTCCGCCACCACGAAGTCATCTTTGCGTCGCTCTCGCAACTCAGCCGATCGTCGAATCGACATTTTCTCAATTACCTCATCGGGTTTCGAAAGTTTCAAGGCTGCCTCTTCCAGTGCATCAGCATCCGTTCTCTGAGCTTCGGCATCGTGTTTGTTCTGTTCTTCAACGTTTTCCTCTTCTGTCTTTCCAATGTCGGTTTCCAAATCCTGATCTGTCGTCAGTGAAACAGATTTTTTAATACATTTCTGTTCATCCACTTCTACATCAGCAGTTTGACTCTTTTCCTGCTCAGATTTCTGGGATTCTGGTTCTTGTGCTGAGCAGTATTCGATCTCTTTGTTTAAAAATTCGTTCAGCATTTGACGGGTTGATACGTCGACTAATTAAGTTAAACAATTAAATAACATATATTCCTAATAATACTTCTAAAGTATTCCACTTACCTTTATAAACTATACCTAGTTCTGAGGATGACGGAACTGTTAAGTCCTTAGCTAAATCCAACACCTCTTCGCTTGTCGTACCTGCTGAATTATTAGAATCTCCATTATCTTGTTCAACTAATTTTCCGGTATTAAATTCGTCAACAATATTGCCAATGTCAGGTATTAATTTGGATTCAAGCAAGCCCATTTGAGTACCTACTATAGGCGATTCGGTTTGTGTATCGTGAGTGTGTTCAAGCATGCGTGCATTCGAATCAACATCCGAGTCCACTCCAGGTGAAATGGACCCATCTTCAACTAGTTCTTTGGATTCGAGAGAAATGCGCTGTGAGCCAACAAACCATTCCGGCTTGCTGGAGTTTGGTTGTACTTCTTTTGTAGTTTCGCCGAATATTGATTCTGTTTGATCTACTAGCGTGTCTAAGGATTTCGATTCGCCAATGTGCTTAGGAATTTCTGTTTTCAACTCATTCTTATTTTCAATCTCTTTCGTAACTTCCTGCTTGCTGTTTGTTTTCTTTTTAAGTTGACTATAATTTCTGAACACATTTTGAATTCTCTTTGCCGCCGAAACTTCTGCAGTTGAATATGTTTTATCTTTAAAATCTGTGTTTTGCTTTTTCTTCTCTGCTGCTCTAAACAGAAATAGTCGCACTGCTTTTTGTATTCTTGAGGCTGCTAAATTTTCAGTTAATTTAGTTTTATATGTTAATGGCGGTGAATCTGTAGTATCGTTCTTTACGAGATCCATGCTTATTTCATTCTCATTGGTTTCAGCTTGAGTTTTAAGCTTGAGATTCATATTTCGTTGTGCTATATAATTTTTATAGGCCCTCTCTATGATTTGCACACTTCTGAGGTGTTTCAACAAATCTGGATGATCGGTCTTATTTTCTTCTACTATTTTACTTGTGCCTTCACCCATTGTGAGTTCATTTGAATCGATTTTATCATTATCCTTACGTTGCTCAGCAACAAGATCCACTTCCTGATTTAAGTCTTTAGTGGCTTCAATATCCTCTGATCTATCCACATCAGGCTTAAGCTCATTACTTGATTCGGTTTCATTGAGTTCGTGTATGGTCTGTAGCTTTTGAGGACCGTATTGTGAAGTATACCTTATATCATCGTCGTCTTCTTCTGATATTATTGCATCCATTTCTAATTCCTCCTTTTCGTGCTGAAAATCTATATCTTCATGAATGGCATTCTTTTGTGGGGTTTTATCAGCAGATTTAGGGTTTGGGCTCAAAAACTTTTTAGGTATTTTGAAACTTGTTTTTCCATCGTCTCCGTCAAACGATACAAAGAATGCAATTGATTGTTTAGGTTTAGTTCGTTCTTGCGAAGATACCTCTTCTCCATACATATAATTTGAAATCCTCTCTTCGTATTTATGAGATGGTGTTAATGGTAAACTGGGATTATCATCAGTATGTTCATTAGATAGTCTGTTCACATCTTTGCTATGCTCGTTGTCGGTTTCATCAGATTGTGGTACATTCGACTCATTATATACCTCATACCAAGGACCGGAACCAGCGGTAGATTTGAAAGACTTCAGTTGCAATTCGGCAATCGGTGCATTTACTAATCGGCCCGATTGGGAAATTGGTATCTGTTTTTCTTTCGCAATAGGTATTTTTTTGGCTTGTGTGTCAGATAATTCAGTGCTCAAATGCAATGGAGATTTTTTCTGCTAAAGTGAAGCACAAATTTTTAGAAAAATAAATTTCATTTAATTCTTACCGATATTTACTTCTTGAATCTTCGTATCCAGTTTTAGGTCATCATTTAAGGACTGCGATGCTAGAAAGATAGTTGGAATGGTAAATTAGCTAAAATGTCCAAGTTTTTATTAATAAACATTACTTACATCTTACATCCTCAACGTTTTCATCGTTTAAATTTTCCTCGTCCAGTTTTTTCAAGGACTCTCCTGTAAAAAGTTGAGTCTATAGATTTTGTAATTTATTTTTCCTTGAATATTACCTGTCATATCAGAAGGTTCTGGTGTTTCGGCTTCTAATTTTATGGGATCCACAGTAATTTGGCTTGTTTTGCTTGTGTTTTCTGGTGTGAGCTCTATATTTTCTGAATTTGTAATATCATCAGCATTGTTGTCTTTATCGGCTTTACCATTATTGGAACTTAACAGTTTTTCTTCCTCTTCTTTGAATAAAGTTTTTATAATTTCTGTTTCAATTGCGTCCTTTTCTTTGTTTCTTAAGTTTTCTGGTTTGGATACTTCTTTAGGACAATAAGTGTACTCACCAGTTTCTTCATTTATATACCGTTTCTTTAAATTACTGTTTTTTACAAGGTTTTCTTTTTCTAATGTTTGAGTTTCTTGATTTTCGATTTGATTTAGAGACGGCATTTCAGTACTGTCTTTTACATTGTCAACTTCTTTTGAATGTTGAAATCTATCCTCGTTTTCTTTGTTTAAATTTGTATGATCAGAATCATCTGTTAAGTTGGTATCCGGAGTCATTGCAATTTGTTCATTTTCTTTTGAACGAACACTTGAATCTTCATCGGGTATTTGACTTAAGGTTTTGTCCATCGATTTATTTAAAACGTCTTCACTTATTTTTGTATTAACTTCTTCCGATTCTTCAACCTTCTCCGTATTAGAATTCTCTTTCGTTTGTCTATCAGGAATAGATATTTCAGGATCTAGCTGTTCTGCCAATGGTGCTGATTCAGTAGCTTCGAAATCTGTATTTAAAATAATTTTATCTGGTTTATTTTCTAAATTTTGCGAAGATTGCTCATTGATTTTATTAGAAGCGCTTGGTAGAGTTTTGCTATCTGCGAAAGCAGGTTCCTCTTTATTTATCTCCTTATCATTCTTTTCTGAGGCATTGAGAGATGAACCTAATTCCCGTGGGCTATTTAAAGCTAACATAGTATCTTTGGTATTGGTTTCCTTTATGATCGGTGCCTCAATAGTTTCTGGAGTTCCCAAAGAGCTCTGCTTAAAATTTAGTGGGATTTGCTTGGTTTCCACGGTTTCCTTGGGCTTATCACTATTGAGTTTAATATCGTTGGTTTTATCGGTCAATTCGGCTTCTTTCAATATATTTGTTGAGTGTAGTTCTTTATTTATCACAGTTTGACTATCTGGATTTGTTGCAGCATCCGTTGAAATTGGGAGCACATAATCGTCTTCACCAGGAAGTACACTGTGAATGATTATAGACTTTCCTAATTCTTCAAGAGAGATATCTTGCATTGTCGTTTCTTCTTCGGTTTTATGAATTTGCGCTTTAATTATTTCCGGATATTCATACTCTGTTGAGCTATTGCGACTTAGGGCTTCCGCAGTTGGAGAGGAAACTCTTTCCAATTTAGAGGTTACTTCTTCAGTTGTTGAAATTAATGGTGATTCTGTTAAAATAGAGATATTTGTACTTACAAAATGGATAATAAATATAAAAGATATACGTACTTGGTTTCTGTAGGTTCTCCTTATCCAGAACATGATTAGTTTTCAATGTACTCAGTACAGTCTGAAGACTATTTACTTCAACTGAGTTTACATTCCCTGGTTGAGATAGTTGACTTCTATCTGCCTCTGAAACTGGTTCTAAATTTTCTGAATTGGTTCCTTTTAATCCTTTTATATCTTCTTTTTCAGTCGAGGGATTCTCCAATTGCAATTTCTCAAGATCCCCTGTTGATTTTTGAGAATCAAGAACCTTATCGTCAACATCCGAATTAGGCTTGATTTCTGTTTCAGATGATTCATTAATGTCATCCAATTTGTCGTCTGAAGTATGGTCTTGCATAGGTTTGATAAGAGTTTCGTCCTGTTCTGGTTTACTGATAGATTTGCCATCCTGTTGTTCAATCTTTACTGATGGTTTTTTAGCTGTTTCCAAAAGTTCTTCTTGATTAGTAAGAGACTTTAAGATGGGCTCATCAGGTATACCGCCGCTTCCTTCAATCGGTGGCTTTATTTCTTCTGGTGAGCTTTCACTACCGTCCACAGATCCCTTTAGCATATCTGAGCTTAATTTTTGTTCCAAAAGAGATGATTTTTCTGCTTCTTGGGGAAGTTCTTCTTGATAATTTGGGAGTTTTGACAAAGGCTCCTTATCAGGCTCCTTACCAACGAATTCATCATTCAATAGTTTTATTTCTTCTAGAGAGTCAACAGTTACTTCCACAGATTCCACAGGAGTCTCTGAGCTTAAGATTTTTTCTAAGCTGGTCTTTTCAGCTGGTCTTTCAGCTCCTTCGGGAAGTCCTTTTTGACCTATAGTGCGTTCTAAGGCGGGTTCCTTACCATGTTGTGATTTAATTTGTTCCGGTGAAATTTCACTTCCTTCTACAGATCTCTTATGAATATCTGAGCTTAATTCTTTTTCTAACACATTTGGTCTTTCAGCTTCTTTGGAAAGTCCTTTCTCAGCACTTTTAAGTGCTAAGGTAGGCTCTTTATCAAGTTCACTAACGAATTCATCATTCAATGGTTTCATTTCTTCTGGAGAATTTTCAGTGGTTTCCATAGATTCTTTAGGTGTATCTGAGCTTAATATTTTTTCCGCCACAATTGGCTTTTCAGTTGCTTTGGAAAGTCCTTCTTGATTAACAATGAATTCTGAAACGGGCTCCATATCAGGAGTATCGACGCTTCCAACATTCAGTGGATTTATTTCTTCTGGAGGGTTTCCAATTGCTTTCAAAGATCCCTTGACAGTATCTGGGCTATTAGCTTCTTTAGTAGGTCCTTTTTGATTAGTTATAAGTTGTGAGGCAGTCTCCTTATTAGCTTCATCAACGAATTCATAATTCTGTAGCGCTATTTCATCTGGAGGGTTTTCAATTGCTTCCACAGATCCCTTAGGAGTATCTAAACTTATTGTTTTTTCCGCTACAGTTAGATTTTCAGTTTCTTTTAAAAGTTCTTTTTGATAAGTTGCAAGTTCTGAGACAGGCTCATTATCAGAATCACCAACGAACTCATCAATCAGTGGCTTTGTTTCTTCTGGAGGCTTTTCAATTTGTACCACAGATCCTTCTGAAATATCTACACCCAATCTTTTTTCCGACTCAGTTGATGAATTTGAACTTTTTGTATATTCAGTACTCATGCCAGAAACTTTCACTTGTTGATCATTTTCTTGTTTAGAAATTTCTGAAGTTCCTTCTTCAACGTCATTGTTCGACTTTGTTAAAAGATTGGAACTGGATTCTACTTCAGGAATACTATTGGATTTGTCATTTTGAAAATCATTTCCTTGTGTAGATTCCTCTACGGCGTCGTGGTTATCTGCTGAAACAATATCGAAATTCTTTCCATCTGTGGTTGGTAAAGCTGTTTCCAAGCTTGATGCGATGTTTCTTTTATGTATTTTTTCAACAACCTCTTCTTCAGAAGTATTTGCATTCGTATTCACGGAGTAATCATTTAAAATTGCCAATGATTCAGCTTTTATAAAGTTATTTATGATATTCTCATTAGAAGTTTCATTCTTTTTGACTTTCACTTCCCCTGAATGTTTTCCAAGGTCAGTGAATATATCCTTCCGGGTTTTTTCTCTATTTAAAATTCCTAGCTTTTCAGTATTCGGCTCGTCAATTTGAGAATCGGTTAAAAGATCATCAATATTTGCATCTAAAAATAAAACATATAACGAAAATATAAGTTCAATAAATAAAGGAAACTATGAACAGTATTTTTTGCAGTGTACGGGCAACTCTTTTAATGTGCCTAGGGACACATTTAAATGTTGGCCTATACTTAGAAATATGAGTGCGTAATCAATTACCATTACCATTGGAACTTATCGATTTTCCACTCGATTTAATTGCTTTCGTTTTGTATTCGTTTTGTTGGTTTACGTTGTCGTTGTCGACTTCCTCATCTTCTTGAATGGTCTGCTGGTGTACTCCCTCTTCGTAGTTGTTTCCACCGAATTCATTGTGTTCTCCTGTCGATTCCGTTGAAAGGAGAGCCGTCGATGCTGACGTATAGGACGCTGCCTCGGAGGCATTATCGTTCACATCGTCGTCCGGCTCGGCTTGTATATGTTTTTTTGCCCTGCGAGCCCTGACCATTCTACGAAATGCGCGTTGAATAACAAAGGCTGCAGTTGTCATTGAAACTTTTCTATCCGATTGGATGTTGCCTGCATTCTCTTTTGGTTTCTCTTGGTTTTTCCTGTTCAAATATCTCCTACAATATCTCTGAATAATGCTTACGGCTCTTATATATTCCGCTGAATGGTAACTGTCAATTTTAAATTCAGCTTTAGTTTTAGCTCTTTTCTTTTCCAAATATAGTCTAAACTGCCTTTGAATTATCAAAACCGCATTAAAGTAATCCTGACTCTTGTGAAGGTCTGCTGTTTTAGAAGGGACCTTCTCGGTCTTACCTTTCTTATGCTTCAGATATTGTCGAAAGTATTTTTGAATAGTGCAGACTGCTTGCAAATAGTTAACACTAAGATTTCCATCCAAAGATTGATTTCCCTTTTGACTAATTTCAGTGCTTTCAACTTTTATTTTCGTATCCGATTCTTCAGCTTTTCCGTTTAGTCGACGCCCACAAACACACGTCTCTTTTCGGGGAGTAGAATTATTGCCATTTTTCTCGACACATTGTTCGTAGGCCGTATACTTATTATACTCTATCTTTGGTGATTTAATTGAACGCAGTTTGTGAAAATATTCTATGGCGAAAACAAGTAAGTTTTCGGGATTTTCCTTGAGAACAGCTTTGATAAACTTCTTGATGAGCTCGGTTAGGTTGTCTGGAATGATGTTATAAACAACAGACAAGGGGATTTGCTGTCGCAGCCGGTTTTTCATAATGATTTCATAACTTTGCGGGGGCTCGTATTTCAGCACCTTGTAGTGCTTTTTACCAGCCGCAATTCTCTCAAAAAAATTTGAGGAGAATTCATAAAGATTAGTCGGCTTTTCACGTAAAACTTCCTTCGTGTAGGCTTTCATAAGATCTCGAAGACCTTCTGGTACTCTAGGCAGATTAGTCGTTGCCATATTGCCAATTTGCCGCACAATTCACAAAACATTCACTGCAAAAGTCTAATCAATACTGAACAAGAACCCAACATTTTTGCCTAGAGACCCCTAAAAACCTTTGTTAAACGTTTCCATGTTAACCATTTGACAGCCACAACAAGAACTCAAAAGGCGTTACACTGTTCTTTCTGAATCACTTCCATTGAAGTAAATAGGCTGTTGATAAAATTGGCTTCCTAGAAAGTAACATTATTTGTGGGCTTTCAAGATAAATTGTTTAGTTCTGTTGACTAAAATATGATTGGTGAGATATTGGATAAGCCATAAATTTGTGACTAATGATTTAAGTTTAAATAAATGTGATGCATAATCATAGGTAAATTTGAAAGACATACACTATTATTATATTTTTTATTTTGATTTGCACATGTAATTTTATTGTTATTGGTCTTCTTCTTCAATGCGACACAGTATGGGAATATCATCGTCCCTGGCAACATCTTTGCAGTCTACGCGTAATTGCTTTCGAATAAAATCCGATTTAAATTGTTTCCAATTTAAAGTCTTCAGAAAATCTTGAAATAATTCCTCTCTTGAAGGAATTGTACAATCTAAATAGAAAATACGTCGTTGCCATATTTTGCCAGGATTTTGGTTCTCCTCCAATAGGAAAAATCTGGGTATCACCAGACACTGCACGGTATTTCTTGCCATGATCATGCGATGTTCGATCCTTTCGCCTAATCCAAATATTCCTCCAAATGTTAGCGATCCAACATCTATAAAACGGCTCTCATATTTGTCCTTTTTAAATAAAACAAATTTATGTTAATTAAGACAAATTAGAACAGTGTTCGACTTACAGAATGGGTGCTGATGATTGATGATCTTGCTGATGTATTATGTGAAAATGCCAATATTTCAGATCCGATTGTGCTCTTACTTGAATTACTTGCAATTGGAATTGAAATGCGCTTCTCTTTGTCTAACAAAAAAGATACAGATGAAGAGTTTGAGTAGAATTCATCATCCCACAGAAATTCCTCCTCCTCGTAGTAAGACTCGCCATATTTGCTATACTTTTCGTTAAAACTGCTTTCTTGTGTCGCTGGACGAAGTGCCAAATGAGACTTGTTGGGTGTTTCTAACATTGCACATCTTATTTGAATATCTTTGAGAGTCTACTGAACAGAGTTAGAATAATTGAAAGGGTATCTCAAAAATATTGAGAAATGAGAGTTTATGTTTGTGCGGGTTATATTAAGAATAGATCAGGAAGGTTAAAATGAGTTCCCATTTTTCTTGTTTTAAATAAAAATGTCAAAAATTGATTTAGTAAACTTACTCCATAGAATTTGCAAAGAAAAATTACGTTTTTTTTTTCTAAATATTGTACTCTCTCTTAAAGGTAAGTACTGACATATTGAATTTTATTTATATGCTCACGTATCGTATATTGTGAAACTATGCGTTAACGAATTGCAAATAGGTAATCAGCACACTTACCATTTTTTCTTGGCTCTGTTTGGTTTTGGAATCTGAAAGTTCTAAATCTGTATTAATTTGTTTCGTTTCAGGATTAATATCGGTTTTCGCAGTAAAATTATCCTCCTCTAAACTGTCAACCAGCTCATAACATTTTTTTCCATTGATTTTATCCACCTTTTAGAAAATGATTTGAAATTATATTATAAAAATTGTAAGGACATAATAGCCCTCTATTACCCGAAGAAATAGACATTGGAGTATAACGCACTCTCCGCTTAACACAAAATAAACGTTAGAAAGTGTACCCTCGTCTTGGGAATATATGGTATCCAGAGGCTTGAACTGCTTCAATGTGGACAGTTTACATGCGGTTAAGAACTTTGAGGAAAAAAAACTAGTAAACTGGTAAACTAATTTAACAAAAAGGTAAGACTAACTCACCTGACTTTCGTTGAGGAAACTGAAATAGTCTAAGGCCCTAATGGCCCGCTTCTTTTCATTCCAAATTTTCCCCATGAATGGTTTCAGAATCGAGATAAAGTCATCGTCGAACACAACGAGGAGCTCGCAATGCGCTGCGGAACCGTTCCGCGTTCAGTGGGCACCAGTTGCGATTGTGAAATGGAAAGGCAGTGCATCAATTCGTTTAAAGATTCCCAACAGCCCGAAACCCGAAAAGAGAAGAAACATGCCGAAAGCAACGAAAGAAAAAAAAAACATAATAAGCCCCATCGTGGCGAAGTGAAAGCAAAATTGAGAGTCAGTTTGAAGACTAAAGGGTCTGTTGTTTGTGCCAACCTATATTCGCAATATGTATACGTAAACTGTAGTCGCAAATCCATGCCATGTTCTGGTAGCCCCGCATCGAGAAGAGTGTGGGGTAAGTGGCAAGGGTGGAGGAGCTGTTGTTTGCTATTCATTTTGATTGAATCGAATTAGGACTTAACTTTTTTATTGCTGATTAAATTGGCTGGTGCACCCCTGCTTTGGGTCACGAAACAACGCAAATTTGTTCGTTCCTGCACCGACCTACGAGCTTATGTTGAAGTCAATTGCATGTTGGGCTTTAGTCTAGACCCAGAAGCCATGTACAAGCACACACACACATACACTTGAACATATATTTCACGTCTAGTATTTGACAGGAATTTTTGCACCACAGTTGTATCAATAATCGAATAATGATAATATATTATATACCTATAAATCAAACGAGTATTTACCTAATTTTTCAGAAATATAATGGTGCAAGAAGTTCAGGGCTCAACTTCAACCATTCAAATTAAGCTATAGTACAATACTATAGTACATTTGAATATTCTTAATTCTTTAAAAATATCTTGTAGTTATTTATTATCATAATTTGACTCAGGAATAATAAGTCGTGGTATGTATTAAAAATTGTGAACATACTTTGATGCTATAAATAGTACGTACTTGTAGTTATAAAAGAGTGATCGCGGTTGCAGTCCTCGAATATCTCTACATCGCCAATGCAATCTCCCGGTCCATAGATTAACTCTCCTCTTGTCTGAAATCAGAAATAATGTACCATTATATATACGAGTATATACATATGTATGTATATATCCTTGGGCCTTTTTTTTTTGCTTACAGTATTTTCCGATTGAGATATCTCCTCAACCTCTCCGCTAATTATGAAAAATATCGTAATAGGGTGATCGCCCTGTCTGATAATTGTGCGTCCCGCATTAAGAGACATAAATTTGGTAACGGGTACCAAGCAAGCCCGCAATTTCTACGAAAAGAAAAGGGTTTAAAAACTAAATTCATTCCGTTCAATCGAGTACTACAGGAGGCAAGCACGAAAAGCATCTGAGTCCTTTAAACAAAACGCACAATTTCTTTTGATTAGCCACTGTTCGGAGCTCGGGTGGAGTACGTATTAACGATTTATCCTGCAAATACAAATTTGGATAATGGGATTCTTTTATGATCAGCATACAACGCGTTTCGGTTTTGTATAGTGCAACAATAAGTGATAGTTATACTTAAATTCTTACCACCGTTGTCAGCATTCCCATTTTTTTCTTCGTTCTCACTAACAGTGCAATATTTCTCTTAGCATTAGCTGATATTTTTTGATCATCGATTCCATCCACATCAAGCCAGTTACTGTTTACAATGACTTCACGAACCACCTTTTTAAGCAATGCTTTAAGAGAATTCTTTTTCTTGAGCACTTCTTCATTCTTATGACGTCTCCACATGTCATGCACTACTTAATATACAACTTAACAAGAAGAATACTGAAAACAAATAACACGAGTACAGTGAACAAAAAAATTACTTTAATATTTTCATATTTTTTTATCGCTTGACAATAATCTCTAAAAAGAGACGTCAAATTAACTGTTGTATTGTTGAATTCAAATATTAGCGGTAAACGAATAGAAATGTATCGATTTTATTATTTCTTCAAAATAAGTATAAAAGCAATTGTATCGATAAGTTAATTACTCGATAAAAAATGCAGAATACTGGGAATTTACGGTTCAAGCCAAAATAAACAAATTCATATAATAAATATAATTTATTAATATGAATATACATGTTTATTATATATATGTATTTAAATGAGTTCTATTTATTTAAGAAGGGTTTCAGAAGACCAGTATTTAAATTTCGCGCCAATTGATACACCGTCATAAAACGATTGCAAAGAAGAAGACATCAGCTGGCCCGCTGGAAGCGAACGCGTTGTTGTGTGAATGCATTTACGATTTAAACATTTATTGTTTTTCGTTGGTGATCGTGTTTTAAATGTTCCGTTTAAATTAATTAGAGCAATTTTTTATAAACTTGTATTTACTTTAAAATGGAAGCAAATTTAAATGCTGAAGCTGCTAAAAATAAAAATGATGACTATAAAGTATGAAATAAAATAAGAACAACTATTTCTTGTAGTAGTTGGTAAATTTATTTAGTAGCTCGTTAATTTATTCAAATGTGTTAATATCAACTTTCACTGTTTCAGTTATCAAATCGTGCCGCAAAGAAGATGATACCTAGAGTGGTTATGATATTGCTAGCAGTGCCAGTTGTCATTGCAATTATAGTGGAGCTTTTACCCGTGTTTAATAAGCAAAATATGATCAACGAGACAGAGCATCTTCAGGTGCGACGGCCGACTTATGCGATCCATACCAAAACCCATCGGGAAAATCACTTAATGCACATAGTGAATGTCTTAACGAAATTTGGCTATAAACGAGTGGAGTTAGACGAAGGCAAATGGGACTTATTGTGGTCACACCCATATCCATACCCATATCTACAGATTCCCAGTTTAAAGAATCTTGGAAGGCATCAATTGGTCAATCATTTTCCCGGCTGTGGATACTTGACAAATAAAAGAGACTTGAGTACGACGGGACTGCCGTTTATGCCACGTGCATTCCGCCTGCCAAGTCAGAGGGAAGAATTCCTGGAATATGCTGCGGCGCACCCAGATGCACTTTTTGTAGAGAAAAACAATAACCACCGGCACATCCGTATTCGGGAACCCAACGATATTAATCTCTACTCCAATGACTCGTTTGTGCAAGAGTTCATCCAGAAACCTTTCCTGGTTGATGGCCATAAGTTCGATATCGGCGTATACGTTGTGATTACTTCTATTAACCCATTGCGGGTATATATCTACATTGGCGACGTTATGTTCCGCTACTGTCCCGTCAAGTATTATCCATTTGATGCCGATAACGTAGATAAGTATGTTGTAGCCGACAACTTTTTGCCCACTTGGAAGATTCCATCGTTGCTTAAATATTTTAACACCTATGGAGGCAGCATGCGTGCCGCCTTTGAAGCGTACGTACGTGATCAATCTATGGATCCCTCAAAAATATGGCCACAAGTCGAAAGTATAATACGAACGACTATTTTAGCAGAACAACAGAATATCATTGACGTATTGCATTCGTATAAATCGCATAACTTCTTCGAATTGCTTCGTTTCGACCTGTTCATTGACGAGGACCTCAATGTTTATTTAATGGAAGCTAATCTGTCACCAAATCTCTCTTCAGCACACGTTAAGCGTAACGCTGTGGTTTACGAACAAGTTATCTATAGCGTCTTCAACCTAGTTGGTATTCTTCCTGTAAGCGAATACGGAAATAGACGTGCCATGTAAGTTTGAGTTGTCAGCTATCCTAGATGAATTCAATCAAACATTATTCAACTTTCAACTTAGATCTTTCGAAATGATGACGGCTAATAAGAGTCTGGCCACCTCACTGAACAAGTGTGCGACCTTCAACTGTGACGAGTCCTGCAATCGAGACGAGTGCGACCTGTGCCTTCCGTGTATAAGCGGAACAGATTACGATTGGTTAGTGAGAGCACACGAGGAGCATCTGCATCGTGTTGATATGAAACGAATCTTTCCCCAACCAATAGTAAGTTTAAAAGGTTTCTCAAGATAATTAAATATTAATTTAATCGTTATATTCTCCTTCCAGTACGATCTTCAGAGATACGATATTGACTTGGAAACCAAAAACATGTCAAAACAAAATGCTTTGATATCTCGTTGGTTTTACGATAAATGTAAATACGACAGAAATTGGTGTACATAAAAGATGATTCCACGAATTGACTATATAACTTTTTTATAAAGTGTAGTGTTGACAAATTTATGTAATAAGTTTGCCCAGTTAATCAGTTTATTGGTAATGGTAAATCGTTTATAAGCTTTAGCTATTTAGTTTTCCGTTTTCATAGGAACAAGAGGCTTGAATACTCATATTATCTTTATATATATGCATTGTATTTTTTTAGGTGATGGTAAATTGTTATTCTATTACAGATTGTTATTAAATACAATTTTGATTCAAATTATGAAAATACTCTTAATATTAATTGAAATAATACTTGACAAACAACATTTGAACTTCGCGCCATTTGATGCATGGGAATTGAGCGATTGCAAAGAAGAAGACATCAGCTGGCCCGCTGGAAGTGAAGGCGTTGTTGTGTGAATGGTTTTAGATTTTAGAAATCTATTGTTTTTCGTTGGTGATCGTGTTTTAAATGTTCCGTTTAAATTAGTTAGAGCAGTTTTGTATTTACTAGTTATAACATTAAAATGGAAGCAAATCTCAATTCTGAAGCGGCGGAAAACAAAAATGATGAATATAAAGTATGAAATAATATAGGAAAAAACTATTGTTGGTTAATTTATTGAAGTAATAGCAACTTTCACCTTTTCAGTTGTCAAGTAGCGCCTCAAAGAAGACGGAACCTAAAGTGGCCACAATTCCTCTTCGCTCAGTTATGATATTTCTAGCGGCGACAGTTGTCACTGCCATTATTGTGGAGCTTTTACCACACTACACAAAAGTGTTTAATAAACAAAACATGAGCAACGAGACAGATCATATTCAGGTGCGGCGACCGACTTATGCGATCTCTACCGAAGGCCCCCAAGAAGATCACTTGGTGCACATTGTGAATGTCCTAACAAAATTTGGCTATAATCGAGTGGAATTAGATGAAGGAAATTGGGACCTATTGTGGTCACACGATTACCCATATCCCCAAATTCCGAGCTTAAAGCATCTCGGAACGCATCAATTGGTCAATCATTTTCCCGGATGTGGATATTTAACAAATAAAGTTGACTTATGTACAACGCGGCTGCCGTTTTTGCCACGTGCATTCCGCTTGCCAAGTCAGAGGGAAGAATTCCTGGAATATGCTACGGCGCACCCCGATGCACTTTTTGTAGAGAAACACAATAGGCACCGACACATCCGTGTTCGGGCACCCAACGATATTAATCTCTACTCCAATGACTCGTTTGTGCAAGAGTTCATCCAGAAACCTTTCCTGGTTGATGGCCATAAGTTCGATATCGGCGTATACGTTGTGATTACTTCTATTAACCCATTGCGGGTTTACATCTACATTGGCGACGTTCTCTTCCGCTACTGTCCTGTCAAGTATTATCCATTTGATGCCGATAACCTGGACAAGTATGTCGTAGGCGATAACTATTTGCCCACTTGGGAGGTTCCATCGTTGCGTAAATATTATAACACCTACGGAGGCAGTATGCGTGCCGCCTTCGAGGCGTATGTACGCGATCAAAATATGGATCCCTCGAAAATATGGCCACAAGTCGAAAGTATAATAAGAACGACTATTTTAGCAAAGGAACGGGATATTATTGGCGTATTGCATTCGTATAAAACACATAACTTCTTCGAATTACTTCGTTTCGACCTGTTCATTGACGAAGACCTCAATGTTTATTTAATGGAAGCCAACATGTCACCAAATCTATCTTCAGCACACTTTAAGCCTAACTCTCTACTTTACGAGCAAGTTATCTATAGCGCCTTCAACCTAGTTGGTATTCTTCCTGTAAGTGAATCGGGAAATAGACGTGCCATGTAAGTTTGAGTTGTCAGTTATCCTCGATGAATTCTATCAAACATTGTTCAAATGTCCTTGCAGATCTTCCGAAATGATGACGGCTGATAAGAATCTGGTCACCTCTCTGAACAAGTGTGCGACCTACAACTGTGACAAGTCCTGCAATCGAGACGAGTGCGACCTGTGCCTTCCGTGTATGAGCGGAACAGAATACGATTGGTTAGTGAGAGCGCACGAGGAGCATCTGCATCGTGTTGATATGAAACGAATCTTTCCCCAGCCAATAGTAAGATTAAAAAGTTTCTTAAGATAATTAAATATTGATTTAATCGTTACATTCTGCTTCCAGGACGATCTTCAGAGATACGATATTGACTTGGAAACCAAAAACATGTCAAAACGAAATGCTTTGATATCTCGTTGGTTTTACGGTAAATGCAAATACGACAGAAATTGGTGTACATAAACGAAGATTCCGGAAATCGACAATATAACTTTTTTATAAAGTGTAGTGTTGACGAATTTATGTAATAAGTTTGCCCAGTTGATCAGTTTATTTTTCGTCCTTCCTTAGCTCGGGTTATTTCTATTTGGTCGAACCTTAACCTTTAGGTGAAAGTTTTAATTGTTAATCGTGTTTAAGTCTTAGTAATTCCCTTTTGAGTTTTTATAAGAACAAGAGGCTAGAATACTTATGTTATGTATATGTAGCAATATGCATTGTATTTTTTTAAATTTATATTAAATAGAGGTGTTTAAATTATGTAAATACTCAAAATATTAATTGCACTGAAACTTCACAAACTACACATAAATAAAAAACTAATAAGAAATAACAGAAAGTGTTTTGTTCTTTTTTTTGATCTGATCAACCAAAATTATACTTGTATGAGATGCAATCCTGATCATATCAGGGCCGTAATTTACTTATCTAGTACATAATATATATACCATAAGTATATGGTGTAAATATGCATATAACAAGAACATAAAAATTACATAACTTTGTCTGGACAACCGTTAATTATCAACTGCAGCCCGATGCAGCATCGTATATACCTCAGTTGCATGTGTGTGTGTGTCTGTATGCATGTATGTGTGCCTGCCCATGGTCGACGTTAGGTTAAATGCTTTTACAGATAAAAGATCTGGAATGGCGAATGCGAAAACTTGTTGCACAGCTTGGCGCTGCTGGCCTGTTGACGCTCGTTGACTAACACTTTTCTTAGCCCGCTGGCAATTGCGTTCATGTAGCATAATTTTCAATGGCAATACGTTCTCGCAGTTCTTGGGGTCAGCTAACGGATAACGGAGACATGGCATTGAAATTGATCCTAGCTATAAAAATCGTAGCGCCGATAATGGAAATAGCCCATTAGTGGGCAAAGCAGTTGATAGTCAGTCCACTCAAAAGGGACGCTACAGACACCAAGATAAGAACTAAGTGAGCTTTTCTGTTGTCTGTTGAAGGTCTTGTGAGAGTCTTCTTTAAAGAAAAGTTTGCTAATTGTATAAAATATTTGAATTTTTAGTAAGAATGCAGGTGTTAAATGCAGGCTAAACGATCATATAACATGAGGCAAAAAATTATATATTGATCATACGTTCTGCGAGCTACCTGACATTCTTCAGTTCGGAAGATTTTTTCGCACAGGATCTTGGAGGTAAACATATTAGGACACTCGTATCTCAAATTACCAAGGTGAATGCGCTAATTAAGTATGTGAACGGACGAGAACGAGAGTCACTCAGAGTGATGAATATTGTGATATGCGCAGAGTTAACAGGTGCAGGCAGCACAAGGAAGTGCGTAAGTAAACAGGTGCAAATACTTTACACTCTGTGATATTTTGCCATGGGCGATCGCAATTAACGCAAATGATATATAAAACAAGCAAAAGTCCGCTAGTCCAGCTAGACGACGATCGACTAGCAGATAGCCTCGCCTGACCTGGCCTGGACTGGGCAGGGCAGGGCAGGGCTGGGCTGGACTGGATGGCAATGCGGATACTTGGTGCGGATTAACATGCAGCTTAATCTGTCTCTGGAGCCAAGTCAACTCAAATGGGCTCATAAACCACTTTATTATTTACTTTTGCCCATTTAACCGGTACAGGGTATAATTAGTGTAGATTTGAGCATGAGAAATGCAGGCACGTACACACATATATCCTATGCTCCTATGCTTGAACGGATTTCCCACTACATACATACATGCACACATTGCATGAACACGTATGCATGTACTTCGTATGTGATGCTTCTTATTCAAAGAGCTCAAAACAAGATTGCGAACAAAATGCAAATGAAATATGCGCCGGCATTAAGAGCGAAATTACAAAATCAGAAGGAGTGCAGCAGGGAGAGAACTGCGTCCGAGTCGAGCCCGGCCTGGCCTGGCCGGGCCTGGCTTGCTCGGGCCATTTCCTGGCGTTTGGAACGGGTTTCGTTTGGCGGCGGTTACAATTAGCGGCTATTTAAATTGCCGCACATGAGCCGCTATTAATTACAAAAATGATGGGACCGCGCAGCCGAATCGCAGAAAAAGTTGTTTATTGCGACTTTTCAGAATTGTGCAGCCAAGCCAGGCCAAGTCGGGAGAAGGCCGGGAGACCGTTAAGCGGAAACTTAAATGTCTCTTGCGTAACTTGCGAGAGTGAGCAGAAGCACACAAAATGATTCCCGAAGATACCGATATCATCTAAGTCCAACTTAACAGAGAGGGAATGATAGCAGGGCCGTAGCGACGGTCTTGAGGGCCTTTTTCACAAATTCTTGAGGGGCCTCTATTCAAAATGAAGAATCCTATTGCAAATTATAACTTACTATTTCTCGATTTTATGTTGACAAAATCATCAATAAGTTTTTAGGAACCTATTTATAATTCAAGCCCTCTTATTCTTGTTTAATATGATTGATAATATTTATTACCAATGCATTCAATCATAATACCCATTACCCATTATTGGTATAAAGTATATATATTCTTGAACGATATTAATAACACATGCCTAGCTATGGGACTGTATAAGAGCTAATAGTGAGAAAGAATTAATCGTTTACCTACTTAGACCTTTCTTCGTAGACAACCGAAAATATATTCAAATGCCCGAATCGAGGCCTTCGCTTGTCCGATCGACAGATTGCGCACTACTTTTTCTTTTCCCATGACACTGGACGGATTTTGCGTTTATGGCCAAATCGTACAAATGGCTAAACGGTAGACAGACAGACAGACAGAGAGAGGGACAGACAGGGACAAACAAACAGCTAATGCACAGAGACAACAGCCTCTAAATGTCGAACAGAGTCAGCGATAAATTCAGCTTCTTGATTAGCTGTTAGGGCAATAAATCCATCGCTTCACACCGCCGCCACAAATAATTGCCGACAAAGCATCTTCCCCTCTCTCTCTCTCTCTCTCTCTCTTTCTCACTTACTTCTCTCGCTATCTCTCTCGCGGGGGGAGGGAGTCTTAGACTAAAGTCTGTTCGATTCGAGTATTCCACATTTAACATTTAGCAGCAGCAACAACAGCAGCAGCAGCAGCGCGTCGACTTCGCCAACATTGGCGACTTCGCCTGAATAAGAATGTTTTCTAGACAATATTTTATCAAGACTGACATTTCCTCGTGTAGCTCCGATTATGGGTTGGGTAGCTAGCGACGCGTCGCCGGCTGCAGCTCGGCTTCGCTTTGAGTAGGTCCTAATGCTGCCCATGTGTATTCGGATCCATTGGTACATTGATGTTGACGTTGACGTATCTTACCTGATATCGGCTTGCAAAAAGCATACGCTTCTTGACCATGCGATTCCAACGTAAAGACAACGCGACATCGCGACGACGACGACGACGGCGACGGAGCAACGCTGATGACGACGTTTTTATATACACATACATGCACATATTTTAGCTAATTTGGCCAATTGTTGCAGTGTGAACGCAGCTTAGGCCAAAGAGCGAGCGACACGAGTCTCAATAGATTTTCAACAAAAAAAGCGAGAATGCTTTCGCGAAGAGACTCTGTCTGTACTCGACGCTGAGATACGCTGTATAGTGCATGCATGTATGTGTGTGTGTGTGTGTGTACAGTGTGCACACATTAACATAAACATTGTGCAAACAGCGCACGCTGTGCGATTAATTGTTGCTCTACCACAGAGAACCTCCTCCCCCCACCCCGGACTCCGTAGACAGCGAAGAAAATTGTTGCCTAACTACTGTGTTTATTTTCCGATCAGGTTTTTGGGTTAGATAAAGCGTCGGACATGAGGTCGGAAAAGTTCCTGTCTTTTACGACATGGCTTGAGGTTTTGTGGATCTTGACCTAAATACAAATATTGTACTGCGTTCTTGAAGAGAGTTGAGTAAACAAATCTCTTGGCTCTCTAACTGGAATGTTTAAGTAGAAATGCAGCAAAAAAAGTGTGAGATTGGCAGCAAAAATATTGTTTAAAAATTGATAGAATTAATAAAAATTAACTTAGTTTTAATATCGATATGCATTTGATATCGTCTGTTGTGCCATCTCTTTGCTCACTGTTTTTTTTTAAATTATATAAATAGCAGTGAGTGCGCTTCATATAAAGACGGAATGCTGGGATTCATTATTTAATTTTCAGATTTTGAGCCTGAAGAGATTATAGAGGGATGTAGGTTAAGTCAAAATACTAAGACACATCTGGCAACTCTACGGAATAACCTGACTCTCTCTCTCTCTCTCTCGGTAGTCCTGCAAAAAAGGTTTTTCAATCCGGATCATATATGTGTAATATTTCTATACTCGTATGTCTACAGGTAAGTTACTAATAGAGATACTAGATACACATGTACATACATACATACATCATTCAGCTGCTTTCATTTATTATTTGAATAGATATTTGCAATATATAGATTCCAGAAGATCGATTAAATGCGAAACAAAAGAGAAAGTCAAGAAAAACAAAAAGGCTGCACGTGCACTCGCATTCGCATTCGAAAATACTTCCTGGCAGGCAAAGAGAAACAGACTGTGCTGCCTAGCCAACCCAACGTTGCCTTGCTTCCTCCCCTGTGGCACCCACATCCCCCCAGGCACCCCCTGGTAGGGCCACTTGGCACAGCAAACATTTGCCTATTGACAGAATATTGACAGAAGCTATTTCACTTTTCGGGCGCCGCGCCTCGCCGGCTTTGCATGCTGCTTGCCCCATGACAGACATGCTGTCGACGTCGTCGTCAGCGTCGACAGAGGCGTCGTCGTCGGCGTCGCACACTGCGACTTACGCAGCAAAAGGCTGCGGCCATCGTCTGAGGAGAGCCGAACAGGGTTTCCGTCCGTGCCAAAACTTTTGACTGCAATTCAATAAACAAACGGGATCATTAAATATTCCGCTCGCCTCGCAGTGCAGTTCTCAAGACGCCGCTGTCGGCACTGGCAGTGGCAGAGGCAGAGGCAGCGTCATCGAAGTCGGCGGCAGAGGCAAATGCAAATGGATTTTAATAAGCGATAGGAGGCGGCCAAGTTGGCAAATTCGGCAGCGCTCTCAGCCTGCTGAAGCCTGCTCAGCGTGCTCTCTGCCGATGACTCTATAGCGCCGTCTAAGGTGTTTAAATGAATGTTGCCAGGATACAGGTGCCAGGTGAGGCCATTTTGTTATTTTTATTTACTTTGACAGTCAGCACGTGAAACGCAAAGCAAACGCTGCGCCGCGTCGCCGCCATCGCTACGTGTCGCCCCCGGGAGTCGGGTCGGTCGGGTCAGACGGGTCGGTCGTGTCTATATGTATGGTAAATAAATATTTGCCTATGCACTTGTACTTGGAACAGTTTTACAGTAATATACCCAAAGTTTGCCGAATGCACAACTCATTTTCAGTTGGTCTGAGTCGGTCAACGACAGATGGTTGATGTGGCCAACAACAGCAAGAACAACAGTTGTGTATCCGTTCGTTCGATTGTGAATTGCCAAATCTGGTCATCTCGCATAGCTCTCGCCTCTTTTCGACGTCATGAAGCCGTTCACGAATTTCAATTACAACTTCTCGCCGGGACGCGAACGTCGCCCAAGTGCCGCAACTATCGTGAAATATCGTGTCCTGCCTCACTGGTTCATGCACCCGAAATCATAATCCTTATTCTCATTCAGAAGCATACTTCAGCAAGTTGGCAGCAGCAGCGAGGTGAGTTCAAGAAGTTTGTATAATACTTACCTTACATTCCCAACACATCATATCATCTCATGTTAACTAACTAATATCCTTCATGACTTGACTTGCTTGCAAACAAATCCCCATTGTATGAATCTCCTGTACCAGGTTCGTGCCGACTCTTTTGTGACCCAGTCAAATTATCGCCTATGTTAAATAAAGTGAGTGCGGTAATTTAACAACTTTGCCAAGAATTTGCTGAGGATTTCGCGGCACTTGTTCTCATGGCTGGAGATGGAACGCAGCACGCGAGGGAGGTACTTCAAGTCATTCAACTTGAATCTGATAAGCACAACTACAACATATTAAACACAGCAATTGTCTATGGGGAAACAGAAGCTTGGTTGGGTTGCTTGTAGAACTGATATACAAACACACATATCATTTATTCTTGGTAATAATTAATAACAGAGTCAATGTCCTTTATAACGTTTTCTTTTCTGTATATCACACGTTGCCAAGTTAAATTTAAATTTCCTCCTCCTTGGCAAATCGAACGAAAAGGAAACACATGCACATGTTTGGAGTAGTGTGGAGTTATATGATGCATTCTACAAGTTTTCTCGTAAATAGTGAAGAGGGTGTTGTGCTTAAGTTTTCACTTTGTTTCCCTCTTCGATTCGTTTCGTTTGGTTTTCGTTTCCGTTTCCGGTAAAGGAATTCAATTATTAGTAGGTATGCAGATGCAAGAAAGTATTAGTCAACTTGTATAACATACATATATTGTACTATTTCTTTATATACATACAGTACATATACAATATTTGATTTAAGAATCCTCGCAACACTATAAGTCATGCACGAGCCATTTCTTGACATGCTGGAAAATATGATTAATTGTATAGCGTGTATAATTAAAAGATAATTAAACATTCCATAAAAGTGTGGTAAACGTTGGGACCTTGAAAAACATACATACATATATACATAAACACATATACATACAAATATAAGAAGTTTCTAAAAAATGGAATACAAATTCTGAAAATGTAAGAAACTAATTCCTAGCAATTATATGTACAAATATATGAGAATCCAATTACAAAATTAACATTATATCATGTACAAATTGAGAATTATGCATATTTATACATGTGCATGACCCCGATTTGTGGCAATTGTGGCCTAGTGGCATTCCTTGTAGCCGCGGCGCACGCAAATCAAAGCGAAAGTACTCATAAATGTCATTAAAGTTGAATTTGAATTTCAACTGTCGGTCACTCGGTCCACTTCCGTGAACAAAGGAATAAAGTTAAAGCAAACAAGTAATAATTAAACATTCCCGCATGCTCGCACTCTCTCTTTTAGGCGACTCTCCACATCTCTCTCCCTCTCTTTCTCTCTCTTCCGGTTTTAGTCTCTTTGTTTGTTGGAAATAGCCTGGCATGCAAATGAAACCTCAACAAGTCAGCCCCAGCGAAATCCCGGAAACCCAAACACAACGCCAACTTTGCTACCCTGGGAAAACATGTGGAAAACTGTTTAGTTTTTCAGCAGCAACTAGAGTCGGATACGAATGAATATGTAGAGCAGCCAACGCAATATTTATACTCGGAACCTCGGGGAGCCATGGTCGGCCTTTAGGCCCGAATTCATAAATTTCAGCCAGAATTAATGGAAAGTCCAGTGTCCTGTGTTTTGACCACCAGTGGTAACCATGGTTCCAGACTTGTTGGCGAGCACCAGAGAGGTCACTAAAAGAACTTGCATACGAATAGCGTTAGAAGGTTTCATTCTACAATTCCCGTCAATTTGCATAAATCAAATTGAGAATATTTGAAAGCAGAACCTTAACTCTCTCCATGCTTCTTCTTGCCACTTCCTCTATCGTTTCCTTAAGAAGCTCCACCCACAGTTGCAACGATTCAAGTTCCTGCTTGATAATGTCTCACTTGAAGGCCAAGGTATTTAATCATTTCTATTTCAGGCTAATATTTAATTATTTCCAATAAAAAAAGCCAAATGTATACTCGCGAAATATGCAATAAGTTCGCGTGAAGCCTCCACAGAACTGTGAGTTGGGGGTATATTAACATTATGGCCATCCTTGGTCAGCTTTCGAGCTATTCTTGAGTAAGCGATTAATTTGAATTTCCACCAACTGCGAAAGCCATGGCCATTCCAAGTTCCAGGCTCTGCGATAGCCAGCGCACGCTACCTGTTTATATTCCAAGACTAGAAGTAAGTACTCAACGGACCCAACCAGTTGGTGGCTCGCCAGCTCGGGTCAGTCGTATGCAAATCAAATCGCAGTCCTTTAGACGTGGTCAACACTCTGGGTTAAATAGTGTTTCGTGCGGGTGTGCAACAAAGTTTTTTCAGTCTGTTCTTTGCTTCTGAAATTTATACTACCATTTGCTCTTCCGTCGAATAAAAAATATGCAATGAATAAAATAAGTGAATACTGGTATAAATGTTTTTAAATGTTAATGAAAGTTTAAATAAATTTTAGTGGTATTCCGTGTTGCTAGAAGGCTCTGCCTTATGATTCGCCTAAATAAAATACTATGCTTGTAACAAAGTTAAAACATTGCAGTGTGACGAGATATCCAATCAATAAAGTACGTATTATTGTATAGAAGCTAATTTTACTCAAACAGAACTGTATTCACAAATATGCGTGGCTCATTGTAATAAATTAAACAATGTGCCGTTCCTATAAGAAATAAGTATTAATGAAAAAAGACATTCTAATAAAAGACTTTCAAGTAAAAAAGTATTAAGAAGACATTACATTTTGCTTAGTTTTAGTTCGTATTGTGGCAATGATATTGGAAACTTAAAGTGCCAAGGACATTCCAATCGCTTCACTCGTGTGCTCACTCGAAACGATTTAAACTCCAATCAACGCAAGATATATACTATAGATAGATTGACGACCGGTAATCATGCACATCAACTTTAATTACTTTTAACCAAGTGATGGGGAACTGCTTGAGAATTCTTTCTTCTGTCAATTGCTTTGTCTCCCGTTTCTCATTCATTACTTGGGCCTTTCTTTCTCTAACTACAGTCACTTTAGAGTTTTATCGATTACAGTGAAATTAGTTCAAACAAGTTCAGTTGGATATATAAGTTCGTAAGTACATATAAGGTTTAATGCCTTAACAAAGGGCCTTTAAAGGGAGGTACACTGTAATCTACGTATCAATGTACTTCCTGTTAAGTTACTTCGTACTACATACCCCTTCTATGGAATTGATGGGTACAGGGTATAAGTAGGGAAAGAACCTCCATTAAGCTTAATATGCTCCTGGAGGCATATTGTGTTTACTATCATTCGTGTTTAAATGCTTTATACTAGAATCCATGAATTGCATCTACCCAAAATTACCCAAGTGTACACATAGTCACATACATGTACATACACACAGCGAAGTACTTGCATGTATGTGGTATTCCCAAACAATACGAGTAATTAACCTAAATCTAAATACCATTTGCCTTCGTGTAATTCGGGTAGATAGATAAAGAATGTGGAGCCTGAATGGCCTGGGCTGAATTAGGTGAATAGTTTGCCGGGGTAGAGCAAACTTAGGGAAGTACGCCAATGCAGATATTTATATCTTCAGAAAAGGTGCCAAAATCCAAATTTGTAAATTGAAACCCTTTCGCTGAAATCGCGTGAGCCCTGCACAGAGTGCATTGCATGCCGAAAGTACTCGTATTAACACGACAATGTTCAACATTGAGTCCACAAGGGAAAACCGCAGCCACAGCCCAATAATAAATTTACCCATATAATATATAAACATAGCAAAGTTATTCTAAAGTGTTGGTAAATATTTAAGGTACCCAAGTTACTCTGATTTGACAAATTGGTTAAAATATAATGATGTAACAATAATTAAATTGAATACCATGAATTGATATATATATTTTATATTGATGTATGTAAAGATAGTTTTGGAATTCCCAGTATGGAAGTAATTTCCCTATAGTTAACACAACTAATCGTAGCTTGTTATTCAGTTCACTCAATGCCCCTTAGGTCCGTCTGCCTCATCCGACGATACTTAAATGGTCAGATACACGTAGTAATACTTTGTATAGTTAGTACATGCGTATACATTTGCATACTAATGCACATAAGTATACACATTTTCCACTTTTCACTTCCCATTTTCCTGTTTTCCCAGCCGCTAATTGACTTTTGAATAATTCATACGCGTATTAACAGGAATCGCTGTGAATTATTATTAGAGATTCAGAGATGACATGCCAGTGTTATTACCGCATCAAGTGCTGCAATCGGATACGCCCCTTGATTAATCAGGCACTTTTTTATTATTAAAATATATCCAAGCAATTGTTTATCCTACACCCAATATACTAATACATCTATAGTAGAAAGTATGCATATTAATTGATATCGATAAAATCGAATCGAACTATGTTCAGGGTTTATTTACAGTGAGTCACAAAGGTCACCATGCAACGCGCTTGGTGTGGGTGGGCGGCCACAGCGGGCTTTATCAAGGTCGGGTCGTTAGCAGCGTTAGATTATTGTCACAACTCCCATAGAATCGACGGTCTATTATTCTAGGCCAATGGCAACCATTATGTCGATAGCCGGATAGGTCTGTCTGTATGTGTGTGTATGTATATTAGTAATAGAGCCAGGGTCAAGCAAGGGTCGGCCCTTCGGAGACAGCAAACATTACTTAAGTCGTTCATATTCCCAGCCATAACAATTGCAGGATGTTATGGGTAGATGGGTAGACCTAACATGACATCAACTACGTAGGTTTCCCTTGCTCGGCCCCCAAGACGTGACCAATAAAAAGTGGGAAAGTATGTCACAAAGTGGACCTCCACAGCTCGCGGTCTTCTTCTGGTGTTCTCAACTGCAGCCTGTTTTTATTTTCGTTCCTCGTCTTTTGTTACCTTTTTTTGGACTTGCCTAAAGTGAATTTTCTAGTTGCATTTTGGCTATGCCAATATTTATCTGCTTCGACATCAATTGAATTGGGTTTTTTTATTCCGTATGGAGGTTAATATGAGAAATGAGTTCAACATCTGCGCGTTTTACTGGTTTGCTCGTTTGGGTTTGGGCTTGGGCCTTTGTAAACCCGTTTAGGTTGCCGCCCTCGTTGCATTTTTTTCCTGTGTACAAATAATCTGAAGTCAGTTAACAGCGACAACGTAAAAATGTTTCTCTAAATATCGAGGCACTGCATTAGATGCAGGCCACCAGATAAAAGGCGAGAGTACAAAAAGTCGACTATGTGCACGTATGTGGTACATGCATTAAACATGATCGTACAATGATGCGAACCACATAGCACTCATAGTAGTAGATCGCTATAGGGGGCATCCCTATTGAGGTTGAGGTAGTTATCTGCTTTGGCAACTTCCCAATGTTATATTGTATACACCTTCAAACGATCCTCCTCTACTGCTTTACTATTTAACTCTGTCAGTCAGATCATCTAGCTAAGCAAAGAATTACAATTATGAACGACCTTGGCTTCTACAGCTTTTACCAGTTATGCATATTTATAGATCATATCTAGCGCGAGTGACAAATTAAACTAGTACTCTTATACGGTTTTATTAATAGTAGCCGGGTCTGGTTAATATTCACATCTGTGTAAGCGGAAAGAAACAATATATTTCTAATGGAAACAGTTTCCTTCTGTTTTCGTAAAACTCTCTGCGAGGCTATCTACATTTACCGCACATTGTTGCCGCATGCGCTGTACTCGCATCTACATACACACAACACACACACACACATATTTATAGATGCAAAATTGCGCTCTTAACGCCAACATCCTGAGACACATTATATGCATATAAAGCACACACACGTACACATATCGCGAGGGGGGGAGGGGGCAACTGCAGTTGATCGTGCGGCTTAAGGTTGATCGGGCGAACGAAGAGAACGCAGAACGTGGCCGAGTGATATGAGCAAAGAGCGAGAAAGCATTTGAAGAGCGACTTTGCGACGAGGCCTGAGCAACAAAACCGGCTTTTCGCTTCTGTCGACGATCTGCGATCGTTCTCTCCACGATGGGGCTCGGCTTACCTGGCGCTCCGTCAGCGTCGGCGTCGGCGTCGACCGAGCTCAGCTGCAGCTCCGAATACGTCTTTATGCTCGATTTACTTCCAGTACCATTTCAACAACGACGCGGAACACAACAATCAGATCGATGTCAGGCGCATAGTGAAGACTTGCACACATACATACTCACGTTCACGTTCACGTTCACACATATCTATTTACCGAGCCTGCTCGGTATCTGACAAGTAATTCAATCTGGTTGCAAATTTACCCGAGTATTATTTCTCTATATACTTGAGCACTTGGTATTTGAATTCATGAATATCTGAAAGTGTTGTGCAGTGCATGAAAGTGAATTTCATATTCCGAAAGTCGCATAGTTATTTCCGTAATATGTTTATGTATGTGATGCAAAATGGAGCACATCTCTCTGAACACTGTAATCAGTGCAGATAAGTTTCTTTTCGAGATATACAATTTGCCGTTGTCGGAAGCGAAGTTCGCGCGTATCGTATATATCGGCTATTGATATTAGAAACCAAAGAACGAACACGCAGTGCTCCGAAGTGATGTGACCGACTCTAATCCGATTTGCTTGATCTGCGAACAAGGTCGACTGGAGTCCGCTGAACCGGTAAACGGACTACCTCAGCCGCTGCTGCTACCTACCTAACTAAGTTGGGGGTACTCGCTATACGCGCAGAAAGATCTATCGAACTTGAATTAATTACCTGCTCCCCTTTTTTAATAAATGAAGTCCCTTTTTTGTGAGTGCCGTTTCCCAATTGAAGCCAAGACTGCAAAGTATTAAGTGAAAAACGAAACACATGAGACAAAGACAAAATACCTATTTAGTGAAGCGAAAATGTTTGTAATTTAGAACAGATTAAGCAGATTACTCGCTTCATCGGTGGTTTTGTGCACTTGACTATAAGAACTCAATACGTGTCTGACGATGTCTGAAACCTGATACGACATACGAGTACATACGACGGAGGGATGCTGCAGAATGCAGAATAAAGACTCAACGAATCATTTCACAGCCTCCACTTAGGAACAAGCACAGCTGACCTGTTTTTGGATTTCAACACACTTTGTTTTTTACGCACAAAAGGTACTTACTCTATAAAGAATTTCTATGCTATTTACCTATAATGAAAGAACATTTCAATCTATGTATATCATATGACATAAGCATTGGCAGTTTACCTACTGTACTTCAATTTTCTATAGCATTCCTTATATTTTTTATCCCTCATGCATTTCTTTTTCATTTCATTCAGTGCAAAAGTTTGTATAAAATATTGACTCAGGTAAAATGAGAATGTTAAAAAAAGTTCTTAATCAGCAATAAATGCTGACAAATTCTTTACTTAAGTCACAAAGTATTATTTCATTTAAGGTACCATGTGTTTCATCATTGTGTTCAGCACATTTAAACAGTTCAAATGAAAAGATTTAAGACTTAAAGTTAAAGATAGTTTGAGATTTGATCCATACCTTATGGCATAAGTAATCTCAATTTGACAGTACTTTAAGGAAGTTGTATTTCGAATACTTTGCAGAATAAGTATATATACTTAGTGTATTCACACTTTTCCAATTCGAAGCGCTTATATCAGCATGGGAAAAACTTGCGTTGTCCGTAATTTGTTGTCATTAGTATCGGTCTTAAGGCCCACACAAGCCTAAAATTATACACCGATGTGCCGATGTGGCCATATGGTTGTTAAAAGTCAAAATTGCAGACTATGTCGGCCGACTGACTATACATATATACAAACACAATGTGTGTATGTAGGTTATGCAACGACTCTTAGAGGCTGGATATACTAAAACCAGATAGGCGGCCAGGCAAGTGGCCAACTGACTAGCGAAAATAGCAGCAGAAACTATAAAAAAACAACACTTACTTTTGCGCATGTTTATATACCTGTGTGTGTGTGTGTGTAAGAGTGCAGATAGCTGTATGCATCGAGCCTAAAGTAAACAAAAACAACTCGAATTCGACCTTGTCTGACCCACTTTAGACGGCGCAGTGCCAAAACTGACAGCTGTGCGGCATTTTACAATTTATGTACGAAAACGAATACGAAAACGAGTGCGAGTGCGAGTCTTAACTTATAGACTTATTTCACAGTGTTGCAAGTAATTCATTTGAGGCGCCGCATGCGTGTTTCGCGACTTGAAAGTGTTTTGCTTTGGCAACGCAAACAGCGCCGATAGTCCAAGTCCAAGACCAGGCGACCAGGCGAAGCTAGTCGAAGCAGTCAACAACCGTTGGCAACGCACCGCAGCGGCAACAGCTTTGAACGACAACAACAACAGCAGCAGCAACAGCAGCAGCAAAAACAAGAAGAACGGCAACAACGACGACAACAATGTGCCGCTTGTGCGGCAGCCTTTCTTGTTGAGAGCGCCTCATTTATAAAATTCGAAACACCGCAGAGGGGCGCAGTCGTCCGCTCGATAATGATTTATGCAACACTCAAATCAAATTGGATCTCAGATACAAATTGTTGTCATAACCCAAGAGATATGGCCCAAGGGTGTTAGCGATTACCCCCGAGATCGACTCCAAGTCCGCGTCGAGCCGATAGCCTGCGTATTAATTGATGGATGTGAACTGCGACAACATCTGCGCCTAAATGACGACCACGACCAGGGCGGCACAGTATAATGGCTGTACTACATGTATCTCTCTCTCTCTCTCTCTATATGGATGTACGTATGTTATGTATGTAGTATATCGCGTGCTGGCTGATCTAGCCGGCTCTCTGTCCCGGCATGGGCTGCTCAAGCTGTCGGGGCTGTCGGGGCTGCTAGTTGTTTGTCTAGTGGCTACCGACTAATAGGGCTAATTATACTGCTGCATCGCGTAGGCAAAGCATTTCGATCTACGCACCGAGATTAACCATGCCTCCAGACATTTGAACTCAATTAAAAGAGGCCTGCCTTGTGCGTTCGTGCCTTAAGTCTTCTGTTTGGCTCTGCACGCTGGCAACGAACTCGTCCCTCGTCGCTCGTCGGGTGTGTAATGGAACAAAAACAGAAAACAGCAAGCAGAAAACTCGTTCTTAGCCGACATGTTGCTGCTGCCACTGCCACTGCTGCTGCTGTTGCTGCTGCGTATGTATTACCCAACAACACTGCGAGCCGTAAAAGTGTCGTTCAACTGAAGTTGAAATTTTGAATTTCGAGTACGAAAAGCAGTCGCTAAATGAAGAACAATAACAGCGCGAGCTCACATAAAGACAATCATTAATGCCTGACGCCCACAATGTCGTCGTCGCGACGTCGCGACGCGTTGCCACTTTAACAATATGCCAAACTGGCAGTCCAGGCAGCATTTGGCCAGGCTGGCCTCCAACTACAACTCCAACTCCAACTCTGACTCCAACTCCGACTGCGGCTTCGGCTGAAGTGGAAATAAATTATTACGTTATTGAGGAGAGTAATTGCGACAGGCAACGCTGTGGCAAACCCTTAGCCATGGCTGCAAATAGATTTACAAGTCGCGTCTCGGAAACACCCCCCTCTCCTCTCTCCTTTCGTCCCCTCCTGCTCGGCTTGACTGCCGCCCATGTATTCATCAGTCACACTCTTTGTTCGACCAGCTCAGCCGCCTCGGTTGCCTTCCCCCGCAGTTGGCAATTTGCGAAACAAGAAACGCGCTTTTCATGTTATTGTTATAGTTTGTCTTCTTCTTCTAGGCTCAAGACATAGGTCGACTCGTATCCTGTTTGGGGATCTCTCTGGATCTCTGCCGTGGCTAGGCATCTCTTAGATTTATGCACTTAACGCAGCAACGCGAAGAACTGTTCATAAATTAGCCCGTATCAAGCAGGCTGGCGGTTGTCTAATGTCGCTTTTTAATTGAACTCATTAAATTGAGTTCCTAACTCCGAGTACATTTGCCTAGCCAGCCAGAAGGAGAGAGAGAGAGAGAGGCAGGGAGAGAGGTGCACATAAATTATGCCAATTATTTTCATGCCTGCAATAACCATGCCAAGTCCTGATACCAATAAAGTCGAGATTCAATTTGAGTACTTCGCCGCCGGCCACTAAGACTCTGAGGAGTAGTGCAGGCAACAAAATGTTGCTGTTGTTGGGGCCTGGGGCTATCCAGCTGCCTCTCAGCGCCGGAACGGTCAGTCCCACGCACATTTTTAAAGGTTGTTGTAGCTGTTGTTGTTGTTGTTGTTGTTATTGCATTCATTTGAGAGTCTTTTATTTACATTTTTATTTTTGCTGCATTTCATTAAAAGTCGACGGTTTGAAGCCCATTACGTATGCCACCTCCGATGCACAGCAACGAATCGTAGAACCCGAAGAACACAGCATAATAACAACAACAACAACAACAACAACAGCAACAGCATGATAGACACAAAAGTCAGCACCGTGAGGCGGACAACGAAAAGTCCCAGTCGCAGGCAAAGTGGAAGGTAAAGCCGAAGACGAAGACGAAGACAAAGTCGAAGTCGAAGTTGGAGTTGAAGTCGACGGCGAAGGCGAAGGCGCAAGCGCAGGCGATGACGGCGTAGATGTTGAAGTCTGTTAATGCTTATCATGACGGCGATGATGAAGCCGACGTCAGCGTTGGCACCGCAACTAATCGAGTGACTTTCTGGCCCTGGTCCAGCCCCCGTGGCTCCAGGTCTGGCTCAGGTCTCTGTGGCAGCATCAGCAGCAGCAGAGCAACACAGCAACAGCAGCGCAGTGCGCATATCTTGTGCATTGTTTGTGCTCTTCATTTACAATCGCCTGTAAATTGCGGCCCAGCTTGCAGCTTGTCTTCTACGTGTACTCCGAACATTGTTAATTATAAAGACCGCTCGGGTACCGCATGGATTTCTCGTAAGGAGAGAAAATTATTTTATCTCTTCGGCTTTGGCTTCAGCTTTGGCATCGCCATCGACGGTGATTAGAAATCGGTGGGAGCAGCCCTCGGACCAGCTAAGCTAGACAAAAAAAATAACGTAAAAGAAAAAACGAGTGCCGACTCTAATCAAATTCATGCACGAGAGTATCTCCTCAGCATTTCGAAGGTCTTTGGATAACCAAGTTCACAGCAATATTAGTTCCGTTCAATTACGCTTAAGTTTATAGTACGTACTCAACGCAATTATTTATGCTGCTTACTAGTCAATGTTATAGATGGTTAATATTGGCAGATATATATACAGTATATCTTCCATATTATATCATAATAATTCCTCAACAAATTGTTCCATATTTTACCAAGTTGAAATTGAAAATCTGTTTCATTTTCACACCTCTATAAACGACGTGGTATAGAATACCGCACTTCAGGCGTATATCATTCCTAAGGCATTCAGGAATTGAGATTTCAATTTAAAATTTAGCATCAACTTAATTAAGGGGTGGCCATATTAGACAGTTTGTCCGACATTTTAGAAGAATATATGTACATGTGAGAGAGATCGACAAAGCCTCCATTCATCGGCTGTACACAAATGAGTATCTATGACTTTATTATACCCTTTATGTGCGACATATTTGACTTGCTATTTGTATGTTATGTTTTATAGCAGTCAGCTATATATGTATTTTATAGTATATAAACATATTTTGACACCCAATTTGGAGTTTGGCTCAGCCTATATTAGACATACAATTTCGCAAGTAACGATTGTATCTGACTGTCATGTAGGATATCTTTTAGTCGTACATTTTTGGCTAGAATCTCTTAACTTGTTTATGCGCCCATATTACCTGAGAGGGCACACCCAAAACACACCCGCAGCTGCAGCAATAAAAAGTCCATACGTATGTATATATGCATATGTATGCACATAAATATGCAGATACACACACACACAGACATGCATAGAGATATCTACACTTAAGCAGTAGACGGGCATGCACAATCGAGCAAACCCGCTGACGAGGCACCCAGACGACGCACCGAAAGGCGGATAGTCGAAATGGTATCCAAAGACGGACAGCGCCCAACAATCCAAGCTCTGTAATGGAACTGCAGCAGGAGAGCTCAGACAGGCATCTAGCGTGCTGAAGGACGGTCATGTGATGGAGACGGGGCAACGGCAGAGACAGAGAGGGCAACGTGGGGCCGAAGTACGAGTGCGGCCAAATAAAAGTTGATTACGAGTCTGCGTCCCCGGCCCAGCCCGGCTTGACTCGACTTGACTTGACTGCCTGGCTGCCTGCAAGGCATGCCTAGCTCCGGCTGGCTGCCTGGCTGGTCCATTGTCGTGAAGCAGATTAGTTTGCCATCGGGTTCAACTTTATTTGCAACACAAATTTTCATTCTAGTTGAGTGCAGGCACAGCCAGTTGATGCAGCCAGACCCCTGAGCCACAGCCAGAGCCAGAGCCAGAGCCAGCCGTGGCCAAGCTGCAAGCCCAACCAAAAAGAGACCAAAGCAGCAGAGCTCACGAAGCTGCTGGATTTTCCGCATGTTGCAGCAGCGACCGCGAAGTCAGCCTAAAAATTGAACAACGCCCAAAATCTTGTTTTGCTTTAGAGTGAACTCACGATTTTTGGCGCGGTCGCAACGCAGCGCGGACCAGACAAGACTCGAATAGACCCGACCCGACTATACCGAACTGAGACTATGAACAACAAGGAAGGACATTAATCGTAGTGCAGACAAAGCGCTAAACTTATAGAGACGAACTTTGCACACCCTATCCCTGCTCATGTTCCAATTCTATTAACAATGATATGATATTATTGTATATTAAATTCGAACAGCAGTTTCCAGAATCATTATAAATAAATTATGAAATATAATGTTCAATTCATAATTATAGAATGATTGTGACTCTTAAGTATTCTAATATTTTAACACTTGATATTCAGCATCATTATACTCGTAAATCTATTCTCTCTTAAGAATTTAAAATATGATGTTCAATTTATAGTTATATAATGATTCAGACTTCAATCTCTATACTTGATTTCCAGAATACAAATAATAATAACATATGTTTATATATTCATTATATATTTGTGTTGTGTCAAAAATTAAAGGTTATCATGCCATGTTTTTTGCACTGTCACTTATCAGGCTAACATACATTATCAATATGTCAAAGTTCATACATATTTCTGATTAGCCTTAAGGCTTTGCGATCTCTTTATAAAAATCACAGCTTAAAAGCAATATGAACAATATCAATATCTACACTAAACTTTAATTTACCTTACGATCAGCAAGGTCATATTTCCTCATGTTTTCTTCATAGCCCAAGTTTGGAAGACTGGAACTTAAAAGCCTCCATTTAAGCCAATGGGAAAACTCATTTCGAATACGAAATGTTCATCATTTGGGCCCTCGCTCTGCTAATGAATTCACGATGTCAATCAAAGCTTTGGGAAAATACAATTTAAGGACTGACCGAAATCTTGCCAAGCGCCTTGCGGCAATCGGCGAAGACCGAAGAGTGCATCACATGGCCATTAATCGTTGCTCAGGCTGCTGGCTGTCTGGCAGTCTGGCTGTCTGGCAGTCTGGCAGTCTGGCTGTCTGGCCGTCTGTCTGTCTGCTCTGCTGGCTGTCGTATGTGTGTTAAGAGAAATTTAACCAAATGGCACAAATATTGTGTGCTACAATTGTTGCGCAATAATAGGTAGGCAACGCTACGTTACAGTACGCTATGGTCTTAAAACCAGTGAATGCGAAAAGTAACAGACGGGGATAGGAGACTGCAACTGGGAATGGGAACGGGCACGGGCACGCGAAGGAGAAGGAGACGGAGAAGTAGAAGGCAAAGGAGACTGCGAGTGCAACTGGGACTGGCAACTGGCGCTTTACTTACGAATGCGCACTCACACTCGTTTCTATCGAATAGTGGAGCCTGTCTAAGCCAAATGCGGGCAAAACATAATATTGCAACATACTTGGCCGTAAATTCAAACGACGCTGCGCCAACTGCGAGGGTGTGAGGTTGGCCAGAGCCCCAGTCGGAGCCAGAGCCAGAGCCGTGCCTCGTCTCCTCTCCTCTCACCTTGCCTCGCCGCTGTTTCTCGACTGACATAACTGGTCATTCGCTTGTGGAGCTGCTGCTGGCTGCTGCAGCTAAGGACACGACGCTGCAGCTGCACAAACTGCAAACTGCAAACTGGAAATTCGCTAGTGGAAACGCGACTCGCGGCCAGACAGTTGGTCCGTCGGCCCGAAACCGGATTGGCAATAAGTTCGAGTTCGCAGAGCGCAGAGCAACAGCCGCAAATGCAGATGCAGCCTCAGCCTCAGCTTCAGCTACAGATCGGTCTATTTATCAATAGCTCAGCTCAGCTCAGCTCAGCTCGGCTCGCTCCAGTTGAGGGCCAATCTGAGCCAGAGCCATCCCAGCTGGGGCGGCACAGTGGAGGTACTTGTTGTGACTTTGACTTCGGCTACCGTTTTCAGGGGGTATTTCTGGTGTGCTCTATTAATAGACCGAGGGTAACTCAAATGACAGCCCAGGTGGGCCGTGCAATCGTTTAAATTACGCAATTTCTCAAGGCAGTTGCTAATAATTAACATAAAAAGTGTATTACCATAGAACGAAACCCCCTACTGCCCCGCCCAAATGGTTGGACTGGTTGTAACGGGCCTTGGGCCATTTCATTACCATCGCTAATTCCGTTGCTGTCATTTGTCTCTGTTCTAAGTGTGTCACCGCAGCGAGGCTCAACTGTACTGTACTGTACTTCTCATTTATTCAGTTTTATGCGACAAATTGCCTTTTAAAGTTGGTCTTGAATAATGATGATCGAGCATTCTCTAGAGAAGTTTCACCTCTGTAGACAAATGTAGCGCTTAAATGTTCTAAGCATGTCTTGAGCAATTCCACTCAACTCCACGCGCTGTCCCTCAACAATGGACGATGGCTGCAAAAAAACTAGTTCAACACACAGTGGCTTCCACTCGTACTCACACTCACAGTTCTTACAGCAAACATTACAAAAACATTTCTCTCTGAAATGCGTCTAAAGTACCGCTCGTAATTGTCGCACATGATTCGACGTTGGGAAATTATCGCGCGTTTAGGCAGACACAGACGTGACCACTTAATGTTCTGTGCACAGTGCTCGCAGTAAGTGTGCGTACGTGTGGACGTCTCTGCGAAATCGATGCTCAATCTGTCGACCAACTGCCGAGGCACAAGGTTAAATGAATTTATTAAAAACAGACATTTAATCTCAAGATGATAATCTTAAGATATATACAATCAATCTGGCTGGGGGCAGACTTACATATATAGTACATATTACCAACTAAAGGAATATACACAAGTCTTTTTATAGTTTTCTTCTTTGAAAATCGGTCAATTGGGCGTTACAACAGCTGCGATTATAGGGGAGGACGTCCTCTTTACCGTTAGCGAGAAACCTGATACACATTTTTGGCCAAAATGGAAGCTGGATGATTAAATTGTTAGCATGTCTGTCTGTCCATGTACTTGTCTGCAACAATTTATGTGCTCAAATGGCACAGTTTACAGCTTGACCCAATTGCCAGAGCGGAGCAGAGTCTTCGGCACATTGCTGAAACCGGGACGTGAGATCTTATCTGCCTTTTTCGTAGCCGAGTGCGACATACTCCTCACAGCTTACAGCATCTGTAAAATGGAAAGTACAGTGGGAAGTGGAAAGAGGAGGAGGGAGGCAAATGATCTTCAGGAAATTATCGGATTGAGGTTCCCAACATTAGTTGCACATTGAAACCGTATTGCGGTAGGCAATTAAACACTGAAGCAAAGGCATTGAAACATACACACACACACACACACATAGGCAAAGACTCATATGTATTCAGGTGTGTGTCGCTTCTGTAGCAAGCTCTGATTTTGTGGTAGATCCAGCTTACGAAACTCTACAAATTTATGTTGAACTCTGTCCAAATCGATTTATCTTAGTGACCGTGTCGCTTCGCGTTTGGTTTCGCCGCCAACTTGGCACAGTGGGGCAAATGCGAATATCAGTTAGGAAAATAAAACGATTATAAATGTATTTTAAGCTCAGGTAGTAAAATACCCTTAACATAAAATATGCTTACCTATTTTTGATGTCTAAATTCGTCATCTTTACCCACTGTGCGCATATGCGCTGCGCTTTACTAAAAACAAATTGATAGTCACATCTGTCTCGGCATCTAATATATTTAAGTAGTTCGCCGAATTAAAATGTTTCCCTTCATTAGGTAATTCGTTTAGTCGATGTGCTTAGTCCCAAAATGAAAGTGTTAGGCCTCGAATTATTCAATATACATAACCAATTTCAATGCGGAGCTCAGCAGCACAGCATGAAGTTGGAAAAACAAATTCAAGTTGCACTGCTGCCACGGGAAGCGACGGGTCTCAGCATCTGTTTTGTGGTTGTTGTTGTTGTTGTTGTGGTTGCGGCGTCGGCGGTGACCAACCCAAACCCCAAACCCAACCCAAGACAGTCTAACACTCTCAGACCGAGACTCTCGAGCTCCAGCTCCGACATCAGCTGCAACAATCTAAAACAAGCTTTCATATTTGTCTTAGGTAACACAATTATGATTCGGTTAAGTTTGAGACTTACCTACATGGCTCTCGGCGTTGCTCAACTGTTTAATTAAGTTCAATTTTGGCTCTACTAGCTAAATATAGCTACGTAAAATTGGGGGTATTCTTGATCTAATTGCACTCTTATAGATTGGTGTACTTGAAATTAAATAAGTGCAAGAAGAACTTTGTTTATCAATGTTATCACACAATCAAAATTGTTGAATTGCCAATGCAAAGTGAAGATTTCGAGGTTAAGAAAGTATTGAAGTCAATTACAGTCAACAACAAAACAAACAAATATCAGATGACAACAAAAATCTAAACTATTCAATTCATGAAGATATTACAAATAGATATAAATAAGATATACAGATGACAAAGATATATCATACAATACGTGATTACTATATTGTTTACGATATTGTTTACTTGAATACGTGAATACGATATTTCATTCATTCAACTGTTCAGAGTAAATAAATGTGCAATTAAGCAAGGTCGAAAATTCGTATCTGTTGTATGAGTCAACTTTCGTTCGACGCTGTCGAACGTCGAACTTCAAAGATACGTGCCCTTTCAAGACAATAATTCTTTCCGTCTTCTGTGCTTTTTCCAGCAATGGCTTCCAGCAGTAGCAACGATTACCGCAGACAAAGTAACAGCCCAACACATGTGCCGCAATGCCGCCTGAGAACCTCCAGCACCGACATCGCCATCGCCAACGACACCGACACCGACACGAACTCCAAGACAGACACCGGCATCGGGACTGGGACCGGGACCGGGACTGGAACGAAGGCAGATGCGAGCGAGGGCAGCCAGAAAGAATGCTACTATTATCAACCACCTACCTCCCAACAGCAACAGCAACAGCAACTGCAGCAGCAGCAGCAACGGCCAAGTTGGCCAAGTCTGCAGTTTGGCCCATGGCTGGGCGCAATGACCGCCTATCGATTGCTGACAATCAGCCTCCTAATTGGAATTCTGTGTCTACATCACGTTCACGGAGTGGATCCCAAATTCGACCCCTCCACGCGCATGAGGCTGGTGCTGGTGCCGGCCGACGCACAGGTCGGCTCTGTAATCTACAGATTGCGTGCAACTGACGAGGAGTTCGACTATCCACTGACCTTTGAGTTTATGGGCGATGCATCGTCGTCGACCGTCAAGGTGGAATCGCTTCCATGCACCAAGTACAACTCGGTCTGTCAGGCAAATGTTGTGCTGCAGCGTCGCCTCGAGCCGGGCCGCTACTACGACTTCCAGGTCTCCGTGAAGGACACAAATGGTGGCATAGCCATGCAATTGTGCTCAATTACAGCGACCAATTTCAGTACACCCCACGACCTCATATTTCCACACAAGCCGGGCATCATTATGATACCCGAGGTGAGTACGCCCCATCGCCCCATCGCAGCATCCCGACATCATCATCCCGATAAGTTCTAATCATGCAGCTCAAATCTGTTTGTAATAGAAATACCTTTCTGTCAGCCATCATTACATACGTTCACATTATTAATACGTGTCCAAATCCGCTACAACGAATGTGAACCCAAGCCATAAAGATCATTCTTTCTAACTGTTATTGAACATAATAGCATTCTGCACTGAACAATATTGATTTGAGGCTTTACTTGAGTAAAATTAATGACGATTCCATATGTTGCTGTAGTGCAGCCCTCTTAACTTGCTATCTAGGTTCATTTTAACTGTTATCAAACACATAAGTCTGGCAAACATGGTATTGTTTTTCTTAGTTTGTGAACTAATGTTAAATATGTTTAAAAATGTAAAATACGCTTGGAAAACAGTTGCTCAGTTTATTGAAAATCAGGAATAAATAATAAAAGCATTCGTAATGGCTTTTCAAATTTGCGCAAACGTACAAACCTCTAATCGTGACTAGATCATTAACTATATTGACCACCCCGTTTTCACGCTTTTCAACTTTAGTCGAACATTACCTCTAAATCTTTTTATAATCTCTGGAATGTAAACTAAAAGTGAATTAAGTTGTTCGTCAAAAGGTGCAGAAATATTGATCTTTGCTAACGTTTATCATATAAAACATCGATGTTTTTCGATGTAACATCGGTGTTTCTGCACCTTTTAATTTTCGTACTGATTATTTACAACATTTAACGGGAAAATAATATAATTATTGTACAATTAAACAATTCGTTTGATAATTAAGTTCAATTTTAAAACTTATTATATGCAATTCTTCTCGTAGGATGCAAAACGAGGCACAGAACTCGACTATGTAATTGCCCGAAAGAATCCGCTTTATCAAAAACCAGTCTACCTCGAGTTATGGGTAAGTGATTAGATGAAATATATGATATGTATAGAGCACATAAGCAACCAATTTAATTCGTGAACACTTTAGGGCTCACCATTATTTGCCATAAGACAGAAAATCATATCGCCCGAGACAACAGAGGGTACCGTCTTCCTACTGGGACCCTTAGACTTTGAGAAACAAGCCATGTACCACCTAACGATACTGGCCAATGTACGTCTGTCCATCATGGTAGTTTAAATAATTCAGTTAAATAACGTGTTTAACTTTAGGATGCATATGCTGAACCCGGACAGGATGGACGTAATATTGCGGGCATGGAAATTGTTGTCATTGTGCAGGATGTACAAGATCAACCACCCGTGTTTACACTGGCGCCTCCAGTTACGAAATTACCACCTGGTATTCTTCCCGGCGACAAGGTAATTATCGCAAACAGCTACGTGGTTACAAGAGTTCTATTCAAAGTGTTCATATTCTTGAAGATATTGCAAGTTCATGCGGAAGATGGCGACAAAGGAAATCCGCGTGAAGTACGCTATGGTTTAGTCTCTGAGAACAATCCGTTTACATCATTTTTTGACATCAACGATACAAGTGGTAAGAAATATATTTCATTTAACAGATTAACATAAAATTGGTAACTCAACTTGGCTGGGCCCGTTACTAAGGTAACATAGATTGATTCAATGCAAGACCAAAATCTGACATCCTCAAGATGCGGAAATGCTTTCTTCTGTCTGTTACAATTGCATAAAGCGCTGTTCTACCCTTATAACTATTTTTATGGATACGACAACGTCAGAGAGAACGACATATTAACATAACTACAGCGCAAGAACAGTCTTAACAGCAATCGAACGGGCAAACTGCAATCCGGTCGTTCTGACGGTCGGTCGGATGGTCTGACAGTTGGTCCGTCGTTAGACTCGTTAGATAGTGAAGCTCATCTGCAGCGCGATACGTTCGCTGTGACCAAGTTCTGAAACTGCAATTTGGCTCTAGGCTTCGCTTCTCGCTGTCTTCCGACTCTACCCTACCCTGCCCTTCCCTTCCCTATCCTACCCTACCCGCACTCCACACGAGTAATGATTGCTCGAGCTCAGCTTCCTTGTTTCGTGCTCGTCTGGTTCATTGCCAGTTTGATGGCAATGACTCTGGCTCTGGCTCTGTCCCTGTCTCTGGTTGTGGCCCAGGCCAGGCTCCCAGGTAGACTGGTGTCTGGTGTCTGCCATCTGAAGTCTGCCTTTTGTTTTGCTTTTCGCTGAAAATTTCGAATCTCTATCGCAACTTCGAATATGTGTGAGTGTGAATGCGTGTCTGTGTGTGCATGGGGCATATTTGTTAGCCCGGTTTTGCGGTCGTCCTCAACCAGAATTGACAGAATTCTACATTTCAAGCAAGCCAGAAGAATTTATCTCTTGTACCTTTTGGTTATATGCAGATATTGAAATTGCCAACTGGCAATCAAAGTTGACGATGCATTTGATTAGACTTGATTAGTGAGTGTCCAAATAAATGCAAATACTGATTGCCGCATGAATACTCGTACTTCTGTGACATCTACCCACAGATATATGCAAACTAAAGGTATTACAAACTCACATTCACAGGAAACTGGAAAAAAAAAGTATTCTCGTTCTCATCGCAGCACCTGATTACTTTCTGTTTCCTTTGTCCCCCAGATAATTTAACCAACTGGCGAGCAAAAAAGTGAAATGAACCCATTAATGATCATAACTCGGCCACTTCGTCCACTCCATAAGTATGAGAGCGTTCTCTTTTTGCTTCTTTCTCGCCAGTTCCCATGGATGTCAGCTCAGACTTTTTACAGGCAGTTTCATAATATAATTTTTTTTTTTTCGAATATTTTCTTGGAAAAATGTGTAATCTTTTTATTGACCGCAAAGATGTTGAGATATGATTTCGTTTCGATTTTATAGCTTCCCTTCTAGTTCACTTAACTTTTTTCTATTTCATCTGAAATTAACAAATTTAAATTGTTCTCAATTCTTGCCTTTGTTGCAGGTGAAATCTTCCTAATGCGCCCTCTCGAAGACATTGCTGCCATAACGCATGTGGGCGATCCTGTCCTGCTCACTGTAATTGCGGAAGAAGTTAAGGTTGGTCGTGACGAACCTCCAGCCATGGCCTCCACGGTGCAATTGGCGTTCTTTCTGCCGGATCGTACCAATTCGCCGCCTTACTTCGAGAACGATCAGTAAGTATGCAAGTATGAAACATGTAATAATGCTCCAGTGGTGCCCAGCACTCCGATCGACTAGCAGATACCCAGTCTTGCAGCGAATGCTCGAAAATGAATAGAACTTCTGACGATCTCTAAGTAATTAATGTGTAAAGGTCTATCAATATAATTTCTTATAGAATTGTAGATTCACTTTTACAAACACTTCAAAAGGGTGTCACAGAATACTTCAAAAGTGTTTGCAGAGTATTCAGTATTGAGTGTTATTCAACTCAACAACTTCTTTGCTACCTACCTGCCCTACCGCAATTCGGTGTACTCGACTTGCCCACGACGACTATATTAAGTCGCATACATAGACCAACTACAACAACAACAACAAGATGTGCTGCCACATGCATTTACATAAATTTCGAACAGTCCACAGTGCAGACGATAAGATTACAACCACATCAAGCAGAAAACCAAAAAAAAAGTGGAAAAACAACGACTATATCAATTTATGCCAACTTACTTTCAAGCGCAGTTCGTCCCAGCGAATTCCGCCAAACTTGAAATACCTTCAACAAAATTTGAACCACGGCGCGTCGTGGGCTGCTTCCTAGTCGATTGGTCGGTCGTTTGCTTGGTCGACTGCTTGGTTGGTCTGTTGGTCGGTTGGTTCATCGGTCGATTGGTCGATTTGCTGCAGCATTTACATACTCGTAGTTCTTTCTTCCATGCTAATAACTCGCTCACGATTTGTTTCTGCTTCCTCTTGTGTTTTCTTCCCCTTCCCTCCACCACTTGATTCCTTACTTTTTGCAGCTACGTCTCGAGGGTGGACGAGAATGCGCCGCAGGGTACAGCTCTGACGTTCGTCGATCCATATGTGCCGCGCGTGTACGATGATGATATTGGCAAGAACGGTGTCTTCTCACTGACACTGCTCAACAATAATGGAACTTTCGAGATTTCGCCGAATGTGGCCGAGCGCAGTGTATCGTTTCTTATTCGGGTGCGCGACAACTCTTGGCTGGACTACGAGCAGCGCCATTCGGTGGAGTTCAAGATACTCGCCCAAGAGTTAGGGCCGGCCACGAATCTCTCGGCCATCGTTAATGTCACAGTATACATTAACGATGTTAATGACAATCAACCGGTATTCGATCAGCCAACTTACACAGTGGAACTTCCGGAGAACATGACAGTGGGCACAAAGGTTGTGCAGGTACATGCCACAGATCTGGACTCCGGTTTGGGTGGCAAAGTGCGGTACACTGCCATATTGGGGTATCTCAACACGTCGCTCAATCTGGATGCTGAGAACGGTCTTATCTCGGTATCCACGAATACTCACGGCTTCGATCGGGAAGTGATGCCTGAGTATCATCTGTATGTGGAAGCACGCGACATGGACGGCAATGGTAATCGGGCCCAGGTGCCGCTGATTATCAAGCTAATCGATGTGAACGACGAGACGCCCATCTTCGATAAGGAACTGTACGAGTTCATACTGTCACCCAATCTAGATGGCTTCACTACAAGCGCATATATTCATGCCACAGACAAGGATGCCACAGCACCAAACAATGTGGTGCGCTACGAACTGATCAATGGCAATTATGAGAATAATTTCATATTGGATAAGGTTACGGGCGAGTTGACCGTACGCGAAAAGATACATTTGCGTTCGAAGAAGCAAGTCATCGAGCGTAGCCGACGTGCTGCACCCTCCTCGGTCATTCCTGAGGAGGAGGGAGATCTCTTCATACTGACCGCTCGAGCTTACGATCTGGGCGTGCCGGTGCGCTTCTCAACGACCACCATACGCATTTATCCGCCAGAAAGCCGCAAGCGAACTGTGACGTTCGTGGTACCCGGCCTCAATCCGGATAAGCGCAAGACCGAGGAAACTCTGTCGGCCATAACGGGAGGCAAGGTTTTCATACACGATATGCGTGCACTGCAGCCGGAAGAGCCTGGTGCAAAGGAGATATCCAATGGCAACCCCAACATCAAGGAGCGCAGCGTGGTCACTGCCACAGTGCTTTACGATAGCTCGTCCGTGGTAGACATCTCGCAGATTCAACAGCGTCTCTCGCAGTACAACAACTCGTACGCCATAATGCCCCAGGATAGAGCCGACACAGATGTAAGTTATCTGAGAGAGAGAGAATGTCGTAATTGTTGACTAGTTTGCGTTAATAGACTCTCACTCCCGTGCAGACGCAGTACAAGGCCGAGAACAAGGTACTCTTCTGGCTACTCATCCTATTGGCCACCCTGGTGGCCCTCACCATCTTGATCCTGCTGCTCTGCTGCATCTGTTCTTGGTGTCCACTCTATGGAGCAACCTCGTAAGTACTGCCCCTTCTATAATACATGGACCCCAACGGAATGTTGCAAACTATCCCCTACTTTCATCCCCTGCTTATTGACTCGGTAACTTAGTCTCGGTATGCAAGAGATGGTACTACAATTGGAAAAATACCATACGAAGCTATACGAAAAATGCCACATCATTGTTAATAATTCCACCTAAATATTCCAACACAATAATACTTGAACGTTATGTGTACCATAATGACCGTCAATAACAAACTTTTAACAAAGCCCTAACGAGTTTGATAATCAACTATTATGAAATACCTTGGGTCCGCTGCACTACTTGAGCTCTTCACACAGATCCCGATAAGAAAGAAACAACTAATAAATAACGAATATTGGTCCGCATGTGTATCATAAGAGTTTCGATTTCACTAACTGAATTTATCAATCGGGAATGATAAACGTATACAAAAGTTTATAGAATCGTACCAAAGACTAAGTACAGAGTTAAGAACCAATAACTTTGCGAAACTCATTGAAATAATTCCCATTCATTCACAACACTTATCTCATCTTTAATTGTTTATTTTTCTCTTGTAGCAAAAGAATAGTTAATATCAGTAAAACTGAAGACGATGTACATCTAGTGCATAGGGAAATGGCAAATGGAAAACAAACAAAATCTGTTCAGGTAGATTTTGATCATTTTCGAATCACACAGTAGAGTTCTTGCAATCAATAATCAAAACAAAATAAGCTTCAAACACACACTCACAAAATGGCAATTTCGTTAGTTATCTATTTTAAGTTTTTCCATTATTAAACGGACACACTCCTTAACAACTTATTTTCCTTGTAACTCACAATGGTCTTGAAGGTTTTGTTTCTTTTTTTTCTGATTTCTACACTTATAATTTGAAATTACTTGTACTTCTTTTCGAATTAAGTTGTTATCAAATCTTTAATTGTATGTGTACGATTTACTGCACATTACAGGTCGCAGAGTGGATGGGAAGACGAGAGGCTTGGTCAGCGGAGAAGCCATCCGATACACGAACGAAACCCACACGCTGGGAGTTCCGCGATGGCCGCGAACAGTCTGACGAAAACGTAGAGATGCAACAGCCCGGTGTCCACAATGATGGCGATGTAATGCGCCACAGCCAATCAGCAGAGTATCAGCAAAGACGCGTCCGCATCAAGTATGTTATGAATGGAGGAAATTTCAAAAACTTCTGTTAATATTCTTATTATGCTTTCAGGAATAACCGCACAACCAAAGAAGATGCTCATCATAGTTTCCATAATTCTAGAACTAATTTAATCAACGATCGTGATGTTTACATTGAAGACGTCATGGATGACCAGAACCTGGTCGAAGTCAAGGAAAACTTTAGCCGTGGCAAGGGAAACAGACATCTGGAACATGCACGTAGCAAGAACTACGACTCTGAAAACCGCCAGATCGACGACGATTCAATGCGAAGACACGAAATCGATCGTGGTAGCGACATCGACCTAAATGCCACGCAAAACAGTCTCAAAAATAAGCGAGAACTCTTCATTAAGGATGGAAATGTTGAGATTCTACAATTAATGACCAGAGACAAGACCCGCGACGGGCCCACACTGGACGATGATAATATTTATGTAAACGTTCCCATGAAAACATCTAACAACCTTTCGCATCCGCAGTTATTAATGGTAGACAATACGGGCAAGGAGATCCTGATGCGAAGATTCATTGAAGAGCAACCTGACGGAAAGCAGATAATCCGTGAACATTATCACATTGTTCCCGGCGCAACCTACATACAATCTATGCCAAACGAAATACAACAAGGATCAACACTCAAAGGCGATACATTTCCCTTTGGAAAATCGGGACCAAATAGCATAGTCTACTCGCAGACAGAGCCCGAGGTGAAGGTAATCCATACACAGTCGGTGCAGGGTGTCGAGGGGGCATCGCAAATGCAAGCAGCCATATCGAATCAGTCAATTACCCAGGAGCTTGAGCACTCGCTGAAGCAACAGAATGCGCTTCTGCGTCAGATTCTGATGGAGAAGGAGAAACTGGAGTCGCGGTACAGTCAACACGAGGTAGTTTTAGAAACACAAAGTCTTCCAGGCCAGTCGATGGCCATTGGCACGCAGACGGACTGCGACGCGGGCACACAAACCGAACCGGCTGAGAACTACGTGGAGAGGACTACGGTCAGCTCTCAGGCGCAAGTGGGGGGTGCCGCGCGACGACGAGCGCGTAGCGAGAACGACGATTCCATGTCGGAGGATGAATACAAATATGTACGGTTCAGTCCACCAAACAGTCCCGAAGGAGTTTACTGGATAAAACGGCGTCGGCCCAAGAAACGATCTAGGATACGAGGCGAGCCACACCAGCGTAAAAGAATAGTCATGGTAGAAGATGTCAAGCGAAAGATCAGAACACCCATTAAAGAGGAAGAAGAGGCTTACGAGAAGAAGCGTGTACCACCCAAGAAGCCTTTGCGGGAAACAAAAACTAGCATTCTACGCAAACAGTTGAGTGATGAAAGCCGTAAGACAGACCATGCTGAACCGAAAGAATTCAGAGCCAGGCACAAGGCTGAACCCTTAAGCCGAGAGGTTCTAATGGAAATCTCAGATTCCCTAGACGAACATGCTAGTCCGCGACAACACAGAAGCCGCAACGTGCCTGCTCAAGAGCACTATGACAATTCCGAGGGGGAAGTCGATGAGAACGATACCGAATACTCCGTGGACTCAGACGATGATGAGATTGTAATTAGGACGAATACAAACTCTTCTTATGGCCATGAACGTTCTAATGTATACGCCAAGCGGTCAAGAGAAGCCGAACTAATGGAAGCGCATGTGAAGAACATATCACACCAAAACAAAGGCAAAGGCACAAGATCGCCATCGTTGACGAGAGAAACGGAACCAGAGGCGCAGCCAAGGCTGTCGCGACGGGACAGCTCGAGGCGTAGTCAAAACACAAGAAAGCAAACATCTTCCGAGCCACCACACAACCGCGTATCCATTTCCAAATATGAAGGTGCGATGAGTGAGAATGGAAGAAACGTCACTGCAACTGTTAGTGAGATTGGCGGCACGAAGCGATCCTCAACCGAACGAATCTATCAGAGTGAAACCGAGTTGGCAGGTCCCGACGAGGCGGGTGCTCGCAATGTGCCCAAATATATGGAGTGGTATTACAGTAAGAAGAAGCCCTCGCAAAGCGGGCGCACATCCACGGAATCGTCCAAGTCACAGCTGTCGACCAAGAAGAAAGTTGATGTGCCTGGGAAACGCGTTTCGAAGACACGAATGTCCCACAAGCCGGAAGATCAAGCAACATATGATGACTCAGGCAAATTTAAACCAGAGCCGGCTCCACGCAAATCTCCGCCAAAAGGCAGCCGCCTGTTGAAAGAAGATCGAGCCCTGAACAAGCAGCACAAGCCCAAAATAGAGACTGACACCAATCATCCGCTGCTGCAGCACTCCGAGCATCGATTCGAACGCGAAAATGCACCCGAAGTGCCACCGCCACCCACCAAGTTGCCACACTACATGTATCCTGAGACGCCGCCGCATGCGGACAAGGAGCATGCAGCGCAGCGCTCCAAGCCGAAGCCATCGCCCATTAAAGAGAACGAAGTGAAGATATCGAAATCTAAAATAAATCTCAATGCAGACAATCCCGGACATGCTGCGCCACACACCTCCCACTCGTCGCATGTGCAGAAACAATTGAATGCGTCCACTCTGGAGGATGACCACGATTCGGGCATAGCCATGAACTCCCTGATGAACAGCATGGGACGTCGTAATCCGATTGCAGAGAAGAAGAGCGTATTCTCCATTGCCTATGACGATGTTAGTCGCGTCAAGAAGATAGCATCGGGCGGCGAGTCGCCGCAGTATTCATAATGACATTATACGAAGATCGTGGAGCATATGTAAAGAACCCATACCCATATATATGTGATAGCCTCTAAGGCTCGTTATCCTTGAAGCACGAGTCGTAATACGATTCCTTGCGAACCAGTTTGTATACTATGCGTCTGAAGTTGTAGTTAGTTTACTTATCTCGCATGGGCGTGTTGAGGACTTTGCAAATAGTTTTTACGCACCGAAAATGTTTAAGATCTGTTTTCCTAGAAATATCAAATAGTTTTACTCAGTTTTATGATGCCCGTATATGTAGTTTCTTTGAATTTGGTTAAATGCTGTCACAATTTTACTATGTGTATATTTATGCTTGTGGAACTTGAAGAAGTCCAACAATTTGAGGGTGACTGGAGTTTCTCTATTGTATAGTTTCTATTAACTTTGAGTATTATTTATTGGCAAGCCCCAGTTACCTTTAAGACAAGTCATTCAAATGTGCTATTCCTATTACGACTCTTATTTTTATGGTTGATTAGTCTCCAAACTGTCCTCTGTATAGTTAGAATCTTATTTTGTCTCACAGGTAAATCAATATATCTTAAAATATTTAAATAATAACTGCCATATTGACGTAAAATCATCTGCATATTACAATTTAACATACAACTTCGATGTACATACATACATACATAGAATAGATATAAAGATGTAGGTATCATATCAATATTCTTGCCCATAAATAAGTGTACATAAAGTATACATACATATACATATATGTATTTATTTTTAAGAACAAACGCACCTGATTGATGAAAGCAATATATAACATATGTTTGGATTAATCAATTAAGTTATATACATATACATATTAGATATACATACATAGTTCACATACAAATGTACGAGTTGAAACAAAATATCCTGTATAATGTTTTTATATCAGATTATTGAATATACAAATACAAAACGTATTCATTAAAAAGCAAATATCACTTATTTTATTACTGGGAAACATTATCTTCGTAACTTTTGAAATAACTCAAGGAACATACATACATATATAGTACTTATGTGCATATCTAACCACAAACATGCATTGTGTGTATATAAATATGTATTAACATAATACAAAAGAGAGAGGGAACAGCAATTTTGAGAAGACTACTGATTACAGATAAAATACATATGCAGATGTATGTATGTACATAATGTGCATAGTTGGTTCCTGCACACTGTATATGCATACATGCAGAAGCGACTTATCGTTTGCTAGATTCTTAACCCATCGAGACTTACATATATTTATATATACATACAACATCTACATATGTACATATATTGTATGTATAACCAAACAATTCGTATGTACACGAGTAATGGCTCTGCCAAAGCCAGATTTAAAGATGCAGGTGATCAAGAAGCAGTTTCAATCTTATGGTGAAAAAAACAATTGCAGTGTGGTGGGTTTTGCCCTCTCAGAGTAAGTTTAAAAGAGAGCAAAATTCATGTTTCTCTCCACCTCTTGAACTTCAACTGAGAGATCGCACATCACTTTCTGTGTACATATCTCTCTCTCTCGATTTTCCCCGCACTATTTCTTTTCTGCTCACACAGATGCATATGTATGTACAATATGTACGCGACTGCCTCACTTAAACATTTTCATTCCTTCATTCCTGTAATCCCCTTTCACTCTCACGTACTTAAGACATACATGCTATGTATGTGTATACCACATACAGTGGTACCAACTTGTATTAATTTTTTTTCTTAATATACATTTGTACATTGAAGAAGTTTATGAGCAAATTATACTTCTGGGCAAATATTGAGAAGGATGTATAAATATTTACTAGTATATTAGTTGTCAATTATAATGACCATAAAATAAATACATAATAATTTAAGACAGTTAGAAATTAATTGTTTATTTTGTGCTTAGTTGAACGGTTTTTCGAGAGGTTCATCTCACCTGCGCGTCACTGTAGCAGTGCACTGTACGCGCAAATTTGTTTACCGACCTCCGTTTCAGTTCATGCTCTCTCCGAACACAGTCTGCTGCCGAGCAGCAGCTGCCGCCAGCTACAATTCGTTTCAGTTTCTCTCCATCTTCTGGCGTGGTAGGTTGTGTTGCATTGTGTCAGACTCCCCATTTACACGACAAAGACGCTCATTCAGTTGTTTGAAAAAATAATTTTATTAACAGAAGTTAAATACTTTAAAATAAGCAAAAATAATTAGCTCTCCTTCTCACAATTTTAGTTCTTAAATATCGTGTAAATGCGGAACAAGTATACAAATTAACTAAATTAACTTTACAATTACTTGGTCTACAATTAAATTTAGTACTCACAGTCTGTTTATTCTGTTCTACTTTAGGAAAAGTTGTAATATTAGAGCAAAATGTGCAAATGTCTAGCCGGGAACGTAGCGTGCTGGTAAGTTTAATTCAATTTTGCTGGGTACTTTTATTTGTGTACGTATGTATGTTTGTACATACATATATATCTACATTTGTATATATCTTTACTACAGTAGTAAGCTGAAAGAGAAATGCTACTTTTTTTATATTTTTAAGGAGTGTGAATAAATAGAAAAAAATACATGTGAAGATGCATGTATTATTTGTATACCCAATACACAATACTTTTATTCATTTACATATGCACATACAAACATCCACACATAGCAAAAGTGAACAGTGAAAACCATATAAATTGATTGTGCCGGTGTTACTTATTTAAAAACGGAAGCAAACCTTTTCACATACGCACATACATATATGTACGTATCTATAGACGCACACGTACAAATACATATGCCTACCCATTGTCATGCAATCCGTGTACACAAAGCGCGGTATAATCTTAGTTACAAAGCAAACAAACGCTTGAGCGCGTTAAAGAAGTTCGCGTTCTGCGTGCTCTTTAAACAATATCACTCTCTTTAAGGTGTACACACAAACATCAACAACAAGTGTGTGTTAAGTCTTGTTTATATATCTTGTGCCATGGCGCATTTTATTGCTGACATCATGATTGGGGATCCTTGCTAATGACGCATATACATATAAACAAACATTGTCTGCACACATATCATACATATATACATACATATGCATACGCATTCTCTGGTGGTTTCATGACAAATGCATATTACATACAAAATATATGTATGTATCTCTATTTAGACATTTAGAAATCCAATTACATGTGTTCATGCATAGGGGCAATTCCAGCGTCCCGAAATGCGCACGTACGTTTTTATACTCATGCAGCGGGTACATAAAATTTGCCCTGAAGCATGTAACGCACCTTACGAGACATATTCCAACCCCATTAAGTACATATACATTCTCAACCAAGATCAACCCAACTAGTCATGTCTGTCCGTGAAATATAATGTGTGCTAAATATTCAATATTGCTAGCAAAGATTAACAATAAATGCCGCAGCAAAACTTTTGGGGTATCGTATCATCATCTTTGTTTTATAAGTACTGTCGAATGTATGTATGTATGTATGTTTGTATGTACAAATATCTTGTGCCATTGCCATTTCCCTCATTTATACAAAATATTTCTCATCGAGCACGCTCAACTAGAGCATTCGTTTATTTATGTTATGTATTACATACATACAAATGTCTGAATTGAAATTCATACTTCTACATACATATTTACCAGTCTCCAGGCAGTCACGGCTCCACTCAGTCGCGACGACTTAACTTTGTTTATCCCACCCTTGAAATAGAGCACCACAAGAATAACTTTCAGATAGCCGCCAGTTGGGCGCCAGTCGTCAAATTGACATTTCTATAAGTATAAGCTGTAACGCAATGACTAAATAAGGGCGTGTGCACAAGGGTTGTTAGAGCATATTACTTATACATACATACATATATTATATGTATGTATGTATGTATGTATGTATATGCAGGACCTAGTTTACATTTAGAGCAATTAGCATTCATATGCGTTTAATGATACTATCCATTACCATTAATTAATTAGGGAATGTTAATGTTATGACTATATGCATTTTTTGAATAATGCATTCTGAACATGGATGACCAAATTGACCTACTTCTCTCAATATATTTTATATTCTAGCCAATAATTCTTATAGCAATTGATGATAAAAGTTCTCTATCCTTACTCGTTTTAGCTGCTTCAGCTGCGCACTAAGCATGCTGGTGTCCATCATCAGCGCTTTCTTTGTTGTCTTCGTGATTATCGGATTAGTGGTCTACTTTGTTTATTACAACGATAAGGAGAACGATACTACCAAAATCACAAACGATATACAGGATGGCCTTAAGAACACGTTTGATAAGATTAAAGATAAACTAAACTAATTTTAACACAGGTAACTAAATGAATAAATTAAAATGCATTTTTTTTAAAACTTCATTATTTCAGTTCCGATAAACTATAATAAAAAAACTCCACAGCAGCCTTTATTGCACTGGCCGATATTGTGGCTTTTGCCTTTCAATGGAACGTCGAAGCCTATACATTTTACAAACCTTATACAACAATAAAGTTATTGCATTTTTAGTCTTCTGTACAAATAAAATAACATAAGTTTTGATAAATATTTATGTGTGAGGTAACATGTTTTATATATTGTTCATCTGAATCTCAAAACTATTTATTCCAATGCATTCAAATACAAAGTTAAAACGTTTATAAGAAAATAAAAAATGTGTTTACTTCAATTGCGTTTTAACAACTAAAAGGCTTTATACAAATACATGCCCTGTTTTTAGTAGCTATTACCAATTTCTAAAATTCAAGGTCACAGGTGTGAAAAAGACAAGGATTTTCTTAAAAATTCGTGAAATATTGCTAATTGATTTCCAGTCTACTATATAATTATACAATAGAAATGGCTCAATTACTGTTTGGGGGTACAAATCAATTTGCTTCGTTATTGGTTTTAATAATTAAACCTTCCAAATTACTACAATCGGTTATTTCACAACAAACCCGCCAAAAATACCCTTTTATTCAAGGTACATTCAATTCAATTGTAAACCATATGAACGTGTAACTGATGAGGGTATTAAATGTTCACTGTGGACCCTGAAGTGGATTGCGAAAATATAACATCTGCTGAGTCAATGCAAATTGAGGCCTGGCCATATTGATGTCAATTTATTACTAAATCGCGTCTATATAAACCTATGTGCACCACAACTGGATTCAAAGTTAAAGAAACAATTCACAATGTTGGAGAAATTTTTTGGACGCATAAAAGCTGCTCCACTAACGGAAAAGGTCGCAACCCGTGATGGCTGTATCTATATGTATTGGATAATGAAAGGATTGGGATGGATGCCACCAAAAGAAGGAATTTTACGTTATATCTGTCATTTGTGGACTTTTATATCATTCGCTATTGGAGCAGTCTACCTGCCCCTTGCATTCGCGCTCAGTTATATAATGGATTTCAAGAATTTTACACCAGATGAGTTTTTGACCTCGTTGCAGGTGGCCATCAATGCGTACGGTGGCTCTGTTAAAAGTACTATACTCTATCATAATCTTTGGCGCTTGCGGAAAGCCGAGGATATTCTGGACGAACTGGACAAACGTGCGCGGAGTGATGAGGAGCGTCAGAAGGTGCACGAGACAGCTGCATTCACCAATTATGTTTTTCTCATATTCAACATAATCTACAACTCTTATACGGTCTCCACATTTCTCTCCTACTTGTTCAGTGGGAGACCACCTTATTCTTTATACAATCCGTTTCTGGACTGGCATGACAATCTGATTAGCTTGATCACAGAGGCTACATTTGAGTATTTTGTTATGACCGTTGCGGTGACTCAAGATCTACTTGCCGACACTTATTTGTTGGTATTCATACTTCTTATTCGCGGACATTTCGATTTGCTAAGGAAACGGGTAGTCAAGCTGCGCAGTAATCCCGACTGGACAGAAGAAGAAAACTATGAAGAATTGGTCAACTGCATTAAGGATCATAAGATGATAATTGAGTAGGTCAGGTATATCAAAATAGCTTGCATCCACTAAAGATGTGTTACGTTCTTTCCTTCATTGCCAGATGCTGCCACACAATTCACCCAATGATATCGGGCACGATATTTGTTCAGTTCGCACTGATTGGGTGTGTTTTGGGTTTAACTCTGATTAATATATTCTTCTTCTCAAATCTTTGGCGTGGTCTTTCGTCAACGATGTTTGGCATCGCAGTTCTTATGGAAACTTTTCCTTTTTGCTACAATTGCAATTTACTAATGGATGAATGTGATGAATTAGCAAACGGACTATTTCATTCAAAGTGGGTCGATGCAGAGAAGCGCTATAAACAGACACTAATTTTTTTCATGCACCAAGCCCAAAAGCATATTGTGTTCATAGCTGGTGGTATAATCCCGATCACGATGAATAGTAACATCACAGTAAGTAAATACTTAGTTTAATAAATTAAAATTAAAATTTCCTCCACAATTACTTTAAGGTGGCAAAGTTTGCGTTTAGCATCATCACTATCGTAAAGGAAATGAATCTAGCTGAGCAGTTTAAATAAATAATTGTTCAACAAGAATTTGAGCAGTCACAAAAAACATTTAAAGACAGTAGAGAACGTTATGTAACATTCACCAATAAATACTACAAATATTAAAGCTCACTCATAACAAATTGCATTTTTTTTTAACTATTACGCAGAAGAATCTTCTTCAATTTGATCACATAAATAACGAAATGCCGTTTAAATTAGTTACTCCTATTTTAACATGATTACTAACCACTTACACAGTCCAAATGTTTACTGGGTTATGTCATTTAACAGTTGAGCTGCTCCTCTTTTAACATAAATACTCCACACTTGTAACATAATTACTCCACACTGGATGTGTTTCTGAATCACTTAACAGGTAAGCTTAATTCCTTTATTGTTTGCCAGTTTCACAACACTTGCAGCAGCTGTTGAGATCACAGACAGCGACTAAGCAAATCGTGTTCCGTTCGGGAAATTAAATTAAATTTGTGCTTATAAATTAATCAAGTGCCTAGTTTTTTTCACAAACAACTAAAAATATGTCGAAACTTTTGGCTGTCCCCCTGAAGAAGCCGTCAGAGGTGGACATCGTTAAGCCTCTGAACAACCTCATACAAAGCACCTACAATGGTGCCTCCGCAGAGGAGAAGGCGCAGTACTCGGAGGCAGTAAATGAATTTACGAAGCAACGCAATACGGCGATTTGGAAGTTTTTTGAAAAGTATGAGGCTTCGCTGGAAATCGTTTATGCGTAAGTATCATGTGAAATTATAAACGAAAGGTTTTCTGGAGGTTTTCATGCAGAATACTCTTGAGCATGACTCATACCGGTTGATGAAAGATTAAATAGCTTCGGTTAATCAAAGCATATACATATACATCTGTTTATGTGTGCGTACGACTGACCGCAAGAGTGAGTGGGACAAAGAGACTTGCTAGACGTAAACAAGCAATGGGATGACGTAGTCAATAATAGGACGCCTATGGCGTTTGGTTTCGCTTTTATTTATAATTATCTAGCTACTACGATCAGATATGCGCTCTGGAAACAAAGATTTCAGTCAGCGAGCTGCAAATACCCTTCAAATGGAAGGATGCCTTCGACAAAGGTTCCATTTTCGGTGGTAAAATAAGCTTGAGTAAGTGTTGCCTTTGTGTTGTAACAACCGGTTTATTCTTTAATCACTCGACATCTTTTTAGCGCATACCTCTTTAATGTACGAGAAGGTCTGTGTTCTCTTCAACATCGCTGCCTTGCAGAGTAGCGTTGCTTCCAGCCAACAGTTGGACACAGATGAGGGTCTCAAACTGGCCATAAAGCTACTCCAGCAGAGTGCTGGCATATTTCAATATTTGAAGGGCGCAACCCCCGCAGCGGTGCCTTCAGAGCCGACACCAGACTTGAGCCAAGATACTCTTATTGTATTGCAGGCCTTGATGGTGGCCCAGGCTCAGGAAGTGTTCATACTGAAAGCCATTAAAGGTAAGCAAATTTGAAATCCCTTTTTCATATGCATAACTAAAGATATTGTTTTTACCTTGTCCCAGACAATATGAAGGACCAGATCATAGCCAAACTTTGCTGTCAGGGTGAAGAGTTCTATGCCGATGTGCTACGTGCCATGCAGAAGGAGTCAGTGCGCAGTTTGTGGGAGAAGGAATGGATACCGACAGTGGCCGGTAAACAGGCCGGTTTCCATGCACTCACTCAACTCTATCAGAGTTTGGTCTGTCGTTCGGCAAAGAGGATTGGGGAGGAGATTGCCCGACTACGCAATGCAGTGGAGCTATTCAAGGCAGCCCAGTCTCGTGGTGGCAATGAAACCTATCTGGATGAATACTTTAGCCGTGCCAAGCGCAATCTGGCCGAATCCACTAAAGACAATGAGTTTATCTACAATGAAATGATTCCAGAGCTAAGCACATTAGCTTCTCCGGGAAAGGCACAGCTGGCCAAGCCACTGCCTATCTCTGCCCCCATGGCAGGCAACTTTAAGGACATTTTCACCAATCTGGTACCCGTTGAATTGCATCGTGCACTCACTGCGTCAGATATGCGCAAGAATGAAATTGTTAATGTGGAAATTATGAAGCTACGCGAATCCACACAAACACTAAATGCTGTCTTGGCCAGCTTGAATCTTCCTGCTGCTGTTGAGACAACCGATGGCAACAGTGGACTCCCACCTTCGCTTCGCGAGAAAGCCAATGAAGTGCGTGAGAAGGGAGGCATTGAGAATTTACAGACAATGCTAAGGGATTTGCCGGAGTTGCTCAACCGCAATCGGGAGATACTCGATGAAACAGAGCGGCTGTTGGACGAAGAACGCGATTCTGATAATCAGCTTCGTGGTCAATTCAAAGAGCGCTGGACACGCATCACCTCAGATAAGCTTACTGAGATGTTTCGCACTAATGCCAAAAAATACCGTGAAGTTATCACCAATGCCATTGAGGCTGATAAGGTTGTGCGACAAAAGTTCGAGGCTAATCAAAAGGGCATCGAGTTGCTCTCCATGTCGCCAGAGCAAATACAACAAGCGCTACCCTCGGCCAGCGGCAGCGTGGATCCCAACTGCTCCAGTGTGCAACGTCTTAAACATCTAATGGAGGCCGTTGACACAATCAAGGCCGAGCGCGATGCAGTCGAATCAGAGCTTAAGTCGGCCACATTTAACATCAAAGATGAGTTCTTGCTTGCCTTGCAGAAAGACGGTGCCATCGATGAGCCCGCCTTATCGTTGGCCCGCATAGGCCAGGTGCTAAGTCCATTGCAGGCACAAGTGAAAGAGAGCGTGGAGCGCCAACAAACTCTGGTTTCCGATATTCAGAGCGCCCATGCGGCCTTCGTTTCCGAGACGGGCAACTGCGGCAGCTCGCGTGACAAACTGTACCAGGAGCTGGCCACTGCCTATGATAGCTATGTAGAGCTGTCGGGAAATCTCCAGGAGGGCACTAAGTTCTACAACGACCTCACCCAGCTTCTAGTCGTTTTTCAGAACAAAATAAGCGATTTTGTATTCGCACGCAAAACTGAAAAAGAAGAGTTGCTCAAGGACTTGACCACTGAGTCGAGTCGTCAGGCTCCTCCTGCCACACCGGCCTTGCCATCCCACTATGCATCAACATCGGGCAGCGGTAGTGGTTAGTTGCATTGTATTCTAATCCATTGTTTCCTTACTAATTTGTGTTCTGTAACTTTTAGATATTCCATCGACGCCTGCTGCGGGCGCACCACCAGCTGCAGGTGCTCCGTCACATGTACCATACCCAGCTCAAGTACACATGCCTGTTCCATATGGTGCTTCAGCTAACGTACCATATCCCACATACGTACCACCTCCCATGCCCCAAAGTTTTAATCCCTATGCAACATTGCCTTATCCGGGCGGTAAGTTTGTAAAAATACAGGAATACGATGAACATTTCTAATGTACGCATATATTTTACAGCCTATCAATATGGTGGATTTCCTCAGGGACCTGCACCGGGCAACTATGGCACATACCCTGGCAGTTACGCCCACCAACAGGGGGGCTTCCCCAACCAAAAGCCACCCGGCTGGTAAACATCAGATACCCTACCATGTATCTTATATATTGCATTGTGTTTAGCCGGCGGCTTCACTGCACATTATGTTATTCGCGACTGTAGATTCTATGGAAACCAATCGGTCAAAGCATTTAATGCTGGTTTTCTTTTTTAAATTTTGTATCATAGAAGGTTGCTTGATTATCGCAATTTAATCTCATATAATACATACGTATCACAATAAACGTTCCGTCTTAGCGCTATAAACTCTGACTCTGGCCCGATCGGCGGAATAGTTCCCGCTTTATGGCAGCAATACAAGGTGGTGCACACATGCTGTTTATCAACAGCTCCAGAGTGGAGCTAATTATGGCTTCCTCTTTGCTGGTTTCCCTGTTTGCTTTGTGTAATCTGTGGCGCCTCGAGTTCTTTGTCAGCAACTCCATGTACGCATTGTTAGCCATAATTTCCACAGTTTGGATGCACACCTTAACGTTGGTAATAAGTTGACGAACCTCACTTTCATTAAGATATTCGGTATCCCAAAGTGTTCGCTTGCTCTCGGCACTCTGACTTAGGACTGCCTTCTCGAATTGACTGAACAGTAAGCTGGATTTTTCGACAATTTCGTCCAGCTGATTAGGATTCAAGAGATATTCCTTCAATTGATCGCTCTCGCCTTTAACAAAGCTCTCGATTATGTGCTTGACTAACAGCTCGTCCAGTGTGTAGTCCAGATCTGTTTTAAGCGGCACCCAATAATTTACGCTGAACGAGGTACTCACCGCCTCTACATAGTGCCACCAATGGCGTGGCACAATTAACACGTCTCCTGGACACAGTACACAGTTGTAGGCTTGCTCCTTGAACTTTTCATAGTGGCTTAGTTTATCAGGAGCGGGGGCATAGAAGTTTTCCAAGCAATAAACACTTGACTCCTCGTAAGGAATGCGAGTACTTTGCAAAGGTGTTTCTGGTGGAAAGAGGAGCCACGACTTGTTTCCGTAGATTTGGACAACTATATTTACACCGTAGGTATCATAATGACATGGCGTATTGGCATTCTGTGAACCCAACCACAGACTAAAGTCTTTTTGATGCTCGGCAAATCCGAAAAGATTGAAATCAATGCCCTTTATACAACTCTCCGATACGTCGTGCGCACGAACGTATTGATATGCCGCCCACTCTGAGTGCTCGTTCTCTTCCTGTCCCGATTCCGTGCAATTCTGTAGAAATTGCTGCATGGTAAGTTTCTTCTGCTTTCTTTTTCGTTCCCATTGAGGCGTTGCACAGTCCGCAACTTCCATGACTTCAAAGGCAGGCAAGCTGGAGGTATCCTTGTCATATCGGATGCACCACTCGGCCAGCGAGCCGTCGAAACATTCCCAATTGGTGGGAAAATCCTTGAGCACAAGAGGGACACGTGTGTTCAAGATTATGTCACGAAGCTTGGAGTTCATATAGCAAGCTTTTTATTGACGATTGTAGGGAAATATTGCTTGATTTATTTATAAATTAAAGACTTGTTTGTTTTGCCGGTTCATAAATCAGCTGCTTACGTTTCGATATAATCGATAACGCAATTGCTTTGTGGCAACTCAAGTTTTATTTTCATTAACAGATGGCAGCACTATGGCGCTAGAATTTGAAATTAATCGATTAGTCGATAATTACATTCTATCTGAGCGACGCAGTGGCAACTCCAGTTTTTATTTCGCAAACAGATGGCAGCACTATGGCGCCAGAATTTAAAATTCATTTTGAACCAGTTGAGTTTGCTGTACCACCATCGAGTTTTATAATAACTTGAGGTTCTGCTTGAGAAGTTCACTCTATCTGACCAGTATTTCTTAAGGCCGGGCTTTCGTGCCACCCATTGACAGTGAATTCCTGCAATAAATTCACGCAAATAACTTACTCAAAGTTATGTAAGCACAATTAAGTGAAATGTTTTTTTAATTAGTTCACATTTCGGAATTACATAATTGCAATCAAGATTGCGTGAAAAACTAGTTCTACAGATCAAGTTAGAGTCATCGAGCGGGCAGCCTCGCACGCAAACTAACGCCGCCCGTTACTGATTGCTGCTTGTCGTTGTTGTTCTTGTTGTCTTTTTTCTCGGTTGTTGTTGTCGCCTATCGCAGTCATGGCTCTTAGGACTTGGTCTAGGCAACACTTTGAGATAATTATATTGATATGACAGACGGAAATGCAACGGCGTTAGCAAGTTGCAACTTCTGGCAGCGAAGAAGATTTTGTTGTAGTTTGATTATGCTTAGCTCAGTGTGTCATGCCACACTTATCCCAACGTTATGTTATCTGACTGCAATGTGGCATTTGATAGCTAAATACCCCATAGTAATTTGCATTAGAACTCGGATCAGATACTTGTGTCTGCTTTTGAGTTGCGCCGACATTTGTCGTAAACGTGATTTATGTCGCCTTCTTTCCACAAGTCATTAAATGTACTTAAGGTGCCACTCAATACAGACTTCCACACATCCACAGTGGGGTGAAAAGTTCAATGTACGTGAGTCAGCAGACGAAGGAAAAGCATAAGCCAATTCAAGAAAACAATTATGCGGCAAAGTTGCCAAAAAAAAGGGGAAGAAAAGGAAAAGAAAAAGAGCACAAAATGTGAATCAAGAACATTATTTATGTGGCAGTTTTGAGGTGCGCCTACTGCGTTGTCATTATGATTTTTGTTGGCTTATTATTCGTGCGACCCGTCGCCGACTTACTTACGGATCGTGTATCTGTATCTGTATATGTACATACAGCGTGAGCTTTTTATCTGAGCAATGAGATATTGCGCATGCGCGCACTCGCGTCGCCTCGCTTCCGTTTCCAGGCGAGTGCCTCCAAGTGCGCTGATCTATCTCGCTTTGGGCTTAAGCAGAACAATTCCAGACTTACGCACACACACACACTCTCATTTGTATAATTAGTAAAGATGCTGAACAAAATTGCGGGCGACACGCTTGCTGAGCAAGGTCTGCCAAAAATATTCTGAAGTCTCATTCTCCCAGGCGCCAAGCAGACGCGTTCCTTAAGATACTTATCTGTATCTGTATCTGCATCAGCCTTAAGCTGACATCGGCTTGGCATGTCAATACCCTCCCTGCAGGTAAAAAATCCCAAGACAAAGATGCAATCTCAGAGTCGCGTGTCTTTTAAATCAGTCATCGTATTTATTATTGCAAAACAAATTCGTTCTTGAGCTTAAACATACGAGTAGTTATTCTTTTATGTTAATTTCCCGTTGATTGACAGTCGCCAACGTCGTGCAACGTGCAACGTGCAACGTGATTTGAATTTTGATATATAAAAATACATTTTCTTCCTCTTCCTTGAGAGCTCCCTCTTTCGTATTGTATTCGGATTTCGGACGGAAGTTCTACGAAAGGGAACTCGAACTCGTCTCTTCTCCTTCTTCTGCTTCAGCTATGCTTCTACTCGCAGTTAGTTTTATTCGGATAGTTAGTTACTTGGTATACGAGAGTGGTACATGCACATAGAATAGAATATATTATAGGTAGATGCCCACACCACCACAGTCTTAAAGATACCTAGAGTTACTAAGCCTAGGTCTCATCTAGATACAAATAAAGTAAGATGCGCAATGCGCTTATGATATGATATTCTGATAGAATTGCGGCTTCGTCTGGTGCTCCTTGATCACATAGAAGCCCTTCGGCTTGCCATTGCCAGCGAAGTACTTGTGGAAGCTCTGCTTGTTCACCGCCTGCGAGGGGGCATAGTATGTGGGTGATTTGGGCTTCAATGATTTCTTGTATTTCGATTTGCCACCGCTAGCACCGCCTGCCCCACCAAAGGACTTCTCGATGGTCTCATTCTCCCAGGGTTTGCGCCATGTTGGTATGTTCTCAATGTCCAGCAGACGATTGCGATCCTCCGCGGAGACATGTGCAAAGTGCGGCTTCTTGTGCAGCGCCTGCTTCAGCACGGGCAGATTCCAATGATAGATACGGCCAGGACGTCCATTCGAGCTGAAGGGAAATGAGACCTGTCCAGCAGACTGATTAGTTACTGCTCACTCGATTTCCATTACTGCATTAACAGTAAAAGTAACTCTGGGATTTACATTCGGGGTAGGTGACGAGGGAACGAGGGGACGAGGGGGCATGCGTTGGTTGATAGGCGCCCCATAAATTAGTCAACAAGTACATAGTCGCATCTCTCTAACAAATTGCATTTTTAATTAAAGCATCTCGACTTGGTTAATGGCCACGGCTTGCATATTCATTTACGGCCAGAGCCGTGAGAGCGTAATAACTTTTATGCTGGCCACATCCTCCGGCATTGACATTGACACAGCAACAGCAGCAGCAGCAGCAACAGCAGCAGCACTGGCGACAGCAACATCGACTGTGCGTATATAAATAGCTGAAGCTGCAGCTCTGCCTGTCACTGGCAACTGCCACTGTGGCTGCCACAGACGGTGGCAACAGTGTCTGCTGGCTGTGCCAAAGTTGGTAACTCGGTCGCCAGTTGGCCGGACATGTTGCTGCTGCTGCAACTGCATCAACTGCAACAGTCTCAGCCCAAATGGGTAATCCATTTTCTGCTCTGCCGCTGTTCGTCTATATATCTGTGCGTGTGTGTGTGTGCCCGAGTGTTTGTCTGTTGGTTTAGCACACATACCTTTGCTGAGGGTATATTGTTTTTGTCAACTTGCGTGACACTCCTTAGCCAGGTATTACTCGTATCTGCTTGTAATCAGACTGAAACACTATATATAGTAAGTTATCTAGCTCTTGATCAATTTGGCAGCAATTTGAGCTCATCGTCTGCATTTTAAAACAAATGAGAAAGCTGCTGTTGAGTGTACTCGACTATTATATACCCACTACACAGAACTAAACAAAGCTTTATCTCTGCATAATATTAAGACACATTGTAACAGAATTTTCCTAGCACTAGCTCTTCTGGTTTTTGAAATACAGTCATACTTGGCTATATTGACTTCACTGTTGCATAAGAATATATGTAGATTATGTAGTATACTATGTAATGTCGGAACTGCCTCCTCGTTTGTCACAAAGTATAATGATATTCCTCTTTTGATGACTATCATCATCTCAGCATATTAAATAACGCTAATCCCGCATTCTGCTAGCGTATTTAAGCTTCGGCCTGCCCAGTCTGATCTCTTGGCTTGTTTTCTTTTGCAATTTGTTTTGTGCACATGCGCGCCCGATGCTTATCATCAGCAGGCCAGTCCAGGCGAAGCCAGAACAGACCAGGCCAAGCCAAGCCAAGCCAGACCAGGCGGGGCAAGACACTGTTGCTGTTGCTATTGCTGTTGCTTGTCTTGGTGTAACCTAATGGAATCCCGTTTACCTTTTTCCCGTTAGTTTTCAACGCCGACGCCTCAGTCGCCGCTGTTGCCTCAGTTTGCTGCACCGCTTGTTGCGTTGCCTTCGCCTTGGTCACCTTCACCTCCGTCGCCAAGAAAGAAGCAATTTTCTGTGCGTTGTCGTTGACGCCGTTGATCATTTGATGAGGCTGCTCCTGCTGTTGCTGCTGTGGCTGCTGCACACCGTTGGGGCTGTTGTAATAGTGCAGATTCGGAGGCAACTTGATGATGAACATGTGTGAATCATCCCGCGATGCGTGACGTCGTGACTCAACCGCCAGGCGTTTCCGGTTGTGGCTGTTAGGCGCCTTCACCTTCATGAAGCCCATTTTGCTGCAGTTGGCCAAAACAAAGACGACCACAACATAACGAGAGAGAGAGAGAGAGGGAGAGAGAGAATAGTTGCTTACTTGGTTAGTTCCCATCGGGTGTGCTGCAGTCTAAGGGCGTGTGATGCGCTGTCTGGCGGGGCATCGGTGGCGGCATTTGCCATGAATATTTCATAATATAATTTATGGTCGCTCGGACAGTTTCAGTTTTGTTGTGCTGCCATGTTCTTTGCCACCAGACACGCTGCATTAATTAAGTCCCAAATAAGAGGTGTTTCCTCGCCACTCCCTTCCCCTTACTCCTCACCCCTTGCCCCTCTGCACACTCACCTGAGCAGCTTCTTGTTGAGTCCGTGCGCCCCTCGTGCGACTGGCTTCGGTTGATGCTGAGTCTGCTGCTGGGAGAGCGCCTGCACTTGGTATTTGTCCTGCCTCTTGATTGTATACGTGTGCCCGCGCATATGCTTGACCGTCGACGATAACGGCGAGAACGAGGAGGACGAGGCACCTTGCGCCTGCGCCTGCGCCTGCTCCTGTGCCTGGACAAGTGCCACAGCGAGACAGAGGAAACAGCATAAACTGCAAAGTGAAATAAGCTTTTATGGTCTGTCTTTTTATATGGCCAGTTTCTTGTGATTTTATGCGCGATATTCTATAAGGGATTAGGGCTAGGTTCAGGGTCAATCAGAGCGTTCACTGCCCGTCACCGCCCCAGTCGGCATATGTAACTCAACTCTTGCAATGCATTTCGAGTGGAATTCCAGTCCAGCAACAAACCGGCGGCTTTGAAATTGTAGAACCATTGGCCCAAGGGGGCCCCCACCTAGGCTTATTCTTTTTACAAACTTCCATTGCAGCCCTCTTTGTGGTTCTCTGTTCTGTTGTTGTTCTTCTTGCTGGCAATAATAAGGAAGAAAGCGCACTGCAAAGCGGCTCAAAATGCAAATGAGCACGTTCACACACACTGCACAGGGAGACAGCCAAAGAGAAAGGGAGTGGGAAAAGTAGAAGAAGCAGAAACGGTCATAAAGAAAAGTCACATGCGCTTCGCTTCGATGGAAATGCAACTTGGATGACACGTGAGTTTTAGCAAAGTTTTTCTACTGCCCAAAAACTGTTGCAGATCATCAACATCATCATCGTTCTCGGGGCTTGGGTAATCGATAAGCCACCGAGCCCGCTCCATTCCCAACTCAGAGCCAAAGCAGGCCTAGCGGGCCTGAACTACAAATTATCCTGCACTTGTGCACAAACACACACACACACACACAGTATGTATGTATGGATATTGACTTGGCAGTTTGGTGCATCAAATGCAGCGACGGAGCGACGTGCCCGGCATTTGGCAGTGGCTGCCAAGACAAGACTCTGCCTCGAGTCTCACACACATAATTCATGCAACGTTTGTTGCAAGTGAACAAATTTCAAAGAACTCCCAACTGTTTCGCATGCCAAAGACGAGATACCCTAACGAGCAGCGAACGATCTTCTTATATAACATTAAAATCAAACTTATAAAACAGCTTTAATCTTTGGAATTGTGAAGAGTTCTTTCAGCTCTTAAGAAATAGTTAAGTTAAAGTAGACAATAATATTCATCGATTTTATTGACATCTTTACAGGATTTCATTGATTATATCTTCTAAATCCATCGAACTTTATATAAAATATAACAAATTGTAGCAAAAAAACTTATTGACAGCCTTGACTTGCTGAAAGTCTGTTCTGCTTCTGCCACAATTACTTAAGGATTTTCTTTTAGATACTGTGTTCCATCGAAAATATTTTATATTTAAAATGCATCGACTCAATCGACAGTTCTATCGGTTCTACTGATAGTTCCCTGGATTCTATAGATTCTACTGATTAATCCATCGATTCTATCCCTAGTTCTATTGATTATATCGATAGTTCCATCGTTTCTAGCGATAGTTTCATCGGTTCTACGATTCTATTCCATAGATAATTCCATTGATTCTATCCCAGCAGTTTTACTGATAGTTCCTTAGATTCTATAGAGAGTTCCATAGGTTCTAACGATAGTTTCATCAATTCTACTAATTGTTCCATCGATTCCATCCATAGTTCTATCGATTCTATCAATACTCCAATCAGCCCTATTATTATTATTCTCCATTATAAAGGCGTATGTCTGACTTAGGTTTTTTGGGTTAACAACTAATACTTCCGTTTTAAATCAATGTGATCAGAGCTGATAACTATCCTTTTTCGCTGGACACACCCTTCATAACTAACCTACTCTCTGAACAAGTTGTGGTATCTCTGTCGGGGCAAGGTACTTAAGTACTTTGATGGAAGCTGGCATAAATTGCGAGCAGAGAGGCAAAGCCACAGCGCCCCGGGCGGGATTAGAGGCAGCCAGTGAGCGGCGTAAGGGACACGGAAGGCGGGGAGGGGGACAAGTGTCAGACGCTAATGTCGTTGACTTGGTGCAATGTGGTGCACATGAAGCGCAGCCAAGTGGCAGGAGGCAAATCAAAAGGCATTTCGATCGACACGTATTTAGCATGGGCCACCAATTGCGTCTGCCACAGACTGTGGCGCACATGCGGCGCACAAACGATTGTCGAATTGATGAATTGATAAATTGCAAAATAATCGAATGGAGCCGCCCCTCCCCCTTTTTACTGGGTGCTCTTTCTCTTCCCTTCTTCTCTCTCTCGTCCTGGCAGTGAACAACATTTGTGGCACTCTTGAATTATTAATGAAAGCAACACAAAGCAGCCCGCGGCGGCAGGAGCAGCAACAGTAACAGCAACAGCAACAACAACAACAGCAGACAGCAACATCGAACAGATAACAACAACCACAACAACAACAACAACAGCTCGGCGTTGTTGCGTGTTCACAGAGAAGACAAATTCAAAGGGCTCTGCGTGTCAAAATTGAACAGATTTGCGGCCAGAAGCAGACAAGGGCAGAATTCAACAGATTGGCTTTTTAATGTTCTCAAAACAAAAAAAACAAGCAAACACACAAGCATATGTAGACGTGTATTTGGCTATGTGTGGGTACACTCAGCAAAAAGGGGTTGTCTCTTCGATTTTGCTGATGAAACTTCGTTCAATTTGGCAAATTAAGGTTAAGTTTTATTGGAATCTGTAGAAGGTTCTTTGCTGTTGATTTGTTTTTTTGTAATCAGCTAATTATACATTATAGCCAGCTAATTATATGTCAAATCATTCAATATTATTTTTAATCGAATTGAAATAAGTAACGATAGCTATTGTCGTGACCGAGCGCAAAGTCAAGTATCCTTCAAAAATCCTGTAATTCCCAATGTCCCCTATTGCTTTCTCATTCGATAATCGATTATCAAATCTGGCATAATTTAATTTTCTACAAATCCCGAGAGAAGCAAAGAAACATATCGAGAAAACATACACTGTACCTTTTGCAAATTTACATTGTATATAAGGGTTAAACATTCAACATTATTCTTATTAAATATCACCTAACAAAATATACCATGTTGTTTACAGTTAGGATATTTTAATAATCCGGCATTAAATTCAAATAATTAAAATATTTGTAACTTGTCTGTTTATCGTATAGAGTAGAAAATCAAAATTAAATTATTTACTGATTGCAACCGTTACAGGTTTGTGGACGGCAATAGCTGTAGCCAGATACTTCAGCTCTGACACATTCTACTTTCAAAACTTGAATAAAAAAATATTCATTTTGTTTTGTACTTTGTTTGAAATATTTGTCGGTATTTCTGTGAATGATTTTATACTTTTGATAAGTCGATTATTTAAGTTGCAACTGTTTTATATTTATTGTTATCCAAATTGCATATTGTATTACTTAACGAACACATACATATATAGCTATGTTCGTGTTGGATCTGAAGTCTCTGCTGCAGGTGGCCAGTTCGATGGAGAAGCCAACAATAATGCACAAGCGCATAAGGTGCGGCAAGGCTAGGTGAGTTAGGGTTGCTGAAGATTCAGCTGGAGACGACAAGTTAACTGTTCTCGACCCACAGCTATATCGTTTGCTACAAACTGCACGATGGACGCCTGACCGTGCTGCGGGTGAAGCACGTTCGCACTGAACCATATAAGAGAACCCAGAAGAAATTTAGGGCTACCCGAAGCGCCGAATTGTTATGTGTAGATCAGTACAGTCAGACGACTAGCGCGCATGATACCAAAGACTGTGACACCCAATGCTGCATGGAGTGCGAAGTTTCCGAGGCAGTGCAGCCCGAAAAGCGCTTCATGGACGTGGCCACGGAAACGGAGCAATTGGAAATGTTGGAATGCAGTGTGGAAACCGATAGTCTGGGTATACCTGTGTCTCGGCATCAGCAAACGGATATAGTCAGTTTGATGACCACATGCAGCCAGACAAGGAAGGTTAAGCTGGAGATGCGTTCCACGCAGGTCGAAAGGCATCTCAAGTCGAGATCGACGGAATGTTCGCCCGAACTGCGTCGCACCATCAGTGTACAAACTAAATCGGTGGTGCAACTTCGGCAAAGCTTTGCACAAACAACGCACGAGGGGGAGAAGGACATGGCGGAGGAAGAGAACAATGGTCAAAATTCGGTGCTCAATATAATTATGGCCTCCATTGGGCATCAGAGTGATATGCTCTACAGCTGCCTGCAGTCGCTGCAACAACTGATTGAGTTCAAGGAGCTGGAGTTGAAGAAGCAGCGCTTGGTCGAGGTGCGAGCAACGGTGGTGACAGTGGCAGTGGCAACGCAGGTGCCAGAGATGGAGCTGCAGGCCAAGTCAAGCGAGACAAGAATGCAGTTGAAGAAGCCAATAAAGGTCACGCAGCTAACCGTCAAAAGGTAAGAAATAGTGTCTGTCCACAACACCTAATGCCTCCTTCTCTTACTCACCCACCCCCGCTCTCTATCTCTCTCTCTCTAGAGCTCAAGCACGTAACAAGCATCGCTACCGTCTGCAAATGCAACGCAACAGAAAGACCATGAGCAAGGCCTGGCAGGGCCAGATGAAGCCAAGGAGGAGTGAGGCACAGATGCAGACGCAGACAGAGCCTACGCCCACGGAGTAGGTGTTTGACCAGTCGAAGCGTCATCAATTCTTCTATTTCTTCTCTCTTTTTCTCTCTGTTTATCTCTTTCCTGCAGCCTCCAGTGGACGCAAACGGAGAAGGTCATCTGCTTGGTGGCCAGCACGCAGACGGGGCGCGAGAGGAGATTCCTCTGGCTGGGGCACAGGAACTGAACTGAATGCGAATGCGAATCGTAACTTACCAAAGCCAACTCCAGTTGGCGACTCTCATTGTTGCTCCTGTTCTTCTCGTTGTTGTTGTTATTATTATAGTTGCACTCATTTTGATTAGCATAAACTTCTAACTTGCTGTTGTTGTTGTTCTTGACACTCTTTGTATGCTTAGTGCATCGTTTGCTGGCGCCAATTCGCAATTCCCAACAGCTCCAATGGAATATATTAAAATACTTTGCAATCCGCAGACACGTCCGCACGCGATTAAATCTCGCCAAAGACTGAATGGGCCATCGGCTCGGCCATGCGACCCGAAGTGACTGCATTTTATTTCGGCTTTGGCCGAAGCCGAAGCTTCGACTTCGGTTTTTTGTTTACCTCGCCTCGCATCGTGTCGTCTTGTAGTTGTTGCTGGTATGCAAAGAACCAACAAAGAAAGCAGCAACAACAACAACAATAGAAAAGTCACGCTTAACGACTGTGACTGCGACTTGGTCTAGGCCAAAAAAAAAAAGAAGCAAACAGAACATGCAACATGCGACCGCGACGATTGTGGCATGTAGGAATAAAGCATGGCCGAAAAGCAGGCACGTCTGTCTATCTGCTTCCCTCCCCCTCCCTCTCCATCTTTGTCTCCGGTGGTGGGGGGTGTGAACGCGAGACAACTTTGTGGCAGAGTTTGCATCCCGATTGCAGGCCAGGCTGCAGGCTGCAGCCACAGCTGATTGATTGTTTGTATGTCGACGCCCCTGCAAAAAAAGGGTTGCACTTTAATTGAGATTTATTTATGGCCACAACAACAACGAGAACAACAAAGACAAAAAGCTCCTCACAATAATGAGCCAAGCGCGCACAACTCTCTTGGCAACTCTGGCAATATTTGGACAGCAGCCGCAGCCAATTGAATATTTCAATTGTGTTGCCATTGTTGTTGCTGTTGTTGTGGTACTTCAGCAGCACAAAGCATAAGGGGCAACGGCAGTTTGGGCATGAATTGGGCGGTCGACCGTTCCTTGTTGTCAAATTGTTAGCAGATTCTTTGAACGTGAGTCTGTGTGTGTGTGTGTGGGCTGGGGGGTGCTGCTATTTTCTGACTTTGACATGGCAACTAACTGTCTGCTATGCACTACAGTTGGAGTCGCACTCGGTTCTGGGGTTAAGTGGCACCTTGGGCCACGCTCCACGCTCGACTCACGGTACAAATTGGAGCAGCAATCGAATATACTCGCTGCACTGCGCCACTGGCCAGCGAACCAGAGCCCGACGACGAGGCCACCTCCTCTCTGCAGGCAATGCGTTGTTTTGGGCTAGTTAAGCTCAATTATACGGTGCAAATTTCGTACCATGCAACAGAAAACTTTCACTCGGCAGCAGAACAAAAGCGCAGACATGAACAAAGAGCAGAAACAAAACAAAAAACACAAAATGGCGACGGGCCACAAATTAACAGGGACAGAGAACAAAAGGAGAAATGACTTTGATTTCCTTCCGGTCGCGCGAGACGAAAAAATTGGCAAAATATGAAAAATAGAGAGAATGAGTGTGCTATAAAAACAACCACAGCGCAGTAAATAAAATTCAAAAAGAATTTCCAATAGAACGCTTGACAATAAAGTTGTGCACGTATAGAGTTGGCAGCGTGACACGAGAACGTTACCTCCGAATTTCAGAACATAACGAAATCAAAGATGAGTAAGATCAGTGTTGCCAGAATTTTTAAGAGAAGATAATTTTACTTACAGAAAAAAATTACCAGGTTTCAGAATGTTTGCATACAGTTTGAGTTTGAAATGTAATAACTTTTTAATTGTTCCCTTTTTTGTTGCTTATTTCGTCAATGAATCTGACTTGTCATAAGCTAAATAGTTTTCGGCTTTTTGTAAAATAAAAAAAGGATGTAAAAGTTAGTCCATTCATTCTATTATAACCTTGAATATTGTTATTTATATTCAAAATTGTAAACGTAGATGAAACAGTCTACAAACGGGAATCCATATACAAAGTCATAAAGTAGAATAAAGAACGAAACATAGCAGACACTCAGAAAAAGTCTATTTTCTTGGGATCGCAAAGAGGGAGCGTCATGTAAGGTCATTAAAGAACTGACCATAAATAAGACATAAAAATTCATGCAGCACGGGATGAGGTTGCAAGTAAAGGTATGGGTATGGATACTGGGTATGGGTATGGGTACTCGTCGTTTAGTTGCAAATTTTAACAAGAGGCTGCAAATGATTAATGTCAATAAAGCGCAAACTCAGCTCCGCCAGTTTCAGTGCCACAGTAAGAAGGCTTAGACAGGCATTTGGGTCGTGAACCTGCGCTTGCATAGAAAGAAAGAAGAAAGAATTGAGGACAGACGCAGACACAGACACACAATCACCAGCTGATCCTCAGAGCATCGTGTGGGCGCAATGATGGTTCAATTGGTGTCAGGTTGGGTTAACAGGCGGACATGGCCTCGGGCTGGGAAATTCAATAAATCGAAAATGGCAGGGATGCTGAAGTATAGGTTAATGATAAGTTGAGCATGCACTCCGTGAGGCAGCACTTTTTCGTGAGCAGGCACACTTCTCTCCACACACACATGCACACTCGTAGAGGTAATTAGCCCCGCTCTAATGAGGCACCTGAAACTACGTTGTACATATGTATGTGTCCAGATACATACTTACATTACAACAATGTTTATTCATCGTTTGGCACCAACTGCAGCCCTGTGGCAGGTGATGAATGCCTCTGCAGCATGTCACGCACACGCATGTCCAGTCGCACCGCCAGACGTTGACAATGCGGTGTCTCTTAAGTACATATCCAACATACATACCTGCATAGCTACGTAACCTGCCACATCACTGGGGCTTGGAACGCATGCGCTGCTGCTGCTGACAGGGGAAACGCCAGACGCTTGACGCCTGACGCACCGACTGGCTGGAAAAACCTTTGGCCGGGAAAAACGTCCACAGCATGCTAAGTGATGCATCTATCTCAAATAGCGCACAATTGTCGCACTACTTGGCGATTTAGCACATTCCTAGCCCCCACACGGGGACGGCACCAGCCGCAAAGTGGAACGACTCATTTGGCAATTTAGCTAACGGCAAAGCTACATTTAAACCTTATTTGGCGGGATTCTTAACTCCGAATATTCTTGCAATGCGGCGCAGCGAGTTTGATTGACGCCTGCCTGTCAATCAGTACATTTAATTAAAGTGTTGACGCTTTGTCAAATTGCATTTGGATGTATGAAAGCTGTGCAATTAGCTAAAGAGAAAACTACTAATAGAAGTTAAAGTACACACATCTTTAGATACATTTAGCACTGTGTTGTCAACTTGGCTAATATCCCGTCAAATCTAGCTCTTTTCAAAGTTACACAGTGAAAACTTCGAAAATATTGCTATATTTATTTTTAATGCAGAAAGCATATAGCTTATATTTCGGTTGCGACACCTTACATTTCAGTTTTTATTTTAATATAATTTGGCTTTTCTTTGCAAAAATATTCTGGCAACTTAGATATAGCAGCGCAGATTTTGCGCTGGATGTCATTGGCGTTGCCAGATTAACGAACATCGAATATCGCAGTGTTCGCGATACCGCAATCGATTATATCGTCGTCTGCGCAGTTTATTCGATATCACAACTCGATGGTAAACAAACGCAAATCATGAAAAGTATCGAAAATCTTTAGAGTAAAGTGAAAATTGTGCGAGAAAAATTACAATTACATTAGTGAGAATGGCTTCAATAGAACCCACACAAAACAAAACATGGGAATTGTCGCTGTACGAGCTGCAGCGCAAACCACAGGAGATAATTACAGACAACACCGAAATTGCCGTATCGCCACGCAGCCTACACAGCGAACTAATGTGCCCCATCTGCCTAGATATGCTCAAGAAAACGATGACGACCAAAGAGTGTTTACACCGCTTCTGCTCGGACTGCATTGTGACAGCTCTGCGGTCGGGCAACAAAGAGTGCCCCACTTGCCGCAAGAAGCTAGTCTCCAAGCGCTCACTGCGCGCTGATCCTAACTTTGACTTGCTCATATCGAAGATATATCCAAGCCGCGAAGAATACGAGGCTATACAGGAGAAAGTAATGGCCAAATTCAATCAAACACAATCTCAGCAGGCGCTTGTCAACTCGATCAACGAGGGCATCAAACTGCAATCACAAAATCGACCACAACGTTTCCGCACCAACAAGGGTGGCGGTGGTGGTGGCAGTGGTGGTGGTGGTGTTAGTAGTGGAGGCGGCGGCAGCAATAGTGGAGGTGGTGTGGGAGGAGCCGGTGGCACACGATCTGGTTCCAATGCAGTTCATGCCCACGACACGGCCTCCAATGATAGTAATAGTAACACAAATGGCACGGATCGAGAGAACCGTGATGCTGTTAGCTCCGGCGGACCACCAGCTAGTGCCGGCCCTGTCAGTACCGCACCAAACAGCACAACTACAACAGTGCCGCCTTCATCGGCTGGTACTTCGGGCGCGAGCACCTCTTCGAGTCGCATGCAAGTGGATGATGCCTCGAATCCACCATCGGTGCGAAGCACACCCTCGCCGGTGCCATCAAACTCCAGCAGCACGAAACCCAAGCGAGCCATGTCTGTGATGACCTCTGAGCGATCCGAAGAGTCCGAGTCAGACTCGCAAATGGATTGCCGCACAGAAGGCGATTCCAACATCGATACCGAAGGTGAAGGCAATGGTGAGCTGGGTGTCAATGATGAGATAGAGCTTGTCTTCAAGCCACATCCCACAGAGATGTCTGCCGACAACCAGCTAATCCGTGCACTGAAGGACAACTGCGTACGCTACATCAAGACCACTGCGAATGCAACTGTGGACCATCTCAGCAAGTATCTGGCCATGCGGCTTACACTGGATTTGGGTGCCGACTTGCCGGAAGCCTGCAGGATCCTTAACTTTTCCATCTATGTCGCACCGCAACCGCAGCAGTTGGTCATCTTGAACGGCAACCAGACCCTGCACCAGGTAAACGACAAGTTCTGGAAGGTAAGTTTATCACCAGACAGCTTTTTGAACTCGAAACTAATCGTAATCCTCCCGGTTTTGCAGGTGAACAAACCCATGGAAATGTATTACTCATGGAAGAAAACCTAAGGACTCAGTTCGCAAGGCATCAGCATCTTTAAGGCATTTACAGGCGTAGTTACAAGGCAAACATTTATTTCTGCAGTCGAAATACTTATAAACATATGTATAGTTATATCGTTTCGTGTGCTTAACAAGAATATACATACATATAATATTAAAAAATATATATATATATTTAAATTGTAACAATACAAATCGGTACTATGCGGGTCTGGAGGATTCATATGGTTGATAAACTCTTAGAACTATTACAGTGTGAGTAAAAACTAACCGTGGGACGGTTCGATGCACAATTTGACTAAACATTGTGACAGGATTCGAATAATTATCTATAAACTGGGAACAAAAATGCATGTGACGAGATTTGGTGCAATTTCAAGCTGAATATTATCTTACTTGAGATGTTAAAGCAGTAGAATCTGAACACACATGAGGCACCTTTTGACTCGACATGAATCACTTGGGCACACGACGCATTTTAGCAAGTATTGCATCTCGGAAATCTTTGAACTCTCTGCTAGCCTCGATCTCATTACGACATCTACCCTGAATGCGATAAAGACCCAGATTAATCTCTGAACGCTGTCCCCTCAGTGCGCGTCTTGTTAGATCTTGTTCTTGGTCATACGAAAGTCCCAAATCACAGAGTTCGTCAATTTCGTCTTGAGCGAACGTGTGATTTGATTCCTTCAAGAATTCATCGCATTTCTCATATATATCCAGAAACTGTTCGATCTCGCCTTTGTCTCCAGTACGCTGAAGTTCCAGGTATCTATGTAGAAGCCTTTTCGCATCACTGTCCAGCAGGGTTTGTTGCACACTGTTCGTAAGGTTATAAATGCGATGCACTTCCTCAGCAGTCATGTCCGTGCAGCCGCAAAAGCACTTGATCAGCTGAACCGTCTTGCTCTATCCATATGTATGTAAATAGATGTAAGTATGTATGTGTGTGTTAGTTATTGTTTACCTTATCAGCTCCACGTATATAAGTGGATTTCTATAACAAACCTTGTAGGAAGATGATGCCATGATGAAGCCGTAAACGGTTATAGTTGTTCTAATTTATAACTCTGGTCCTTTCTGCGCCTTACTCGACCTTATTGTACAACTCCGGAGCTTAGTAAAATAGCGGTTGGGGCAAAAACAGCATGATGAATGTAGTCAGTTCACTTGAACTAGTTCTATCAGCTGTGCTAACAGAATGTTTATTGTGTGTTAAAATAAATGTTAAAAAGAAATAAAAGGTTTTTATCAAGCAACTTGACAACGCTGATTTTTTATAAATAAAACTCAACATTTTTGAATTAAAGTTTTATTCGCTTTATAAAAAACTAACATAGAAATATAATAATATTATTTTCGTTAGCTGCCATCTGCCTTTTTGTAGTTATTTGGCGTTGGTTTTACAAAAGATATATTCACTAAAATCTTGAAGATCGCTCAACATTGCAATCTTGTTGACGGTGCTTTGCTGAATTTGTTGTATTACACGATTACTGATCGTTCGATCGGCACCCACAGAGCCGCTTAGTTCTTGTCTCTCCCTGGCACCAATGCCCAAGCTCCGCAAATCGTGAAACTCATCCTCCGTTAAGGGCTGTGTGGACTCATCAAGTAATATTTGACACTTTTGATACATTTGTACATGAGTTACAAATTTACTGTCTCCTGTTTCGCGGTCCTTAACGTATTTGAGAATCTCATCAACGGCTTTCTGGTCTTGGAGCAATTTATGCGGGCTTTTTGTAAGTGTAAAGATTCGTTCGGCTTCTTTTGGATCCATTGTAAAAGGCTTAAAATTCGTGCTGCAAAAATAAATTTTGGCAATGTAAAATAATAATGTTAAGCACATAGCCCAATAACATACACCCAAAGTTAACAGCAGGTGAGTAATACATAAATAGAGAAATAATTGAATTATTGACGTCATTTTCTATGATTTTTTCATAAAACAAATAATTTCAGTAAAGTTATATGTACATACATATGTATTTAATGTGTATGTATATGTCTATAAAAAAAACTATCTATCACATTGTTCGGTACTGCTTTAAAAAATTACAAATATACCTGCTGTAAACTAAACATAAAAAGTATATAAACATGTATCTATTATATATTTTTGCCTGATTTCACAAGTACACAAGTCACGCTTGTTAAATGAAATGTACGAATATGTACACGTTAACCCACATCTGTTACCTTTGATGGATAATATATGACTGGGGCAATATACGATGCAAAAATTTGGGGTACTGTCTTATCGCCGTATTTACATATATATGTATATTTAACATAAGCATCGCCCATTTTTTCTGTGGGGGGCTACATTCTTATCGCCGTATTTCAAATGAAATACGAGTATATTACTGTTTACATTTGGGGGTATTATAGATTACCACGTAATCTATAATTATAGTTCAATTAAATAATGTAAAATTTAACTTTTAAAGAAAATAATAAGGAAGTCTTTATTTTTCTCAAATTAAATTAAAGTTTATGAATTTATAAATTGACAATAATATCTACAACTTGGATTTCAGTGCCTTCATGAGTTTCTCCAACTTGAGCGCTTTTTGGAAATCTCCGTTGATCTTAAGCTTGCCGGTCATGTAAGCAGGAGCCGCCTTTAGCTTACCGGAGAACATGTCGAAAAAGTTGTTGGCATTCATTGAAAGTGTGGCATCTGGAGCAGCAGGTGGGTTACCAGTTCCGCAGGCGCCTGCGCCGTTCTTGAGATCCAGGAACCAAGTGCCTTGCTCGGCTCCGCTGATGTTGAACTGATACACAGCCTGCGTCTTCGAAACTATTTCAGGCGACAGCAAAGATTCGATTTTCTTAAAGAGCTGAGGTATTCTTTCGTCTCCAGAAGTGGAAGTAGCTGCTGCCGGTGCTGCACCCTCGGCTGGGGCATCCTTCGCCTCCACAAAGAAATCGACCATCAGTTTGTCAGCATTTTCCCGAACGCAGGCATAGTCGGTCAAATCCTTAACTCCCACAGATTCAAGTACCTCATCGTCAATGAAGAACTGTCCTGAGAACTGTTTGGGTTCCCTCGATAATATGGCATATGCTGCATCGGCCATAATCTCAGGCTTACGTGACCAGCTGGCGCTGTCGGGGCCGGTGAGCATCTCAATCGCTGCCGTGTGTATGGCGGTACGGGGCCAAAGTGCGTTCACTGCAATGCCGCGATCCTTGAGCTCTTCGGCCATGCCCAACACGCACATAGACATACCGTACTTGGCCATGGTGTAGGCAACATGGGGGCCAAACCATTTCGGCTTCATGCTAAGGGGCGGGGAGATGTTGAGGATGTGCGCGTGATTGCTCTTCTGCAAATAGGGCAGACATTCCTTGGACACCAGGAAAGTGCCACGTGTGTTGATGTGGTGCATAAGGTCGTACCGCTTCATGTCTGTGTCGGGTGTGTTGGTCAAGGAAATGGCACTGGCGTTGTTCACAACAATATCTATGCCACCGAACTTGGCCACCGCATCTTGGATAGCGGTGCGCACTTGCTTTTCATCGCGAACATCCACGATGCACGGATGCGCCCGTCCTCCAGCCTTTTCAATCTCTTCTGCGGCCGAGTAGATGGTGCCTGGCAGCTTGGGATGTGGCTCTGCTGTTTTGGCCGCAACCACAATATTCGCTCCATCACGGGCTGCTTTCAGTGCGATTGCCTTGCCAATTCCTCTGGAGGCACCGGTAATAAAAAGTGTTCGTCCTGCTAATTTACCAGAGTTAATCATTTTGTAATTCAAATTCCAAACTGGTCGCTTTATAGTTTAGATCTGCACTGAATCAGATTGAATCGCGGACAATCAATGTTGAAATGAGAAAGTCCAAAGTGCAAGCAGATCGCAAACAACAGGTCCAAAGCGTACGTAGTACAAGAGTTCGGCCCAACGCAACTCTGAATGCGCTACACCACACCTTGTACCGCAAGACATTGAGTGTATATAAATAAGTATAACGCAAAGTATTTTCTAAATGCATTGGATTGCAAAATTTCATCTTCTTAGAATGTACATATTTTCTTATATTTCTATCTAAATATTTAAATTCCTTGTTTATGCCGGCGTTGCCATTCGCCTATTTTGTGTGAATGGTGGTTGCAGTGTGAATGTCAATTGCAGAGTTGCATTGTGAATTAAGAATTAAGAAGAAGACGAAAAGAGCTGCGCTATTTGTTTACAATTGATAAAGATAAAAGATTACAAAATTTAACATACAAAATAGTAAAATAAAAATATATTCAATAATATTTAATGGCGGCATCACGTTCGCGGCGTCAAAATGCTGGCAACAAAATTGCCAAGCTGCTGGACGAGGAAGAGGACGATTTCTATAAAACATCGTATGGCGGATTTCAGGACGAAGAAGGAGATAACGAATATGTGTAATTATTGCAAGAATGAAAACAAACTTTACCATATAAATAATAAACTTTAAATTGTTGCAATAGACAAAAAGACGAAGAAGAGGATGTCGTCGATTCAGATTTCAGTATCGACGAACAAGATGAGCCCGTATCTGATCAAGAGGAGGCGCCCGAGAAAAAACGAAAACGTGGTGGTGTTAACACTAAAGCGTACAAGGTAAGTGTGCTTATGTGCACACAATAACACTTTAATCTAACATTTAAATGATTAAAGGAACCTGTAAAGCCCCCTGCTAAGAAGGAAGCAAAGTCCAGTACAGCGCTCCATAAGAAACGCGGTGCTGGCGGCGTCGTCAAACGAAGAGTACGTGCTCGGTTTACTGTACTTGACTCCGGCCGCAAATCCATACGTACATCCACTGCCATCAAGACACAAGCAACAAAAATACGTCTAAAGGAACTGGACGATGCACGCAAACGCAAGAAGAAGAAGGTGCGTGTGGAGGACTATATGCCAACACAGGAAGAACTCCTAGAGGAGGCGAAAATAACCGAAGAGGAGAACATCAAGTCACTCGGTATGTTCATTCGATAATAATTAAGCTATACAATAATACTATTAAATGATGAATACCCACAGAGAAGTTTCATAAAATGGAGTCGGAAAAGAAGAAGACACGTCCAACCAAACGCGCCTTCGTGGGTCCAACTATACGCTATCATTCACTGACCATGCCTGTCATGCGAAAGCCCACACGCACTACCACATTGCCACATGATCCCAATGATCCGGCATCAAAGTGCGAGCGCACATTTGTGACCTTTGAGAATGACTTCAATGATAAAGCTTTTAACGCGATTTTCCGACCAAAACGACCTCCGAAGACTTCGAGTGGTATCTGCCCCATTACAAGATTGCCGGCACGTTACTTTGACCCTGTCACTCAGCAGCCCTACTACAGCATTCAAGCGTTCAAGATACTTCGCGAGGCATACTACATGCAGCTGGAGCAACAGGGCACGAGCAGCGATCAGCCCGAGCTGGCCAAGTGGATGGAGTGGCGAAAACTGGTCAAGGAAAATCGACAAAAGGTGGCGGCCACAGCAAACAACAACAAAACTGCCGAATCTTAACACGTCGTACATATATTTATTTATCGTTTTTATAAGATACTAATTTCAAGAAACATATATTTGCATTTTACTAAAATTACGGGTATTTTTGCCTAATCTTAAGAGACCTCTCAAAAGTGCAAACTACACTTTATCCGACTGTATGGGGTAATATATTTGAACAAGTTAATCTCTAGAACGCCTAACAACTACTGGGAAACATACAAAATCGGGAAACATACAAAATCGGCCACATATTGAAAACAACTATTCATATTCGCATATAAAACTTAACATCAACTACGTATTCGATAAGACTAGCCAACATATAGTCGCTTTGCTAATTGAAGTTAGTATGTTATTAAGGCTGACCTAAAGCTCGTAAGCTCGGTCGCCGTTCTGTGATTGTTAAATAAGTGTGTCTTCGTCCTGACCCTCGAAGACCATGAGTAGCGAGTGCTGCGAGGGAGAACGACCCAGAGTGAGGCCGCCAAGCGAACCGTCTGGAGAGAGTAGACCTGTTTGCAGGCTGTTGTTGTCCCGATATCCGGATGTGGACGATGTCTGTGATACCGAGTCCCAGGATATTTCACCAAGTGCCTTGGCCTGATGCTCCTCCTGGGACAACGAAGTTACCTTAAATGAAATGAGATTTGTAATAGCTAACGATGGTTGCTTCAATTGTAATGAGGTACTCACGATGCTTGGAGGCTCTATTGGAGTTAGACGACTTCGCTTCAGCCTAAACGTCTTGCGACTTGCTGCCTTGGAGCGCTGCAGACGAGAACGAGTGTGATCCCCCGAGCTGTCTTCGGCGGGGCTCTCGGGTGAGAGTGGTGTTGTCGAGGTTTCGCCAGACGAGTGTCGGAACTCGACGGAGGAGACAAAGCGCAACTTCGGCGGCTGTGCCTTAAATGGCGCCTGTTGCAGGGACTGCGAATGAGAGAGTTGAGAGGCAATTCCCGGTGGCAATGCGGAGGCTGTTGCCATGCCATGACCCGAGCTGCTGGGCGCCGGACCAACCAGCGTTGGAGCCGAGCCCGCTGCCACCTCGCCGCTGTGACTCTCGCTGGTCGTCGTATGATGTTCGCGACCCGTCGAGCTGCTTGAGAGAGATTCGCGCGGTGGATGCAGTGTTTGCTGGGAGAGCGTATCGCTGGGAGTGCAAATACCACCAGAGCCACTGCGCGAATCAATCGGAACAGCAGAAACGTGCGAGTGTGTGGCCTGACCAGTTGTGGTGCCTGTGAATATGGAGATCAGCGAGGGTCGCTGTTGGGATTTGTGTGCATCGGCGGCGCTGGTGGCAGCTGGTGTATCGCTTTTCTTCTGCTCCGAGCTCTCGCGATCTGTGGAGACTGAAAGATCTGGATGAATATGCAATTATACTTAATCCTTGGTTGGTTACCATATCGCTTATCTTCAAGTTCGTCACGCAAATCGCGCAGCTCTCGGGCCAACTCCAGCAGCAGGGCACCCTTGGACTTCAGACCGCCTTGCGGTGGTGTGCCACGTAGTCTCTCTCTAATGATGAACTGCATGTGCCGCTCGTGGTCGCCAATCGGAGGCTGAGAGATCTGCGAGTGAATCAGAGTCAGAGTTATACAGGAAATTTCTTGATTTTATCGAGTCCCACCTTGTGTAGAATGAAGGGAAGCAGCACAATGTACAGTGGGGTGCGATGGGTCACCACGAATTCCATGAAACTCCAGAGATCGGGGGCAGCCTCATTGCGTCTGCCGAGGTCACGCATGACGCGCACTATGCGTGGCCATTCGCTGGACAGACGATTCTCGAAGCAGATGCAGACAATGCGCAGTGCCAGGAAGGCAGCCTGATAGAGAGAGCCAGAGATGCGAGCCGGTCGCTTGGCATCGCGACTGCCGGTGAAGGTCAACGAGCCGGCACGTAGATCACCGGTGACTCTATTGATTTGAGACACTGCTTGGCCGGTTCGTCCAGCCGGCGGACTCATTGCATTCAGTACGGCCGTCAGGAGGAATTGAACATCGGTCATCTTGAGCTCACCGACATCGGAGACACCACGACCGGAGCAAACCTTCAAGCACAGTGGCATGATCAGATGCATTAGAAATCCTTCGGCCTTTTCCTGCGTGGCAAACTCGGCACTTCCGCCGCATATCTGAACCAGAGAGAAACAGTCGACGGGACTGACCACTTGCAGTGCAACTAGACGCACCACGGCCGAGCAGAAAAAGGCCGGCGGATTCTGAGACATGAGCGCTGCACCTGCGCTGGATACGCCCTCGGGTATGCCAGTGCCGGGCTCGTTGACAATCAGATTCTGAACGGTGCTGATGAGTGTCTTCATCTGTTGCCAGTGAAGCACGTACGGATGTTTAATGATCGTTTCGTGGATGCCCTTAAGCAGTCCGGCTGCTGCCTCCCAATCCGTATTGCGTCGAATCGATGGCTTCTTCGATATCTTGAGGAACACCTTGTCGATGCGGCGCAGCACGGTGACCAGCGCGTTCCGCAGTGTATCATTTGACCACTCGGCACGTGGCAGCACCGACTGCATGTACCGCTGCAGACCACGGCAAGCCATCGACTCGGGATCATACGGCGACACCTTGAGCAGCGAATGCGCAATATCCGCCAGGCGAATGTGGCACTTGGCGTCAAGGACCTCGGTGGGTTTGTTGTCGTTCGACGGCAACTTTTTAGCCAACTCACCCAGCCTAGTGGTGGACTTGATTAGGAAGTCGGCCACCACAGAGAGCAGGACATCCCTTGGCCGACGGTACTCAGTGCGTATCATTTCTGAATCCTCCGCTGAGTCCATCATGTTCTTGTTGCGTGGATCTGTTGCATATTTCGTGTGCGACTCCTCCTCGAAGTCCATGCCAGGGGAGCAGGGCGGGCCGCGGCTACAATTGCGCTGCGAGGATCCCTTGTGCTCGGGACTGTTGCGATAGGGTCCGTTGTAGCTCTTGGCCAGCCCTTCGCAGTTGTGCACCATGGTGCGTATTGCCACGGCCAGTTGGAGTATAATGTCGCGCTCGGATTTGCCCTGCAGCGGAATATAACTGGGCGATTGGATCTGCTGCAGATAACAGGGCAGAATGGCCTCAAGGATAATCTACGAAGGGCATCGATTGAGTTTAATGTGGGGCAGGCACAGTGGGACAGTGGGAAAGGGGATAGTGATACTTGCCAGCATTTGATAGCCTCGAGTGCTCTCCGCCGAGTAGGAGACCACCATGACGCAGAGCGTGATGCAGTCCAGCACCGTGACATCGTCATCCTCGTCGTGGTAGCAAAAGTCAATGGCCTTGAGTGGCTTAGGCTCCTTGACCAGCTCGGCAATGTTGAGCGGATCTGGTGAAGGGTCCTCCAGGCTGAGCAGCAGATTGAACAGGCAACTGGACTGCACCTTGTGTGCCTCGCCATAGGTGCCATCCTCGTCAGTATCGAGAATGGCCGAGACCGAGCCAAACATCTGCAGTATGAAGGGTTTCCGATTGAGCAGATAGAACTGCTTCACGGCGTACTCAATGGTGGTGGTGATCAGCTTGTTGGTCTGATGCAGCGAGTACACCTGCAGCAAGGTGGGCATGATCATGAAGTAGCCGTTGGTCGAGAAGATGTTCTTGAAGTTGAAGGCCGCATTGATGAAGGTGGCCATGACGTAGCGCATGATACACGAGTCTTCTGCATGCAGTATAGAGGCACCGGACAGCACGTTCAGGAAGAGTTGGATATCCGCCGAGTAGGCAAAGTTGCCGGCCATTGCCTCGAACATACGCGCTATGAGGCGCACCCACATGAACTTGTGCAGCACGTCCAGCCCAAGCAGCACCTTGCCGTACTCCCCCCCATGATGTAGATCCAGATCCACTTCAAGTGCCTTGCGCGGAAACGAGGGCAGCTTCATCAGCTCCTCGTGCAAGAAGACCACACGTTGCACCACCATGTCCACATTCTTGAGAATGGCCCACGTCAGATGCACCTTTCCGATCTCGACAAACTTCTTGGTTAGCTCCTGTTTCTGCAGAGCCAGATAGGATTCCTCTGGCCGCATGAGCACCAGGCGCACCTCCGGGTACTGGGATCGCTTGAAGAAGTACAGATCGCGTATGTACCAATTGGGGTTGAGTATCTTGTCTGGAATGAGGTACAATGTCAGTTTTAGGTTATGTTGTTGCCCTGGGATTACTCACTGCTCTTATAGTCCACCAGGCAATAGTGCGAGATGCATTTCTCATCGATGGGATAGTAGTCTAAGGCCTCCTTCAACAGCTGGCAGAAGAGCGTATCCTCCTGGACGGGAAACTGGGAGGGAATGTTGTAGTCATCGTCTGCTGGACCGTGCACAACGATCTTCTTGGCCGCCGGCACGTTAGCTGTGAGCAATATGGAGGCATCACACTGCTCCTTGCGCAAGATTTGCTTCAGATCCTTGAACATAATGCCATGGACCGAGTGCACAACCATCCAGAGCACGGACAAGGCTGAGCCCACAAGCTGCAAAGAGATGCGATGAGTAATCCAACCTAATCACGCACTGATCTTGGCACTAACCTCCTGCTTAAGCTCGTTGGACGAACGCACATAGAACATGATGTAGCCAATGATGGAGTTGTACAGTGCAAAGGCGGCCTGCTGCGGTAGGCGTGGCACAAAGCGTATCAGATGGCGCAGCAGCTTGAACATCTGATCCTGGCGATCGCGGGTCAAGCGCTCGAAGACGTATCGCAGAAACAAGGCTGACTCCTCGACCAGGCAGACCCAGATGACCTGGTAGGCAACCTCGTAGACGGAATTTCCATCCGATCCGATGGCAGCATCGTCCAGGCAGCCAACAATCTGCATCACGGAGGAGCAGAGCACCGAGGGGAACAAGGAGTGAGCGTGATGCAAATGCGACGATGCTCGCGTGCCGTCCAGATCCTCCTCGATCTCGTGATCCTCATGCTCCATGCCCGGCTCGTGCGAGGCCTGTTGACTGATCGGTATCATGGTAATGAGGAAACTATGCCGCTCCGCCCTCTGCTTGTCCCTCTGCTGGCGCAGCGCATTTCGTATTGCTTCTGTTTGCTGCATCTTGCGGCTCTTGGTAGCGGTAACCAGGGAGCGCTGTGGGGGAGGGTGAAGTAACATTAATAAGCAGATTTGATTTATTCTATGCCTCCACTTACGTGTCTATCCTGGTTGAGTGTCATGTCCATATCCTTTGTCTGCTGCACTGGCATCCATGGAGGATCCACCACGGGCAAACTCTCAATTCCAATTTTGGGCGAAGGCAGCGTGAACTCAATTCCACCTGGAGGCACCTTGAAGGTGGCATCATGTGCATTATCCTCCATGCGTGGCCAGACATGGAAGCGGCACTTCCACAGCACAAGATAACGTTGGATCGCTCCTATGCGTACATCCGGATTCTTGTTCTTCAGCGCTCGTTGCATAATGTCGAAGGCAAAGTTCTGTGCCTTCACCGATCCCATCAGGAAGACGGCGGCACTCGAGGTGGCCGTATCGTGATTCGTCTCCAGCAACAGCTCCCAGGCGGCGGGCATGGCCTCGATGACCAACTCCTCGGTGAGTACCACAGCTCCCTTTAGCATTGTGGCCAGCGGAAAGTGGAAGAGATTCCTTATGTGGATGCGTATGAACTTGAGAATTGGTAGCTCCTCCAACAACTTCTTCTCCTTCTCCTGTCGGAACGAACGTGCCAGCTTCTCAGCCATCTCAATGTCAGGATCATCGCTTATGCTATTGTATTTGTTCAAACGATAATTTGAGATTGTATTTCGGTTTATCTTCAACTTAAACTTACCGATCTTTGCGGGACAAACTATCCTTGCGTTTGGACGGAGAAGTTTGTGTTGAACTCTGCTCGGAGACCTTGCGCGTAGAACGCGGCCTTGTCGAAGGCTTGGGAGCACTTATAACCGTTGGCTCGACCGTTGGGTTATCCACGTCAAAGGTAAACCCAAATTCCTCGCCATAGACCTAGATAAGAGACAAACAGAATTGGGTAGAGCAGATTCTTAGTGAGCTGGCGAGTTTGTTTCGTTTCTACCTTGCGAGTGGCTTTTATGAGTCTTGTGCAGGAGCGCATGTGGCGTTTATAGCAGAAGGGATGACAGTAGCCCTTGTGGGTGCAGTAGTAGTTGTAGCTGGTGATCAAATCGATCACTGCCTTCAGCCAGGGCATGTTCTTGGCCGTCTCATCGTTCTCGTTGGAATCTGTGGGCGATTCTGGCTGCTGATCGTCGCTTAGTATGCCGGGGGATTCCTCGCCGCCACTGACCATACCCTGCTCGGAGGTATCACTGCGATCCGATAGGGAGGAGACCTTGCGCCTCGATTGCGTATTGACTGCAAAGAATTATAAGCGAAATTATATAGAGAAAGAGATAACAGCAATTGAACTGGCTATACATACAGTCCGTTTCGATCTCCTTGCTGTCCTTGGTGTTGCGACGCAGCTTCAGCGAGCGACGCTTGAAGGAGCCGCCAGTTGTGGTTGCCGTGCCACGCCGTAGCAGGAATGGACGCACGGCCGAGGCGGTGGGTCGTCGAGCTGCCAAGACTTGCAAGATGATGAAACAGTTCTTTGAGGGCGTGCACACTGTATGTCTGTCTCTTTTTGCCTGCGTTTTTCCCATTTGTCTCTCTACCTGTGTGTCAATCTGTCTGCCTCTCTCTCTCGGTCTGTCGATCTGCTTGTTTGCCTGTTTGTCTGTCTGTCTTACTCTGTCTGTCTGTCTATCTACCTACTTGTATGTCTTTCTATCTGTCTCTCTGTATGTCTGTCTTTCTACTTGTCTGTCTTTTTCTCTCTGTGTCTGTCTGTCTGTTTGTCTGTCTGACTGTACTTTTATATGTATGGCTGTCTCTCTTTGTCTATTTTTCTGCCTGTAAGTCTGACTCTCTCATTGTCTGTCTATCTGTCTGTCTTTCTGTCTTTCTGTGTCTGTCTGTCTTCCTGCCTGTCTGTCTGTCTCTCTGTATTTCTGTTTATCTACTTGTCTGTCTGTTTCTCTCTGTATCTATCTGTCTGCCTGTCTCACTTTATGTGTATGTCTGGCTATGTACATTCATGTATGTCATTCTGTCTATCTTTCTCTGTCTGTCTGTTTGTCTGTATGTCTATCTGTCCTACTCTGTGTCTGTCTGTATATCTATCTGTATATCTACTTGTTTGTCTTTCTATCTGTCTCTCTGTATGTCTGTCTGTCTGTCTGTCTGTCTGTTTCTCTCTGTGTCTGTCTGTCTGTTTGTCTGTCTGACTGTACTTTTATATGTATGGCTGTCTCTCTTTGTCTATTTTTCTGCCTGTATGTCTGACTCTCTCAATGTCTGTATCTCTGTCTTTCTCTGTCTGTCTGTCTTCTTGCCTGTCTGTCTGTCTCTCTGTATTTTTGTCTATCTAGTTATCTGTCTGTTTCACTTTGGATCTGTCTGTTTGTGTGTCTTTCTGTCTGTCTCACTTTATGTTTATATTTTTCTATGTATGTCATTTTGTATGTCTGTCTGTCTCTCTTTGTCTATTTTTCTGCCTGTATGTCTGTTTATCTGTCTGACTCTCTAATTGTCTGTCTGTCTGCCTGTCTGTTTGTGTGTCTCTCTGTCAGTCTTGCTGTCTGTTTGTCCGTCTATCTTTCTGCCCATATGTCTGTCAATCTGTCTGTCTGTCGTTATCTTTCTCTCTGTCTGTCTGGGCACTTCGACCTGTGTGCAATGTAGAATAAACTTACCCTCTTCGCCTTCTTTGGTGAGGGTAGTGTTGCTGCTGTTCTCCGATTCATTGTCCGGTTCGTGCAGCACGAAGGATATCTTGCGCTCCGTCTGTCCGGCACCATCGTTACCCGCCGCAATGGACTGCAGACTCTGGGCCGAGGTCTGTGAGTGGCCCATGGAACTGAGGGCCATAGACCAGCGACGATTTGCCTCACGGTACACCTTCTCCCACGGCGCTGGTCTGTCCCTGTGCATCATCTTCGACGTCTTGGGCAATGTGATGTACGTGTCGCGCAGGAAGGCTGTAATCTCGAAGAGCAACACGCAGGCAATCAGCTTGAGTGCGTGCGGACAATCGTTGCCATGTGGATTCACCGATGACTCGTCCAGGAAGTCCTCCTCCTCATCCTGCTGCAGCAGTTCGCGCTGTTTCTCCGGATCCGTGAGACTGGCATTGAGTGCCTCGTACTGCAGGCGCTCGGTGAAGAGAATCTCCTCGAGACGCGCACCCACCATCTCCGCCCACTGATGAAACATTTTTCCGGCAGCACGCAGCAAGATGTGCGTACGTCGAGCACTCGTCTGGCTGGTCTGATGTTTCATCTGGGCGGGGTTGATGTTGGCACCCGAGGCGCGATACCCACCTACGTTCTGCTTCATCCAAATGGGCCACTGCCCCTTGTTGCACAGATGCACAAAGTGCGCGCACTCCAGCAGAAATGTGGCACGCGACACAATCGGCGCTTGTGGCTGCAAGTGGCAAACATGGCTGAGGAAATCTCTTGAAGATTACTGTGTGCAACCTACCAGGTCCAGTACTGCGGCAATTAGCTGCGGATCAGGAAACGTGCCGGGTGCACATGTGTCCAGCAGGAAGGACAGTCGCAGCATGCCGACACGCACCGGCTCGATGGGCACCAGCTTGCGCTCCTTTAGGATCACCACCTCGGACTCACGTGGGCCGTCGCACATGTCCGACGAACTGCGCCGACTGTAGTCCGCTGTCTCTTCGATGCCGCCCACCTTCTTCTTGCCCTTCACAATGCCGCCGAAACGGTTCAGCCGCCGCTCAACGCGCCGCTTGGCGCGCTGTATGGAACGCCCAATGCCGTCGCTGGAACGACCACGCTGAATCTTCAGTGAGGCGTGCCGCATGAATGTGGATGATATCTCGGGATTTAGCGAGCCTATCTCCAGGTCAATGGACGACGCCTCCTTGGGCGTGCCGCGAAACCAGCGCACCAAGCCGCTGAGCCGTCCCAGCGAATTGCGTTCCGAGCTGGACGTGGAATCGGAGAGCAGCGCCCGCTCGCTGTGCCTCGGCGTCAACGTAGGCCTCACCCCCGTGGTGCGACGCCGAAAGTTGCTCAACGGAGACTGGCTGGTCTTGTAGTGCTCCTCGCAGGGTTCCGTTTCCAACAGGCTCTGCAAATGTGTGAGAGAGAGAGATTAGCAAAGTGCTTGAGCACCACAAACAAGACTCACCACGGCGCAGGCAGAGGATGTGCTGCGTTTCTTGAGCAGCAGACGACGCTGCGAGCGATTGTCATCATTCTGTACGCCCCCCTGTGAGGCATCCGCCTGTGGTATGTGACTGAGGAGATGGTGGAATGTATGAATAAAAGCTTTCGATTAATCATTCCACAGAGCTTACCGTATTACGCGTGTGGTCTGCGACGTGGGTCCCTTCTTGTGGGGACGCGGAGTGACTGCCAAGATGCCGCTGAGCGCGACCAGACGGAAAGGGCCACCATGAGCACCTTTCACATACGTGATCAACTGCCTTATGTCGCCGTAGAGTGCAACATTTTCGGGTGACTTAAGATCCTTGCTGGCCTCCACAAATCTGCTGACCAACTGCTTGAAGACGGCGCCAACCACTTGAGCCTCTCCGCCTCCGCTCATGCCGCCACTAAAATTGGTCGAATAGCCGCCCTGACCTGGTACACCGCCAAGATCGGTGTTAACATTTTTATATCCACTCTGACGTTTATGAGCTATTGCATTGCATCATTATATACATACATATATACACAAGTATACAACGTACGAGTATTTGGTATATATTTTGTGATATTGGGGAAGTTACAAGAGGATACAACTCAAAAGCATTAGCCGAACTCATCGCATGCAGAGAGATACTTAGAGAGATACTTAGATAGAGAGAGACAGAGAGAGAGAGAGAGAGATGGAAACCACACACAGAGATCACACACACCAAGAGGAACGAAATGACAAGCACGAAAGCTACAGTCGAGTGTGCTCGACTGTGTTATACCCGCTACACACCTAACCAAAACGATATCTTAAATATGTGTTCTATGTTTTTTCGTATTTTGTGTTGCATACTTTGCAGGGAGCGGCTTGGAAATCAGTGGTGGCTTACAATTATTTCTTAAATATCTTCTATGTTAATTTTTCGATAACAACTAAATTTTCTGATCTCATTTGGGCGTTGATTGTAGTAGTGTTTACCAAAAATTGACTGTCTTATATAAAATTACTCTTGGAATTTAGTTTTTATCGATTTACAGGAGAAGAAAGGCGCGTTGCAACATTTTAAAACAAACTCGATCTCCGTGCAATAATAACACATATTGACACCAAATTTGGTAGTTTTAGCTATTATATTATCTGAGATCTAAGTTTTTGAACGGTCGAACAGACAGAGAGACTGACAGACAGACAGACAGACAGACAGGCAGATAGACGAACAGACAAACATGGTTAAATCGACTAAGCTGATTAAGAATATATAATATATATTTTGTGGGGTCTGCCACGCCTCATTCTGCCTTTTAAATAATACATTTTAAGTTAACACAAAGCTATGATACCCTTCCACCCCCTTGTGTAGCGGGTATTCAAAGTCGCAACTGAAAAGCGTAGCCAATGTCAAAATGTGGTAAAATTCGAAACTCAAAATAAACTTGCAATTCTGTTGGTAATTTGTGCATTTTGAATTTCATTTCAATATCGAAAGCGAAACATTCGGCAATATATGATAAGGTTTTCTTTTCTTTTCGTTTGGTTTCTTTTTGTTGATTATCATGGCAGAACTTACTCAGTGGCGACAGCAGTGAGCTGGGATCCACGCAGAAGGCGAGAAAGGCATGGAAGTAATCAATCAGTTCCGGCAACGGGGAGGTCTTTACCATCTCCTGCAGGAAGCGCTTGGTGCGTTGCGATGCCTGACGCAGCATGCGCGACAGAATCTTCTGGCACTGATTACGCAGAAAATCAGCGGGTGGTCCACGAACACCTGCGGGGGTAACAATATTTGATATAGGTATTCAAAGTTTTCTGTCAGTGCTCACCATCGTTGCAGCCATGTGGGCAGCCCAGCACTTGCAGGGCTCGCCGTGTTATGCCCATTGAGATCTCATGCGCATGCTCACCCAGCTTCAGCACGCCCATCTCGATGAGCAGCTCACAGATGTTGAGCCCAGCCTCGAGCACGCGCAGCGAACAGACCTGTGATGGATCTCGCTTGAAGACGCAGCTCACGGCCAGCAGCACGATCTCGTAGTCAATGCCGCCATCGCGTGTGATGTAGAACGACGAGCCCGGCGCCTCGGACTCATCGACACCAGTGTAGTCTATATGCGAATCTGTGTGGGAACGCAGCATGGGACCACGATAGCGTATGGTGGTGCTGCCACCTCCTGCACTGCCGTTCCCCCCGGCACCGGCAACACTGCCGCCATTGCTGAGTGCATCCAGTTGCGAGTCAATGGAACCCTGACAAGGGAATTGAGTTCAACCTGATGGGGTTCACTTGCTGTGACGACTTACCTGCCGTTTCATATAGTCCGGCGAAGGTGTCGGTGTGTGCTCCGTCACGGTGATGATGGGATTACGCGGATAGAAGGCCTGGGCACGTGGACCAGTCGTGGTTGTCGTTGTCGTAGGCGGTGCCTTTGTGACCTTGGGTGGCTCTGCGTATCTGTAAAATCTAGCAATTTGTAGGACACATGCGATAAGCATAATGTGCAGGCATTAGTCAAACAGGAAGTGCGATTAACTCGAGGATTAAAGCAGATTGGGAGGGGGGCCAACAAATCAAACTGTCTGGGGAGTGTGCAGGCAAACTCTTAGGTGAGAATCCAAAGGTCACAGGATATAGAGGAGGAGTAGTTAAGTTCGGATATAGTCAGGCATAGATAGTTGGAGTAAAGCATAGACAGAGTTGTGGATAAACTTTGTGTATGAAGAGGCTTAGGCGTGTAGAAGACATAGACCAAAACTCACCCGCTATCAAGCAGACAGCTGGTTGTTAAGTTCATAGAAGACAGTAAGTAATACAGATTATATATACATACATACAGACGTAAGGGTAAATATAGTACAGTTTTCAGTTGAGTTGAGTGTGAGACTTGTTTGCGAGACTTTAACGAGCGATTAACTTACCTCAAACTCGGCATGGACTTGCCCTTGATGAGATTACTAGCTGGCTCTCGGGTTATCATGGAAGCCGAACGCGACAGCTTCTTCTCGCCCGTGTCGAGACTGCGATGATATTCCTACGAAATTCAAAGATAAACTTAGCAAATGTTTCAACTGGGCATCTTTAGCTAACAATCAACTTGAACGCAACAACACATGAACAGTTTCGATATTTATCGGGGTGTATTAAGGGGTGAACTATCATAATCATAAGCAAAGAACGCGTGCTGTAAACTGATGAATGATAGCTATCGGCTTACTGCATGTTGCAGTGGGATCTTGCCATTGGCAGAGTTTGTATCGAGCCCTACTTTTTCCAGATTCTTCTCCGACTTTGAGAACATCTTTGTTTCCACGAACGCACGCAGGTCGGCCATTTTGACGCGCTTCTTCTTCTCGCTGCCACGACGTTCCGAATTGCTGGGTATGCTTTGGGTTTCCTCTGCAAATGGCAAATGTTCAATGCGTCGTATACGCAACGTACTGCAATTAATTCTGCTAGCTTACCCACAACGTTGACTGGCGCCGTCTGTTCGGGTATTTCAATGTAATCCTTGACCACTGAGCTGCCGGGACTGTCGCGACTATTGCTGCCCGGTCCCTGATACAGCGAGATCTCGATTTGTGGTATGGGCAAGGAGTTGGAACGCTTACGAGGTTGATTTAATGTGATGGCGGCTTCCTCGCCAATTTCACTGAGTCTACAAAGGCACAAAAAAATATAGATTGGTATGAAGTAGAGTATAAAAGAGTTTGTGGTACCTATTATAGAGATACTGCAGACTCCAGAAGATGCCCTCCTCCTGCCAGTGGGAGATGAAGAGGCATCGCAGCACGGCCACATCGAGAAACGTGGCTGCCGAGACGTCCGCCTTGACGCTCTCGGACTTGTCCGACTCGGACTCCTTCTCAATGGATGCGCTGCGTTTCTCCTTCATGGAGGCGCCACGCGTGAGTTCCTGCTGATCGAACTCGAACTTGGTGGACGGTACCTTCTCCTTGTCCCGCGAATTCATTGACTGATGGCTGCCACGTCGGCTCTGCGACTGTTGCTGCTGCTGCTGTTGCTGCTGCTGTTGTTGTTGCAGCAAACTGGCGTCGGCCTGCAAAGGGACACGGAAAGGAAATACTTTTGAAGACTGACTATGATGAAGTTACTCGTACTCGTACTCACTGTAAAGAATGAGTTGTCCATTAGTTGAGGCGCCGAGGGCAGTCGGAAGATGACAACACGTTCATCCTCAATGCTGGAGGCTTCCTCGGGTATGGTCTCTGGAAAGAATTCCTTGGGGGATGACACCCAGGAGCCCTAGAAAGAGGCAGCAGTTAGTTGGTTCAATACAATGACAGAGCGATCGACTCACCTCCTCGTCCTGCTGTCCATAATCAGTAATGCCACTCTGTGGCGAATCCGCCTTGGGTGACATGGCGTCGGGTCCCAGTGAGTGCTTGCGGAATATATCTGTGGAACCCTTCGGAGTGGGTGCACAGAGCAGATTACGCGCCTTGGGCTTCACAGGCGCAGTGAAGCAGGGCGCACCGGGCGCACGATTGTCCCACATGCCCTGCCACAACTTGATGCCGTTCTCGAGGCGAAAGTTCTGAAAGTCCGACTCCTTGAGATGATGAATGATGGGTGCGAAGAGATATACAAAGAGCTGCACGTATAGACAAGGGATTAGTAATCGAGCAAACCAGTGACGAACTAGATCAGAGCTCACAGTTATTGTTGGCACTGAGAACAGATATTGATCCATGGCCTTGGGCGGCTTGGGCTCAGCGGCCTCGGCCAGACCCAGTTCATCGCCGCCCTCGTCGTCGGCGCATTCCTCGGCGGCATAGAGCAGTATCCACTGCATGGTGTACAAGAGTTTTGTCTCCACCGGCCCAATGGCCTGCATATCCTTGACGCGGCAGTACAGCAGGGCGGCACAGGCGTGCATCACATGTGGCAGTGCGCCCTGCAGCAGACGCCAGCGCGGAATGGCGCCCAGTGCTTTGGTCAGCGGTGGCGACAGACCGAACTGAATGTTCTGCACGAGCACCTTCTCGAAAGACTGCAAGGAGGAAGTGAAAGAATCTCAAGGAATAAACTCGATGGAAGAGCAATCAAATTAATCTTCATACCTTGCAGGCCTCTTTGGACTCCTAAGTTATGGAAGGTTATGAAGAAGATAATAGTAAATCTCATTAGTTAGGTCTGTTATAGACAAGGTCACTTGAGATGAACTCTAGCAACTCTAGCAACTATACAGCGAAATAAGAATTGCTTAGGACTAGAAATAGATTATATTAAAGACAAGACACAAGCTACAGCAATAAAAGATAAGTTTACAAAACGTTAAGCATCGTTAATATATAAAACATTAATACAAGTGTTAGTAAGGTATTTATATATATAATATATATATATGGTATATAGAACTGTACATAGAACATTTATCACTTACATGGTGTCCCGGTGCATGTTGACAAAACTACATTCAGATTCAGACAAATTGCGAGAGATTTTACAATGTACAGTTTATTGTTGTTATTGTTATTGTTATTGTTGTTGTTATGTTTGAAAGCGTATTGAGGGGCGTGTTAGTGAGTTGTAGAAAAGAAATTGAAAATCGTATGCAAAATGAATAGAGAAAACACATCAAACATCAAATCGAATTTATTATCGAATTTCGAGAGAGCATCAAAAAACAAAATGGAAATAATAAACTCAGGATCACATATATAGTTATATATATATATGTTTCGAAATCGTTCCGATAGCTATGTGCCAATGGTACAGGTACACACACACAGTCGATCCTTACAACAAACACGAATAGCGAATTTACAGCACAAGTCTTTCTCTCGTTTCTTGGCACCGTTTCTTGGCGAGATTTCTGTTTGCCAATTGCCCCTTTCTCTTGGGATTTATCTCTGCTGGACTCTCTGCTCTTCCTCACACTTACCATGCAACTGGCCTCGTGCAGTTTGCCCAATCGTGGCCTGATGAACGGCGCTATTTGACGCCAGAGAAATGTTTGCACGGACACGGGCAAGCCCAAATCCTGCAGTCCATCATCCTGGTCAATGTCAAAGTCATCGTTGTTGTTGTTCGGCGTTTGACTGTTGTTGTTTGCCTGCAGATTGTTGTTGTTCGTTGTTGTTGTTGCCGTTGTTGTTGCTGTTGCATTGGTCACCATGGTGGCCAGCTGTGAAGTAAAAACAAACACACAACACGAAGGTCAGTCGGAACAACATGCAACAAGTCGAAGCGTGTCGGCTCGTGGCCAGTCAAGTGGAGTCATTCATAAAAAAGGGGCATGCCACGCCAAGGGATTAGCATGCCAACAGGCTTTGCAACAGGTATTTGCGTGCGCAGGCTCAATGGGGGCAGACAACAAAAGCAAAACACCACCCCCTCCTCCATCTCGCACTCGCAGCCATCGCGTCTAGGTCAGTGCCACAACAGAGCAAAGCAAAGCAAAGCATCTCCAGCATTCGGCAATCAGTCAGGCGCATCTCGCCGCAGCTGAGCTCCAGCCGAGCCGAGCAAGCACCAACCAGCTGCTGCTGCTGCTCCTCGCACGCTGCGCAGAACGCAGACTCCGGGCTGACTGAGTTATAGATACAGAATTGGGTTTTCGGTATACATGCAAATTTGGGGCAAGAAATTTTCACACTGTGTATTATATAACGCATATGACTTTTCACTGGCAAAATTCACGATTTCACTTTGTCAGTTTACAGCGAAATTGTCACAAATTGTCAGGGAATTTAACACGCACTCAAATCAAACGGTGCTTCTAACGACTTTGGCCATAATTGTGGCCAATCAGGCCGCACCCAATTGAACAAACAGTTCAGTTGAGAAGGGTTTGGCTTCTGGCTGTAGCTTGCTCCGCTCTCCTGCGAAATACTTGTGCTTTTCTTTTGTTTGACTTCAATTAGTTTACATAAATTGTGTGCACATTTAACACTCTGCAAGCTTTGTCTTTTCTTTTGTCTATTATATTTTTCTCTTACCTCGATTTGCGTGTGGCCAGTTTCGATAACGTTGACGGTTGGAGCGTTCGGATGCAACTGGGACAGGCGTCGTTAACTGACGACCGATTCTGAGCGTCGTTATCCTTCTCGTTCTCGTCGTTGCCAGCGGTGCGTATACACACTCACACACACACACACACACGTAAGCATTGTGCTCGCATACACACACAGACATCCTTGTTAAGTATACGCACAGCCACCCCCAAAGGGCTGCCCATGCGATATAGGGTGCTTAGCCACTAGATGCCGCAGCGTGGCAGCTTCACTTTCGCTTGGTCACCCTATATATGCTCAGCACACAGTTGCCCATTGATAACAAACGACGTTGCCATTTGCGAGGGTTGAAAATTGCGTATACGCCGTGTTGGCCGTGTGTGTGTCGCCACTTAAACGTTCTACTTATCATTAAAGCCATTGTCTGGCGTCTAAAGGGAAAGCGAACAAGGCTAGTAATACGAATTAAGTGGAAAAACTAAGTGAAGTTGCCCCAAAGCATGCGATAAACAAAGTGTTCTCTCTGAGTTTCACTTCACTTTCATCAATGGGATGCGCAATTTCATCTGCGCAGAATTGGGATCCCCGTTAACAGCTGACAATGCCCAGAAAGGCGGCCTACTTTAAGTGTCAACATGGCCCAATTGCGGCAACAGGTTGTTGCATTGTCTCATGGCAATGAGGCTGCGCGGCACGAAGCTGATGCTGATGCCGCTGCGAGAGAGCCGAGTTCGATGAGTTCGGCTTGGCACACAGCTGAGCCTCAAACTGGGTCATGAAAGGGGCCCGTCTGGATGTCAAGGACAAGGACTGCAGATGAAAAGGTTGTCGGTCTTTGCGCAATTTATGCCTTTTAAAGCAATCATTTCAAATAAAATACGCCATAAAATGCCTTATATACAGAATTATATACGATATTATCTACACCTATGTATAGACATGTGTGAGTGTGTTTGTGTGTGTGTTGTGGGTATTTGGGAACAGCCCACACGAAAATGCGTTGTACATTATTGCTCCGAATAGATTCGGTGTATCTGTGTCATAGTTTTTATAAATAGCGCACACATTAAGTTCTCTGTAGAGGCGACTACAATTGGATGCCTGGCGGAGACTACAGTGAGCGCTAGTAATACGCCTTCTATGTAGATGCAAGCCTGCTGTGCGCAAGTGAGAACGCAATACAGGAACAGTAGAATGAAAATTGGGGCAAGGAGAAATGCGGGAGGGGAATACAAATATTACGCATATTGCGAACGTCTTTCAGGTGTTCTCGATGCCCCAAAACATTCAGAATGATAACATGTTCGATAAAAAATGTTCGTGAGAGCTTGCCAAGTAGACGATCAGGGTCGCTTTGTATAGTAGTATACAGTATATAGTAGCTATATATGCACATATATACATACGTACTAGAGCGATATATGTTTGCTCAGATTCGAAGCATTTATAGTTATTCCTGCGTAGATCTCTGTTGGCCTCTTCTGTTGATCTGTCTGTCGGTCTGTCTGTCTGTGTGTCCTCTATGAGGGCCCGCAAAGAAAAACAATAAGCCGATGTGTTACCCAGCATATTATCGGCCAAATCGTGTGTAACATCAAATGATATTCAACACTATGCGGCGGAGAATGCCACAAGTGATTATTATTTTGCATTCGAGTCGAGGGAAAACAGAAAAAAGAAATAACTTAAAAATAGACCGGAGAGAGAGAGAGAGAGAAAGATAGAGAGAGAGTGTGCGCTTCCAAAGAAGACTCTCTTTGCATAGTTCTCGAGGGAGAGAGAGGGAGAAAGGGAGCGAGAGAGAGAGAGAGAGAGGGAGAGCAAGAGGGCATATGAAAATACTGCCCAGATGAAAGTAAATTCTTGCCAGCATATGTTTCTATATCTATCTATATGTATCCCCGCGCATACGTATACTTATGTAGGCGAGTGTGTAGCATACAGCCTTGCGCACATCTCGCTATGTGCGCGTGTGTGTGTGCCTCTCGCCTTGGTGTGCGTCGGTTAGAATCGCCGCTGGCTATCACCTCAGAATTACCTTGCCGTGCTGCCACTGACGAATAGCGTTCAGTCGAGACCGAGCTCATCCGCGCTACAGTTGCTTTTCGCATTCAATAGACAAAATGGTGAGTGTGTGAACTGTCGCACATTTTCTTCAAAGGAAAATTCTTGTGATCGCATTGAGAAATCTAAATCCAAATAAAATATGTGAAAATTCTTGTTTGCCTTTTGCATAACTCATCAAATATTACTTTCTTTCTACCATCCCCCAACGACAGGCTGATGTTCCAAAGCGTGAAGTTGAAAGTAAGTTGAACCCGCAACGAGCAAAAAGGATTATTTCGCTAACCTCAAAACTCCATCAATAAATAAAACAACGAATTAACTCAATAAAACCAAACTCAATAAAACTCATGAAAAGCATTAAAGCAATGCAGATGAGGACTAAGACTATATATGATTTGATATATTGTATGCACTAAAAATACCGAATACCGAAAATATCGGAAGAAGTGATTGCATAATGTGCGCGTGTGTTATACAGATAAACCCGACATATATATACATACATACGTATACTCATTTACCGCTAAACTGTTATACAAAAAACAGAAAAGCGTGGGTTATTCTGCCCGTTAAACTATATATCAAAAAAACTATATTTCGTAATCGCTTTGAATACACGATGAAACACATAAATCACACTCACACATACATATAGTATATATGTATATGCATATGGAATTTGCGGAAAGTTTTCATAAATATCATATATATTATCATATACAATATACGATCTCATAATCGAATGCGATGATTGTGAAAAACTATAACTAACGAAATACTCTCGCAATGGAAAATTTGTGTGTATGTCTGTTGGAAGGGAGATCGCGTTGGAAGTTCCTCTCTTTCTGTCTCTCTCTCTCTCTGTCGCTGAGAGAGCATGATCTAATTTTGGCCAAGTTATTTCTTGGCATTTATTTTGGTTGGAACGCACTGCCAAAGAAAAAACTAGGCGTCCGTCTAACTGTCTGTGTGTGTGTGTGTGTGTGTAGGATAGACGAAGGCGTTCGGGTGTCGGATTACGTATACGTATGCTGTTCACGCTGGCAATGCTCCCACGCACATATACACACACAAGCAGGCAGACAGAGACGTATCCAATGCGCCGCCATGTCATGATTTTCGTGATGACCAAAAATGTGCGTACCCTCGATTTCAGGGTTATTGAGTTGACCTCATTCGATAAGTTGCCCCAAGCAACGCAATTGAATTGAAATAATAAATAAACAAAGAATATAAAATAAATATGAACAAACAATAATTAAATCAAAATAGTAGTCAATATTTAAAACTAATTTGGATATGTTTTCGTGCAGATGTCGAATTCGTTTTCGAAGTTATGGGCTCTCCCGGTGAGGGCATCGATGCCGTGGATCTAGGCGATGCCCTGCGCGCTCTGAACTTGAACCCCACCTTGGCTCTGATCGAGAAAATGGGTGGCACCAAGAAGCGCAACGAGAAGAAGATCAAGCTGGACGAATTCCTGCCCATCTACTCGCAAGTGAAGAAGGAGAAGGAGCAGGGCTGCTATGAGGATTTCATTGAGTGCTTGAAACTGTACGACAAGGAGGAGAATGGCTCTATGCTGCTCGCTGAATTGCAGCACGCCCTGTTGGCCCTTGGTGAGTAACCCCCTTCCCCAATTAATTGATCTCCATTTAACTCATGTACTTCATTTGCATTCTTAGGTGAGTCCCTCGATGACGAGCAGGTCGAGACTCTGTTCGCTGACTGCATGGATCCCGAGGATGATGAGGGCATGATCCCATACTCTCGTAAGTATACGTTGACGATCTCCTTCGTGTTGCAGATCTTCTCGATCTATCTGTGGTATCATTTTGTAAATGTTAAACATATTGTTATTTGTATTCTTTACATGCACCTTTTGTCTACGCACACTCCACACACACACACACACACACACCCAATCACACCCTGCCCACCACACTCCTGTGTACTCGAATGTGTTATCTGTGTACTCTTTCGCACACGCAACCCATGCACCACCGCGCACGTGCCGTCTCTGTCGTATGCCACACTGTGTGACCGATCCCATAGAGTTCATCCAGCGCTTGATGAGCGATCCCGTCGTCTTCGACTAAACAGTAAGTTCTCGTCTGGTCTACCCGACTGTCTGTCTCTATCTCTATCTCTCTCTCTTTGTCTCTGTCTCTTTCTGTGCTCTATGTCTTTATATATTATTTCTCTGGATATTAATAATGTTGTTGATTTCTTCACAAATTTCTAGCATTCCTCGCAAGAATGTGTGACAGACCAGATCAGCTATAAATATCACCGCCAACAACAACAACAACAACAACACCAAACAAATTTATAGCAACAGCCATTCTCCATAGATGTTATATTCATCGCTAACTCTCTCTATCTCTCTCTCGTATATTATTTTAATTAAATTCTACTTCTGCTACTACAACTGCAAAATTGAACTTCAAGATAATATTATTTTTTAAAAAATAAAAAAAATTTAAATTATAAAAAATAATGAAAGAAAAAAAAACTGAAAAACTACGTTTTCGTTCCAATTATTTTGTTGTTCGATAAGTTACTTGAGTTTTGTTTTCTTGTTTTTTGGTTACTCTTTAATTCATTATGAAAAGACGCAAATAAACTAAGTTGCAAACGCATAGAAAATGTTGGGAAATACTCGCAGTAGGGAAATTCTTTTATAATGAGATGAAGGTTAATATAAATTTTGGATTTGGTAATGGTATTCCATTCCATCCAGTCCGCATATGGAGAGAACTAAGTCCGTTATACTGATGACTGATGACTAGCAATTTGTATGTGTGTGCACATATATTAACATACACAGACTAGTCTCTGTGATACTCACATATCGGCTAAAGTTTCTATACTTTTGTTGAATATGAATTACAATTGGCATGATCAACTGATAGAAATGAAAAAACATAAATAATAATAACGGATGCTATTAGAGCTTCGAAGTTTTTGGTGAATCAAAGAGATATTTAAGTGCTAAAATGCTTTTAGATGTGCATTGCTCAGCTGAAACGGTTTTAAATTCTTGTCTATTAGCCTCTTTTTGTAATAAGTTTTCATATTTCAATCAATTTAAATTATGTACAGCCTGCGTCACTGTTTGTTTTTAATGTGAAATGCAGAGGTAATGGCGAATTCGTTTAACAAATATATTAAATAAACAATTAAAATATGCAAAATGAAATAAAACGTAAGTGATCCGAGACACACCCGGGACACGAATGGGATCGTGTCCTGGCAAAAAATGGGATCTTGTCTTAGGATTGCACTGCAAAGCAAGCAGCACCAAGCAGTGAACTGCTTATCTAATGCTGTCAACCGGCACACAAATGGGATGTTGTCCTGGGAAACAGAATTCTGTTCTCATGCAAACGACAACAGATGGCACTTTAGTGTTGGAAAAGCTGCGCCAACAAAGCTCAGCCCACCTTCCCCTTCGGGTGTACTAAAAAAGCTGCGTCGCAGCTTGCGCGTCTGCCGAGCTACGTTAATTAGGAATTTCAACGAACTGAAAATCAGTTGAAAACGAGATAACAAACGCAAAAGTAACCGAGCTCTGCGCCTACGCATAAAGTTGGCAAGTTTGAAAAATTCAATTCAATTCAAAATTTAAATCTATTGCAATAGTGCAAAGTGAGTGTAGTGAGAGTGCTGCATAATTATTGTTAAATATACTATATGTGTGCAGATGTAAATAAATATATACATACACATACATATATTTATTTTGTTGACCAATTTGCAAACGTCTCTTTTTCTCTCGCGACAAGTGCATTCGCAGAGCAGCTAAGGCATTCCAAACGAAACAATTGTGAAATACCATAAAATAAATCAAGAAAAAGTGCAAGGTGCGATTGAGGTGAGAGGAGACGTAGGCGAAGGGAAAGAAAACCGAGTACACACAAAGTCCTGGCATCGGGAAAAAGTTAATACGCACATAAAAAGTCCTGTTCTGAGTGCAGTGCACACAAATACACAAGAACACTCACACACACATACACAGAAACACTTTCAATATGGCGGATGTCATGGAGAAAAGCTCTGTGCTGGAAGCTGCCGGGCCGGGCTCAACGCAGCCTTTGCCAGCGCAACTGCAACAGGAAGCGCAACTGCAACAACAGCAACAACAACAGCAGCAGCAGCAGCAGCTACAACAACAACAGCAACAGCTCCAACAACATCAGCAACAGAAACCGGAGCCGACACAAGCGGCACGCGCTGGACACGAGCAGAAAGGTAAGGGACCTCATAGCTAATCACGCATACGCCGCGTATGCGCTGCACCTTTCGAAAATCAATTAGACAATGTTACGAGCCAAGACAGCAAGACAGACAGACCGGCATTCAGGCAGGCAGCTATGGCTCAATTATACAAAGTGTGGCATTGACACACCCCCAGGCAGGACATTGGGACATTGATGGTTATGTCTGTGGGACATGCAGCTCCGCTCACGTCATATTTCCAGCTCAGGCTTTTGTTGCTTTGCTTGCTCGCTCGGTTGCCTCTGCTCCCCTGCTGTCAGCCGTTATGCAAATAGATTTGTGTTGTGTTTTGTTGTCGCTCGTGTTTGCGCAACTGTCGACGAGTTTATTACGACGATCAAGTCTGTCTGAGGAGCTGCGACTAAAGGACATTGTGCGCCTTTGTCTCGTCAGGTCCAACGACCTGCGGAACAGGAGCAGCGTTTTAACTGCGCCTAATGCCCAGCCCTGACATGCATTATGGGAGGGTGTGTGTGTGTGAGCGTGTGTAAGTGTACAGTTGATGGCGACAACGATAAAAGTTATCGGCAACTCGAGCTTGTGCCGCAGCAGCCTCTGGCCCACTGCTTGATGCCCTCGCACTGCTGCCCCTTGCCACTGTTTGTGGTCGCTCTGCATATGACCTCGTTTAAATTAAGCTGTATACAGTTTTGCGATGGCATCGCGATTTTGTCATGCGGCTTGTCAAGCTTGTTGCAACCTCCGCTAGGCACACAATCTCATCTACTTGATCATTATGTTTCATCTGTTCTTCTAAATTATTTCACATCGATTAGGCACCTACCTAAAGTTACGGTTAACTGGAGTGCATCCCTATTAACAATGTGACCCTAGCTCAGTCCTATCTCAAGATTATGGAAGTAAACAATTTGAAGTGCGTGTGACTTGTGATAAAAGAAAGTTTATATAAAATAGATAAGCTGATGAATGTTATCAGACAGGGATAAATATATACTTAAATTATAAACAAGGCTGAGGTGTTGTCGTTAATCCTCACCGATTGTTTCTATACTAGTAATATATAGTTTAACAGAAACTTATAACATTGCACAGACTCTAATAATTAATATGTGTAATATAATCTGGAATAACTCTAATCGCTGTGCACCTTAATTTTTCTTTATGAAAATATTCATTTCGCAAATTGTTGCAATTGCAACTATATGTTATAATGGTCTGATTTCGATGTCATTTACAAAGAAAAAGCGCAAAATAAACATCTGCAAGGGCATATATATATAAGTATAGTTGGGATAAGTCGGATTGCACTGTGTCGTTTGTACAGTCTTAATAAAATACCCACTTAGTAATATCTGTAAAAATACTATATACATTGATAATAGGCTGCCATTGATAAGATTGCAATTGCAATAGAGTATTTTCACTTCGAAATGACACAAATTCTGAATGAATACGTTTGTTTTGTATGCCACACAGTCACACACACACACACACACACACATGCAGATACACCCCTGCCGCTGATTAAAGCAAATGTTTAGCTCAAGTGCAAACCGGCTCTACTAACTAATCCAAGCAGCAGCAACAACAACGTTTGCTATTGTTTTGTTCGCTTTTACCTTAGCGTTAACTATCGCAACAACAACAACAACAAAGTCTAAGAGTAATAAAGAGAGAAATAACAAAACAAAACGGAATAAATATATATTTTAGTTGTTGATTGCTATCAGTGCTCCCATCTCATCTAGCTTGGTTCTGTTGTCATTCTCATGAAGTCATCATCGCACCTCCATCGGGTTTCGTATGATCTATCGTATTTCAATAGTAATATGAAAGTGTTTTCCATATTGTATGTTTGATAACAGGTGTCATGACAGAACGGTAACTGTTTATTTACCTATACTACGAGTACATTTCTCGTACTGTTAATTGCTCAGTGAGAGGGAGATAGAAAGAGAGAGAGAGGGAGAGAGTGAGAGAACTGTGGCACTTTAAAAATAGCCAACTTTGGCTGCATTTCTGTCACCTACTTTTGTTCGCCTTTCGCCTTTCAATTAGCACGAAAATTGTGCTGCCAGCTGAGCGACAATTTTTCATTTGCATTTTCCATTGATTTTCTATTCAAGTCTCTCTCCCTCTCTCTCACTGCATTCACTCTATCGGGGGCGTGCTAGTTTTTCATTTGGGTTTCTCTTTATTGAAAAGACCATCACATCTGGCAGTTTCAACAAAACTCTGCTAATTGTTACGGTTTCCGCTAAATTTCATCGTAAAGCAATTACCAAACATTTAGCGCCATATTTGTGTTAGCCTCTGACACGCCCTGCTGCCAACCAACTGAAGCACGAAAATCTATCACAGATTTTACTACATTTTCTTAGCTACGCGTGGTTCCATATTTGGTGATAATGTTTAATTAGATGAAACTATGCATTGATTCGGCTATGTCGTCTTGCCTGCTCAAAGGGGTTACGCGTGTCGGTCTAAGATTTGTATGTTGTTTAAGGTTTCGTTGGGAGACTTTTGCGATTTATAGCCGACAGCTGCAACCTTCAACCATGTCGAGAAGCTTGAAGTTAGCAAGTTTAGAAGTTAACTGGACTGAAAAACTTAAAAGTATAAAGTAAAGTGTATGGTGAGCACTTCTGTGCATTAACTGAGCTGTAAGACTGAAGATTTTAAATGAAATTCTTAAATTTTAAGTAAGGTACATATATGTTGTTTTATAGTTATCTTATAGTTCTCTTACCTCTGACTCTATAAAGTAAAGTACTCAGAATCTGTCTCAACAGCGAAGTTGAACTATGCATATATACAAATAATAAAATTAGATTAAAATTTGACTTCTTTTTATTTGAAAACTTTTGAAAAAGCGCATTAATATTAATATCTTATATGTTCTTCATAGCTTACATAGGAACAATAATTTGAAAACGAATAATTTTAAAAATTAAACCTAAACTATGTTATATTATATATAGTATAACTACTTAGCATCCAAACAATCGATACAGACAGAGACTGAAATGTGGAAGAGTATTAAACTTATGACGTGCCGAACGTAAACTTTCTTGCTTGTTAATAATTATGAGTTCCATCGAGGTTATTGAGCGAATTTTACTATATCCTCTATATTATATCCTCTATAAAGGTATACTACTCTAGACAACGAATTAGCAAGGGTTTTTGTAAAAAGAACCCACGTATCAAACACTCCAATCTGCGGTTGCATTCGCTTTGCCACAGACTGGAAATGCATTGGGATAGTCCCAGTTATCCAGTACTCAAACAGATTGATTTGTCGTTGCCTGTCAAGGTGCAATTATGTATTAGTATGGACACTGTGCACAGTGAACATTTGTCAGGCTGCACTGTGAGTATGTCAAGTGAATAATAAGTGCGAATCGCTGCGGAATGCGGCATAGTAGTAGTTTCGCTTGATTAATTAATTAAATTTTCGGAACTGACATTTAAAAGTTTGATCAATAAAGCGTATGCGAGAGATTAATAAAGAAACGATATTATGCAAAGGCACAAGTGACACCCCTTTAGGGGGAAAGGAGAACAGCAGCAGAGGGAGGCAAGTCTGTCAGGGTGTTGGCTTAATTGTTTTCCCTCGACAAAGTGTCGCTTGGCACGCGAATTGCAAACGAGTTGGGGGCAACCCCCGTTCACAGTTAACCCCCCTGCAGCAGCTCCTCGACCACTGAACCACTGAACTAACTCATTGACAGTTCATTAAACTTGGACCAAGCACTCGGATTAGCTTTGATTTCATTTCGATGTTGCACTTTCGCCGGGGGAAGGCGAGAAGCAGAGAGGAGCTGCTGCTGTTGAGTTGGGTGTCTTTGCCGGGGGGAGGCTGATCTGGTGGATCGACTGGTTGCCCAATGGCAACCGCATTTGGTAGCCGTCGCATAATTTGTAGTTCTTGTTGTGGCGTGTCCATATTGGGGTGCGCCGTACGTGCGTGCGTCAATTGCCACATTTTGTGGCAATCAATAATCGAAGTGCGTCAAGAGTACAAATGTTAAAGCCAAAACTGGCCTCGACACAGTGCGATTGATGATAAGTTGCCCAATTGAAGGCGTGTCTTTAATTCCACTTCCATTTTCACTTTAGTTGCATCTCTGATGATTCATCTATTGCGTCGCAGAGCAGCGCAGCGCAGCGCGTCTTTAAGGGCTGCAGTTGCATAAAGCTTGCTGCAGAGCTTTCATTCACGTAACCCTCTGAGAGATTCCTCAAGTGTCATTTGCCTGCTGTGCATCCATTGAAATCTAGACTAAGCTTGTCCTGCTTGTTCCAAATTGTACACGGAGAAAATAATCAATGAGTCTGTCAAACGCAGTGAAAGCAAAATGCCCACACATACACACACACACACACATATGTATGTATGTATACATAGTCATGTATGTACTTTACTTATGTACACAAGTGTGACCAAAAGGAAGCCAACAAAAAGAGGCATGCCGATAGATACCGAACGTCGCACCCCTGCACCCCCAGCAGCAAGCAAAACAAATGCTCAACAGTGAGCAGGAGAGAGAGCGAGAGAGAGAGGCAGAGGGGAAGAGCGAGCGGAGGCGGCAGAAGCAGCAAAACGCCGGCAGAGCAGCGTGTCAGAGCGACAGCAGAGCAACCCCCGTTGTGTGCGTGGTTACTTTAACCAACATCCGTTAGAACAATTTCCCCTCACTCAGAGCTTTTAGCACATCAGCTGTACCCTTAGCAAAGTTTCGAGTCGCAGTCTTATTTAGACAACAACCAAAATACGTGCTGAGGCTTAGTACGCTGTACATCCGCTGTGTGGCTGTGGCGTTTTGTGAAGAAGGGCAATGAAATCTTTTTATTTGTTTTTTTAGTTAGTCTATATTTATTTGTTTATTTAATTATTTAGTTTTTCATTTATTTATTTTTTATTTATTTAGTTTTTTATTTTATTATTTATTTATTTTATTATTTTTATTTATTTAATGATTAATAAAAGTAGTTGACTCAAAGCTAGATATATTATATTATAAATAATTTATTATATTTATATTAGAATTAAATTAAATTTATGAATGGAATTTAATTTGGTTGAAAATAATATTTAATTGTATTAATTGAGAAAATAGACAGTTTGATTGAATACAGGGAGGTGTATAAATAATTGCAATCAGCACAGAGAACCTGAAAGGATCGTATAAACTATTTTATTAGCAAAAAATGTAACTGAAATACAGAAATTGATTTGGTTAACCAAATACGCAAATAGATTTGAATAATCATAAATATTTTCTCTTTTTCTTTACAGGTAAAAACTCTTATGGAATATGATATAATGATTTAGTTCAAAAATGGCTTCATAGGCATGTAAGTCTTTCTTAGTTAATCAAAAAACTCTTCGATGTAACAGATAATGTAATTTATATAGTGCAACGAAACCCTTTTGCCTGTGTCAGCGCTTTGTAAACTGCTACATCGACTAACTGTGCAACTAAGCCCAGTTGAATACGACGAGGGTTCCCTGTCCCTCATCCCCCGTCGACTGCTGTCGTTGCGCACAGACATAACAACCTTGACAATCGAACGAGAGAGACTAACAAACCCCCGAGACTAACACAACATGCAATAGACGCCTTGCTATAAACGACCCCAATCCCAAGCCCTACTCTGCCCCTTGCCCTCCCCTTCACATACTAGATATATAACTTTGACTTACTTTCGGGCCTACGCAGTATGAAGTGTCTGTGTCTAAACGGAATATGGGCCTTGCGTGACGCCCGACTCTAAATATACAACAATTAGTTGCAAATCATGGAACCTATGACAACAACACCCGCAATAATAGACAGAGTGTACTAAAAATCAGCCTGCTCACTATGCGATGCGTGGCAAGCGGTGCCTGTAGCGCCTTGCTCTGATTTAGATGACTGCGAGGGTCACTTCTTGAGTAATCGACTGCTTATTTCACTAAAAAGAACACAAATTTACCTTTCAAGTTGATTTTTACACAAATTTTGCACACAGCATAAGAAAAATAATTAAGAATTGTACCGTTGAATGTGCTTGACTGTTATATACGATCAGGTGATCGTCCATCATAAACATTTCCTAAATATAAATTTTCTATATTTAGCGTGTATTGTAATTCATTGCAAATACGTATTCCCACTAAGATTCCCATTAAATAATTTCTAAGATTACTATTTGTTCGCAAACAAAATTACAGGAATCTTGCGGACGTTGATAATTATCAATAATAAATTATAATTTTTTGTGCAGACCAAAACTTAAGATTCTTGCTTGCAATTCGGCTTTTATTAATTTACAAGAGTAGAAGAGGGCGTGGCACAGTTCTAAAATAAACTTTTTTTGGGCGCAATAACAAGACGAATCTCCAACAAATTAGGTAGTCCTAGCTCTTATAGTCTCTGAGATCTAGGTGTTTATACAAACACCTCGCCTCGCTGATTAGTGCCGATCAAGAAGAGCCTGTTAAATTAATTAACTATTGGCACAATGTGATAGTAACCTTCCATCCTATGTTAAAAAGAATTATGAAACAAAAATCAAAAACTTGAATACTTGAAATTCATTGAACGACCCACGCATATGCACATAATTTGTAGATTCAACATGATATTACCGTTAAGAACAAGAAACAGGCCTGGGAAATGCACAAAGGCGCTTCTAATGCGCCCCCTGTGCCCATTAAATTAATCAAGCCAAATGAAATCTGCATAAAAAGCTCTAATTCCGAGTGTGTGCCTGCCTGGTTCCGGATACGGATCGGGGCCCAGAGGGGTGCAGGGTGCAGTGGCAACTGGGTCCCTTGCCCCATTGTTGGCGTGTTGAATTTGCATTTCACTACGGCGCCCAACTAATAAATTTGTATGTCAATAGAATACGTTGAAGACGTGGAGCGGAGCCGCGGCGAAGTCGCTGAATCGCCAGGCAGCCAGGCTGCCAGGTAGCCAGGTGAGCGAGCGAGCCTCGAACTGCGCAAGGACATTACGCTGCGAGAAGTTTACGAGGCAGCCCGCCAGCCCGCCCGCCCCGCGGCGAGCCCCTTCTCTGGCTATCAAGACCAAATCTAAGTATTGTAATTCGAAATTTTTCAAAGCAAATAAAAGTAGTCGAGTTTTAACACTCGCGCCAAACGGAACGCAGCGAGCGCGTCAGAGAAAAGCCGAAAAGGAAAACCCAAAAAAAGAAAAGCAATTGCAGCAGTAAAGGGAAAAGCAAAAATAGAAGAAAAGCAACTGCAAAAGAAATAAACAAAATAATTTCAAGAGAATTTTATTTTTTGTAAACAAAATAAGAGAAATATATATTTAAAGTGCTCGCGAGTGCAAGTAGTGCCAGGCAGGCAGAAGAGGAGTATGTAAAGCAACCCCCCTCAACCCCCTCTACCACTGCATTCCCCCTTGCCACATGGCCAAGCGGCAGCCGAGTGCAAAGTGCATTATCCTGTGCGGGGCCGAGTTATTGCCCTTTGGCTTGTGGGGAAAATCGATAGAATTGCAGCGTTTCAGGGTTCGTTGTGCGTCCGCGTGTGTATGTGAGTGTGTGCGCTGCTTTATGGCCAACTGCAACAATTGATAACGTGTGGCATGTGGCAAGTGCGCCCATTGTGTGTGATAAAAATCGCAACTGCATTGGAAAACTTTGCAAACAAAAATCAATTGGCAACTTCTCGCAAAGTTTGTTAACATTTGCATTCTAATTGAAATGACGGCTACGAGCTTAGACGCGGCATGCCACCACCACAAAATGTGGCAGCCAAATGCGCAACGTGTATGCGAACCGTGCGCCGTGCAATTTGTTGATGATGATCTCGTTCTTGTTCTTGTCGTTGTTATTGTTCTTGTTGATGATAATCAATTTTCTGGCAAGTTTGCTCGTTTTTTACCCACAAAATGACAGTTGCCACATTCTGTGGCAGTTGACATGAAAGCCAAGCAGCGTGGCTGCAACAACAACAACAACAACAGCTCGTTTTGAGAGCCTAATTTACGGTTAGCAGTGTCTTTGTTGCAGTGCGCCGGAAGTCGCAAGTCGCGTGGCGTTGCTCAGTTGTCGCTCTGCACGTGGCAGCCACAGCCACAGCCACAGCAACATTTGCAGCTGCAACTTCGCGGCTCTACTTAGTATAAAATTGTTTAATTTGTATAAACTTTAAATTTCGCTGCAATTCTATCGATTTTATTGCACGTGGCTCAACAAACCAAACTAAATGCAAATCTTTTGCCCAAGTTAATTGCCAGGTTCTGCCGTAAACCCAAAACCCAAAGCCATAACCGAAAGCAAACCACATTGAGATGGGCGATACCGATGCGGTGAGTTTGAGTTCTTCATATTGAGTAGAAGTATATCTTTACCCGCTACCCAAAGGATAGAAAAGTACCTACTATAACTTTGTGTCAACCCAAAGGCAGAAGAAGATGTGGCAAGCCCTACAAGTGTATAAATTCTTGATCAGCATCAAGAGTCGAGTCAATAAAGTTAGGTTTGTTTGTATGAACAGCTAGTTCTTATAGACTAAACGAGCTAAGATAACCAACTTTGGTGACTACATATATGTTATTAATCCATGCAGATTAGGCGCGTTTTAAAACTCGTCCACGCCCGTTAAACGTAAAAAGTCGAATTACAAGTGTAATTTAAATGTTACAATGTTTATTTTTAGGTTGAACAACAATTATCACTGTCCAAATGTGGTCTGAAAATTGTACTGCAATCGGAAATTTAACAAAGAAGTTATTTAAGAACCAATTTTAATGGCAGCATCAAAGCCAACGCCTACAAGTATGCAATACACAATAATAAATATTTGTAATGGACAATCAGTTGGTTAGCGGGTATATAACAGTCGAGCACACTCGACTGTAGCTTTTCTTCTTGTTTTATTTTGTCATAAACGAAGAAAATACCAAAATTTATGAGCAATTTGTCATGGATTAGCATAAGTCAGTCAGAGTCGAGTGGAGCCTTCGAATATGATTGTTTGTTGTCATTAAACTGTACATACTCGTACTGCCAAACGATAACGATACATTATCGTGCTGACCTTGAGCAGCGGCCCAGACATGTCAGAATAGTTTCCGAATCCGTATTTGTATTCAAATCGCAGCGAGAACCCTTTGCAAAAAACAAAATCAAACAGCAATTTGAGGCCTCCCTTTGAGGTCTTAGAACTGTCGAACAGAACTCAACTGAACGGTACTTTTGTTGAATCAATAAGCGACAGTAACAACTATTTGGGTCACATTCCAATCGGCAGCCGCATTTCATGACAAAATTCCCTAATGGTAACCGAAAACCCAAGCCAAATAGTCGAAACTACCAAATACCAATAGCAAATACCCAGAAATACCCGCAAATACCAAAACAATAAACTGTAAACAAATGCTGAAGGAAGCCATCAAAATTGAGAGCTCCACTCGATACGTATTGAGACCTGTCTGTGATATATGCACCCCACACACAAGCACAGCACCCCCACCCCTACACACATACAGAGACACCTGTGCTTGGCTTTTATGCATGCACGTATGCAAATGATGTGGCACGCCGCTCCAGGCTGAGCTCGGGCGTGAGGCTACCTCATATTGGATTACCCGACACTTGCACATTTCTGCACCGACACCGCAGGCGTTAGGTTCATCCAAGCAAGCTCCGATATGTACAGCAGCAACAGCAGCACAACGGCAATGGCAAGCGAGAAGCCAAGTATGAATCCGGCCAGAGATTACGCAGAGCAGCCACCAAGCATGGACTACGCCCAGCGCTCTATCGTGGATCAGGTTCCTCCGAACTACACGGAGGCAGAGCGTCCGCTGGCGCAGAGATTGCAGCCGGAGCGTGTCAATGTGCAACGCTCGCAGCCTCCCTCGCTGCAACGCTCGCTGTCCAGAGCCACAATTGAGCAGCAGCTCCAGCCGAGCTATGGCGAATCTCCGCGTGCACAGCCAGTGCACAGTGCCAGTGACTATGCCAGCTTGCGAAACAAGGAGCGCACCGAGTACACAGCCAAAGAACGCACCCTGAGCACAGCTTTCAATCCAAGCAGCACCGACTTTGTGCCCAAGGATCGACCCAATCCGAACTTTGTTTTGCCCTCGCAGATGCGTCCAGCTGGCGTCGCTGGCCAGCCGCCGCCACCACAGCCGCGTCCCCCCTTTGCCGGTGCACGTCCCATGGTGGGCGTGGGGCCACGTCCACCGATGCCACCCAACATGGTGGGTCGAGGGATGCCACCGCCTTTGCGGCCCACAGACAGCAAGAATAACCTGCTGATGGGGCCACCGCCGCCGTCGCAGATGAGGCCGGGCATGCCGCCACCGCAGCTTAATATGCAGCAAGCCCAACGCTTGCCCAACTCGGGCGGACCACTGAGTCCACCCGGACAGGGGCCACCAAGGCCGCCGGGTGGCTTTCCCTGGGCACCGGCTGGCGGTGGTGCACGCCCACCACCACCACAGAACATGACACGTCCGCCGCCGCCGACATTTGCGCGTCCCATGCCAGGACAGCCGCTGCAGGCGCCATTCCGACCGCCGCTCTACAACCAGCAGCCACCACCACACCAACAACAGCAACAGCAAGCACAGCAGCAGCAGCAACAGTTGCCGCCACAACAGCAACAGCAACAGCTACGCCCACCTTCAGCCGCTAGTGTGCACAATGAGAATGACGACGATGACGTCATCATGGGTCAGGCAGTCACTCCTCTGAAGACGTTCAACATGCGCAACGATCCCATGGGATCCCCGTTGCTGGAGGAGACAGAGCCACCGTTCGACACGACGAGCCCCTTGACAGATGCCCCCTTTGGCAAGGCGGGCGTGCACAGTAAATATTAGACCCGCCCCCCCATTGCGAACTAAGTGTGGGCGTGTGCCCTATGAAGCCATTTGAAGAGAGATTCATGAATTGTTAATTGATTAACTGACTGAATATTTAATTATTTGAATTCGCTTCTCTTTGCAGAAGGTGACAACGACAGCGGCGTGGATGAGTCCACTCAGGAGAAGGTGAGTGCAGTTTCCGGCCCAACTGGTTAAGATCGTTTTTTAATTGAGAGACTGAGAGAGAGAGCGAGAGAGGGAGAGAGGAAATTAACTGGCTGCAAATTAATTGAATTTGCCGTTGACCGTCTTCACAAATCATAAATATCTGTAAATGGCTTGTGCTGGTGGGGAGTGGGTAGATGGGTAAATGGGTAGCTGAGTAGCTGGGAGTAGGCAGTGGGCAAGCAAGGGGTGCCTCAGCGTTGCTCCACGCTTCATTAGGCAGCGCCAGTTGCTGCCGAGAGACGAGACAATTTGTGGCGCACATCGTCAAAGTTCAGACCAAATTGTGGCTTGGCAAACGTCAGTTCAAGCAGCGGAATAACTCGAAACCAACAGCAGTAAGCAGAACTGAGTGTGCCGTGCTGTGTGTGTGAGTGTGTGTGCCACTGTGTGTGTGTGCGGGTCTATGCAGGGCCTTACAGGTGCGCCAAATAGCTACAAATTGCCAAAAGAAATGCGATTTCCAAGTCACTCACTGAAAGGAGAAGAGGGAGCGAGGGGAAGGGGGAGAGTGCTGTGTAGTTTCGGGTCTGCTGCTCTATAAATACCAACATGTAAATACATGTAAATGCGCACTCACAAACATAGATACATGTGAATCCATTCATTTGCCAAGTTTTGCGGCCCTCGCGGCGACAATCGATAAAACAATGCATAAACTATGAATCCTTCGTGTCGACAAGCACAACAACAACAGCAGCAACGAGTGGACTGGGAGGACGACTCTGGCGACGCACCTGGCACCGGGCAGATAGCCCCGTCGTCGTCGTCGTCGCTGGGGCTTCTCTCGAGGCAATCGTAAATGGCAGAACGCTGACAGCAGCAGCGGATGAGTGTTATTTGGCAACGGAGTCGTAAAACGTTCAGACACACAAAATGCACCTGGTTATCATGGCCGATGCCAGCTATCTCATTGTAATCCTCTCGAGCATAGCATATTTTCTAATGCTAATGCTGTTCTCTCTTTTGCACACAGGATCGCAACGGACCCAACTCGCCCAGCTCGCCTGTAAAGACGCCCACATCGAGCTCCTCGAAGCCAGACAAGTCGGGCATATCGCGTCCGCCGAGTGCCACGCCTTCGAATAAATCAGCCTCCAAGTCGCGTAGCGCCTCGAAGAATCGTCTGCTGCTCAAGACACCCGAACCGGAGCCGGCCAAGAAAGGTAAGTGCGACAATGAGCTGAGAACTTCAATCCATGGCAATCCTTTGGTTTCAGTTCCAATGAACAAGGTGCAGGTGGGACATGCGCCGTCGCCGAATCTGAAGGCGGTACGCTCGAAAATCGGTTCGCTGGACAATGCCACCTATAAGCCCGGCGGCGGCAATGTCAAAATCGAGTCCAAGAAGATCGACATCAAGGCAGGTTCGCGCATAGAGGCCAAGAACGATAAATACATGCCCAAAGGTGGCGAGAAGAAGGTAAGTTTAGTGGCAGTTTCAGTTCAGTTCAGTTCAGCAGGGTTCGGGCCTCTTATCATCTTCTGTGAAATCTTAATGCAGTTGTTCTGCTGCTGCTTCTTCTTCGTCGTCGTCGTCATCGTTGTCTTCTTTTTGGTAGTGTTCTTTAATTGAGAAACGAATAAGAAACGTAAAGTATGCGCTAGAAATGCAATTTCACGGTCGATTTGCGATTCGAGATGCACACGAGACATACTCGTACGTATGTGTATCTCTGTTGTATGTTTGTACCAATGCAATATCGTATTCGTATCGTAGGAAATGCAATTACACTTACCAGCATAATTCAGTAGCCTTATTTAGCGATCTCCATTTATAGAGTAACTGGAAGTATCTATCGAGTATTTACGATGCAATCTGTGTGACATTGAAAACTTAGTTTGATTGTTAATCTTTCTTCTTACCTTGTATCTATTTGCAACAACTACAACTACAACAACTACACCTTCACCACAAATTGCAAACAACAACAATTCCGATCCGAACAATCTTGTAGATAGTTTCAACAAAGTTGCAGTGGAATGCCAAGTCGAAAATCGGCTCGCTGGATAATGCGGCACACAAGCCTGGTGGGGGTGACAAAAAGATCGAGACACTGAAGATGGACTTCAAGGACAAGGCCAAGTCCAAGGTCAACTCCAAGGACAATGTGAAGCATCAGCCCGGCGGTGGCGACATTAAGGTATGTATGCCACAAACAGAACCATTCCTAGCAACCTCATCATCTGCATTCAGCTCTGACCGAGCAGAGACGAGTACGTTTACTCTCGTACCACATACGGTTTCTTATCAGTTCTTTCCCCACACCCCGATAAATAGTTAAGTATTTTTAGCGGTTATTATTTCGGTTTGTTTTTGAGCCTACTTTTGTTACCGTTACCGTGGGCAACGCATGTGGTCGTTCTCGCTCTTTGACCTCAACATGGCATGGGCATGTGCGCCGCTCCAGATCATCGGCTCATCTGCATGTACTGCAATCGCAATCTTTTAGTACCTACCGCATGCTATCTCTCTCTCTCTCGCTCGCTCGCTCGTTATATCTATCTCAACTTATTCATTACGGTGTTCGATACTCACAACAACAACTAACACCTTCATGCAAAACGGGCATGATCCACTTGGCAATTTACAGAGGAACCCATTCAGGTTCCCCAGCAGAAAGGTGAACATTATCTACGGCGAGGGTACCAAAGTAGTCAGCCATCGCTTAATGCAATTGAATAACAAGCGGCTGGACGAGAATTTGTACAATCAAGACGATTGATTGATTAGACGATTGATTAGTCGGGTTGTTCGGTACGTAAACACAAGGTCAAGCAACTGGCAACAGTTTCCGCAATTAGTGGTGGTAATACAAGTCATTAACTAACCCCTTCAGTTTGAATTCCTCATCAATTTAGTTTGCTTTAGTTTCTTTGTAATATAATATGTTACTATATATGGGAATTTCATGCAGTTCGGCCCTTCTCGAACATGCGTAGAACACTTTTCAAATAGTATAAAGATTCATTTGAAATCTGTTTGATTCGTCTCTCTTTTGATTTGAAACATTATTAAACGAAATCTTTCGGAATATGTATTTTGTTTTAACCATCATATGTTTGCCTCTAACCAAAGGATAACAACGCAAAGGATGTAAGTAGTATTCGTTACCTCTTTCTCTCTGTGTAATCTTGATATACTATCATTAAAAAAAGCTTGTGTAAAAAACGTTGAACAATCGTCGTTATTTGGTATTTACTACACACAACTTCACTTTGTTTGGGAATAACCTAGATACACCTATGTAAATTGTAGTATTTTATTTACCTCTAGTATACTTTATATAGTCTGTAGTTTTAGTTTGTCTTTGTCTTAAGTGTTTTCAGTTGTTTTTTGAACTGTTTCTGTTTTCATTATGTGTTGTGCGCTAAATGAAAATTCTAAATTCCAGTTATACTCAATCAACGATTGGCATTTATTCCTATAATATAAACTACCCGTGTTGTCCCGAGTCCCTTAAAACACACACACACAAAGAAATGTCGAGACAATATCATGAAAATGAAAATGCAATTTGCTAATCGATTTCCGTGCGTTGCCGGTGCTGCTACTTTTCAGATTCAATCGCAAAAAATAGAAATTAAGGCACAAAGCAAAGTTGGCTCTTTGGATAATGTAAAGCACAAGCCCGGCGGCGGTGAGAAGAAGATTTTCGATGATAAGGATTATTTGAAAAATGTTGAACACTCGGTTGCACTGACAACACCACCAACACAGGTAAACGACGTGTGCCTAAGCCAAGTAGTGCCTAGATGTAATCATATAATTAACCCCTTGATTTGTTGCAATCGCATTTGATTTCATCATCATCATCATCATCATCACGAATACAATACACACAATAACACCCATTCATTCATTCAATCAATCCGACATAATGATATCCCATTTTGTGTTGACTTAAAGAAATTCATTTTTCAATTGTAATTGTAATTGCATATTATTGTTGTTGGTATTATTTGATCACGACTATATGGCATATATATCTTCGAGCCCCTCACCCAATGAACCAACCAGCACCAGTACGAAATGCTAAACCAACCAAAACTCACCACAAAACAGCTCGAACTAACAGTAAATCACAATTTCCAATAAGTTAACAATCGAAAAGCCTTTCAATCACAACGAAATCAACTCAAATCGAAGCATCTTTCGGCACAATTAAATTAAACAAATACTTTATTCAGCAGGTGTTACCCATTGTTTGTTCTGATTTCTTTTCATAGATCTTATTTCTCTTTACTTTACTTTACATTTAAAAATGAATTTCTTACAAACTCAAACTGAGATACATTGGCTACGAACTCGAAATCGAACTCGAATCGAATATCGAATGTCGAATCAAAATTAACGTAAATCGTATACAATATCGTGCTTCATACTCATACCATATGCGTGCGAAAGGAGTGTTAACCATTTTACACACATTCTCTTCTCTTTCTTTCTCTCTCTCTCCCCCGCTCTCTCTCCCATCCGGAAATTATAGTTTGCTGCGCAAGGTCGCTTGGTTGCCACAATCCATCTAGAATTCGGTCTTTGTAATTCAGACTGTGTGTGTAACGATATCTTTGAGTCGCTTTTTAAGTGAAACCCCTAAGAATGAAACAATGATCGATATGAAATCTTAAACTACTTAAACTGTACCTAAAAGCTTCAGATCGGGTCAAAATGACAAAAAGAAACAACAAAAGTTCATTGATTGATTAGCTCAAATCTTAGTTGAAGCGACGGAAAACTGTAATTGATTTTAAAACGGAAGTCCGTGGAACTTCCTAACAAGAATATCTCGAATGAGTTTGCAAGAGTTTCGATTTTAAATTATATATAATATATACATATTACACAAGTATTATACACTATAAGAAATCTCTGAATTTCGGCAAGCTGAAATTATTTGTACGCTTTCCAAAATATTAGATGATCTTTTAGAAAGTGTATGAACTGCTCGGTGATGTTTTGAAACGTCTGTTAATCCTTTAAGTCGATAATAATTTTGGAATGAGGACACAAGCAAAATGCCAATTGAGTATTATTTATGACAGAGGTCGCGACTTTTATACTATGTAGACTAGTACAAATTTTTAATAATATTGGTGTGTACCTAGGAACAATACAAGTTACTGACCTAACAATAGAAATGCTCAATATATGTTACGAATATATATAAATGTATTATTAGTGAGGATTGTAAAAGTCTGCCCAGCATTTAAACCATAAAAGTGCAAAACGCTTTGCTCTCCCTTTCTTTCATAATAATCAAAATAACAAAACAAAACCTTATCAAATTTGGGCTGGTTTCAACTCATCTACATAAGATGCATATTACATAACTATATACAAACTAAAACAAACCGAAATTGTCATTATTAATTGTTGTTAACGATTCATTGTGCGATTTTATGTGTACTTCATTTTGTGCTAAATGATTTTCTTTTCTTTTCTCGATCATTATAGGAATATATGTATACATTTTATTAGTCTAAGTCATTAGAAACTCCTAAGTGCATTAAATTCGAAAACCGTATACACGTACTTACTACAAACAACAACTACGTCCATTATTGCATACTGCATACTCTTCTTTCTCTCTACTCCTATTGTGAAACAATGCGAATTTGAAATACGAAAACTATTCGAACAAGTCCTGTAAGTTTGCGTGCGAGTTCAAAACTCGCGTGTGCGTTGCGTATCTCATAACAGTGCTGTGATAGACTAACCGTACCGAACCGAACCGTACCGAACCGAAATCAGCCGACCCAGACCGAAGCTTAACCGATTTGATCGACCCCAAACTAAACATACTAAGCCCCTTTCTCAAAAATTGCTTGATATGCTCGACTCGTTGTCGCGTCTTATATTTTTCCCATTTTCTATTGAGTTCGCCACATTTTCCTGCAGCCCCTTCTGGTTCTCATTTGTACCACTTATATGTTATGTTCAACTTTTGATTTCGCTATGATTAAATGCATTTATACGTATATTTTCTGTATCTTGAACGCAGAGTCCACAACCATCCATGACGGCTTCACCAAGCGGCGCTGATGAGAATTTAAATCAACAATGTTAAATGTCCAAAAAAATGCATGTTGAGCTGAAATTTTCTTTTTCAAAAGTGAAAACACACACACAACACACACACACACATAATACAAATTGAAAGAATTGAGAAGATCTAAGTTGAAAATTGTATTGCCAGGCAAAGGAAACACAAGTGAATAGTATGCAATAAATCCCACAACAATACGAGTATTAACTCAATTTGATAACTACATTGTGCACACACACACACACACACATACACACACACACTAAGGAAACAATAAAGAAATCAAAGTATATGATTAGTTGATCAATGCACTATTTATCAAAACAGATAGCAAGGCGAATGCATAAATTATATATAATCTATACATAAAAAATATGCAAATTTCATATACTACAAGCATATATATATACATATACCGAGAACAAACAAGTATCTAAAGAATTAAGGAAATTATACAAACAAAGACAGATACAAGATAGATAATTGCATATGATATCTGTGTGCTTTATGTGTAGTTAAATGTGTTGAACAATTCGTAATTTCACTCTCGACGCGTAAAAAATGTTAAAATATTAAATTTGCATATATATACACGCAATATACATATATATCAGATACGATTGAACGAACCGAATCGAGTTGAACCGATACGAACCGAAGATGAGCCTACACACAAGAGTTAACCACAACTTGAGCATACATAACTATTATATACATACATATTTTATGATTTGTACGAGTATCCTTAATACTTAGGAAAAATGCATCATTCTCACAACTTATTTACACCCCTGTTACGAAATGTAAGAACAAATGCAAATTAAAAAAAGTAATAAAAAATCAACTTTTTCATTTATCAAAAACTTTTGGAGATTCTTGCACTTAGTTCCTCTATTTTGACAGCTAATTTGGATACACAGCATACAAATACATTTGCATATACAGTATATACGAAAGACTAATGAGTAGTAAACAACAACAGCAACAGCAACAAAGCAACGCCCACGACCACGCCCACGCCCGCAAGCGTATCAAAAAGCCACACAAGTGCACAAATCAACCACATTGGATGCATTGGTAAAGTGATCTGAACAAATTTTGATAAATTGAAAGCAAACATTGTAAGTTTCTATCTTAAGTCAGTTGAACATCTTGAAATTATTTCCATAGTAATTATGAACATAATGTTCCACCTAACAGCCATGCTATTTGCAAAAGTATAACTACAGACAACTCATTATAATATTGATTCTTTACTCGTTCCACAGTACTGGAAAGCTCCGCGCATACAACGTGCCACAACATTGACCTCATCCATGTCCTTGCCAGCCGAGTGTCTCGTTCTCTCTGTCTCCATGCCATCACTTAACTCCGAGCCCAAGCGACCGAAGAGTGCGTGCGCCAAAAAGAAGCCCGGACAGGCAGTACATCCGAAACCCTTCCGTCTGTATTGAGAGGCGAAGAACCTTTCAATACTCTCTGCTCAAAAACTAGTCGCAATATGGTACACTGCACGTTGACACTAACAACTGATGCACCGAGAGATCTCCTATTTACGGAATTGTTAACAAGTTGCAATCGAGGCACGCACTTGAACTTCAACAATGCAAATAAAACAACAACAACAAAATAATATCATATGTATATCAAACTGTTAATTGTTTATGACAAAAATAATGAAACGTGGCATTTAAATAAATAAAAAATTTAATAACTAGCAATGTCGAGCACACAAATCGAACAGTTTTCTTTTGATTTTATTAATTACAGTATTGTATATATATTTCTCGTAAGTAGATAATCAGTTTTCGGGCGCCGCTCAATCTCAACGCCCTTCGTTTACATTGCATTTACATGAGTTTTTCGTTAGTTTTCTCTCTTTATATATATGTATATATATATAAATATAAATAATATAAAAAATGGTTGGGGATCTATTCTTAACGTTGCTCTCTCTCTCTTGTTCTCTCAATGTATACAAAATTGTGTGCTTCGTTTTGTTTCGTTTTGTATCTTTTCTTTTAGGATTTAGTTTTCTTTTTTTGTTTTTTTTTTGATTCGAGTCAAGTCACATTTAAATGCAGTTTGCCATTCCTTTTTCCATTTCTATTCACACTTTTTGCTATACTTAAGCCATAAAAGTTGTTTATACATTGCGTTATTAATGTTAGGACAATAAATAAGTTATTATAAAATAATCAAAACAACAATTGTTACAATTTGAAGAGACAATTTCAAATGATTATGCTTCGATGTAAGCTAAGCAAGTACATATAGTTTGAAAAGAGGTTATGCTTAAGTGATGTATAAACTGTTGATTTTCGTTCCTCTATGAGCTCGTCGTCCAGTGATAATTGATTATTATTGATGAAATTAGGAAACGCCTTGGCTACATAATTATAATACATTTGATCAAAGTTAGGATTTGTGTTGTTACTATTAGCACTGATATGCGTTCGAAACCAATAATTGTTTTTTCATTTCTTCGATCTGCATTCTGCATTCTCATAATTTACTGCGGCTGCGATTAAAGTTAGTACAATACATTCGATTCAATTGACTAGATTTCAATATGTGTAACTTTGTTTTGTTTTTTAGCATTACGGATACTATTCCTGTCTTTAAACTTTAGTTCTAATGGGAGGGAGTCGTAGTGTTTGTGCCATGTGGTTCGAATACGTAAAACAAACATATGCAAATGATATTCAAAACTTATGGAATTAAAATAATGTTAATGTTGCTCAATGAATCAAGTTTCGAGAATTGATTTGTTCACGCTTAGGTAAAGATGAGGGCGCTCCATTGGTTTTTATGTTTCTCTCTGTCTGTTTGTGTGTGTGTGTCTCTCTCTTTGTCCACTTGTGAGTGTATTCACTGTCACCTCGCCGGTCGAAAGTAAATATGTTAACATGCTGCCTATTTACATAACTAAACACTTTCGCTGGCGTCGCTTTAATGGCTCCGGCCTCAGCACAGCGCGCACCGCTTCCTCGAATACCTTAAAAGTGGAGAACGCAAATGAATACAGACATAAGAATCAGAATCAGATAGTATAGTAATGCATCGGGTGTGGGTGTGCCTTGCTTACTTGCTTGAGACCTCGCTGCGTCAAGGCGGAGCACTCCATATATTTCACAGCGCGTATTTTATTCGCCAGCTTCTGACCTTGCTCGCGCTTAAGCGGCGTCAAACCCTGTTCGGCCAGGCCGCTTAATGTCTCACGATCGTCACGCAAATCGATTTTGGTGCCTGCAAACGAAAACATACACATTCAATTCACATCGGATAAGCAGAGAAGCCAGAAGACTTACCGACTAATATAATGGGAGCGTCGGGGCAATGATGTTTTATCTCCGGATACCATTTCGATGTGACATTTTCGAATGACGAGGGGCTCGCAACGCTGTAGCATATCAGGAAAACATCTGTCTGTGGGTAGGAGAGTGGCCGCAAGCGATCGTAGTCCTCCTGACCGGCTGTATCCCATAGGCCTAGCGATACTTGTATTGTGTCCACTTGCATTGGTGCAGAATAATTATCAAAACTGTTTAAAGTGCGAAAGCATTAGCAAATTTAAGAAAGGAAATTGGAGACGGAATAACACTTACACTGTAGGCACATATTCACCGGGAAAACTGTCTGTTGTGTAGGAGATTAGCATGCAAGTCTTTCCGACAGTACCGTCACCAACGACGACACATTTTATGGGCCTTCCGGTTGACATCGTCGGGTTGTGACTGTGTTTGTTCTGAACGAGCGAAATGGGAATGTGAATGTGTTTATCAGAATGTCTTTTGAGTGGATGCGTGCGCATTTAATTCAATTAATTAAGCTCTACTTGAGGCAATAAACTCTATGGCAAAGTCGGTACATCTTATCTGACGATACAATGAAATGTATCTTGCACTTGAGCTCACACACACACACACACATCCTCACACACAAGCATACATTTTAATTGTCTTTAGGGCCGTGACTAACCAGCAATCAGGCGATTATACACCCTGTATCTATATATACCTGTAAATATATATGTGTATGTATCTGTTTTTGTTTGTGCGATCAAAGGCTGGGTCTGTGCCTGCCACCGCAAGGTGTGTCCCAGTCGTAAACATAATAAAACGAAAGTTTTATATTCGCTTTGAGACGTTTTTGCAAATGAAATTTGTAAAAATAGATCGTGATGTGATAGAGACACTGCGACACATATAGTAAATAATAACAAGAGCCTCTATTTTCTGTAAACCGAAACTTATATACCCTATAAAAGTCAGTGATGTGACTTCGATTCGAATTTAACTTTTTAAAACTATAATCAATTCAACTTAATTTTGTTGTGAAAGTCGCAAAGTTTCACGAAAGCATATTACACGAATTCACGACATAGTTTTAATACCCTGTTATATATGCACAGACACACACACACGCGCAAACACACGCACAATAGCAAAATGGCAAAGAGCCCTCGGGGGCGCCAATAGGCACGTTATACAGTCTGTAAAATTGAAAGCGTACATAGAAGAGGAGGAGGTGGTAAGAGGTGGCTAAGCAAGAGAAGAAAGATGCGGCAAACAGACAGAATGCGCCCAAATGTTGGGCGGACGTGTATTGTTAAAAATAGACGCAATTAAGTTCTAATAATGCAGGCGGTGGCAGCGAATCGACCCCTCTCGATGGAAAGCATCGGGAATATGCCAATTGCACAATTACAGTTCAAGTGAAAACGCATTGACATGGTATCATTGCATCTGGCCACATGCAATGGCCGAAAACAAAGGCGGGATTAGGCAGGGCAGGGACTGCCGCGGCAGGGCGGGGCGGTGCGCAATAGGCGCTCTCGTTTAATTGTTATGGTCGAGTGCCGCCAGCCGCTACTGGACATTCGTGTCTTTTGCTCTGTTGTTGTTTTGCGCACTCAATAGGCGGTGCCGCCGCCGCAAATAATTACTTAAAATTGTGTTAAGTGCGTGTGTAAACTTGGTTAATACCGTTTTTGACTATCCTTTGTCTGTAGCGGGATACGACGAGTCGGGAACCGATATCGTGCCGATTTTTTCTTTTTTTTTGTACTTTCTTATATCACGACTGGTATTGTGTACTACACAAATGCACTGCTTTGGCTGGCAAGCACGCCACCGGCAGAACTATATTTTCCAGTATTTAATTAAATATTTCATGAATAAATAAATTATTAATTGGCAGCGCAGCGTTTTACTTTGTATATTCGTTTTATCTCTGTTTTTCTTGTATTTTTTGTTTTACACAAACACACACATACACGCCTCTCCTTTTGACAGCGTCGGTCAATTGACAGATACAGTGCTGCAACGCGCCGCATCAAAATCCCTACTTTTCACGTTGCCCAACACTAACATCTGTTATGCTGTCGGCAATGCATAAACTGTTTGTTGTCACAACTTTGGCAAATGGCAGAAGACTATTTCAAAGTGCACTCGGATCGAATTTAACCAATCGAACATTATGCCTTAGTGCGACGAAGTATGCCGAAACGGATCAAAAAGACGCAACACCCGCGCCCAGCATACTGGTCGAAAAAGATGTGAACATAACACTGATTGGCATCAACAGGGAGCAACAAAGAAACTCGATTGATGAAGCCACCGCAAAGAAACTCAGTGAGGCCATCAATCAATTTGAGGCGGACGATAGCTCCCCAGTGGGCGTGTTGTACGGTGTGGGTGGCTCTTTTTCGGCCGGCTATGATGTGAAAGAATTGGAAGCGGAGGCGATGCGTGGCAGTCTTAACTTTCTTTTACGTCATGAAGGTTCGGTAGGTCCGACAAGACGTCACCTACGCAAGCCCATTGTGTGTGGCATCAGCGGTTTCTGTGTGGCCAGCGGCCTAGAATTGGCACTCCTCTGCGATCTACGCGTCATGGAAGACACGGCTGTGCTGGGTTTCTTCAATCGTCGCTTGGGCGTGCCAATGAGCGATGGTGGCACTGTAAGATTAGCTGCCGCTGTCGGCTATGCCAATGCCTTAGATATCATAGAGACGGGTCGGCGAGTGTATGCCCAGGAGGCGGTACGAATCGGACTGGTCAATCGTGTCGTAGCCACAGGCACAGCATTGGGCCAAGCGGTCAACTTGGCCTTTTCTATTGCCAAGTTCCCAATGGCTTCGCTGCAACACGATCGCAATGCTGTACTAGCTAATTGCAATTTCTATGAGCGACATGGTTTCTATACGGCCGTCAACAACGAGATCATGAATGTATCTGCAGCCATGGTCACGGATATGCAGGAGGGTGTCAAGCGCTTTAAGACATGTAAGAAGGCTACGTTAATTACCATGATTTCTTATTAAGTTATTCTCCCTTTAGCTGAAACCAAGGGACCCAAAACTGATGCTTGGCAAGTCAAGGAGAAGACCATACCCGAGTGGGAGAAAGCGGAAATTGCAATTGAGCAGCAAAGAAAGGGAAAATGATGAAGTCTAATCTCGAAATCTCAATTGCATTGTGCTCGATAAGGCCTTGTAATATATATAATCTGTAAATAGTAATTATTATTCTCTTTTGTTGTTGTCTTTTTGATGTTGTTTATAAAACACAAGCATTTATTCACATACAATGTTATGTTTATTTAATTAGTTGCACGTCTTAGATCGTTTACGATTCGAGTTTGAGTTTGAGTTTATTTCAATATTCACAACAATTACAATAACGAATTTTCTTTGAAATTAAGCCTAACTACAAAAGATTGAGTAAGAGGAAAAGCACAAAAGCTTGGTGTGTTTGTTGTCTTACAGTATGTGTTCTTTCTTTTTTTTGTGTGTTTGTCTGTCTGTGGGTGTGTGTGTGTGTGTCATTTAACATTCACAATTAGATTATAATATAAAAATATGCTAGTTGTAAGCACTTGTACAAACATTCAATTACTTAAGTATTAGGCCCAGCGATTTGTTGTTAAGTACATATGAATGTAGGTATATAAATCATGTTTTTTGTTTTCCGTTTGCTTATTTGCTAAAATGTATAACGAAAGGAATTATTTATTTATTTATTTATTGCACTAAAGTCGAGAAAAAACAAACGAAGCTCTCTTCATATGCAAAAAAAGGCTGCTGTTGTACAAACTAGTTTAAAAAGTCGACTGAATAATCGTTTGCAGACATTTAAATACTCGTACATCGTTAATGCTTAACATTTACAATCGTGTTTACTTAATCCAAAAAGTTTGTCATACAAATATTGCACAAAAAATGGATCGGACTGTGAGTTCTCTTGCACACCAATATCAAATAGCTAAACCTTCAATCAAGTGGTGGTATGTGTTCTGTTCATATCATATCATATCATTATACGTAATACTCCTTCAGAAACCTAAAGACCATAATACGATAAGTACATATTTACAAATGAATATAAAGAGAGCAAGGCGCCTTCAGTATAAAAAATACATATGTTATGCATGTTATAAAGCAATTGCTGCGGCGTTAACTTTCGTGGCGTGTTAAGAGCAACTTGCGTATGCTTTTTGTTAAGTACTATATATAGTATATGTGAGTGTATATACCATACTTATACGATAAACACCAATATCTCTGTTATCCGTCCAAACATTCAATTATTTGAGACGCTGAGTAACATTGGCCAGCGCCACGGCAAAGGCCTGTAGCGCCGAGAAGGGATACTGGAAATCCAAGGTGTACGCGTTGCCATCTATGCGACCGAACTGCATTACCTGAAATTAAATATACATATACTTTATATATATATACTTATTTAGGAAGGTATAACTCAAAACACTTTACCTGCTTGCCGCGAAATTCAATCTGAAAGTTCTTGGCGGACTCCTGCGTCACACGACCCCCAAAGTCCAGCTGATACACTTGACTCATCTCATTCCACATGGGCGCCTTGTTATGCATCACAAACTCACGACGCACTGGCGCTGGATTGGCGCAACTGGCACTGCCATTCGGTTCGATCTTGCCACGTTTAAGCTGTGAATTAATGAAGAATCGTTAACCTGATAATAACCTGATATTTTTGCATAGAGATCAAAATCGAACCTTTTGACGCAGTTGCGCCTTTTGGAATGTCTCCAGATCGCGATACTGCTTGCCATTGCCACCATTACCATTGCCTGAGCCATTTCCCATTTCCTCGCCTGAGCCATTTGTCTGGTTGCCCTCATCATCGGAGCTCTCAATGATGCTGGGTTTCTTGCGCTGGCGTCGATTCAACAGCGGAGAGTTGAGTATATGCCGTATGGGCGAGTTGCTCTGCTGTCGTTTGTTCTTTTTACTTGCCGCCGGCGATGCGGGCGAGCTGCGTGGCAGGCGCTGCGGCGTCGATGGTGGCGTCAAACGACCTTCGTCAAGATCCCGCAAGCGGCTGATGATGTTCTCCAGTGTGGTGAGTGCCTGCAATGCAATAGAGAAGTGATAAGTCACTCTGTATCGAAGTATTCCTCTCCCTCACTGAGCTTACCTGAGTGTGCAACGATACCGACGCCTTGGCCTCCACGGGCGTGGCCTCCACAGTCCCGCAAGCCACATTACCCGTGTCCGAATGCTGCCGCTCCAACGTGCTGCCATTGCTGGAGGTGGCCTGTAGTTGGGTCTGACTTGGCACAGGCTCTTTGCGTCTCCAGCTGAAACTGAAGCTGTTCTCCTGTTTGCGTGGCAAGAGTGGCGTTGAGTTCTCCGTACTGCTGCCAGCTGCCAGCTCCTTGCTGCGTCCATACCCGAAGCGATGCTTGCGCGTGAAGAGCGGGCTGTCCGTGAAGCTAGTGATGACATCGAAGCGTTTCTTAGGCGTCGGTTTGGTTGCTGTAGCAACAGATGTTGCTGCTGCTGCTGCCGCTGCTGCAGCCACCCCAGTCACCTCCCTGATGGGCTCAGCCGCAGCTGCAGCTGTGGTAATCTCGTCCAGCGCCGAGTTCGCTGTGTTTGTTGGCTGACAACGTTTGCAGGCGCTTGAGGGATTCATATTGTTGCGGCACTTGAAGCACAACGTATTGGCGGCACTGCTGCATGCGCTGCTGTCGGAGATCTCCTGCAGTTTACGCACAACTTGCTCGTGCTCCTTGCTGGACAGTTTGGTTTGCAGCGAGAGCAGATCGCAAGAGTCCAGGCTCTTCGACTTGCCCGTCTGTTGCAGCTTGTGGTTGCGTCTCGCATCTGCCTGCTGCTGCTGCTGGCGCTTTCGATTGCGATTCCGTCGCTTGTCCACCAGTATGAGTCGCTTGTTGGGCGCATCCTTCCGCAGTGCCGACAGCGCCTCATCCGAGGGAGTTATGGCCACAGAGTCAAGGTAACCAACGCTACAGCTGCGTGTTATAGAGTCAGGCAACGCTGGTGCTATGGACACCACAGTGGGAGTACGTTTCATGCTGCTGCTGGTGGTGGTGCTGGTCGTGGAAGTTGAGGCTGTGTTGGGCGTCGGTGATTGGGTTTCCTCGTCAATGTACAGCATATCGCGTCGCTTCGTTGTCGACGTTGACGGTGCAGCAGCTGAGCACTTGACGGCCCTTGCATCCATGCGCTCCAGATTCAAATTAAGGTTGAGTGGCACCGGATTCACATGACTGTTGGCCGAACGCACTGGCTCCGACATGAGGGCATTCTTCACCTGCACCACATTGTTGGCATAGTCAGCATTGCTGGAGTAGGACATCAATGTGGTTTGTCCTGCGGCAGGCACTGCTGGCCTCTCGAATATGATGTCCGACGGGGCTACAGCATTCTTGGGCGACTGCAGTGTGGGCACTGAGCCGTCGCAGTACAACGGCGAGATGGCATGGCGCGACTGGCAACTGGAATTGGAGCTGGAGCGGCTGTAGCTGTTCTTGAAACTGCTGATCGTCTTGGGGCGTGCTATATTCTTGCTGCAGCTGGCGGCAGCTGTGCTCGTCGAGGGTGCCTGATGCAGCAGCACAGTGGTGCTGGATGTGCTGCCATTGGCATGGGCGTTGGCGTTGGCCAACGCATCCTGAGATTCATTGGATGAGTCATCGTCATAGCTTTCAGCCCGTGCCAATGGGCTGAGACCCAGCGATGATGCAGTGCCTCCTCCTCCTCCTCCTCCGTTTACCGTTAGCGAGTGAGAGTTGCGATGGCGCGCCAATATACGATTTGGACGTGGTGACATCGGTGCTATTGGCGGCGAGGATGAGCCATCATTGAGTCGACGCTGCGGCATAATCGGTGGCTTCAACGCCGCCACCGTCTCCAACTGTGCAGCAGGCACTGCATCCTGATTGTGATTGTGATTATGATTATGAGTATGATTGTTGTAATTGTGATGCTCCTCCTCGTCCTCGGAGAAGAGATTCGGATTGAAGCTGGGATCGGGACCGGGTGGAAAATCGTCGCGCAGCTCGGTAATCACCAGCGTCATTTGACGCGGCTGCAAATGCAGTAGGGACGTCTTATAAGTTACTTGGCCTAAATTGGCTGGGACGGTTTTGGCAAGTCCATGGATTTTAAATTTCGTTCCCCAAATATTGGAGGTCACCTCGACCAGTTTGACTTCCTGCTTAGAGAGAGAGAAATTTGCAAATTGTACCACGATTGCATAAACAGAACAAGAATCAAAGGTTGCGTTCGACAAGCCGAAGACTATATATACCTTAATCTGCACCGATTGTTCCTATATTAGTTGCATATAATGGGACAGCATTATAAAACATTGCTCGTGTATATAATAATAACTTTATATTAACTTTAGTCTAATATTTTTATATTGTTCCTATGAAAGCTATAGGATAAAGCTGTCCGATATTCATGAAATGAAAAAAAAAGTGCGTAGTTTACTGCATAAATTTGAAGTGGTACAGATAAGTTGAGTTATTTCGAAACATAGATAAAGATTTTCAGTCGAATTGTCTCATTTCCGCCGATTGTTCCTATGGCAGCTATATGGTATAATGGTTAGTTTTTAATGATATTTATTGATATATTATTGGCACATAAAAAAAAGCTGATATAGTTAGTTTGGCTGCGATATCATGAATATTAGCAAAACTAGGCCGATAGTTTCACGATATATCGATCCAATTTGGCGCTATTAGACTTATTTGCAACGTGCAGCAGTAAAAAGCAAGTGTGCCAATACTGAGAGCCTAGTTTGCATTTCAAAAGACAGACGGACACGGCTAGCTCGACTCCCCTGTTGATTCTGATGCAGAATATATATGCTTTATATAGTCACTTTGACTGATACCCTGGCAAGGCTATAAAAATCATGTGACGTCTGTCTTACCTCGGGCAACGTATCCACATAGGCCAACTCATCGAGACTGTCGGGATCAGCATTGCCACTGCCCCCGGCTGAGGCACGATCTCCGTTCTGATTGCGCCGCTTGGCACGCACAAAGCGCTTGCGTGGCGTAGGAGGCGAGCCGAAGCGTGAGCGCTCCTCGAAATCGCTGTCGGAGGAATCTGTACGTCCGCTGTTGCCCGTCGTGGTCGACTGACTCGAGCCCGAGGAGCTCTTCGCCTCGGCAGCGTATTGGAAGTACAGCGAGTTGTCTGCCATGAAGAGAAACATATATTGAAGTAGAAGAGAAAGCAGACGGAGAGGCACGAGATTCACGACTCACCATTAACCTGCGGATCGAAGATGACAAACTCCGGCCTGATCTTGGAGGTACGTTTGCCCTTCAGCAGCGGCACCAGACCGCCCAGATACTCCAGGTAGAGTGTGTAGCAGGTGCCCGAGCTAAGATTGGAGTCATCATCATGCCGGATCATGGTGCAGTGCAGCCGCGTGGAGCACAACGGCGGACGCGAGACAAACTCGCGCAGCGACTTGAGATCAGGTACACAGCACTAAATACATGAATACATGAGATGCATTTAGATTCATGGCAATCTAGGATACGCACAACTTACTCGTATGGTTTGAGCAAAGAGATTGCCAATCAGCGACTTAATCCTAGAAGGCAATGGCAGCAGAGGCAGCAGCAGCTCAGAGCCAACACTCGCCTGGATCTGCAGCCGGCAGAGCAACTGCAGCGAGGCAACACGTCGCGACACCCAGGCAATGTGCACCTGCGTTCCAGTCGCTATAAACAGACGCTTATCGTTGTGGCCCCAGGTGATGGCCGAGACGGTGGCATTGCTGCAGGGTATATGCGCCTGGTAGAGGCACGTGCCCGATTCCGTATAGAATTTGACCAGATTGTTATAGCAACTGTTCATGGTCAGATCGTCCAGCTTGCCATCGGCACCCAGTTGGCCATTGCCAGTCCCTGTGCGCAGTGTGCCCGCGACGGCGAGCAGCTCACGCGAATTGCTCCACTCCATGACCATGCCCAGGGCGCCATTAAGGCAGGTATTGATATGTGCGGGTGAGACGTCGTCAAACGACTTAAGCAAATAAATATATCCGTTCTGGAAACTGACGGCCAAAACAAACGAGCGCTTGGCTGAGAAACAGAGAGAAGAGAGATACCCAAAGATAAAGTAATATTTATATAATATATGGGGATCTTTTCTTACCGGCATTGGTTACACCCGGTTCCGCCTCCTCACCCTCCTCCATTTTGAATTTCTCACAGGACCAGGCCATCGATGTAATGGGCACATCGTTGGACAGCTGCACCTGCGACACCATCGCACCATGCACATCCATGACAATCACCTGTCCTTGGGTTGTGCCAAAGTAAACCTGCTGATCATCCGGTGTCCAAATGCCACACGTAATGGTCGATTCCAGATTCAACATGGACGACCAATAGCGCTGACCGGCCACAGAGCCGACGAGCACAAAGCCATCCTGGTAGCAGATGAGCGCCATGCGGCCATCGTGCGACCAGGAGAAATGTGTCACAGGCGTATTGCGATCATTGATCAGCTCAATGGACCAACGACCCTCATATTTGATCCATACAAAGATGATGCCCGAACTGTCACAGGAGGCGAGCTTCTGATACGGTTCATTCCACTTGACCAGTATCACCTGCACAAGAGAGAGAGAGATAGAAGGACAGAGTGAGATAGATATATAATAATAAAGCTCAAGTGCTGCACTTACGTCCGAGCGATGACCCCGTAGATTGTAGTTGGTGCGCAACGGATAGTCCATATTCTTGCGGCAATGCGATGTGGTGAATGTGACGCCCACAATGCCGCGTATATTGCCCGTGGCCAGCCATCCCTCCTGATAGTAGTTGGTGCGATTTAGCTTCCAGCCCTCATCCTGCAATGCGAAAAGAACCAAAAACAGATTGAGAATCTATTCGCAAGTGGCAGTAGCTTGGCAGGTCGCCAAAGCAGCCGCCAATTGACAGGCAAATGCGCACACACAGCGGGATGCGAGGGGGGAAGAGGAGAGGGAGAGAGTGCTTCTAAATGGATTACCCCGTCGGCAATGTCCCACTTTGTGGCACTATGCTCTGCTCTGCTCGCAGGCATTTGTTATTACTCAATAAGATTTCTTTGAACTTATGCTCGGCTCCATCTGCCGCCATCTGAGCTGTTTATCTGCAGTTTGCAGTCACTGTAGCTCGCAGAGAGGCATTCAACGGGCTTTCAATTGCATTTTTCATAAAGTGTAGCCTACATTTGAGCGCGTCTGCAAGCCCTCAACCTACAATTCCTTGCTCAACTTTTCGCCTTCTTTCATTTAATTTTTGAATTATTTCTGGCTTTGGGGGAGGGTCTAATCTCCCTGTTGTTTGGTGGCCATTTGGCTAATCCGCGCTAATCCAAAACGGTCAATATTATTTTTAACGGCAAATCCAATTTACGAGGCACAAATTAAAATGCCAACAACAAATTTTGTAATTTCCGCTTGGCCAGCAGCGGGCACAAGTTTTTATTGATTTCGGTTAGCTCATAGCAGACACACACACGAACACACACACACATGCATAGATACCCTCCGTACACTCCCACACACACGCGTTAATTGCTTTACTAGCCCGATTGATGCGAGCTGCTGTCAAATGCAATTACGTAATGGACATTCGCAGGATCAAAGGGCCCATCAACTCATCAACCCCTCATACGACCCCCTGCCCCTGATTGAAACCCTTCCCCACCTCCACGACACTCGACACACAATGTCACTTGGAATTTGCGCATAGTAGTACTCGTAATACTTCTCCCACAAATGCCTTCAGCGCCCATTTAGCCGCCTTTTGCAGCACATTTCAACGTGCAACGTTCAACGACGTCGCCAATTATAAAGCGCATTTCCTTGTGAAGTGTTATTAACCTTTCATTGGGCCACTTGACGAACTGCAACTGCTCATCGGCTATTCTATATACAGAGAAATACAGACATATATAAATGCCATTTAATGTAAATATGACTGTACACGTCTTTCATTCAGATATAAACACTTGAGAGACTGTTGCAATTCAATTTGTTGCTTCAAAAGGGGCATCGACTGAAAAGTTCTCTGTTTCAGTAAGGAATTATGTAGAAATGAATGGTGAGTGAAATAATTGTGTATCTTTAAGATACTTTTGTACATCATTTGTGCATCTTTAAGATACTTTGGTAGTGTCAATGTAACTACAAGTATATTGTAGGTACTTTTGTAACTTCGAAATACTTCTGTCTTATTAGAATGACTTCAACAGACTTCTATACTCTAAGATACTTTTCTATCTTTAATATAAACTTTAACGTTACTGTAACGTTATGTATCTATGAGTATCTTTAGGATACTTTTGCCTTGTTAAGTTAGTTAGCTTACTTATTTTTATTTAAGATAAAGTTGTAACTTTTGTATTTGTACTTTTAATGAACCCATTTATGAGTTACTACCAACCAAGAGCTATTTGTATTTTTGTGTCTCGTTAATACTTTTGCAGTGTTAATTCCCTTATTATTATTGCAATATCCATTTATTTTCACTTGAATCTAAGAAAAAACAATTCGAATTTAATTTTATAAATAAAAGTGTTCACAGTACAGTCTGATGTACGTTTCACAGGCCTCTACATGGGTCGCGGGAGCCAAGTCAACACTTGAGTGCGCTTTCATATTTTCATTGCGATTTTATGTTTATATTTTTTTCAAAGAGCCAATCGAGCGAGCCTTTCATCAATATTTAATATTGCTAAAATGCACTCGAAAATGAGGCAAAAAACATGAATTCCCAACAATTTGTTTACAATTCAAGCACAAAATTGCTTTAAACAATTAAAATGTTGAACGCTTCAATGGATGTGCATTTAAATGTTGTCGTTGTTGTTGTACTTGGGTAATTGCTTGAAAACTTGGCCAATCACTTAAAACTGGCCTTAGCCTGTCGCTTTATTGATTCTGCGTAATGGAATTCGCTCATAGTAAATGCGGTAATTGCATTTCATAAGCACGCAGAACGTGCAGCAGCGCAGCCTTGCAACTAGGTTTGAGCATGAGGCCAAGGCGTTGACAGTCTGTCCATTGTCTCAGCCTGCTCTAGTTACTTCGTCCGTGGCTGCAAAGTTGCCACTTGCCACTTGTCACTTGCAATACTTGCCACTTGCTGCTTGTTAACTTGTTAAAAGTTGTCAACACGTTGCACAACATTGACAGGAAATTTTCCATGATTGCAGCAAACGGCAACAACTTCCGTTGTCCAGAATGTAGCAAACAATTTCTGGCCAGCAACAATTAGGTCGACCAAGCAACAATAACAACAACAACAACAACAACAAAAACAATGAAATTGCGATTGTTGCATAGTTGCACGAACGGCACTGCAGCATCCCAAATACCAGTTCAGTTCAATGCGGCATGTTGCAGCCATAAATTGTAGACGCCATTTGGTGCAATGTGCCACGTTATCAATGTGCGCCCATTTCGGGTGCAGACACACACATACACAGACTTTTAATTAAATACATCACACTAAAGGGTATTTTGCTTTCTGCCACTTCTATATATTCCCTCATTCTCCTCCCATCTCCTGCCTGGCATAAATTCCCAACAGGCAGTTTAAAATGCTCTTTGGGATAATTTGCACCGAAACAAAGCCGCATTTAAATAAATTATAGTTAAATATATCAATTAAGCTTTGGTTTACCAAACAAAAAAGTGCACAATAATTGTATACCCTGTACACTTTAATAACTTTTTTATTGGGGAGTATGTGTTCTAAATATACTAAGTGTATCTTTATAATAATACAAAATGTATTAAAGAATTGAAGTTCTTTTTAAATAAAGAAATTAAATGTAAGCCTAATAAAATATATATTTACTATATATCAATACATCAATACATATCAATATATCACCATAAATAAATATATCAATATATAAATACATCAATATAGCACTATATATCAATATATCAATACATCAATATATCAACATAGTAATATATCAATATAAAAATATATAAATAGATCAATATATCAATATATCAACATATCAATATGCCAATATATAAATATATCAAAATATATTAGTTATTACAGTATTCTCTATCATACCGTCTCCGTTAGCCAAGCTCATTTATTATTTGATATAATTAATTAATTCAATTCATTATAAATCCCATTTACCACACTCATTTATTTAGCTTGATGGACAAACAAAGCAGAGTTTTTTCGTCATTTCTGGCTATTTTTGCACACTTGTGTGATAATTTTAAACGCATGGCGAAGGGTTTTTGCTTTTACGAGGTCTATTATTAGGGTCGCTGCCGGTCAGTGGCGTTGTGGGGGCGTTCGTAGAGAGAAGACTGCGTGTTTCCCAACATCAAAACATATTCGACGCATTTCGGGTCAAGTACACGCAGTTTTGTTGTGAGAACAAACCATAAAACTCGATGACGATTAAAACAAAAGATGCACAAAGTGCAGAATAGAACAGCAGTATATAACATATCGTATGTATGTTTGTCTATGGAACCTGCTCTCCCAAAAATGTCGAAAGGGAAAACATTCTGCGGCACGCAGCTCTCTCGATGTTATACTCTCTCGCTCTCTCTGCGCATTTTTGCGCGATCTTTCTCTCTCTATCTCTCTCTCTCTCTGTCTGCGTGAAAGTGAAATGCCAGACGATCATTCAACACTTTGAACACACTCGAGAAAATTTCGAATCCCCAAATCAGTTGCCAAGATTCGTTTGCCGCGGCACGTTCTCGGGTCGCGTAAGGGAACATGAACCACTATTTTTATAGCCAAGTGAACTGAAATTGGCAAAATAATGGAGAAAATGTCGTCGGCATTTGTTTTTATTTTCTTAATCTTCGGTCAAGTGCTGCTGCAGACCTCCAATGGGGTGCAGGCCAAGCAGTTCTTCGGCATCGGCCAGCGACAAGAGGGAGATAGTCTGGTGCTCAAAGATATACTGAGTTCACGTCCAGCCGGCATCAGCGAACCGCCTAGAGTTGCCTTCACTTACAACATAACCGAACCGATAACCTACATTGAGTTTACATCCGAGGAAGTAAGTTTGTCAACTCAGAACCCTGTTCGATGCACGATTTTGCCTTTTGGTTTTCGCATATTCAGAGACCCCCGAAATAGAAACAAAAATTTGCTTTTTTCGTCACCACAACAACAACAACAAACCAGGGATATGCACATACAAATGTACATATGTATTTATTTATTTATATTTAGTACACATGTCTGTGGCATACTCTCTGTCAAATGCTCACTGTATAGTTTGCTTAGATGATTAGCTGCGCAGATTATTGACTTAGAAAAGTATAGAATTATTAGCTGAATTTCCCGGATTTCAAACTAAATAAAGCGACTATACGATACTACAATAATTACAAATATATTTATTTACCTAACTGCTAAATAAAAATTAACCAATATAATTTGCGTAATGCCTATTTTAACGTAATCCCAGCAGTCATTTCAACTGCAATAATATCACGCGAAATTGACAAATGTTTTGAGAAATATTTCCTATTTTTTATAGTTGAAAAAATACAAACATACTTAGCTAATTAACAACTTTGTATGAGAACTACAGCAGAGCAAGCCCTGTAAAAGTTGCTAATGATTTGATGCCCTTTTAAGAAAATTAAAAATCGCAAAAATAAATAAATTAATTTGAATACTAAATAGAAACATTAAACAGCAAACTTTAACTATGAAGACAATGTTGTTGTTACACAATGACTTGCAAAAGTCTAATTTATCAATCTAGTGCATAGTATAACCAAAGTGTAGATGTTTTCTAGGAAAAACACTCAAAACATCAGGCAAATATACTGCGAATTTGGCAATTTGGCACGACTTGTGTAAGCATTCACATGCGGTAGGGGGGTGTCGAGAAGGGAAGTGCGATGGTCACATATGAAATATAAATGTATAAATGTTCAATACCGCAATAGGTCGGCTACTTATGACGCGAGATTTCGCAAGAAACAGAAATTTACAAAGCAATACAAAGTACATTTTTGGTATTTGTAAACAGTTTGTTGTATTTGTTGTTGTTGCTGTTGTTATTTTTGCAACTGGTGATGGATTGTGAGTGCCAGTGAGACGTATCTGACATGCTTGAGAGAGCCCCATGAATAAACTCAACTCTTTTTCAATTGCAGAACATTTCGGCCGAGGTAAAACTTAGCTATTTTGATAGTCTCGTAGTGGGCGAGGTTCGTCTGGTGACCAATAACGAAAGTGATGGGGAAGATTTCGCTATCGAAACTCAATCTGAAGCTCCTGCCATTGAAACACCGAGTGGCTTTGATGTACTCATCATGATGTTTGGCTTTGATGAAAGCGTAAAGTTTTATGATCCGGGTCTACTACTGAACCATGACACACAGTACGAGGGCGACCTCGAGCCCTACGACAATGAGGAAAGCGTGACAAACGTTGAGAATTTCGACACAGTTCAAGCGGGCAACGACGAAACGGTTAACGATACCGTTGACCATGAGCTAAAGGATAAGATCTTTGAAATCGGAGAACGTCAGCCGGGTAGCTAGAAACAAATGCATTTCATTGAGAGATGATTTAATATTGCAACTTTTACAGGTGACGATTTGCTCTTTGAATCATCGTCTTCAACGGCGGGAAGTGAAACGCCAACCAATCAAACCCTTACCTTCTACTACATCGACAGTGTTTACATAACATATATCAAGTTTGTCATCTTCGATCACTTCACCAACAATGCAGTTACCTCCACCGACTACAATCCGCCTGTGGTTGAGTACAGTCATTACACGGCGGGCACGTTCAAGGCTACCATAACTGAATATGATACAATGTTGACGTTTGCCCAAATGTTCGTATACGGCTATGCCGATAATAGTGCTCTGCCCAATGATTATAAGCCCTTCCTGCCGCCACAAGAAAGAACTTTGCCACCTTCGGGCGTGCATCTGACGCCACAACAACGTTTACAGTTACTTCTTATGACGCAACAGGCAACAACTCCAACATCACTGAACGACAACGACGACGATGATGATGATTCGCAAGAGTCAATTATAGGGCCAGAGGATATGATACCTGATCATATACCCAGGGCCTTACCGAGCATACCGAACTCGGCACTGGAACAACAGCGAACTGTGGAGCAGCGTCTCTTTGCCATGCTGGGCCTCATGCTCTATGCAGTTGCATAGAGGACTGACCGATTAGTTAAACCATTGAACCATTCTTCATATTATATGTTAATATTTAACCAAATAAACCCATTAAACCTTTAGACAAATTAACGCTGCCTACAGTGAGTGTTTGTCTGGGCTTGTGAGAGTACGAGTATGTGCACACACGCACACACGCACACTCGCACTCACACACTCGATGACAAACAAATTGAAAAAGTTGTGGCTAAAGTAGGTCATGGCACTAACTTAGCTCCACCTCGCCCTCCCCACTCTCCACTCCCCCTTGCACTCTCTTGGCAAATTATCTGCGTCGACTGTGGCGGCGGTGGTTGATTTGGCAGCGCAAACAAAAAGAAAAGAAACACTGAAAAGGCTGCTGACGTATGTACACACTAACACACACACAGCACTCACACATACAGACACCCTCCATACATATAGACGTAAAAGTTTTCCGACTTCTCCATCCAGTTCAGCTCCTGCAACTGTTTACTCACCGCCTACCCCAGTTACCCCCCGCCTCGTCCGCAGATTTAACTTACAGCCAGCAAACTGGCCTGTGCTGAAAGCCATCATGTCCAGAACAAGACACAGACCGAGCATACCAAATGGAAACTGGCCTCTGCAGAACAATAAAATGCCGCCTCTAAACATATTCAGGTCCAAGCCTATTTGTTTCATATCATTTGCAGGCACCCCAAACTTGAATGGATGACTTGAGCCAAACGACTTTGCGATACTCTGCTTGAAACTTTCTACAATACAATTTAAGGCAAATGCTTGAATTTTCTTTAAGTAGAAATACGTAAAGAAAGCGCAGTAGAATTGTAGAACAAGTAAGAAAGCTACAGTGGAGTGGGATTGAGTGTTGTATACCTGTTTATCACTTTATAATTTATTTTTTTTATTGCATACTTGCTGGGGCCTGTATTGTAAATCAGTCTGTTCACTTAAATTATTTCTAAAATAACTTCTATGTTAATTTATAGTTCGCAATCAAATTTTTAAAACAACTATTGTGCACAAAAATTAAAGTTTTAGCATTTTTAACGATTTTTATTGATTTACAGCGTTAAAATTCTATATAAAACTCGATTTGTGTGTAATAATAAGAGCTTTAATCATCAAATTTGCTAATCCTAGTTTTTATAGTCACTCAAATATAGGTTTTCATACAGATAGACTCTATTGTTAATGCTGTTCAAGAATGTATATACTTTGCGCCTTCTTCTGCTTGTTACTTACTTACTTCTTAAACATATAAAGCAGTTTGATAATAAATTGTATAACAACATCTAGACTAAATTAATTCGTAATATAATAGAACATTAATCTCCTCCCCCAACCTTTGTTGAATATAAATAACAGCTATAATATAGTATACAGATATAGCTGCGACAAAATATGAATTCCGTTGAGTGCCAGCAAGAATGTACAGTACAAAAATGTTCGAGCCATAAGACAAATGAAAGACGCACACCCCGAGGGCAGGCAACATGAAACGTTGCCCCCCTGACTGGGAGGAAGGAGATTCACCTGCAAAGAAGATATACCTGCGCCATGGGAGTCAGCTTATAGCCGAATTTATGTTTAATGCACAACTGAAATTTGTTAAATTTAAGAAATTTACCAGCACTGGCCAACAGTTCAAAAAGACAGAGAGAGAGAGAGCAATACATTTAAGAGCCGCACACATTGGACTAAAGGCGACTCCGGCGGCAGCTTGGGCCAAATTGAAAATTTCTTTTTATGCGTGCCGCTTACAGTTTTTATGTGCAGATATACAGCATATTATATTTTATATGTATTTGTATGAGTGTGTTGTGTAGACGGTTATGGCTGCAGGGCGTGGCATTGGCATTGTAAACAACAACGGATAAGCAGCACACACAAGTGTCATCCATATCCACGCCCTGAGCTGTGCCTGTCGGCCTGGCAACGGCTGTCAGTCATGGGCGTAACATGGCCCCACCACCCTCAACAGCACCCTCAGCAAGGGGTGACGTGTGCTTTTGTCAATAACTTAATAACTTAAAATATGGTTTAATGCTCACGTAACAACATTTTGCCACTTGTGCCAAGCACGCGCCAAGTGTGAAAGGCTTGGCGAACCAACCAGGCTCGACAGAGCGACACCCAACGTACGAGAAAGGACAAGAGACAAGAGCTGAGAACCCTGAAACAAGGGCTGAGACACGATGACTGAGGTGTGAGAAATGAGCATATGGCGAGTGTGTAATGTCGATATTGTATGACTTAAAGGATGTCTGAATAAATAAAATATACGACGGCAGAAAGAAGCCAAGAAATAAACATACATACAAAGTTTGCTATCTATTTGGATCTATGTATATAAAAGATATTTACATATGATTATTATATGTATGTGCAGAACTCACAAACTAACTGAACTAAACATTTGCCTTTCGTACTTTTACTAATATATCATCTTCATATCTTCAAAGTTGAAGCAAGTTAACCCCCACACACATAAGTTGGAGGCAGGTTTGTGTGCTTGTGCCTTGAGGCAGGCTGCACGTGCTCACCTTTTGATCCTTTTTCCAACTTCGTCCCAGAATGTTGGCATTATTGATTTTTGCCCATGTTATTTTCGGGTCTAAGTTGTTTTATTTGCACATTTGCATTTAAAATAATTAAAAGGGAAAGAACATGCATAATATATACATATATAATATGCATGTGTGTGTGCGCCATTACCGCAATTCGGCGGGTCAGTCGCTTCAGTGCATCCATTTCTGGGGCTGCATAATTCATACAATGCTCATTGTCGTCGCGGCCTTTGTGTGTGTCGCGACGTTCTCGAGGCCCGACGACTCATTAGCGTGCCGGGGGCCTGCTTAGCCGACAATGCGGAGAGAGAGAGCGAGACAGAGAGAGGGCCAGTAGGAAGTGGGGGGGAAGTGAGGCATCTGTCTGTCTGTGTGCCTCACAATTGCATATGTATTTCTGCTTTGCATTTGCATTTTATTAAATTTCAAAAGCCCTTCGCACAATCGCGTCCACCCACTTGTCAGTTCACCTGAGCGCCATTGTCAGCTCAGGGTGAGCAGGGAAAAGGCGGGGGAGGGGGGTGCAAGGGGCCAAGGGGCAGATGGGGTTGCGCGCATTGCATATTTATGCACTTAATAACGCATTTTAGCATGCTCAAGTGCAACTCATCTTTTGTTACAGCGCACACAAAGTACGCACACACACATGCAGAATGCATGCATGCATATGAGATGCAGAGATGGGGGAGGGGGATGGAGATGGAGAGTGATGGCGGCAAAGATAGACAGAGCTGCAAATGGTTTTCACATGTCTTCCCTGGCCGGCGTTGACAAATGGAGCATGAGACATTACAGGGCATGTCAGTTGCCATGCCAGGCATCTACTTCCCCTCGCCTCCCTCCCCACTCACAGTCCCCTCTCTCATTGTCCCTGCCCCCAATTCCCAATCCAATCCAATTCACATGTTGTGTGTATGTGTGTGTTTTTGTGTCATGCTTTGCCTGTCAAAGCGAAAACTTTCTGACGTGCACGTGGCGTATGCGTAATGCACAAAAGGGATAGAAATCCTATCCTAAAATGCAAAGTATTAAAGCAATTACCAACGAGCGAACACATAAAACTGTCTGAAGCTGTACAATTTAAGCAGCTTATTGATAGATGCAAAATGGCAAAGAGTGCAGCAAAGGCAGAAGAACACACAGAATGAAATTGCGAACTTGATAGTTCAAATATCATTTTGAATATGTAACTTACACATGTTCTCGCATGATGCTTTATGCAATACATTGTTATCCTCAGTTCACTTATAGATATAGTTAAAATAACATTTATAATATGAAACTTATATATGCACGATGCTTTATGCAATGCATAGTTATCGTCAGTTCACTTATATAATTGATTGATGTGACGTGCAACAATTGATTAGGGGTGTTCGGTGAGTCTTGTGGCTAGTGGCCACTGGCAGCTGGCAACTGGCAAGTGGCAAGTGGCAGGCCCACAATAACCGTACACAATAACAACGAAAACAAGTAACGAAGGCAACAGTCAAGTGTGCATGACTGTGAAATACCCTACAACTAAACTTGAACTTGCATAATTTTTGTGTTTGTTAATCGATTGAATTGTAACTTGAATGAATATTGCATATAGTATTTAACTATGCGTATACCGACCTATAAAATGCAGACTTGAATACTTTGCGTCGGCATTGGGCGTGGCATTACAAATTAAAAAGCACTTATACTGCGTATTCTATACTAATATCTTCATGCCAAATTTGTTGCCTCTAAGAAGAAACTATATTAAAGTGCAGAGATGAAAATTAAAGAATGACTTCTATTATTTTGCTCATAATACAACTATACTTGCCATGCACAAGCTTAGCATACCCTTTTCCAGTGGTCGAAGGGTATAACAACAACGACAAGACCGCTGGACCACCATCAAGTTAGTTCGAACAAACAAAATGCTGGGTAAACCAATCAATGACACAACTGAAAGCCACAATGTCAGCCAAGTGTAAAGAGCGAGTGGCCAGCGCAATGGGCGGGCTAGATTGAACTGCACACTCTGCTAACGTGTGTGTGTGTGTGTACTATACATGTGACTATATTCACATGGAATTACTGCTTTTTTTCTGAACGAGCACGAGCAAAGGCTTTAGGCAGAGGCAACACTTAAGGCGCGTGCCGACTCTTAATTGAAACTGTCAGCAGCAGCGGGCCAAAGACGTGACCGTAAATCAATGCGGCCTAATCTGGCAACTTAGCCGACTTCATTTTAGGCTAAACAATTAAAAAGTTTTCAATTAACTCGCAGCAGCAGCAGCGGCAGCACGAGAATTGGCACTTGTAATCGGCACCTGTTCAACAAGCCGAACAAAGCTCGAGCTTCATGCTTAAATCAGCTTATGCGTGCCAGCCTATGAAGGGGTTAATGGCTGCAGGGACGTGGGGGCAGGGGGGTGCTCTATGTGGGTATTGAGTGGGTGGGTTTGTTATGTGTGCCTCGCTCACGTAACACATTTATAACGCGTGAGCTGCTTTGTGTGTGCATGGATAAGTAAGCTAGTGTGCGTGTGAACGTGCGGACAGATGAGTTTCGAAACATACGTTTGTGTCCGTGTTGTGTGTGTGTGTGTGTGTAGAACTTTTCCCAGGGTTGCTTGTTCAACGCATAAAGTTTTGCTTTAAAAGAGAACAGAGCCATAAAGTTGGATATTGCTGAAGTGTGTTAACCCGATTCACAGATTCCGCGTGCAAGTGAAAAAGTTTCAAATATCACTTTTGAAATCCTTGGCATATCTCAACTTGGATGGCTTTAAAGTGATTTAAATCTCAACAGTTTTTATAAAACTCTTATTTGTTGATTGAGAAATATATAATAAATATTTATATAATAGAAATACAGTGCTGATCAAATTAATAGGTGCGAAAGTTCACATTTTCAAATTACCAGTTTTAAATGGTTAAAACAAAGATATTATTTTTTCTATATATTATTATTATTAAATTATCATTAATATTATATTATATTTTTTGCTTATACCAAAACTATTTAACTATAAATTAGACGCATAATCATCACATTTAAAGACCAACCACCTCTAGTTTAATTTATTTAAACATTAAATTTGTTCTTTTATTCGCAAACACATAAGTCCCTCTGCCTGTCTAAGCTACAGGGTATGCGCAGCTCATTACGAATATAATAAACGTAGAAACGTAACCAAAGGTAATAACGCAGCCGTAGCCAGAACCATAGCCGTAGCCAGCACCAATGCCGTAACAAAAACAGCAACAGCAACAACAACAACCGGAGCAGCAACCGAAGCAGCAGCAGCAGGCGCAGCGTCTGTCGCTTGGCATTTTTATAGTCTTTGCAAAATTAAATAAAAACACGCGCAATGAAACAAACATAAATAACGCTGTAGCACCCGCTATGCTTCCCTTAAGGGGTGGCCCCTTACCCACTGTAAAACTGCCATGAAATGTGTGTGCAGAACGAAACGAAACGAAATGAAACAAAATGGAATATAATGAAATGCCGCCAGCATAAGCACACAGTCTAGTGCACATAATTAGCGAAGTAGAGTAGGAAAAATTGGCCATAATACACCCTGCCACCCTCTCTCCCCTCTCTGCCAGTCTTCCGGGCAGGCGCCGGTCAGCGTTGCTTTGGTCTGGTCACTGACCAGTAGCTTTCTCCTGCAGTGCACTCGGATTGAATGGAACCAAGAACTCAATTATTTTTTACGGTGTGTAATTAAAACAGTGCCGAGATAGAAAGAGAGAGAGAGGGGGAAAGGGGGATGGCAAGACACTGCCTGAGACTGAGAGTTGAACAGTCAACGTCAGCAGTAGAACTTATTAATGATGCTCAGGCTTCTCGCTGGCCATTTGGCCGGCCTGGCCAGCTAATGAACCCTACCAGCTAAGCAGGCTAGGCAGGCAGGCAGGCGAAACGATGGCAACCCGGCTTACCCGGTAGACTTCATCAACAGTTGCCAAGTTAATTACGCTAAGCGATGCCAAGTATTCTACCTCATCTTCAGCTTAGTGGACGCTTTTGCAATTTATTTGCTTAATTCAAAATCTTGTTGGCGGAAGCACAAAAAGTGTAGCATACTTTTGAGTGCCGCATAAATATGCAAAATTATTTCACGAGTTTCAGGCAGAATATTTATGCGAAGAAAAATCAGATGGGTATAAAAATGAAGCTAAAAATAATAATACATACTTATGAACTTAATTCGCTTAATGACAAAGCACTTTTACAAGGGCAAGTAAGCAATGGGGAATCAAAACCTTAAAGAGGGTTCAAAATAGGCGAGAAGAAACGAAGATAAATACTAAGTATGATTCTTGAAAACTCCCCATCTATGAGGGCGCTAAAATGTATTCATTAAATATTCATTATATGCGACACAATAACACCCCCTTTTCACAACACCCTCTTTGTGCTACTCTGCATAGAAAGCTCTTTTAAAAAATTTCAACATTCTCACATGTCTGCTAATGTGCCACATTCTGCATTTCTCTTTCAAATCAATTCCATTCAAATGTGACATACTCACACACCATGCTGTGTGTCTCTCTCTCTCTCCCCCTCCCCCTTTTATTATTTGACTTCAATTGAATTCGCAAACAAATCCGTAATTCCTTTTTCAGTTGAATTCACTCTGACAATTTGCATGATGACCAACGGTACAGGAAATTAAATGACGTTTCGAAACATTCGTTTGGATTTTGTTTTCGATTTTGATTTCGGATTTTTAGGCAAACTAGGCACACACAACTCCTACGTGGAGTACATTGAGCACTATCGAATTTCGTTTTACGAAATGTCTTTCATTGTTTTGTGTCAATTTGTGCGACAGTTGAACCACACGCAAGCCTCCCCCACTAAGCAGGGGATGGTGGTAAATTTTGTCAGCGGATTGGGTTGCAATTGGATGGATCAGTATACATACATATTGTGCACTTGGCACTTGACTTGACTTGGCGCGCTGACACCGCCTGACTTGCAACAGACAGATAGACAGACAGAGAGAGAGAGAGAGTTTTCTATTGTGCAAGAAATTTGATTGCCACATGCCCAAGACAGGGCAAAATATACGCTAAGGAATGATGTTTTATGATAGCCTCTGACACCGTCGACAGGCAGAAGCAATCAGTCAGCCACGAGTCCAAGTCCAAGCCATCCCAAGTGGCTGTTAAAACATTATGACAGCAAGGAGAGGAGGACCAGGTCCAGGTCCAGCAAGGAATGTGGCATCAAAATGTACTCCGTCTTCTACTTTGATGTAATGTATGCACAGAGGGAATATTTAAAGAACCGTGCAATGCTATTGCTCTCACTCTCTCTCCATTTCTTTCTTTCTCGCTCTGTTTCTTTTCCTGGCGAGATGATTTATATGAAAGCAAAGTCTCAACTCCCAGCGGCATCGGGCACGAGCTATTACCGAATTGAAAGCGCCAGCGACAACTGCTTATCACCAGGCTGAAGACAAAGTAGATAAACATGAAAACTGCACGACTTGTGTATACCTAGCAAATACACAATGATCATAATAACCCTTACAACATCGTTGCTTGTTCTCTTTTAATTCATTCTCATTGTTCATTTCATTCTACCCTTTCTTTTAATATGTATTCGTACAGGGTACAGCAGCTTATCGGTCGTAAATTGTTACAAAGACGTAACGAGTAAAAGAAACCTCCTTGCACTTGGCAATGGGAAATGAAATTGGAAATTGGAATGAGAACGAAATGGAGAATGAGAAGGCGAATAAGAACGGGAATCCAGAACGAGAACGAAAACGAGGAAAAGAATCGACAGGCGTAAACCATGACACGTGCCCTTAACCGCACACAAAACACAAACACACGAACAACACACTCACACACCCACAGCACACACACACGCACACAGAGTCGAGTGTTGAAAATGAAATTGAAAACTGTTAAATAAATCGCAAGCAAGTGCGGCTCCTAGAGGGCAAAACAGAGCATTTGCCCAGACGAATGGGCAAAGTGAATGACAAACAGACAGACAGACAGACACTCGAAGACGGTAAAGCACTGGGGGTAGGATGTAGTGCGAGTAGGGTTACAAAGAGAACCACTTGAGGCACCCACTCCACTTTAATTTGGCGCCACACGATGCAGACGACGCGGACGCATCGAACGTGATTGGATTTTTATATTCAATATAAAAAGGATTATTATGGGCTTGTGTGTTGTGAAAGTTCGGAATAATTGGAAAACTTAAGATCCCAGACGAGGTAGCAGCAGTGCCAGCAGGTAAAAGGCACCCACACAAGACATAGAAAATCAATTTTAAGCCTCAACAGGAGCCACAAATAAACCGTAGCCCTATAAATAGAACCATACACTGGCGTGGGTCTGGAAAGGGTCATGTCACCGGCACTCCCGGTGTGAAGCTACGCGGCTCCATTGGGAAATGCCTCAAATTTAGTCATGCGAACAAGAGCCGTTTGATATGGAAGCCCGATCAATACGAAAACGATACCTGCCACAGAACAATTTTCAACTATGCTTGTACCCTGTATTTTATTTGTTTGATTAAAGTCAAAACTCCAGAAAAACACAATCAAATTGGAAATATTGGTAAAGTGATTTTGAAGAGTCTATTTAAATGAGCACAATCAACTAAAGAAGGTTTATACAACTGTTTACTGTAGCTTAACTAATATAGAGAATACTAATCGCTTTTATTAATCATTTGCTACTTGAAAGGTTTAAACAGGAACTTAGTCACTGTTTAAAACTCTTTTAAGTTAGTTAATTCGTTCGTAATTCATTCGTTTTATTTTCCCTTTTCGCCATTTAACTTTAGTACAACCCTTTTGCCAGACGCATTACTTAATCCCTTTCCATTAGACTGTAAGCTCATAAGTTGGCTACCTTCTGCTGGCACAACCCGCCCACCGCCCTCTGATCTAATGACCCTGCCAGTCGTTCTTAATAGAGACTGGCCCACAATTTTTAAGTGCACGACAGTTTAATGGACATTGTCAGTGTATTTATTGTATTAATAAAAGGATGGCACACACTCTTAACCAAGGCGAGAAGAAGAAGAAGAAGGGAATGGTGGCTTCTAATAGGTTTTCCTGAAAGTAAAATGACTTACCTCGGGTATATCATCTGGCACTTTTCCCATCCATGATAGCGAGAGTATTGTGCAGTCGCATTTTGTGTTGATGTTGCGTTCAAAGTGTAAATGCATTTTACGAGTTAGCGCCGCTTCCGCTTCCGCTCGGCCACGTGAACAATGTAGCCAACTAGTCACTGTTGTTGTTGTTGTTGTTGTTGCTGTTATTGTTCCCCTGTTCCCTCTATCCGTAGTTTACGGGCTTACGTCTCGCACATTTTGCTAGATAAGAAAGAGATGATGGTGGGGTAAAGTTTCAATAACGTTTAGTGTAACATAACATAGTCAATAACTAATTTACAATAAAAGCTAATGCCCTGGGAGCTGCCTTATCAGCTAGAACGCAGCACAGCACAGTATGTAGGTGTCTGTGTGTGTGTGCGTGCGTGCGCGTGTGTGTTGTTTGCGAGTGCCGGCATATGCTTGCCATCAATTTCTCATAGGGGTTGACAAATTGCAGCACGCAGCACACATAATTTGAAGCATACTTTCCCGGGCACGACCGACACGCTAATTGGATATTAGTGGTAAGTGGACAAACTTGCCTCAAGCAGCAGACTGTGTGTGCAGAAACACAGGCACACACACACACGTAACATAAACACACACAGCATCAGCATACACAGACTGCACACAGGCATGTGCATGTTGTGGCGCATGTCCTATCTAGCTGCTATCAGAGATAACCCATTCGCACGCACAGCCAGCGACATTACACACCCTACACCCACACACAGAGTGGCAGCTGCAAGCAGAAACAACAAAGATGAAAGCTGAAAGTTGAAACTTGCGCAATATGAAATTATAAAAATTATAAATTATGAAATGCATAAAGCTGTCGCTCGTTTTAATATTTCACAAACTTTTCAACAACAAAGACAACAACTCTTTCTTCTCTATCTCTCTCGCTCTCTCTCTCTCTCTCTATCTCTCTCTCTAGCTGTATTTTTATCTTTCTCTTAGGCTGTGCATATTTCAAAATCTGCTTGAATAATTAATGGCATGTTGCTACAGCCATCGTCTGGCTTTTAGTACAATGCGCCTAAGTGGCATGTGTGTCTGTGTGTGTGTGTGCCTAGATGTGTCTATGTATCTAGGCAGCAAGTCAACATCAACATTTGCCGAAAGCAACGCAATGCCGCAGGCTGTGCCTACATACTTCAATTATGTCGTGTGCTTTGTCTGATTGAATTTGTCATATGATATACAATTTTTGATTGAGTATGCGCCCCGAGGTACAACATCCCTCACAGGCGCACAGCCTCCCCCACAATCAACAATGCCATCAGACAGCAGCTAATGACATTGGGACATCGTTGACAGCAACGACAGTGACAACAACTCTTGTTGATTGCCTCCCCTAGCAGCCGGTTAAGCCTGGTAAAATATTGATAGAGAGATTCCAACAACTACATATGTAGTTATTGCAGCTCATTTGCTTTTCTGTTCTTGTTGCTGTAGTTATTGTTCCATTGAATTTAATTTCAATTTCCAACCAAGGTTCTCTCTCTGAGGTTGTCTGTTCCCCTAGCCACGAATCATTGCACATATGCCACGAGTCAGTTTTCGTACGTGTTCTTTTGGCCACTTTCAAACAAGCACACACACACACATATGTAGAGACGCACAGTTGGAAACTCACACACAGCCAGACAGGGAAACGAGCCATTGTTTGCCGGTTTTAAAGTCGTACAAAGTTCTCACTCACAATATTACTCTGTCTACCTCTCTTGATGTCTCTCTCTCTCTGTCTCTGTCGCAGTATCTCCCTCTCTCTCTCTCTCCGAGCTGCGGTTCAGGGCCTCTATAATGCATAAAAGCCAGCAGAATTCATGAACGCTGTCTGTAAACTGTCGAAGTGTCAAGCGGTCTGTTAGATTGTTAGACAGTTGCCACTTGCCACGTTCACTTCGTGCAGGTGTGTTGCGACACAGAATGTGCATTTAATCAATGGCAATAATAGCAACAAAAAAACGATAGACTCGATATAGTTAACCTTGTCCTTGGTACTGTGTGCCAAAAAAGCTGTCCAACTTATGCCAAAAATAGTCGAACAAGTGCCAAATTATTCGCAACGCTTAGAAGTAGGCAATACAATTTGTTCAAGCGACACTCAGAAGTAGGCAACTCTATTTTTTTTTTAACATTTTTCATGGTTCTTTTATTAAGTCATACGGGGAAAGTCCAATATCCCCTTTGTGTCCTTTTTATCTATAAGTTCAGCCCATGTGGGCGCGCCGGCTAACACTCTATTTTTTGCCAGGCCCTGATATTAAAAGTTAATTATGTGGAAATTGACACACACACACACATAACGGGTATATGTGCATAATCCCAAGATTAAAGTCGAGCTAAGTTGCACATTAGTTTTCTATGCCTCTCTTTCTGTCGCTCTCTTTTACTGCCTTAAGCATTTCTTCTTCTCTTGCCGACTGTTTCTTTCGTTCGCCACTGCAATTAAACTGCCAAAATGGGATTAAGCATACGCTCCATTGTACGCGGCACGCATTTAAGGCGCTTACTTTGCCGCTGTTGCCTTTTTCTTCGGCAATTTCGTCGTCGTTTGTTGCTGTCACGTGTACCAAACGTCAGAGTTCTTGGCAAAGTCTGTCGACTATACAGGCGCTTTAATGGCAACGAAACGTTTGTGATATGTAGGTTCATGTACAATATACATACAACTATATATATCCAAGTTTAAGCTACACATATTAAAGTCTACACATATTTTCATTTTTATATATTTCCTGCGTATTAAAACAGCAAAACTTCAATTGATAGTTCTGTCTGTTTCTAATATTTTATTATTCTTTCATTTATTTCAGACCGCAGACGAAAGATTCTATTTGTGATTCATTCTGCACTTCCCTGTCCCTAACATAACTTACTTGTTTTATACAAGAGCATCGACATTTTCCAGACGAATGAGTCAGATTGTATTATTTTACAGACCTCAATTGTTGAATTTATGCATCACTTCTGTATATCAATGAATCAACCAACATTAGGTTTCATTTCTTGGATACCTTCACGCACATTTTATTTTCTTTGTCTTCCATCAGAATTGTATAAAAATCATTTTAATTTCATTTGAAATACACACATAACATACATCCTTTATGAATAAACATACAGTTTTAAAGAGTTCTAAAGTAAAACTGACGTGACTGTTAGTTTCTTATTGCTTTCTCATCTATTAATGTTACATCCTTAATTGGCACAAAGCTTCGTGCGTTTTTTCTTGGTATTTTGGAAATTTTCTTTAATTTTGTGAGTGTCGTCATTGTTTTTCTGCATATGTTGTTGATGACAGAGAGAATGTCAAGCCAGGCATGTCGAGCCAGCGAGCAAGCGATGTCCTTGAGCCTCTTTAAACTATGTAGCCTCAGCTCTGCGTAATGAAAATGCAGTCATGCATAACATAACATGGGCCAAAAGCAAAGGCGGCCAACACGAGACTACAAGTTTTGAGCCCATTTCGTTGTTGCTGTTACTGTTGTTGTTGCTGCTGGTTGCATGCTGGCAAGAATCTAAAATGCCTGTTACCACCAAACAACAAGGAACTAAGCACCCGCCTTCACCCCCCACACATACTCTCGGTTTGCCTTTTAGCTCTCGAGTTGCGCATAATTATCTTAACTTTGCCTTGTGCTGTTGTTGTTGTTGGTAGAACGTGTGGCGCCACAGCTCAAAGGACTTCAAAGAGCCAACGAAGTGGCTTGAAAATGCGAGCCAAGTGCTAATCGTGCAGTCGAATTACAGTTAGTTTCTGTTCATGTTGAGTTTCCTTCAGGCTTTAATTAGCAACACGCCAGCGCACATGAAACAAAAATCTGCGATAAAAAACATGTAAGAAACATGTATGTAAACAATGCCACCACAGGCTACGACTTGAAGATACCCATTAGCAGGCTGAGCTGCATCTTGAGCTGTTCAAAGTTTTATTTTTTTTATTTTAAAAACGTTGCATCGTTACTTCTAACATGTCATACTCTTTTGTCAATAACTACAGGGTATAGCAATGACTTGCATGCCTCTTAATTTGCGTATTCTGCGCTGGACTTGGCCAAATCCCAAGGAGCACACAATACAAGAGAAAGCAATAAAGTTTTGCATAAATGACGAAATAAATGACAGCAAAGAAAAGCAACTCTGACAAATACAACAATAACAGAGGGTGAGAGGGAGACAAATAAGAGAAAGAGAGCGAGAAGCGACCGCAAGGGAGAGGGAAAGGGGCAGGGCAAGGCAAGGCTCTTGTGCTGTCTGGAGTAAGGGACACGGATGGGTTCGGATATTTACTGTTGGAGGCGGGGGAGATGGTGTTGGGTGTTCTCTGTTTGTCGGGTAGGTTAAATGTGTTGTGCACTAAGCTTTGCGGACCAAGAGCGCACTGGGAAATATAAAAGCTGGCGGGCTGTACAGTTCCTTTTTTTTCTGCTGCTGCTCTTGTTCCTGTTTTTGTTGTTGTTTTTGTCCTTGCCTTTGCCTCTCTTGTTGTTTCTGGCTCTTGTTTATTGACTTTATGCGGGGGTGTGGTGTCGTATAATTTGTTTCTACTTTAACCAACCCCGTCCCCACCAATGCCGCAAGTTGGAAAATTGTGCGCCTCAGTGGCGCTAGACTCACACACACACGCATACGAATGCGTGGTATTGTTGTAGTTGCGTGTTAACGTTTTCATACCCTGCATGCATACGTATATATGTAACTGACATACAATGTTATACATATAGTACATATGCAAATTAAACAGGGAAGCAGGTTATCTTAATTTTATAAAATATGTTTATATTTGATTATTATTTATTTTTGTGTGAAACTTAAAACATTTTTAAAGGATTCAAGGGAAGTTTTACTTGGATTCGAACGTCTTTCAGGCAAATTTGAAAAAATATTGTGGAACAATATCGATCTTAAGGTTATGAAGGCTTTATTTGACAGAGAAATAAAGACACATCTATTATTGTGATCAGATGAATTAGTGTTAGATATTTATAATAAAAATATATCGTATAAATTGATGAATTATTCTCCTTATTAAACATATAGTTCAATGGTATAAGTACATGGAAAAAATAAAATATTGAAAAAATATAATATTGAAGAATTGTATAATTCGGAAATACAATTGTTGATACCTATTAATCTGACCATGAGTGTACATCTATCTGTACAATACCTTACACGGCATATCACCTAGTCGAGCAATCGCACTTTTGTGAACTCTGCTTGATTTGACAAATACAACAACAAAAGTAAAAAAGCGAAAATAAACAAACATTACTCTGATTGTCTTTGCTTTTCGTATGCATAAATGACAGCAAAGAATAACAACAATAAAAGCAATGAAGGAAAACAACAATATTGCCACGTTGCCAATTGCTATTGGCGAAAATATCGGCAAAACATTTACCGTTAACCACAAGGTGGGTGCGGTGCCATAGGAGAGAAGAAGACGGGGGTGTGTAGCCATGGTAAGCGCGTCAAGCCCACACATTGCACTTGAACTTGCAACAGAAACCGCTAAACGGCGTCGTTGCGCGTCCTCCGCGACGCAACTCAAATTATATAAAGCAAAAAAAAAAAAACAACAACGAAACTAGTAAGAAGTAGAAACAACATACAAAACAAAACGCAACCTACATAGAGAGAAATAAATAAAACAAATGTAATGACCTTGAGAGCAGCCGCAACAGCAGAAGCAGAAGCAACAACGACACATCAAATTTAAAAATAATTTCTCAAAGAGCAACCAGAGAATGAGGAAAGAACCAGATCAAGAGCAAGAAATGGCGGTCATGCGTCAGCGTCGGCGTCAACGCCGGCGTCGCTGTCCATTGTAGGCAGCGTCATTGAAATTATGCAAAGTGAGAAATTGCCGGACGTTATGTGTGTACACACAGACACACACACACAATGACACAAAGCACCTATGTAGATATGCATGTAGACACACCTACACAACCAATGCAGTTTTTCGGCATGTGTCGCTGTTAACCAACACTTAACGATAACGCCAATCGCCGCTAAGCGCACAGAATAGATGTTTTAGCTTTCGGCACGCATAAAAACTGCATCTATAGCTATACGATGTGGCTGTGTACGTGTGTGTGTGTGTGCGTGTGTGTTTGGTATGCGTGAATAGCTTTTTATAGACGTGCGTTTATGACTGCTGCGCTTGCAATAGCTGTGTACCCCGTGTACCCCACAATGTTCCCTGTTTACCACACGGGGTACACCGTTTTTCTCCAGTACTCGATTACGACAACGAAAATGAAAGAAATGCCAATGCCAATCGATTTTCATTGTTATGTTAGGCAGATTAATCGAAAAAACAAACCTTGTCATTGGTTTGTTTAACTGTGGATGTTTATTTTCAGCCACTTAAAATGCCAAACAAAGCCAAGTAAATGCTAGTTAAGTCACATAAATACTGATAAAAAAGAATGAGAGAATGCAAAAACTTCATTTTTGGAATGTCGAAAGTGTCTACAGCAGCAGCAACAACAACAACAACAACGAAACTCCCACAACGTATGTATAGACATTCCGACGTGTGTTCGTGTGTGTGTCTGTGCGGACAGAAATCCACCACCCAAAATCCCAAGGGCCTGACTTACGCCGCTACCGCAGCCGTTGGCGCTGCTTCTCTGCTGGCGCTGCTGCATTATAACAGAATTCCGCAACTCACCTGCGCTACGACGGCAACTTCGCTGCTTCGGTGCTGTTATTGCGGCTGTTCTGCTTTGTTTTAACTATTCGTATTGCAATCTATTTAATTTGTTTTGCATTAGTTTAGTTTTTGTTGTGTTTTTTTTGGAGATTCTTAAAGCTAATGTTCTATCTGTATTTCATTTTCCCACTGATTCACACATTGGCAAACAGACTTGCACACACACACTCACACGCATACACACATGCACGCACATGCAGCGGCACAATCGCGAAAATACCGTTAGCAACACAAGCGCCTAGGCACCGCGCACAGCAAGTTCCGAGCGTCGACTGTTTTGGGGCTTTACTCCTTGTGTAAAATGTATAGAAGTCAGAACCAGAATATTAAAGAGCGCGCATGCGCCTCAGCCATTGCTGTTTCTGTTTTCTTATCACTGAAGAAACCGAAACTGTCAAACTGACGGAATTTACGCGCTCTTTATATTGTTGCTGAATTTGTAACGTATTGATTTTTTGACTTACTGCCAAATGATATGTTAAATAGGCGGGCGCTGGCTGTTGAAGTGCATTGCTGCTGTTCATTGAGTAGGCACTTCGCGGATGCATTGAAAAATAATTCTACTTTTATTCAGTAATTACACTAATTGCGTTTAATTATAATGTTGCAGTCTCTCTTGGATGCAAAAATTCGCATGCGTTACAAACGCACGCGAGGGCTGCACTGTTTCCTTCTATGATGTTCATTACTGTCCAGCTATCACTTCTGTTACTTAACATTTTGCCAATGTGTTAACAATTCTATAAAATTTTATTATCTACAATAGTCTTGCCATGGAATTTATTCAGTTTTTAGCAATCATACACTTTCTTAAATAATTATCGGTTGACTATCATTTGAATTGAACAGCTGTTTGCTGGCGCCATTAGCGAACAGCTGTTTTTAGCTGCATACAGGGCTGCAGAATTATGCTGCAATGAGAATAATCGAATGTCTTTAAATTGTCGCAACAAATGTTTTTATATAACAAATGAAATTACTGTAAATTTGTGAAAAATATTTGCACAAAATTATAATTAATTCTTCTATGATTAGATTTCAAAAACAGCGTTATTATTATATTTGTTTATGTTATCTCATGTATCGAGTGTGTAATGTCAGTGCTGGAAACCACCAGTATTTTGATTTTTCTTATCGACGCGCCTCCTCATGAAGTATCTTCGATAGCTTTTGCAGATCTATCGACTAGTATATATTGTTTTTGCTCAGAGTAGTTAATACAACTGTTTTCTTTTTCATTATTCGCCATCAGGTTGTGCAATTTGTGAATATATTTTGCGTATTTAAGCTACTGTTACGTGGGTGCATCGAGTGCGTTTCGAATTGTGCCAGTCAGACACAGTTCACAATGCGAGCACTGCGAAAATCGAAGAAGTTGCATTCCCAGTCGCATTCGCATTCGTGTATGTGAAAATTCAATACAAATAGTAGGCGACAACAGCAGCAAAGTGAAAAATGTGCTTGGTGGAGCATGCGGAAAAACAGCATAAGCTCTCGACTACTTTCGCAACCAACAATAACAACAAACAAACCTCGTCGCGGACTACGCCAACAACCTGCTCAAATTCTAACGCGAACTACAACAAAAATAGCATCAGCAGCTATAGCACCAACAACAACATTGTCGTTGTTGATATAAACACGCAACAAAGACAAGAACAACAGCAACAACAAAAACATCACCAAAGCCTGCATACTGAGTGTATTACGCCCACATTTAACGCAAAATATAGGCGAAAATGTTTGTTGCTACTATCACTGCTGCTCTTCCACGGCTGCTTCAGTGGTCTGCATAGCGCAAGTGCCTACAACTGCACCACAAATCCATGCCAGAATGATGGACAGTGCCTTGATGGTCAGTGCATATGTGCCGATGGCTGGCAAGGGCCTGCCTGTCAGTTCTGCGGCGGTAAAGTACGGTAAGTTACGCACAGAACAACCTTCTCTTCCCCCTTTCTCAAGCCAAATAGGCCATAATTTAGTTATCGTTGTCGCAGTCTATGATTCATAACAAGCAACTCGAAAGCAACGTTCGAATTGTATTATTCAATCGGCTCTTTGCACTGTTTTGTAGCCTATTTGTGTCAAGCAACGGTTTAGTTTGAGCTCTGCGCTGCGCCGCGTTGCCTTTTGCTGCTGCTGCTGCTGTTGCCCATTCTCGTTAGACAGGTTCCCATTCTCGTTCCCGTTCCAGTTTCTCTTGTGTTCTCCTTCTTTTTTATTGAGCTTTTTGTTGGTTTTTTAGCGGCTGCTGCTGGCTTCTTCACCTTTCCATTCGATTCTTCTGTCTCAATTGGCTTTCTACGCGCTTACGCCTACTTTGAGCGCGCGTCTTCTCTTCTTCTCCATATCTAATCATGGTGCATGACTTAATTGCCTCGTCTTGCTAAAGCGAAACTAAAACTAAATTGCGATTGCCTCTCTCTCTCTATGTCTGTCTCTCTTCCTCTTTAATCAGAACTTTGCAATTGCTCATAAGCTCTTCAGACAGCATTGTTTATATTTTTATGAATAACGGGTGTTTACTCAGTGTGTAAGTGTTCTCGATAAGGAAATTTCTTTTATCTTGACAATAGCGACTTAAAAACTGATGTTCGTTCGGGTGAAAAGGTGCCTGGTGGTGTCGACAGCTGTTGATATGGAAAAAGTTAAGCAATTAAATTGAATTAAATCAAATTTAATTTATAATACATTCTTACTTTTAACTTTTTGTATATATAATATATATGTATTATATTTTTACTTTTTTAAATTCTATTCATAAATTACTTTTATTTAATATGATGATTATATAATATAATTATTTTGTTAGACATAAATATCCTTTAGTCCACTGCAATTAGTTGATATTAGATAAAACTAATCATACATAGCGTCGTTTTGTAGGGTATTTCAAGACCTTTTAAATGATATATAGTATTGCCCGATACGAGAATTTCAAAAGCCAAAAAGGAAGGGAGATATTTGACAACCTATCATATACATATACATATACGTATGTCAGTTACTATATATTTATTTTTATTTTTTTCTTATTACTATTTCCGTATTTGCTCATCAGTTTAAATCATGTCAGCATTAGTTTCTATATACATATTTATTTTTATTTTTTTGTCATTACTATTTGCTCATCATTTTAGTAGTAAACAAAGCTTCACTTGCAAGCACCTTATAAATAATAAAGGTTATTCGAAAGCTTTTTAGCTTATAATAAATACTATTACTTTGACAGCTTTTACAAGTGTGTGTGTTAGACAGTTCTTTTTGTTTTGCATTATAGTTGGAAAATTCACATAGAAACCCATTGCTGTACATAGTATATAGTTAAGTTTTATGATTTACAAATGATAGACCTCATAGCCTCCAATCGGGGCTACAGCTTATCAGCAGCGCAAAAGCATTCGCTTATCATGTTAGTCCCGTCCTCCACCCGCACCACCACCTGTCCGGCTACCCACACTAATTTCTCCATTAATGTGGAACTAACATGACGATAACATGCTTGAGCTATTATCTTTAAAGCATCCAATGCACTGTTAGTACTATCGATAGGATTGGCATATTTTTTCACAATACTATTGAAGATATTTTATTTTAAATGAAAGGATTATTCTTATGTAATGTAAAACAGTTATCTTTGACAGTGTATCCTGTACCATATAGTTTAGTTGAGCAATAGGTTATATCTTTTATTGCAATCTTGCAGAGATTTTTCGTTCTTATCTCTTATGATTTATGAAATTTCTTTGTGCCCCGTCTTAGTTTGTGTTTATTTAAACCATTATGGTTTGCTAACTATCTACTATCCACTTGTTGCTGCTTTATAATGTTGCTTCTCACATGATACTTGGTACATGATGATGGATTATAATGCAAACATTTCGAAAGACTTTCCCAGTTTTCTATATAACCAAGTAGTGTTTTGATTAGTATTTGTCCTGAAATAAGATTTCATTATTCCAAAGAAATTTAATTGCAGAACAAAGGTTTATTCGTCATCGTCTTCATCTTTCTTTTAATAACATTAAGTGATCTATCGCGATAAGAATCATCGTTATTCTAGTGTACATAGTAAAGTATAAACATATAAGGGTTCATTCGCATCTTCAATCAGTTGAAATTTATATTTTAGATAAAGTGCCTTGGCTTGAATGATTTCTCACCTTATTCGTTAGAGATCTAAAATAAATCGTCAATTTCAATTGCAAACACGTAAAGAATTGAATTGTACGATAAAAACGTCTATAGATATTTGTGTATAGGTATCGTTATCAGCTCAAGTATTTGTAGCTATATTTATTTACTCACTTCTACCTAGGGGCAGCAAAGGGTAGCCTGGCTATCAGGCAATGATATCTTATGTGAGTATAGGTAATACAGTGTAGTTATGTATATACAAATGTATATATGAAGCAGCGACGTCACTGGATTGTTTGAAGTTTAAAAATAAACAACGCTAAGTTAGTTTGCTTTGAGTTGTTGTTGTTACGGCCATATTGTATGCACTGACAGCGTGTTATTGTAATTGTAAAAAGAAAGCAGTTATTTATTTTTAAACGGATTTGATCATCATCCCTCATGTCCACTCTAGTATGTTAGCTCTAGCAATAATAACAATAACAAAGACCGTAGTCCGTAGACCCCGCCACTGAGTCGAAAGAGGAGGAGGAATGACGTTATGTACGTCAGTTGCGGTGCTTCTGCAGCTCATTTCGCATTCCGCATTCCCTCAATCATCTCACCTCTGTCTCTCTCTTCCCCCTCTCTCTCTCATCTGGGTAAAAGATCCATATAGTCATTGTTGTGTGCATCAATTGAATGAAGCTTGCATTTACGTTGGCTGGTAAATTCAATTATCTTGGCAGCGCAGGCAACAGCGGCAGCGGAGGCATCTGGCCACAATTTACATATGTAATTGCGAGCCTGAATTGAAGCCAAAGCCTGGCGAAATTGATTTATATTCACGAATTTGCTTATTTTTCCTATTGTAGGATGTACCACCCCATGGGCACCATACACGATGGGTGGGGCAACTATTCGGTGAGTGTTAAGTGCAGCTGGTTAATCGATGCCCATCACCCGCATTACGGTCGCCGCCACAGCAGCAATCCTTCACGTGCCGCCAATATACGTATTCACCTCCGCGAATTTGCCACCGAATGCGGCTGGGATCACTTGTATATATACGATGGGGACAGCGTCGATTCCCCCCTGCTGGCAGTATTCAGGTACGTGTTGTGCACTAATTGCTCTTCTAATGGCCCGACTGGACACTCTCTCATGTTAATCCGTAATCGTTCTTTTTTGTTTTTTGCAGTGGCCTTATGTACAGAGGCAACTTTTCCATACGCCGTGTGCCGCAGGTCATTGCAAGGTCGGGCACTGCCTTGTTGCACTTCTTCAGCGACGATGCCTACAACATGTCTGGCTTTAATCTAACGTACAAGATGAATGGCTGTCCCACAGATAGTGATGGTAAGTAGCGGTTGCCAACTTAGCTTTGTTTGAGCAGTAGCAGTTGAGAAAGAGTAGTAGTATTGGATGGAGTTGTAGAAGTTGTTGTTGTAAAAGTAGTAGAAGAAGTGGTAGTAGGTGTAGTATAAATTGTTGTAGGATTAGCAGAAATAGTAAGAGTATTAGTACTGTAGTATTGGTAGTAGCAGCAGTAGTAGTGATTTAAGTGTATTAGTGTAGAAGTAGTAGTAGTTGTATTAGTAGAAATACTAGTGGTAGTACAGTAGTAGTTGGAATTCTTGTAATAGTAATAGTAACAGTATTATTATTTGTAGGAGCATTAGGAGTATTATTTCTTATAGAAGTAGAAAGATTATTTGTGCAAATGTAATAAAGACAGTAAAAAAGTAGTATAAATTAAAGAGTTTTTAGCACAAAAAGTAAAAGTGGTACCAAGAAAGTATTAAAAACTCTTAGACAAAAAATATCTAGGGAATAATATAATATTAATTCCAAATCATGTTGTAGTTATGTAAGGGTTATGTAAATTTGCAACGATAAGAAAAATGTGAAATTGCTGTGTGAAAGTCTCTTGAGAAATTGCTGTGAATTGAATTGAATTTTCTTTATTTCCTCCCCCCACAGATGTGGAATGCTCTGGTCACGGCACGTGTAGCGACGGTGACTGCCTGTGCGATGCCATGTACCGAGGCGAGGCCTGCAATGTTGCTGCCTGTCCCAACAACTGCACGGAGGAGCGTGGGCATGGCATCTGTAAGATAGACAAGGAGCGGTAGGTCAAATGAAATCTCTTTCTAGGAACTAAATGTAATTACAATGTGTCCTCTTCTTTGATTAGCTGCATATGCAATGATGAGTACGGTGGTGATGATTGCAGTCAGCTGCGTGCACACGGCGTCTGGAGCACGGTGCATCCAAAGCACTCGATACCGCCACCGGGCAGTGCATCTCACGGGGCGGCAGTTTGGCGTGATACTCTGCACATCATTGGCGGCGAATCATATGGACGTGGCGAGCTAATGAGCACTTACGATTTCAATGGCAATGTGTGGGAGACTATGCACCCGGAGGATGGAAGTGCAATGCCCGAGAAACGCTATGGCGCCTCGACAGTGATGTACGGTGATAAGATATTCATGTACGGTGGCGTTGTGAAAAGCCAAGGCATCACCAACGAGCTGTGGGCCTTCGATGTGTCGGCCAAAACGTGGGATAACATCACTGTGCGAACAGAGCCATGCCAAAACAGCTCACATGTCATGTGCGGGCCACTCCATGTGGCTGGGCATACGGCGACACTAGTGCCTGGATTCGGGGATAAAAACAATTATCAGTATATGGTCGTGATATTCGGGCATTCGCCACAATATGGATACCTCAATACGGTGCAGGAGTTCAACTTTGCCACGCGCGAGTGGAAGATTGTCGAGACCTTTGGCTATGTGGCCAAAGGTGGCTATGGACACAGTGCTGCCTATGATTTGTTAACCGAGAAGGTTTACATCTATGGTGGCATTGTGTCCGAGAGCGATGCCAGCCAAGTGCTGAGCCCAAAGCTGTTTGCCTACGAGCCAGCGACACGCATCTGGACGCTACTCTCGTCGGCACCAAGTGCACGTCTCTTGCATACGGCCAACTTTGTTAATCCCGGACTGATGATGGTCTTTGGTGGCAACACCCACAACGATACCTCGCAAAGCTATGGCGCCAAGTGCTACAGCCAAGATTTGCTCATCTACGATGTGTACTGTGATTCCTGGCACATGCATCAAATGCCGCCGCACCTACAAGCGGATCTGGCACGTTTTGGCCACAGTTCGGTGGTCTTTGAGGATGCGCTGTACATCTATGGTGGCTTCAATGGACAACTGCTGAACGATATATTGCGCTACGAGGCTGGACAGTGTGACTACTACAAAAAGCAGGAGAAATGCACAAGCGCCCGGCCAGGAGTCAAGTGTATTTGGGATGTACAAGTGGGCAGATGCATTAATATTATGCGAGTGCAACGCTCGGCAATTTACGGACGGGAGCAATACGATTATGTGGCCTGCCCCTCAAAGAGTCGCATAACAATGACATCAGAGCATCTGCATCATGTGCAGCGCTGTCAGGAGCTGAACAATTGTCACTCGTGTGTGTCGACTGCCTTCGGCTGCACCTATTGCGGCAACGGCGTGTGCAGCAAGGAACGATGCCGTGAGACAACCTCGATGGCATCCATATTCTATGGCGATGCGGCGACCTCAACGCAACATGGTTCGCTGCATCGTTTGCAGCCACCAACGGTGGCGCCTCCGCTCAATGCCAAGCGCCTGGAGAGCTGCCCCGCCATCGAAGATTATCTGGTGCAATCGATATGCGAGCAACTGCACAATTGTCGCGCCTGCATGGCCAATGCGGTCTGCAAATGGGATGTCGAGTCGAATCGCTGCCGTAGTCATATATCCGGTTCGGGTGCGCCGTTCAATCGGACGTCGCACGATGATACACTGTGTCGGCCAACGTGTGCATCGCAAACGAATTGCCACAATTGTACTGAGGATGAGTGCATCTGGTGCCAGAATGAACAGCGCTGTGTCGATCGGAATGCCTACACGGCAAGCTTCCCGTACGGCCAGTGCCGGGAGTGGACAACATTCACATCCAAGTGCCGCTCGGCGCCTTTGAATGCCCTGAGCAGCATTGGCAGCACCACAGCGTTGTCCAGTGCACAGTGCGGCTTCTACAATAGCTGCCAGCAGTGTTTAGATGATCCGGCGTGCGGCTGGTGCGACAACGGCTCCAACACTGGACTGGGCAAGTGTGTTGTTGGGGGCGCGTTGTCGCCGTACGATCAGACAGAGTGCGCACTGAAGCATTGGTTCTTCACGTCCTGTCCACGCTGCAATTGCAACGGGCATTCCTATTGCAATGATCAGCAGCACTGCGAGCAGCCGTGCAACAATTTAACAATCGGTGCACACTGCGAGAAATGCCGCACTGGGTACTGGGGCAATGCCATCAATGGCGGCGAGTGCCAGCGTTGCGAGTGCAATAATCAGGGAGACTATTGTCATCCGGATACGGGCAAATGTTTTTGCAATACAAAGGGTATTGTTGGAGATCATTGCGAGAAATGCGATTCACAAAATCACTATATTGGTGATCCGTTGAGGGGCTCGTGCTACTACGAGCTAACCATTGACTATCAGTTCACGTTCAATTTGTCCAAGAAGGAGGATCGCCATTTTACGCAAATCAATTTTCGCAATTCACCCGTTAAGCCAGAGATCGATGCGGACTTCACCATCACATGCAGTGTGCCAGCCAAAATGGACATCTCGGTGAAGCGTGCCGGTATGCCGGAGAGGCTCATTTTGGTGGGCATCAATTGCTCGACGTTCCGTCATCGTTTCGCCAAAACCGAATATCAATTCGGTCACTCTGCGGATGACAATAGTTCGCTGACAACGTTCTATGTGTTTGTGCACGACTTTCAGCCGCCCATTTGGATACAGATCGCCTTCTCGCAGTATCCCAAACTAAATCTACAACAGTTTTTCATCACCTTCTCGTCGTGTTTTCTGCTGCTCTTGCTTATGGCTGCCGTGTTGTGGAAGATCAAGCAGAAGTACGATATGTTTCGACGACGCCAGCGATTGTTTGTCGAAATGGAGCAAATGGCAAGCCGACCATTCTCACAGGTGAGTGCAAAGCTTAAACTACCCTTTCTGTTCCGGCACTAATGACAATTCTTTTACAGGTTTTGGTTGACATTGAGAGCCGGGATTGCATTGATTTGAGTTTGCCGCTGGAAGGCATCAGTCACATGTCCAAGAAACGTAAAAAGGTTTGTACAACTTGGCAAACGAGTCTATTTGAGTGTTTATACCCTTTGGTCATTGAACATTTTCAAAAAAGGGGTATACTAACGTGTTGTATCTGTATATAACATGCAGAAAGAGACGTGCTGAAACCGATAAAGTGTTCATGTACAATTCTTGTTCAGGTTCACTAGCTGAGTCCGTCCGGCTGTCTATGTGAACACACAGATCTCAGTTACTATAACAACTACACCAAATTTGTTATGTGCATTCACATATAATATAGACAGTTAAAAGTTATTTTAAATCTTTGATACCACATCCACCGCCACCACAAGTTGATCATTTGCGGCTAGTAATCAAAGTATTTAAGTAACAATATTCTGCTTTCGTACATATTATATATTTATATAATATATAGTTATTATAACCACCTATATCCCCTGGATGTCAATCTGATCGGCCAATTGACACAGAAGTGAGTCGAGTAAACAGACATGTCTGGGAGTTATAAATGTGATAATATATATTTGCAAAGGTGTTTAAAAATAGGTCAAAGCATATTTATCTGTCGGACAACCCCGACTGTAGCTTTTATTAATTGTTTCTAATTGTTTTCTTTTGCTGTCGTAGGAGTGTCCCAGCCCGATTGCCTTAGAGCCTTGTAATGGCAATCGAGCCGCAGTGCTTTCGCTTCTAGTCCGGCTGCCCACGGGTAAGTTTACTATAATATTCAGATGATATCATTTTATATTCATTTCATATTTTATATCATTCTAGGAGGCCTAGCGCAAGCACCTGCCGGTCAGTCGGCCGGACTCGCGGTGGCTAGCGCCTTAGTCACGCTCGGCAATCCGCGTCGACCGTCGGTAGAGCAATATCCAAAGGAGCCAAAATCGAAACGCAAGCAGAGCCAACACCCAGACAGTTGTACATAAAAGCGCATAAAGATAATGCATGATAATATTAACAATAATATGAATAATAATAATAGTGATAATTATTATAATAATTATGATTATTATGATAACAATAATAATACCAAGAATAATAATAACAATAATGATAATGTGTACAATTAGATAATAGATTCTTAGCATATTTGCTCTGTCCTTCTTTATCTAATACACACACACAACACACACACCCTACGCTACAACAACAAACACGCCAATGGCCAGCTAGCAAGATGATAATCCGCAGTTATTATTACTTTAATGCAAATTAGTCTAATACCATAAAGAACACACACGATGCAAATAATAATAATGATAATAATAACTACGATTAAAGTAATATTAATAACAATAATAATAATTTTTAGCAAAAGGACATATTTATATACAAGTTATATACAATTTGATATAGTTGTTAGGTCGTGTAGCGTTGCAGAACCATGCATAGATGTAAATGTCTTATTTATTATTTATACCGCAAATGTAAACTAATTTTGGCAGCTCCTTCTAAATAGGCACCATACATAACATATATATACACAAATGTATGCCGATTTATATATATTATACAAATCAAAAGCGCATTGTTAACATTTATTTATGCAATTATAATTTATTTTTGCGTTTTGCTAGGAACATGAAAAGACATTTAATTCAAAGTGATCTTGTTTATAATTAACAATAAATGAGAAGAAAAACCATAACAAAAACAACAACAACAACAACATGATGTGCATGTAGAAATGTTGCAGATTGTACTGTGTTCATTCATAATTGATAGAATTGATAATAAAAGAAAAGAGTATTTTATTTTTGTTTCTGTGCAAATATTTACAACAAATGCAAAGAACAAGAACAAGACAAAAGTGAGAAAAGGCAACCAATTGATGTGTTTGTAAATATACCAATATATATATTATATATATAAATATGTACGTAAATTATACACAGCTATATATATATATATATATATACATATAGTATTTCTAGGAAAAGAACAACAAAAATGCGCCCAATACAAATCAGATATGTAATTTAGTTTATGAAATGCAACAAATTTAATTAACAACAAAGCGAAGTAACTAATTTCAATCGAATTGAACGAGATCAACACAAACTAAGCGTAAGGTTTCCACTTGGATAACAGATTTGATCGCAATAACAACAACAACGTGCACTAACATTGCAACTAGTAACAAAAACAACAAAGAAACAGAAACAGAATCAAAAGGCACTCAAGTCAATAACTTGTCAACATTTTAAATATACACTATATAGAGAAACAATGCAACAGAGAAAGAGAGAGAGAGATAGCGAGAGAATTAACAAATTAACACACTCAATTTTCAGATAATACTATGGGCTATTAGTCAGCTAATTGTAAAGTTCTTCAACACTCACAACGTTTTGAAATCGAATTTCAATTGTAAAATTGCGTTTTTAATTGAATTATCTGATTTATGTCTCCGTAAATACTTGCCAGACCAGAAAAAACAACAACAAAAACACAAAACGAAACAGATGAAAGATAAAAGTTAAACAAATACATGAACAACTCAATGAAAGACTTGTTTGTTGTCCTAGAGTCTTAGTATTCTTTAAAACCACAACGCAAAGATAAAAGTCATTAACAGATACACAAACACACACATACACACATATATATATTTATATATATAATGAACCCTTATATATATATAAATACTAGTTTATTATAAACCAATAAAAGGAAAATGAAACACTAAACAACATGGTATTATGCAATGCTTTAGAGCCATTTTATATTCGTATTGTATTTAAATTTTGGTATCTTTCAGTGTGTTTGACTCGTTAGCATCAGTTTGATATTGACCGACAGCGTGGCGCATCTCTCCATACACACTCACAAACACACACACACATACACACAGAACTTTCACTTTCGCCAGCGCAGACGTCAGACAAGTTGTAAGCCGCTGTCGCAGGCGTGCCTCCTATAGGCCTGGGAATCGAAGTATAGCACTGCGATAAGAGATTTCTAGATCGCAACTTGCAGTGAAAGTACTTTGAAATACTCTTCTGCCAATTACATAATTTATGACTTATCAAAATACACTCTATTCTCGAGGAACCCACTCGAAATACATGCAAACACACCCAACAATTTCGTACAGTGTCATTAAAAGTGACTCTTTCTTCACATTTTAAATCTTTGGTGGTCGTCAAGCTGTTTTTTTTTAAGAGGCGGAACTACATGAGCTGCACTTTATTTAATGATGGCCAGGGGAGAGCTGCGTTGCTCGACGAAGACGTCGTCGCATTTATTAATGAAATTAACGAAGAAAGTCATTGAAAATGTGGCAAAAGCGTGCGAAACCTCAAGCGAAGCGGAAGCTGCAGCAGAGATGAAAATTAAAATGTATTTTATTTTATTTTTGTGTGTTTTGTGAGGCATCAAAAATTTCAAAACAAGCCCTTGGCTTGTCTGACGTCGAACTGACTCACTGGAGGTGCAAATAGCAGGGGCCAGGCGGAGATGAGGGGGGCCTATACGGATTTATGTACGCATGGTTTTACCCGCGGATAGCGCAGTTAAGCTAATTTGCCGGGGCGAAGGCTGTCACGCACTGGGTTAAGTGGGCTTTTTGCGACCCATTATGAGTATTATGAATCAACAACAATAACAATCTTGGCCGAGAACCATCGTCAAGTACAACTGGAGCATGAATGAAACGAGTAAAATACCCAAAACTATTCAAACTTCAAATGTAAATGAGTTGGCCGACGCGTCGTCGTTGGTTTTTCTCGAACATGTTGCATCGAACATGGGGCCGAGAGCCCAGCGATCCATCGTGTACCGCCAGCGACTACCTCTAGCGACTGTGGCACCGCAGCCGCAGCTCAAATGAGCATCGTCAGCCGTTGAAGTCGCACGCGAATTTTTGAAATTGAACCAACGCAAAATAAATACGTAGTACGTAACGAGAGAGTTTTTTGAGTGCTTCGTGCTTCGTAGAAATTCAAAGTGAAAATCAAATTAAGCAAGTGTGTGTGTGTGCCTATGTGTGTTTGTGTGCGCCCAGTGAAATTGTGAAAATTGCAAATTAAAATCCCCAGCACCAAACGGAAAAATACCAAAAGAAAAACAAAAAAACCTGTGCACCTGGATTAAAGCACACACCCCATTCAAATATTCGAAAAGGGGCTTAATTTCACTTTTTATTGGATTAGCTGACTGCAATCTGAACAGGTTTGTTGAGCAATATGATCCCCCACTTATTTTATGTGACACATACACGGTAAGCTGTCAGAGCTGAAGTCAAATCTCATAACTTATAGTTTTTTGATCCAAATTGGGGATTCAAGGCAACTTTTTGACATTTGGCATTAACTGTATAAACTGTTTAAGCTGTTGCAAGAGCTGGTTATGAGCATTGTCAAGCACTTTTGAAGCCCGCTATCCATATAGTAGAAAGGTATACCAACTACTCTTTATCAGCATCAAAATCAGAGTCGGTAGAGCCATTTTTGTCTGTATGAACGTCTATATCTCAGAGATAATAAGAGCCAGGACCGTCAAATTTACTTACAACATGTCTTATTATTGCATGCAGATATTCTTGATTTTAGAACTTGACCACGCCCTCTACCTCTGCCATAAAACAATAAAAACTCACTTGCAAGTGCAATTTTTATTATGGACTCTGAGTTTTTGGTATGCAAAGTAATCTTCACAGTCCAAATGATAACTGAAAGTTTAGATGTGAACGGATAATTCATTTAGAAGTTATTTAAGAAATCATGTTGGTGAACGTATCGATTTCTTAGCTGCTGCCTGCAAGTATGCAATAAATAATGCTGAGTATATAACAGTCGAAGACACTCGACCTTAGCTTTCTTTGAAATGTTTTTACACTGATCATTAATTTCTCTCGTTGATTATAAACTCGTTTCGCTTATTACCTAATCGGAGTACAATTATAAATCGAGTAGCGTTGACACTCTCAGGCACATTGGATGCGGTGCCCCAAAATAACTAAGCCCCGACTACCAGAAAAACAAGCAACTTAACTGCACAAAGGCCCAGCGGACGGACCGTTAGACCCGCCGACCAACCAAGTCAAGCCGTAGCTGAAACATTTCGCAAGCGAATGCACACGCAATAACAACTGTAGCAGAAAACTGTGCGAAAAAAAGAGAAGAAAAGAAACCGAAATAGCCGAAAAACACACTCGAAAGACATGAGTCAGCTCGAAGAAGGCGCTAAATTGGAACAGCTCAATGCTGGAGAGATCTTTTGTGGGAGAGCCCAGGAAAATGGACGCCTCGACTGAGGTTCTTTCTCTCAGACAGATAGACAGACAGCCCGTCAGCCCACGCATGTCAATGGATTGGTATCCGTGACATGGCTTGAATGAGTGTGACCTCATTTCACCATTCGTTAAACTTTACACTCTACTAACTGTCATACGGTTGCGGGGCAGGCCATGCATGGCAGCTAATGTGACAGGGTCAAGCCCTGCTCACAGGCGCAGTAGAAGAGGTAATTCTTTTGGTTTTTCGGCTTCATTCACAACATGTGCAGACAGCTTTAGCCTTTTTTTTTATTTGGTCTTGTTGTTTTTGGCCATGGTGAAATCTGTTTGGCAAGGTTCAAGCTAACTTTGCGGTACTTTGCCAAGTTTCGGCGTGAAATGTCTTCTGCTGTTTTCCCAGTGAAAAGCCGACTGTGCGGACTGGCTCTGACTGGGTCTGGCCTTGTTTGCAGAACCTTGCAATGGCAAAACGAAAACCCCAAATAAATAAAATGAAAAAACCTGAAAAAAATTAAAATAAATAAAAAAGTGCCGCTGGCTCAAAAGTTTGTACAGTTTTTTTGGGTTTTTTGTGAGTTCCGTGTTTAGATTTTGATTGCTGGCAATGTTTGTTGTCACTGTCTGTTGTTTATTGTTGTTGTGCGTCACAAATTTTCACCCAAAACAAAAGACTTGGGCAACAAACTTCTGCAGCTTGTCGGCATCTTCTCTCTCCCTCTCTTTCTCTCTCCCACTCTGTCTGCCTTTTCACTTTGGCAACGCAGTTATTATTAGCCGCGCGATCAGCTGTGTGCGCCCCGTCATAATTAGAGAAAATCACCGCAGGCTGTGTCATTAAAGCTGCTGCTGGCGTCGTTTTCAATGGACCGGAAAACGTACGAAAAAGTGAATTTCAACAGTGATGGCAAAAATGTTGTGCATGCTCTGCACTTGGAATTGGTTGTTGTTGCTGTTGCTGTTGCTGTTGCTTGTGGCTGCCGTTGCTTGCCAAAGTGAAAGCGCAGATTAATCACTCGCCTTTAACAACTACGCCAACAACAACAACAGCACGAAGAGCAGCAACAGCTGCTAAAAAATATGTTTACACCAGCTGACAAAACGTGAAAACCGCAAGCAGAGCAGTTCATGACCCACTCGAGACATCAACGCACCACACCTCCCCCCCCCACCATCACGTGTTGCATAAGGTTTATCTGGCTTTATTACAATGTGTTCCCCGGCATTCTTTAGCGGGAGTAGAAACGTGTAGATAGTGAAAGTATTTTCTATGCATATTTTGAATTTGAATTTGAATTTCTCATGCCCGGTTTCGGTTCCATGGCTGCGTGTGACGTCAATCGTGACAAAGCGTTGTCGCTCGCACGCTGGCCACTCCGCATAGCTTACACATCTCGCACACACACACTCACACACACGCATATGTATACTTTAACTGAACGTGAACTCTCTTTTGCAGCTGCCACAAACAGGAAATCTTTTTTGGCAACTTTTTGAATGCTTTTACCTCAATATGGCCCACCAATGTGAACAACGCTGGCTAAAGCTGTTTTCATGCCGCCTGCCACTGCTGCTGCTGCTGCTGTCGCTGTCTCTCTTGCTGCAAGTCGCCGAAGCAAAGCGCACAACGGGTGAGTATTCGGTGGAGCTCATTGATTGTCAGGATGAGGGCACGCACAACACAGAGTGCAATGACTTACATGAATACCCTGTAAGGAGGTGTTATGAGGGGGGTATGATATCTGTGTAGCATAGACTAAATATACCATACATGTTAGTGTTTATATTCGTGATCAGCCTGACTTAGTAATAGCTATGCTATGTACGACTTTATCGATTTTCTAAATGTCTTTTATCTTATCTTCATCCTCGATTAGCTCTATATTTTTAAGCCTACGCACAATTAGGTCATTATACCCGCTATACATAATGTAGAAGACATTTTAAACTTGGTGCCAACCGCAAATGTATGTAACAAATAGAAAGAGTGGTCTCCGACCCCACAAAGTATATATATTCTTGATCAGCATTAACATTCATTTGTCTGTCAGTCATATGCACGTAAGGCTATCAAATTTTGTAATGATATATCTTATCTTATCTTATATATAATTTCTAGATTGTTTCTATATCAAATACTTACAGTACTTCAAAGTGAACAATTGTCAGTACCACAATGATCATAGCATTCATGTAAGGATAGTACAAGAAACCTTTCCATCTGGTTTTACTTTAAAGGGTGCTCTTGTTAAATGCTCTACCTGCTGTTCTTATGTTCTTGGCGATCTCCTTTCTTGTATTTTTTCGGCAAGTCAATGAACCCTCCGACTTGAGGTAATATGTGGAGCAAATTGAGCGACTTGCTCGCCATTTGCCACATTCAGTTGCTACAGTCGCCGCTCGCTCTGCTCATTAAAAGCCAATTGCAATTGCAAAATGTGCATGGGGCAATTAGCGTGTGGAAATTCGTGTAGAACTCAGGCGCTAAATATAGCACGGCATCATTAAAAAGCGCTTAGCCGCCGAGCACGAACTTGAAAACCGTTACCAATACACACACACACACACACACAGAGAGACAAACAGACACTCGCACACTCAGACTAAGCAAAGAAACTTTGCCACCCAGTGTGTCAGTCGGTCAACTTCAGTTCGTCCGCTTCGGGAAGTGTTGTCTATTTGTCTTTGTTTTCGTTTTCGTTACGGCTTCGGCTTTAGGCCCACGAAAGACGAAAGACTCAGGCGACAAACTTGATTTCGCCAGAGCACACACGCTTTGCCCAATTTGCCGTTGTTCTTGCCGTTGTTGTTGTTGTTCCTGATGATTTCCATTTAATTGCTTATTGTTTTGAATTCACAAACGAAAGCGCTGCCATCGATCAGTCTAATCGAGTTAAATCTGGCAGAAAACACTCAAACTTTCCTTTCATTATGAGTGAAAACGTGCCTACAAAAATTAGCAACGTTTTGTATACAAATCACTCTAACTCTGAAGAATATATATACAACATGTGAGGGATGAACATTGGCAAGAAACTGCCCAAATTGATATCAACAACAAGTAACGAAAGCTGATGCAAAGTAGTAAGATACTGTTGGCCCCATTATGGATAAATCTTATAATTTCCTACAGCAAATTCTTTTGCTCTCTAATGTCTTCTCGCTTTGACAATAAGTGACAGAACTCTGCCCCTAAATAGTGCGCAATATCATCATGAATATAACATACATATGGACAGTATGATGTTTGGATCAAGTTAAAACCTAGGATCAATATAAAACCTAATAATTCTCAACAGCAAATTCTATTGCCTATTATCTTTTTTCTTTGACAATATGTGGCAGAACTCTGCCCATAAATAGTACGCAATATCGAAGCATTCAGAAAATAAATGGAAATATACGTAATATACATATATATGTACCTACATATATATATGAAATATCGATAAACAGCCCTAGATCTAATAATATATGAATACCGATCCCACTTTAATGTTTATGTTGATTTCCGCATGTTACTGCTTTTATGCAATTGGTAAACCCCATCGTCGCAATCCCCTCAACCATTCGATGGGGTCAACAATTGTCCACACTGCAGTCCAATCAGTCAATCAGACCATCAGTCAGTCAGTCAATCAGTCAATCAATCGCGTTGCGCGTTGCAGCAAATGTGCATGGCGAATGCATTACGTGGTCTCTCCCTCCACGTCCAAAGTAATGTACAAAGCGCAACGAGCGCGTCGCGGGTTTTACGAAACCCCAAAAAAATCAGCGTTGCGTGTAGTCAAAGAGGCGATAGGTGGAGAGAGGGAATATAGAGGGCTGTAGTTAGTTGGGTTAGGATGATGCATCAGTTACATAAGCAATGAGAAATAGACAATGAGTCTGTCTTATGTTGGCCGGAAAACAAGGCAGAATACACACACACACACACGCACACACACACATACACAATAGACACAAGTACTGGCGTTAATGGTTCCAAGAGCCATATTGGCAAATTGCGCATACGACGCTTTGGCCGCGCAATGCGCGTTATTCGCATACAAAAGCGCTCAATGTTGGCCCTGAGCACAGCAACAACCACAACAACAAGCAAGATAACAACAATTGCAAATGCCGTAGGCAACTAACATTTGTATACCTTTTATTTTATAATTTGTTGCTGCTTCTTTTTGTTGTAGTTGTTTGTTTCATATCGATCGCGACACACGTTCGAGCAAAAGTGAAACTGACGACGCTGCTGGGTTTTTCTGCAATTTGTTTGCTTTTTAAGTATGTTATACCCTGTAAGTGACTCGAATGGGTTGGGTATATTCGATCGGTTTTTGATCATGCAGTTAGCAGAACTGTGGAAGGTTTCCACGACAAGAAAGAAAGACATTTCGATGGATTTTTATCCTTGCAGGTTGTCACTTCAATGTACTCTAATATATAATACAGAGAGAGAGAGAGAGGGTACAGTAAAATTGCTTATATATAACTAAAAGTGTCGGATAATATAATAATAATTAATTATAATAATTATTAATTAATATATAATTATTTTTTTTTAAGAAAAACTTCATTACTATTTGATTATTCCTTTGCAAGCTATAGATTATAATAGTCCGACTTTGATAATATGGAAAATATATTTTTGATTGACAAGAGTTATTTCGATAACAAGACTGATCTATTTACAAAATCATTTATTTTAACAGATTGATCAAGAATATATACAACTTATAGATATGTGATTGTTAGAGACTTGAATGAATGCATTTAGAAGGGCATAAGAATCTTTAATCAAAGAAATGGGTTCAATTTTGGAGTACAGTTTCTAAGGAATGTTGTAGTTTAATGAGTTCTCAAAAATACCAAACAGTACAGTACAGTTCTCTGGCCTCTATAGGGTATACTAAATACATAAACATATGTAAATAGAATTCTTAATCTTCCAGCCTGTCTACCCTGTAGGTACATACATACATATATTAAATAAAGTATACAAAGTTGGTTTGCCAGAGTTCGTACATATCTTATAAAATAGCGTAGCTAATAGTCACATATACCCGCTGCCATGTTACCTATGCCGTAGTTGAATAACACGAAAGTATGTCAACTCTTTCCCGCCTGCTTCTTCTTCTTCGTCCCCAGGCAACCTGACCGCTTGCCAACATCTGCGACGTGCAGAATCGCGTCGTGCCAAGGCGCTGCAGCCGTTGAGTGGCGGAGTGGCCGCATCTGTGCGCATACCACGTTGCCGCAAGGGCGGCGAATTCGAGCGGGTGCAGTGCAGCAACGAGCGGGCTGGCGAGGATTGCTGGTGCATCGATGAGTATGGCGTGGAGCTGCCCGGCACGCGCAATGCCAGCAGAGCCGGCGTAGTCTGCAAGGAACCCGAACATTGCGCCGCCTCAGCCTGCCGCATGTTCTGCCCCTCGGGATTTGCTCGCGATGCGCAGACGGGCTGCACTGTCTGTCGCTGTCGTGACCCCTGCGACGGACTGGACTGCCCCAATGGACAGACATGCCAGCTGCAGGAGGTGCAGTGCAAGTCGGAGCCGTGTCCCCCGTTGCCCACGTGCAAGAAATCCCGCTCGCTGGCCAACTACTGCCCCGCTGGGCTCCCACTGGCCATCGAGGGCAGCGCTCGACCCTTTCTGTGCGGCCTGGATGCGGGCAAGCCCCAGTGTCCGCCACTATATCAATGCGCCGTGGACTCGGGCAACGACTACGGCGTCTGCTGTCCCAGCACACTGACCTTCCACAAGCCCGGCATCTGCCCTGCCCCGGAGCAGGCGCAATACACACAGCGCACCGGTTACATGTGCGGCGCACCCTGCAGCCACGATCTGGAGTGCCGCAACATGGAGAAGTGCTGCTTCACCAAGGGCTGCCAGTTCAACTGCCAGCAGCCGAGCAATGTGACGGGCTGCCATCAGGCCAAGGCGCTGGCCGATCTGCTGGCCATCAATGAGCGCGAGGGACGCGGCTATGTGCCCGATTGTACCGGACCCGGTGGGCAATACGCGCCCAGGCAGTGCTCGAGGAATGGACTGGTCTGCTGGTGTGTGGATCCGCGTACGGGGCACAAGATCAAGGAGTCCATGGGAGCAGCGAACAATGTCAACTGCGATGGCTGGGAGAACATGATCAGTCGCTCCTATGCGCGCAGTTTCCAGATGGAGCAGTGCGACACGAACATCTGTGCCGCCGTCTGTGAATACGGATTCAAGGTGAGTAGGAGCACGGTTTGGTAGAGAAGGATATCGATATCGATAGTGGCATTCATCGGTCTATAGATAGATTGAATGCTATAGATAATATTTGAAATACTTAGAATGCATGCTCTATCTACAGATAGAGATCGTGTTCAATCGATAATCTGCAATATTTAAAATGCATCGGTTCTATCGATAATTGACTGTTATTATCGTTCACAGTCTAGCGCGAGTCTCATTCTCTCGATATAGACCATGTAGTATCGATAATACATATTTAATATATCAACAAATCCATCGAATTTATCGATAGTTGCATCGATTGATATCATTCGCTACAGTGTTCCGCGCGTTTCTTTTTCTGTACCTCTCTCAAATCAATCGAGAGTGACCGTGTCCCATAAATAATATTTCATATTGATTTTATCGATAGTTTCAACGATTCTTATCATTCTATAAAGTCTGTTTTAATCCCTTCGTCTCTCGCTCTAACATTATTCCCTCTATATCTCTCTCTTTCTCGCTCTCAGAACGATCACAATGGCTGCCCCACTTGCGAGTGCTCCGAGCCATGTGAAGGATTCAAATGCGCCATTGGTTCGCACTGCGAGGTTGCCAGCGATCCGCTATGCGAGTCGGGCTCTTCACTGTGTGCCTCGTGGCCCGTCTGCAAACCCGACCTGGCCTACTCCAATCCCTGCGACGTGGGCACGCCTCTCTCGGACACAGTGAGCGGCGAGGTGATGTATTGCTTCGAGGAGGAGTCACGACAGGCACGCAGCTTTCAGGCAACCGCCTTCTTTGAACCCGAGACGGAGACAGTGTCCAAGCAGGGTCGCTCCATGAGCAACCGCATCATGTGCCCGGAGAAGTACAAGTGCACTAAGCTGCATCGCGAGTCGGAGAGTGTCTGCTGCCCGTTGCCCGCCGAACCAATTGCAGTTGCTAGCGATGATCAACAGACGACACGTCAACAGACCAGTAAGTAAGCTGTTCCCCTTACTCCTACTACTTCTACTATTTCTACTACTTCTACTAGTTCTTCTAACTCCTACCTCCTACCTCCTACCTCCTACCTCCTACCTCCTACCTCCTACCTCCTACCTCCTACCTACACCTCCTACCTCCTACCTCCTACCTCCTACCTCCTACCTCCTACCTCCTACCTCCTACCTCCTACCTCCTACCTCCTACCTCCTACCTCCTACCTCCCACCTCCCACCTCCCACCTCCTACCTCCTACCTCCTACCTCCTACCTCCTACCTCCTACCTCCTACCTCCTACCTCCTACCTCCTACCTCCTACCTCCTACCTCCTACCTCCTACCTCCTACCTCCTACCTCCTACCTCCTACCTCCTACCTCCCTACCTCCTACCTCCCACCTCCTACCTCCTACCTCCTACCTCCTACCTCCTACCTCCTACCTCCTACCTCCTACCTCCTACCTCCTACCTCCTACCTCCTACCTCCTACCTCCTACCTCCTACCTCCTACCTCCTACCTCCTACCTCCCACCTCCTACCTCCCACCTCCCACCTCCCCCCTCCCACCTCCTACCTCCTACCTCCTACCTCCTACCTCCTACCTCCCACCTCCTACCTCCTACCTCCTACCTCCTACCTCCTACCTCCTACCTCCTACCTCCTACCTCCTACCTCCTACCTCCTACCTCCTACCTCCTACCTCCTACCTCCTACCTCCTACCTCCTACCTCCTACCTCCTACCTCCTACCTCCTACCTCCTACCTCCTACCTCCTACCTCCTACCTCCTACCTCCTACCTCCTACCTCCTACCTCCTACCTCCTACCTCCTACCTCCTACCTCCAACCTCCTACCTCCTACCTCCTACTCCCTACCTCCTTCCTTCTATCCCCCACCTCCTACTCGTACTGGTCCTTCATATTCTTCTCCTTCTTTCTTCCTCCCTCTAGTGTGCGAATATCTTCGCGATTTCTCGGAGCGCATGGAGGGCACTGAGGAGGGCATGCAGCTGGCCATGCCGGCACCGCGCTGCACCGACGAGGGCGACTATGCTGGACGGCAGTGTGAGCTGCGCAAGATACGTGTGACTCGCGCGGAACAGCGCAAGATTCTGGAGGAGAATACCATACGACGCATGCGAATGTTGCTGCAGCGCAGTCGCCGCGACACGGAACGGCTCAAGCTCTACCGCGTGGATGATGCTGCGCTCAAGGTGCACCTGGCTGCGGGACCCGCTCCAGTTGTGCCGGCAATGGGACGCAGTGCCAAGGTGATCGACATGGGTGCCGAGCTGCGACAACAGAGTCTGGGACAACTCTTCGAGACGGAGTACAAGAAGGTGGCATCGGCTGCACCAGCCAAGCGAACCACTGGCAGCGAAGACGACCTGGACGACCTGGTTGACATGGAGGTAGAGCAATGCTGGTGCGTCGATAGCTTTGGCACCGAGATTCCCCAGTCTCGTGGCTATAATGTCAGCGACGGCAGCTGTCAGCAGCTGCGCGAGGAGCTCGACTGTCTGGATCTCACCTGCCGCATGGGCTGCGAATATGGCTTCGCATTGGATCCGCACACACGCTGCCCCGCCTGCCAGTGCCGTGATCCCTGCGACGGCGTCACCTGTGGCCAGGGCAAGGAGTGCCGCATTGTCGACGTCAGCTGCGAGGGGGAATACTGTCCCCCGGTGCCGGCATGCTTGCCTCGCAAGCCGGGCCAGTGCCCTTACCTGGTGCCGCCGGGTCCCACGGATAACTTGGACGCCAACATCTGCGCCTACGAATGCCGCACAGATGCCCACTGCGAGGGCACGCGTCGCTGCTGCTCCAACGGCTGTGGCACGCAGTGCGTGGAGCCGCAGCTGAAGACCGCCTGCCAGCATCTGCAGAGCATCCAGCTGCACCAGAGCTCCGAGCTGGGCATACCCGCCAGGCAGATGACGGTGGCGCAGTGCGACGTGGCGACGGGCCGCTGGGAGCAGGTGCAATGCTCGCCCGATGGCCATTGTTGGTGTGTGGATGCACAGGGTCAGCAGCTGGCGGGTACCAGGGTGCGGGCACCCGCTGTGCCCGTCTGCCAGGCCAACTCCAGCTATGCCTGCGCCAAGCGGAGCTGTGACAGTCTCGTCTGCGAGAGTGGCTACCAGGTGGATGCGCATGGATGTCCCACTTGCGAGTGCCGCAACTTCTGCGATGAGGTGAGCTGCGCCAGCGACGAGGAGTGTCAACTGATTAGCGTGGAATGTGTGGACACGCCTTGCCCCAAGATGCCCATCTGTGTGCCACGACGTGCGAGTGTCTGTGCCGAGGGTAATCCCCTGCAGCAGGGTGATCTCGACGTCAGCTGCGGTCCACACAACGAGCACGAGGCCTGCCCCACGACACACACCTGCCAACTCAATCCGGTGAGCAATCGCGGCGTCTGCTGTTCCAAAACACGCGACGTCTGCTTCGAGTCCATGGACAATGTGTGCCTGGCCAGCGTCCATACGGCGCACAATCACACACGCTACCGCTTCAGTCCCAAGGCCAACAAGTGCATTGCAGTCCATATCGATGCCGATGCAGCTGCCTGCCAGACCAAGAATCTCTTCCACAACGAACTGGCCTGCAACTCAGTGTGTCCAGGTAAGCAGCAGCAGCATCGCTAGCTACTCTAGCAACTCCTCTCTAACCCTGCTCTTTGCCTCCCCCGCAGTGCTCACCCCATGCGAACGACTGAAGCTGAAGAACAGCTTGGCTGCACAGCGCACTGGACACTCCTCTGTGTGGTTCCAGCCACGCTGCGATCCCATCACGGGCCACTGGAGTCCCGTGCAGTGTCTGGGCAAGCAGCCAGCACAGCATACACTCCCTCATAGCACAGAGATCGTCAGTCGCGCCTTCCAGGCCACTCCGAGCAGCAGCGCCTCCGAGGAAGTGCCGCCCAGTCCGTATGGCGTCTGCTGGTGTGCCGATCGCAAGGGTGCGCCCCTCAAGGGCACCTTGACACGCGACATCGAACCCGTCTGCAACAGCCGCCAGGCGCGCAATCGCAAGAGCTACGACCTGAGCGATCCGCTGATGGAGCAACTAATTGGACAACTCACCCAACTGAATGACATCGACAATGAGCAACTGGATCTGGATGAAGTGGAACTGAGATTGGGGCCAAAGCCAACGGCTGCCAGCGTCGCTCAGGCTGTCACCGAACGAGTCATGGAACTGTCCAACTCGCTGCTGGACTCACAATTCTCTGTCTCCGACTCCTCTGCATCTCTGCAGGCGTTGCAATGGAACACGACACGCTGTCGTGCACTCGCCCAGACCGCCACATTCCCCGTCAGCTGCGACGAGATCACTGGCGCCTTCCGTCCACTGCAGTGCAACGGACGCAGCTGTTGGTGCGTTGATGCCGCAGGCAATCAGCTGCAAGCCTCACATGTCTTTGGCGTTGGAGATCGCCACTGTGATCCGGTGGCCATCGAGGCAGTGTCCATCGAGCTGCACATGACGAACAGCAGCAGTGGCAGCAGTGTACGCAATGTCTACGATTCCATACGCCGTGAACTGCAGCAACTACTCGGCGATGCGGTGGTGGAGAATCTTCGTGTGCAGGAGAACTTTGATGGTTCTGTCATTGTGCGCTTCGAGCTGCACAACGACGACAAGGTGGACATGGCCTTTGGCATTGAATCTGCAATTACTGCTGGCAACTTTAACCTTGTTGCCGGACACTTCCATCCTGATTTGACCCGCTCGCACTTTGTCTATCGCACTGCGTTGCCGACATTGGCGCAGGCAGCCACCGGAGCGCCAGATGAGTCCGTTCAACTGGCCATGTTCGTTATGGCCAGTTGCTCGGCATTCCTGGTCAGCATCTTTGTGGTCTATGTGATGCTCAAACGTGGCTGGCACAAGACACTGCACAACAAGTCGCCCTATCTGGACTACAGCAAGGGCGCAGGCGATGCCGGAGGAGTTGCTGCCGAGAAGCCTGTCGATTTTTCACTGCCCATTTTTGTGCTGGACGAGGCGCAGCCGGAGAGTATTAAGCGGGTGAAGGCGTAGAGTGTGGAGTGGAGTAGACTGGCATGCAGTTGTTGTTGTTAAGTCCTAAGTTATAGACATGAATTTGTAAATAAATTTCAAAGATTTATCATATACAACTATGATCAGAATAATAGGAGCGATTGTTAATTTAATAATATAAAAGAAAGATACACAAAATTATAATGAAGATATATAGAAAGACACTCCTATTATATTGTTTATAGTTGTATATATAATAATAATAATAATAAATACCTTTTAGTTCTGTAAGACGACTAATTTATGAATAAAGCTTTAAAAACGAAACAATGTCAGCAAACAGTTTTGATTTTTAATATTCAATAATAATACAATCAAATTACATCGGATCGGGATCACTTCTGATCTCATCATGTATCAATATATAGTACCTGGTACATTCATTAATAACATTCATAAATTTTGGCTTCGATTCTCGGGAATTCAAAGAGAGAGACAGGGTTACCAGATCTGTATAGGCATAGGTAGTATATGGTATATGGTATAATGGTATGTTATGTATATTGTAGACTATATACTAACACGGCGCCGGGTCTTCAAAATGTTGCCCGCTGGCGTACCGTAAATATCTCGAGACAAAAAAACTCAATTCAAATAATAATCTTTATAAATATTTATGTATACTCGTATATATATATAATTTGTATATATTGTATGAAATATGTAAGTTCTTTAGTGTGTGGCATTTCAGAATTATCTCTTTCGAGTTTTCAGTAGAAAAATGCAATACTTATAAAGTTACGATTGGAAAGGTTTCTTTGATTTTAGCAAATGCATATCGGCTATATAGATATAGATAGATGAGTGTTTGTGAGTATGTTTTGAAAGTATTTTCGAGTTCTAAGAAGGAGCAAAATATTTGATGATAACTATTCAGCTATTTGGACTATTTCTCTTGTTGTTGTTTTTGTTTTTGACTTAAGCTAGTTACATAATCATCGTACATGTTTGTGCTTGCATGCAATTAAAACATTAATATCTTTTGTGTGTGAAATGGGTGTGTGTAGGGGACATTTAAACATGCTAGAAAACTGTTGTTCGAATATCATATTGTATAACTGTGTGTCTACTACATTGATCGATAGCTAATAACTTGATATACAGAGCTGCAGAGCTCTCGATAGTTCATTGCGATAGTACTTTCGATAGTTGCACAGCTCTATGCATAACTATGCAATCGGTGAGTATGTTAATTGTACAACTATCATCAAAATAATAAAAGTGATTTGATATATATTTTCCCATCATTCTGTAGACAGATGATGAAATTGGGGATTGTAATACAATAAAATGTTTCACTTACGCACTTTTATTATTTTGATAATAGTTGTATATATATATTGGTGTAGAGAATGTGATTTAAATGTTGTCGACTGAATGAGAGAATGATTTGAGAAGTAGCGGGAATGTTTCTCAGCTTCCGCTCTAGACTAAGTTAAAAAGTTTCTAGATTATAATGGTAAAATTTAGGCATATAGAAGAAATAAGGTAAACCTTTGTTTCCAATTTAAAATTGAGCATTTTTGTTGATATATAATAAAATAGATGTATACAGATCGCCATTTCAAAACTACTCCTCAAATTGAGTTCTCATTTGGCAGGTCGACAACACTTTGCGCTATAAAGAAATGAAGCATCAAATGGAAGAACGATGCACAAATGACCCGAAGATGGGTGAAATAGTTATGGAGAATTTTTGGTTACTTCTTTTGTTAGATGCCTATAAAACTAAAGTTCATGTATATAATCCTTATAAACAAATGCAGCCAGTTAGTGAACCAAAAGTGGCCCCAATTGTGGCTTGCCAAAATGGCCCAAAATGTACGTATAATAAATGATAAATTGGTAGCAGCAGAGCCTCAACTGTAAGTGGACGTCTATTTGCTAGCACCACTGCCAGAACCAGCTGCTCCTCCTCCTCCACCTCTGCCAGCATTGTTGTTGTTGTTGTTGTTGTTTCGGGCATTTCGAAAGCCACCAAAAGGTATCGATGCACGCTGATCTTCCATGCGTCCACTCTGCACTTTCATAATGAGCGAGAAGAAGTCTTCATCAGGGACTGTGGTGCCACGTCCAGATTGGCCGCGTCCTCCCCCAGCACCCCCCGCCGCTGCAACAGCTTCGGGTGCCTGCAATTGTGGTGCCTCAGCATCCATGGTAACATTCGGACGCGGCAGCTCCGAACGCTGTTCTTCCAGTCTCGAGCCCTGACAACGCATCAGCATGTCCAGGAAGGCATCATCTGGTTGCTGTGTGGTTGTGGCACTTCTGGCCAGCGGCGGATGACCAATAGACGGTGGCATGGCGGACGATGGAGATTTGAGACCCGGCAAATTGGTGGGATCCACAAACAGTGAATTCTGCTGCACCAGCGGCTTGCGTGTGGCACCAGTTGCAGCACCCACTCCCGCATTGGCGCTGACAACTCCGCCAGCACTGTTTATCTTAATCGAGCAACGTTGGTCATCCATGCGCTTGGACTGTGATCTCGAGAGCATCTCGAAGAAATCGTCCTCTTTGGCTTTTGTGTTGGCGGCCGAGGCCGCCTTGTTCTTCTCCTCCTGCATCCGCTTGCCATCTGGTGTGATCTTGATCAGATCCAGCTGTTCCATGCTCTGGCGACGCACGCGTACCTAGAGAGGAATGAGGATCAGCTGAGAATGAGCTGCAAATGCAATGCCGTTGTCTTACCATGCGTCCCTGTGAGTTCTCTGAGCCATCCGACTGATGTCCACTGGCCGAGTGATCCGAAGCACTTGAGCGCTCCTCCTCCGGTGTGGGCGTATGCTCCGCCTCGGGCATACCGAGCAGCTTTCGCAAATCGGATATATTCACACGCGCTGTGCTCTCGCCGACAGGATCGTGCAGTTCTTTGGCCAGCTGCAGATGCGATTCGGCAAACTGCAAAGCCTTCTCGTTATTCCCGATCGCCGAGTGGGCATTGCCCAGTGACCAACAGGCACGTGCCTCGCCAATTCTGTCCCCCAGCTCCTGGGCAATGGCCAGATGTCGATGATGGAACTCTATGGCCGTGGCGAACTCATGCAACAGTGTGTAGGTGTTGCCCAAGCTGTAGCACGACTGCGCCTCCACCTCACGTTCGCCCAGCTCTATGGCCAGAGCCAGTGTGCGCTTGTAGTGGTCCGCGGCATCCTCGAACTGACCCAGAAAGATGTGTGAGTTACCCAGATTGCTGTTGGCGCGTCGTTCTGCTGCCCGATCTCCGAATTCTCGAGCAATGCGCAAGCGTTCCTGATGGTGCTCAATGGCAGACTGCCAAGTGGGAATACAGTAAGTAAGCTTACCCATTGGCTTAGCTATATAGACACTTACCTGAAAGTCACCCAGCAGATAGTAGGTGTTGCCCAGATTGCCACAGGCGCGTCCCTGTGCTCCCCGATCACCCAAATCGCGCATTAGCTGTAGATTCTCCTGGTAGAAGTCCACAGCCTTGGCCAGCGCCTCTTTGACATCGTCACCGAACTTGCCCGGATTACGTTGGCCCAAATGTTTGCCTTTGGCATGATATACATTTCCTAGATTATAGAGTGCTCGACCCTCGGATAGTCGATCGCCCAGTTGACGTGCCAGCGTCAGATGACGATCGCAGCAGATTGCCGCCTCGTCAAAGCGTCCCATCACTTTCAGCGTGTTTCCCAGATTACCCGAGGATTTGGCCTCGCCCAGTTTGTCGTTCATGGATTTGGCCAGCGTCAGATCGTGCTTGTGGTACTGCATGGCCTTGGCATAGTCCCCGAGATAGAAATAGGCGTTGCCCAGTTGCGAGTATATCGCCGATAGGGTACGCAGATCGTCGGTGCCCGCCTGAATGGCTGCCTGGAAAAAGGCAACGCCCGCCCGACAATCGCCCGCCTTGCAGAGACGCTCACCTTCCAGTGCCAGCTCCAGGCACATGCTGGAACCACCATCGCCGTTCTGATGCGAATTGGCGTCCTGGCCGGCGCCAATGCCCATGGTGGACACATTTTCCGCTGATGCGGATAACGAAGACATGACTTTGTTTTTGTTGCTTGTTTTTTGTTGTTGCTGGGTCTTTTGTTGAGCTAGAAAACTACTTTCCACTGGCCTCACGTACGCTAGATTTCACTGCGACCAGCACACACGCACGCAGAGATAGTTTGCCTCCGATATTTGGATGCTGCTTTGGGCAAATTTACTATTATTAACAGCGAGTTCTTTTTTTTACCGTTTAACAAATCAATTGGGTTTCGTTAATTTCATTCTGAATCACTTTAGTTGTCGATTAATCGTCATCGGCCGATAGCTATACCAGCGAATTGCAGTGTATAGTTGCCAGACTGTTGGTAAAAGATCCGTGTCGATTGCCTTAGTGTCAGATTAAATTTAATTATAATTAACGATTTGATAGAAGTACAGCTACAAAAATTAAATGTTTTTCATTTACGACCTATATATAAATGCTTTCATATGTGTGATGTTTGTGCAAGCGTTTGTCAACACTGTTTGCAAGACTGAACGTATTGCGACCCCTTTAAAGATGGCGTCACTTTCTACTGTGTCTGTGTGAACGATTCAAGTAGCCGCTTAACAAAATTAAAGTTTTTTGGCAAATAATATAATCACCGGCTGCACTAAATAGTTGCAAAGTGTAAATAAATGTGCCAGGAATGATTTGCAATTGAAATTGTAACAGGTGTGTGCGCCAATTGCAGTGCAAATAACGAACAAAAACCAAACGCACTGTGAAAAAATGCGAATGTCGTCGTCGTCGTCGCTGTCGTCGCCGCTTTGAGTGTACGTGCGCCGCGTTTTGCATGGCAGCTGCGCTGTTACCTATACCACAGCAGCAATTAAAGGTGTGAATTTGTTATTAATTTATTCATGTGCTCTAACATACGTAAATTGATGCTGCTCTAAAGATTTTGCATCTTGCAACTTGCGTTGTCAGGAATGTGCTAAATTATATAAAACAAAAAAAGTAAAATAATAGTGGCCTGTGTTAAAATTCTGCGAGTGGGAGCCGTAGCAGCAGTAAAAAGAGCAAGATAGAGAGAGAGAGAGAGTAATAGAGAGTACGCGCAATAGCACACACACACTCATATAAAACGGTACGGGAGAGCGGAAAACAATCATTTGTGGTGAGTGGTGAGTGTTGTTGTTGTTGTTGTTGGCAGGATGGTATTTAAACATTTTAATTATCGCCCATCAGGCCGGCGAAACTATAATTATTTACTGCAAACAATATTTTATTGATTTATAATTCGAAAGCAAACAATTAAATTGCCCCTATACAGGCGAGGTCTGATTTAATTGTTGTTGTTTTTGGTCTGGTTTCAATGAAAGAAGAAAATTGTGTTCTATACATATAAATATGTATTTTCCCTTTTTGAAACTCACCACAGCCCATACTGGTGAGCACCTTGGGGCTCGCTCAGCACTTCACCGTATGTGTGTGTGTATCTGTATCTCTGTGTGTGTGTGTGCGTGTCAGTGTTAGTGATTCACAAAAGCAACAACCCCAACAAATTATCTCTACTACACATTTTTGCCACTTTTACTATACCCCAACAACAAGAACGCAGTGCTTCCGCTTCTTGCTCCACCTCCACCTCCACCTGTCGCCAAACACATAACGGTGTTGCCGTATAGTTTAAAAAATACTAAAAAAAAGAAAAAAAAAACACGTAGCAGCCGCTTTTTAAAATCTCTGTCTGTTTTTCCTTCGTTCGTTCTTCGTTTCTTGTGTCTTTGCTTTGGTCCCCACTTCGTCGTGCACTGTCAATATCGTGAGCTTTGGAGGGACTCACTCACACACACGCACATACTCTCACAAATACACAGCAGCAGAGAGCGCCAACCGAAAAAAAAAATCGGCTTTCTTTGTGCCGCAGCAGCAGCAGCAGAGCAGCGCAGCGCAGCTTTGTCGCGTCGTCGTTTTAGTTGCCGTACGTCGCTGTCGTCGTCGGTTGGGTGCAAGAGAAATACGGGAGAGAGAATATACGAAAATCACAAAAAAGCAGGAGCTAAAAAACCATTAAAAATCTCTGCTATATCGTCGTCGTCGGGTTAAAGATATTTTGCAAAAATCATACCTGCAATTAATTAACGACTCCCCTTTCAAGTGCGCAATAAATGTTAAGTGTAAATAAATAAGTGCATATATATGTATGTGTGTGTGTACATAATTACAACTACACACACATGCAGCAACAACAAACACACATACACACACACACAGTGCTACCTACTACTTCTACTACTACTTATGTGTGAATGTATGTAGGTATATGAACGTACACCGGGCCCGGCAGTCGCTGCTGCTGCTGCTGGCTACAATTGAATTTCGTTTGTGCTTTTATATTTTTTATTTTTCAAAGTATATTATTTTTAGAATATCGATTTTGTTGGCTGCCCGCAGCCTGAGCAGAGTCAGGGCAGCAGAGCAGTCAGCATTAGCAGCAGAAACCGCACACACACACATACCCACACTAGTGTGTTTGTGTGCGAGTCTGCGTGTGTGTTTATGTGTGTGTGTCTGAGTTTATTTCATGTGTGTGTGTATGTCGTCAGAGGCAGTAAAGAATGTGTTAAGAATATAAGCATAACTCATATAGAGTAGACAAAATGTTACCTAACTGTGCCGTGCAAAATAAAAGAAGAACAAACAAAAGAAGAGAAACAAAAAAATGAAAAAATGGAAATAAAAGTGTCTCTTAGTCTCTCTCTGTAATTACTCTGCGATCAAAACAGCTGCTCCGCTCCTTCTGCTTCGAGTTGAGCTCTCTCATCTACACACACTCTCTCTCTCCCTCTCTCTGACTCTTCTCATACTGCTGTCAATGCTGCGCAAGCACACGTCGTCATTCTTATTGGCGTTTTCTTTTATTTGATTCTTATATTTCACCTACATTATTACCATATACACACACACCTATACACTTATACGCGGACAGACACATGAGTACAGACACACTCACATACAAATGTGCGCTCACAATTTACTGCTGTGTTTTGCTTTTCGCCTCTTTCCTTTAGCATCGCATTCGTTTTAACAAGATCTTTGCGACGACTGCCCTACGCCCACTCGTCTCCGCCGTCAACGTCTCTGCCCACGTCGCAGTCGCCGCTGTCGTCGCTTGTATTTTACATACATCTGTATTGGTTGTTGTTGTGATTGTTATTATTATTGTTATTGCAGTTATTCTCTTGTTGCAAAAATTGCAATTTTTGAACATTGCCTGGAAATTATTTTGTAAATAATTTAAATCCGTAAGGAAAATGACAATAATTTATTTATTTACCTACACACACAATCCACAATATGTCTCAGTTTTGAGTGACTTAATCGATTTAAATAAAGCATTGATTAGGAAAAAGATTTGAAAGAAAACTAAATCAAGATAAAAACTGTGAACAAAATAAAAAGGTAGAGGAAAATCGCACGTTTATCACCAATGTTATTGGAGTTGGTAATCAAGAAGCATAAGAAAATGTCATTAAAATGAAATATATATTTCATATCATCCACCCACATATAGATTGCGAACGGAAGTTGCCGCCTTGTAACCACCTGCCCACAGAGGGCGCTGGCTGCCATTTTTGGATCGTTTGTTCTATTTCCGTTTCGTTTGAATTCCAATTGGACTCTCAGATACGTCAGACAACAAAGAACGGGTTCTAATTGATTGAGTGACGAACCTGCTCGCCCAATTAACAAGTTTCGATTGAGCAGTTACTCGCAAAACAGCCGGCGTTGCCAGACTCGCTTCGAAATTAACACAATTGTGTGAAATGCTTCTGTTATATACGTGAATATTATTATAATATGCACACACACTACATACATAATTTACATATGTAGGTACACACATGTAGAGGCAATACAAGCGCATATATCACACATAAGGGGCATCGAAATACGCGCATGAATGTAACTTGGAGGAGGCTTTGCGTCGTCGTCTTTCCCTCTCTCTCACACTTTATCGGTCGCTCTTTCTCGCCTCTGACAGGTGACAAGGCCACGTTTGGTTATCAAATATTTGCTTAACAAGCAACAGCAATTTATCGATGTCTCTACAACGTTTTATTATAATAAATAATAATTTATAATAGCTTACACTACTATTTGCTTCAGCATCGAGAGCGCAGCAATAAAATCAACAACAACAATACTAACAACAACAACATCTTAATTTGTCGTAACATTGAACGTGACTTCTGCTCTCTTGGCGCTAACATTAACAACTGCAATACATTTTATTGTTGCTTTTGGGTCGCCTTTGCGCAATCGTTTTTATGTTTTTTTTGTTTGCAAATTTTCCATTTGTTAATATTGCGTATTTCAGTGTTATCGATAGTTTCATCTAGTTGATTCGTATTTGTATTGGATTCAACTGGAACAGATTTCGAACAAGTGTCTCTCTCGGCTCATTTGACAGACGAACAGAACAGCTTATACTTTATAATAATATTAATTTTAATGCTTTGTCAATCGCATGATTCCTTAAATATTGAAGTAGTGCCTAATCGAGATCAAGTCAAGATTCTTGAAACATTCCTTGATTATGTTAATTTCTATGATAAACTGATAGAAGATTGTTGCAATTATCTGTTGTCGATAGTTTGATCTAGTCAGTTTGTTAAACCAGACTCAACTGGAATTACTTATGCTCTTTAATGACACTCTTTGCTGATTAAAGATTTTAGTAGAGTAGCTAGATAATGTTGCTAATATGTGCTATGGATATTTTCCTCTAATTGATTCGTATTTACATTGGAATCAACTGGAAATGTTCGTCTATCTCTGTCGACTCAAATATTATCACTAATGGGCAATGTTTAGGCTACTTTAACGGCACTCTATTTTCTCTCTAAATGGATACCAAATGTAGGCCTCAAAAAATGTCATAAAGAGCCGTCGGTCGCCTCGAGTTGCTCTACATTCACAACAATTTCTGGCTCTCTGATGAAGCTCTAATTATCATCAAATTACCGAGAGACCTGCTTTTTTTTCTTGTAATCTGTTCACCTGAGCGTTGCACTCTGTGCTCCTCTTCGTTTTTGTTGTTGTCGTTGTTGTTACTGTTGCTGCTTCTACAGTTTTTGTTGTGGCTGCAGCCTTAAACATTTGCCCGGTTGCAGTTAAAGAGCGTGCTAAAAGTCAATTTGCCCCAAGAGCTGAGTCGTCTTCATATTATTCATACATGTCTGCTATGTGTTACTACATGTGTATAGTACCTTTTCTATGTTTCTCAATTTACATATACACATACATACATACAAAGAACACATACGTACAACTTGTATTATCTTCAATGATTCGCTCTACCGCCTCGCATAACTTCTTAATGACACCCCCCGCCAATTGTAGTTATAAAACTGGAGAGAAACAGTTGTACTCGCTTCTCGTGTGTGTGTGTTGACATTACTGACCTCAGTTGTATAAATATATATGTGTATGTCTACCCTACATTTAGGGCGTGTCTGTCTGGTAGTAAACTAACTAAACAAATTGTTAATTGTCATTTCAACAATCTGTCAGTAAATTGTGCAAGCTTTATTTTGTTATCTATATATAAACTATGAATAGTTAAAAAGAAAACAATTGACTTTGATGTCAATACTGAACTTTTGTGGTATATACCGAATCGACTGAGTTTATAAACCAGCGTAAAAGTGAATACATTGAATTATTTTGAATATTTGTTTTATTGACGAATGCCTTATAAAATACGAGTTTATACGTTCGGTTAAGAGCAGCTTAAGTAAGTCTGTTATGTGCACAAATAAACGAATATATATTATAATCGTATACACATTGTATATGTGTATACATATATTGTCCGATATCTTGCGCGTGTAAAAAAGCATGCAAATTTTCGAGGGGATTTTGTTTCTCTCTTATTTCTCTGATGGTTTGTTATTTGTTGTCGTTGTTTTTTAGATTTCGCTGCGGCTCGTTATGCAGCACTTGTTTTTGTTGTTGTACCTGTCAGTGCGCGCCCCCCTCCCATAAAAAAGCAACTCCCTAATTTTGTAGCCGACCCAATTGACGGCGCAGCAGCCTCGTCTGGTGTTGCTGTTGTTATTGTTGTTGTTATGTTTAAATTCATTGGGTTTGCCTCTTTCATTTAACATTGTTGTTGTCGTTGCTGCAGTTGTTGTTGCTGTTGTTTTTTTGGTTGTGATGTGCTCGTAGAACTTGCGCTCGTTTTCGAAATATATGTATAAAGTATACGATATATATTCGTATGTGTTCAGGTATATATAGCTTAGCGCAGATACATATTTCTTTCAACTCCGTTCGAAAAAGAAAAATTCTATCGAAATGTTTTTCCTTGTTCATACTCTGCTCTTCAGCAATATATAAACAAAAAATGTAAGAAAGGTGTGTTCAGACGCGCAGTAAATACCCATTAATGATTAAGCCACATTTCAATTCAATTATTCCGATTCAGAAACTAGTTCAAAATATTTGTTTTTATGCAATATTTGTCTCTGTTGATTAATTGAAAGCATAAAAAAAAAACACTTTAACTATACAAAAATCTATGATTGGCATTTTTTAAATTTAGAAGACTTGACGGCAGATCAATGAAGTGTAACAATCATAAACTTAAAATTAAACTTAAACCCAGTCAAAAAGATAAGATTGTTGGAAGTCCATGAACACGAACATATGGTACGTGCTCTTTACTATGGCTACCACGTTCCATCTAGCCTTCTGCAACCATTTTCATTGGATACACAGGGTATGAATAGAGAAGAAAAATGTGTACTATAAAATGCTGTTACAATAAATCGCATTAAGGCTTTTTCATTGAACAATTTAAATGGAATTTGAATTGGGTTTTTTGCTACTTTTGTAAATAATATAAAATCGCATAAGCGTAAAATCAAATTAGCGAATAGTTAACATTTATTGTTAGGCTGTGGATTTAATTAGCTTTTGTTATTGTTTATGTTTGTTGTTGTTGCTTTTTCGTTAACCATGTTCACGAAACCCAATCACTTGTTAACTGTCAAGCAATTTTTGGCCCAATTGTTGAGATGACGTCACATGCCCCAGACAGGCATCGACAGAGTTCGAGTCGAGAGTTCATTATAATTAGACGATTGTGCTCTTTGTGCGGGTCTATGATGGGGCATGCTGCCAGTCCAGCCCCCCCAAACAAATTGCCGTAGAATTTCTGGTTTCTGTTCTGTTTTGTTGGTTTATTTTTATTTTTGCACAAGGTTTGTGTTTCTTTCATTTTACTGTAAAAAATCAGCTGTCAGAAGCGGGCACAGAAATAATTTGCCGTGAAATGCCATTAAGAATAAAGCGCGCGCATACACACACCACGCTCTCACTCCCTCTCTCTCTATTCCACTCTCTCTCCCTTTCTCTCTCTTGTGTTACACATTTTGTTTCACTTTTACCGAAAATTGTTCGCTTTCCTTACGTTATACGGCACAATTAATGACGTTTTTCCCCCCATGATGCAGCACAGCTCATGATATAATTTTAGATGGAGCAAATAAATTTGCAATAAACGGGAAATGGTTGTGCTCTCGTAAGAGGAGGGGGTAATGTTGCCCAATATTCCATTAAAGCATTTCGATTTCTGTTTTCCTGGCTAAGAACTTTCTCAATTGCAGTTGAGTTTAGAAAATTTCTTAAATTAAATTGCGATTATTTTTAGCATTTATATTTTGAGTTTTTTTTTAAATGCCATCTGGATGAAATCACAAGATGATGGCCTTGAATAAAGATTATTAAAGTCTGAACCACAACGAGAACGAGTGAGAGAAAATTAAAAGTGCCAAGTGCGATTGCAAAGTATGTGTGTGGGGTTCATGGGGTCGTTGGGTCGCATTGGAATGCGTTATATATACCTTGTGGAACTGAAACCTTAACAAACTAGTCCTTGCGCTGAATCCTTGCTTGTTCGATTGATTTTTCATAAATTTTCCATTAATTACTACAAGTGGCGCCTACACAAAGGTGTGCTGGATATATGGATATACCATATGAATATATATATACATATATAATGGGGAACTTGGTTGGTACGCCCCCATGGCGCTGGCTGGCAGGCATGGCATTGAAACTCTTTATCTAATCTGCATGGCCGTTCGCCTTAGATAAAATTACCGATGCGACAGCCCTAATTTGGCCACGCCCACCCGCATGGCAGTCAGCGCACACTTGTCTGCTTATCGGAGCTCTCTAATCACATTATTAATTTCAAAGAAGAAATCACTCAGTCAAGCCTTATACACCCTGTAGGCAGTTGTTGACTGATGTAGACAGCGTACGTGCCTCTACAGTGAATATATGTTTGTAGGTTAGCATGCCAGCCCACAGCTGTTTTACAGGGTATACTCTCTGGTTTGTTTTTAAATTAAATTAAGCCTTATGTGTTCATGGCGCATGTTCTTTAGAAATATTTTTTGTTATTTGTTGTTGGTTTTGTTCTTTCTTTATTTATTTTAATTAGTCCAAACAGCACGAGGTGGTCATGTCTGTGTTTTAAGTATTTAATTAAATTGAAGCAAATTTTGCAGCTGCTGTCGTTGTTGTTGTCTTTTCTTCTTCTATTTGCCTACGGTTTAATGGTTTCGTCATACGCCATGTTGGTCTAACAATTTGTTAAGCTCTCTTATACCACATGCAGCACACTTGGCTGATGCAATTATGACGCACATAATATTGTTATGTTTGTGCACTTAGTGTGTGTGTGTGTCTGTCCCTGTGTGTGTGCACTTTCTCTTTGCCTTACGAATGGCCTCTGCTCAGGTGATTTGTGGTTTAAGCTTAACTTGTGATACAATTTGTGTTCTATTTCTGAATTTGACACGAGATTTCTATAGAAGTTTTCGATATTTATTCTTAGTTGGAATCCTTAGCTCACAATTTGCCTTGTTCAATGGAATCCTTGAAGCTTGTACATTATAATTATAATAGCTCTTTATGTGTATGATGTGTGTCCATTCACCCTGCGCGCCTTGTCAGGGGGGTAAATAGTTGCTGAAAATAGAAACACATTCTGTATGTGGCACTTCTATTTTTACTTTGTATTAAAATGTTGTTATTATCGTTGTTGTTGGATTATGGGTGGCATAACTGGGCCTTATTGCGTGCGTTTGTCCCATTTTGATGAGAACGTCAGAGTGGATTAGGGACGGGGGAGGGGAAGCGCCACTCATACATAATAGAAATTTAGTGAGGCGCTTGCTGTTGCCACACGATAGGAGGCGCCTCTTTTAATTGACATTATTCAACCCCGAGTGCGTCAAGAGCTTAGTAACTAAATTTCTGAACTATCAATAAATTGAATCTGCTTTGTTTCCCAAATATCCTTGCAGCTGATGAAATTTCTGCTTTTGTCCTCCCTCGCTTTCTCATTCGTTTCGTTTCCGCTTGTGCGCTTATCTTCTTACTCGACCATGTATGCAGAATCAATAGTTTGGGCTTCAGTCAGTCGGTCATGCTTCATGCAACTTTTTTCCAATTGTATTTGCAAAAGTTGTTCATTGTTTTCAACTGCAAATTGCATTTTCGCTGCGTTGTATATCACATTTCACATTGAAAACTCTTGCTTATCGCACAATATAGAAATTCCTTTGTTTAAGCGAAATAATATAAAAGGTAATAATAGATTTCAATTAATTTCCTTGGCTTTTCAAACAAAAAACTGACCCAATTTCTGGTAATTTGAATACACTGCACATACATGTGTATGTATGTACATATATAAAGCATATATATAAACATGAGTTCGTCTATACGAGAAGTGAAACCAAAACAAATAAATAAAATATGCAGGGACCGCAAATGTGGAGTGGCAACGTGTGACGCGGTCCTCTAAAGAAATGTAAGCAAAACATCCTTAGAGTGCGGCAGACCTCTTGCCCTTCCATTCCCCCCCACAGTATACGCGTGTATCTCTTTGCGGATCTCTTACACTCGCCCCCACTAACGGTGTTTACAATGTGTTACTGCTGTTGTCGCTGTCAGCAGCAGCGCCTCGAGGCTGCCGCACACACATTGTGAAAACTTTCGATTCTTCTACTGTTTCTGTTGCACTCTACAATGGCAGGAAGAGGGGCAGCGGCAGAAGAAATCGTATAAAACTTATGGTAGCATTTCCTTTCACTTTATGCAAATTGAACAGCGCATTATTCTGGCATGCGTGGCATATACCAGCTTGCAAACAGATACAGTTGCCAGTTGCACTTACAACTACATTTGCATTATGTCTGCGCTGCAGGATGTTGATTTGATTGATTTAATGATCCCGCTGGCGTTCGCTCGTAAAGCATCTTAATGAACTTAGCCGATGCCCAGGAGGAGGTCAAGGTTAGCTTAACTTACTATTATTCCTCATATTCCTGCTACTGCCACTCGTGGCACAGAACTCACGTTGCAACGAACAGAACAAATGTAGGTACCTTCAAGTCATATATGACTGTGATTGTGCCTGCCTTCTCTTGGCCACAACCACACCCACACCTACTCCTCCTCCTCCACCTCGTCAACTATTTGAATGCGTTTGCACTTGATGCATTTTCTGGTTTTACACTCGCATTTTCTTTGTGCAATTTTCTGACAGATGCGATGCAGCAAGCAGCAAGGCGTTGCCAAGTAACTTGTGTGCGATACTTGTAGAGAGAATACGCCCCTGAACTCTTCTCAGGATTTGCCATACATCTGCTGTGTCTATGTCTGTGTGTGTTTTGTTAGTGTGAATACCACATGCGCTTAAACGTGCACAAAATATTACTGCGTAGTTTACAAGCTGCCCTTGCGAGTGCGCTGAGTGAGAGTGCGAACCCCCGACCCCCAACCTCAACCCCTTAGGGCATACGCCAATACCAATTTCTCGAGACACTTTTCAAGTACGCAGCAAGTCGGAAAAACAGTGCGCAATTTGCCAGGACTTTGTCTAACATCCCTTTCATTTCAAACAGCTTATAACTTACCTAGGGCCCTCGCCAGGATATGAAATAAAATGTTGTTTTGAGGACTCTTACGCAAAACAGTTTCGTAATTTAGCAGATTGTTTTGACATCAATATCGTCTATAGACTGCTGCGGCACGCAAGCGTTCAATCAGATGACTGTTAATATTATTTTGCGAGCCACAATTTGCGCATTGATTTATTCTCTAATATGATAGCTCATCCATTGGACATACTAAAGTATGTATACCTTTTTCTTCTCTATAATTTTGTTAACATTCGATAGCTGTTTTTATACTTATGAAGAGGCTGTTGTTATTTTAGCCGGAAAGTTTAATTTAAGAAGACTTACGACACAATAAAGTATATTTATTCTTGATCCAACATCAACAGGGAAGTCAAAGTAGCTATGTGCGTCTGCTGTAACGTAGCTTTATCTAGAAACACAAGCGGTGAAGGTTTAAGGAAAAAGATGCAAGAATAGATAACTCACGGCCTTGCTTTCTTATTAAGACTTATAATATTGATAACTGCAGAGATCAGATTTCAATCAAGTCAAGAGATTAAGTTTAATGACCGATATGTGTAGTATATGTGGCTTATTTTATAAGTTGCTCAATGTCCGAGCTACCCGATCTAAACAGAAAATTAGTTTAAAGAAAATTATTTAATAGAAGAACATTTGATAAGCAATGGAAAAACAACACAGCGTTGATTTTCAATTGACGTTTTTTTACTGTCAACAATCGAACGACAACAACAACTATAGTACAAGTACAAGAAAATATTATAACAACAAGAACAAGAATAACGACGACGCGCAACAGAAAGCGCAATCAAATCAAAATCGGGCAATGAAAAAATTCATTAAATATTTGCACTGTCCCTCCTCCCCCCATCGTCAAGGGATTTTCATGGAATGAAGGAAATGGAAAAGAACAACACACAATAGGGAAAGGGAAGAACGTGAATACGAATGGGAAAGTGAAAGAAAATGGGAGAATGAAGAAGCTCTATAGCAAACTAAATGGACACTTGAATTGAGGTGTGGACGGGACACGACAGGCTAACAGAATGTGGAGGTGGGAAGGTGGGCGGTGTAGAGGTGAACAGTGGATTGTGGATAGTGGCTTGTGGGTGTGGACAGTGGTGGCAGTATATTGATAGCTAAAGTTGACAGTTGGCAAAAGTTTTAGGCAGTTGCAATATTCTCTCTGTGTATCGATTATGTCGGGAAAATCAATAGACACGCGTCAACGAAAGAGACAGACAGATAGAGTGAGAGACGGGTGAGAAAGAAAGATAGCGAGAGTGAGAGAGAGGGAATTGAATAGGGAAAGCGAATGGAGGGAATGGGGTGGTGCGTCGTTGTCGTCGCAGTGGGTTAGTCATTAGCGACGCCATCGCAGATGACGGCGTTGAACGGTGACGGCTTTCCAAGCGTTAAAAGAAAATCTTGAAAACGGCTGACACACTCGCCAGCAACAATAATAACAACAACAACAACAAGAGTAACAACAACAACGTCAACAACAATAGCAATATTACAGCAGGCTGTCTCATTATTTTGTTGGTTTGTTTTTCTTTTGCTATTCCCTTTTGCCGCTAGCTGTTTTGGCTCCTCTTATTGTTGTTGTTGTTCTTGTTGTTTAGCTAATAAAGTCATAAGGTCAGACGCTCAAATTGAAGAGTGAGAGAGAGAGAGAAAGAAAAACACTCATGCGACGAAATACATGTACGTGTACACAGACGACTGACTGACCAACCTACCCAAGGCACTCTATCCCATCGGACATGTTTGTGTACCCACTACCTATAACGCAGTAGGGTATCCTAATTTTGTACCAAATGTATGTAACTGGCAAATAGAGAAGTGTCCGACCCTGTAAAATATACACATATATATTCTTGATCAACATCAAGAGCTGAGTCGAAAAAGTCAGTTGCCATTGTACTTGCGTCTGTGTGACTGTTTAAAAATCTAGATCATTAAGACTGTAAGGGATAGGGGTACCAAATCTGATTAGAATATATCGTATTATTGTAGCTATTATGTGGCTAGATCAGTTAGTTGGGGTAATGGGTATATAACAGTCGTGCAAACTCATTACTTATTACATATTAGTCTTGCAAATAAATAAAATATAGATATTTCCATTAATATCTTTCTCGACTGCAAGCGCATAGCGTTTTACATTGAAATCTACAGCAGGGTAGCTGTTAGTCTGTGACTTTTCACTTCTTTGACACATTATTATCGTCTTGGGCCTGCCCGCAGGCGAAATAAATGTTCTTTTTTGCCTTTTATATGTATGTTACATGGGTTTGTTTGTACATATATCGCACATAGAGCTGTATGTGGAAAATAACTTAATAATTGTAGCTACATACCGCTTACAGAGTGCTTGTAATTGTGTCCCCAGCTGTTGCCGGTTCCGTTAACTTCGTTGGTTTCCTTTTCATTTAACATTCATTTAAGCGGTATGTGTGTGTGTGTAGGTGTGTATGTATGTGGACGTGGGCGTTGTGTTGGCATTTACCAACAGAGAGGGCTGCACATGACTGCAAAGGCAGCCCCACCCAACACACATACGTTCGTATTAAACTTAATTAAATCAGTTCAGTTTAAAGTGCACTCATTGCATCACTTTGTGCCAAATTGCACCTGCAGTTGCTCTTAACGAGGCTTGACTGTATGAAGACTTGTATACACAATATGCTGTATATGCATATGGTACATATCATCTTTGAATCCCTCTACAGATACGTCTGCCGCGATTTCACTCAACTTTCTGCTGATAGTTTTATGCAGGATGTGGGAGGAGTATCTGTCGGTCTCTTCGGTTCCGGTGGTCAGCATTGAACGTTGTCGTTTCTCGAATGCGAATCAGCTGCCCACGCGGCACCACGACATTTCCATTTGCAATCCAAACAGCTGTCAGCAGCCAAGTCTCTGCCGTCGCTCATACGCCCTGTGGTCCGCGACGACGACGACATCAGTCAGGGGCACAAACAACTGTAACTAGTTGGTTGGCTGACTACGCCTGCCTGCCTGCATGTGTCTGTATGTGTGTGTGTGACATGTTTAACATGTTTTCACTGGCATTGCTGGTTTTTCTTCTCACTTGCATGCAAATTTGTAATGTGGTTGTCTGTGGAAACGGAGTAAAAAAAAAGTTCTCGAAAATCGAAATTGATATCGTTCTGATTGAAATTCTGCGAGCTTAACTTTTAATCCCCCATGTAGAGAAATGTGACCTAATAGCCAAGCAAATGGTGCATAGTGTATTGAACCTTTTGTTTTTGTTGTTTGCAACTTTAAATTGTGTGTTTCTTGCGTCCTCAAATGGAATCAACGCAATGACAAATTCAATTTGCAAAACTACAAATTGCAAACGACATGGAAATGGCCTCGTTTGTTGCTGCTGCTGATGATGATGCTACTATCGGTAGCTGCTCTCTCTCTCTCTCTCTCTCTCTATTTCCTTGGACTTCTCCCCTCTCTCTTTTTTTACTGCTGCCCAGTCGCAACCATTTGCGGTTATGATGGGGGCAATCAATCGCAGAAGCGTACATCATTTACATTCATCAATATGCCGAAATGCAGTGCAGTTTTTTGTTGAAAATGAGCAAACCAATATAACCTCATTTGGCGTTGCCAACCAACCTTTTAAAATCACAGCAAAATGCCGCAACTGTTATCTAGCAAAAGATATGTGAATTGGACGGGAAAGAGGGAAGGGGATGCGGAAGGGGCTGATTAGATAAGCTGCAAAAATAATAACAACATCGAATGCTTTGCGAAAACTCTTTGGTATAAAATCAGTTTTTGGATGACAAACATGCATAATAAATGGGTTATATATTTTGTGAATTGTTCTCTATATAAATATTTACAACAACAACAATAACTAATGTTTCCTTTTCGCCTTTCGTTATATTTCAGTACAGGAATTACCAAATATTCTCAAGCGACCAACACCAAGAGAAGAACCCTGCTGACACACAAACACGAATACCCACACACATTCACATACAGACACATACACAGAGAGAAAAGAAAAGAGTACGCGAGAGCAAGAGAGATACAGTGTGAAACAAAGAGAAAGAGATAAATTATAGCGAGAGAGAATATGTGAATAAATAAATCTTAAAGCAGCTTGAACAGCCGATTCTCTCTACTTATTATACATACAAACATTTGATGTGCCATTGGGACAACAACAACTAAATACGTAGAAGCTAAGCGAGAGTATTAAAACAACAACAACAACAAATATAATCAGTCGCCTGCAACAATCCCTCCATTAAAACAGAAACGACAGCAAAGTATATCCATAACAACAACAAAACGAAGCAAACACACATGTAAATTTCAAAGTGAACAATTTTAAATTTAAACAATTTGCATTAAAAATATTTCTATTGTACGTACAGTGTAACGAATTTACGTCAACACGGGTGCAACAAGTTGCAAAAGGAATAGGACTAGGCAACTAGGCAACTAATCCTGAGAGCAGCAAGTAAAGTGTAATTAGCAGAACATTCTCCTTTGGATTATATACTGATGCCAAGATAAGTCGTTATCGCATCAACAACGCCATCAACATAACACAGCAACTGCAACTGCAACACCAACAGCAGCAACACCAACAGCAGCAGCACCAGCAACGTAAACAAGAGGATCGCACAATACCGCTGTGGGAAACAAGGTCATCGTCGCGTGGCAAGGGTCAAGCGAACAATTGCAAAACGCCAAACTCAACTGCAAAAGTCGCCAACATAACACATAAAATTTTTGGCTGGCTACGCAAAACGCGAAACAAAAAACCAGTCGCGATCCTCAGCAGCGATTTCGACGAAGACGGCGACGAGGGTGTGGGTGTGGGCGTGTGCGTGGGCGTGGTGGGCGCATCTGGTCCAGGTGCTGCAGGTTCAGGTGCCGGTGGGCCGTTGGACGATCAATTTTCTTCACTGGCAACCGTTGGAATAAAAACCGCCAAGCTGAATACCACACAGACAGCCACGGAGACCGCCATCGATTCAAACGAACCCAAATCTGAAAAGATGTCATCGGGCACGTTTGTGGATCGAATCGACCCGTTCGCAAAACGTTCATTAAAAAAGAAAAGTAAAAAGAGTCAAGGTTCCTCGCGCTACAGAAATTCTCAGGATGTTGAACTGCAGCAATTGCCGCCATTAAAAGGTGATGATTTCAATTATAAACATATAATTTGTATGTAGCTTTATTAATAATCGATCTTTATATACCTTACAGCCGATTGCTCTAGTTTGGAACAGGAGGAGCTGTTTATACGGAAATTGCGTCAGTGTTGCGTATCATTTGACTTCATGGATCCTGTTACGGACTTAAAAGGCAAGGAAATCAAAAGAGCTGCTCTCAATGATCTATCCACCTATATAACACATGGGCGTGGCGTGCTTACGGAACCGGTATATCCCGAAATAATTCGCATGGTAAGAAAGAAAGCGGAACATAAGTTGAACCATTAAATTAATTATACTTTCACATTTCTTGTATAGATATCTTGCAACTTATTTCGCACATTGCCGCCCAGTGAAAATCCCGATTTTGATCCAGAGGAAGATGATCCAACACTGGAGGCATCATGGCCACACTTGCAATTGGTCTACGAGGTGTTCTTACGCTTTCTGGAATCGCAAGACTTTCAGGCGACCATTGGCAAACGTGTGATCGATCAAAAGTTTGTTTTGCAGGTAAGTTTATCGTATTATTTCTCTCGGTTTGAAATTAAAATAATATTTACCACTTTCTATATAGTTATTGGAACTGTTCGATTCGGAGGATCCACGAGAGCGCGATTTTCTCAAGACGGTCTTGCATCGCATCTATGGGAAATTCTTAGGCTTACGCGCTTTTATACGAAAACAAATCAATAACATATTCTTGAAGTTCATCTATGAAACAGAGCATTTCAATGGCGTTGGAGAGTTGCTGGAAATTCTTGGCAGGTAAGCTTCAACAACATTAACTTATACTTTATAAGGTGTCAGGCTAATCCATTTTGTATATTTACAGTATCATTAATGGATTTGCATTGCCGTTGAAGGCGGAACATAAACAATTTCTGGTTAAGGTTCTGTTGCCACTGCACAAAGTCAAATGCCTGTCCCTCTACCATGCACAGCTGGCATATTGCATTGTACAATTCCTAGAGAAGGATCCATTCCTCACCGAGCCGGTGGTGCGTGGTCTGCTCAAGTTCTGGCCCAAGACTTGCTCCCAAAAGGAGGTTATGTTCTTGGGTGAAATTGAGGAGATCTTGGACGTGATTGATCCGCCACAGTTTGTCAAAATACAGGAGCCACTATTCCGGCAGGTTGCCAAATGCGTGTCGAGTCCACATTTTCAGGTATTTTGTGAAAAGAAAAACCATCGGATGGAGTCGTGTGTATTAAGTACCTATATATATTTCTAATCGTAGGTTGCTGAGCGTGCTCTATATCTATGGAACAATGAATATGCAATGTCGCTCATTGAGGAGAACAATGCGGTCATTATGCCCATTATGTTCCCGGCGCTATATCGCATTAGCAAGGAGCACTGGAATCAGACAATCGTTGCACTTGTCTACAATGTATTGAAAACATTCATGGAAATGAATTCAAAGCTGTTCGATGAGCTGACTTCTAGCTACAAGGCGGAAAGGCAAAAGTATGTGTAGTTTATCTCAATTGTAACCTACATAAATATCTAAATATAAATAAAGTGTATTCATCTAATGACTATGTTTCTTTTACATTCTTGCAGGGAAAAGAAACGTGAACGCGATCGCGAGGAGCTGTGGAAGAAACTACACGAACTTGAATCAAATCGTTCCAGCGGGCGTGCCGCAGGCGGCAGCGCTGCGACAGCAACCAGCAGCGGATCTGCTGCTGCGGCGGCGTCATCATCAACGTCGTCCCTACAGCCGCCAAACATAGCCGCCATGAACTCTCATCAGCAACAGTCGAATAGCAACAGCAGCGGCAGCCTCTCCAGCGGCGGTGGCGGCCCAGGTGGTGACAATAATCCTGCGACAACAAATCTAAAAGTCAAACAGGACAACTAAACAAATGCAACGCAATGCGCGCTTGAAACTAACAATAAATGGCAACAGTTAAATGCAAAATTAACAACAACAAAATAAACATATTTAATGCGAAACAACACGAACAACAACACATGAAACGTCAGCTGGCTCACGCACACCCAAAAACACACACACACACCTTCCCTTCTACCTACCCTACTACACACACACATATATTAAATTGAATCAAAGAAGAATAACTCTTGAGCTGGCAAACAAAACAAAAAAGAAAACAAAGAAAACAGCATACAAAGCTAAAGAAAAAGTTAATGTAAAACAATGCAGAAAACGCGAAACTTAATAAATATGGTAATTAAAATGTATACTCGTTTAACAAGACACCAAACTGGAGCTGGAGCTGGAGCTGAAGCTGATCGACGTTGTGAGTTTGAGAGAATTGAGAGCGTGGCTAGAAATGAAATCCATATATGCTTGAGGGGCGTTGCGCACGCAACTGCGTTCTGAATGCAGCTGCATCAAAATTCTATATGATATATAAAACACACACACACACACTACACACACATTATAAATATATATATATTACATGAGAAAGAGAAAAAATATTATTAATTAGGTTTAAGATAAAACAAAAACAAAAAAAACAACAAAACAAATTGAATAAAACGTAAAAGTGTTAGTAAGTGAAATGTAAACAATCCCATAATTGTAGCTGATTGATTGATTGATTGTTTGATGATTGTTGAGTAAACGCGCATTCAAATTATTATTAAACGATTAACTAGAAGTGTTACTGCTAGAAATCCTAGCCTAGAATCGCTGACCTAAACAGATCCACACACCCCATTTGATTTCGCATAATTTCAATACTACTAAACAATGCATCTGGTGTGTGAGCAATTTTCCATAGAACTTTCATTGCATATACATATATACATATACATACATACATGGTACATATATAAATATATATATATGAATATTGTATAGGTGTGTATGTATATTTATATAGATTATAGACTTATTGAGCGACTATGCTAACTTTGTTACCTATATTTAAGTGTTGCACGTTGCCGTCAAAACTTTCAAAACTATTTCGACAAAACAGAATAGGAAAACGAATACCCCCCACAACCAACTGGTCTAATGTCTATCATGCCTATACATATATATATATATATATATATATATATATTATATATATAAATAAGGATCTAAGAGTGTTAACTTAGTCTACAAACAATTATAATTAGCGTCATTCTGGCAGAGAAATGAGAAAAGAAAGAGCAAGATAAATGGCTTAAACTGAAACTTTAGCATATATACACATAAATGCTGATCTATATACAAATGCGAAACTATTAAATATATATGTATGTGTATGTATATGTATGTGTGTGCGAAATAGAGTCTCTTTCTAAGTTAAAGATAGAAAAACGTTGCGCATGCATTGTAAACAATATTCATGATGATGCTATAAGATGAAATTAAATGAAAGTATGGAATTAAAAACGAAAAAAAAACCTAAACCTATATAAAGAATAATATGCACTGTAAAAAAAGTTGTAAGCTAAATACCGAAGTAAACATTAAAAGTAACGTCGTGTTAGTCTCTAGTAAAACCTAAAGGAACGTTAAGCAAGGCACCGTTTCACACACACAACTCACGAGCTGTCTCGTATCATCCACTCGAATCATCTTCAAACTTTTCACAGCTCAGCTCGATGATACTACAATACATATGAACATGCCTAGGGAGCGCCACTTTTCACACTCTCTCCAACACATACATATAGACTCTCACACGTCTTTCAAATACATATTCTTGAAATTTCTTGAAACTTCTTTTTTTTTTCTTTTTAAATGTTCATGAAAATGCGCACAACTTCTAAAGCAATTCAGAATAAAAAAAATAAAACCTTTCATTGTAAATATTGTAGGAAAAAATAGAGGTAAAAGATAGTGTCGCTCTGTTATAGTAGATGGTCGTCTTATGGCGATGCAAGAACTCCTCTCACTTAGGCGCACTCACCCCCATACTAACAAATATCATATAATCAACGGAATACTAAATTAAAGAAAAGAAAAAAGTAAATGAAAAAAGCAAGTCGACGAATAAAAACCTAAAATATATATTATATATGTATGTTTGTTCATTCAACTCACATGCGCCCATTTCGAAAGTATCTAAGTATGCATATTATCCACAAGTTAATATAAAACTACAGATACTAGTTTAGACATACAACATACCTACATAAATGCAAGCGTACATACATATAAATATACATATGGTTATATATATGAATGGTAAAATTGTGTCTGTGAAACATAAGTTATTATATGCATACATAACATACATATGAACAAGTGAAAAACAAAAGAAATAAAGAAAACAAAAATAAAAAAATGAAAAAAACGAAAATAGTGCGTTATACAAAATACAAAAGAAAATCCACATGCGTTATTATTATTAAATATGTTTGTAAACGTCGAAAATATATATAAAATAAAAATAAAAAAACAAAAACAAAAGAAAAAGAAAAGTAAAAATAAAGTCAAAACGAGAGATAACCAAACAAACAAACGTGTTAATCATCATCACGCCAACTAAGTAAAACGATCTGACTATATCTGAGTATCTATCTATGGTCTACTATACTAAGTAAACTGTATATGTGTGTGTATGAAAGTTTTGCATCTTTATATTAGAGTGTAACCTAAATGGATAAATACAGAGAACAACCAAGAACAAGAACAAGAAAATAAACACAATACGATACGATACGATACAATACGATCGATGATCAAGTGCAACACCAAGAGTAAAAGCAATAGACTCGACTCGACAGGCATCCCGGACAGCCATTAAATCTCATACAAAAAAGTGGAGTTGAATTAGTTCGGTGGGGACATACTATATAGGACACTTAGCGATAGCTATGGCTATGGAGTACATAATGAATATGCGCTTTTGGGGGCACTATCTTCAAAGCAATATGAAATATGATAGAGAAACCAGTTCGTAGTAATGCGTCTTCAGCAATAACTCTAGCCATTACTTAGCTATTCCCCCGCCCCCTGCCCACAATACTTATGCCCACTCTATAGATATTGTTGAAATTCACATAGGAAAAGCCAATCAAGTGGGAAAACTTAAAAGAAAAACAAAAATATTATTTGAAAAAGAATAACTGTAAAAACAAAAAGAGCAAAACATGTTGAAATTCATGCCTGATAAATGAGAATACATAAATATATAAAGATATATATAAATATATATATAATAGTATATTTACATATTCATAAGAGATGTGGTCTTATTTGTTTGTTTTTTTTTTCGTTTGTCTATTTTTTGTGATTTTTTCCGTTGCACCTTGAGTTAATGTCTAGCTCGCTTTTCTCGATTTAAATTTATAACTTTAACTATAGTTTTATGTATTTATATGTATAAATAAATAAAAGAAGAAACCATGTTGAGAAATAGCTGCTTAAAAGCCAGCTAAAAAAAGTATAAGCAAAACTCGTTAAGTACTTTTAGAGAAAAAAGTGTACTAAAAAATAAAGTCGCTCTAATAACATAAAAATGCAAAAAGAAAAACCATCATAAAAAGAAAATACAAACAAAAAATAAGGCGCTTTAACAATATTAAACGTATTGCATAATTATAAAATGTGAAATATTTTCTTATGTTCTCTAGACTTGTAAAAAAAAAACAGAACAGAACCTATCGTATATGGTATATGTGGCGTGGCGACAGCAAAATGCAAAACAAAACAAAAACAAAAGAAAGAAGAAAACATAAAAGAAAGAGAGAGAGAAAGGAAAACACAACATTATTCTTGAGTCTTGGTTCGTTGTGCTGCGTTTTCAAATTTGTTTCCTTTGGCACACGAACGCGCATTAGACATTAAAAACCTAAACAAAATCTTATGCTGAGTATAAAAAGAAAAATAAAACAAAGAACAACAACATAAATACATTACAATTACACTAAATTATAAAAGAAAACAAAACCGAAACGAAAGAAAATAAAAGAAAATGAATATATATAGATATATATATATATACTATATTGGTATATGGTATGTATATGTAATGAGAGTAAAAGTTCACAGTTGGTTGCTTTCAGCGGGAGGGAATGAGAAGAGAGAGAGAGAGAGAGCGAAAACTTAGAACAGGAAGTCAATCAGTGAGGCATAATAAACAGTTGAGAAAGTCAGAAACGAAACGAAAGAAAGAGGCAAAGAGATCAATCAACAAAATAAACAACAACTACAACAATAAAAACAACAATTTAATAACAAATGTAGCTTGTGCTTTTCATCAACTCCCCCTTCCCATATTTGTAGCAGTCAGCTTTTGCATATGCAAAAAGCTCAGCTAGCCGTTAGGCTGAGTAAGCTTTCCACAGCTGCAGCGTCCCCATCGCACTGCAGTTTCTCCGTTGGCGCTGCCAAATGCGGTCGCAGACGACTGCAAAAAAAAGAAGCAAAAGAAAATCAATAAAATTTTGCATAAATTAGAAAAGGCAAAAAAGACAAAAGCAGGAGGAGAAGAGGGCGGCGCAGCATTTACCAATGAAGTGGGAGAACTATTGTGACTTTGTGGCCGGCTGTGTAGGTGGTGAGTATCCAGTGCGGTGTCTGTGGTGAGGTTTGCTGCATATGGTGAGTTAGAATGACGCAATCTCCCCCCACGAGCCGAGCACAGCGCAGCAGCAACTTGTTGACACAAGGCATCATTGGCATCATCATCATCTTCATCATCGTCATCATGATTATCCCAGAACCATTGTCACGGTCAAGTTCACGTGTAGGCGCCCCTGATCCGTGGCGTAAGAGAGTGTCGCGAATTCTTGGCAACGTCATGCGGCAGGCAACATGTGCCCCATAATCATGAGATCACCTTGTATGAACAGCATTATAATTGCAAATTAAATTGCTTTCTTTAATTATTATTATTATTTTATGCTGTCTGCAGGTGCCTGTGGGGTGCTTGTGGCCCACCCACTCGACACGATCAAGACATGGCAACAGGCCTCAAACACTTCCGTTACGACGGCCGTGCAACAGATTTACAATCGGAACAATGGGGTAAGTGTGCCGGAATATACTCGGGAACACGTGGCTGCAGCAGGCCAGACAGAGTTCAGTTAACAACGCTTTAAAGATCAACGGCTTTTACAGGGGCATGCTCTTCCCCCTGATGTCGACGGGGGCCATCAATTCCATTCTCTTCGGCATCTATGGCAATCATCTGCGGCAGCTGCGCAGGGTCTGCCACAGCGACTATCAGCGCGAGCAGCTCGAGTATCACAATATGTTCCTGGCCGGATCCGTTGCCGGATTTGTGCAGTCCTTCATCGCCTGCCCCATGGAGCTGATTAAGGTGCGACTGCAGACGCATTGCTGTAAGTGATATCAAGGAGAGGGTGAGGTTGAACTGTAGTCTGAGTATAGAAACATATGTTATAGAGGGCCTACGAGCAAAATACATAATTAGCATAGGTAGGTGATGCATTAGTTTTACAGTTCGCATCAAGTTGCCAAGGTGCAAATTAAACATTTTCATTTGGAAATGAGATTTTAATAGAAATTTGGGTCTCACTAGACCAACCTCCTTAGCACCCTACTGTCATCAGGTCGTATAAAAACAACTTCAATGATATTAATTATCTTGTTTTCTTTTTACGACGTTCTTTGAAGATTAAAACAGCATTTAGTATAAAAAAGTTAAAGGCAGAGCCTGTAAGATAATTTTAGGACCTTGGTAAGTACTTAAGTATTTCACCAGCTATGAACTAGGTTTGTTATAAACACCGGACCTGTTAGTTTCAGAGATCTCAATTAACTTGTTTTCTTATAGATTACAATGAATATATTTACGGGCAGCGACGCACAGCCTTTGGGCACTTTAAGCGCATATTGAAGAACGATGGCATCTCGGGACTTTATCGTGGTTTGCTTCCTATGATGTGCCGGCAAGTGCCAAACCTTCTCAGTGGTTCTCTATGATGCGACCATATTGAACCTAGTTCATTCTTCTTACAGTGATGTGCTGCCCTATGGCATCTACATGCTGGTTTATCGCCAGGCAGCCGATTATCTGGACAACACGGAGTTTGTGCGCAGACGTCGTGCCCGTCCGGATGGCTCGAATATCAATTTGATTGTCACCACCTTTGCCGGCGCCTGGGCTGGCATTTTGTCATGGGTCTGCGTCATTCCTTTCGATGTGGTTAAGACGATCATGCAGGCGGATGAGAATCACAAGTTTCGCGGCATCATGCACTGTGTCCGTGTCAACTATCGAGCTTACGGCTGGCGCAGTATTTTTCGTGGTAGCTGGATGTTGCTTGCACGGGCTGTGCCCTTCAATGCAGCCACCTTTGTGGGCTATGAGTATTCCCTGGAGCTGTGTCACACGTACTGAACTATTATTATGCACAATTAAAAGAGGTTTCAACTTTAAAGTGGCTTCTGCTGGCTAGCTTTCTCTGTGTGTGCTCAATTCTAAACGGTAACCCGTGGACATTGAGTATTTCACATTGTATAGGTGGCACTCCGAACATACATACACCCTTCCCGATTAAGTTCCTTCCAAAGTTTCAAACTCATTTTAAATTTAAAAACCTGAAAAAGGGAGAAATTTAAAACAAAGCAGCGACGATGTCGGTAACGCCGTGAAAAAGGTCAAGCAAGCAGATCAAGCAGTTCACATACCAAATTTCCGCAAATCTTGGACACAAATGGGTTCATGTCTTGGAAAAAAGAACTCTGATAGCGAAAAAACAAGCAGTTTTTCATTTCGAATAACTGGTTGGTGGGGGGAGGGGCGTCGAAAAAACGTTGTGTAACATTTCACTATAAACATATCCATTGCATACGAAAGGGAGCTGTAAAATTAACATTACGTAACATCGGCGGGTAATCCCGTGGACGCAGACCTAGTATCTCTGTTACGGAAAACAAGCATTGCATACTCTCGAGCGAAAGGCGCTGTAACAGTAACATTTATTTTGGCAGTCTGGCAGCGCTTGCTGTTAACCCACTGTTCAGTAACATAAAATAGAATTCCCAAGAGTTTGCAATTTATTATGTAAACGGATTTGTATATAAAATTAATTTGAATTTTATATATATGTGTAAACATTTACAACATTGTGATATATAATACTTGTTCGATGAAATAAAAATCTGTTGGCATTAAACATCGAGCTGTGCATGTTAACATAACTGGCACACTGCAAACAAAACATTTGGCAACTTTGCAGCACTGAACTGCAATGAATGTTGCCCAGCCATCGATAGCAGAGTTTATATCGATAAAACATGGCGTTAAGGTCGGATTACGAGGTGAGCTGAGCGCAATATTTTCAACTAAATTTGTAATAAAACTAAGTTAATTAATTCTAAATAAAAGTGCAAACAATAGTTAACATGTGCTACAAACATTAGGTGCTGAAAGATATGGTAAGCCACAGCGAATTAGTTGCTAAAGCAGTGTTAGAAGTTTGAGGTGTGTGTGTTTTGCAACGACGTAGCGCAGCGCTCACAACAACAACAGTGCTGAGCGGGCGTTTTTTATTGTGTGCGTGTGTGTGTGGAAAAATCGAAACTCTTATGCGTGTGTGTGCGTGTTATTGGTTTTGTTGTTGTTGTGTGCGCTGCAAGCCGACGCCCTAGGGCGACGCCAAGCTTATTTAATTTGTTTATGCTTGAAGCTGCCACTGTCTCTGCCTCTGCAACCACCGCTGCCTGCGCCTCTGCTGCTGACTCAGTTAGCTGGGCGGGGACGCGGGCGTTGTGCTAGAGTTACTCTACAATAGGCCTTTATCGTTTTGTCTAATCCTATTGGATGGCTTAGATACTTTCCTAACATTGTTGCTGTTGTTGCTGTTGCTGCTGCTAGCCGTGGCAGAAGCATCGCGTCGGCAGAGCTGCTGCTGCTGCAGCATGCGGCGGCAAACCATGATCAATAAATAGAAGTTGGCCCAGTAGCTGCTCTGCAGCTAGCAAGCTGGTTTTTTTTGTGTTAGCTCCCGCTCACTCTCACTCTCTCGCTCTCATAGCTCTTGTCCCTCTCTCTCTCTTTTTTGGCTTGCTAGAATGAGGTTGCTCAGGTGTTTAGAGTCCTCGTCTACACCTGGCAGCCACTTTCGATTACGTTTGCAGCGCGCGCTCTCTTCTTGGCCGTGTCATGCGCACAGCTCGATGACTTTCAGCTAGTCTAGTTGAGTCCAGCCCCCTGTTTGGCTCTCTCTCTATCTCTCTCTATCACACATTTTGCTTATCTCTTTCTCTCTGGTATGGCCTGGAAATGGAAGCTTTTTCTTCGTGCTTGGAAATTTTCCGCTTTACGGCTTACATAACCGGTACATTTCCAGTGTCTGTGGCTCCTTTGTGTGCGAGGTCTGTCTGTGTGTGTGTGAGAGTGTATTGGTATGCACTCGAAAGTTTGCCACGCCTACCACGTTGCCTTCTCTTCTTTCGCTCAGATTTTCACGTTTCGAAATCACATTTTACTATTGGAATCTCACGCCAAGCCAGAAGAAGAGCCCAAGATGGCAAGAGAAAGAGATAGCTGTCTTCGAAACAACCCTCTGTGGTTGTTCAATTTCTCTTCAGAGTTCTTTTTTTTTCGTCTTTCCGGAATTGGTGTCATTGGGGCGCGTCGTGTGCTGCTAATTATAAGCAAATCGCCGTACACACTCTGTGCCGTGTACTTGCCTAACGCCAAATACTTTGTTCATTTTCCACGTTTCCTTGCCCTGACGAGCCTTTGATAATTATCTAAACAGGTTTTTTTAGACGTCCTACGGCTTAATTACAGCACAGATGATAATTGGCTGAGCAGCCCAGACATATTTTTGCGAATACATTGTATTATTGTATCATTTGCCAATTGATTACAATAGATTACACAAGCAAAATTCGGTGGAGATTCCCTTATTCCTGGTCATTTAATTCAATATGGGGAGGTCAACTTGTGCAAAACTTTGCATACTTTAATGCGTCCCCCCATCGAGGGAAATGAATTCAAAAACTATTCCCAAGTGATTCCTTCTACGGTTTTATATTATGTTTTATGCGCATGGAGAAGAATTCTGTATATGTTACATGTGTATTTTGGATAGCAGCGCACGACACGGTTCCCTCCAAGATCCGTCGCTGTCCCCGCATGCTTTCACATGCTGAGTCATGCGCTTTCAATTGAAGTCAATTTAGAAAAGCACAGACAAATACAATCTGAAATTCTTTTAATGATGTTTTATGTACTAGTTGGTTTAGTTAGCTACCTCCACTAAGTTTAGCCTAAGTGGAAATTAAAGAACAAATTATATAATATCCATTTAAAGGAACTTGTAAAGATTTCGCATTCTCGGCGATAGTAAACATTAATTTTATATTTTCTTCGTCACTGGCATATGTACGAGTATATAAGGTGCAAAACTTTTCTAGTGGAAATTATATAGATAACGTATGTCAATCAAATCTTAGAATTAGAATCAAAAAAATGTATAAATGATCTCATAGGTCGTAGTACAGCTAACCTCACTAAATAAGAAATAATAATGTTTAATATTCATTTAATATTATATATATTATTATATTGAGTTGACTGGTCTTAGTAATCTTTAAATAAATAAATTCCTGGAACTCACTGAATAATTTATATAACCCAGTTCACTGTTCTATCGAATTCTAATTAATTCGAATTAACCGTGATAAATAAATTGATCTTTACTGTCTAAATCATTCAATAATCAATTCACACACACGTATTAAAAACTACATCAGGGGCTGGTCCACAGTGGTATGAAGTTATTGATATGCCGACAATGTTGTTGATGTTGTCTGTCTATGGTGATCGGCGGCACAACGTAGCAAGATAATAATGAGCACACATACAGAGCTGCAACTGGAAAATACCAGAAATCGTTTTCTACTTGAAATGTTTGCGCTTGTTTTAGCCGGTGCGACAATCAAAGCGTGCGACAGCAAATTAATAACGCCACTTTTAATTCAATTATATGCCAATAAAAACATTATCAGAAAGGCACTGGCTCCTAAGTTATGGTATACTATATTGTTGTTGGAGGGGGGCCCGTCTCTATATTATTTTCACAAACAACTGAAAATTATCTCTTGGCTGTTTGTTGTCAGTTCATCTAGTTATCTCACAAGGATACTTACACCTGTCTGTCTACCTGCCTACTTATGATCTAAGTGTTAGTTTTCATTATAACTGAGCTGCATTACATTGTTTATATGTATCTCTTTGCTTATCGGAATCATTTGCCACTTTCTGATAAGCGTCCAGTTACTTTTGGTTGAAACTATGGCCCACCACACATAGAAACACAGACACACACACATGTGTTGCCTATCAGGGCTAATCGATCGGGCTAATGACGCGACTGGGCGACTGTCGCCACGCCGATGAGGTCGGTCTGACCCTGGTGGGTTGTCTTAGCTTTGTCATTGTGTATAGCATTCTATATATATTCTCTATATAGTGTACTTGGTACAATTCTTTTATCTGGTATTATGATTCCTGGTTCTTGCAGTCGGACAAGGGCATTTGTTCTTTTACCGGTTCAAACGAGCTGACTGCCGTTCGATGCAGTTCAAAACTGTCCTCAGTTGAACTGTACGAACGCACACGCATTGTTGATGGCATCAGACGTGAACAATTACTGCCTTACGCAGCACACACAGATCTTGTGGGAGTCAATCAGCGAGTGGAGGCAAGCTAAGTTGCGCTGAGATTGAAGCCAGAAACATTATTGAGTTGATTTATGGCACGGAAATAAGATGATATAACTGCTTTCATTTCCATTACTATCATTTATTTATTTTTTATAGTTAGAACACATTTTTATGACGTTAAATACAAAGGTTTTAAAACAGGATTTTAATTATAAAACAACTACAATTACAATTAAAATTGTTCTTAATTTAATATAATAGAACAGCTATTGTCAGTTTAGAGACTTTTAGGTACAAAAGACCAACTCTGGTCGCAGTACCGTATAATTTTCTGCTAAGGGAGACTTCCTTTAATATTAATATGATGTCCGGTTTATAGATATACATACTTCACATTCATTCAACATAGATTAAATTATATACAGAAGATTATTCCATAACGAAAATAAAGTAAACTGTTTCTCTTAGAGCAGAGAAGTCTATGTCCAAGAAGAATACAAAATAAATAAGGGTGCTTTCATTAGTTTTTAGAACAAAACCAACAGAATATTGTTCTTCGCCGTGAATACAGTTTTTATTTGCATAATTATGAGTATCTACAAAATTGCCAGATGCGTGTCTATCTATCTATTGTCAAAAGTAAATAAATATTTCGTATTGAAATCGAATAATTTGAATATGTATAGCTAAAACTTTCCACATAAACAGACACACACACCCAGTCAGCAGTCCAACAATCTGTGCGATATCCGGACTGTGTTCAGCAGTTTGCACTTGTCGAAAAGTGTTTAATGTGAAAACTTTGTAATTGTATACGTGTGTACATGTACGTATCTATCTATATAAGTGCTATACTGTACATACGTACACAAATAATGTGGACAATTGAAATAGTTGATGCGACAAGATGGAAATGTAGCTCAATTGTGCAAAAGACGCCTGCCTGCCTGCCTGGTCAGCTCTCGCACTTGGCATCTTTGCAACAGCTACTTAAATTGTCATATTAAAGTTTTATTTAATTTAATGCCATGCCCATGCAGTGATATCGTTGTATGTGTATATGTATGTATATGCACTCACATATCAACAATTGCCGGCACTTACACCCAGCTACAGATACAGTGCATACAGTTAGAGATAAAGGCACACAAAAGATATGCCTGGCCGCAATTTGTTATAATTTAAATACAATTCAATGCGAGTTGACGCTGAGGCTGACGTTGATGCCTTCTCTTCCCTGACATTTCCCTCTCGTGGCTATCGCAGCACCCTCAAGCTGAATGCTTTGAGGAAAGTACAGGAAGTTATTAGTTTCAAGAATTGCACGTGTGCTACCTGAGTAGAAGTAGAAGCAAATTGAACTCACGTATTCCAAATGCCCATAATTCAATATCATAAATATGCAATATATAACGTATCTAGTTATTTTATCGATAAATAAGTGATATATTTATTACTAAATCAAGCAAGAAAGCACCGTCGAGTGTGCACGATCGTTAAATACGCGCTTTCCACCTGATCGTTCGTCAAAATTACTTCTTAAATGTGTAGCTTTTATTTGTAGAGTGTTTTGTATTGCATACTTGCAGGCAGTGCCTTTGCAATCAGCACGCTCACTAGGATTATTAATTAAATAACTTATTTTTTAATTATCCGTTCGCAACCAAACTTTCAGCAATCATTTAGACGATGTTAATTATTTTAGTGTTCAAATATAACTAGATTTTACTGGGGCAAAAGGGGGTATGGCCAAGTTCTAAAATATAAGACATAGTATTAGATAGATATGCTGATCTCCACTCGGCTGCTGATGCTGATCAAAAATATATGTACTTTGTAGGGTCAGAGAAATCTTTCTCGAAATTATAATACCCTTCTATCCTATAAGTATCATGTATTTATTCTTTATTAACTAGAACCTTAACATTAGTTCCACTTGAGACTATATATTGTTTCTATCTATTGTTCTGAGTACAGGATTGCAGGCAACACTGAGCAGGATATGTGCAAGGTTGTCTCTCAATTCACAATTTTATATCTTAATTCATTTTCCCACCGTTAGTTTAATGTGGTGTGCATATGCGTGTATGTGGGTGTGTGAGCTTCAATTATAATGTGTTAAATTGTGCCGACTTTGGCTTTGAATGGCGACCTCAAAGTGGGTTAACCTACATAGACACAACATCCATCTCAATTTGGATAAATTAGAGACTTTGCTCCTCCAAAAAAGATTGACTATTTTAAAGACAAGCTAAAGATAAATGAAATAAAGGGATTTGTCTGGAACTAACCAGATGAATGTTTAGAAATATAATTAACAATGGTCTTTGTTAATTTGTTTAGTTATATTGTACATTCTTGCAACACGCTTATCAAACCTACTGTAATTGGAATCATAAATGCTCCGCTAAAAACCGGTTATCACGCCGAGCTATCTCTAAGCTTTTAGATAAGGGTTGGCTGACTATAATAACTATAATATAGTACAGAATTGGCGAAGAGAGTTTTCATTGAAATTTCTTTCTCTCGCCTGCAGTTTAAGTAAATCTTCCATTCAATAACAGCGACTAGAAGAAGAGAGCACACGCGCTGAGTGTTTATTGTGTACGTGTATGTGTATGTGTGTGTACATATTTTAATTTTGATTAGAATTTATTGCGCCACTCAAAAGGCAACGATGCGAAAAACCTGCCGCCCACCGAGCAGACTGATCTCTGCAGTCGGATTTGTCCAGCTGTCGTCGCTAAGCCTGCCCGTCTGTCCGTCCGTCCGTCTGTTTGGTCTATCTATGCCAGCTTGGCTACAGTACGTTTTCCATTGCCTCCAGTCAGAATATTAAGCCGAGTCTACCAATTGGTTTTTTCCGGGCATTTCATTCAAGCGCTGCCTCGACGATCGCAGAGAGACTTTTCTTCGTCTAAGGTTTTCAGTCGCCGACCTCACCCTCATCCTCTCACCTCGTCCCGTGCTCCGTGCGACAAGCAAATTAAGCGCGAGATACACTCGTAAATCTATTGTCATAACGCCTACGATGAGGAGCGACTAGACGTTGACTGTTGACTTTGTGCCTGCTGCGATCAGCATAGACCCGACCGAGCATATGTGTCTGTGTATGTATGTGTGCGTGTGGCACACAGTTTGACATCATAGCCCGCTGCAGGGGCACATACATTTTAATCAGTGCTCAAGTACAAAAATCCAAGTCAGCACCGTAGTTCATTCGCTTCATTGCCGGTTGGTCATTTCAGATGATCATATAGGTACATATATTTAATGGCATATACTATATCGTACAGTTATGTTTATTATGCTGCCAGTCTGCCTATTTCTTTCTCTCTCTTTCTTTCTTACTGTCTCCCTCTGCCACTTGCCATGGTCATGAACACAATTAAAAATGCCTGACGCTTTAGTAATTCCTTTGCTTAAATAGAACAGATTCTGCACTGGAATAGTTTTTAAGATCAGAGAGATTGAGAAATAAACTTGAGAATGCCAACCTTAATTTAAATATATTATACTTATTTAAAACGATTCTTTACCTAGAAAAATTATATACACTCAGCGACATTAAAAAAGCCGCACTGAAATTTTTCACGTATTTTGTAGTTTGCGTTCCTGGGGTTCTTTCAAAAATGATTCTTTTGGTCTAATTTAATTTTTTAGAGGTAGTTAGTATATTTTTAAACATAATTGCATACCAAATATAATAATAATATTATTCAACTTTTATCAAAATAATAGAAGTGATTATTAAGTCCTTCATTTATAATAATGTTCTATATTTCTTCTGTCTGTTCTTTCAATTTACATAGATTATGTAGAAATTTGTGCACTCTTATTATTTTAACAAGAGTTGTATACAATACTTTCCCATCTACCTGTTTTGGTCTTTCAATGCTGTCAATAACTTTGTTTCATTCACAACTTATGCCCATCGACATTGAGACTGAGATAATGATGATATAACCAACTGGAAACAGCTTTAATAGAATTGTTCCAATTGTTTGGGCAATTAACGGGTCAGGTTTAGTTTTAGCTGTGCATTGTCAATACGATTTGCACGGTTTTCGCACGGTAACGCGGCGAATACGTAATGTGTGCGAATACAAACGCTTTGCTACAGTTCGTTTCGACGCTCCCTTTAGCAGCATATGGATTTCTCTGTTTCTGTTTCATTTGGTCGCCCTGAGTTTTAAATTATTTATGCCATCAATATAATGGTCTGCAACAATGTTCCGCCTCTATTTATACAACTAAAAAGCCATTTAATATAATAAATATATAGAAAATGTTGTATAAAAGTTATATTCATTTGTCTAGAGTGGGCAGCAGCATTTGCTTTGGGTGTTTATTGATTTTCCAAATATTTATTTGGCAAGAGAATACGGTTTGTTAGACTATCCAGGCACTTCTCTAAGTGGCACCGCATTGTGGTGATGGTGGCACAACTCGTTAACCACTCGTGTGCTGCGGCACGTGCTGCAGGCGTGGCTCAAATACTTAAATTAAGCTGTCGCCAGGTGATATAAAAATAAACCCCGAGCTTGCCTATCAACACAAAGCACATAGACATAGATATACAAATAGATTACAATAGCAATGCGTTAGGTGATCTAAAATATGATGAATCGCAATACACATCGATGGCCAGTTAAAGTTCACAGGTGTGCGTATATGTTACGATATCATATATATAAGTTGCAAGAATTGTGACAGACTACGTCAATGTGTAACAGGGAAGGGAATACAATGCCTCGCCTTGTCAGTTGACCATTTGTCAGCTGAATTCATCGCCAGCGGGCATCAAGTCTTTGTCAACTTTCCATGCGTTTTACATAAGCGACCCGAGAGAGGCACGAGTTGTACGATTTGTACTATCGCCACTTATACGATATGTGCTTGTACGTTCTCGTTTTGAGGTCACTGCTGCAACATCGTGCCAAAGTTTATCCACCGAGTAGCAAACAAATACACACACATACACAAAAGTACACTCAGGCATTTGCGAAGTGGTGTATCGTGTCATTACATAACTTGATATTAGAGAATGGAGGCAAAGGCTCTCATTCTCACGCTCTCAGGCTCAGTGCCAGCCCCAAACCCGGCCCAGGGCAGCCCGTTTGGCCCAGAGCGCCGGCAACGCGGCCACTTAAAGTCAGTGCGCCCATTGTTTGTTTATTCGCTCTCGGTCCCTAAGTGAATCGCATTAGGCTTACAGTAATAACTGGCAGGACACCCCAAAATATCCAAGTTGTAAATATCAAGCTCAAGAGATAAAGGATTGAGTTTATTTGCCTCGCTCTCTGCGCTGAAAGAGGTCAAAAGTATTGTGCATTTTTGCTAAAATGACTAATATTCATTAGGTATTACATTTGTTGTTAAAATTAAAAAGAATGCTAGTTATCAACTGTTTAAGGATTCAGTCTGCATCAACTTTCTGCTTCATAGTTGGAAACAGGGATACATAAAACTTTGTAATACTTACAATACGTTCTTCTTCTTTGCGCCTTTTTTATGAACAAATATATCGATAAAGACCATCTCCATGCTTTATCTTTACTATTTTTATCCATCGATTTTATCGATAGTATTTTCGATTGTTATCATTCTCAATAGTCTAACGATTCTCCTCATCTCGATAATTTTGTATGTCTATTAAGAATGATTTGCTTATATCTATCAAAAGCAGATTAGTTGACAGCCCAAATTATTATTATTATTATTTCCATTAACTAGCTTTTTTACTGTTCCTCAACAGACCCCCCCTTCTTCTTTAGTCGTTCGTGTTCGTTCGAATCCCTGTCAGTAACTTTTTTCGCATCTGCAGCAAAGCTGCTTTTGTCTCTATTGATTTTCTGTTTGGGTTTTGTGTTACTTACCCGTTGTATGTATGTGCTTGTGTGTGTGTGTGAGAGCTGCTGACATTTAGCGTAATTAGACTTACTCGTAGTCGAGCTCAAGTATCTAAAATAGAATTGCAGCCAACCCCTGTATCTGTATCCGTATGTGTGTGTATCTGTATTTATATAAAAGTCCCTGAGATCATATAACGCTCTCATAATATGCATTTGTCCTTTTGCCTTTGGCAAGGGGAGGGGAGGGATGTCTAACATCTTGACATATATGAATAATTGACATCACTCTAGCAGAAGTGACGTCATTTCTGGGACGCTCGATAAACGATTAAAGCACAGATACGTATGGCGAGTAAATTGTCGAATTTCAAATAGTTTGACGCTTTGTTTTCGTTTTTAAGGCTGCTTATACAATTCATGCAAAACTCGAATCTTGCCTGACTGACACAGATTCCTGCGCACGATTTCCTCGAGAGAGAGACAGACAGAGAGAGAGAGAGAGGGGGAGAATGAGAGGGCAGCACAGCGTCGAAGCGGTTACGAAGTGTCGTCTCTCAGCCTGAAGGAGGGCGCGCGTTGCTCCAGTTTCAAAGCTCTCGCACCACTGTGCATGTGCCCACCATTGCCCATTGCCTGCCTCACTTGTGACACTGCCATACATTCATTCGCGAGAGTTCGAAAGCTTTTCTAATGTAGCGCGAAACAGTAGGGAAGGTAGGAGCGAAACATCTGCTGAACGAAAGCTCAAGAGCGTCGTCGTCGTTGTCGTCGTCGTCGTCGGCAGAACGATATAGAACGAAGCGAATCGAAAGCTTAACCACTCGCGGCATGCTGAGAAATTTTCAGTCGAGCGTTGTTACCGAACTAGGAAGGTCGGTCTAACTGTAGTAGCTACTCTGAGCTCTCGTCTCTCAGTGTGTCTCGGGTGGTACCAGTACAGTGTGTGCCAGTACAGCTAGTACAGCTCTTTGCTCCGCTCTGCCCGCCTGCCCGCCGCCTGCGTTGCGCCTGGTTGCGCTGTGGCCTGCTGCCTGCTTACACAATAACTGTGCATCGATAAACCCAAAGAAGAAGCACACACAGGATACGAATATATATACATAAAAAGCGAACAATCGGCCCTCTTAAAAAACTCTTAAGCTGTCTCTCACACAGCTTAACGAGTAACGTGTGTGTGTTTGTTGTTATTGTTGTTCTAAGCATTTAAGCAAAAAAAAAGAAGAAAAGCGAAAGAAGCAGTGCAAATAAGTTTTAACTCACTCTAAAACGGGGTAGTTTTCTGTGAAATCCCCTCCACAACCCCCTGCTCCGACAGAATCCGAAACCGAGTACGGCTACGCTAAACGGAAGACGGGAAAAAATTGTGTAATCTCACTCGACGTCTAAAAGGTAGACAAAAAATGCAAAAATGCAAAAAAAAAAGAAAAAACATTCAAACAAGACTTTCTGGGTATCTGTTTTTTATGTTGTTGTTCAACTGCAGCAGTGAGCGGACCCTATACTCACTTCTAGGGGGATCCAACGACAACGTCCTTGTACAAAATCGATTTTCCAAAACTTCATGCCAGCCGTAGTGGATACGTACTTATGTGGTGTATACATATAATATATGCACTTCTACTATATGTAACATATCTGTATAAGTAAACTGTTTTATGAAGTGTATGATCGATCGAGAGACTTAACGATCGGATGTGTATAAGAATATGTTATTATAAAGAAGCTGATCCGTTCAACTTTGATCGTTATGTACTATATTGATTTGATTTGAGGTTTATCTCGGTCCACTTGACTTGTAGAGAAATTAAGATAAATATGTGTGTGTATTTGCATGTGTTTCTGTACCTCCTCTCTGACCATCCTCCTCCTCTTTCTCCAGAGGTCTGTGCACATTAATTTTTGTACCGCTGACGTAGCTTTGTGGCAATGAAATCGTTTAGATTCAATTGCGGCGATTTCATTTTGGAATAGCTGTAATTTTCTGGCCACCCCAACCCACACATAATCCCCCTTTATGAAAAAAAAAATAATCATAGGATCCAGAGAGTGTCATAAGAGCGGGTGGCGAGGAGGGTGGTGGTGGTGCAGATGGAGAAGAAGGGTACCTACAATGGAGGGGAGCAGTATCGACCACCCGCCGTTGTTGGCTATTTCATAATTCTGTTCTGTGCTGGCAAAGCGTAGCATAGAAATAGAGATGGACATGCGGAGAAGAAGCACAGAGCCAGAGCCAGAGAAGGAATGGAAACAAAAACACTAAAATTCTTGTATATTTTACATTTCCACATTTCTACATTCTTTCTCTGTCTCTCTCTCTCTTTTGAAATTCTCTGAGCGCACTTGCGCTCTCTTGGTGCGTCTAATTTCGAACTGACATTGCATCCGAATTTCGAAAATCTCTCTCGCTCTGAGCACTGTAGCTTTTTCTCTTTACTCTGTGGTCTCTTTCTATCTTTCTCTCTCTGTTTTATACTGTCGTCGTGTGCCGTTATTTTACATCCTGCCGCCTCTGCAGCTTTCTGGCTGCAGTTTCTATTTCCAGTCTGCTTCCATTTCCAATTTCCATGCCGCCTCTCCGTCTGCTCCATTCCTCTTTCTCTCGCTCTTTTCCTATCTCTCTCTCTGCTTTCGTTCGTTCTGCTTTGCCCTTCCATTGACTGCGGTCCACTTGCTGCTTCGCCGCCTTGCGCTGGCTCCTTTCTCCCTTCCAGGGTCGTTTTCTTGTAATGCCTGCCTGCAGATTGTTGCATAAGCTGAAAATCATTAAATTTTTCTTTTTTGACTTTTTCTATCATTTTTTCTTTTGCTTTTTTAGTTTTAATTGCAGTTACGTTGAATGTTTTTTGTCGGTTTTTAGTTAATTCATCATTTTAATTATATGTTAAACGTTTCTCTATAATTTCAACATTATGAGTGTCCAGGTGGGTAAAAATATCGCACAGCAAATAAAAATCATTATTTTAACAGTTAGTTCCATAAATTAACTTACGTTTATTTGCATTTTAAGGTTAATTTTAAATGTGTGTCCAATTGAACTTAATCATTTCTTAATCTATATCAGTGAGGGAGTCTCCAAAGAGTACTAAACTAAACTTTTAAAGTTATTCGTAAAGTTTAGCTTGTTTAATGATTAGAGCATTCTTCTAAGGGTTCTACTATGTAGTAGGTGTGTGAGGGTGGCTGCGTGTGTTTGATAACAACTGCAGTTATTGTATACGATGTAATTAACAGAAGAAAAGCTGCTAAATAAGAGGAAACATGCTAAAAACTGAAAACAATTAGCAGGCGAATGTAAAAAGTAATCATAGAGAAACGTGCCTAAAGCTTAATGTTTGAAATGAAAACGAAAACAGTCTTCACAGAATACCCCGTTTAAGCACAGCTGTGCCTAGAAACGTGTTAAAAACAGGTACTATATATATCAACCTGGTTGATCTATATATTTTTTAAACCTTAATGGTTCTGAGTTTCAATTTGATTTACTTTCATTTGTGATAAGATCGAGCAGCACCACCTGCAGCAGTTTTGAGTGGTTCTGTTCTGGTTTCAGGCTGGATCGAACCAACCAAAAGAGAAGCTCACTCAAATCTGCTGTGATATGCACTTTAGTTCACTGAGAATTGTTTACAATTGTCGCTGCCATTGTGCCCCGTAATTTGCTTACTTTTTGGGTTACGCCCGCAAGTTTACACATATTTCTATATATGCGTGTGTGTGTGTTTAAATACTATTGCATTGATTGAACAATTAGAATGCCGTTTTCTGTCAATTCTTTATCTCACTCGCTGTGCATCCGATAGATGCTCTTGCTATTTATTTGTTGTAAATTGATATTCAAGTTCAAAAGGCAAATGGTTTGCGCGACAAAGTGCGCGACACACACACACACATGAACACACAGCAACAACTAAAACGAAACTAGAGATACATTTGTATCTGAGCGCTTAATTGGCAACGTTATGTAAACTTCTCTGTGTCGCTGGCCATTGTCGCATTTTGATTTATATCCCATCCATCCTGAGTAGCACCCCGTGACAGCCACAGCCACAGCTACTGTGTCCACAGTGGCTCGTCCGCACCCCAGTGGACCATCCATCCATCCATGTGGCATTCTAATTGTTTGCCCACAGCACAGCTTGGCGATTCACATGCTGCGTTTTGTCTGTATTTTGCAACAATTCGCAACAATTCAAAAGTTTTTCAATGGCCGCGTGACGGCGGCAAACTTGCCTTGTCTCTCTTGTGACTTTGTTTCCGAATGAATTGAAGCATGAACATGAACAAACATGAACAACAAAAAGAACGTAAGCTTTGAAATTCAATTAATTTGTGTAGGAAAATTAGCGCCATCCACTTACACTCTATGTATTTGTATGCATATGTTAACAGTTGTTTGCACTAAGGTTAGTACTAAGCACTAGTTAAGTTACAGTTAAGTCTTATATAACACTAACGGTATTTATTGCATATTTTCCTATTCGAATACAGATTGTTTAGCGAACGTTTATCAGCATATAGAAAGTCCTGCTAATAAGTAAAACAAAGCAATACAACAGAGAGAGAGATCAATTGAAATTGATTCATAACTAATAAAAAGTGCGTAAGCAGAACTCATGACAATAATCTTGAAAATAAAGTATAATTGTATACTATGGAGCGCCAACAAACATTACGATTTATTTCATGCCCCCGCTCGCTATCTTAATTACTTGATGCCCCTCCCGGCCTTCCCACTCATTAAACTGATTAAGCAAATAAGCAATACTCGATCAAGAAACCAAACAATGCGAACAAATTTGATTTTGTTCTCTCATCTAACGTTCTTGCCGGCGTCCCACTGAGCGCCAAAAACCGATCGCGACGGGTTTGTTTAGAGCACCATTATACACCCATAGTATACATACATATATACATAAATATATACACATACATATGTAGTACTTATCTGTATACATTTTCAATCAATATATGTATCTGCCGTCCTCGTTCTTATACGTTCGCTCTCTTTGTTTTGCATGAGTGTTTATTTTCCCCATACCAAATAGAAAGAAGGAGAGAGAGAGAGTACATACATAGCGTATATCTATCTCTAGATCCGATTATTTGTGTATTATAATTTTATTTGCCCTTGTGCATCTTGTTTTTGATTGTCAAATGCATTTTAATGATTTCAAATTGCAGTCTGACTCTGATTCATTAGACCATTTGCTGATAAACGCCGCGATGGTGTGCCCATTGTACATTGACTGACGTCAACGGCGTTAAGTAGGGTATTATTTAATTGTTTCAGGCCACACAAATCAATTCCAATTCCAATATTGTAGTATTATTTTCCAAGCGACGGCACATGCGCCCTATCGCCATTGTCGCTTCCAGTGCTTGAGTAAGTTCTGTTCCGTTACCCAAACTCTTTAACAGAGTGCGTGATTCATCGTTCTTTCGTTTGTCCTTATACCATATATATGCATATTGTAGCTGTAAGTTTCTATATGTTGAATCATGCTCATGTTTCATATATGTTAATTTTAGACGTAGTTATTACAACAATTACTCATGCTATCCCTTAGTATTATGTTAATTTTAATATGTTATGTATTTAGTCATAATGAATTATTCCATTATCCAAATCAGTTTTCATTCAATTCAATTATGCTTGTCTTTCGTTTTGCCATTGTTTGTTACGTTTTGATTTGTTTTTCTTCCCGTTCATCATCAATCAACATCATCAATCAAACCCACAATCAATACCAAACAAAAGCTTGAGAGGCAGGATTCCTATCGATGCGCCACGGTTATTGCAACCGATGACGACAATCGCACAGCCGATGGACACTACAAGGTAATTTGCAAAATCCCCCAACTCGATACACTCACACACATACATACCCGTACATACATACATACACCCCATAGTTACATTGACGTACTTGAAATTTTCATCGATTTATTCCATTTATACCGATTTGTTTATGCTTTTAATTTTATTACTTTGTGCGCTTATTTCATTCTTATTCTCGCTTAAATTCTCATCGATTTCCGTTCCTCTCTCACTGCATTTATTGTTTATTTATTTATACATAATCTGGGCATGCTTCCAATATTATTTGCCGCTTGACATTTGCAAAAAATAATCGAAAATCTTAATTATAGCACCGCCATATCTGACCAATATATGGTACACACACAGACTGTATACTAGACAAATCGTATTTCGTATGTGAATGAATCAGTCAGAGAACCAAGTGACTTTGCTTTTAAAACTAGCTTAAACCAGTTTCGGGCTTTTCCAAATTATTTCAACAATGTTGTGACGTCAAACCCAGCTAATTATAGGTAAAACAACAAATTGTATACATCATAGAAATGATATATAGTATGTTGAAGAGAGTCTAGACCAGAGGCAGCTGGCGCGTCTATATGTTTAACATATACTATATTGATATTATTTATAATCGGCTGCTGAAGCGGACCTCTTTGCCAATTCGATAGTTCTTTGAGGTCAATGTGCGTGATTATACATAAAGAAAATCTGCTATTAGCTTCTTTTATTGTATAAACAAATTCAGCAAGTTTTTGATTTAATTTAAATTTTATTTTCGATTTGTATTGTTTTGTTTTGTTTTTGTAAATTAGTCGTTGGCATTTGTTTTGCTTCATGCTCATTCATTTACGTGACATTCACATTGAAAGCGCTTTGCGCGCGACTAATATCGGCACACTTGACGTTTTGCATGCTCTTCCCCCTCCTATTCCTCACATAGTAGGTGGCTAGTGTTCTGCTTATATTAACGAGTAGGGATCAATGCGAATATTCTCACGCTCGCAATTGCAAAACGTTCGATAATATATACATACGAGTACAAACATTAACATGTAGACACTATTGAAATTACAGCGAATAATTAAATGGTGTTTGGTAAGTTGGGTACAGTGATAAGAGTGGAGAAACTAAGGTATATTGCTTTAAAATGCACCCTATATTAACTACTTACAATCGGTACACCTTGGGCTTTAAAGAAAACAACGGTTAATGGCATGAAGTAAATCGATTTTTGTGTGTCGGCTTTGGGTTCCCCCTATCAATCTTTGTGCAACCTCATTAATTCTTAAACTAATCAATATATTTTGTTTAAATATAATCAGTCAAGACGCAAGATGCCGGCCAAAGCAGCTAAGAAAGAGAATTTAGATGATCTCAAACAGGAGTTGGATATCGACCATCATAAAATCTCTCCTGAAGATTTGTATCAGCGCTTTCAGACACATCCCGAAAATGTAAGTTAGCTTGGCATTATTATTTTATTATATTTGGTTTTGACAATTGAGTTTTTCTTTTTCGATAATCCGTATAGGGTCTGAGTCACGCTAAGGCCAAGGAGAATTTAGAACGAGATGGTCCCAATGCGCTTACACCGCCCAAGCAGACACCCGAATGGGTGAAGTTCTGTAAGAATCTGTTCGGTGGCTTTGCTATGTTGCTGTGGATCGGTGCTATCCTTTGCTTCGTCGCCTACTCGATTCAGGCAACCACCAGCGAGGAGCCATCCGATGATAACTTGTATCTGGGTATTGTACTTTCCGCTGTCGTCATCGTGACAGGCATTTTCTCATACTATCAGGTGAGGTGGAATTTTCGTTTGTAATTGATATATGTTAAAACTCACGAAAACTCATTACTCATTAAAGGAATCAAAAAGTTCAAAGATCATGGAGTCGTTCAAAAATATGGTGCCCCAATTTGCCACTGTGATTCGTGAGGGCGAGAAACTGACGCTGCGCGCCGAGGATCTTGTGCTGGGCGATGTGGTTGAAGTGAAGTTCGGTGATCGTATTCCCGCCGATATTCGCATCATTGAGGCACGTAGTTTTAAGGTCGATAACTCATCGTTGACTGGCGAATCGGAGCCCCAATCGCGTGGTGCTGAGTTCACACATGAGAATCCCCTGGAAACTAAGAATCTGGCCTTCTTCTCGACCAACGCCGTGGAAGGAACTGCTAAGGGTGTTGTCATCAGCTGCGGCGATCACACTGTCATGGGTCGCATTGCTGGCTTGGCCTCCGGTCTGGATACCGGCGAGACACCAATTGCTAAGGAAATTCACCATTTCATTCATTTGATTACCGGCGTAGCTGTGTTCCTTGGCGTTACCTTCTTCGTTATTGCATTCATTTTGGGCTACCACTGGCTGGATGCTGTTATTTTCCTCATCGGTATTATTGTGGCCAACGTGCCAGAGGGTCTGCTGGCCACTGTCACTGTGTGCCTGACCCTGACCGCCAAGCGTATGGCATCGAAGAATTGTTTGGTAAAGAATTTGGAAGCCGTCGAAACTCTGGGATCCACCTCGACCATCTGCTCTGACAAGACCGGCACACTCACTCAGAACCGTATGACAGTCGCTCATATGTGGTTTGATAATCAAATCATTGAGGCCGACACCACTGAGGATCAGTCGGGTGTTCAATACGATAGAACTAGCCCTGGATTCAAGGCGCTCTCTCGCATTGCCACTCTCTGTAATCGTGCCGAATTCAAAGGTGGCCAGGACGGTGTACCAATTCTTAAGAAGGAAGTCAGCGGTGATGCTTCCGAAGCAGCTCTGCTCAAGTGTATGGAACTTGCTCTCGGTGATGTGATGAACATTCGCAAGCGCAACCGCAAGATTGCTGAGCTGCCATTCAACTCGACCAACAAGTATCAGGTGTCCATCCATGAGACCGAAGACACAAACGATCCACGCTATCTGCTGGTCATGAAGGGTGCTCCCGAACGTATTCTGGAACGTTGCTCAACCATTTTCATCAATGGAAAGGAGAAGGTGCTGGACGAAGAGATGAAGGAGGCTTTCAACAATGCCTACATGGAGCTTGGTGGACTCGGTGAACGTGTGCTTGGCTTCTGTGATTTCATGCTGCCCTCCGACAAATACCCAACCGGCTATAAGTTCAACACTGATGATGTTAACTTCCCAATTGATAATCTTCGTTTCGTTGGTCTCATGTCCATGATTGATCCCCCACGTGCTGCTGTGCCCGACGCTGTGGCCAAGTGCCGTTCGGCTGGTATCAAAGTTATTATGGTTACAGGTGATCATCCAATTACTGCCAAAGCTATTGCCAAATCTGTCGGCATCATTTCGGAGGGTAACGAGACCATTGAAGATATTGCACAGCGACTCAACATCCCCGTTTCTGAGGTCAATCCTCGTGAGGCCAAGGCTGCTGTTGTGCACGGCGCCGAGCTGCGTGATGTATCCTCTGATCAACTCGACGAGATCTTGCGCTATCACACTGAGATTGTATTCGCCCGTACATCGCCCCAACAGAAGTTGATCATTGTTGAGGGTTGCCAGCGCATGGGTGCCATTGTGGCTGTCACTGGTGACGGTGTCAACGATTCGCCTGCCCTGAAGAAGGCTGACATTGGTGTCGCTATGGGTATTGCCGGTTCTGATGTATCCAAACAGGTGTGTACAGAAAATGGACACCATGAAATCATTAATAATTATTATGTACCTTCTTTTTTTTATTTGATAGGCTGCTGACATGATCTTGTTGGATGACAATTTCGCCTCCATTGTTACTGGCGTTGAGGAAGGTCGTTTGATTTTCGACAATCTGAAGAAATCCATTGCCTACACCCTGACCTCGAACATCCCTGAAATCTCGCCATTCTTGGCCTTCATTCTGTGCGATATACCACTGCCATTGGGTACAGTTACAATTCTGTGCATCGATTTGGGTACCGACATGGTAAGTTAGCCTCCATTCCCCTTCGGCTTAATAGAAGTCTTCCCAAAATTTATTGTAACTGTATTTATGTACCTTAGAGATTATTGAGCAAGTTAATTGTAATACCAATTGTAAAGTCAACCCAGGTCTTGTAGTTTGTTAAGAATTTGAAATAACTTGCATAATTTAAATTGAATCGCGATTGTGCTGCCTGTCTGCCTGCCTGGGGCACGCGCACACAGATACCAGCCATATCGCTGGCCTACGAGGGACCCGAAGCGGACATTATGAAGCGCCGTCCACGTAATCCTGATGTGGACAATCTAGTCAACGAGAGGTAAACAGCGTTTGCCACAAAAATTAACGCTGTTAGGATTAGGCTCGCCGGTCAGCCAGGCTACCTTTAGGCTACCATTACTTATACTTTTGTAGTTTAAGTACTTCGAAATAATGTGATACATCAACTCTATAGTGTATACAGCATTTATATTCTTATGTAATTCTTTTGTATTGCAATCGATCGCCCGACCAATCCAATCCAATCCAACTTTTTAAACACACAGACACACACTGACACAGACACACTGTTTCACCCTGTATTCGTACTTGAACCCGAAATTGAATCTGTAAAACGTTTTGCTAATGATACTACCTGCAATAATCCAAAACTAGGTGCCAGCCATATCATTGGCCTACGAACACGCTGAAGCCGATATTATGAAGCGTCCGCCACGTGACCCATTCAACGATAAATTAGTGAACTCAAGGTGCCAATCAAGTCAATTTCTACTCCACCTTAACACATACACACACATATACACCTATACAAAACTCATATACAAACATATACTCTCACACACAGACATATTAAGTCACACACATACACTTAATACTACTACATATGCACACTAAACGTTGCCACTTAAAGAAATAACTAAAAACAAGCGTACAGCGATTAAGCTGCAACATCATAAACTATAACTAATCGATGTCTGTGTATGTGGCTGGATTGTAATTAGCATAAGCGTAAATCAATTCAAAAAAACAAAAGCCATAACAACTTACTTGCTATACGAAAGCAGCGCAAGCAACTAACTAACAAGTCGTTTCGTATTTATGGTTTACAACTATCTATCTAAGATTATCATTTAAACCCAATATACATACGTTCGTGCGTTAACTCATGCATCGTATCCCCTCAACATTTTGTATATCATGTCAGTAGTATCGCGTCTTTCATTGACATTCGCCCCATGCCTCTATCCGACATACATTTAATACTACTAAGTAGTTCGTATACCTTATCGATTAGTTCTGATCATCATCTTCTATGTACATTTCAATCTCCAACGATTGGTTCACATTTTAAATCTTATGTTTTTCTTTTTTATTCATCAAAACTTATTCAATTTGGCCCATATTCACATACAACAACAAAGAACATTCTGCCTTTGTGTAAATTGGCAATTTTCAAATAGAATCGCCTCTATAATTCTAACGCTCTAAATGTTAATTGGTGTGCGTTGTATTTGTTTTATTTATCTCACCTCACCAAAAATTGTTCACAAGTTTTTGTTGCTGTTGTATAACCAAATTCGATTAACAAATCAATTCCACCGTTCACTTTCATACTTATTTTGCTGATATATTTGGCATTTTATCAGTTTTGTTATGATCCTTTCAGTTTGTATAGACAAAATAGCAAAACAAAAAAAAAACCACCCAGAAATAACAGGAAAATTAAACCTAACATTGCAATCGTTCACTTATATATCTATTTGTATTGGCATTTAATCTAGATTCAGCAAATACTACCAAAAATTAACTGCACACAAGTCGTAGCGAAATAGTCCCAGCATACTTACACGCTCAGATCGATCGCTTTGAGAGGTCTTGAGCAATTGCAAAATTACCAAAATTTAAGTTAATCTTAATTTCTTTTTAAATTATTTAAGTTCTTACACCAGTTCTCCATACTTATAATGTAACAGTATTGTATGTCTATTCGAAACTGACCCAAAACACAATTCAACTCATATGTCAGCTGATTAAGTTAGTTATAAGTCAGATCTAAGTCGATGAAGATTTAGTTGATAAGTTCATTAAGTTTTTAACAGTGTCAACGTTGGATTTGCTGTTGTCTATTCCTTGTATCACTGTTTCTAATCTCAGACAGAGAGAAAGTTGTTTTTCTAGCGAGAATGAGAAGAGAAGAGTTATTTTCCATAATTTATCGTATTTATTTTGAATTTATTTTTCCCACTACGGTAAACGCTTGCACGTTTAGGTGCCAGCTATTTCCTTAGCCTATGAGACGGCTGAATCCGATATTATGAAACGCCAGCCCAGGAATCCCTTTCAAGATAAGCTGGTCAACGAAAGGTAAAGTTTTTCTTTGTGCTATCCAAAAACCAATAAACTACATAAAAAAAACCAATAGCAAATAAAAAAAAAACGTGAAAAAAATACCAGAGTCAACACAAAACATACAAAGTAAATTTGAGGTGCAAATACATAAACAAAATCCAAGTCGAGAAACAAAAAGTCAAATATTTTGCTAACAATCTTTTTCTGCAACTTCAGCAAGAATATTATCAAACTTTTTTTAATCACTAAGCTCAAAGCAAATGTAATAATTGATAAATCAAATTCAATTTCAAAGTAATTTTTCGGTATACATTTTTCGGTCAAGGACTTTAAAGCAAAGTACGCTTCCTACAACTAAAGATATTTCATTGAACTCTCTTGTCTGTTACTAAACTAAAATCTAAGAACTTTAAAAATTAGCTTCAACTCTTTATTAGCTAATTTCAACTTATATTTTCAGTTTGAGTGTTATTGTTTTATGTTATGCATTTTCTTTTGATTCTACTTCAGAAATTGCTATTTTTATAATTTATATAAATTTAACTATTTCTTGTATAATTGGACATCAGGTTGAAATGTGTTTTCTTTTGTTTAAATGTTCTATTTTTTATGTGTTTTATTCTTTTGTTTATTTTTTACTGTTTATTTTCTCTTGCCTTTCTGGAAGTTTTGAATTAGTTAAATGTTTAAACTTAAATAACGTAACTTTGGAATTTCTTCATAGAATTATTGTTTAACTCTACTGTGGAATCTCTAGTTAAATTTCAAGTAATTTATTCGTTTCGATTTGAAAGCACTTTCAAGATGATCTAGTCTTTGTTTCCAAGATCTTTCGCTGTCAAGCAATGTCACAGGGCTGTAGGCCCCATTCAAGTATTTACCTAAGTACTTATCTTTCCATTTCTTTCTAAATTATCTTAAATTAAATTAAAGTTATTTTTTTACTTTTTTTTTTTTTTTGTCTGTTTGTAATTTGCGCTTTTCATACTATATAAATGCAATGATATAATACTATGTACAAGTTATATGCGCATAATCGTATTAAATATATACATACATATATAGCAACAATTTAATTATGTAATTTCAATAATTTGTTTTGCAAATTTTCAACTTATTTATAAAGAAAGTGAAACAAACACAAAGAAAAACTACTTATTCTGGTGATACAACTTCAAACAATTGATTCAAATTCAACATTCCTTCCTCCCACAATGAGATTAAAGCACCTGAAAATCCACACTTGGAAATATTTAAACTGAATACCCCTCTATTTTCGAAAGCCGTCCACCTATAGCCATTTTGCAAATCTGCCTTATTCCATTCAAGATATTTAAACACACTGAAATCGGTACTTGGCGTGCTCTTTTGCTTTCTTTTTCTCTCTTATTCTTCTGCTTAAGTACTTTCTTCCGTGATCAAAATCTTTCAACTGGCCTATGATTACTATGCTTTTAACACTAACTTTATTTCTAACTAAACTCCAATTATAAGCAGTGTCGTATCATTTGTGTATCAGAATGAGATCCTTTTATCCTTTTGATTTCAACTTTTAAGTCCATTTCTTATTGAAGGTAAGTGAAGTCTACGTTGTTTTGGAATTCATAAAACTGATGACGAGAGTTGCTAATCTTCAAACGCACTCTGGAGATAATTGTTTGCCAAAATTGAACATCTACTAAGATTCAATGACTTTCCACTTGAAACCCACGAATTATCTTACGCTAGTGCAGGTTGAACTCTAAAATTAGTAAACTTCTTATATGAATTTGTGTATCTCTTTGAATACTTATTTATGCTAAATACTGTATCCTCGCCTTAAAACATTTCTAGCTCGAATAAACACACGTCATTTACAGTTTGTCTGTAAGAGTATTACCATCTATCACTTTAACTAGTGAAGTCTATTCGATCCCATCAAGCACATTCTATCACTATCATATATGTACGTGTATGAACAGATCCTATGATCTTGCTCGAACCAAATTTAAATCAGTCAAAATCAATCGCTGTTTAACTTTCATCGAATTTTGTTTTTGATTTGTAGTGAAGCCAGTCACATGCCATAAAGAAAACTGGCTATTTAGTCTTAACGATTTACTCTTTATATGTATATATTATTACATACATATATGAAAAGAAAAATCTAGTGCAAGTTAAGCTCTAAGCAAACTCTATACCATCGTACGTTCTGTTATTTGGGTGCTGATCTTTGGCTCCCGATCTGTAGTCTTAGCTTTTTAAGTACGCAGGAGCTACATGCATATATACTTGTGTAACAACTACTAAGACTCTATCTAAACTACCAACATAGATATATCTAAATACCAAATAATCATCAAACAACAAAACACACACTGAGAACCAATGACACACGATCTTCAACACTGTGTAACGCTCTACTTATGTACCAAATGCAACTTCCTTCTCTATCTAAGTACTAAATCTACTACTACTATTACTACTTCTATTACATTTAATTTTAACGACTATTTTAGTGGATATATTTCTTAGTATATAACAAGTATTTATTATATACAATATATACCAACAAGAGATTCTTCGTCAACTTTAACCAATTCTTCCTTTTTCGTATTTTTCCCCACATTTTTTCAACATTTTTTTATATCTTTCTTTTGATCAAACTCAATAATTAAAAAAAAACAAAAACTTTAACGCACTTCAACAAATAATACTAACAAAATACCAAATAACAAACGCTATTATACCGCAAGATACCGGCCATTTCACTCGCTTACGAGCAAGCCGAGAGCGATATTATGAAGCGTCAGCCGAGAGATCCATACCGCGACAACTTGGTGAACCGCAGGTCAGGAAAAAACTAACAATAAGGTTTACTCCAAAAAGAAAAAACAAAATATTACCAAAAAAAAAAAAAAAACAAAAAGTTGTTTACTTTTAGTTGTTTAGTTACAAAATACTAGAAAATGAACAAACATGCAACCATCTTATTACCATTTCCATCTGTTTGAGTTGTGTGTGTATCGCGTACCATTTTCCTCAATTTGGTCAATTTAATTAACAAAAAAAAAAAAACAACAAACACACAAATTTTTAGTTGAACCAAAAAAAAAAAAACAAAAAAAATTGCGATTGTTTGTTCGTTTGCTGATGCAATCTTTTCGTTTGGGTTCGTTTTCATCTATTCCAATTCTTCCTTCTTCTATACAATGTGAGAGATTCTTCATATTCCCAGTCTAAAAAGAATTTTGAGTTTATATTCGTTTGCATATTTGGAGACAAATTTTCAAGAATTATTATGTATCATTTTAGTTTCAACCCTATAAATATTTGAGCTCTTAATGTGGAATGGAAATTTTTTAATATCAAAATACTCTTCGAATATCGATTGTGTATTTTCTAAATTCTAAAGAATCCTTTCTAGTACTCGTTTAATTTTTCGAAAACATTCCAAATTAATATCCTATTGTCATTGTTATCGTTTTGTGTTTATCAAATCTTAAATGTGCCTCAATGTGTTTGTTAGTCGCACAACCAAACTATCGAAAGGATAAACTACACACAAATGTCACCAAACAGTTTGTGTCCCTTGGAACTTTCTTGTCGTTGGGAAAGCTTCTGATCGTCTAATGATGTAGTTACAACGAATAACGCAAACCAATTCAAGCTTTTAGACCATGTTTTGAGGCTTTGCCGCTGGTTAAAAACAGAACAACACACATACACACACACACACACATGCATTTATACATATATAAACATAAACAATCACAGACAACAATAGGAGTAGACAAGACTAGCGATAGTCATACTATATACATTTCTAGACAAAACTTTAGATCAACAAACAAAAGACAACAACAATAACAGCTACACAAGCAAGAACAACAACAATAAAAACAACATTTCGAAGCTTTCTGCTGTTACATTTAGTCGAGTTTAGTGCGTTCCTTGTAGTTGAGTTTGTTCGAATCGGCAAATCTGCTTCAATTGTGTTCTACGTAGATGATACACTCATAACTATATATCAATCAATACTATACCAATATCAATATCAATCTCAAGTCTGGTTCCAAGTGTCGAAGTACAAGCCATGCCTCGCAGTAAGTCTCAATGTGGGCTCGGTTCGGTGCAGTAAATCAACAACAAGAACAACAACAATGGATTTTCTCCATATTATGTTATGAAAATAATTATTATTTTTAAGTGAATCAATGTATTTTATATAATTTTCGTTGGAAAAGCATTTCGAATGCGTTTCCTTCATGTTTTTATGTATGTTTCTATTTGTTATTTATTGTTATGCCTTAAGTTTATTTACAATATTCTTAACTTTTTTAAGCGTAAGTAAATGAAAGAGAAACTGGTATATAAACCAAGCAGAAAAAAAAACCTAAAAAGTTAGCTGCATTTGCTTATCCTGTTGTGTGCTTTTAGTTTTCTCAAGAAATCCAAACACCAATTGCATGTTTATAATAATTCTATGTGTGTATATGTATCTGTAGATTATAGCTGCATGTTTGTAATCCGCTACCCCCACCCTCAAAACTAACAATAAGAACTTTGCTTTTCACCTCATCTTTAACAAGATGAACAAATAAACGGAACAAAGAAACGTTTCTTTGCTCTTTCACGCTTTCATAAAACGCGCGCTTTTGAAATCAAAAGATATTCGCTCTACAACACAATCCACGCTATATAACGTAAAGATTAACACCTTAATAACTTAAAAAACAAAAAGAAAAAATATATTCATTTGCTAAAAGAAAGAATACATCGATGAGCTTAAAGGTAATGCGGCATCTGTAACTGTAACTAACATATGATAATCTCTCTAAGAACTGCCAAAAGAGCTTGGTTGAGGTTTGGTTCAGGGTTTTTGGTCAACTTAATCTTTAATCTTAATTTCCTATTTGTATAGTTTGTCTGCAATTAAAACTCTCTTTTAATTTGTAACAAAAACCTTGACCAACTGTAGATTTAGTACTGCCTACGCAATCAATGCCCGATCTTTAATGCTCGCAAAGCTGTAACAAAAAAAAGAAACATCAACAAATACCACCCAATTGTTAAAAAAAACAACTGCATTGCACTGAACACCCCCATCTAACGTATACGTATGCTCTTCTATTCTCTATTGCTCTTTCGCGAACTGCTCTATAACAGATTGATTTCGATGGCCTATGGACAAATTGGTATGATTCAAGCTGCTGCCGGTTTCTTTGTGTACTTTGTCATTATGGCTGAGAACGGTTTCCTGCCCATGAAACTGTTTGGCATCCGTAAAATGTGGGACTCCAAGGCCGTTAACGATCTAACTGATTCCTATGGTCAAGAATGGGTTAGTTAAATATTTTACAGCTAATCGAATGATTCACTAAACAGTTTCTTATACAATTATTTAGACCTATCGCGATCGCAAGACATTGGAGTACACCTGCCACACTGCCTTCTTCATCTCGATTGTGGTTGTGCAATGGGCCGATTTGATCATCTGTAAGACGCGTCGTAACTCCATCTTCCACCAGGGCATGCGTAACTGGGCCTTGAACTTTGGCCTTGTGTTCGAAACAGTTCTTGCAGCCTTCCTCTCATACTGTCCGGGCATGGACAAGGGTCTGCGTATGTACCCCCTGAAGTGAGTACCCAAAGGAATACAATACCTGTACAGTACACTCTAATGATGATGATTAACTAACATATGTTTTTGATGTACTTACTAGACTTGTCTGGTGGTTCCCAGCCATTCCATTTATGTTGGCCATCTTTATCTACGACGAGACGCGTCGTTTCTACTTGCGTCGCAACCCTGGAGGCTGGTTGGAGCAGGAGACATACTATTAAACGCCTACAACTACACCAACACGTACACCTACACCAACACTAACACCCACACAGCCACAGCAACACCCACACACGTGTACGCCCATAATACAACTACTACTACTATTACACTGTATCAGCAAGTACAACAAATAGTAATTGTTTATTTACCACACCAAGGCCACACGACCACAAGTGCAACCACAGCTGAGCTCTGTGTGGCTGGCTACAACAATAACAGCAACAACAACAACAACAACAGCAACAATAACTGCGGCTGTAATGGCAACCACAACAACAGCAAGAACAGCAAGAAGAACAACTTGAGTAACCGCAACAGCAACGACAGCTATAGCATAAAACATACGGCGATATGTTTTAGAGTTTTAATTTAATTATTTAAAGTAAACAAACAAACAAATACAAAACAAAATGCAAGCGATAATTATTTTAAAAGTTTAAGTAAATTTAAATTATAAATTAAAGCTATAAATAAGATTTAAATAAAAATAAAGTAAAACATTTCAACAAAACCAAAACAAGAAACAAAATTTCGAAGCAACAAAAACAAGAACAACAACCCCACAAGCAACTCAGCAACAATAACCTAACATGAAACAATTTTTAGTAAAATTATTTAACAAAAGGCATTAACAACAATATTCAAGTAAATTATGGAAACAAATAAATGAAAAATAATAAAAAAAAACAAAAAACAACGCAAAAAGCGCAAAGAAACAAAAGCAAAGCTACAGCGCAAGTAACATTAATAAAAATAATTACATACCTATTCAGATACACAAATACATACGCCCACACACACACAAGCATAGACACACTCACACATACACAACGCATGAAGAGACAAATTATATAAGAGTTTAGAAAAATTTAAAAAACAAAACTAAAACGAAACTTTTGACAAAAACAAAATGAAGAATAAATTAGCGTAGTTACAAAATAAGCAGAGACGAAGCAAAGATAAACCAAGAAATAAAGAACAAAAGCAAAAAACAAAAGAACGAAGCAACAACAGAAAATGTCGCAAAATTTGTGAGGCGAGTGCAGAAAGAAATAACTAAATAAATCAATAAATAAACAAATTGAAATAAACAACCCAATAATAAAAGAGGCAACACACAATTATGATAATTGTTTATATATATACATACATATATTATATATGGAAAAAAACATTGATTATATAAATGGAGCTATACAATACTTACACAAAAACAAAAGAAATTACAAAAGTAATTGTAACGAAACCTACCAAACAAGCGATCAGAGCGGCAAAGAGCCAACTGGGAAAGAGTGAAGAGGCTACCAAGCCAGGCAGAAGCAGGATAACCCGAAGATGTCCCGACGAAGCCGACGATCGACTGGTTTCGGGGATATATATACGGGAAGAAATAGAAGGACAGTGCATTCTGCAAATCTGCAGAGTTAACAATTTGTTATATGACGAGTAAAAGTTTATTAAAGCCATAAAACATAACATGTAATATTGTGCTTTATGTGCATTTTAAGCCCAACACACACACATATGCGTCAAGTGCGTGTGTGTGTGTAGGCCACAAAAAACCACAGCAGCCCACGCCCACAAAATAAATGTTTGTAATGTTTTACACGCGGCATAACAACCCCCAAACGTGGGTTAGACAAGCCCAAGGCAGTAGCTAACAGTATTGTGTTTTTGTATAACTTTCGCTTTTCACACACACACACATACACAAACACACACACACTCAAGTACAAACTGATCATCCAAGTTTCGGCTACATTTGACTAATTGAAAATCTGTTAAATTGTGAAAAGCGCAATCGAGTCGAGCCAAGCGGTCGATCAGTTTGACACACCCACAACAACAACAACCCACTGCCCACACAACAAGAACAACAACAACAGCTTTTCAACCTGTTTTCCAATTCGTTATCTTTTATCCCCTATGATTTATATGATGATCATTGACATTGAAATTAATGATACTGATTGCATTATGGCATGTTAGTTATGACAAACAAAACAAAATTATTATTAGTTGTTAACAAATTATATTGAATAATAATAATAATAATAACGATGACGATGATGATGATATTAATGGCGATGTTCATGATCATGAATGTTGTTGATGTGAAAGTGAAACTAAGCTAAACAAAATACAAAAACAAAAAGCAAGACGAAAACGAGAAATATTTATAAAGAAACGCAAACAATTCTATAAACGTTCGAAGCTATAATGAAAACTTGAACAACTTGTCAAGAAATAAGCAGAAAAAAATAAGGAAAAAAAACTAAATAAAATTTGCATACGATATAATATGTAACAACAACAGAAACAAAAGCAACAACAACAACAACAAAACCAAAAAGCAAAACAAAACATGAGAGTAAACATTTTTAATTTTTTGTTCTTTCGCCCTCCGCTGTAAATGTATTTGTAGATTTAAACAATGATTAAAATAAAAAACTACATAAATAAAACTTAAAAAAAACAACAAATTGCTTGTTTTAATTTTTGGAGAACAATTTGGAGAATTTCAGCAGGGATTGCGAATACTGAGAAAAACAAGAAAAAATGTGACAATCCTTTGGAAGAAAAGCTGTTAAATTTAACAGTAAAAGATATTTAGGAAATTGTATTTTGTGCAGCACAATTTGATTTTATCTTATTCATTTAACAGTACTTTTTCTATGCTATTTTGTTACGTTTTAGGGATTTTATTGCGCACTCTTAATTTCCGGTATGTTCTTTTTATACCCATTGGGTAGAAGGGTAATTTAATTTCGTGGCAATCGAAAATGTTACAGACTTGGCTACTCTGACCTAACAAAGTATATTTATTCTTGATCAGCATCTACAGTAGAGTTGATATAGCCATGTTCGTCTGTATGAACACCTAGATATCAGAGACTATACAATTTGGGATAAAGAAATTTTATGGCAATATCTCTTTTTATTGGACGCAGATAAAGCTCGATTTAGAATTTGCCCACACCTCCCTCCGCATTTGCAAAACGATGAAAGTCGAATTATAGGCGTAATTTAAAAGATAGAATGTTCATTTTTATGTGACCAACAATTATCACTGTTCAAATGGATATATACAAAAATATACATATATATTACATATTATACATACATATATATAATAATATAAGAATAGTGGGCGTACTTATTGCCAACGCGCTGCATAGAAGTATGCAATACAAAATACGCCAAACATGCAAGTTGCATACATATTTATAAATAATTTCTGTGCACGATCAAGAGGTAAGAGGGTATACAATAGTCGAGCAAACTCCACTGCAGCTTTTTTAAGTGTTTTGATAATGTTTATGGCCCCGATTACGCCGGTTGTCAGTGCGATGTGCACTGCAAAAAATCATCCACAATTCCATTTAGCTGCAAATGTTTTTGTAACTACAGGCAGACATTTGTATACCCTTCTATAGCGTGCATCTCAATACTGTAAACAGTTACATATGTTCTGCATTTTTTCTAATTTTATCTGTAATTGATGCGCCATCATGTTGCATGTGTGTGCAGATATGCCGTATCTGTGTAGCGCATGAGAACTCGTTTCCAATAGACTTGGCACGGGCGTGAAAGACTTGTGCGCTTGCTTGTCTAAGAAAATGGTGGACGTTGTGTTCGCTTCCTCTCCAATTCCCCTTGCGGCCAACGACACAATGCGCCGTTGAACCTGCTGCAGTAAGTGCTCCTGGGGAGAGAGAGAGAGTGGGAGGGGACAGAGAGAGAGAGAGAGAGAGTGCGAGCGCGCGCAATACTGTTATCGTTGGAACTGTGTTCCATTGCCAGTTCGTTTCTTATCCTGTGTGCACCATTTGAGTTGTTATCTATAGCCGCGTTTTATGCTCATGCGTCCCCAAACACACGAAGTCCGGCTCGGCACGAGCGGCAGCAGCGACTCGTCGTGTGTGCGTCCGACCGACTCGGCCAATGGGTTATTCGGTTAAACTGTCGGCACAGCCATTGACAGTCTTTCATTATCCGGCGTACGAGCGTGTTACGTTTTCGCTTGCCACGCGCCGAACTACGCAGCTCGCAATAACAACAACAACAACAAATGTCACAGCAGCAACAACAACAACAACTTTAACCGTTATAACAAGCAGCAATAGAACAAACGAAAAGCCGTTGGCTGCGCTTCGTCTATTTATAGTGCCGAACTTTGCGAGTGGTTTACTATTTTTACTACAATCGGACACAGGCAGTAAGATAGAAAGAGAAAGAGACACTCACACACACACTCATACAAATGCATCACACACACAGAGAGAGAGAATTCGAATAAATAACAATAACAATGGAAACAGTTGAGCAATTGTTATTATGAAGTGTTAATTGCGATTTGCTGTTCGAAATAATTGAACGATTTTTGTGCAGAGTGAAATGCGTTTCAAAGTAGCAATAACAACAACAACAAAAAGCGACAAGAACAAGAACAACAACAACAGCAGCAGCAGCAGCAGCAGCTGCAGCAGCCACAGAGCCGCAGCAACTGCGGGCAACCGAAACTAGGCTAAATAGCTTTGCATACTTTTGGGCGCACACAAACAGGAATAGCCCATAGCACACGAACTTTTACACTTGCACACATACACGTACACACGCATACCCATTCAGTGTACACTCTACGAACACATAGACAGTGCACAGGTCGCCGACATTTGAACCTGCTGACCGGCAGGCCGTGCTGCTTGTCGTCCCAGCCGGATTTATATATTATTTTTTTGGCAACGTGAGATGAAAAATGTGCAATAACACGCCAGCAGCAGTAGCAACAGCAACAGCAACAACAAGAGCCACCACGGCAGTAACGACAACAGAGACAACAAAGTAAAACAAATTTCGAGAGAAAAGCAGCAACAACAACAACAAGAAAGGGACACAGCGCGAAAAGAGTTCACTGTTGTTGCTCCAGTTGCAGTTGGAAGCTGCAGCAGCAATTGCTGAAGTCGAAGCCGTGGCCGGGCTGCAGCTCGTAAGCATCGTTCGCATTTGCCTCGTACTGGCTTCGTGTGTGGCTTTGTGTGTGTGTGGTACGCGTGCATCGGTATCTGTGTGCTCTGCAGCAGCAGCAGCAGCAGCAAAAATTGTGTCAGCAGCAGCAGCAGCGACAGCAACTTCTGCAGCAGGCCGTCTGGCGCCTCGATGCTCACCAACCGGTAATTTATGCAATGCTATTTACTACTTATATATGTATGTGACTGTATTTGTAATTGTATGCGTGTGCTTACTAGTTACAGCTGGCCAAACTTATGCTTCACCTTCGATAACAAAATTACGCATACGCCGTGTGTGGTCTGTACATGGGGCATGGACTTGGGCGCTCGAGCTTACCTTGACAACCCGCCATCGCCATCGCCCTCCCATAGTGCTGGGCGCGTGACAGTTGACAGTTTGTTGTTTTCTGCTTTCTCGGCTATCGATTAAGCTTAGTCGTTTCTCTAGGTCGCGTTCTGTCTTTGGCTCATTCGCCCTGTCCTTCCGCGTATGTGCACGCTGCAAATTAGTTCACATTGTCAGTGGGAAAGCGAAGTTCTTTGCATACTTTCAGGCCAACTGCTCGAGTTCCGTTTGCCTTTCCGCTGACAGGACGTACAAGTTTTCATTATTCTTTAATAATGCTCTGCTTCTCACTCTCTCTCTCTCTCTTCCTCTCTTTCCCTCTTTTGTTCTGTCTCTCTCTCCCTCCCCCTCTCTCTCCCTCTCCCTCTTTTACTGTTTCGTGTCATGAATATCATTCATTTTGTGTACTTTCTAATGTTTCATATTCTGCGTATCGCTCGTCATTCAGTCAACAGCATTTGGCATTCAATGCCTCCCTCCTGTCCTTTCTCCCTCTGCCTTCGCCTCTTTATTGTACGCGCTTTTGTGTACTGAACTATAAAAACGAGTACTCGCACTTGTATCTACACTTTCATTCATTCAAGTACTTTGTTTGATTCGCACGACATTTAACCTATTCAAATGCCTTATGCCTCGGGACCTGGTTGTGACGGGGTAAGGAGAGTGGAAGGGGGGTGGGGAGAAGCGCGTTATCTGAGAGCGCACGCCTGGCCACGTTCCATGACACCGTTTTGTCTGTGACAATTGGCCAGCAGGAATGCCTCAAAGCGAAGCTGACATTTGCATTGTTCGAATCGATTTCGATTATGGCCATTAACAGTTCAACGACAACAAAAATTGAAGCATTCTCTGATCATTTTGTCTATAAACGACGTTAGCTTTAAGCCGCGTCACTTGCTCGCATTTGAACTAAGCCAATTGCCAGTTGGCTAGCTTTATGATATTTATCTTAATTGGATTGCGATGTGAAAGTGTTTTATCCTGTTCACATCGAATTGACCATTGAAAATGGTAAAAAAAAAGGGTAAACTTACTTTATGTAAATGTATACAGGCAGAAGGAGCCGTGGCTGACCACACAAACTAACATATATATTCATAATCAATCAGCATTAATAACCGAGTAGACATAACCATGTGCATTTGTCTGTCCATCTAGTTCTCGGAGATTTTAAGAGTTAGGACTACATAAAAAATATGAAAAACTTTCTAAATATTGCATGCAGATCAAGTTTATTTTCAATTTCGACTACGCCCCCTTCTGTTCCCGTAAATATATAAAAACCTGATTCCAAGCGTAACTTTATTGCAGGATAGTTGATTTTTTGTAAACAAAGTAACTATCAATGCCCAAATTATATCTGTAAATTTGCTAGCAATCGGATCATGAACTCTATCAAAATCATTATTCGAAGCCTCTCGAAATTGGCTCCTCAAAGTATTTACCACAAATTACGCTAAACATAGAAGTTGTATAGTGTTTTTCAATCGGGTATGGGGTAAATTGCAGTGAAGCACACTCGACTGTAGCTTTCTTACTAGTTTATCCCTCTTTTAGTGGAAATGTGATTTGCACCTGTAGCTTGATACTCTATCGGGGGATAGGAGGTGCTTTGAGGGCTCAACGCAAAGTGCCTGGCACTTAGGGGCTTGGCATATGCATATGAGCGCATGCATATCAAATGGCCACACGTGGGAGTAACAAAGCACAGCAGCAACAACAGCAACAGCAACAGCAACGAGGTAAAATATCCCTATGCAAGCGAGTGGGCGTAACAGCTTCATGGACTTGTTACACCCACATACGGCACGACCACTAGATATTGGCGACCAGAACCTGATTCGTGGACCTTTGCTGCTGGTATACGTGGCGTATGAGCAATCAGCAGTAAAGCCACAACACCCACTCAGATACAGAATTAGCTCCAGTTGCAACTGCAGCAGTTGACAAAAAACTGCCGCCGGCAGTGAAAGAAATGAATTTTTGAAGCGCAAATTTCACAGGAAATGACCGAAAGTCAGTTATGAATCTGGCAGTGAAAAAATCAAACATGATCCCACTTTACACACACACACTCACACAGAGATGCACACAAAATGAGTAGTCTGCCCACACACGTGCTGCTTGTAGCCATTTCTAAGTTAACTGACTACGTGCGCGTGGGCTGAAATTGCTCATACGCTACGGATATCTTGCAGGCAATTTGATTAAAGCGCCAGCAGCCATAAAGCACAGATGAGTTCAGGGTACAAATATACGGACTTGCTTTAAGTTGAGCAAAGACAAGAGGGGCAAAGTTCTAAGATGCCAAGACAAGTAAATGGTCTTTCAATGCAAATAATATAAGGTTTGCTAACCTAAGAAATTTTAAATTGTAACTGTGTGGGATTGTATATTTAAGATCTTCATATGATTACAAATGAGACCCTTTGTCAAGGGTATCAAATGAGTGAGACGCACCCATCATCATATCCAATTGCAGTGCATAAAACGCCCACAACATACCCTTTGGGTGGCCATAAAAAGGGACTCGCTTGGCAATTAAATCGACGCGATGATGAAAGCGGCAAGCAGCATGAAAAGGAACTGAAAGGGCGCGGGAGGCAGGAACAACACAGAATATAATAATAAAAATTACAAAACATAAAAATTCCACAAAGCAGGCGACAAGAAATCAAGAAAATGGCGACGACAGCAAACAAAAGTCAAGGGAACAAAGCGAACGAGCGCGCTAAAGTTTTCGGGCACGGCGTGAAAAGAACACAAGCTATGAAGATATGGAGATTATGGGGAAGATATCTAAATCACCAATGGCACGCAGACCTGTTCGCTGTATTCTGTGTGTGTGTGTGTGTGTGTTCGACGAGGCAGCACGGAAACCAAAGGGAAAACCTTTAATTTTCTTGCGTTGCTGCGTAAGGAACCGTGGTGTGCGGGTGGTTGCTCTCCTAAGACCGGAAAATCCATTGACTGAGTGCGCACAAAAGCAAAAGGAAATGATAATTTTCCGCGTGACAGACACACGCACACACACACACACATGTGTAACATGACAGAGGCGCGTCTCAGCTGATGGCAAGTCAAGGCCCGTCGCCCGATGTTCACTTTAATTATCTGTAAATTCAATTGAAATGCTTTTAGCTCGACGCGCGATGCTCTGTTTTAGATTCAGCATTTGACAGCATAATTCGTATGCGAATAACATACGAGCAATGAGCTGACTTGGCGGACTATTGAATTACTCACTATTCATTTGTCGTAACGAGTTGACAGACTGAATTAAGTCTAAGTTATGCTGTGATATGATATGCCTAGTGGCGAACAACGTTTCAGACATGTCTCTTGAAGTCACTGCTGCGTCATGCTTTCCATTTGGTTTTCCAGGAAAACGTTACAACATTTCACTTGATTTGAATTCACAGGAAATTCGTAATAGAATAACTGATTAAGAACTCAATTGACTGGAACACTAGCACACAATCAGGTAGGAAATTCTACAGAATTTGCTGCCGACAAACTTGAATAAATTTGTTATCTTTAAAGATAATTACATCAACTTTTTGGAACAATTGGCAAGCCCAATTTTGATTTATATCAATCAATTGAAATTGAAATGCCAATCTTCATCATCACAAAGTTATTTCTTATCAAGAAATCAGTGTAAACAGTTGACTTAATGGATTAGTATTTTATGTTAGTTAAATATGCGCTACATTTACTTGAACAAATCCATAAGACAATAAAGAGAGACCTAATGTTGCCGAAGGCTATATACGCTTCTTCCGACAGTTGTTTGTTATCATAGTACATAATATCGTTATTTTTGACTGATAGTTTATTGTTTATATGTATATTGTTTATAGGAACATTTTTACAAAATAAAAAAAATCCTTTTAGATCTTAATTGATTCTAAATGTTTTATTGGAAAAAGCATTAATATTTTTTGGAAAATCTATGTTTCGGGATTTTGTATTCCTGATTTATAATTATTGCTAATGCATTCAATCATTCTTACCCGTTGTAATTTGTTCTCACCACAAAGTATATATAATATATTCAGCTCAGTTGTGTGAACATCGAGATTTTTTCCTTGTGAGAACAGGTGCGTTGCAAACGCTTGCATAACATTAATATACCCTCTATAAGGCTATAAATCTGTATATAGTTAATAAAAAACCCCGTCAAACGTGTAACCTGTTTGTCTGACTGTTGACCGAGTCACTTAGCGAAATATTTGATAAGTTGATTGCAGCATCAGCAGCAATTGCTGCAGCACTGCTGACCGTGTTCACCGAGCACTGATTGATTGACGCAATGATTGATTGATTGATGGAGCGGAATGTGTAGGCAATAGTTTTGCACTGCTTACTCATAGCTCATAGCTCGGCACAAACAAACAATTGCGACACACCGAGCTGTCTATCATTCATCATCGCACTGGCAGCGCCTGCTGCAGACACATTGATGATTAGTACGCGCTGCAAGTCATTTTCGTTTGCCTCCAAGCCAACTCTATCAATAAGGCAGCAGCAGGGAAAGTTTCGCGAAAATAGAAAATAGAACATAACCGCAGGAGGAAGAGGTAGAATAGTTTGCCGAACTGAAATACGCCTGACAGCTGTGTAAGTTTCCGAGCTCCTTAACTATCTTAACTATTGTATGTATGTTTGGCACGTAACTTCCCCTCTCCCGTCTCCTTCGTTTGCCACCCTAATATGACCAAGATGTCCATGGAAAGGAAAATCAATAGATACTGCGACGACAACATAAACGAAACCATCATTTACGTGTCTTTCTGCAATGTTCATATGTATCCGTATCCGTATCTGTATCTGTATCTGCGACTGTATGTGTAGCTGTGTAATTGTGTTTGTGACTGCACACACGTCTATGAATTATGAGGCCCGCAGCGCTGTTCACATGTTGCCAATAAATCATGGCATAACACACCATTCTCCAAAAAGCTGCATTCGCTGACATTTTATCGGCAGCAACTCGGAAATCAAATCAATGTCAGAACTGTCGCTTTCGGCGGCCGTTGTGCACACTCGTCCGACAGTTGTCAATGGCAGCCTTATCGCACTTATCGAGCTGGTCGAGCAGCTCGTGTGTGTTCCATCTGCTGTCCAATCTCTGTCTCCTTCCGTCGCTCTCTCCCTCTTGGCCCATTTGGCCATTTGCTATTCCATGTTGTGATGTGGCAGATGAACTAAAAAATCTAAAAATATATACGACTCTGTATCTTTCTCCCAATAATGAAATGCTTTTTCAATAAACTACTTTATGTGCACTGTGGGAATTGCCCTCGACTTTGGTTATGTTTTGTGTTGTTAGTAATGATTGAAAAACTCTGAAGTTATTTATTTTTGAAGTATTATTAAGACAATAAACTACAATAATACATTTTTATGAATCTTATTCATTGATTGGTTCCTTGTGGCTTTTATTAGTCAATTGTTAATATAAAACTGTAAGAGCAATCGTCTTTCTTTTATATATAGTATATTTAACATTAAAATAGCTTTTAAATGAAGTGAATCTAGTAAATTCCTTGAAGAAGCTTTCCGCAGTAAAACGTTAAATTTTAGTAAGGTTTCCTTTTAGCGTGAACTGCTTTGCTTCAAAAACTTTAAGCAGAAGTATCATATTTTCTCATAATATAAAATATTTTGGCGGAAATGTATCGTCTTATCTGCCTTAAGTGTGCTCCGGCCATTTTAATTTCACTTAAGTTTCGCGCAAAGTTGCCGCCGCGAGGACACAATCTGTAAGTAAACAGTTAATGTAGCTGATAAACAGTGCAAATGGGTTTTCACACAATCAAGCCGTTCACCCCGCCTTCCCCTACCCACTTTCACACACACATACATTGCGAGAGTTTTCTGCTTAAAAGTGTGCGGGTTCTTGGCGATGACAATGCGTAGCATACTTTTCAGGGAGCGCGCTGCTTAACGGCCTGTTTCCGTTCTGTGGCGCCCTCTGGGGCAAATGCTCACTTACCCCAAGTCGAGTCAACACACACCACACACACATGTATGTGTGGAACAACAATTGCAGTTGGTAAGCCTTTGTCTGCATGGCCAACTATTAAAATTTGTAACTGGCATTTGCAGGCGACATAAGCAGCCATAAGCCAAGCCCCAAGCAGGATGTACGGGTGTGTGTGAGTGTGTGTATTCCCCCGCCATTTTAAAACGGTGTGAAGTACAGTTATAAATAAATAAAAGCTCACATATGTACACAGACAGCAGACAAGCGACAGACACTTCGACACATAGTCATAAAGGGCGATATTGTTAAATAATAAACAGTTTAGCTCCGACAGCAGACAAAAGAGGCGTGAAAATGTAAAGCGGCAAAAGCAGAAGCACACGGCAGAACGGGTGTGGATGGCCGACTTAGCAGCTCGACAGCAGTTGTGTACGCACTCAACTGTCAACAGTAACGATATCCATCTAAGCTTCCAACAAGGGGAGGTAACGGGAACCCAGCCAAATCGACGGGTTCCATAACGACCGTCATCAAAGTTGTTGTAGAGTAGCAACAGCAACAGCAACAGCGACACCGAAACTGTCGCCAATAAATAAGAGGCAACAGCAACGGGGAAAATGTGCTGACAACAACAAATGTTACCAAATACCCGAGCTTCAGCAACAGCAACGGCAACAGCCTCATCTGCTGCTGCTACTCCGGCTGGCGTATTAACTGTTTCATCTGCTGTCCCGAAACCCAATCTGTCGAGCTGCCAGTCCCACCTCCACTTTGCCACAGCCATAGAGTCGGGCTCGTCTCGCCTTCCTACCGGCTCACAATGGAAAATAATCAGAAATTCCGTACTCAAGATTGCGCAGCACGACTGAAATCATGACCTGCAATAGAAAAAATATATACGATATGAGCAGAATGTCCTTTCATCAAACGGAAATTTTTTCGCTGTATTTGTAATGTGATAGCTACCAAGCGAGTTCCCTTGCAGGAATTATAATGAAATCTTTATTACATTTAATCTCAGCGAAATTTAATGAAGGGTATTATAATATATATATATATATATTGTATATAAATATTCATAATTAGCTTTTAAAGTCTGTCATCTGTCCGTATGAGCATCTTAATCTTACAGCCAGAACTATTAACGTTGTAGACAATATGTCATACTATTGCACGCAATTCTTTGAATGAAAGGTTAAACAGATAAAACGTGTACACAACAATTATCACTGTTCAAATGTTTTCTCAAACAGATGATTAACATGGAAGTTATTCATGAAATAATTTAAGTGGAAGTGTAGATTTGGTCGCCTGTAAGTATGCCACACAACTTACATAGAACCATTAACATAGTCATATGTGTAGTGGGTATACAATAGCCGTGCATTGTAGCCAAGTCAGACAGTCAGTGGACGTTGGGAAAGGCATTAGGCGAATCAAAGTGGAAACTCTAATGTTATTAACTTGATTTGACACGCTGCTACATAAGGGCTTAAATTTGCCTAACAACAATTGAGTTCCATTTCTGACATAGGGAGGCGTGTTTCATTCTATCCCCAGCCCCTTTGTGGCTAGGATTACTGGGCATAAGTAGAGGATGGCAATACTGAATTGTCTGTGTGTGTGCGTCCATCAACGTGCGGACAGCTGTGGCAACTTTTACTTAGGTCCAATTGGCAACGTGAGCATTATCTGCACACTAACACATAAAGCAAAATACACACACACACACACATGATGGGCTCGTCACAATCAGGACGAATAGCGACACTTTGGCTTTAGAGCGGCTGCGGTTAACATGGCGTATAATAAATATTTGAAGCGACCCACAGCATTGCATGTGTGTAGTTGTCTGTGGCCATGTTTGTGGTCATGTATGTGTGTGTGTGTGTGTGTATGTATGTGCCTGGCAACCGACTAAGTGGCTGACTTTAAATCATTTAGGCTCAAGTCTGTTGGGTTTTTGTTTGTTGCCAAAGTGACGCTCAATCAATTATTTAATCTAATTGAGCATGCAAAATTTTTTGGGTCTCGCTTCCCATCCTGGCAAATCCTGAACAAACACACACACACACACATAGACGTGAACGCGTTAAAGGGCAAGTGTAAGTTGATGTTTACTGATGGGAGTACTAAACTGTTAAATTGAATTAACCAAACGGTAGGCTAAGTTGCTAAAGGTCTACTGAATAGTTAATCAACAAAGTGGACTGAAAGGTAGACAGTGAATGATACTTGAAGGGCTAATTGAGCAAGCAATAAGTAAGGTAGAAGTAGACGACGAAGTTAAAGTAGAAGTAGCTATTATTTGGTTCATTATCAACCTTTAAAGAAGGTCTACGTAAACAGGTTAATATAACCTATATAAGGTTAATTCCATACTCAACATACGAAAGTAGTTCTCTGATTTACACTTCATATTCATTGAGCACAACGAAGCAGAGAAACTAAATTCGTCGCGAAGCGTAGGAGAACTGAAGCGTTACTCAAACAGACAAGCAAATGCAGAAAGTGGACAAGGAGGAGGAGAAATAGGAGGAGCAGGAGAAGGAGGAGCAGAAGATATTTGCAAGACAAGCAACTAACAGTACTCTGACTAAAACCACTTGACACTAGACTGCGTAGGCAGCTGAGTGCCATGAATTATTTACTTTAAACTGAAACTCAACTTGCTTCTAGGCTATAAATCATTCAGGCTACACCCCAACACAGTCAGTCAGTCTGCTGTGCTCACCCCTTTGAGTTTCGGTTATTGAAAAACGAGTTGCCCGCAAGAAGCTGCGCTAGTTGTGTGTGTGTGATCTCTACAAATCCGAAACCAAGAATCCATCAAAGCCCCCCTCCTAAGTAAGCCACGTCGCAAAGAATACCCAGCTGTGTGAGTACCAGTAAAATATGTATGCACACATACATACGTGCATAAGTGTGCGTGAGATCAAAAGCAGAGCGTGACATACAGATATATATACAATATATATATGGTGCAGTCATACTTGGTATTTAGCTATATTTATCATACAATGCAATTTGATTTATATAAGAAAACAAAATGAATATAATAGTGAATGTGCGCTGTGTGTGAGCTCAACAGTTTAAATATAGGCAATATAAATAAATATAGTATTTTACAGAATTTTAGTATTTACGACTCGTTGTTACGAATCGTTGACCTAAACTGCAACATGGGATAGTTCTGGTCTGTGCAATGTAAACCGCACAGCGGCAAAGACAAACGATAATAATAAACAAAATTCTATAATAAATGCACAAGAGAAAGCCAGATAAAGAGAGCGCAGGCACTCACAGAGAAAGAGAAGGAGACATAGATAGAGAGGAAAAGAGAGCTTGCAAGAGATTAAAAGAATGAGAAATACACACTTGAAACCTTTTCAAAACATACTGCATATGCCAGGCAATATGCAGTACCAGACGAGTGTAGTGTATGCAAAATAATTATGAGTTCTGTGTAGCGAGAGACGGATAGGTAGAGGTTGGGCGATGCGGACAGGTGACGCGAGGTGCTTGCGATGGGCTGGCGGATTAGTTGTGCTTGGGCTGCCGCACGAACTAACGAACGGATGCACAAGGCGAGGGCAGATGAAATCGTGGCGAATATCGGAAGAAAGTGCAGAAAGCTGCAAGCAACTTGGTCAGTTTGCGGTCGGGAAATGTTTGGCGCGGATACGTTAAACGTTGTGTTGTGTATGCGATTAAGTTCTCAAGTACGAATAATCAATCAGAGTTTTTAATTGAAGTCAATATACTTGAGGACAACTCGTCCGTGAAGTGATAACCTCTCCAGACATGCAATTTGGACACTATTAAAATATTTAAATGGTCTCACGCTCCACAGCGTTTCGATTAATTTCAGCAATCTCTTTCGGCTCAAATGCATGAAATTTCTCAATAACGCTCGAATGCAATTTGCCAAACGAAATCACAAAGCAGTCGAGGCAAAAACTGAGTGTGTGTATGTGCTGTTTGTGTGTGTGTGTGTACACTTGCCTGGGAATATCCGCATATGTATTTTGTACTCTTTTAGCTCGCCCGCTTGTTTGCTTCCTGGGGCGTCTGCTTGTCTGTCCGGCAGGCAGCTTGCCTCGTTCTTTCCGTCTCCCTCTCTCTCTCTTGTCTGTCTCTCTATCTCTCTTTAGCATATGTCATTCTCCAACGGTTCGTGTCGTTGTAATTGCTAAATTAATGCGCGCACTGGCAAGCATTGCTGCTACAGCACAAGAAATTGTGCATATTAGTTTGCCAATGGTACAAATATTACGCATACGCCGTGAGTGACAGTGCACCAGCTATTGATATTTGCTAAGTTTTTAAAGTCTCACAAAGAGTGCACCTCAATTGCCTGGCGCTCTCTCCAAAGCATATGCATAAAACATATGTAAATATGTTCAGACGTTTCTATGGCCGTGTACGTGTGTGTGTGTGTGAATGCATGTGCCAAAACATGCACATGCATATATCTTAATATAGCATACTATCACCCCTATTCCACCCGTCTATTCTACATCCCTTCTTCTCACTTTCTGTGTCCCCTCTTCACGTTCTGTTTCTGTGTTTTTTTTCTCTCTGTTCACTTTGTTTGTCCGTTTTGCTTGTCAGTCAGCGTTGAATATTGTTGCTTTGCTTTTGCAATTGCTGCCACCGCCGCCGTTATGCTTGGCTCGCACGGACAGGTGGGCAGCAGACAAAGAGATAGTCGTGGGCAGAAGGGGGGAGCACTCGATTTCCGTTATTGACATTGCCGCATTATGCATTTTATCGATTGCATATCAAAGTCTTGTTTACCATCCAAGCAGTTGACCTGCACTTACCGACTGTGCATCAATTTGTCGGGGAAAGGCATTATAAATAATGACACCCGATAAGTATTGGTAAATAAATGTGTTTGCAAACGATTCTGCAAATCGATTTTAAAGAGTATACACAGAAACTATTTTCGATGTTAATTGGAGTATCATTAAGTTAAAAGAAGAGAAGAAGAACGTACATTCGACTACCTTTGAAACGTTCTTATAAGAGCTTGAACGTTTTTTTGTATATTAATACATACACGCACATACACACGCACACACAGTTCCACATACACACATCTACAATTTGTGCATTTACGTTTCGTGTGCTTGCAGTTTGTTTGCAACTTTCTGCTTAATTTCTGTTTCGCGTAAATATACAAAAATCTGTATGCATAACATATGTATGTACATTTGTATTTCTGTGTGTGTGTGTGCCTGCATAAGCTGAAAAACTTTTGGCAGAGCTTTTGTGACTATTTATGCATGTGCCAAGTTTTTATCTATGTTTACATGCTGTGAGATATTCAGAATTTTGCGTATAAATACGAACAACCTCAGAACAACACTGACATCAATTGTATGCCTAGTACTCAAAGAAATTTTATAAAATTATATCTAGATTTAGGTGCAGTATATGTATATTTATTGTGGTGTGTCATAGAGATCTAATTAGATCTTAATCGAGCATAATTGTAGATTAATCTAGCTATGTAATGACAATTTAATATTATTTAATTTAATTTAATTGTGGTCAGAAGTTTGCAATGCACCTTAGCGAACATCTCCAGCTCTATCGTATTTGTATATTCTTAATTAGAACAAATAGAAATATCTATCCATCTAGTCTCTGTCTTACATAGCTGTCTATAGCTGTCATAGAATTTATTTGAAGGTTTTCGTTATTTTTCATGATATTGCAACCAAACCAACTATATTGGCCTTTTTCGGAAAGATTAGTGTTATTATAGATATAAATGAATAAATTAACAACGTTAAAAATATGCTGTACTATATATAACTAGTACTGGTTAAGATTAAATGATACACGTTTCGTTATGCCAAAGATAGCCTTTCTTGTTTTAAACTATTCATAAAACTAACATGTTCCACTTGTTATCTTGCAGACTAAAACTATCGCTTTGGGTTGCCTGAGCTCTGAGCTGAGCGTGCAATTGGAATAATGCCGTGCAGGACGGTCTCATTATCTTAAAGTGCATCCCATTCATGAGCACAAAAGCGAGCACAGCGAGCACTCGCACAGCCAAACGTAGAACGCAACAAAGCTTCCAGAACTAAAAGCCAATACACAAAGCACTTCCAGGGGCACTCGTCGAACTTAGAAGATCTGCAATATATAACCATCGCCATGCTGTTGATACGCAAGTCAGTCACACCAGTTGCCCACCTCGGGATTCTGCTGCTGTTCGTCATTGCGACAGCTAACAGTGTCAGCCTGGCCGAGTCACTGGTGGAGGAGGAGGATGTGAATTCCAGCGAAGTGAATATAAGCACCGAGATACTTCACAGTCGACACGTGCGACAGACAGCTGCGAACGACACTCCCACAGAGAGTACCGCATGTTCTCCGGGTCTTGTGCTACCGTTGTGGATGCCACAGAAGAACATCTCGGTCGGAGATCGCGCACTACGCGGCCTGGTTTACTTCCTTCTCATGGTGTATCTGTTTGTCGGTGTCTCCATTATCTCTGATCGATTTATGGGCGCCATCGAGGCAATTACTTCCATCGAACGAACGGTCACTGTCAAGACACCCGATGGCCTCAAGCAGCCGATGCGCGTTCGTGTGTGGAACGAGACGGTGGCCAATCTAACACTAATGGCCCTCGGCTCAAGTGCACCCGAAATTCTGTTGTCCGTCATTGAGATCTATGCCAAGGACTTTGAGAGCGGCGACCTTGGACCGGGCACAATTGTCGGCTCGGCTGCCTACAATCTGTTCGTCATCATTGCCCTCTGCATGGTGCTGATCCCCAAGGGCGAGCTGCGTCGCATCAAGCATCTGCGCGTCTTCATTGTCACGGCCATCTTCTCGGTGTTTGCCTACATCTGGCTGTGGATCATCTTGTCTGTCATCTCGCCAGGCATCATCGAGGTGTGGGAGAGCCTGATCACGTTGATTATGTTCCCCATTATCGTGCTCTGGGCATACATTGCGGAGCGCCGGCTGCTCGTCTACAAGTTAATTGACAAGAAGTTCAGGGTGAATAAACGTGGAACTGTCATTGGTGGAGAGCACGAGGTGACATCAGATGCAGACCTCAAAGGTCCCGTCGGATCTGATTTGACCTCCTTCGACTATACCCGACGCGAGTACGTAGCCGTCCTCACGGAGTTGAGGATCAAGTATCCCGATGCAGATCTCGAGCAGCTGGAAATGATGGCCCAAGAGCAGATGATGGCACGCGGCAGTAAGTCGCGAGCCTTCTATCGCATCCAGGCGACGCGCAAATTGATGGGCACAAGAAATGTGCATCGCAATACACAAGATCGCAGTTCCAGCGAATTTCAGGACTCGAAGCTATATAGGGATAGTGAAGAGGATGCGACCCGCATCTACTTCGAGCCTGGACACTATACGGTCATGGAAAACTGCGGCGAATTCGAGGTGCGTGTGGTGCGACGTGGCGACATATCCAAATATTCGAAGGTCGACTTTGAAACACAGGATGGCACAGCAGCTGCTGGCTCCGATTATGTGGGCAAGAAAGGTGTGCTCACCTTTCCCCCCGGCGTCGATGAGCAACGCTTCAAAATCGAAATCATCGATGACGACATATTCGAGGAGGATGAATGCTTCTACATTCGCCTGCTCTCAGCGGAAAATGGAAGAATTGTGATACCACAAATAGCCACAGTCATGATCCTGGATGATGATCATGCGGGAATATTCGCATTCACCAATGGGGAAATGGAAATAAATGAATCTGTCGGCATATGCGATTTGGTTGTGATGCGATACTCTGGCGCTCGCGGCGTTGTCAAGGTACCCTATTGGACGGAGGATGGTACGGCGATTGCTGGAAAACACTACCAGGCGGTGCAGGGCGAGTTGACGTTCACCAACAATATGACAGAGTAAGTGAGACAATCTATAAAGAGTTAAAGATATATATATTAAAGATATGATTGGCTGTTCAGCGTGCCACGCGTGCCACATCACGTAGCAGCAACTCCCGAGTGGAGTTCGTCAGCTCGAAACTGTCACTGTGGGAATGCGACAGACGGGGCAATGCGTGATCCAGAAACCTGAATCGATAAAAGTCCAAATAATTCGCGCTTTTAATTGCTGTCGCAGATGGCAATGGCAACCGGGTTCCAGGTCAAAATACCCGTTCGACCTGAAAACGGGTGTTGGTGCTGGTATTTTGTCAGCAGCGCCTGCCACCTGCTTCTTGTCGTCGCCTCCAAATAGTGTGAATGTATTGCACACACACACACACATGTATTTATACAGGGCAATACTTTGGCATCCTACCGCGCCACGTCCCATTACTGAGGCATTAACTGTCGTGTGTATGTGTCATGCTGCGTGCCACATCGTTATAGTTGTTGTTGAAAACACAAATACATAGACACGCACAAATGAAGCGCTGTAGGGAGAGAGAGAGAGGGAGAGACGAGCGCTCATTGCGTGCGCTGCGTTTGTTAAAGGCAAAGTGCAAAATCTAATTAATTTTGTAAAATTAGTTCGTTTGGCGAAATTATTTCGCTGTCATCAGCGAAACTTCGTTACTCAACTTGTTTGCCACATGTACAGATGTGTGTGTATGTGCAAGTATGCGAAGGGTATGTATAAACGGTAGTTGGGTAGATCGAAGAGTAGTAGAGGGGATTAAAAAAAGAAGTAGCTGTGTTGTTTGATGGTTGCAGGTCAGCTGAAACTTGTTATATCCTTTGACTATTAAAAATGTGCAAAAAAGAGTAGAAAGTATTAGGCAGAAGAAGGAGTGTCAGATACCAAAATCAATAGTCGAGATAATTCAACCGATTGTCCGTCTGTATGAGCACACAGATCTCAGTTATTATAAGACCTAGAAACAATAAATTAGACGTGAAGATTTTTGTATGGGAAATTTGCAATTATTATGTAAAGTAATCAAGTCACAAGTATCTGCATAGGAATGTATAAAGATGGATACTATATACACCTATTCAGCAAATTTTAGTTCGGTATTTAACATAAAAGTGATTCTAGTTCAGATTTTCTTCCTTTAGTTCATTATTTAGCTAGAAATTCTTGACGTAACCTTAAACTTGTTTACATTTTAGCCTGAAAACATTTCGCAGATTATCGCAGTCGAAATTTGTTTTCATAAATTGCTTATAACAATGTCTCAGTCGCTGCATTCCTTCTTCACCAGCTCCGACTTTCTTCACCTTTGTCTCCAATTTGCTGATTTGCAGCTTTGCATAAATTGTTGTTGACACGTCGCGAAGCGCAACACGCGTGAGAGACACGCTACGTTGTATCATTTGCTACTTCCCTCTCTCTCTCTCTCTCTCTCTCTTTCACTCCCACTACTTTACTGGCACTTTACTGCCGTCCCAGCGTGCCACACTGCGTACATTATTTTTTGAGGTTTTGCATTATTTCATAATAAGCAACAAAGCGAAGCAGACAATTAGATGAGGCAACGTTGGCTCCCATCGCCTGTCGCCGAGGGACAACTTCAAAAATTAAGTGCCAACGTTGTGTGCCACATATACAAGTGTGTGTGTGTGTGTGTGTGTGTGTGCTTTCATAATGGTCGTTAAGCTGCTGTTCACAAAGCCACAACTCGGGGCGCTCAATTGCAATGACAGTCGAAATAGTTTTCCAAGTTCTTGCCACAATCATGCGGCAATTTCCCCCCTCGTGCTGTTCTGTCCTTCTCTTCTTGCTGTTCATTTGGCATAATTGTAATTATTTGTCCAGTTTTTAAACGTTTCAATGCTGGCTTCTTTGCCGCATTGCTTTATGTTTCCGTCGTGCCTTCGAGCAATTCTCTTGGCAATATCACAGCATTTACAGCCACTCAAGTTGAATGCCTTGCGGTGCCGTGCTCGGTCTCCTTTTCTTTGCTTTTCTTTTTGTTTGCGTTTTATTCCGCATCCTCCTCCCCTTCCACTCTTACACTGAATGTTGCCAATTGCCGTCAGGCCGAACCAAGACATCTCTTGGGCACATTTGGCTTGTTGGCGGAAAGAACGTGAGTTGCCTTCGCTGATAGCAAATCGAGCAAGTGAATGCAATTAAAGCTGTCTAACCACACTGACAGACAGACAGTTCTGCTGCATATCAATGCAATTTTACAGCTTATTTAGTCGAGCATTCCTTAGAGATAGATAGAAAGAGAGAGAGCGAGAGAGAGAGAGAGAGAAATCTATTCAAACAGTTTGCATTAGCGTTCCGGGCCGGCAGCAAACGTTGCTTCAAATTAAATTACTCGCAAATCTACTTTGATGTTGCTGTTGATGCGTGTGGCCAGACACCATTGCTAAAAGGAATCTCCTATTGCCTGGCTGGCTCCGTCAGCAACTTTTCCCCCCCACAGAAACAACAACAACTGGTTTGCACTACGTTGGTTTTTTTTTAATGAAAATCAAATGCTGCTCGGGACAGCCAAAAGCTGTCCATGTGTTGGTGTCCAACTTTCAGTAACCGCTCACTCTCCAGCAGCACTTGGCAGACGGAAATGCGCAACGGCAATAGTCAGAGAGAGAGGAGGAGCTGCGGGTAAAGCTGCCATGGCGTCAGTTCTCGTAAAAAACAGCAGTCTGTAATGCTATAAAAAACAGTGGTGAATCACCAACATGCAGGGCAGGGCAAAGCGCGAAGAGCGAACGAGGGAAGGGGAGCCCAGCAGAGTGCCAACACTGTTGCATAAATTTGTATAATCTGCGTCAAATGCTGATGATGAGAAGCGTTCCGCTTTTATATTGAGTTATACGAGGGCTTTAAATTTCCCAACTTGCAACATTGCAGACCCCGCGTACTGCGCAAATCTCCAATAAATCGCGAGATTATAGCCGAGTAAAGTGAAGTATTCTAATTCAGTATACCGTGAAGAAGTCTGCTTAAACATGCACAATAATTTATTAAATCGATTGGACTTGCTCACGATAATTAACCAGACACCTCCCTTAAAGTAGGCAACACAGTTTACAGCAACTTTTTAGAGCTCGTCGGGTGAAACAAAAAGCATTGCCTACTTTTCAGCTGACCGGCGCGCAACTAAGTCGAAGACAGTCTGGGCCTAAGTAAATGTAATAAATACGGTTATTAATTTTGCTGGCGAAACAGCAACAAAAAGAAACGTAAAAGCTGTTAAGCTTGACGGGGATCTTCTGGCTGTGGCATTTGTTAATTAGCCCAATTTGCGCTGCCTGTAAAAGTAGCTTTAAGCTGTCCAGCAAGGTTAGTCGACTCGTAAGGTATGTACTATATAAGGACAAGTTATGCTGTGTATATGCTTTGCCATTTTTGTACACAAAAACTCAGCTATTGAAAATATTTCTGAATGTGCGCCATCAAGCTTGCAGAGCAAGCCACATAAAGAACATGAAAAAATGCTGTATGTGCCGGCTTTGTCTGTGAATTTCATGCTTCAACCACATAAGCAGATAACAAATATTTTATTAAGCTCACATAATCTAAAATTGAAATTTATGCTATATAAAGACAACCACAGGGCAGGCAGCAGTCAGCCATTCGACTGGGGCATGTCTCACAAATCCAAGCCAACTTACAAGTTATCCTCGCCAAATCAGCATGTTACCAACGCTATATTTGTATATCAGTGTATGTGTGTGCACGCTGTATGTATGTGTGTGCGATGTATTCGAGGCATGTGCGGCTTTTGCCTAACAAGTAGCATTTCCTGCAGCCTGTGGCAATCCGCTGGGGAATGTGCCAACTGCTTTAACTGACTGACAACTAGGAGTCGAGCAATGGAGTCGTTCGACAGGCCTCCATTGTATTTGCATGTCTGCCTCATCTGGTCCGTCTCTGTGCAGAACAACAACATCAACTGTGGGCAACATTCACTAGTCCTGCCGGAGACAGGCACCTGGTCCCCATGCAATGCGTTAATTCCGGTTGCAAATCCAAGATTAAAAGACTAACACTCTATCAGTCTCGTGTTACATCTGCAGTTATGGCAGTTAAAATCGCTTGGATATGATGCCAGGAAGTGTGCTCCGTTCAAACACATAAGCCTAGAACAGACTAGAGAAAGTTAAATGAACAGTTAAATCACAGCCTTAAATCGGCTAAATTAGTAAATTCCGCAAATTAGTTAGCACAAATTAACTGCTAATTACCGCAAATAATGTTTGCATTCTATTAATATTTCATTGATAGTGCAGAATGGCTTTTGTGGCCTTTCATAATGAAAACAAAACAGTAAAGCCAAAGCCGTTTAAAATGCAATCCACATAAAATAACAATAATTTACCGGGAAATCCGTGGGAATAGCGGAGCACCAAGTGTGATGAGGTACAATTCCAATGATTCAGCCACAGTTGAACCACATATAAAATATACTTTATATACATCTGTTTTAATATATTTGGTCAGTTATTCTGCTGCAATCTTGGCAACAGTATTATATCACAGAAAATATTTAAAATTCTTTTAAAGGAAAAAATAATTGAATATTTCATATTGGTAAGTTGTGGTAGAGAGTGCAGCAAAATATCTAAAAAAAAAACCATTTGTTTAAAAATGAATTTATACTTCAAAAATCTGAATCAATAAATCATCACTCAACACGCGAAAAAGGCTATGGACTTCATTCGACTGAGAGTTACTTCGTCGAACGGAATAAGGTTTTTCCTATGTTGAGAATTACATATTTTTAATCTGGAGATATTTCTTCAACGTTTTACGATATTTTTTTTGAGTTATATAAAGCTGAAAGTTCAATTTGACTTTGTGCAGTGAACAAATGTTTAAAAACTACAGAAAAGAACGTGAATATTTACATGTATTAAGGCGCATATCGATTTTTATAGACCACCTGGTTTTTTATTTAGTCAAATTCTGTCCCGGCTGTGGCTTGATTTTTTCCCATTTGTATTCCAATTTTCCTGGGATTCGAGCTCCGTTTGGTGTACAAATTACCATCTTGTTCTGCTTTGTCCTGCAACCTTTTCAATGTCAATTGGTTTCTGTTCTTTGCCTCTCCCAGTCCTGCCTTGTCATGTTGAACCACGATGTGCTGGGCTTGTTGCGGCTTCTGCTGCTGCTTGAGATGCTAATATCGAAGTGCTCCCAACGGAGCGAACGGCGACCACAGCGGAGTGTAGACTTAGAGCCCGCCGGCTTGCGGTTGCGGTTACTATACGAGTATTTTGTCCATCTTTCATCTTCCTTCTTCCATTTGCTTTCTGCCTTCTGCATGAGCCTTTTCGTTGCCGTTTGTTGTTTGTTGTTTACCTTGCCGTTGCTTGTTATTATTATGACGTAAAGAACAACAAAAGGGGCGACAGCAGTAACCTCAAGAATCATCATCATCATCACAATTATCGTCCTCCTCGTCGACAGAAATGGCCTGGCAACTGTTGCGCCTGCTGTTGTTGTCTTGGGCTGACTGCTTCACAAAGGGGTTTCGGGTTAGGCCAAGAAGGCGAAGGTTATCCTTAGGATACATTCGAATGTTGGGCACGTTAATGAGCACAGAGAACAGTGAAAGCACAATTTAAAGTACTTTAAAACTTGTTGAACTGACAAAAAATTATTTGCCAAGCAATCGTTGCGCGATTCACATAACGAAGTATCCTGCGGCTTAACTCGGACACGAACGCTTCAGGCTTGGCGCGTGTCCAAGCCGTTAAATTGAAGTGCTCAGTGCACTGTAAATAAAAGTATGTAGTTTATTTATTCGCCTTTCAAATGGAGAATATATGGAAATGCGTTGCCGCAGGCGGTAGCCGGGTGGCCCTGGCAACCCCGACGTATGCGCAATAAATCAAACTCTCGCTTTGTAACGATGCCTGTCTCTGATTTATGCTGCCCTTTGTACATGACTTTGTGTGTGTGTGTGTCTATGCTCACACATACATACATATATATGTGTGTATGACATACAACTCAATAAACGGCAGTGGGCTGTTTGTCGCTGTGCCAACAAAAAGAAAAATGTCAGCAGCAGCGGCAGATATGAACATGATGAAAAGGCACAAAGTTGTCACACAATGTCAAAGGTTGCATACATATCACCTGCAGCGCGTTTGATGGCAATGTGTTCCCAGCTGGGATTCTGCTTCTTCATCATCATCTGCTTTGATCTGGCCAACAAGGACATCGCGACCTTGGCCATGTGAAGTATAAAACTAATTAGTTACATACTTTAGCCACGTATGGAACAATTAAATTGAAATATTGCACTACCCTATTAAATATTCCACGGGAACGCAGAGTATTTTATTCGGGCACCTAAAAGGTTAAGGCTTAATTAACAAAGCGACTGACTGACTGTCCGTCGTGGCAGTGATCCGTGCCGGAAATATGATAAAGAATGCAGAAATGCCAAAGGTTTTTTTTAATTATCTTGCCTTTTCCTTTTTATAAGACGCAGCGCACGCAGCACCACAAGGCTAATTAACTGACAACAAAAGAAAGGGCGCAAAAAAATAATATGAAATCCTTTTGGAACATGGTGCTGTACGTTATTTTAGCTAAGTACATGAGGGATTAAACGCAGTCATAAATCAATTTATTAAGCTTACAAAACTCATTCGTTCCACTTTCCTTTGAAGAGAGAAGGAGAAAGGCTGAGCAAGAGAGAGAGAGAGAGAGAGAGAAATGCGACTTTAATTCACACACAAAAGTCAAAACGGAACTTTCACTTCATTTACTAACAACTCCAGTAACTCCTTTTCCATTGCTTGGTATTTTTTTGTGCAAATCATTTGTACTAAGGAGGCTAAGGAGGAGGTGTGTGTGCTTCAGTGGTCGAGTTCCATTTGGCTGACTGGGACTTAATTTATTGTGTTTCCCTCGCTTTTGTCGAGAGAGAGACCTCCACGTTTTCCACTAAATGTTAAAGTTGGAAACTTCAAATGGCACAAAGGCGAGACGAGCATTCATTACCGCCGACTTTATACAATAGAGGAGGCTAAATGATCCTTTGAAATGAGGCGGGCGGGCAGGAAGCCGTTTGAGACGCTCGTAAAATGCCGCTGCAATTACTTAAACTTTTGCAATTACAACTCAATAAGTAGCTAATTATGACGGACTCCTCTCTCTCTCTTCAAGTACAAAGCCAATGGCAAATTGGCCGGGGCCAAGGGATTTCTATAATTTCCCATAATTATTCCAGCCTGAGTTTTCTTTTCAGCTGCCGTCTGCGTGTTGTTTATTGTGCACTTGAAAATATGTGTATTCATAATTATTCATAGGCTGAGTTGGTTGCTTTGCTTGTGCCTGTGTAAACATTCTGCTTGGGTAAATAAATAGTCCGTACAGCAATAATAAACAAATATGAATATGAATGGAAGTTCAATTAAATAAACGATGGCGCTTTTATTATCGAAACTCCGTAAACAGCGTCGAGTATTGGGGTTATTGAAAATGCCGTTAAATGGAGAATAAAATGCACACTCCATGTTCCTATAACAACAAACAAAACCTTCCCCCGGCCCACCCGATATTCACTTTGTGCAGCCCGCATTTATTTTCGCATTTGTTATTCACTCTGTTTGCCAGTTTAGGAGTGTGTGTGTGTGTGTGCAACAGACATGGTGCAGAGACCTCGATAATTAGTGTATTTTCACGCTATAGAGACAATTGTTTTTGTACCTTATACCACTTGAATGTGGCCAACAGGGTTTAATTATACCCAGAGAGCACGACATGTTTTTAGCATTCTGTTTTATTAACAGGATATTAACAAGTCTGGCAAACACAACTGATTGTCTACATGTTGCCCGTTCAAAGTGCAGTGCGTGTCTGTTTTTCATTCTGCATGTCACTCCACACTAATTTGTTTGACAGGCACATCTATTACCTTATCTGCCCTTAGGTCCTGCCAATGTGATTATCCAGATTAGATAGACAGAGTGCTGCAAATGCATACGATAGATTCAATTAAATCACACGTAAATTAACTAACAATTAAGATGCGCCGTAAAGTAGTAAATATTGTTGACAAGAGAAGATTAACAGTTAATAAGAATATGTCTATGTTTATTAAATAAAAACTTACAGATCGTTTAACAATGATGTGCTAGTAACAGCAATGAAACTATAAATGCAGACCAATACAATTTATAAACTCTTGCAGAGATTGTATTCAATGTGTCTAAAAGTTTTCCAGGTACAGAATAAGCCATTTTCCAAGAGATTTTTGGAATATCTGTCTGGTATGTCTGTGTGTAATTTAACCAGGATTTATAGCCAGTAAATCATTGCAAATGTTTCTCTTTTTGCATTCATAAAACTTGATTTAATTGTTACTATAAATATTTAGTATTCCAAAAGCTGACCATCAATCAAGTTTTTACACAGAAACTAGAAAATGGCTAGCAATAAATGGCTGATATAGTTCGCATATAGCGTGGGCTGGGCCTGTCAATCCTGCGGATAGACAACTGAATCGAATACAATCGAAAGAGTTGCAATGGGTCGAAAGTAATTCAGCGTGGCCATCGGCTTTGGCAGCTGGTCAATTACGTGAAATTTTCCATGAATTTTCAATGAGTTGCGGCGGGTAAATATTTGACGCAGAGTCAGTCGGTGCGTTATAATGGGTAGCCTGTCAGTGCGCATTGCTCAGGGCTGGCCAAATGACTTGACTGATTGACTTTGGAAAATCAACACAATTAAAGTTTCAATTTATCGAATTGAACTCTGATCTTTAATCATTGCATTTGCAATGCAGTCGAGTGTACTCAATTGGTATTTTTAATGTAATACAAACAGAAATAATTATTTATTTACTTCAATTTATTGTTGGAACTCATTGTAGAGTGTCACTTGACATGTTTCCAGCTGCGAATGCCTGCTGACACCTGTTGATTGATCGTTGTCGTTGTCTTTGTCGTCTCACTGATTTTAATTTCACCAACTAACAGAAATGGAGAACTCCCTGAACTTGACACTTGGCCCAGAGGCAAGTGGCTCTCGTAATTAATTCACACATCCAATTTGAAGTAACTCACTGATTAGGACACAGCCCAAAGGGCATCTTGGGTCGGGGATGTGCGTAAATCTCTGCACTCTTGACCAGCAAATGAGACTCTACTCAAGTTAATTAGCTGACATGGCAAGTTCCATTTTATCGATGCCACCCGACAGGCGTAATTTAATTGAATGTCCAGCTGAGGGCAACTCCTTGTCGTGCCTGTCTGTATGCCACGTATCTGTTGAGGCAAAGTATGCAATTTCCATGGAAGACTGACAAACTTGTCAATTTTAAATACTCTCTTTATTGAGGTGGAAGAACGCATTAACGAAGCAAGATTGCTTTCAGAAGTAGGTACAATTATGACTTGAACAATGTTTTAAGATTTTTAAAAATCAGATAGTAAAACCAGATTTGAAAAGCCGTTTTTACTCTCACTGTGTACATATTATAGTCAGCTGAGTATATGTTAAAGAAACGTTGTATTTTTTTTAATATTTCGCTTACAAATCTCGACTCGGCTAATGCTTTTGTTAGTGAAAAAGAATATGTATACTTTGTAGGGTTTGCCACTCCATCTTCTGCCTGGTACATACATTAAGTATATCCTTTTTGACAATTTTTAATTGACGAAGGGTACAATTACCATTTCTTTTTCCTGGGAGTATCTTACTGGATGTCTCATAGCCGAGCAAAAACGCGACCAAAGCTTTTTGTTTCACTTGTTTTATTAACTTATTCATAATTTTAATTGCTTTTTATTTGCCTGATGACAATTGAGATGGAAAACGCGTTGATTGCCTGAAATATGACAGATGCGTTAAATAAATAACTGAAAATACAGTAAATGCCGAACGAAATAAACTCTCGCTAGGAGACCAGACAATAGAAAATCTATTCACAGTATCAAAACCAATCACATTTTCGTTTTGCCAAGTCGAACTGCTGCACATAATACTTCAGCAATCCAATTTCATAGTCTTTTCCATTTATTTATTCTGATAATAGTATTAGAGCGAAGCAACAAAGCAATTGTTTGCAGTTGTTACCATATCTGAAATTCACACAAACTGCATGCAGCATTTTACCTTATGCTGCGTTTTAAACTTTTATTAATTCGACCAGTTTTTTCATTGTGTTTGCCAATTTCGCCTTTCGCATTTAATGAAAAAGCCGATTCGATTATTTGATATGTAGGCATAGCATTCAACATGTAGAGAAAGCACATGTACACATGACTATAGTGAACACACACTCCTCTATCGATGTACCATAGTAGTCTTCATATACATTACCATATGTAGCTTTATGCACAGCTCTGCAGATATCTAAAGAAGAGTTTCAACAGCTTTTCAGGTTTAATTAATGTATTCGAGAATATGTTTGTATATATATTTTGTGAATGGGGTCTGAGTTTCCTTGCCAATCTAGGTTAAAACCAGAAAGAAAGGCTTTGGCTTTTGTCTAGTTATCTTTCACATATTGGTACTGAATTTTGTAACAATGTGCATGTATTCGTTAACAGCTAATATGTTAAGTGCTGGTGCGTTGCAAACTCCCTCTTCAAGAGAATAGAACAGTATAAAGGAAAAAAATAAAGATCATTGTTGGTGATGGCCTAAGCAAAGTTTACCATTGCTTTGGTCACTCTCTGTAATGAAAGACACGCCTGGGACCTACAATAGGACGGGCTTCCAATTGTCCGTGTCCTCAGAGCTTATTGTCATGCAAATTGCAGAATTCTCTATAATTCTATTTTAAATCATTCACAGACTGTAGTTCTTCCTTCGAGCTGAGCTGAGTTGGCCCATTACGTATGCGTGCTCGTTTTCGTATTGACATGTGGACAATACACAGGGGAGAACTTTGTATACGATAAGCTGAGCAGGTAATCTGGGCAGGCAGTTGTTGGTGCATGAGGGAGTGCCTCTCTCAAGGGGCCTAGGGGCGAGTGTGCACTGACTGGAATTTGAGATGCTTCAGCATGGAGTGAAGAGTTGATTAAATACCGACGACGAGTCCGAGTCCGAGTCCCTCACAGATAGTTTAGCTTGGTGGCTTTCAAGTAGCTTGCATAATATGCGAAATTTCATTTGTTGCCAATGGGCCAGCCACCACTTTTGTGGCTGCTCAGACCTCTGTTGGGGCATGCTTCTCCGGCGCAAAGCTATGTATGACCATGCCAGGTGCACTTGCAACGCTTTGTTGCAGCTTTGACTTTGACTTTGCGTGGCACAAATGCAGCACAAAGTTCGCTTTCTCTGTTTATGTTCATGTGGCTCAAAATCAATAGACGCTTTAAAGCATAAAACTGTTGCCATGTGGTCAGTGCAACTATGTGTGTGCGTGTGCGAGGGTGTGTGTGAGGGTGTGTGAGGGTGTGTGTATATGCTTAATAGCATGTACTCACTGCACTAACAAACTGGTGGCGACGCATTTGCAGCGGCATTGAAATCAAACGGCGGAAGTCGCTGAGTGGCAATAGAACGAAATTAGCTCTTGAATGCCAGAGGGGGCCGAGGCTAAAGGGCTTGCGGGCTATCGTTGTTGCTGTTGCTGTTGTCGTTGCTTTGCTTGGTCTAATGGCTGTCACATAAAGGAAATGAGGTTTTCACACACCCAGACACACTTTAAGTGCGGCACTGTCTGTGTGTTTGTGTGTGTGTGCAGCACGGATATAATTTACCTCTCAATCAAATCGGAAATAGAAACTGCAAAATTGACAAATGTCAGTTAGCCTTTTTCCCCTTTTGCTCGCTGACTTTGCTCATTCAGCTCTGGCAATTTGTTGTGCAGTCATTACTCATTCGCCCCGTTTGCTGTGCTGTGCTGGGGGTCGCACAGGATGACGCATAAGTTGTAATTGTTTTAATTACCGATTGATTTCACATGTAAAATGCAAATACCTGAGAGTAGTTTTCCACGTTGCATGTTGCAAGTTAAATACACTTTTAGTTGGCAAAAATTGCTTAAGTTTTGCATAAAATTGCGCATAAATGCAAATGCCAAGTTGGCTCAGGTGTGCGTGTGTATCTGTGTGTGCTCACCTTAACCCAAATGTTGGCCAAAACTTTGCCCGCACACGCAAGGGAATAGAAAATGCTTCTAGCACACAGACACACAGAATAGAGACCTGCATGAATACATTCATGTTGTGCTTGACAGTACAGTACAGATGTGTACGGCAGTACTTTAAATATTGTGTACTCACTTTTTACTGTGGAACATTAAAATGAATAATCACACTAGCTGTGAAATAAGATTATTTATTCACATGCATTAAAAACTGTACTCAAATTTTAAACTCATTTTTTTATTGATTCATTTGCCTCCTTGAACGCATTCATGCAGCTCTCTAACACAGACACACGCACAGGCACAGAGCGGTAGTACATGCGAATAAAATGGCTGCCGTCGCTGGCGTCGGCCATTAAGTTGATGAGTTTAAAATTAGAAATTACCAGCGAGAGTTGAGTTGAGTTGAGCCGGAGCTGTAATGAAAAAGAGCCTCGGCACAATTGTTTGGAGACGACATGCAAAGGGTGGATCAAGTGGCCCAGTTAAGCTCTGTAGAAATTCGCTTTAATTCAATTTACAATTTGCATTAACTAGAGCAAGAGAGAGAGAGAGGGAGAGAGAGACGAAGGAGGAGAGTTGAGTCAGGCAAGCTGAGTGCATTCGATGCTGCAGCTGCCTATTTTAATGAGCTGAAAACTTAATTGTCATGAGCGTAGCCTGGACTGGATTCCTGACTGATGATGATTGTCCTTGTTGCTGTCGCTGCCTTAGGTGCTGCACATTGTGAGACCATCGCCGAGACACGCACTGTAGGCCATCAGATGGGGCACAGTGTTCTGCTCGTAGACGCCAGTGAAGAGATGGGACCAGGGACCCGATGCATAGACCACCACATCGTCGCCACCATGGGAGTCCATGTCCAGTGGCACACCGGCTGGGAACTCATCGTCGAAGGCACCGGTGATCACTGTGGTCGGATCGATGCGTTCCTTCTTCTCGGCATCATAGAAATGCTCGTAGCTCGGACCGTTGGCATAGCTCAGTACCATGTGAGGTTTGCCATCTTTGGCATTGGACGGCGCCTTGCCAAAGATGTCAGAGCCGCGATACTGCAAGAACGAAGGGAGTGTTGCAATTGGGATCGAAGAGTGTTAAGCCTTGCCTCCTTACCGCATATCCGGAGTAGGTGAAAACATGTGAATGGTCCGCAGTCACTACCAGCAGCGTGTCCTCCTCGCTGGTCAGCTCACGCGCTGCAGCAATGGCCTTGGAGAACTCGATGGTCTCGTCCAGTGCCATGCGCGCCTTGTTGTCGTGATGGGCCTGATCGATGCGGCCGCCTTCGATGAACAGAAAGTATCCCTCCTCGCTCTGACTCATGTACTCGATGGCCTTGCGCGTCATCTGCTCCAGTGTGGGCTGCGTGGTGCTCTCGTTGGTCTGCAAATGGTAGAGCATGTGATCGTCCTGGAAGAGACCCAACAATCGCTGTGGCTTTGTCACATCCACAGCCAGCAGTTCCTCCTCAGTGTCCACATAAACATTCTGTGCATTCGCCTGTTTGAACTCCTCAATTAGATTCAGGCCATCTGTGCGCTTGCCCCAGTCTGCCAGGCCTGAGTCGACAAAGTTCTTCCGGCCACCGCCGAGTATCAACTTCAATTTGCTGCCCACTTCCCCGTTTGCCAATTGATAGGCAATATCCTGGATGCCAGAGTTGCTGCCACAGTCGCTTGTCACCTCGGCGTCGTTCTCCCAATCGCGCTCTGCAATGTGCGCATAGACGCCGGCTGGCGAGGCATGGGTAACACGGGTGGTGGTCACCAGTCCGGCCCATTTGCCCGCATCCATGGCCCACTTGGCAATCGAATCGACGTGTGTTTTCTCGTCCAGCATCACCGTGCAATCGGTGCGCGGCACAGCTCCATTGACACCGATGGTGCCCTCTTGACCCTTGACGCCGCACAGATAAGCCGTTGCTGTGCAGGCCGAGTCCGGCACGATCAGGTCCACAGAGTATGTCTTGGCCAGGCCAGTGTAGGGGAACTGCTCAAAGGACAGCGACTTCTCCTCGCCACCCAGCAGGTTACGCGCCGCCGCGGTGGTGGTCACTCCCATGCCGTCACCCAGGAACATGATCACGTTCTTGGCCTTGCGCTGATTCAGCTCTGCCGCCAGCTTCTCCCTAACGAACTCTGCGCCAAGCTCACGCCAATACGCTGTCGACGTTTCGCCATCCACCAAGCGCGTCTGCTTTGGTTCCGGCATATCCGGATGCATCATCCGTTCATGACACTCCTCTGCCCTGCGGGAGCACTCGGGTGCCGCGCCGCCGAAGCTGCAGCTGAACAGCAGCTGGAGAGCGATCACGATCGCGACGTTGACGTTAGATTGGGGCAACATCTTGTTGAAGACTGTTCTGCCTCTGGCTAACCGTGGCTAGTCCAACTGCTCTACACGTCCCACGATTAAGATAAGGATAAGATAGCGGGCACGGCAGTGGATCATAAATACGTAAAGCTTCAAGCCAAATAATCGACGCGCAAAATCAAATGCGCTGTGTGTGTACCCCCTTTACCCATTCCCCCTTTCAATCTCTTGCCCTCATACACGCGTGCTCTTATTTATGACGGGGCAGCGACAACAACAAAGTTTATGGGTTTATTATGCTTCGCGGACTGGCGCCATAAAAAAGCACGTGAAATGTTGCATGTGTAAGAAATGAGCTTTGTAGAAGAGGGGGCAAAGTCAGGGAAATGCCCAATTGCAGGCAGCACACGTAATCAGCTTCCCTATCCCCCTTCCTCCACCATGTTTTCCATTTATTTAACTCGTTAAAATTGGAGGCCATTGCCGAAAAGGTGATCTCAATGAGACCCGCATGGAAACTTGCAGTGCTAAAGTTTTATGTATTCTGTAGAAATGAGAAGATGACACACAGGGTATCTGCCAGTCTGCCTGCCAAATGGGCTAATGCAGAAGGAGAAAGTCATTCGAGGCAACTCAGGCGATTCACAAATGCCAAAGTTCACACACAGAAATGCCAAAGTGTTTGCCATTGCAAATCAGGGCTGGAGTAATTACAGTATTATCTTTTCCTGGCAATCGGCTAGCGATATGAGGTGACTTGTATTCTTGCTAAATTTCACTTGAATTGCAGATTTATTATTTAATAAAGTAGCCGCACAAAGAAAAAATAACAAGAACAACGCTTTAATCAGTTTGCAAACTGTTGGTGAAGTCATGTCCAACTTTTGTTTGCCCACCTTCCTCCTCCACCTTTGTATCTTATCGGGCTAACATTTTACGATTTCCAATACACCCCAACATCATTATGCCCCTCAAGGCAGAAACAAACAACTTGTGGCATACAGCAAACAAACCAAACTAAAGTTTTTGGGTTGCGGCTTCTGGCGCTGTGCCAAATTTAATGAAAACAAAATAAAATCGCCTGCTTGAATTATTATGGGTGGAGACCCCTTCGGTCACTTCGGGCGGTCTATTATGCTCTTGACTTGGCCAAATAATTCATTTCGCCGTGCCGAACAATGCGCATATTTACGGGTGCACTGTGCGTATACGTAACGTACGTTTTGTGTGCGTGTTTTGTCAGCAAACAGCTGTGCACTTTACTATTTTCATTGATTTTGCGCTACTTTATGACCCAGCAGGGGACAAACTCCACACCCCTTACCCCACATTCCACTTCTCCTTCTCCGTAGTTCCCTTGGTTTGGCTGATTGTCACAGCGCGCACAGTTAATGCCGCCTAATAAATTCCGAGCGTTATTTCAAGTGTCAAGATTGCGGCCATTTAGTCGAGGCGAGACCATTTATCAATCTCGTCGTTGCTTATGGCAACCATGAAAAAGAAGAAGAAGCAACGGCAGATTGAATAAATAAGTGTGTGTGTGTGAAGCTAATGTCGCGATTGCAAGTGAATAAATTTGATTTAATTTGCATTACAACTCACAAATAGCTAACTGTCTCATCTCTTTAATTTGGCTTTAATCCTTTGCAGGCAATTTATAGCCATACCGATCATTGAGGAGAGCAGCTATGAGAAGAATGTGCATTTCACTGTGCGCATGGGCGCACCGGAACTGGCGCCAGGTAAGTTGGCAACACAACAGACACAACATTAAAACTCGATTTGATAGCACAGAAGAGACCTCCTTCTTCCACTCCCTCCCTCTTATCCCGGGCAAGTTGCCCTATGCTACACACTGTGTGTAGGTGTGTGTGTGTGTGGGTGGGTGTGAGCAAACTCAATTTTCCGTTAACCAAATTACACAAACTTACATCAAACTCGGCGCGAGGATGGAAAACAGGCCAAAAAAAGGAACAAATAACCAGAAAGAAAAGCTACATTCGGCATGCCGATATTTCTATACCCTTGCAGTTGCTTATCTCCTCTGCTCCTGTACTAGTTTTATATAACGGTGCAGAATTGAATTATATTGTATATATTTAATATTATTTCCAACTTTGATTGTCACTGATTGAGTTAAGTTATTTCGAACCTCAAGACAAGTATTCATACAAAAACCTTCATTTCAGCCGATGTTTCCTATGGCAGCTATATGTTACTCTATTCCGATTCTAACGAAATTTTGTATGCATTTCATATATATAGAAAAGATTCGATGTAGTAAATTTGGTGGCAGTATCTTGGAAAATAACTATAATCGGCCGATAGTTTGTATGGCAGCTATACGATATATCGGTCCGATCCGGCTCGTTTAAGTTATTTATATGGTGCGACAATGAGAAGCATATTTGCCAAGTTTTATTACAATAACTCCTAAACCGAGAGACGTTTGTTCGTTGCAACAGACAGACAGACGAACAGACATACAAATATGGCTGTATCGGCTTCCCTGTTGATGCAGGTTCAGAATTAATATACTTTATAGCGTCTGAGATGTCTCCTAAGCTGTGTTGCAAGCTCCTGGCCAAAATGAGAATACCCTCTAGAAGCTCCTGGCCAAAATGAGTATACCCTCTGCAAGGGTATAAAAATAAAATAAAACTCACCAAGACTGTTGTCAGTTTCTATTATTTTTCTTCCTTTAGCGTTGAAAAGTTGATAGTCTGTTCCAGACAATAACCACAGCAAGGACAAGCACTCACACCCACACACACACACACACCGTCCTCTTTAGACTCTCAAACCCACAATATCACACGACAAAATGCGAAATTGCAATTTCGAATCGACGAAGACAGTTAGTTAGTAAGCCTTAAATATCTCATCACTTTGTATGGTGGTTTCCTGGTATACTTTTTGGTCTTTTAACTTGTGTTCTTTGTGCTTCTAGATAACGCTACCTACCGTAAGAGTTAAATTGTGCATTAATTAATTCTATTTGAATTGAATACGAAAGCAGAAACGAAAATGAAAAGAGAAAGAAATTTAAAATTGGTTGAGGGAAGATCGGGTTTCGGTTCCTTAAGTTCTTAGCTCACATTTGATTAATTTCAGAATTAACAGAGTGCAGAAATTGCGAAAGAAAAGTGCAAATTAGTAAAAGTATTCTTTGAGTCCTTTAACGTAGCAGCAGTAAAACGAACATTCCCAAATTAGTTATGTGTTCTCTTTGGTGTTGTGTGGTTTTTCTTTTCCTTTAGAGACCTTTTCTTTTCTTTTTTTCTTTTTTCTTTTTCTTTTCTCTTTTGTTATCCTTGTTGTTGACTAGGCAACGGCGGGCGCAAAAATCATAATAATAATAATACAAATATTTTAGACAAATCTAATAATGAACCTTTTTCTTTGAAGTAATTACTTTGTATAGAATGTTTTAAGAAGTAATTGAATTTGATATTCATTGGTTTACATCGCACGAAACATGCCCCTACCCCCTAACAGTGGAAATCACAAGTGCATTCCCCCCGTTTTATACCCATTTTAAAGTTGATTTATTGAAATAGCTCATCTGATTGACCAACCAGTCTGTACCCCCTTCCATTCCTTATTCCTTCTTCCCCTTCCATGCACCGTTCGCAAGCGTAATACTTAAAGTTTTGTATTTGATTTGAATTCCACATCATAATTAATCATAATTAATCTCATGTATATGTAATATTTGCAACACAACAACAACAATAATAATATTATTAACAACAACAACAACATGCAATAATCTTAACGCAGACGACACAAATAAGGAATCATTTTTCCATCGATTTTTTGGTAGGTAAAAGTAAACGTATTTTTATGGCATCTCATTTGCAAGTGTTCATGTTCAGTGCATAAGAAAAGAGAGAAGCGAAAAAGAACACCAAAAGAAAATACAACAAAAAGAAAATGTAAACACAATCAGAGAATTCTCATCAAAAATTTGAAAAGTTGATTTTGATTTCATTCATTGGCGTCGGGGCATCAGCTTCGTCGCAGCTTCCTTGCCGTCTTTCTCCATCTCTTCATCGTAATAATCATGATATCCCGTATGTGTGTGTATGCTTGTGTATGTGTGTGTATATGTGTGTGAGTGTGTAAATAACATATCTCGTATTGGCATGACACTTGTGAGCTGTAAACACACAAACGAATTGCGCTTTTTCGACGCAGCACTTGATAAGAAATAAGATATCGTATATATCCAAGAGCCGAGATTAGTTGAGAGCAATCTTCGCTGAGTTTCGTCTTCAATTGAAATACAATTAGTACAATTAATGGGATTAATTTTGAATTAAAAAATCGAAAAAACAAAATATAAAAACACTTTCCCATGCTCGGCGGACATGTACACACGTATTTCGCGCTTGTGCCCGCTTCTGCTGTTCTGTCCCGAACACGATATACATCATCGAATATTGTAACGTACTGGCATAACGTATTGCACATATCGTATATCGGGGCTTATCGCAATAAACTTGCATCTACATCGCCAAAAACTAAATCGATTTGTAAGTAATACGCACTAAAATGTTATTTGAAATGTTTTTAATGGATCAATTTGTGTTTTTGTGTTTTGCAATCAGGGTCCGAAAGACCCTCGATTGCCCTACTACATACCTATATTGAGTGCCATAATACTATTCATTTTGTGAACGATTTTTGATTTTTGTTGAATTATTTTCATTTTGAGTTTTGAGTATTATGGATATCGATGTGTTCTACTGTTCATGTATGTGTGTGTTAGAGCTCCCCATCGACAACCGACATTTCCATTGACAACCGGCTAAGTCTTTTGAATCGTCACAAATCTGAATGTACTCATAAATAATTATCAAGAAACGTATCTGAATTTGGCCCCATATAAGAAGTAAACTAACTGAACCTAGCAAATGAATTGTTTGTCACAAGCGAAACTCTTTGAGAACTTTAATGAAATAATACAAATGTATTCTGCTTGAATTATCCCAAAAAAAATACAAAAAACAAAACCGAAAACTCTTGTAACTCTTGTACTACCTCGCAACGTAATCGCTGTCTAGAAAATCATTCCGGAGATCATACTCGTGAGTCATCATTATGTCAGCATTTTATGAACTCAATATGCATTTGCATGTATGTATATGACGTAGCCTTCGGATTATCCTCAGTTCTCTTGGTTCTCTGATATTTAGCTATAAATGTTGCCTGTATATATTTTCTTATTAATCTTCAATTGTTCAAAACTGCATTTGCAGTAAATCAGTTAAGCCGTCATTCCTCATTGCCCTTTCTCTACTTCTGATATCGTGTAGCTTGTAGTGTAGCTTTAAGTTACTGTCGGTCCCCTTCTCTCATACTCTCTTCCAATTTGTATGTGTAATATATAGACTCATTCTCATTCACTGTGTTCCATAAAGATCTGCAATATCAGCACACGATTGCAACCCTCAATGTTTACGTTCCCCTGCTTGCATTCATACTTACATATACCATATACTAACTACCCTACTTGTTGTTGTACCTAGCGAAGTAAGCGAGAGTTTAAGAGACTGCAGCTTGGGCTGAGGCAAGGAACTTTCCTGCCCACAGACCCGGCACAGTCTTCTGTGCGTTAACAGCGAGATTAATAAGCTTTACCTTAACCCTCCCGCACAGACGATGAACTTATAGAAAAAATCCAGGAACTCGAGAAGCGGCCAATCGAGGATCTCAATGACTTGGAGCGCATCATGCTGATGAGTAGGCCACGCGCCGGAGAGATAGATTCTATAAATGTGTACATCCGCGAGAGCGCAGAATTTAAAGTAAGTGTGACAATTAATAAACAAAAGATTTAAGGAGCATAGGGACAAGGACAAGCGTTGCAAACGCAGTAACTACTATGTTGCACCACTGCAACAACAAGTTGCCACAGAGTATCGAGTGTCCGTTTGTTATATGAACTTCGAATGGCCAACTAATTGTCATTGAAGTGATTTCTGTTGCCGGCTGTGGCCGGTGTGGTCAGTTTGCTAGAAATAGCAGCTCTCATATGTGCACGCTGCGTATACGTAACATTTCTTTAAGCTGTGTTCATTTTAAATCCAATATACTGCGTTTAACAGGCTACCGTGGACAAACTAATGGCCAAGGCAAGAACGGCAACAGTGGGCACTTCAAGCTGGAAGGATCAGTTCAAGGATGCGGTTATCCTCTCGGGAGGTAAGTGCACCGACCCCACATCCTCTTCTCCCAATTAACATACAAATCACTGCAGGAGAATCACAATTCGATAGCCTCGAAGCGGACTATGTGCCAACATGTGTAGACTATATTTGCCACTTCCTTTCCCTCTTCTGGAAGATACTCTTCGCTTTTGTGCCGCCTACAGGTAACTCTGCTGCTGATCGTCTTACTGCAACGACACTTGCTACAAAGTATTTCAATAATTTGCAGATATGTGTGGCGGCTATTTAACTTTCGTTGTTTCGATATTTGTTATCGGAGTCATTACCGCTGTTATTGGTGATGCAGCCACTTACTTTGGCTGTGCCCTGAACATCAAGGACTCAGTTACGGCCATCTGCTTTGTCGCCCTTGGCACCAGCATACCAGGTAAGGAGTGAAAGGACTCTATGTACTCTTAGAACCGAGTTTAAGATACATTCCATGTACTTTTTAGATACATTTGCCAGCATCATTGCATCCAAGCAAGATGAAACCGCAGACAACTGTGTCGGCAACGTAACGGGCAGCAATGCAGTCAACGTGTTCCTTGGCATTGGCCTGGCGTGGTCCCTGGCCGCGATTTATCACATGGCAAACGGCAGCACCTTTAATGTTGAGCCGGGAACGTAAGTCGAGCAAAGTCCAGTAATTATTATCTAATGTGCTATATATCTTGAGATATCTTTACCTTCCCCTAGCATTGGCTTTGCTGTGGCTCTTTTCTGTGGCGAGGCAGTGATCGCCATATTTATCATGATGTACCGACGCTTGAATAAGGACATCAGAGCCGAGCTGGGCGGACCCTCACCCTCCAAGTGGATACACGCATCTATTTTGTTCATACTCTGGATCATTTATCTGACCGTCAGCACCATGGAGGCTTACAAAATCATCCGTGTCTAAGCATTGATTGAGAATAAATGAGGTAAAGGCAACTAGGAACAAGCAGAATAACTCGAATCAAGTACTGAAAGGAAATTTCAATTTATAATTCAGATATTTCTACGCCGATTGTATACACAAATATGCATATATATATTGTACTATCCCATGCGTCGCGTACGTCTGCTATAACTATTTACAGACATTGATAATTCTGTGAAATTTATGTTAATATTAAAAGAGAAAATCTTATGTTTAATTAACTCATAAGTCGGAATTGTTTAAAGGAAATGTAATTAATGCTTACTGTAAATACAAATGCTGCCTCGGCTCAGCGAACAAGCAACGTGATCATTCATTACTATTACATTACTCCCATTACGATTATTCACATTATTCACATTATTGTTAATATGCATGGTCGATCAAGTTACGATATTATCGATTCTCGATGCAATTAATGTCCCCCGCACCCCTCATTATTGTTGTTGTTTGTTATATCAGTACTTAATAAATATATATATATATACAACTTATTGATAAATTATCAACTTAAAAAACATTGTTATTAACTTACGTTGAATATGTCTCGCCATTATTTGTCGTTAATTTAATTGATATAATTCTCAAGTAAAGTAAGGAATAATATTTTCAAATATACATATATTAAAAGCTTAAGCCTCGAGCAATTTACCTATTACCTAGGAATGCCTAGTAACTATCTCTAGTCAGAACACACACACACACACACACATATGCAAACTTTTAGGCATTCTTACTCAGCTATTTAGAAATTCAAGAAAAAGGAACTAAACTCACTAAACTTTGCTAAACTAAACTCAACTACACTAAACTTTACTCCGACCAATCGAAATGCGGCACTTTTAGTACGACCATCAGTGTAAAATGCACTGCACTACATGAATCTACTTACTTGAAAGACTTTCATTTACTTTGACACCTATTGGAACGATATAATAACGATAACGATAACGATAAACTATAAACTAGTGATTATGATTATGGATAAATGTTATAAGGGCAACACCAACAAATTTGTTAAATGAATGTATTTTTTGTATAATGTTATTCTATTTTTTAATACAACATTTTGAATGGATCGCAACATAGAATACCTAACATGTAGCAAAACGAACATTTACCTAATGAATATAAAATAATCAATAACTAACATACAACAACAACTACAAGGAGAATAATAACTAGGATCCTGGGATCATGGACAGTACGGGAAGTTGATGGAAAAATGCGCCAAATTTAGGATTATAATACTTAAATTAAATACCAAATAAAATACGATATATCCATCTGATACAAATGTTTACCGTTAAGTTATAAATAGTCGGGAAATGTATTTAATGAAATTATATATCAATGTTCAGTGTAAGCTATGGTATACAAATTAAATTCGATTTTGAAATTATTTAACTTTGGGTTTCCTTATGCTTTTCTTTCGTTTTCCCCCTTTTCTTAATATTTATAATAGACAGTGGGAGAAATACTCCAGTTATAAAGTATGTGCGTACGTACAATACGATAAATATATGTACAAGTACATTAAGGCTATTCCTATGAATTCGGTATATTCAGAATAATACTGCAGTTAACAGGCGAATCGGTTGAGTCGATCCAGAATCAGGTTAAAGTTGAATGAGTCCAAGACACAAAAGGAAAGCAGTAAAATATATATAGTATATTACAATAGATTTGGATAATAAACGTAAGATATGTGCGAGTACAGATACTAGCATATGATTAATTTGATGGCAAAGGCAAATAAAACGAGTAAAGTGCTTCCGACATAGAATCTAGGTACTAATTCTATATAGAGCTAGTAGCGGCAACTAGGCAATTGACAATGAGCATGAAAGAGTTCAATAATAGGCTTGTGGTATTACCGATAACATAACGATAAATCTAACTTCCCATATTACTTTACTTCTCTTCTGAGTTCGTTATTCGTTTACTAATCTTGTTTTTTTTTATACAACATTTCCCTTGAGATTGGACGTATTAGATAATGCGGTTTTGGCGGGTAAATCGAATATTTATTAGTAGTGTGTATGTATGTGTTATACAGTACTCGATAGTCTATACAACATTTGATGTTTGCTATGGTGTATTTTTGATTCGAAATTTTAATTACATTTTTATAGGTATGCATAAGTATACCAAGTATATACATATACCATATATATTGTAGCACATATACAGATGAAAGATATGCATATACACGCATAAGGCAATACGTTAAAGTATCTCAATAAAAGTCCCCTCGAATTAACTAAGATATCCGAAGTATACAGTACTACTCAATACAGCAAACGAGGATATCTTTAATAAAGAAATATGCATACAGAGTTGGAATAATACAAACCGTATATACAAACATACATATGTTATGCTGACCCAAATAACTATTCTCAAAAAAGTAAAGTAAAACATATATCCAATCGAGTTTGGTTCGATCGGTCTAAAGTTAGAAATTAAGTCTCTCTTTACTCTACATACTCGTATTTATGCACTTATATATAAACGAACTCGGTGTTTACCTACATACTACATACTACCTATACATATTTACTAGAGTATAGGTATAGTCTTAGGGAAGTCCCCCAGCATTATTCGAAAAGAAACGCATGTGTTATGAATGTATTTCCAAGCATGGTAATCCAAAATAAAATAAACGCAAACAAAAACAAAAGAAAAACCAAAATAAACACTACGTCTTTATCTGTGATGGGTTCGGCTCAGGGCTTATCTGGGCCGGGAAGACAGTAATTACTGAGGTTTTATTATGCAACTGGGAGAGACAGAGAGAGAGAGTGAGAAAGAGAGATCCAAAAAGCGCCCACGCCATGATAAGCAAAATCAGTGCGAAAGCTGCAGGCGGAAGATGAGCTACAACAGCGAGAACAAAAAGAAGAAGAGACAGAGAGAGAGAGAGATAAAGTTGTTTACAGGAATCTGAAATTCAAGAAGGCAAACAACAATAAGAAGCACAACAACAATGAAGCTTTGGCAGCTAATTTAAGTTGAAACAAAGCGAAAAACAGTCGCCAGTTTCACGTTGTCCACAAAGCGTCGCATTCGTTGACTGCTCTACGGTTCTTCATCCACAGCAGCAGTTTGCCCCTCTGTCTCCACCAGGTCCATCGTCAGCCCCATCGCCAGTGTGAAGTGTTTGCTATTGTCGGCCTCAGACAGACAAAGGGACAAGGCAAATAGACACACAAATATGTCATGCGATGAGAGAACAGCACTGCTGGCAGCAAAGCAAATGCACCACGAAGGACATCATCAACAGCAACAGACTGTGCAACAGCAGCAGCAGCAGCATCATCATCATCATCATCACATCATTGTTGTGCCGTCGGGCAAGGATCCCAAGGAATATGAACCCATTTTCACAACAGCTGAGTAAACGCTTTACTGTCGCATTTCATTAAAAAATAACTTCATTTGTTTTCGTTTCCCCCTCTCTTTTCCCTCGCTGTCTGTCATCCAGCTACTCGTACGGCCTGACGCTGGAGGAGCTGCTGCCCTTCGCTGCAGATCCCTGGTGGCAGTTCGTTCGTCGTCTGTGCTTTGCCAGCCTCTGGCTTACATTTCTACTGACCTTGCTGGCCTCCCTTACATTGGCTTATATCCAGCACGATGAGACGCTTACGGCATGTCGGTCTAATCGAGTAATTACCACGACATTGCCGCCCCTTCTGACTGTATCCCTCTCAGATGCCTTGCCGGGCAATGCCACTGTACAGCTGGCCACCTAATAGCATGGAGCACTCAACTGGAACTGGAACTGGAGCATTTGATAAGGGATGCTGCAATTGCACGCATCGGATTACATCAGCCACAGCTGATGGGCTTGCCCAGCTCAGCGGCTCTTCCCATTGTGATAAGGCGCAATTGTTGAGGAAGCACAAACAGAAATCAAGTGATTTATATTTATTTATATATGTATAGTGTTTATTTGTTTACGATTTTATATAGTATTTATTTCACTTGGTGATAATAAACTGAAGTATTCATTTCACTTGAAGCTTTCTATTCAAAGTGAGTAAAAGAATCATCAGCGCGATTCCCAGCAATAAATAAATTTGGTTTATTTATGTATGTTAGGTTACGGGTATTCACATTCTGGATGCTATTGACTCTATTCAATTTTGGAGGGTGTCTTTCTTATGTTTATAAAGATTACGTGTGTACTCGAGTATGATTGGGATTGGGAGCTTTCATAACCCGCACCAGCGACATTGGCTGACTGAAAGTGGCCTTATGCAGTTGTGCTGCTTGCCTCTTCTCGGACCAGGGCTCAAAGTTAAACTCAAATCCCTCGAGTTCCACACAGTCCACGTCACGATTGCCATTCCGTCGTCGTCGTTCCATGACATGTTGACGCACATGCTGAATGCCATCGGAGTTGCGGCAGATGATGGCTGCCAGGCTGCTCTTGTAGATTTCCTCAAGTTGTGCTGCAAAGGGAGTTGGGTTTATACTTAAAGGAAGGTAACTCAAGTACCGTACTCACCTCTAGAGAACCTTTGCGGTCCCATTTTGCGCTCATACCAGTGCGCGTCGCCGAGCTTGAGTCGAATGAACTGATCGGAGACCAGGCAGCTGAGCAATGGACCGAATATGGCGCCCTCTAGCGGCGCTTCACTAAGTGCACCCGTATAGACATCCACATCCTGCGGAGAGCTGAGGGAATGAGGGTGCCAAAGTAAGACTGTGTTGGCATGGAGCAATCGATGCATTACCTACTCGTAAATCAGTTTGATCGACTCCAAGGTGGCGTTGTCGACAATGGCCTGGGACATCTGCTCCCAGGTATCAACTGGTGGCAGGAGACAGTGTCGTCGGAACACCGGATAGGCTGGTATGCCATGATCTCGTCCCCTTTGGATGTTCAATGAAACAAGATCCAGACCACATAGGGGCATGTGGTCCTCAGCGGTGCCTTCGAAAAGTTTCTGGGTTATCTCCAGCGAGAAGAATGGATCGACACGCAGCACCGGCGTATTGGAGGCTGTCTGCATGGCATGATCGATGCCATGGGGCATCCAAAGCGAGAACGGATTGAAGAGCATCTTGTGCAGCTCCATGGCCTCTGGCGTGCTGTTATCCCGCGACACATTGAACAGACCCGGCAGCAGGGTGTGCGCAAAGCGAAAGGCAGCCGCCGCAAAGCAGTTGGCAATGCTGGGATCCACCTGCGGATCGTATGTGTCCGGTGCATCGATATTATGCCTGGCTGACAAGAGACCTTTCGCCTCGCTGAGATTGCGACCCAAGAGCACCGGCAGAAACTCATTGTAGGTGATGTGCGCCATTTGGGCGCCAAGTATCTTGCGTGCCTCCTGAAAGACGCGTTCGTCATCCCAGTCGGGGTTCAGCTGGTGCAGACCACGTGCCAGGTAGTTGTGGTGCCTTGCCCACAGCAGATGCATTGAGGTCAACAAGAGGTTCTCATTGGAGCGATCGTCGCCAGACTCAAAGCAGTATTTCCCCTGGCGTGTCATCTGCACTCGATTGCATCCATCCTCCAGATTCGACGAGATGGGCAGCAACTCGCGTCCATCTTCGGTGATGTACATGCGAAGTGTTCCATTCACATAGGTGCGCAACTGGCGCTGTCGCTGCTCCAGATTCCCATACACCACGGAGGCATCAATGAAAGCCGTTGCCTGATTCAAATGCTGCCGTGGACCGAATCTTCCCGTCGGAGCTGGAGCTGATCGCACGAAATTCATGCAGCTGATGTTGTACTGATTGTAGTAGGGATCGTCGGGCAGAATACGCACAGGGAAGCATTCCGGATGCTGCTCCTGCTTGCCAGGTGCACAGCAATCAATCGACTCACCCTCCTGTGATGTCGTCAGTGAGGTGGCTGTAATATCATGATCCAGAAACTGCCCGAACACTGCCAGCATGACTGTGAAGTTGGAATCCGTGTCATAGCTCGCGCGATGAATGTTCAGCGAGACCTGCCGCGCCGGTGGCAACTGGCCCGTGTGGCTCTGCCTGGGAGCTGCAATGCCATCGGCATAGTCCGGTGCCACCATGCGGCGATAGGGCACCATGGAGGCGCCATAGGTGCGTGGATGGTCCTTGTTGTTGCACACTCCCGTGCTGCGGCGATAGCGCTCATTGAAGTCACAGTCGAGCCGCAGCACAGTGGGGTCTGGCAGCACAATGGACGGACCACGGCCAATGTTACTGCGTCCCGGCAGTTTGCTGTAGTTGAACCTCTGTGCAATGTCCAGTGTTGCATGATTCTCCACATAGCCCCGACGCGCCAGCTTGCGTGCCTCGGGATTGGTGCTCAGCGAACGATAATGCCGAAATTGTGGAGTATTTGTCGCACTCGGCTGCAGTCCCTCCTCGAGTATCTCACGATCTCCCAGAGCTTTGATGCCCGCGCTGACTGCCTGAGCCGCCTCTTTGTTGGCTACCCTCTTGTCCTGCCACAACGCCCAGTCTGCATCCGGTTCGTCTGGTATAGGTGTTTTGATGCCACCCAGCGTCTCCTCCAATGCCGTCGTCCCATTTGTGGCAAAAAAGAAGCTGGGACCGTCTTCGTCGCTGCCATCGCTGATGTAGCCGCTGCCGCTCAACCACAGCGCCAGTAACAAGGCGGCAATCACAGTCACTCTGGGGGGCAAGAAAGTGAAATTAACTTGCGGTTAATACGCACACACACACGTAAGTGTACGTGCGGCTGAGCGGCACACTAAACGCTAACAACAGCCCATTAAGCGTATCACATGACAAAGCCGCACAGCCGGATAGAATTCGCCTGGAATCAAATTTTATAATTCGTATAATTTGCTTTAATTGGCAAGGCACTAACGAAGGCAGCTGAATTAAGCTGACCAGCCAATAAATATACTATTACACTATTATCCAGATTATTTCATTTTAACGAGATTAAAGAATCCATGAAAATTCATTAAAGTTTTTGTCAAAATTAAATGTGAAATTTGGTTTAACAAACACTTTTTTACCCTTCAACCATTGTGTGCAACATGCAGAAGGAGGCGTGACAGATACCACAGAGTATACATATGTACATATGTATGTATATAATCTTGTTCGGCATCCCAAGTTCATCTGTCTGTCTGTGTAAACAAACAGATCTCAGCTATTATAGCAACTATAGACACCAAGTTTGGCATGAATATTCAGGTATAACATATGTACACAGATCACGTTTATCGGCCGTCGATAAGTTCAGGCCCGTAGCAAAAGCCCGCGACCTGCCAGGGTCCTCAACAATAAAAAAAAAGAACAAGAAACGAAGCTATCCCTCACGCAACTTAAAAGATCTTATAAATCCCAATGGTATCAAAAATAAACTTGATCTGAATAAAGTCAAGTAAAGTAATTAGTATTATGTTTCTGCAATACGAAACTTCAAACAAAGGGCAAGGGCCCCTGAAACTGTCACTGTCACCTTGGAGATGTCGCAATTATAAAGCGAAGTATTTAATCAAAATCTTCTGCTTGGGCAAACACATAATTAGATGCACCCATTTTGCAAATTTCAATGCGACCGAACAAGAAAGTTACTCAAGCTATTAATATCCATTCCAAAATTGGACGCAGGGTATTTCACTGTTGCTTTCGTTACTTCTTTGTACACTTAGCATCCTCACTCACATAAATGTTATTGTTATGCAGCACTGAAACTGTTTCATCCTGGAGCGACGCGCACGCGGAGAGACACCGCCTGGAAACACATAGGTTGGTCCCTGATAGGGCGGCAGAGCGACATAACCGGAACTGCTGGCGGTCAGCGGCGTTGTTTCGTCCGCCATGATCAAAAGACAACTGATGAACAGCAACTCGGTCTGCAAGCGGCCGCGACACCAGTTAAAGTTGCAACAACACTTGGCGGGCTTCAGCTCCACTCGCCACACTTGAGTCACTTTCGCCGGCAGCGTATGTTGCCCGACAAAGCAACTTAGTTTATAATATTTTATAATGCCGGCGTTTGAGCTGCACACCCAACAAGGCTGGCAACTGTCCACGAGCTACACAAAGTAAGTTCAGTGTGTGTGTGTTCTCTTAAAGTAGGTTTTAATAATTGGCAAATGCATATAATGTTTACAATTCCATATCTTCATGTTGTTTGAACAGATCTCCCACATATTCGTAGGTTAGCTTCAGCAAATACTGAAACGCCTTTTGCTGTGGCAGATCGCCCAGTTCGGTGCTGTCCAAGAAGTCCTCCATTGGTGGCAGGAAGTTTTCACTCTCTTGACCCATTAGCTGCGAGAGCTCAATGATTTTGAAGAATAACAACTTCTGTATATAGTCGACAGCACTGTTTGGATCATAGTCGTTCCAGTTATCGCGACGTATTGCTGCACACCAGATCTTGTGCCTCACATCGTATGGCTGTGTGACAAAGTTAAGCAGACCCAAGGCCTTACGGAATTCGATTTCGGTGGCAGCATCGTTCTCCTCCGCAATATAGAGCTGTAAGTAAGATAAGGAAGATCATCATCATTATAGGTTTCTAGCACAAGTTTTGGTATAATACAAACATTTATAATCTCCTCCGGCTTGAGCACTCGCTGATCCGTCGCATCAAAGCCAAAGTTTTGCAACACGTCATGGCCCAAATGCGACTGATATTCGATAACTGTCAGTTCTTGATTGATTTTCTCAACATGTGCGGACATATCAGAGGCAACAGCCAGGGAAGCTAACTTGGCCAGCGACAGCATCGACTTTTTACGTGCCACAAATTCCGTCTCACATTGGGCCAGATCAAAGAGCACCTTGGCCGCCCGCTCGAAATCGCCGTTGAACATGAGTTGTATCCAGCCAAGTGACGGATGGTCGCGCATAAATTGCGCCAATGCTGTCTGGTTACCCTTGAAGCGTTCGAAGACCTCGGCATGGCGATTCTGCCGCAAGTGCCAGTTGATCGCATATTGCGAGAAATCGTACTCCTCATATTTGCGAGTATACTCGTCTAGACGATCCTTATCCTCCGTCTCATCGCAAATGAGCACCAGGCTCTGAAAGTCTAAATATTTCTCAGCCAACTTGGCTGCGCACTCATACTGTTGATTCCTGACTAAAGTGGAAAGAATGGAATTAGAAACTGTCCACAACTTCCAATTTCACTCTCTACTTACTGAGCACTGAAATAAGATCGAAGCGCTGAGCTTCAAACTGTTGTTGCAACACTTGAAACTTCTCGGTGCCCCGAACGCTGTCCAGATAGTTCTTGCGCCCCTCCAGCACCATGTCCATCAGCTCCAGTAATTGATGATATAGCACATGTTTTAGCTCCGATTCGCTAACGCATTGGGCGCCATATCGCACACTAATATCGATGAGACGAATCAGTGCATCATGGATACCCGAGCAGCCTGACATTGCTGTCCATGGCTGATTCTCATCCATTTCCGTTTGCAGCTTAAAGGTGTTGGCATTCTGCTCGCGATACATTAACACCTGGCTCAAAGTACCAAGCACAACCGTGTTTACGTCGGAAATGAATTGAGCTATCGCAACAGTAGTTCGATTTTGATTTGCAACCCGATCTTCAGTCATATCCACCAATGAATCATAGATGCATTGGAACTTGCACAACTTCACGTAGAATATATCATGTGCGGTCAGGCTACCATTTGGTTTTTCATCCCAACGAGCGACTGTCACCTCGATGGCCTCGTCGATGAGCTTGGGCATTTTTGTCTGCAGAGCCCGCAAAGCTGTTGCAGCCACAATCTTTTCGCTGATGTCACTCAGAATAAAGCTGGTTGGTCTGAGCACGTTGCTGCCACAAGGTATAGCATTCAGCTGCAAGTGAAAACGAATAAGAACGAATTAAGAGACAGTAGATTGAATAGTTTTAGATGCCACTCACCCTCTCCCAGACACCACAGAAGTGAAGGAAATCAAGAAATTGTTGCAGGGCAATGCTCTTATCACGCAACTGATTGATTATCTGCATGGAACGCGAACTACCCAAGGCATGTCGATTGCCATCGTATTCCTCAATAGCCGATTGCCAGCGCGGATCAGCAATTGGCAGATCTTCAGCCAAGTCCTCGGCAATCGTGATGACAACTCTAAAAAGTAAATATATTTATGTATTATACAATATATATGTAGTTTATACTTAATCAAGTATATTACCTATCTAACTTATAGGCATCCACTGGACCACCATGGGGTTCTGGCTCGGCAACACTTTCCATTAGATCGGTAATGATTGTGTTGACCATGTTATTGTTGCGCTTTAGACGATACAAAAATGCCGCTTTCAGTTGGCCAATTTCATTATTGAGCTCAGTGTAGACATCATCCGGATCCAGCTGGTACATTGGTAAATTGTTCATGCTATCGCCAATCATGCTTTGATCGTGGCCACTGAAGCTGGCATTGAATGTGAGGGGTGCAAACAGATCGGGAGTATTGCAGCTGCTCAGATTAAGTAGATCAGTGCCATCAAAGTCGCTTGGTGTGATCGAAACCAGGCCATGTGTGCGACTAAAGAACAGTGGCAATTGGTTACAAACAGCGGCGCTAAGGATGCGATCGTCGTGTAAATGAAACTCTATTTTTTCCGCCTCCATTTCGGCTGTTGGCGATGAGTTTGACAATATCAAAGGATAAACCACCTTGGGTGTGTACAGATACATGTGGGAGGTGCCAACAATGATACGCACGCTAAGACACTCCTGCACAGTTTTGCTACTAAAGAACTTGTTAAGCTTTAAGGGCGTAAAGCATTCCAGGCGCATATGCTCATCTTGTGCAGTCGCAACGACTGAAATGAAGGTGAAATAAATAAATTAAGTTGCGAGAACAAAACACTACCACACTTACTTATGGCGTAGTACATTTGTGGAGTATGCGACTGATTCACGGCTCCCACAAGTATGTAGGAAAATCCTCTGACTAAGTGGAAGTCAAGGAAGTGCATATCTAACTCCACATTATCGTTTGGCACTCGTATATTCCAGAACTTAAGTAGCATCATCTCTCGTACTTTACGCAGCAGTTCAGTGTCTTCATATATCAAATGCTCCGTATTGCCGTTGTTGGACAGACGCCACCGTTGGTATGCACGGTCCGAGAGAACAGCTACGATGGTCTCATTGTTGGATGTATTTTTCTCGTATCCCATGCCCACTAGGAACTATAAAAGCAACTCAAATCAGTTAAGATCAGCCAAGTTTGATTTGTTGCCAGCACATACCTGATCCTTGTCGTTGCCATTGTTCATGCCGATCAACATCGAAGCAAACTTCTTGCCAAAACCGCTAAGAAAACTCGTGGCTGGCTTAATGGTCTTGTGATGTAGCGTATATCGACCATTGGTGAGACCAATGCGGAGGAAAACTAAGGTGCAGGTTGAGGTGACAGCTAGATAACCCTGCTGTGTAGGCAGATTCAGTAGTTGCACAAACTCCTGGCCAGTTAGAATGGACAAATCCACCGAATTGTTGTCATGCGCTATCGAAGCCCAGTAGCGCACATCGCCGGTGGCTGACACAGCAATGCAGGAGGCCATCTGCTGTCCCTCTGTCTGGAAAACGCTGACGAGTTCGCTTTTGTGTCCGATGTCACTGTAGGGCAGTGTCAGTTCACGACATTGTGCCGACGAGGGGGCACGTCTAGGGAGTTTACCGGCGCGAGGTGGTGAGCCTGTTTTAACAGCATTTGGTAAATCCTTATACTGCCAAATCAACAATCTTCGGCCTTGAACAATCTGTAAGTTATTCCGTGAAATATAACTTTATGTACTTTCTGTCTTGTCTTCGCTACTTACCCAGGCCCAACCACTTTGGGTAATCTTTGCGGAAACCAAACTTGATTGTGGTCCAGCAAAAGTAAGAGCCTCATTGACAGCCACAGGCAGCGCGTTTCCGTAACTCTCCACCACATTGTAGTCAGACCTAATGCCAGGAATGGACTGTGTGGTTGACCGTGCTGATAAACTGAGGCGACTGAAGATATATGCAAATCAAATTATCCTATATGGTACATATATCGAAGGACTTACCTATTGCTCAATGCTGTCTTCTTCAAGCTTCCTGGCAGTGGAGAATGGTTCGCGTTGCCGCCAAAAAATGATTTGCGTGCGCCCTCTGAGGATACCGGCATACTCATTCGCCTCAGACCCGGCGATGATTCGCGCGTCAGTCCATAGACTTGTTTATGCATTCTAGTATATTGCTTAATAATTCAACGTACGTTTTTAATAATTAACAAAAAACACATGCACACTGAACAAATCCCGCCGGCAACAAGCATCCAACAGTATTAGCAAGACTATCGATTTCAGTCGTGAGCGGCACAGATTTCATCGATATATCGACTACATTCGTTTAATAGTGTTGATAAGTGATATTAGAGAACTTTGTTTTTGAATGAAAATCTGTTCGCTCTCAAACGCTTCTTATCGATAAAATGAACGAAAATCGATTAACATGTTCAAAAACAGCATTCTAACGAACAGAGCGGAACGTGTTCGTTCTTTTAGTGAGCTCAGAGTTCTGTCGAACTTATTCCAAATGATTCCAAACGACTTTTAATTGCATATTAAATCGTAAACAATCATCAATTGGTTGCTTACAATGGCCACCTGGACACAAAACGCCCCAACAGGTGTCAGCAAACGCAGACGCTGGAATCTAGAAGGTAACTCTAAACTAAGCAACCTATGAAACAACAGTTATTAATACAAAATGGCACTAATTTTACTCGCCCTAGACCGCGCCTCACTGAACAAATTGAAGGAGCACATTGCCGAAGAGGGATGCCCTCAGGTCCAATACGATTTGGGCAAAAAGCTGCTGGAGAACGCAATTGGTAAGTGGGCACCTACCATTTGGAATGTCCCTAAAGATTTCTACTACTCCCAAGCAGAACCAAATGTGGCCAACGAGAGTCAGAAGGCTGTGCATTGGTTGGTGAGTGCTGCGCAACAAGGACACGAGGAGGCAGTGCGACTGCTACGCAAATGCTACAGCGATGGCAATGGTATTACCTCCGAGAACGCAGACGAAGTGCGTCGTTGTCTGGCGATGACACCGGGCGAGCGTGCAGCACGCAAAGCAGCACGCGAGCTATTCGCTTGCCTTTCAAATGGCAATGAACATATTACGCCTAAGCAGTTGGAACGAAAGATGCGACGAATCTACAATTTGCAGCGCAAGCGTCGTCGTCGTGGAGCCAGCACTGACGATGCTTCGTCTTCCAACACAGACGAGGACGAGAGCAGTGAATGGGAGAGAGAGCCCTTGGAAGATGCCGCCACCATTGGGCTTGCGAATGTTGAGAGACGTCGCTTCATAACCGAAGCGCATCTGGTTTCGGCTGCGTCCAATTACAGCGCTGGCCGCATGCCGAGTGTGAACGAGACACTGACACTGTCCGTGCCGCATCCACAGAGCTTAGATCATGTCCCCTGTTTCTACCGCATGATCTTCCATCCATTTGTCTTTTTTACGCTGCTCTATCACCGCTTCATCAATTTGGTTATTGCTCTGCCCGCCATGCTGCCTTTGAGCTTGCGCTGCAGCTTGCTGGTTCTACTCTCCTGGTGGAGCACCATCGAGGATGGCGGTCGTCAAATGCTGCCGATAATCAGTTACTATTTAAGCCTGGGCGTCATGCTGTGGGCCACTTGCCGAATGCTAAAGACCAAACAGCAGTTCGTGGACTTTCGCATCTGGTCGGGACTATTCCTCAGCTACGGTGACCACAACATTGAGGCGGAAATCTCCGAGCATCGCTTCTTGCGAAACAACATGAAACCGTATTTGTATTACTTTTGTGCCTTCATATGCAACCTCATCGTATATCCCTTGGTCACCGACGTCTGGCTGCCACATTCGGAGCTGACAATCATCTCGGGTGCCTGCACGTTCATCAGTCTGGGAGTATTCATGTACGCTTCTTCGCCTCTCTTGCCCGACTGGCTGGTCATTGTGTCCTTTGGCGTCAATGTGCTGGCCAAGTATCCCTACGAACTGGACGAGGTGGTCTCCACACATTGGCGTTTCCTCGACCTGAGAGTGCCCACCTTCTCGTCCTTTGTCATTGGCAATGGCATCGAGTTCTGCCTGAATTGCCGCACTGCTCTCTACCTGCTGATTCCTGTACTACTCGTCCTGCTGGCCAAGCGTTCCCACTGGCATGGCGTCTACACCTATCTGATACCACATTGTGTGACACTGAGCTGGCTGCAAGTGTGCATTGTGACCTCACAGAGTGCAACTGTCTTTGGAGCCATGCGTGCAGCTCTGGGATTGGCCGGCATAGTCCTATTCCTGCCACTGTTCGGCATTGTTGCTTTGCTAGTGCCGGTTTTCATGGCCATCGACAGTCTAGGCTTGGCCAGCGAGCACTTGCGATGGGGAACGACAGTCGTTGCCTGCTCCCTGGTGGTGTTGCTCTCCTGCGTGCTGGCACTTAACCGGGCTACTCAGAAATACATCACCATGCTGCAGGTAAATATGATAATGAGATTTGTTAAATTGAATGTATTCTCACACTTTGATTTCCAGCTGCTTGTGGGTCTTACCACCGCCTGTCTGCTGGTGTTCCCATACATGACATCAAGCATAAAGGAAACCCCACGCTTCAACCCCATGCCCACAGTTTTGTCGTCAAAACCAAATGTTGCCCGACACCCGTTGCCCGACGTTTTGCATTGGGAACGCTTCTATGAGCTCTGCGCCAATCCTGTTCAGGAGCAGCCGAACAAAATCAAGGCACAGCTACGCTGCTCTCATCTCAATGGAATGCACGTGGCTTGGGAGGGCAAGGTTTTGCAGCTTCAAATAGCTCGTGTGTCCAACATGCTGGAGGATATCGTTGCCAACTATTTGCCCACCTGGCTGGGTAAATTGATGCGTTGTGTTCATGGCGAGAACATTGCCCAGCAGTTCCAATGTGATCCCAAGAAGGATGCCCAGTGCGTTGAGTGGCAGCGGGTTATTAAGACTGTGGCTGCACACACTGGACACTGTACTCTGCAACGCTGGAATCGCTATGAGTACGAGCTGCTCGTTCAAGTGTCTGCCAGTGGCAGTCTGCTTGCTCGTTCCACATCAGCCAGTGTCCTGCTGCGTGCCCATCATGACTTCGGCAACTTCACGCAACTGCTACAGAAAGGCGACCGCGTGCTGTTCTATGGAACTTTGCATAACTCCCGCTTGCTGGGCAACAACATAAGGGAGCACTACGTGCTTGGATCCAGTGCACCGCCGCTGGTGGAGCTGAAGACTATTGAATGCTTGGACTGCCAGTCTCAGGAACTTGGATCGGCAAGTATTCAAAAAGCGACGCTCACTTCGCCAGTGGATGCGCGAATGCAGGATCTGATGCGAGGCATCAAATATCTGCTTAACGCCTTGCTCAGTCCACTGATTACATTCAAATAGAAGCCCTCATGATATACCATATGTAGCTTATACTAGAATATAAACTGTTTTATTGTTAAATTGATTATTTCAATTACATTGAATCTAAAGAACGATTGTATCTGACGAGAGGAGTCCATCTAATTTACAAAATAGATAGATAGATTATACTATTTAGTTCATATTAGTGCTTATGGTGGGTTAATAAAACGATCCCCTAAGGTGCAGTCGTTGTGGTGCATCTCACATGGATCCGTGCATTTAAAAATCTCTGGACATGTGTTGAGAAGCTGTACACCGGCGAGTAGAAGCTTACGGTGTGTTGGGTCATCAACGCCCAACATAATTAAATCACTGTTAATTATTTGCTGGCAATGTATTATGTTCACATAGCCACGCTCTTTAAAGCTTTCAGCGTAGTTCTCCAGGGTGAGAAGAACCAGCCACTCAATGACTTTCTTCAAACACATTTTTTTTATTGTTTCTGTCTTGAATTATTGTTTGTCTTGAATTTTGACAGCCGCGCGCAATTTTCAAACACTGCGATGTATCGATACCTACTCGATGTTTAGTGGCAAAATTGAGATTTATTGAACTATCGATAAAATTCCATATGTAACCGAGCTAATTCCAGCGATAATTATTTATATGAATATTTCATTTCGTCCAGTATTAAAAAACAGTATTTTAATATATCGATTACGTTCACAATACAAAAAGATATCATCGTCTCGTTGTCGATATACAAATAGGGAATGAACAATATTTTTTATGGCTGACTGAGTCATTGTTATCGATGTATTATGACGCACCACTAGAACGAAGCGTATTTAAGTGCCGCAGCGCTCAGTCGTCCGAACAAAATAGCAACACAGACCGACGAGTGCGATTGTCACCCACCTGAGCTCACTGTTACTTATCTACGGGGATTATTAAAGAGAAAAATCGTCAGCAGTAACACGGACAGCAACAGAAGCAGAAGTAAGAAGTAAAAGCAACGGCAACAGCAGCAGCAGCCAGAACATGATTCCAACAATATCGAAGAAATACCAAAACGTGGTAATCAGCACGGGAAACATCATCAACAACGAAGTGGGACAACGTAAGTCAAACGAGGAGCTCTATGACGGTCTGAAAATAACACTGCACAGTGACCCGAGCGCAGAGCGCATGGTGGTAGAGATCGACGAGTTGCACGGCCGCGTGCTGTGTGCCACACAGGAGCTGAACAACAAATTAACCGAAAATGGACGCAATGAGATAAGCATTGGTGCTAAGATTTTCTTGAACAAGAACTCATCCGAATATATACATCAGGCTGTTGAGGCCCTGCTCAACATACTCAATGTGACGCATGTGGACAACGTGGTGTTGGCCTACCATCCGAATGTGTCGGCTGACGACAACCCGGTTGCGGTTGCCAGTGCAACGCGTGGGGCCACAACAGACTCGGAATCAGTATCGACTTCGAGTACGACTTCTTCTACTTCTACTCTCAGAAAGTCACCGTGTTCGGAGGAACGAGTGACTGGCAAAGGCGAGGCGGGCAGTAACTGGAGCCAGCGCAACGGTGACAAGGGCGTTGCCGAACTCAAGTTACTCTACAAGACGCTGGAGCAATATGCTCAGAAGCACCAAATCAAACAGTTGGGCATTGCCGATCTGGACGCCAAGGCATTGGAGAAGCTGCACAACTCGGCCGAAGTGCAGCCAACCATTGCCCAGGTGAATCTGGCCAACTGTTGTGTGGTCCCAGCTGACCTGCAGGAGTTCTGCAAGGAGCACGAGCTGGTGCTGAACACTCACAGCGATCCGGAGCTGCTGCTGCGCGATGAGCAATTCACTGGCCTTGCACCGGGCTACTCAATCGATTGGGCGTTGCGCTATCAGGTTCATGTACGCTGCCGCGGAGTTCTCACTGCCAAGGGATACATTGTGGGTGCCTCCAAGACGAATGCCTCCAATAAATGAGAAGCGCCTGGCACTGGTGCCGGCGCCGGCGACCGCGGCCGCATTCTAATGGCATAGTTAAAGCTAAGGGAATTTTATAGTATATAGAACGTATGTATACATATATATGCATATAGTATCTGTACATACATACATATCTATATATATACATGCTATATATTGGAAGTATATATGTGTGTGTGTACTACTGTACTTATTGTTTGTTATACAAAACCGAGATGAGAACGGAAAGACACGGCGCGAATTGGCGTGCGCGCTCTTTAATTCATTTGATTGTGAACACTTCTGATTTTTGAATATAAACATTTTTCTAAAACAACTAACAACAACTCGTATGTTTATTTATTTAAAGAGACAGAGGGGTGAGGCTCAAGGGGGGTCTGAACATACATACAGAGTGTAAGCGTACTTGGAAACCGGTTTGTCACACACTCGTAAATCAAGTATACGGCATGTTGCTGGCTCCATCGACGTAATCGCGGTAATCTCTGAGATTACCCGCTCCGCAATAGAGCCTCTGCGCCTCATACATAGTACATTGCCTCGATCTGACCCCGGTGTGTGCATCGTTTCCAGGTCTGAGTCGCGTCTAGGTCTGTGTCTAGTGACTATCACGTGGTTCGTTGGCTTGTCATTAGTTTAAATTGATATTTGTGTGCGACTATAGCGATCGAGCGATTGTGTGCAGAGCCACAAAACAATCCATCGAGAAGCTATAAGTATTAAAAATATATTGCCGGAGGCGCAAAGGCTGTCATAAAATTAAAAAAAAGAAAAACAATATACAGTCCAAAACTAATGGCAATAAGTTAACAATTTATTTGAATCGTAATCGGCTTCCACTTCAGCTTTATAGCGGTTATATATGGGGGGGGCGTTGGTAGCGCACATTGTCAGTCGTTCTGGCGGGGCAGCTGGAGGAATGCAGCAGCAAAAGGCCTTGTTACGTATCATAAACATGAACGTGTGTATGTATGTATGTATGTACACACTCCATACATAGATACACACACACATGCCAGCACACACACAGATACATTCATTCGGCATTTAATTTCTAATTAAGTGGCAGCAATTGGTATCGTCATCGGCCCATAGAACCAAAGGCTTAATTACACTCACACTCACACACACACCCCCCAAAGATGTAACTCTGTATGTGTGGGTGTGTGTGCACTGACCACTCGTGGTGAAATTAGAAAAATTTATATTCATATACATACGCACGTGCTTGCATACATAAATATGCACGCCTGGTACATTCTATATATAGTCCAGTACCGAAAACCCATCGGAACTAGCAGCGAAAGCAGCAACAAAAGTATCCAATAGTGAATCAAAATACACTGCCAGCAGTTAGTGCGACGCCGTCATGACTTGCTGCTTTCATTGCGTGAGCGAGACAGGCATATGATGTGCGAACGAAACAGACAATACGTTTATCTAGCGATCATAGTTCCGTGTTAGTTGATAGAAGAGATAACTAGCTATGGTACGAAGGGCCTGGAAGGTGTTGGGAGTATTTCGTCACGTGAGTGGACGATGACGCATGATGACATATGCGATATTTCCCACAAAGCTTCTAAATATATATAATAAAAAGTAACTGAAAATAATATAAACCGGAGAGATACTAATATACTTTGTATGATGGAATAGGGCTGCGAAATTGGCTTGAGCTGGGCAGGTTATTTGTATTTTAGGTACTATCAGTAAATTGTGATATGATAGAAAGGCCTCGAAAGTTAAGAGCCTGCTATCAGTTTTACTTCGTGCCGGTTATAAACCGTAATTTGAGATTTGAATGCGCATAAAACGAATTCCGTTTGATTATATATATATACCATATACCATATATGTCCGATTATACATGAGTACATACTCTAGTCAGATATTGGCGGGCGAGTGTGCAAGGCCCGTACTTGAGCAATCTGGTTAAGAGATTCTATTTCTGTGCGCTTTGCATGAATAACTCGTACGCGGGTGATCTTGTTTCATAACTATTGTAATATTGTATATACATATATGGTATATGTAGCTGATTCATCATTCTCAGTCACATGCAAATCAATAAATCGATTAATATAATTGAAGACTAACCATCAATTACAGTGCAAAGCCCTCTAAGAGTCCTCCCAGTTGAAACAAAGCGTAGTCCATAAATGTACATTTAAATATAGTATATATATATAATATATGTATTGGAAATGACACCATAACAGTTATTAAGTCTTTATTTAAATTAATTGAATAAGTATTCTTGTACTGTACCCGCATGACGCACGTACCATATACATTCATATATCCTTCGATCTACTCTCGTGATTTCTACATTTCTGCATTCTAATTCTAGATAATCCTCACGTTACGGCAACAGTTGTCAATGTTGTAAGATACATATACACATGGTACTTATGTAATGTATTTTGTTGTTGTATTTTACATAGTTAACACACACAAAAGTACACACAGAATCGATTAGGATTGTTTGACATGCAGTTAATTGATAAGAATGCAGCATTCATACGAGTTATCGCTGCATTTGTGTGTGTGTGTGTGTGTGACGGTGTTTGTCTAAAGACCTTATGGCTTATCTACAATCGTACATACATACATACACATTTAAATATGCAGATATCGTACAGTTCTTATGCCTGGCAACTAATACATTCTTGTGTGTCTTTGTAGGGTATTCTCGTATTCGATCATTGTTAACACCTTATTTAGCTAGTTAATTAGTTACAATTAAATTGTGTTATAATACTAATCTCACCATATCGCAATTGAAAGTAATGTTTCATTCGAAAAACCAAACGAACTTTTTTCTTTGGGGACGGACGGTGACGTCTTTGAATTCCTCAACTTCCAAATCGTAACTAAAATTAATTTTGAATCGAATGTTCGTTCATTCGTTGTAATTTTCTATTTTCAATTCAAATCTGAAGGGGTTGGAGTATTGCGTCCCATGTTCATGTATTGTACTATATATGAACGCCTAGCTAGTAATCTTTCGTTGCCGATCTTCAAGCCTGGTAGGACTGGTAGAACCCATAAAAAACATTATCAAAATCATTTCCTTTTTTAAAATGAAAAAATACATATTTACAAAAAATTCATACACATCCGTTGTTGTGTAGTTGGTCGACAGTCTCATCTCGTAAGATTCGATAGTTTCAAGTGTGTTTGTTCTTAAGTTTTGGACTCTCTGAGCTTTTGCCGTCTGCGTTTAGTTTTGATAAAGTTAATTTTGAGATTAAACAGAAACTAAGTTTTGCAACTACGTATTGTACAGCAAAGACATACAGATAATGAGAAAAGACGTCTAATTTACGTATAGTATTGTATTTGGTTAGTTATAGACATTTACCGTAATAGCGTTACATACAGAAATACCTTAGGTTCTCTAATTGTAGAGTGTATCTGCGGGTCGAGTGCCTCGAAGAGTGCTCGTAATATCTTTCATTACAAGACTCTTCTGGCCCGAAATGAGTATAGTGATGATATTTCAATTACAGCTAAGCGCATGCAGAACTTACACACAGAAAAGCGAAAATATAGAAAGGAAAAACAAACAATAAAGAGGATTGAAGAATATTTCTGGACTAGTTGCAAACCTTACACCCCGATCCGCAGGGCTTTGCTCGTACATACAGATACATATATCATCTATTTCATAAATACAACAATGCATTATCAATGTCTCTGTTTTTTTATCAACATTTAGTAGTGCCAATATATTTTTAAAAATATTTGCATTCCATTCTAGTATCCGATACGATAGTTTTCGTGATTTACAGCTAAAAACTGTAATATCGTACTTGAGTTCGATATTTGCATATGTTTTTGTGTGGGTTATCGGATTGAAATGCTTGGTTACATACATGTACACATCAAGAACTTACACTTAAAATCATCGTACATTGACGTATTTTATTTAATCGTAATACTCAATTTGGGTTGGTAATTTGCTTGCTTGATTTGATTAAACATTTAGATTGGTATTGGTATATTAAAAAATCCGTGCGCCTAAAAATGCCACAAAAATACAATCAAAACATTTTCTTTTTGTTTACTAAACTACAAAAATACATACATATAATACGAAAAATACATTTACGCAGCACTCTATAGTTACATACAGTATATACCATATATTTATGTAAATCTGTGTATATATATACTTGAATATTGGTGTAATTTGTTGCACTTAAACTTAACCGTCCTCTAAAAAAACTAACAACAATCGATTTATGTGTGGGTGTGTGCTGTATGTACATACGTATGTGTGTGTTGGTTTGCGTGCGTGTGTGTGTGTAAAACTATTCAAAATATAATAATACCATTTCATTACAATTTCATAATGTTTTGTCCTTTAGCATACATATGTAATTAATTCAGTCTAATTCGGGAATTGGTCGTCGAACTTTGCAAGAACCAAATAAAGTATATATGTGGGGATCTGTCTGTATCTGTGTCTGTGTTTGTCTGTCTCTTTGTGTGGCTGTGTGCTTTAGAGAATGATAATAATCGTTGAAACTATCGATGGAACTATTGACCAAATCCATAAAACAATCAATAGAATCGGTGGAACTGTCGATAGAATCAATGAAACTATCAATAGACTCTATGAAGTTATCGAAACCATCGATAGTTACCATTCTCTAGGGTGTTCATCTTACAGAAACTAGTGTCTCATGTCATTCCATGCTCTCTCCCTCCCAAGATGTTTGTTCCCTTAAATATAGTGTACACTGGCCTAGATCAGATGCGATTTGCGATTGGAGTGCTCGATGGCGGCCAACAGCTCGTGCTTCTGCCGCACATAGAGGCGACCCTTCTTCCAAGGACTCTGTAGTTGCAGTGGCTTGAAGTCGTCGCGCAGGCAGCGCTCTCTGGCTCCGATCACAGCGACGAGGCAGAAATTGTCCAGCATGTCTGCACTGTAGATGGGTCCCTTGCTGCCCTTCAACACGGCTGCCATGTTGAGCTGCTTCACCACCAGATTGATGACCTCACGCGCTGTCGTCTTGGGCGTCACATGCAGTTTGAGACTTGTGCCACTGGCCAGGCCCGTATTGTAGGCCGTGTAGACCTGAATGATGCCGGCACCTGTGGAGCTCTGCTCCGCATTTAGGCTGGAACAGCTGGCTGTATCCTCCTCGCTGCTCTGATGCGTTAGACTCTTCATCGACGATGCCTTCGATGTGCTGGCAATCGGTGGTTCATCGCTGCCCACCGGCTTCAGCTCCGGCTGCAGTGCAGAGAGAGAACTCTTCAGATAGAGTCCACCCTCGCGCAGATTGGCACTGGAAGCGGCCTTCACTTTGTACTCCGCCGCCGGCTTGAGCGGCTTGTGCTCCAAATCGGTGGCAAAGGCGCCGCTGCCAGTGCGCAGCGATACACTCGATCCGGTTAGATATGGTGCCGAGCTGGAGCTGTGCACTGTGATCAGTGGCGTGGGAATGGGTCCAATGTGGGAGCTGGTGCGCTTGCGCTGAGCGGCAGCTGACTGCGAGTGACGCAGTGCATCGGCCAGCGTGTCATCGGAGCGTGACGGAGGCAGTGCGAATACGCTGCTGCTGCCCTCAGAGGCGGTGTCCACGGCGGAATAGAAACTGCGTGCAGTGCAAGCGGAGCTCATTGAGTCGCCGCTGTTCTTCCGCAGAGAGACATCCGAGCAGATGGACGCGGCATACTCAGTGCTTGTCACCTGCAGCAGTTGTTGTTGCTGCTGCTGTTGCTGATGACCTTGTTGTTGTTGTTGTGGTTGCTGTTTCTCCGCAGCAGCAGCAGCAACCTCGACGAGACTTGACTGCTCCGAGGAGACTGGCGTCAAGGCGCTCAGTCCCAAATTCGTTTCAGATTTCGAGTGCTCCGGCTTACCATGTCGCCCGCCTTCATCATTCGCTCCCGGTCCTGGCCAGCTGCCACGGCCTGTCTTCGTGAACTTGCTCTCCCGCACCGGCAACTGCAGCAGCTGCTGCTTGCCGGTTGCACCTCCTGCCGCAGACTCCTCATTCCGCACATGGGCATAGTCAAGGATCTCCCGCATGCTCATGGCTGGCTGGGCGCTCTTGTTGCGCGCATAGGCCACCACATCCATTAGCCAGCGCACGCTCTTCCACACCAGCGTCAGATTGGCGCTCAGCTCCTGCAGTGTGGCCAGACGCTCCTTGGCCGCCTGCAGCTCGCTGCTGGAGAAGGCCTCGCGATGCGAGTGCGTGGCCAGCGCCGTGTCTAGCTCGAGAATGCACGAGAGTCGGGCGTACTTCTGCACAATGGCGGGCTGATAGGTGCGCAGGTGGATCATCTCGAAGGCCTGAATGCTCAGGCTGGCCAGATCGTCGCGCTGCAGCAACAGCTCCGACTGGCCGGGCACAGCGACCGAGGACTCCACCGAGGGGCAGACAATGAGGAAACTGATGTCGTGACTGTGCTCGATCACCTCCACGTCGTAGAGACGATGTGTGGCCGTCTCCTGGCCGCTCTTGATGCTCATGCTGGCAAAGAGCCTGTGCATGGCATTGCTGAGATCGTACAGAAAGAGGCGCTGCACCTCTGTGGTCTGCCTGCTGCCACTGCCACTGACGTCACTACTGCCGGGTGAACTGAAATCCAGTGGCAGGCGCAACGGATCAGATGCACTGCGGTGCAGCGCCTGCCACTCTTCGGCGGTAATGTGGCTATTCTCGCGCACCTTGCAGTGCGGCAGCACGTTGGGCGTCTTCACCGGCACCACAACTTGGATCTGGTCCATGGAGCACTGCATCTTCAGGTAGCCCAGATAGAGGCCCGGTTCGAGTCTCTGCAATGCCGCCTGCTGGTAGTACAACTGATCCCCGATGCTGGAGATGAGCAGCTCGTTGATGTTGTAATCCTCATGCAGTGCTCCGAGTTTCTTCTGCAACTTGGTCACCGGCAGCCAGCGGGAGTTGAGAATGGAAACCGCCTTCTGGCTCTTCACTGACTGTATGCAGGTCAGCACCACTGTACCCTGGGCATCCTTCAAGGGCTTATAGTACAGCTGGCCGAGATCGGTGATGCCCAGTGCCGACTGCATCTGGCAGACAGCGGACAAGAGTTTGGTGCGAAAGTGCACAGGGGATGTCAGGTTGCGTTCCATGTCCGAGCGCAGCGACTTGACATCCTCCCACGTGCAGGCGACCTTCATCAGCCAATAGTAATCGATGTGCAGGGCACTCGGAAAGGATTCATCAACCTCAATGACCGGCGGAAAGTCCTCGCTGGTCACCAGCACCTTGTCGTCGCAGTACACAATGCACGAGAAGTAAATGCCGCTGTGAATGTGAATATCATATAATATACTAGGATAGTTCGATCTATATCCGATTCTCGCCTACCGTCGTAGTGTCTTCTGGAACTTGGAAGTTACCGAGAACAGCTGCTTAATGGTGGTTTTCTTCTTAGGATTACGTCGATGCACGCTACCTGGTTCCAGTGTCAGCTCAGAGACATCGGCGGGACGCGCCATGCGTACGGCGGTAAACAAATTATCCAGAATGCGCTGTCGGCCGAAGAAGCGATCCTCGCGGTTGTCCAGATCACGCCAGGCTGTGGCGGAGTAGAAGAGGCATAAGAAAATAAGTATGTGGAAATCTAGCAACACAACATACAATACTTTCAACTTTATTTCAATCAATTATTCCCATTAATATTAATCTATTTGTTCAATCGATATATCCTTTAAATCATCGCAAACTCATTCTATGTATATCGATCGACAAGCTTCTTAGCCTTTTTAAATTAACAAATTTAATTTGAATAAATCTCGAAACTCATAAACCATAAATTGTTAACTATTCAAAAAATCCCCGTCTAAATTCTTGTACACCATGAGAAAAAAGAGATAAGCTCATTTGGTTATAATTATCGATCTATGTATGTGTATTTATCAATTTTAGCAAGTTTAATAAATAAGCTGCCTAGTTCTAGATAAGCGCTATCAAAGTAAATACATATTAAACTACTCAAACTAAACTATGCGATTTATAGATTAACTATCAGACCTTAAATTATAATAACCATTCAATGTATATGGCTTTTTACTGTTAAAACTAAAAATAAACCTATGATGGTAAGGCTACCTTCGACATGCTGAAGGTTTTTTACCCTTGTCGGTTTTAGCTTTAAACATTACTGTAAATATATAGTATTTTAGTTATAAATAAGGGTACAGAGATTTATAACCTTGTTAATGTATTCGTTGACAGGTCTAATGGCTCTAACACTCAACAAATACAATACATTTATTTTGTTGTGAATATCACAATTTCATACTGATATTTGGGAAATAGTTTTCCGATATTGATCAAAAGGGAAGTGTTGACATAGGTTATCTATAGTTTTAGTTTTGATAAACTAATTTTAAGTGAAAATGAGGGACTGGCAGACGGACATAAGTATCTAGTTTGATTGGTCTGTTGATGCTGATCAAGTATACATATATGTATATACTTTGTGTGTATCCTAAAATGAGATGAAATTTCGCGCTAAGGAAATTCCCATTAAATTTTAAAAATTATTGCCATGAGTTTTATCTTTTATCTTAAGTTTTAGTAATCGTCCCTATCTAATGAGTAAATCGACCACTTCTTTTTCTGGGAGTACTCACTTGAGGGCACAACGCTGGCGGGCACCGAGTTGCGGTAGCTGCCCCATCCCTTGACGTTGCCACAGGCCGCGCGCAGGAAGTACCGTCGTCCCTGGGTTAGTCCCGCAATGTGACACTGGGCGCCCATGGTGCCATGGTAACTTATCCAATCGAGCAGCTCCCGCTCTCCGACCACATTGTTGAAGTCCGCACGCGTTGACCATTGAACTGCGGTTGACAGGGGGCAAAATGTCAAATCAAAGCGAGCAAATCCGCGACTGTGGCTGACCACAGTGCAGGCACAGTTGTTGTTGTTCATGTTGTTGTTGTGGTTTACCTTTGAATTTAGTGCCGATGGCACCCTCGAACGGCTCAAGAATCTGCAAGCTGATGGAATTGTCACCGGTGACATCGACCACAACTGAGGCGGGCGCATCTGGTGGTCGTGCCTGGTCCCAGCCAAGTAGCATGCGTCGCAGGCCCTTGACGCGACGTTCCCAGATACCAATCTGTTTGTCCACCTCGTTGCCCGTGCAGCCTGTGACCGAGGAGCCCGTATTGCCTGTATAATCGTGGAGATAAGTAATGATGATTCCTCGAGCATGTTGGAGAGAACTCACCAATTATAATGCTGGATATGGAGGGGCGCGACGAGAAGACTGGCGGACACAGTCCCTCTGGACCACTGAGATCATGTATGCGTGACTCGGCGTCTTTGAGCAGGCCATTCAGCTTTGTTCCAATGTTGTCCACAGAGACTGTAGAGAGCACAGAGTGGGATTAGACAAGGAACAGACTGGGGTCTAGTTTCGCTACGACTTACACTGCGAACCCTCCAGCGCGCCGTGCTGCAAGAGCATTTTGGTCATCGAGCGATTATTGCTCAGCACGGCCACATCGAGTGCGGAGAGTCCATCCGTATTGATGCTGTGGAAGACAGATTGAGGTTAGGTAACTAATAAAGTAGAGGTAAGTTTGAAAGCAAAGGAAAGCTGGTAAAGATAATGGGATCGAGCTGGCCCCACAACATATAGAACTATGTATATGTAATTGAACAATTGTCCTTTTCCAATGATAGAAAAAGAAGACTTGGATCCCAATGCTTATCGATGGTATGTATCATCGTTGTGACTGGGAATAATGAAGGGACAGTTATGAAAAAAAAAATATAGTTTAAATAATTTTCCTTCAGCATTTGCTTAATTGCTCGGTCCCATTTATCGGTAATGTTATTAAAACTATCGTAGGATCCAGTTCTTTTAGAACCCTAAACTGTTTTATGGATTTGTTAGCATGAAGCGCAAGTCTGATGTCGTTTCTTACAAGGATTAGGTTATGGCCGTAATCTATATTCTTCTCCATTTAATATTGCCAATTCGAATGGTATTTTTACCTCGCTACTGATCTACATGATGGTGATGATATTTAAAGATCTAATGCTGGCTGGTAAATTCTCATAATCCTGAAAGACAATAGTATCGAGCAGCATCAACATACTATATAGAACTCGATGAAACCTCACCTGTTCACATCCACATCGGTTGACTCGAGTATGGTGCGCGCCTTCTCCAAATGCCCGTGTTCCACGGCCGAGAAGAGTGCTGAGAATAAAGATAAACAATTGCAGGTTAGTTCTAGAATAAACCCAAAGTGTTTAGGAGTAATGATGCAATCTTAAGCCTGGATGCAGCAGGAGGAGGGGGTGCCCGTGCCTACCATGTAAGTGTATGTTACTTTGGGTCAGTTTGTCCAGCTGCGCCTGGGCGAGCTTCAGCTGTTTCTTGGACATTTTGCTGACACGCGGATGCGGCGTATTGCCGGAGATTTTGGAACGTAGCTGCACCGGTTGCCGATGCACCGATAGCTGATGTTGCAGATTGGCCGACGCGTTCTCATCTCCCGGCAGTCGATGGTGCTCCTCGCTGTCCGGCGATTGATCTTCGTCGTCACGTTCGTCGCGCAACTTTGCGCTCTTGGGCTGCGAGTGCCTTGAGATGCAGAGCTGGGGCTGTGGCTGGCGGGCAGTGGCGGACATGTTGTGCTGTGCTGCTGCTCCTGTGCTATGCGGCAGCAGGGATTCTATTTCTCGTAGATCCCTGGACTGGCATGAAATCGCAGTGCGCAACTTGGCTACCGTCGCATGCTGCGTCAGTTGTTCCGACCAACGATAGGCGGCGTTGCTTGCCGGTGGCGAGAGTAGCGGAGCGGGATAATACGTGGGATAGTTATCCTGGATATTGTTATCCTGATGATGCTGATGTTGACTCTTGTCGCGTAGCCTAACCGGCTCAAAAATGTTGTCTAAGGCAACGACGAAGGAGTAGGGGAGGCAGGAAGAAAGAAATCATAATTGGAAAATTAAAACAAAAAGCAAAAATGAATCGGGTTTAATTAAATGAGAGTTAAATAATATATACAAGTGTAAATAACCAGCAGCCCGATGTACGAGTATGTATGCGTTATATACTATATATGTATGCATATGTATGTTATGTATTTGTTTATTTAATGCGCACGATAATTGCGGGCAATTGCAATTAATTAATTATTAAAGACAAATGCTCAACGCTGTTTGCTTTATGCTTCGAATGACCAAGCCAATTACCTAGATTAATAATGCGCGACTATTCAGCACGACTGTATGTGTGTGTGTGTCTGTGTGTGGGTGTAAGTATGTATTATGTGTAGGTGTGTGTGTGTGTGAGTGTGACATGCATTCAAGCATCGTTAGATTAGACCGCAGGGTAGCAACCATACACCTGGCTACAGCTAGTAGAGCCACCCAACCACTCCACCCCCCACCCCAATGGCAACTTTTAATTATTGCCATTTATAGCATTTTATACAGCACCCCCTGTCCCTTAACCCCCTCCAAGGCCCTATTGTCCATTCAATTAAGCAACCAATTTCGAGGCCATCAACAATTGGCCCGCATGTGAGTGGGTGACTGAGTGGTGGTTTGCTGATCATCATCATCATCATCGCCGTTGGGTGGCCAACTTGCTTACCATCGACTGTGGCATAGTGTTGCACCAATGGAACAGCCGGAGATGCCGGTGCTCTAGCTGTTGCCGTCGTTGAGGTTGCCCCTCTCAACTGGCAGAATTTGGTGAGCTCGTTGAGCGTGTGAAACGATTTCTGGCGCATGAAAACCGCCGGAGAGCGCAGGCAGCTGCTCATCTGCAGCTTCTGCGGCGAATTGCCCTTCGCGTTGCTATCGTTCTGGTAGCATCTGCAACATTACACACACATACAGTTACATATATATAGTACAAAAACGATACGATACACAAGTGGAATATCAGATTTTCAGCAATATTTATGTATTCCCCCTTACCCCGCACTGAGGCGTCTCATTTTGTACGCGAAATAAATCAAATCGTATTTATGCATTAATATTTTGTGGCTGCCGGTTCGAATTCAAATTGAATGTTTAATTACGGGTTCGTTATGGCATTTTCTACCGACCATTCGACCTTCGGCCACAGTTGCAAACAATGGCATTAACGGCATTTATTAACCTACTTCGAGGCAGGGCCGCAGGGCGTTAGCTGCCTCTGGCCACAGATTGCATTGGTTTTCATTCAATAAACTACGCAATTCTACAAAATCCATGGAGGTTTATAATGGAAAATCCGAACAAAGGAATATTAAAAGCTTTGTGATATTTATCCCGAAATGTATAAAAAGAGAACTGGAGTGCATATCGGCAATTCCGAGGGGAATTCAAACAACTAAGCCGAACGATTGGAGATAGATTAGATGAATGATAGGTTTTTGACTATCTGGCCTTGCCTTTTAAGTATCCATAAATCGGATAGAATCCAGAACAATCGCATAGCTGGTCAACAATTAACAAGTTACAATATAAAACTACAAAAATATATCTTAGAATTCCAATAAATGATAACAAAACTTTTAAAGGATTTATGAAAAGAGAAAGACAAAAGAAACTTAACAAAAACACTGGTAAAATGTGAGGACGATTAATAGATTTTAACAACATGCTAAACATCATAAATGTCCACAAAATGTCATAGATTTAAACTGTCTACTAATAGGTATAGTACTTCAACTGAACTTTTCCAATAAATTGCACTTTTATGGTATCGAAGTTTCGTTTCTCAAATAGTTTATTCATTCCGAAATGCCGCCACAGACGCGTCTTTTGTCCTCGTCAACCCTCAGAGGGAAGAAAACACTGACCCAACACTTCAGAACTACTTGAATTGTAGCACAGTTCAATGACCGAGTTTCCACCGAAATCACAACAAGAGACGAAAACAAAAACTCGATAGAAAGCAATAAAAAATTGTCGTTAAAGAAACCGATTCGCAGCACATTAAGTTGAACATTTTCACACACTCAACTGGGTAAATTATGATACAGATACAATCTATATACGTGTATAGTATACATGATAACACCTACGACTGTTTAAGTAGGGCATGGGTTTCCGTATGGTGGCTGTGCGCATGCGCGTGGTTCCATAGATGCCCTGCGAGGCGTGTTGCGTGATGTCTGCCAGCACAGGATCAGTTGCATTGGGCGACTCGGGATTGCTCAGCGTTTGCTCCAGGTCCGAGTCCAAAGTGGCGTGTGGTGCCTTCTGCGAATATGTTTCGGGTATTTGCAGCAGTTTGCATGCCTTGCGGGGCAGCGTTGCACCCACGGGCAGCGAGGACATCAGCTGCTCAATGCCCACCAGCTCCTGATCCTGCATATTCTCCTTAGTTTTCTTGAGCGGCACAAATTCTCCCTTCACTTTGGTTGTGACAACGGCGACGGCATCGATTTCATGCCAGAAACGCAATGCTTTGACGACCTTCGATTTGTCAATGATGCCGCTGCTGTTCTTTCGACTGCGCGAATGCAAATGGGCGCGCAGCTTGAAGGGCGACTGCAGGGGCAGGGCAGGACTGTGAAGTTTGCTCTTCAAGCGTCGCAGGGAGGCGCGCACTGAGTGCGAGCGATGCATTGCCGGCAACTCATCCTCGTTCTCACTGTTGTTTTCCACATCCTCCAACTCACACCCCTTGTCCTTCTCTTGCTTTAGTTGTTTTTTCTGTTGTTGTTGTTCTTTAAGCTTGGCATATGAACTGCAGGCTCTACGACGCTCCATTATTGTGTTTATCGTGATTTGTTTAACTCGATTGATTTATATTATAAATTATTTAACTACTCGACACTAAACCGAAGCATTTTTGTTCATCTTTTGTTTGTTTGTTTATTGCAGGATTTTCCGTAGCGCGCGTCGCCCTTACAAAATATGAACTGAGTCAGCATCGCGAAGTGATTCCATGCTCAACCATCCATAGGATCCAGAACGTGTGCTCTCTCTATTGCTCTCCTTAACTCTCTCTCTGTCTTCCTCTGCCACTCTATTCCTCTCTTTCTATCTCTCTATAAACCTACAATGTGCTGTGCTGTACATAGAGCACCTTCATGAGGGTAGTATAGTTTAGGTAGATCGCAGACCCTATGCTCTCTTTTACTCTCTCGCGCTCTCTTCCTCTCTCTCTCTCTCGTCGAGTTGGTCTCTACCTACCCCCTAAGCAACTTTAGTCAAGCTGTTCAGGAAATATCATTCGCTCTCTTGAAACGCGCTTGATCCGCCTCGCTCTGAATACCCTGGGTCTGGGCCCAAGGGATTCTGGGCTCTGTTTTAAATTTAAACAGCAAGTACTCGTACCTGCGCGGACCTTTTCAAAGGAATTTCTGTTAAGTCCTGCGACTGTCGGCCTGGGGAACTCGTTGAACAAATTACGGCGGCATTTCCGAAACAGTAAACCAAACAAATAAGTTTCCCCTGCCCTGTCTTGTTCGTGTAGGTGTTGTTGTTGTTGCTGTAGGTGTTGTCGTTGTGTTGAAATTGTGTGCTGATTTATCGAGCGTGCCGGTCTGTCGGTCTGTCAGCAGCTGGATTGGAAAAACAACTGTGAAAATGTACATTGGAATTGTCAAGTGACTTCTTGTCAAGCAAAACGATGCGAATTAGTCCAATGCACAAAAGGGAAAGCTAATTGGAAACCTTTTTGCAATTTTAATGTTCTTTCCCCAGAGTTTATAGAGACTCTCAAGACGATGAGAATCTTCGTCATGCAAGTTAATAACGTACAATACATTATAAAAAGTTATTTAAATTATTATGCTCAACTCAACTTGAAATCTACTAAACTTCAAACAAACAGGGTATTCCGAGTTATAACCACTTAACATAGTTTGTTTGTGGTTTTGTTTTTGTCACCCAATTACATGTATTGCAATTTTGGGACGCTCCCAAACCGGTTGGCTTGTCCAGTTGGGTCTATTCCCTTGCTTATTTTAGATATTGTCTCATTTCTCGCATGCATAACTTAGCTAACTAACTAATACACGAATTTGTTTAGGCAACACACACACAGACACAGACAAAACAACAATAGGGCGAATCGAAATTCATTTTGATTTTATCTTTGAACACTCTACACAGTTTTGTGCGAGGTCAGTGCCGTGGGCTATGAGTCGAACTCTGACAGAGATTCGAATTGGAATCGTAATTCGATGTGACGCATTTGCTGTATCATGTTAGAGGTCTAATTAGAGGGCAGATTCAACATCTGAATCACGAGATTCACAATGAATGTGTATGAGAGTCGCCGAGAGAGGCTGATATGAATAGAGCTGTAATTAAGGTCTAGAAAATGACCTTGAAAACGAGACAAACAAAGCAAAACAGTTGAGTCTAAATTGCGACCATTTTGGAATAACTTTATAATCAAATTTCACAGTATTTTTTCGCCGAAATTCAGTTTGGTTAGGTCTACAGGGGATTTCTAAGCTCACCAAAAATGTATGTTGTTGAATAAAATATTTCTTAGAAATGTTATTTGTCATGCATACATTTTTTCAACTTAGTTTCACACACAACGAAAGTAAATTTTCAGCTACAGCACACATCTAATTCAATCAATTAGTTATGCCCGTTTACTGTAACCATATTTCTACCGGCGGTGTCGACGCCCAGGCACGTTCCTAATAAACCCTAAGCTATTCGAGCGATATTATCTCGACTCAACTTGACCCCAAACATGAGAAGCAAGAGCCAAGAGACCTACTAAACTGTCAATTGTGAGCGTGCAATAAATAAAAATTACTGGTCCATAACGTCGAAGAAAGCGCAAGTATAATGCGAAAGAATGCGACAATGCACGACTATGAGATATGCTGTATGTATACTATACATACTGTATAATATGTATGGGATTATTTAGATAGTTGAGTATCCTTTCAGTAGTTTTCAATGGCATTGTACATTGCCTATTTATTAGTATTTTGTATAGCTACAGGGTATACGCTTTGTAGACAGGGTGTTAGGACATTAAGCTTGCAATTGCATGATAATAAAATTTATGAAGCTACGCAGAGCTAAATTGCCAATGCCCAACATAAATCAAAGTACACCAACACAGGCTAAATCAAAGGTCATCTCGGGGAATGGTAGGAAATGAGGGGGTTGAATGAGGTTCAAGTTGCCAGCCTGTAGTTGCCCTCCTCAGCCCAAGTAGTACCAAAACAACTTAATCCACTTAATAGAGGCGACAGCAGACACCGACGTTGATTGCAGGTCCTGCCCGAGCACTCAGGCATAAGAACAGCAAACCGCAGGATGCCATTAAAAGACAGAGGACAGAGAGAGAGAGAGAGAGAACTGGAGAGTGAAAGAGAGCGGTAGCTACCCGCTGTCAAATCGCATTATATTATGCCGATTTTATCTTGCATTTCGTGCTGTCATAATTGTCAAATCTACCACACATTAAACCCACGACGACGACGACGTCGACCACTGCGAAAGCATTTTGACTTCATTTAAATAAATTTGTCGCTTCCTCAATAAAAGCACCGAAAAGGCAAGAACTCTCTAAAGAACCTCGCTTCACTGGCTTTGTCTTCAGGAGAGGGGGCGTGGGGGTACTCTGCGATTCAGTGTGGTAGTCAGTTTAAAGCTGAATAAAAAGCAGCAGCGCAAAAAGCATATTTTATGTCTCTGTAAAATATGAAATCGCATTACGAGTGGGACAAGTAAGGAGAGCAGAGCTGTCGCTGTATCTCCCTCTCTCTCCTCCCCTCTCTCTCGCTCTCTCTCTCTCTCAGTCTTTGGGATGCCTCGCAGTGCGAACTTCAGCGGAAACGCCAATTGAATTTAAGTAACCAGACATTATGGATAGATAAATAGAAGATGCGAGTGGGAATGAGTTGAGCGAGGAACGAGGAAAGGCCACCGAGATAAATCTTGCATTGGCTTGACCTTTGTCTCACAATCAGTCCGGGCATTTAATTTTGTTCTGTTGGTTTATTCTCTCTTCTATTCTATTGGCTTATTGTGCCAAATCAGAAAACTAATGTATTCATATTAATCAGATATGCAAATTGCAGCCGCGTCTCTCTTCGGCACCCAAGTGAGAATGTGCCAGGCAAAAACCGAACGTTGACAGAAAAAAAGAAGACCCAAAAAGGTCGTCTTTTACTGAGTCGAATATCGAATGCTCTTTTAGGTAGTTCGCCAAAGCGAAAGGGGTGACATGACACTTAAGGTGGTTATATACCTGAACTATATGTGAATATAGTTATATTGTTAAAAGGAAATGCACAGACAGAGAGACATACAGACAGGCAGAAGGACAGACAGAAACAGACAGACAGAGAGACAAACAGACAAAGAAAGCTATAAATATAGAAAGACAGACAGAGAGACAGACTAACAGAGATACAGATAGACAAACGGAGAGACAGACAGACAGATAGAGAGAGACAGACAAACAAACAGGGACAGACAAACAAAAAGATTCACATACAGAGAGACAGATACGCAGAGAAGACAGAGAGACAAACAGACTGATATCGAGACAAATAGACAGATATAGAGACAGACAGATCGAGAGATAGACAGACAGGCAGACAGAAAGAGAGATTCAGACAGACAGACAGACAGAAAAAGAGGGAGACAGACATGCAGTCACGATTATATCCCTCAACTAAGATATAGTTATATTATTAAAGGAAGGATCAACTATAGGTCGTTGCATAGCTTGTCTCTCAATTCATATACCCCTAAGACAAATGACTTGCCAAAAGGCAACAAACGTTTGACCGCTGTCAGGGCACATTTCCTGCCCGGGGAACCGCCTCTACAATTTCCCACCCACTTTTCCACAGTTCCTTTTTGCGTCGCTGTGGAAAAACAAACACAAACACAAAACCAATAAGCCAACGTTTAAAATTATGCAAATCGCGCCCGATTTGCACAAAGTTTTCTCCATTTTTTTCTCTTCTTCCACTGGTGACGGGTCAAGGCGCAAATCTGGCTTGCATAAAAGGGATTTTCAGTTTGATGTGGACTCTAATTGAAAAGTTGTGTGCGTTGTGAGCGTTGTGTATGTGTGTGTGTGTAAGTAGGGTTGGCAAGCAAACTATTAACGTAGTTACACAAGTATAAAATCTGTTCTAAAGACTGCTCTATATTGAGTTCCGGCATGATGTAGCGTAATTCGTGGAAGAGTGTTGCAAATGTTGTGCGACTTTTGTGATAAACTAAATTAAATTCTTAAGAAGGGCAAGAAGTGCAATATTGAAGTAAAGTATAGGAAACTTGCTCATTCTTGAAGCACATTTCATTGACATTAGCTATCCCCTATCATTTCATGTAATTCGTCTGAGTTATACTATATACATATTTTATGTTACGAAAGTCATGGCGATGGCGTTACGCTCACACCGCAAGTATTTAACTAACTACTCTAACAACCTATTTGGGTCACAGTCACAGCAGCAGCCGCAACCGGGCAACATATGGGTATATGGGTTGATCAGCCCTTTGACCTTTGTGGGGCATTAAGTTCAAAAGTCGCACAAGTTTCTTTTTGCTGCGATACCATTTGACATATCTATGACTATTGCTGCCCATTTGCATTTGTGTTGGTGAGTGTGTGTGTCTCCGTCTGTTTGTTATGTGTGCTTGGCTGATCCGGATGTATCTCTGTGTGTGTGCGGGGTTCGCCATGTGGGCGCTACGTGCTAATGGCGCTCTTTCAGGCTAACCCGGCAACGTGACGAGTTCAAGCTTCAATTCTCGGTACACTGGAATAGGCAAGGAAAACCATCGAAATCAGAGCAACAACAACGAAACACATTTCATTTACATTGTTCGATTTAAAAGATTTTTGATTGATTCGAGGCTGCTGCGCTTATCTGGTTTGTAAAACGATTTCTTTTGGGAACAACCTTTGAAAGCACACTCACATATGTACATGTATGCACACAGACACATGAGGTAACCCAAAACCCAAGACGGGTGGAGGCCTCAGGTCAAAAGCGATGTCTAACGTTTTTGCTTGCACATGTTTTGCAGACTTTGATTAAAAATTCCAAAGGGAAAGCACACAAGAGATGTGCTGGGTGAAAACTCACGAGTAACAAATGAGTGTTTTTTCGAGCCGTACCGAACTGAGACGTAGTTAATTGCCGCCCACAAACATCTCGCACATTACCTATGACTCCGACTCTGACTCGGATCGGATGTGTGTGCCGTGTGTGTGGGGAATGGGACAGGAAGGCAGAGTGAAACTCTAATTAGTCGCTGAACAGTTGAGGAAATTGCAGAGAAATTGCTAGTTGATTGCTCTCTCTCTTTCTTTCACTCTTTTTGTCTCTCTTTCATTCAGCTGAAGTTTTGCATTGAAAGAAGGTGCATTCCTCTTACAAGGTAAGAATTTGCTACCTTCCCTTTGAATCAGTTTTCAATCTCACCACGTGCTACCTTTGTTTGCTTGCATTGCATAATATCTTGACAACAACAACAACAACAAGAATTGGTATCTATTCCAGTGACAACCTGGTAACGGTTTGTCATATACAATATACAAAAACTTTTGCTTATCAACCAGAAACTAGAAAAAAAGTTCTCGCTGTGTTCTACAAAAGTCGCTTTGCTTCGATAAGCGTACAGCAACAAAGTGGGGAAGAATAAGAAGAGGAATAAATACTAAAAGTGGAGGGAAAACTTGAACATTGTGTGTGCCACAGCGAATTTCTGATGAATTACTTTTTAATCAAACATTTAAAACTTTTTAATAAGCAAAATAAAATCAAAATAAATAAAAGCCAGCGAAGAAAACTTTGCGGGCTGCGGGTCTCGTGGTCTAAGTGCACTTAAGTGCAGGTCATAAGATGGGGGAGGAAGAGAAGTAGAAGGAGGAGGAGGTGTGCCATAAGTTGAGCTTTAAGCTGTGTGCAAAAGTTTTTCGTGTTTTTCCTTTGAAGAAAACTAAACGGAAAATCGAATCCAAAGTGTTGCAGTGATTATTTTTAGGAATGCACGCACAGCAGATACTCTAAGTGTACATAAATATATTAAGTGTAGCTCATTACCAAAGATAGTATGGATAGCATCGAACTATCGATAGTATTTATTCTTATTTGTATCCAAAATGTAGAAGTATTTATCTCTGCTCGTACAGCAGATACTCTATAAAAGGCGTAGCTTATTACTAAAGATTAATATCGACATCATTTATATCTTCTATCGAATTATTTGAATTCATTTAAAATCAAAAATGTAGTAGAATTTATCTTTGGGAATGTTCGCACTCCAAATCCTCTTATCAACTGCAGCCTATTACTGAAGACCGATCGATAAAGGTCTTGGATGTCAAAACGTTTAGTTCATTACAAATTCATATCAAGAATTGCTGGAACTATCCATAGTATATATGGAGTCCTACAACAATTACCAAAAAATCATTGGACTCACCATCGACAGATATAATTCTCTACTTTCTAAATTACTATCGATAGTATCGGTTCCTAACTGAATTCATTTTATGTTTATAATTTTTCAGGGTATCCATCACGAAGCCACAAAGTTACGTTTTAAGAACTTTTCGAATTTGTTATGAGCAACTTCGAAGCTCTGCAATATTAATGGGAAGGGGGTATTTTTCTATACTTTACTGTGAATGGGAAAATCTTAAACAGTCAGTTAGACAGCAACAAAACAACAAATAAATATGAAAACAAAACACACAAAACTAAAATGACAACAACAACATGAACAGAGAAGCAAAACAAAGACCCGTAAGGGGTAACGCTAAGTCAATTCAGATGCGACTTTCTGGAAATGTGAATAAACTTTTAAAAAGCATCTGGTAAAACGTTGTGTGGCAGTAAAAAAATGTTGCAATAGTTCAAGTTTTTTTCATGGCGTTGCATATTTTAGTCACAAAGTTGCAGACAGCACAATGTCAGTGTGTGTGTGTATGTGCGTGTCTCTCGCTTACTCTGTTGTGTATCTGTCTGCATGTGTGTGTTTGTGTGTATGTTGTGCTTTTGCTTACCTGTTCATTGTGCGGTGTACTTAAAATTGCAACACAAACAACTTTAATGAAAACGACGACGACGACGACGACGTTGACGCTGACGACGCGGCGGCTACAAAACTGTGACGACAACAACAACAACAAAAGGGTAGTGGGAGGGGGGTAAATCAAGTAAGCAACGCGTAAAGCTTTTTACGAGTGTGTGCGAAAGAGATGCAACTACAACTGAGCTTGCCCTGCTGCAAGTTGCTGTAATTATGCTGCTGCTGCCGCTCGAGTCACTTTGATAGACACGTGAGTAAATTAGTTGCAGTCAAGTTGATTTCTCGCACAATAGAGAGAAGACAAGACAAAAGCAAAAGTTCACTTTCGCTGCAGTTGTTGCTGTATTTGTTGCAGTTGCGCGTGCAAATAATAACAGCAGTTGGACACGCAATGCAATTACAGTTAGATCTGCCGCCGACGCTGCCGTCGCTGCTTACTGCTGCTGCTGCTTCTGTCAGCTCTGCTCTGCTGTAAATTGCTCTTTTACTGGCACGTAATATTTAATTAACATTGCAACGGCAGCAAATGCCAGAAACAGAAGCAGCAGAGGCAGACGCAGCAGCAGAGGTAGCAGCAGAAGTAGAAGTAAAGGCAGTGGCAGAGGCAGCGGCAGCGGTAGCAGCAGAGGTTGAGGCAGCCAGACAATTTCTTTTGCCCCACAGCAACTCTGTTGTTGTTGTTGTCGTTGCTTTAACGTTTCTTTTTTAAACGAAAGCGACGCGTTTAGTTTATGACACTGAGACACTTTGTGAGAGAGAGCGGAGAGAGAGAGAGCGGCAGAAACCACAAGCCGATCACTCGTTGAGTTTCACTCCTCTCCCACTCCTCTCTTACGTGCTCTCAGTCAGCGTTGGCGTTGGCGTCGACGCAGGTAGCTCAGTTGTTGTTGCTGCGCTCTCTCGCACTCTCTTTCGCAAACAGGTAGTTGTTGTCACTCACACTAACACAGGCGCAGCGAAGCAGAAACGACGCGTTTATCTTTGCCTTTTCTTTTCCTTCTTTCTTTGCTATTTTCACAAATTCTCAACTAATCCGCAAAGATCAACAACAAAAGCTTAATTCAAGTATTCATTCACAATTGCACACACTGCACTATTGCGAATTATCAATCGGTTATCGATTATCGTTTCTTATTTGTTATTTCTTGTTTGCGACGCCGACGCGGACGCGCACTACACTGCGCTCTCAACAAAAGTCGCTAGACAACTGAAACTGAAGTTGTTTGAGCGGTTGCAGCGACACTCGGCTGAGAAAGAGAATGGAAGAGAGAGAGAGATAGGGAGAGAACGTCTTGGAACCGACAGAGCGCAATGTTCGTTAATGGTCAGCGCTTCACAGTTACAGGCACACACACACATGCATACACACACACTGGCATATTTGTATGTTAGTTTCTCTCAGTTCGTGGAATCGAGCAAACGATAACTGAATGCCGACGATCGCTTCCATTCGCTTATTCTTTTATTTCTTTCTTCTTTATCTCAGCTAAAGCTCTACTCCCAAAGGGGCCCGACTGGCCTTCAACGCGAGCTAAGCTCAAACACATTTCTGATAAAACAAAGGAAATAGGAAGCGGGTAAAATGGTGGCGCACTTAAGATAAATTTAGCTTTCTTTCTATACCCTCGACCAAGGAAAATGCTTGAGAAGGGTATACTCACTACACTCGAGTTGATGGACTCCTACTGTCTGTCTGTTTGAACACAGGGATCTTAACTGTTATTGAAGCTGTAGACACCAAAGTTGTCATTAAGTCTTCTATATACAAATAGAGCTTATATCAAATATTTGTTGCCCACCGTCTACGCAACTTGATAATTACACATTACAATTATTTAAGATACAACTTTCTGCTTTGCCATATTTACCTAACATTCAAATTGCAATCCGATCGGCAATAATAACATTAGTACAGAAGAAAAGAAAGCAATAGGTGACACAACATTTTGTTGTAGCAAAAGCTTAATGTGTTTAAAATTGAGGCAAGCATCAATTTGTAGCCATGTTTGTCTGTATGAACGCCTTTATCTCAGCTATTATAAAAGCAAAAACCACCAAATTTGGTATGCAAGTTCCTGTATAACAACAGTTCAAAAAGTGTACTTTATATTTTGCATGCCACGCCCACCGTCCACGTTATGCATTAATGCAGTTTTTCAATTCGATTTGTGGGTGGAATGTGAAGGGTACAATGCTCTATTTCGATATGTAGTAAGTTGAATATATTATCTACCACTCCTGTAAATTGCAATTCACCCGATAACAAACACAGAAGTAGAGAAGAAGAGAAAGCAATAGGTGGCAGAAGACTTTGTCGTTGGGAATTCTTAATGTATTTTTAGGGTATCTTAGAGTCGTGTGCACTGTTGCTTGCGTTACTTGTTGTGATTTTCCATCGATGAACTGCTCGGCTTCCTTTGGGAATATGCCAAAGTGACTTTATGCTGCGTCAGCAGCTCCAAAGTATCTTGAGTGCGCATTTGAATATCAATCAGGTCGCTGTTGCAAAATAAATGCCACTACACCCACTGTACGCTGCGCTGCCGTTGAGACCTTACGCTGCTGAGACGTTGATGTTGCTCCTGCTGGCATCGGGTCCCAGTGCGATCTGGCCAGCAGTCTTTAGGCTTATCAATATGGCACACGGAGCACGTTGCGCCCACTGCATCGTAACAAAATGAGGGGGCAGGAATTAAGAAATAACGGTACTCACTATTAATGATTCTAGTCAGCTTATTGCGTCGCGTTGACGACGGACTCAGCATGCTCTCGCGACGGCTGCTGCTGGCGCTGCCTCCTCCGCCGCCGCCGGCGCCGCTGCCACTGTTGCCAGGATGATGATGAGATCCGGCGGCCAGGTCACCGTAATTGACATTCAACTGGGCATGCACCTGTGCCGATGCTGCCGCGGCTGTTGCGGCGGCAATGCTGCTGCAGGTCGAGTAGAGGCTGCTGGCCGAGGGACGCTTGCTGAATGGAGACGGAGCTGACGGCGCCGCGGCGGTACGTGGTATGTCCAGCGAGGGGCGTGGCAAGTCGGAGAAAACAATCTCGGCAAAGGAATCAATGCTAGCCGAACGTTGTAGTGCACTGCTGTCCTTGCGCCTGCAGGTGAGAAAGAGAGAGAGAGAGAGAGAGAGAGAGAAGGAGTGAGAAAGAGAGTACAAAGAGTCGGTCGAGTCAAAGACCGCAGCAGCAAGTGGAGGGGGCAGCAGCAGGTTTTGTTGCAAGTGCAAAACAAACTTGGCCAACTAATGCAATTACTTCAACTTCACGCTACCCTGGACATTTTAATGGCCATTAAGTGTCGCCAGTTCGCGTTGTCTTTGCCTCCTCCCACGTCTTCTTGCCGTCTCCGTCACCGTCTTTGTCGCGGTCAGTGGCCGGCCTAGTTACCATTACCATGGCCCATTACCATAATGTAGACGCTTTTTATGGCTGCTCCGTGGCAAAGAGAAAGCCTTGGGGCAAGCAGCAGAGCAGCGGAGTAGCAGCAGCAGCAGCAGCAGCTCAACCCATCCGTTGCCAGCTGCCAGCCGCCAGCTGGCGCTAATGCCATGGCTAATGTGGCTATTGCCGACAATGTTGTCATTGACGTGTTCATTGTGCACTTTTTGCTCGGCACGCTTCTAACCCGGCCAACGGGCAACGGGCAACGGACATTGGCCAAGAACGGACCACGCAGAACGGTCAACTTTATGACTTGCACATCAAGGTGTGAGTGTGATGTGCCAGTTCGAGTGTGTGCGAGTGTACGAGTGTGTGAATGTTGCTGAAGATGCCCTCAAACTGCAATTCACGACCTCGTAATGGATTAATGTCGCATCTGGGCAACGGTTATATGAAGATGAAGCGACAATTCTCAATTACAGTGTTAATATCACACGAACGGGGGGACAGCAGATGTCTGAGTATGTAAAGGGACTGTGCATGCCCCGGGTATCATAACTGTGATTATGATCAACAGAATTATTTGACCTGTAACTGAGCATCATTATCTACCCCTGGGGTAGAGGGTATTATTACTTTGTGCTATCCGAAAATGTATTTAGCAGGTGATAGACCGCACAAAGTTTATTCTTGATTCATTTGCATTACAATTAATAGAATATAATGTTCATTTTTGTTGTACATCATAAATATTACTGTTCAACTGATTTTTAAATTTGATTTGGCTCGGATAGGTAACATAGAAATTATTTATAAAATAATTTCAATAGGAGCACTGATTTCAAAGACGCCGCCCGCAAATATGCAATATAAAATACGCTATGCATAGAAGTAAAACTAAAGAGTGTATGACAGTCGAGAACACTCAATTGTAGCTTTGTTACTTGTTGTAGAATGAAGTTTTAACATAGTTCTTGAATATGAAGTTACATATTACCATATATACCACATGTAAATTCATATTCAAGAATACTTCATTCTACAAAAAGGAAAAAAGCTACAATAAGTAGTACAAACATATGCATTAGCTTTGTCTATATGGCTAAGGTGAATAAAGGTAACTTTTCCATTATTTAAATATTACCAATGGGTACAAATGATTTACGATTTACTGCAAAAATTAAAACTAGTTACAGAAATTGATTGAATAGATTTCTAATGGAGTTAAAATTCAAACAGTATCGAATTCTAATCTATTGTTTCTAGTGCATATGTGTAGATACAATATATATCGATACACAACTGAAGTCACAATCTTTTCATATAAATTCTTTCTTCTTTATTCATATTATTCTTGATCATTTCATAGCTTCGTTTCCTTTATTAAATCATGTCATTATATCATACTAATATCACATTTAATATCGGTCTAAACCTGTATTTATGCATATAGTTTTCGTCTGTAATTTATTGCTTTTCATTCGTATTATCCCTTATCATTTCACACCTAATTTGTTTTATATTTTCATATCATATTAGCTAATTTGACAAGTTGCAATTTATTTAAATTAGTGCAAAATAGACGCGTCATAAAAGCACGTTTCTAACCTGGTCTGTCTGTCATCGCAACCAATTCCAATGTTGCATGTGGCATGTTGCACTCAAAGCTAATGAGGGGATTAGCATTATCTGTGTCAGCGAGAAAATATTTGCGATTTGCATAATCAGTTGTCGTTGCTAGGCGAAAAATGGCGGCCATACAGAGCGTTTGATTAAAGGGGACAGGGAGAGAGAGTAGGGAGAGACGCATTGCCTCATGACCTTGGTGGCGGGCAACAGATTGTGCTCTGGGGATATATGCATGCACAACATGTCGTATGCGCAACATTTTCAATTAAAACCAAAATAAAACCCTGTTTACAAGCTGAATGTCTAGAGCGCACCCTCTCTCCCCCCTCCCCCTACCACCATTAATAAAGTTAGTGTGCAGATATATGTGTGTGTGTGTGTGTGTGAGTGTGCGCACACACACGCTAATTGCGTTAATTCGAAACCAAAATAAATGCTTAAATCTCATTTCACTTGCTCCTGCAGCGAACTTGAGAGTTTCAGCGCACTTGCTAGCGAGGGAGAGAGAGATAGGGAGAGGGAGAAGGATGTAATCAAGTGACGGGTAGACCGACAAGCTGCAAAAACAATTAAGTCAATTCTCAATTAGACACATGCATAATTTGCAGAGAGAGAGAGACAGAGAGAGAGAGAGGGGGTGAGACAGAGCTAAATACGCTTAATCAACGCAAACTCAATCAAATTACAACACTCTCAAGCAACAACAAACTTCCCCTGCCTCCTGCTGCTTGGCGACACAAACTGTGTGAAAAAGTTGTCCTCATCATTGTCATTGTCGTGTTGTGTCTGCCATGTGGAGTGAAAAGGCTGTCTGCCACAGTACTTGCCACATATCAAAGCAAGAGACAGACGGGGGCGCCCTGAAGACGATGGCAAGACTACAACCAGCTGTAGTTGTAGTTGTCAACTTGATGCTGTGTGTGTGTGCCTGTGTGTGTGTGTGACAGGCGAAAAGCCTGCAATGCAGATGACTTGTGACAGGCAGTGTGGCTGCTACTGCTGCTTCTGCTGCGGCAGTCAGTTGAGCAACAAAGTCAATAATAATCATTGTTATTAACTTATGTGACGCCAGAAAGCACTTTAACTATGCAACGCGCTGTGGCAGCAAGCCGAGGCATGCCAGCACTAAGCAGAAGCAGGAGCTGAGGCTACAACTGGAGAAGAACAACAAAACTCATGAGGTTCATTTGATGCTTAGCCAAAACGTAAACATGCACCTTCATGTGGCAGGGTTACCTCTCTCTCTCTTGTGTTCCTCTTCTTTTCTTGCTATATTTGAGATGCCTTCTATGCCTGTTCGTCTGACAACTGTTTTCTCATTTGCACTTTAAACAAATTCCCATTTCAGCTGACAACTCGCAAATGAACTGATTTCTGGGGAGCTCAATTCTAACCATATGTGGCACAAACACACACACACAGCAGAGCACACGCTGTTGACATTTTCCATGTCTGTACACTTGAGCGTGAAATTTCCAAGAAATGTTTGGCCTCAGCTCCTAGTACACTCTAGCACAGCCCACCCCCCAACTCTCCTCCTCACCTCTTTGAACTCTGTTTCCCTCATTCCTCCTGGCGATACTTTTAAAACGATTTCGGGTAACGCTGTCAACTTAGTGTTAGAATTTCGCTGAGTAATGCTTGTAAATGAAATGTGTGGCATGCCCTTTTTGGTTTTGGCAAAATGAGTGCGAACTTGAATAAGAATTGAATGCGCATGGCACTGACGTCTATTCACAAACCGATTCAGTAGAAAGCGAGCGCGCTTAGCATATGGTTCATGATAATTTCCTGAGTTATTTCCGCAGGAATTCGCCCAGACTGACTGGCCTGGGCATATATAAGAGAGTATTTTGAATATATAAAATATTTGAATATATTTGAATACATACTATATACAGAACGTATATACATGGACATGTGTGCATTAAAACGAAGCCATTGTTCACATTTATGCCTGTTTAAAGTTGCCTTTAAACTGCTGCCCCGCATAGTTGCAAGCAACGCATTTTTGGCAACATGTGGCAACTGCCTCTGCGTGTAATCACATCAACAGAGAGCGGCCCATTGTGACGCCTAACCATTGTGACCTTTTGCGACGTGAAATGACAGTGAATGAATCAAAAATAACAAAATGGCGCACGACACAACAACAACAACAACAACGACGACGACAACAAATTGTGAGCGACATCTTTTTTGGCTTGCAACAATTTATAAAATTTTACAGTACATAACCTACCCGCAGTACGACGCACTATGCTGGCGGCTAATGAGTTTCCCTGTACAACATGACGTATGCGCGATTTTCGTTTGTGCCTCGTTTAACCCAAGCAACGAGGCAATTGTCGATTCGTTCTACGTTCTGTCTTAGCCAGTGCCAAGGCGAACCTCTTGTCCAGTCTAGAACTGAGCTGGGAAGGGGATAGAGAGAGGGACAGGGACAGGGATAGAGAGAGAGGGACAGGGACAGTGGCAGAGGAGCCGCAGAGTGTTTTATTGGCTGGCTGCGTTTGTCCTTCGGCGCTTTCTTTGCGTCTGTCTTGCCATCTCTCCGTCTGTGCTCATGAATAATGCATTCACAATTAAGCCAGTGAGTGCTGTGCGAATACTCCCAGGTCGGAAAGCACAGGAGGAGGGGGAGGAGAAGCAGGGGCGAAGCGGGGGCGAAGCAACCCAAACTCGACTTGACTTTTATATCTTTTGCTTTCAGCTCATGCATCTGCCCAGTTGTTGTTTTACTCGTCGTTGTTGTTGTAGTTATTCTTGGTACTCTTGTTGCTGTTGTAGTTATTATTATTCCGATTGTAGCTGCCGCCGTTTTGTGTTGTTTAACTTGCGCCACACAGAAAGTTCTCTAAATTTAGCAACAAATGCAGCAAAAACAAAATAAACAAAACCCAATCTAACCTCGAGCTTGGAGCACCCAAAATTTATACGTAGTGTCCCTACTCCCTCTCCCACCGCTCCTGCTGTCCCCCGCTGTCCCATCCCAATTGTGTGTTTGGCTCTGCATTGCGAAAATATCAAAGTTTAAACTCATAAAACGGCGCTCGGAGCGGGGTAAAATGCCACAACAACAAGAACAACAAGAACAAAGTCAGGCGAGTGAACAACCAACAAACAACAACAAAACAACTCTTTGCTGCAATTAAACTTTTCTGAATTCGCCTGAACTGGCAGCTGCCACTCGTGGCATGGTCACTAGCAGCAGCAGCAACTACGTCATTGTGCGTCGCAGCAGGCGGCGACAGTTTGTTTCAGCTTTGCAACAGCTCCTGCGGCGTGTTTACAAATATTATTTTCGTGGCAAGTTGTTTTGACACTTGACATTGGCCGCGCTACGATTGCTGCCGTTCCCTCGTTTCCCTTCCCGCTTATACTCCTTACTATTGGGCCCCCATAATCCAATTACTCTTAAGCCAAAAATATTCTATCCAATGCTGAATGAATGAATTATTCAAAGAATCGTAATGGAAATGAAGTTCGCAGAGTGTTTGAAGAGAACTCTTTAAAAAAATTCGCCTGTTTAGGTTCTTAAAGAACATAAATTGAAATATACTTTACTTTCAATGTTGCTCACAATATTTCAATAAGAAAATCAGAAAAGGAAAACTTGAAATGCAAGCTACAGTCAAGCGCAACCAACAAGGCAACAAATACCCTTCGGCCAATATGGAATTACCTTTCTGAGCAAACTAATAATTCACAACCACGATGTCTTCTGCTACCCATTGCTTTCTCTTCTTCTTTACTTCTGTAAATATTACCCCATTGGATTGGAAGGTTAGATCATTATTATATAGTTGGCAGAAAACTATTGTATATATAAAGCACAAAGCTGTATCTTTAATACGCTGCCTACAAATCTAGTTGAGAAGTTGTATTATCAATTTGAGTAGTTCAGTAATTTAAGTAGACTGAATCAATCGACTCGATTATACTATTTCCTTCTGCTTGAACAAAGTTAACTTATTAACCCTTTTAAATGGTCGAAGGGTATCTAAATGGCGTGCAAATGGAAAATGGAGAGGTATTGAAATATATGAGTCCAATAATTTAACAAAACTAACCTAGGTTAGGAGTTAAAAAAAGCAACAGACTGTTTTATGTAGTGATTGCTCTACAAGGTGAAGAATGCAGAAATAGGTTACTGCTTAGGACAACTACGTAATAGAGTTGCCACGTTGTAAATTGTTTTAAATTCAATTAATACGATGTGATTAAATAACATCAAACTCATTAAAGAAACAAGTCCTGCACATAATGATGATGCACTAATGAAGAGTACTTGATAAGCGCATTTTGGTTTTATTTTGCAGAGAGAGCATAATGCAAGTTGAAGCACAGGTAATTACTTAGGGGGAAAGTGGCAGCAAATGAGTGGGGGGAGGGGGAGGGGAAGGAGAAGTATTATGTCCCTTGTCCAGCATGAGAATTCTCTCAGGCAACATGTGTCTTCATCTGACCCCGTCGAAATGAAGATAAATGTGGCCACTCGACTGGGCCATGTCATCGGACCCAAAACTTGCACAAGCGAGCGAAACGCAAGAGCAACGCACCCACCCACTCCTGCCCTGCACTTCCACCTTCAACTCCGGGCCAAGCTTAGTCGTACACACACACACACATGGCCATGGCAATTAGATGGACACAAGCTGCACACGTTGCACGCGTCGCTGTCCGCGTTGCCCGCTGACGAAGATCAACTTGCCGCAAAAATGAAATTAACTAATTGCAAAAGCGCCGCCAGTCAAGGTGAAAGTTGACATCCTGACATGGTCGGCGAAGTAGGAAGCGGGGGGTGGGGGAGGAGGCGGATGAGCTGGCTGAGGTGACGTGCGATTTAGATAGACGCGGATTGCTGGATAGAGACGGCATCGGAGTCGGTGGCGGTGGCAGAGCGAGCTGTGGCACATAAATTACACATACGCCTTACCTTTCCCAGGACAGACGACGTGGCGCCTCCTCGCCCAGCCCCAGGCCCAGTTCGCAGCGATTGGCCTGGCGAAGTGCGTCGTGCGACGGCATCTGAGGAGGCTGCAGATTGGATCTGCTTGTAATGGCGCTTGATTGATGCAGCAATTTGGCCAGGCGCGTGAAGGTCGTCGTGTGCGACGATCCCGAGGCGCTGGCACTGCCCTCGGCCATGGCGAAGTCGTGCAGCTGCTGGTGCGGATGCTGGTAGTCCCGGGACATTGGCGTCGTTGCCTCCGAGTATGCTGTGGCACGTTTCTTGCCCGTCATGGGGCGGGGCGTATAGCCGCGTGCGGCGGCACACGCGGCTTGCGGGGCAGGGATTCTGGTGGTGAAAATGTAAAGTCAAATGATTACACAACACGGCGACAGGCTAACTTGGTTAGCATATGTCACGTACTACACTGAGAGAAATCGGCAATGGGCATGACTGAATGTGACTGAATGTGCATGAAATGCAAGCGAGTGAGTAATGCAACATACTGAAAGCTACAATTCAAGTAAAACAAGTGACAAATGTAACAAAAGTCGAGTGCATTCGACTGTTATATAAATTATTGTACATATTTATGCTTAGCAAATTTTGTATTGCATACTTGCAGGCTTAAAAATCAGTGCGCCCACTAAAATGATTTCTTTAAAAACTTCTGTGTTAATTATCCGTTTGCAGCCAAACTTTGAAGTCATTTGAATGTTGTTAATTATTGTGCACACCAGAAATGAACAGTCCAAAACAAAACACACAATTCGCCTTAACAGCAAAAAGGGCCAACTTGTTAAAATAAAGTTGATCTAAGTGTAATAATTGGACGTATTGTCAACAAATTTGTTAGTCGTAGCTGTTGTACACTCTTTGATCTAGATTTTTATATAGACGAAAAGACGGACATGACTATATCAACTCTGCTCATGCTGATTAAGAATATATATACTTTGATTGGTCGGAGTTGCCTTCTTCTGCCTGATACAGACAGTGTCACTTGGCACTCAGTTATAACACCTTTCTGCACCATAACAAATTAGTTATAGTGGCAAGTACTTAAGTACTTCATGCCATAGAATTGTTTCATATTTCTTTGCCAAGTCTTGTCCCCACTTTCTCTCAGTGCACGAAAGCGGCTTAAGTTTTAATCTAGTTGGACCTCACTGCGGTACTTACCTAAGCAACAGCGAACCATCCGCATGACACTCGAAATCGTCGGATAGCTGATAGTGCGAGCTGTCCGCAACATGTTGTTGATACAGATGCAAATGTTGTTGCTGCTGTTGTTGCTGTTGATGGTGCTGCTGTTGCTGCTGCAACGTTGCCGCGGCATGTGCGGCATGCGACTGCTGATGTGGCGAGCTGCCCGACGATTTGCGGCGGTAAATCAAATTCGAATCATCTTTGGGTAAATTCAACGATTTAACCATTAGTGTGTTGTTGTTGTTGTTAGTCAGATTGGTGTTGTTGTTGTTGTGGCCACAGCTGGCAGCTGCTGCCCCAGTGCCACTGCCACTGCCACCGCCGCCGCCCGCACAACCGCTGCGCGTAAGCAATGACCAACGATGGCCGCTGGCGCTGCCGCTGCGGCTTTTGCAGCTCAGCAGGCGCTCATCTGTGTGCGAAATGAGGGAAGAGAGAGAGGGAAGGGGTAAAGGGGAAATAACGAAAATTATTAGTGACTCGCATTATGGAAAATGTGAAAATGAAAATGCAGCTGTGCATGTCTGTGTGTGTGTTTTGCCTGCACTTACGTAATTTAAGAAATGACTTTAATTAAAGATGAAAACTTGTCAAAGAACTTAAATTCGTTTACAGCAACCCGTACACACTTGCACACTTACACGGACACATACGTCCACGCCCACACAGCTGCTGGTTGCACGCCCACGACCTTTCACCCCCTGCCAGCTTCATGCAGCAGCGTCTTGAGGTTTAATTTACTGTGAATTCGCCTCGAATAACTTGCATTTCTTGGTATCGCACACACACAGACACACACATATACATACATATAAATAGACACACATGCACACACACACTATGCCAATACGTACACTATATATACATATGTACACACTTTGCCTTTAATCAACAAATTTATAACATAGCAGAACAAATTCTGTCTTTATTGCCTGATGAGATTGTAATACAGAGAATAGATTTATAGTGTACAAGCATATCTACTAAGTGTATGTCGAAAACGAAGAAGGTTGTAACTTAAATGGGAAATATACTTAATCAACGTTTCGTATATAGGAACCTTCATGCCGACTTTTGTGTCTCTAACTTTTAAAACAGCTGAGATCTGAAACAAACAGACAGACATAGTACAATTGATTCGGCTACAACTATTACTATTACTAGTATTATAAACTACTAATATGTAATTTGAGTTAGTTAATTATATCGACATCTCAAAAATTATATTATATTAAATTCCTTCATGATCTATACTACAAAAATGTTGAAAGAAAAAAATAGAATAGAATAAAACAGAACGAAAAAAACAAATTTTTAGCAAAAGAAAATACAGAAGAAAGAAAGAATATTTACAAAAATTAATAAAAGTTCGAAGATTAAGAAATTAAAAATCACTCCTATTATAAGTATTAATGGTTATACATTTTGGGGTTCCACACGCCTCCTTTTGCCCATTTAATTTTCACATTGTTGACTAATGTAGTATAGTATATACACATGCATGCTACATACACATTGTATACATCTCGTCTATAGTCATATTTCCCATTATATTGTACTGCATAAAGAATCCATAAATAACAATCCAGGAATTTTAGCTTGATATACAGCGCGGACAGACGCGTGTTGACAGACGGACAAGCCACGTGCCACGGCACAACAAATGCTCACAATTTCATCTGCACTTGCACCCTGTTATTTTTTATTATTCAGTTCAATTCTCTATGCATCGCTCACTCGGTCTCTGATTTCAGAATAGATGATGTTGCCTGTGTGTGCCCATTCGCACACAAGAACAAAGTTGATTGTTTATTTTAAAATATTCGCAATTTATTCGTTTCGAAGAGCTACCAGAGCAAAGAAAAGCATTTCGATTATGCGCATAGAAAGTGCAGTTGAACTTTGAGAAAATCGATTCGATATAATCGAGTGGGCTCTACGAATTCCACAGAGGCCTTCGCAAGTATAAATTGGCAGCTATACTAGTATATAGATAAATGGTGTTCTCGACAAGAAAAGCAAGCCCCCTTCTTGAATTTTGAATATGTTTAAGTACTATAATTTAGTGTAGTTCTATATCAAGTGTGTACGAACAATAAGGCGTTCAAATTCGAGTGCTAACGAAAGCACCTTATATAATTTCATCATGATCCTAACAATATTATTAAAACTCTTCTATATAGTTATCTTCTCGTCTCTATATATTTTTATATATTATTATATTATTATTATATATATATTATTATTATTATATAAGTGTATGTATGTACATATTGGTACCAATAGTTATAATTGTTAAAGGCATTGTAAGTTTCCTTTAGACACATTTCATTTTCGTTTCATTTCATACTTTCTGCTATGAATACAACCCTAAAACCTTAAGCTTCCCCCATATCTTTAAAACTATAAGTAATTTTCTTGCTTGGGAAATTAACTGTCATCGCTTTCTGTTATTTTTTTATTCTTGTGTGCCTGTCTGCTTCAATAAGAATCCAATTATAGTTGCTGTAAAATAAACAGAAATCGAAACCCTTCAGCGGGTCTCTTGGCTGTAGTGCGTGGATGCTGTGTGTGCGTGTGTGTCCGTGCCAGATATTTTATATTTTATATATACAGATATATTACGCTACGCACCCAAATGAAATGTTTGCTTATCCGTGTGCAGCGAGACGGCCGGAAGTCCTGGCAAAATGATGGCGGGCAGCGTGCGCGACCTTAACAATGGCGGCGGCAATTTGCGGCTGCCGCTGCGCGATTGGCCACCACCGCCGCCGCCAACGCAGCCAGCCGCAGCGGCGCCACTCTGCTGGGCTCTGCAAGAAAAAAAGCACAGAAGAGAAATGAGAGAGAGAGAAAGAGAGTGAGAGACAAAACAAGGCAAATAATAAGTTAATGCAATTATATATGAAATGTGGACAGTGCGCGAGGACTAAGCAAGTAAATGCAATTACTTCAGTCCCCTCCCCCCACCTCGTCTCTTTGAAGCACACTGATTCCCCATACACATACACTTCCGTTTTATTTGCAAAGTGGGAGGAGGAGGAGGTTGGTGGGGCACAGTTTTTCACACGCTGCGAATTACGTTTGATTGTTGTCAGCAAAATGATTTGCTTGCATCCTCCACATCCATGTCGTCGTTGCCTGCTGCGAATGCTTTGCTTGCATACCAAATGCGCAGCTGTCAGCGACACTAGTTACAGTCTCCCCTCCCCCTTCACCCCTCTTCTACCCCACTCCCTTCCAGCACCTACCACAGTGGCAGCCCTTTCAGAAATTGCTCGAGTTGACGTATGATTGAATTTCTGGCACTCGACGCTGACAAGTGTCTGCCAGCAATGACGGACAGTCAATGGCAGCAAGGGCTGCTGCCACGCCTACATATTGCATCAACATTTAATAGCCTGACATTTTTCGGAAAAGTTTCCGTTCGCCCCTCCCCCCGCGACGCTTGTCTCTTGTCGAATACGAATACGAATCGAGTGCGCATTATTCATGATAGAGAGAAGACATCACAGAAAGCACTTTTTGCTGCTGTGCGAGTACTTTGGTTGAAAGCAGTGTGCCACTGTTGCAGCATAGTAGCAACTCACACACCTACCCCACCTACCTCAACCCCCTCCCCCCCGCAACGCCTTTCAGCCTGTTCTCCCAGTGCAGAAAAGTTGCAGTCGCATTTATTTCTTGAGCAAAAAATCGTGTTAGCAATTTATGTTCGTCCTTGTTGCAGTGGCAGCTTAAACGAAGGGAAATGCCAAAAAGCTGCTGCACACTCACACACAGACATTCACACATGCACACACACACATATCACACGTACATCCTTGCCACACTCACCCTTTCCCCCCACACACACTGAGAGAAATAATAAATAAATTTTTATTGCACAAGCAAAGTGCACAATGAAGCAAGGTGGGCGGCTGCAGGTTAAGCTCTAGGGAAGGGGGCGGCGCAAAAGCGTCGTAAAATTGCTTGAAGTATGTTTTTTTCTTCTTTTCTTTAACGAGGGCGTGGCAAAGACGTAAAGGCTAAGCCATTGAAGTGCGTTAAGCACAGCGCTGAGCCCATTACGCTCAATAAGTCAAACTCGAGGTAGCCTAACCCCCTTGCCCCCTTGCCAGCCCCTCCTTCTGCACAGCAGGCGCACCACGACGTGGCCGGCATTGCCGTCGCCGTGTCGCCAGCCGCAGAAGGCTCCAAGAGCTGGGGACACCCTTAATCGTCCTCTTTCTCTCTGTGTGTGTGCGCGCTGTTCAACCCACTCACATAAGTCAAAGCGGATCTACATAATTGAGACGCAGCCGTAACTTGTATATACCCGGCGACAACAACAATAACAACAACAACGAGAACGACAACAACAATAACGAGCACTTGGCACCTTTCTGCTGATGGGAAAGGAAACGAAGTTAACATGAGTCTCGAAATTACCGTAAAATATAAAAGTTTATACATTTGATAATGGAACGAACAGTCTAAAGAGTTCCTCAAGCAGCTAAAAGATCCAACGAACCGGTTCAGCTGTGGATTAAATGAGAAATTCTATTGCATGGCAGAAGCTTTAAACTGTGAACTCGAGTTCAGAATTGCAATGGGTTTATAAACCAAATATTCTTGTGCAAATAACCAATTGTGAAAATTGGAAAATGGCAAAACGAGCTGAAAATATTATTTGTGAATGTCGAGTTATTTGTCATTTCTCCATTAGAACAGGTGTACAAAGCGGCAGCAGAGAAAAAGAGAAAGACGACACTGAAATTGCAAAATGGTCACAATTTTTAACAGTCAATTTTCATTTGCTTCCCTCTGTCTCTTCATTTCTCGCACACTCTCTTTCTCCTCTCTATCTTCTCTTCATCCTTCTTTCTCTTCCTGTCTTTCTTACCCATTCTCTGTAACACACATAATGTGGGCTGTCCACAAAAAGGCGAGCTCTACACGTATGTCAAATTACGCATACGCACTGTGTGCTCTGTAATCTAGCCTCTGCTTCAGTGTGTGTGTGTCCTATACGTTGTTGTGTGCCTGGTTGTGTAATTGCATTTGGCGCTATGTTTACATGTGCGTGCATAATTAGAGCAAATGTTGCCCATGTAATCAAATCATCAGGGGCAGAACCAGGCGCCGGAAGTGCAGAGCACCCTATGCCGCAGCCGCTGCCGCTGCCGTCTTTGCTGTTTTTCCAACATTTTTTAACTCTTTACAGTTTCTTTGCTTTTGATGATACAGTAGGGGGAGTGCATAAAAGGACTGTGTGAAAGTTTTGTTATGTATCCAAAGCGAGACAGAAAATGAAGGGAAGAGATTTAAAGATTTAATACACAATGAACATATAGAAAGATATTATGAATGAGATTTGACATAATAAAAGATATTCCCATATCTTATATAAATTGAAAAGAGAGAGATATAAGCTATAAGATATCTTTATGAAATAACAAAACAAAGCTATATGTTATATATTCCCCTACAAATGAAGATATAATGCTCTGTATACATGCATAAGTATCTAGTCTCTAAGATATTTTTAATTAATAACAAAAGAACGCTGTGCATATCCTTAACCTATGCACATATTATGCATTATTCATACATATGTATACATTTTTACTTAATACGTACACATGTATATAAGATATACGATTTAAGATATCCTTAAGAATCATTATGTATATATTCGCCAACCAATGAAGTCGAGAGTAACTAAAAGTCGGCGATTTGTCATGACTTGCTTACTTGCGATTTCATTGGATTTTGCTGGTATAAAGCTCAAGTTTTGTAATGAAATTAGGCGACTGGCTGTGTCTGCTTGGGGATCTGCAGAAGGACTACTTCGTGTCAGGGAGTGCCGCATTAATGACTCGTGTACGAAACTTTAAACATTTTAACAAGCGTCGCTAGCAGATATTGCCCTCTAGTTTGCCCCAGCCTTCAATCTCTCTCGTTTTTGTTGCGCCTAATTGAGTTTGCCTGCCTTATATATCTCATCCACCTCCCTTTCCCCCTGCTGACAATGTCAAAACAAACCTTAAGCATGTGAATGGCCGAGCATGAAAAGCATTTACATTACGACGATGCAACGAGGCAAAAATATTTCAAAAATTTCGCTTTAGATACGAATATAAAGCGCAGAAAGAACAACAAAAGAGAATGATGATGGGGATTGCGAGAAGGAGGGGCATAGAGAGAGAGAGGAGAGGAGAGAAGAGAGCAGTCAGCTAAGTGGGCGCGAGGCAGCGAGCACGCGCTGCTTTTTGGAGCGTTTTAAGTTTTCTATCCAAGCCTCAGCGGGCGAACATGTCTGTGCCCTGTGGGCGTGACAGCGAAACCCCCTCCCTGCGCCTCCTGCCAGCATTTCACATCATGCTGTGCTGCATGTTGTGGCAGCTTTGTCTTGCACTTCAGTTTACCTTTGGCTGCATTACCGCAAGCTGCTTAGCAGATTTTTTGCTGCCTGCCCGCAGGAAGCTGCTCCTCAGCTGCCATTTGGCAGACGTCCTTCGAGCGCATTGAAGGCACTCGCCCTCGCACCCGCACTCGCAATTTACCTGGCAGGCAGACGAATAAACCGAAAGAGGGGCACGCAGCATGCTGCTGCTTTGGCAGCGGCAATATCCGTTTCCATCCAATAAAGTCAAACAGTGCGGCAAAGTCTGCGATTACCGAATGCCAATGAAGGATGCCATGCAGAAGGACATCATTAAGTAGACAAATCCGCTGAGCAGCTGCAACGTTTTGGCATCGCTTAAGCTGCGCTTGCAATGCACAATCAACGCAACTCAAGGTGAGCTTTAGGGAAGCCGAAACTAAGGCACACTAACTCTGATTTATCTGAACTAATGGCATTAAGTCTTGCGAACTCAAAAGACAAAGCTAAAAGTTGATGAGTTTATAGTTAAAGTTTCAATTTCATGCGAAATTACTTCTATTTTCAGCTTGTTTTGTGTTGCATACTGTGGTACAGGTAGCGAAACGTTTATATATATATATAATATATATATAGATGTATATATACATATATATATTATATATGCATATTTCTGAATTTTTATCAATGGAAACTAAATTTTTAAAAATTATTTGGGTGAAATGAATTTTTTGAATTTTTAGCCATTGCAATATTAGACAGACAGACAGTCTGATAGACAGACAGACAGACAGACCAATAAATAGACAGATTGACAGACAGATAGACAGAAAGACAGACAGACAAACCGATAGACAGATTGACAGATGGATTGACAGACAGATAGGCAGATGGACTGAGAGACAGATATAGACAGACAGATATTTAGAAAGATAAAAAGACAGACAGAGAGCCCGATAAACAGACATACATACTTACATGCAGACAGACAGACATGGCTATATATAAACTCGACTGTTGATGCCGATTAAGACTAAATCGTATATATAGTTAATGGAGTTGCCGATGTCTCCATACACTGACACTAATTTTTTTGAAATCTATCGCCCAAAATGTTCTTTCCAAGCCGAATCTTAACAAATATCATATAAAAGTACACTAAACAATATATTTAATATAGTACTTTAATTTCTTTCTTATAGAAGTAAGAAACTAAAGCGTTAAAGCTGCTAAAGATCAAGCAAGGAAGCTGTAGGAAAATGTTGTTTTGATTTTCTTCGCATTTCATCATTTTTGGTGTTCTCTCTATTCTTCAGACTCGTAAAACATAATCCATTTTAATTGCCCGCCTTTTCGCAGATTGCCAAAGCTTTCCTTGAATTCCGTTTTGTGCCGACCAACAGCAGCGCGAAGTAAGGAAAAGCAAGAAAAAACAGGCAAATAAAAGCCAGAAAACCCGCTAGAGAAAATGCGATAAATTCAATATACTTGGATTTTTATGGCTTAATAAGGAAAATCCTTGTAAAATCTCAAGTTGCAAAATAGCAGAAATAAAAAGTAAGACGAAGTAAGAGAGGTCTGGAGGGAAATGGTGAGAGGAAGGGAAGTAGGGAGGGCGGGAAAGAGAGGGAAAAGGGCAAATGCAAGGCAAGCAAAATAAAAATTCAAGAGCAAAAATTGTTCAACTTTTGAAAAAAGGTAGAGAAAAGTGCGTAGCAAGAAGGAAAAAGCGGGAAACTGGGAGGGCAAATGGACAGTGGGAGGGCAATGGAAAGTGGGCGTGTTAGTTGTCAACTTACTGTCGCTCCTTGCGCTGTTGTCGCTTCTTCTTGAACGCCTTTTTGACGCGCAGCAAAAGAAATGCCGCCCGATCCACGGACAGAGTGTTGCCACTTTTCTTGCCACCCGATGTTGCACTGCCATCCTCCATTTTGCTAAAGTTGTTGCAGTTGCTACTGTTGATGTTGTTGTTGTTGCAGTTGACAGTTAAAGCGAGGCTTGCGTAGTTGTTGTTGCTGTTGTATCTGGCTATATCCTGTATTTAAATTGAAATGCCAATGGCTGCTGCCGGCTTATGCCGCTGCCAGCGCACTGACGTCGCAGTCAGCGCCGTTTATGGCAGCAGCGCGCTGCGTCGCTGACATTTGTATGCGCTCAGCGTCGCTCTCTTTGTTTTTGTTGTTGTTGTTGATGGTGTTGCTGATGTTGTTGTCGCTTTGGCTTTTAGCTTGTTTCCGGTGCGTGCTGCTGCCTGTTTTAGTTGCCTAAGTTGTTTTTGCTCTCTCTCTCTCTCTCTCTCTCTGTCTTCGTTGTGCTGTCGGCTTATGCATGCATTGTATTTGCCACACTTTCTTTTTATTATTTGTACTATTATCCTCTGCTTCTCAAGGTTCTTTTTCTTCTCCTTCGTGTGCGTTGTCTGGTGAAATATAATATACACGCAGATATATAAGCACACGCATTGCTAGCATAAACGCATGTGGCCTTGCCACAACACTCTGTGCGTGTGCGTGTGTGTGTGTGTAAGTGAGCTAAGCGGCAAATAATATTTTGTCTGCTTGTCGCATGCGGCAAATACCAAAGACATTCACGCACACACACATGTAAATACAATATACAACCAACACCTTCTACTTCTTACTCCCTCTCCATCTCTCTCTTTACACACACTTGCGCACAGTTTTACGGGCGACATGCGACGCCTAAAATGCTGCCGCATATTTTTTAACACTCAGTTACCTCTCTCCCTCTCTATATCTTTCTCCCTCTCCCTTTCTTGCTCTGCCCCCTGCCTCCTTCTGCACATTTGGCATGTGCTTATATGATATTGTTTTATTTATGATTTCTTATTGCTGTTGTTATTGCCGCCAGGCTCGCTGCAAATTTACGATTTAACGCATTACCATAAGCAAAGCGAACGTTAACCGAAGGACACAGCACCAGAGCAACACCAGAGCCAGCACACACTTGTCATGTGGCAGCATTTGATTATGCCCCAAAAATTGAAATTCATGCGCCGCCATCAGCTGTTGTTGCCCTACTCACTTAGCAGTGACAAATTCATGGATTGACTTTGCCCTCTCCATGCTATTCTCGTATTCCTTTTCCTCTTCTTCTCCTTCTCCTCCTCCTGCGCTCACCTGCCTGTGCAAGGAACGTGACCAAAACTTTAGCCAAGTATGTTCCATTTTCAACAGTGTCTGTCAGCTGTCAGTCGCCGTCTGACGGCCGCATCATCCGCACCACGCACATCGCACAGCCCAATTTTGAGTTGGGTATTTCAATTGGATTGCCCAACTTGGTACACTATGAAAAGGGTATTTTCGAGTACTATTTTTAGCACAGTTTAGTTAGAACTGCTGTGCTGTAAAGGGAAAACTATAAGCCCGAAAAGAGAGGATAGGTGTACGATAAGATAAATGTGATAAATACGAAGCCTTTTTGTATGATTTGATTATGTGAATGGGCAAATATTCATGAGCTCACTTTATTTATTAATTTAATGTCAACTAATAGCAGTCAAATGAAAAATAACTTGAAAAATTACATTAAAATTAAAATACTTCAATAAAAGTAATAAATAAAATTAATAAATGAACAGATTTAACTAATTTATGAGAAAAGAAATGAAAATACACGAAGATCGATTATGAAATGCTGAGCCACAGCCAACTTAACTTGTTTTAAATTAGGTGACAACACCGTAAAGTAAATACACGTTAGATTTGTTTACATATCTGGCATCACTGATTATATTATTGCATCAGTTCGTCTCCATTGAGGCTAATTTTATTTCAAGTATACCAAAAATGCATGAAATGATTTGTTTATTGCACAAACTACAGGGTATCTCAGCTGCTGTGCATTTAATAAATGTCTGTCATTTCTTGTTGGCAGATCAATTACGGATTAACTGTCAATTTCATTTGTGTGCCAAAAGTAATCTATGCCAAGCTTATTGCGAAATTGAAATCCTCCCGCAATGCGAGAGACATCATAGGACAGGAGCTGGGACTGTCCTCGGTCTCAGTCTTGGTTGGCTTTCCTGCTTAACGCAGTGCGAACATGAGGGGATTTTGAAAACATTTTAAGCACTCGAACACACAAACACACACACACACACCTGACTATCTGTTTCCCTCTGTCTGCTTGAGTGGCAGCGTCGACGATAACAGATAAGCAATTGCTGCCAGGAGGGGAACCCCACAAAGCGCCTTGGCTGCTGCTGCTGTGCTCAGCCAGAAATGTCGGCAGTTAACTTAATATTGACTTACGGGCATTTGGTTCACACAATTGAAAACTATTTACGGCTAACAGGGACAGAGAGCAACCCCAGCTCAATGGCCGGCCATGACCAATTTGTCGCCTATTTCCTCCACTCCTCCCTGCAAAAATGAATTGCAACTGCCCCAACGATCAAATTCTATGAAAGCTTCGGGGTCAGCACAAAATCTCACTTAATTCCGAGAGACGAGAGAGAGAGAGATTCCCAATCCGTGTGGCCTCCGTTAAATGAATGAATGGATGAACGAATGAATGAGTGAACGAATCAGTGTATTTGGGTCAGCCAGTGGGCGGCAGTGGGCGTAACGCTCTATTAAGGTAAACATTGATGAGCTAGTTAACTGAAGCTTAATGCGAAGTGATTGTTATTTGCCCTTGGCAGCTGTTGATAAGAGAAACAACTTTGCGAACGTTGAGTGAAGAGGGGAGGAGAGAGCTGATTAAGGCTAGCAGAGAAAGACAGTGATTAGAAGTATTCTCAACTTTGCCAATTAGACAACATTAGTTGCAGCTTTGAACTAGTTAAGCTATAAAGATATGAAGTGAAACTAATTAAATCTCCGTGTAAATAAATAAAATAAACATATTTGACAAGAACTATCTAACTTGGCTAAGAGCAAACAGTTTATTTCCTTAATTAAAGGAAACTAAGCTACATACATTAAATATAAACATAAGTATTCCATTTGAGTATCAAACCGGCTACTAATATGAAAAGGCTTTATTAAAAAAGTCTCTAGTTCAAAGAGAGTCTTCTTTACATCTTATCTACTTTATATTCTTGATCAGCCACAACAATCGAGACGATATATTATGTATATATAAAGTAAGCAATAGAAATGTAGTCTTGTATGCCTTAAAAATCCCAAATCGAATAAAGCTTTATATATGTTTGTTATGTATAGTATATATATACACATTCCTTCCACTTCACACTCCTTCCACTGCTGCTGGGCTGTAATAGGATGCCTCAATTAGTGAACGTGCCTGGCGTTCGAACGCAGCGTGTTCAGCGTGTTGACTAATTGCCGCACAAACGGCCGCATGCCTCATGCAGCCAGTAGTAGCAGTCGCAGCAGTGGGTGCTGCGCCTGTGACCCAATTTGCTGCGCCTGCGGCACCTGCGGCAAAAGTACAAAAGCCCCACTAAATGTAATTGACATTTGCTTTATGCTGCAGCCAGTGGAGCCAAAGCTATTGAGTTAATTGAATGCTCGCTCAATTCAGCGTAGTTCAGCAGAGTTCCGGCTCATGTTAGTCACTTGCAGGGGACACGCCCTGCAGAAGGGGGGAGGGAGGAGGTGTGTGGGAGCCAAAGGCAACATAAACTGTGCAATTTGACATTAAAGTCCATCATTTTGTGCTCAGCGTGACACGAGGAGGCAGAAGAGAGTAGGTAGAGTAGGTAGGCGGAGGGGAGAGATAGGCAGGAGGGGAAGAGAGGAAGGAGAAGAGAGGGTGGGGAGCAGGGAGGCTTGCAACTTGCAGTTGATTTATTTGCCATTAGGTAGAACAAAGAAAGGATGCCGCAATTAAACAACCATTTTGCCGGCCAGAAACACAAGCTAAACAGACAAGAGAAAGAGGGAGTGAGAGGGGAGATGAGTGGAAAGAGGGGTGAAGTGAAAGGCCGCTTTAAAATCGCTTGACGCTTTGTCTTTTGTCTATGAAAATCTGGCAGGCTGGACAGGCATAAAAATTCCAGCTGGCCTCGCGCGAGATGGCGGAAGAACAGGTAAAAATGCTTAGCCATTGTTTTGCATAATTTTCTTTGCACGGCAATTGCTTTTTGCTTCATTCTTTTTACCTCTGTTTCCCTCATTTCCCACAACAACAACAACAAAAACAACAGTTAGAATAACTGTGGAAAAGCAGCTGCAGGCGGCACAGGCTGGCGGAAAAGTGACCAGGCCTGGGCCAGAGCCGAAAAAAGGAAATGAGTGCAAATTTATGCAGAAAGTAATTAAAAGTACCGTTGTTCTCTTCTGTTATTTTCCCTGTCTCCCAGCCTCTCTTCTCCCTCTGCCTCTCAATGTCTGCCTTGTCATTCGGTGTCTTGGGCTCCTTTTATGATTTGACGCTGGTCATAAAAGGCGAATTTAATGAAGTTGCAACATCGTTGGCAATGTTTCTCAAGTGCCCTCCAGCCAAGTTGATCTGTCTCCGAGCAGTAAACACCTTAAGCCTCAGCCAAATCCAAGCCAAAGCCAAAGAGCGCAATCAATTTTATCGCTGGCCACAGCTGAGAACCAGAAGAAGCAAGTAGGGCGTGCCCCGTAGGGCGTTGCTCTGCTCTGGCCGCCCGCTTAATTTAAAGACTAATTGTCAACATGCGGTCGGGTGGGTGCAGTGGGCGTGGCTTTGCAGCTAAGCCAACAATTTGTGCGAGCACGCACTGCTTCCCTCTCATTTTTCTTCTCCTTCTGCCCTTTCTCCACTCGATTTATTAAAAATTTAACAACATTTTTGGGTAGACAAGCGCAGTTGAACAAAGGGTTCGCATTTTGGTTAATGCGTATTCTCAAAGTGTTTTTGGCTGCTTTAGTTTATATATAATTTAAGTGAGGTAAGTCGGCAAAATAATCTAGAAGTGCAGGTTGTCTTTTGGCTAGATTGAGACTAGACTAGACTACTTTGTGCTTAAGAATTGTCTTGGAACTAATTTCTTGAAATCTTATAAATCTAATCAGGAAATTAAATAGCCTTTTCTAACTTGAAGCTACAGTGGGGTATATATAATAATATAATATAATATAATATATAACATATTTATAATATAATATAATATCACTACAATAACCTTTCATTCTGTTTCAGCTAGAAATAAATTCAATCAGATCTTACAAATGCAATGAAGTAGTTTAGTAGAAGCTTTCTTATTAGAAGATACAGTTGGACAAATGTTTTCGAACTCATTTCCTACACCCCTTTCTTTCTGATATTTCCTATAACTATCCCTTTCTCTAAGCCTTACTTAACCTCCCCTCGTAAACAAGTTCTTAACCAGATATTATGATCATTGTGCTTATCCTCCTGGAATTTCTGAAGCAATTTGTCTAGCTGGATCTGCAACAGTAACCTACTACCTCTTTCCCTTGCCTCTTCTCCCTTCGCATAGTTTAGAGCAAACAATTCACAATTAACAAGCTCATCCGCTTATTGTGAATGAGTTTTTATCTGGGCTGCTCAGTCAACAGCTAACTCGGGCAAGTAACCTTCCGTCACTGTCTGGCATTTTGTTGTCTTCGGGCATTGTCTGTCCCATATCAACGTGCCGCATGCCACACGCCACATGCCACACGCCACTTGGCGCTTACCACTTGGCAGTTGCCAGTCAACAGAGCCAGAGCAGCCGCCTATTAGCAGCCGGCGGCAATTTCATGCTACTCGTAAGTAAAATGGATGGCCTTATCTCCTGCTGCCCGACAATATTAACACTTGACTATAATTCCAAGTGCGCTGCTCCCACTCCCGCTCCTGCTCCTGCCTCGACTCGACCTGACTGGAGTCTAGTCGAGTCCTTGCCAGGACAACGGCACACACAATGACGGCCATTTTCAAGTATAAATAGCCCCACAGCGAAACAAAGCATGCAAAATGCCAGAAAGAAGTCAACGTCAGGGGAAACCCCTTAGAGAACTGAGTATAGGGGTGGGGTAGGGGTGTTAGGTGGCATAAATAATGCCTGAATATGCGACGTGTTAACAACGCCTCGAGACGCAATGGACACCGCAAGGGGAATCTAATCTCACGTATTCTTCTTGTATTTATAAACTTAACGGCAACTGGGCAACGAGCCAAGGCAGCCAGGGCAGGAGAACAATAACTAAAAATGGGCAACCAACTGGAATGGCATGTATGTTATGCTCTAAGGGGGTATGCGCAGCTGCACAATATCCTAGGCAAGTCAATCAAGCAAGATTTTGTGAAAGATAAGTTATTGAATTGAATTTATCTCTTGCGTTGCAGATATCTGGTTCAATATTAAGCAAAATAAAGTTTAATAAGATCATAAAGAAGCCCATAAATGTGGTCATATGAAGCTTATCTACTTTAAGATACCATGTAAATTACCATCTACAGTGTGTCAAGTAAGTCTTTGCAAAACATGAAATACCATTAGTATATAAATATTATAGTATTGTATATTGTATTTAATAGTTGTTAATGCATACTAATTCATAATATTAAAAATATTAATACAGTAGGGTCAACTATGAAAATGATTTAATTTTTCATATTTAATTATTTTAAATATGTATATAGTTAATATATATTTAACATATAACATTATCTACATTTTTAAATTTGACAGGATTTCCTTGACACACTGTACCTTAAAGCAAGTATTTGAACTCTTTTCAATCTATGTCTGTCTTAAAGAAAATCAGCTCGGCTTATCGTTATTTATTACTATTTCAGGATTGATATTGATTAATTAATATAACAATTATTTGTGGCATTTAATTCAGCATTAATCATAAAGCAACAACTGTATTCTCAGCACTTTTTGCCAGTGTATAGACCTCACAGCGCAAGAAAATTAAAGTTACGCTGCGACCTGGGCAACTAGGCGTATGAGTGTGTGATAGTAGGCATGCCCTGCCAAAAAACACACACACTCACTCATACTCACACACACACACACTCGCACACGGCATTTATGGTTTAAGTTGCCAAGTTTTGTATTCTTTTTCTGTGCAAAGCGCGTCGCACTGGAAATTCTATGCCGCCATTGACTGGTAAACACACAGATGCGCACACACACTAGCCAGCGCAGACTCACACACAGACACAGAAACAGAATAGCACACAGACACACGCAGACTCTCACACACACACACACGCACACACACCATGGCATGTATTCAACTATGTGTGCAAAAGTTTGTTTTGCTAGTTGGTCGCTTGTTTTTGCCTCGCTGACTCTGCCTTGGCCGTTTGGCTAATGCCAAATAGTTTTCGGGCAGAAGACAATTGAGACACCCTCAGACACACACCCCTTACACACACACACTCCACATACACACACACACACATACACACATGCCATTCAAGCAATATCTGTGACAAGGGCAGGCAGAAAGTGATTCGGCTTGGCTAAAAAAAAAAAGGTTTCAGAGATTTCATGCCCCACTGCATACAGCAGCGCAGTCCACACATACACAAACACACAGACTCACACACATATAGAATACACACACATATACAATTATGATGGAATAGAGCAATACAAATACATCACAAGCATCTCCTGGCAATTGGGAATCCGTTTGAAGAAATCCTTGAAAAATTGCTAACTTTTCAATTGAAACATTCAAGAGTGCAACGCAACTAGCCACATGCAACACAATAATAACAGCAACAACAACAACAACAACAAACAGCATTTGCTGTTTATTATTCGCTGCTCTCTTATTCCGAGGTGCTGGGGGCAATGCAGAGTGCAATGCACACAAAGCGCAGCTAATCAACGATGAAATTCCGTAACAAGTTACATGCTCGCGTTGCGTATACGCCACTTGTGCCAGCAGAGCAGTGCGTGGGTGCATGCACAAATATGTTTGTGTGTGTGTGAGTGTGCTCTGTGCAGCTCTACAATTTGGTATAATATAGTAACTCGCCAGCTTCGTAACCTCCAATAGATTGCTGCGGCCAGCAGAGAATGTTGCGAAAGAGTAATGAACTTGCTGATACCCTATAGAGAGATAATTGAAATACAATTGGAAATTGATAAACAAGGGTATACTTGCTTTGTGCAAGTGTATGCAACAGACATTGGAAGGCGTGGCCGGGCCCACAAAGTATATACCATATGTTCTTGCTCATTATCAATGGAGGATTCGATTTAGCCATTTGATATCTCAGCTATTATAAAAGCTAGAGATAGCAAGTTTGGTATGAAGATTCAACATTCTATATTGGACATAAGGTAAGCTGACTGTCGCATTTTTGACTTCAATATAGCAATGCATTCGTATAATAAATAAATAAATAGAGAAGAAGAGAAAGCAATAGGCAGCAGTGAACTTTGGCTTTGGGAATTCGAAATGTATTTTTAGCACAAGATAAAGGGTATCTTACTATCGTACACATTTCAATAGTAGAATTCGTTACTTGTTTTAAAATCGCAATTTCAATTTGCAACTGAACCACGCCCACACACACTCCAAACATTGCCACTGATGACAGTTTAATTGAAATTGAGCTGCGATCAATCAAAGCGCTGCTAATCCGCATAGCAGCGCATGCTAAGCGAACAGCATAATGAATATTGAATGAACTTGCCGCAAAGTTATGCCCGGTTGTCTAGTGTTAATTGAAAACTAATTGGATCGAGTCAGTTGTGACTGCCAAGGGGGGAACCAAAAGGGTACAGGGAAAGAAAGAGAGACAGAGATGGATAGCAATTTGAAAATGAAATTTTTGGGTAAACACAATTATTGTTTTCACAAATCAAATATTTCCGAAATGCCAAAAAGCAAAGAGACTGCGTAAACATAGAGCGAAGCGAGGCCGAACGAAAACTTTTGCAAGTCGAACTGCTCTCGCTCTACACTGTAGCTATCTCTCTCACTCTTTCTCCCTGTCTAAACTGCCCACGTCAGCACAGCAAGCAGAGCATGCAGGGATAGTTATCGTGCAAACAACTGCAGTCGCAACGCATCGCTTCGCCCCAAATCAATCAAATATCTTCCATTGCAGACAGAATCGAGTGAGAGCTGCTCGACTGGGTAAGATTGGCAAATTTATAAATTAATTAAATACCCGACTGGGCTAATGTATATTGCATATTTATGCTAAATATATGGACTAACTTTCAGTTAGGGCAAAGGACATGGGCAGGGCCATAAATTGTCATGTTTGGCAACGACCTTTTGGCCCGATACCAGCTGAATATGTACATATATTGCGCATTCTATTTGCTGTGCGCACTTTCGAGTATCTTACATATGTCGAAATGGCGCTAAATCTCATCGCGTGTGCGGTGAAAATACAGCTCGTAAATATATCACGGTGCCACACGGCGTATGCGTGTTGATTGGCATTCGCGCGCGCCTTCCAAACGCGCCTAAGAACACGCAATACACACACACACAAACACACACAGGCAAATTGACAGAGCAAAAAGGAGCGAGGAAGAAGCAGAAACCAAAGCAAAACGAAGAAGAGAAATGACTGAGAATGGATGCGGCCACAGCACGTGTAAAGCGCGGCAAATACACTCGGTAAACATGTCTATTGGCACACAAACACACATACAAACATAAATACGCTTCGATAAACAAATCCTGGCATAGCCTGAGGGTGGAGGGGGTGTGGGTGAGGTAGCCCAGCCCGTCCAGGCTGACTTACTGAGAGCTGAGCATTAAGCCAGCAGCGCTTTGAGGTCCATTGGTTAACCCGAAGACAAAGTACTCGAGGCCAGTTGACAAGCTACTGGCAATGGGGTGAGGGGGCTGGCTGCGGAAGGGTACCTTTCCCTATTAACAGACAGGGATATCTTCAAAAATTGCTTTATTTGCCCTTAGGCACAGAGAGAACACAGTGAACAGATACACAAATCAAGCGCTGAAAATAAAATAAAATCGACAAACACAAAACAACAAATCAAAGTCCAAAAAAAATGGGCAAACATGCGAAGCTGCAGAGATAGAGAAATAGAAGCAGAAAATGGAAGTAAAAGTAGGAAACATGGGGCAAAGAGGGCGACAGAGAGAGACAGCCACAGAGAGGGAGAGGGCAACAAACAATTACGAACAATTTCAACGCCACAAGGACGATTCCTTTGTTTTCTGTGACCAAAACTACAAATACACTGATAGATTGGCAAAAAACAAACACACACAAGCACACATACACACTCACATACACACACACACACAGGCAGCATAAGCAACCGAGACAGCGCCGCCGAGTGAGACATGAAATTGGGTCTAATTGTAATTTAGATGCAGTCTGCCTGCAAGATCGATATGGCGCGAACGTTAAATTACGACGCGACGCTTTATTACCACGAATAAAAAACAAATACGAGTGTGAATGTCAATATGAATGTATGTGTGAATGCTTGCAAAACGAATATAAGTATCGAGTGCTCTGTCAAGCGCCAGGCCGAATCACTTGACTATTTGGCTCGCTGGCATTTTCTAGCATCATTCATATAGTCATCTTCAGCCCACACACACACGCATACACGCCCTCTCCCTCTGTCTCTGATGGTTTTTGTTTGTTTGCCTTCGCCTGCGTTTGCTCCGAATGCAAACAAATGCAGAGCGACGACAACATTTGCTGTCGCTTATTAAGCTATTTTAAAACTGTCACACACACACACACACACTGACCCACCCACACATGCTCTTTGGCACATATGTACACCCACATGCATGCATGTCTGTCTGCCTGCCTGCACACACACTCATGGGGTACGCCTTATAGTTGTTCAAGGTCAATGCGGTGGCGAAAAAAAAAAGCGTAGCACGCTTTTTGGGGCAACATTTTTGACACTTCATTAGTTGGCCCCGAATGAATATTTCCGTTATGTATAAATAATGCCAACACGTTAGCGTGATACAGAAACAACTTAGAAAGCTACAGTCAGATATTCTCGACTGTTATATACCCCGATTAACACTGATCTCATATATTTAATTAATATTATGATATATTTATACTAAATTTGATATTTATTTTAACACTTATATTCTCAAAATTCTAGGTTTTCATACAGTTGAGCAGTCCAATATGATTATATTGACTCTGCTATTGATGTTGATAACAAATATATATACTTTGTAAGCATGCCTTCTGGTTTTGCTTATCGGGTATAAACAACACGAAAAGCAGCAGCAGAAAAGTTCAAGTAAGAAATGGCAAAGGTAACCTTCGTACGCAAGTCAAAGTGAATACGGAAGTTTTACGATTTGCCTACGATGTGGGGCAGCGTTGGAGACTAGGTAATTCCTTACCTACGCATTCTCCCACTCTTCCTATCCAAAACGAAGTCGGAAATGCTCCCAATAACAATCGAAGGTGGAAACTTTTGATGCGAAACAAGAAAAATTATGCCATAAAAACCTGGCGGCTACTCTGCTACATTTGATGGGGAAGGGAATCGACTGTTGGGGTCGAGTATATTACGACTTTTATATTCATGATTTACGATCCGAGCGAATTTTGCGAACCTCAATTCCCCGGCCAGGTGCACGGTGTGTTTCCGACTCTGGCAACTGCTTCTTCATCTGTTTTTCACTCTGTTTCTCATTCTGCTCCTGCCTTTGTTTCTTCCTCTGCGGAATTGAATGCATCAATCAAGCGAGCAACATTAGCAGCAGCGAGTAGACAGACAGCTAATCAGAGCTAGCAGCAGATAAGCCCAGCGCAGATTACACTAATTGAACCAAATGGAAAGCATCCTCTTTATCTTCATCTTTCCCGTTCAGCAAACTATTGGCCAAACTATGCCAAACCAGGTCAGAGGGCATGCTGGCATTGAATTGGCCAAAAGAGATAAGAAAATTCGTTTATTATTTTAAATTTTTAAACTCAACTGCAGTGTCTAGCTCTCTCTCTCTCTATCTATCTCTCTCTCTCTGTCTATCTTCTCTCTGTTCTCTGTTCTCTGTGTGTGCACGCCAGTGTGTAATTAAAATAAATCAAATCATGCAAATATTCAGCAATAAAATGTCATAATAATTTCACAATGGCAACAGTTTGGCTTTTTAATCGACGCATTTCAGCGATAAAAGTCGGAAGAATCATAAAAAACACCATACGCTATGATGAACAGACTTGCCAGCAACAGAAAGGATGCAGAAAATAAAGTAAATAAATAAATAAAATAAAAAGATAGACAAATAGTTGACTACTGTGGTGAGTACTGTAAGTACTGTGGTCATTCATGGTACATTGTTCTATATAAATAATATATAATATATTGAAAATATTCTTAATCGAATTATGAGCAATTTAATTTAATTTAATTTGATCTTTTCAGATTTTAGAAAAAATTAAAAAAAATTCATGTCGTTTCACAAATAAAGGAACAGAAATTTTCGATCAATATCGAACACACTTTGAGCTATTTTCATTATTAAATTCTTGAATATATAGTATAGTGAGTTTCCACTGTCTCTGGGCACATTAAACCCGTGGAAAGCCCTTGAATGCACTACGAATATTTTGATTTCCATTTTCTGTCTCTTCAAATAAAATTGAAATTTTTGTGCAATGTAATTTAATCAATAAACAGTTTTGAAAAAAATACGTTGCCAATAATTGATGCGATAAGTTGAACTAGTCGCATGACATTAAAGGATTAATGTGCGCTTACTTGCCTTACTCTTCGTTTCTTCTCTTTATTTTATTGTTTTCTGCAAATTCGTTTTAATTCAAGCAAAATTCTTAATTTATCAATGTAAGCTATACTTAAAGTGTGATAAATAAAACTTACAGACAACACAAACAGAGAGATGAAGGAACAGAGACAGAGGGAGATATATGTATAGTGCAAGAGGGGATTGAAGTGAAAGAAGCTTGGCTATGACATGTGACAGAAAAATGCAGGGTTATGCAGGCGTGCACACAAATTTACACGCACACACACACACCCACCCCCCACACACGCACACACGTATATACACACTCTTACATGCAACACACATACAACCTTATCTGTATAGCAGCATTTTACTAAATGAATTTGCGTCGGACTTTGTCGTTGTCGGCGTCGACGTCATTGTCGTGAAATGCACAAATTTATTGAGTGCATGTCGTATACGTAATATTAGAAGAGCGTTCGCGGCATATCCAGTTGCCCAGCCACAAAGCAGTTGTTTTAGTTGCTGCTGCCCTTGTTGTTGTTACTGTTGTTGTTGCTGCGCTTGTTGTGTTGTTGTCATAGTGCGTCTGCGGCATTTTTAGCGTGTCTGACATAATTTCCAAGCCAGAATCTGGCCACAGAATATTTTTAGTTGCACTTCAAATGGTTGCTAAGCTTCTTGTTGTTGTTGTTGTTGCTGTTGCTATTGCTTTTGTTTTGCCGAGTGCTACTAAAAATATCCCAACAGCTCGTTAGCCCCGCGTGGGTGGTGGGCGTGACTGCGCCTTCTGGCGTCCCGGCTTGTGCCCCAAAATAAACGCTTTAGTCATAATTCTTTTTCAGTTTTGCTCTTTGGCAATTTAATTAAATGTAGAAACAGCAGCAACAACAACAGTTGCAGCAGCAGCAGGCGAAAGAAAAGCAGGAAGAGTGAGCAATGCGTAGCGTAGCAAATTAATCATACGTCATGTTGTCAGCTCTATGAAAACTGTGCATAAATCTTGCTGCAAAATGCAACCGGGTGTAAAGCCATCTAGTGCGTATGTGTGTGTGTGTGTGAGAGAGGGATGCGTTTGTATGGGTGTGAGTGTGCGTGTGTGTGTGACAGCGTGTGTTTGCCGCCGGCAAATTGTTTCAAATATGAGCAATTTGCGCGAAATTGAAAAGCCGAGTACCGTAAAAGGGTTTCTCGATGCCATTGACAAATTCAACGGGGTGAGCAGAGCGACCGCAAGCAGGGGGAAAATAAGGAAGAGAAACCCCTAAAGAGGGCCTGGGAGAATTAAAAGTAAATAGCGGTGCTTTGTTTCTATTTTGTTTATGGCAAAGTTTGAAATTGTGTCAAGTTTTAACTTCTTCTTTTCGAAACATTTTTTGCATACCACGGCAAAGTAGCCTAAAAGAAGCAAGGCAAGAAAGATGTAGATAGAGAGAAAGAGAGGAAAAAAAAGAGAGAAATGTGAAAGGCTTCAACCAGTGTCGAGCTAACTGACCTGGCTGACTGAGCTGGCCCAAACCGCATAAGACTTTCTGAAACAGCGCAAAAAAAAAAGAAGCAGCTCAATCAAAGGATTCTGCGGCGTTGTATTGTGTTTTAATAAGCTGCCTGGCAGACACGCCTCCCTTACCACACGCCCACTTTTCAGTGACATTGTTTGCAACAAATGTATACTATATATACCATATACATATGGTACAATATATACAATATATAGCATCATATATCAGCCATTTTGCTTACTGCCATTTTCAATAACATTTCAAGGGAAATTCCAATAAAGCGCATGGTTGCCAAGTGATTGCATTGAATGTGGGAGGCTCTTTTGATTTCCAATTTCCTTCTTAGAATTTTACTGTGCCTTTTAATTATGCCTGCAATTCGATATAGTGCTATATTCTTCCCATGACTTGACACTTCAGGACACTTCATTAAGCCAAAGAGAGACTGGGGAACTTTAGTAACTTTGGAATAATGACTGAGCTATAATTACGCTGCTTAACCTTCGGCAACTTGAAACATAAATATTATTATTGATTAACGCACAGGTAAATGAGGCAGAGAGAGAGATAGAGGGAGAGAGAGAGACATACTCATTGTTTATGAGCCAAGCTAATGAGCTGTCGCCTCTCGAGTTGAAAGCCAAAAACATTAGAAGACTCGAGAGAAACCAGAGCGACTTTTGGCTTGACAATAAAACTTAGCAGTGGAGAGAAGGGGAAGGGGAAGAGAGAGAGGAAGGGGAAACTTTCCCCAGAATATCTATTTGCCTAAAAACTAACATGAACGAACTTGCAGGCCAAAAACTGAACTGCGTCGTCTGTCATGTGAAGTTTTCAGCTGACAGAGATGTGTGGGGCAGGAAGAAGGGGCAGAATGGGGTAGAGAAGGGGAATAATGAGGGGGAGAGACGGCAAAGAGAGGGAGGAGGAAGGAGCAGGAGACAGGCATAGAGCCAAGTCAATACAATAGCAACGACAGTAGTTGACCCAGGATAAACTTCAGCTAGTTCAGTTTGTTTAATTTTGTTTTGGCTTAGTCGAAAAACTTTTCAAGTGACGGATGAAGGAGAGGGAACCAACGGGAACGTGCTACAAATGCAAAGCAATTAGCAAAAGGTCCAATCGAGTTGCTTCAGTTCCCAGCTCCATCTCCTTCGTGGCCCGCTTTAATGAGCGATAAATGAATTAATGCTCGATAAGGCAATTGTCGCTATTAATTATTTAACACGGGCTTTTAATAGTTTTTCGCACATCTTAGTTTACCTACCCCTCAATGCCCAACCCCCTCTTAGCCAGCCTGAGGGTAATTAGCTGCAACACGCACAGCGAACTTGCCACTGGAGGACGCAGCCAGAAGTGTCGCTGTCGGTGCTGAAACGTGCTCCAAAATGCTGTCAAGTTTTATGGCAATACCAAAGGGAATGGGAGGGGAGACAGAGAGAGTTGTAGGATAACCAGACGTGGAGGGAGTCTGGGCCATTCATTTTAATGTGCTGCAACAGTTAATGATTTTATTGGCACTTGACTTGGCATCGCAATGACTCCCCACACTCATGAATACTGGATCCTTCTCCGAGTCCACCAAAAGCAAAACAAAGACACAATGAATGTGTCCATCTCCAGAAATGGACATAAATGTGAATCCTTTAAGTTGTTCGCTCATCTTAAATGCCATTTCAACTTGGCACTTCCGTTTCCGGAAGTTTCCCCATCACTCGTTGCTGCTGGTGTTACTCTTTGTCCGTAATGTCCTTGCCCATTGTAGAGCGTTTCTTCATTACAACACGCACACAAAAACACATCAAACACACAAAGCAGACACACACACACGCACACACAAATTCAGTGACACACTCAAGCAAGCAGGCAGGCAGAAAAGCCACACTCAAGTTATTTACATAATTGAATTATATCGAAATTCCTTAATATTTGGCCAATTAAACTTCACATTGCAATCAAAATAATTTGATTTCAAAAATATCCATGGCACTTGCTGCTGCTTACGTTGCTTTATTCCGCGCGCGTCCTATGGGTTTGAAAGTTCCGCTGTAACTGAAACAGTTAACGGAATATACCAAACTTATTTATGTTAGGACTTACACAAAAGCTCCGGAAAAGGTCTCGGAAAGGACATGAAAGCTTGCTGCAAATTTCAAAATCTATGACTGGCGCCAAAAGTGCTAACGTACAGAAGCGTTGTGCTATAAATCTAATATGTTATCGATAACAAACGCAGCAACTCACTGTTAACTTAAAATCGCTGTTAAAGCCATGAACAGCTGATGCTGTTAAAAAAAAACTAAAGCAGAAGAAGACGCACGCACGTCTGAAAGCAAAATAAATAATTGTTTATATTGTTGTTTGTAAAAGGTAATTCTAGTAAATACCATGGCGCACTACAAGGGTGCCGCTAGCGAGGCTGGGCGAGCGGCACAGCTGATGAAGAAGCGCGAAATTCAACAACAGGAGATCGAGTTTCGCAAAAAGAAAATCGAGGAGGAACTGAAGCTCGACAAGATTGAGAACAAGTTTGCCACGCACTACGATGCCGTGGAGCAGCAACTCAAGTCCTCGACCATTGGTCTGGTCACGTTAGATGAGATGAAGGCCAAGCAGGAGGACATAGTGAGAGAACGAGAAAAGAAGCTGGCACAAAAGAAGGACGAGAAGGATCGAGAGAAACAACGCGCCTTGGAGGCCATTCAGGCGGAAAAGAACAAACAGAAGCGACAAATTCAGGCGCTATCATTTAATCTGGACGACGAAGAGGAGAATTCAGGTGGTGATGACGATGGCGACGCCGACCACAATGACGATGCTGATAATGAAAAGTTTGCAAAGCCGGCAAAATGGACAGAAATACGTGAACAGGAAATAGTTCCCCTTAAGAAGAAGAAAATCTGCAAAAATCCTGATGTGGACACATCGTTTTTACCGGACCGGGAGAGAGAAGAGCAGGAGAATCGTTTGCGTGAGCAACTGCGACAAGAATGGGTAATGCAACAGGCCGAGCTCAAGGATGAGGATATCTCGATCACCTTCAGTTACTGGGATGGTTCCGGCCATCGTCGCAACGTGCTCATGAAGAAGGGCAATTCCATCTATCAGTTTCTGCAGAAATGTCTGGAGCTGTTGCGCAAAGAATTCATCGAGCTGAAGACCGTCATGGCCGATCAGTTGATGTACGTTAAGGAGGATTTGATATTGCCCCATCATTATTCGTTCTACGATTTCATTGTGACCAAGGCCCGCGGCAAGTCTGGCCCACTCTTTCAGTTTGATGTCCATGATGATGTGCGCATGATCAGCGACGCCTCTGTCGAGAAGGAGGAATCCCACGCGGGCAAAGTGCTGCTCCGTTCCTGGTACGAGCGCAACAAACACATTTTCCCTGCCAGTCGCTGGGAGCCATACGATCCCACCAAGTCGTACGACAAGTACACAATTAAGGATAAAGATAAGGACAAGAGCAAGAAATAAAAGTTACACATTCTTTAATAAATATTTTATGCAAATTGGATAGTGCTTTTGGTTTCTATTATAGAATAAAATGAAATATACATAAAAGTGGAAAGGATGAGGGAAGAATATAACTATATTTTTAGAAATTCAACGATCAGCTTCGTTTAAAATAAATATAAACATTTAGCACTGGGTAGACTTTATTAGTTTCACTTTAGGAATTAAACTTAATTTTTGAAAATTCAACTATCAGCTTGCTTTAATTTAAAATGTGAATAATAAAGCGGAAAAAATAATGTATGTTCTAATTTAATTTAAAACCATTTAAATATTTTTTAGACCACTAAGTGATTAAAACATATGCATGTATATGAGGTTGATTCACATTCGCCACTGGGGACTGTACACTTGCGACTTGCAACACAGAAACGCGCAATATTTATTGCGCTGCACAACACTGCATGTGCGATTGCACATCTGTTTCTCTCTGTAGCGTACGACAATCTTTAAATAACAATGCTGGCGGATTCAAAACAATATTTTGTGTGCGAGCCTCGACGCGTTCGGACGTGAACCCGAACACTTTCACCAGTATCAAAAGAAAGGGTAAATGGTTGCAAACCTAATTTATTACAAAACAATTATCATTAGAATGCGAGTGTGTTTGTTTGTTTTGTGTGTGTGTGTGTCGCGAATTGCTTGCACAAAACAGAATACAATTTAACGGTTTCATTTGTGGTGACGCGTGTGCGAATCGAGGAGACACATCGCTGCCTTTCCAAACATTGTAACATACGTGTACTTATGTATGTAAATATTAAATGTAAAACAATAGAAAGATATAGTATGAAAATATTTAAAAGTTTAAATATTCGGCAAAAAAGTGAGTGGCATTCATTTTGTAAACTCGTTTCAAAACGGCATCAATCGGTTTCTCACTCTCTCTGTCATTCGCCTAGCTACCTGTTGCTTAACTCTTGTTTACCTGCCGAAATCGAATCGATGAAATTGGCCCAACCCTCTGCAAGACCATTCTTTGAGCGCATGCAACACTTTCGTTTTTTCGCTGAGATCAGCTAGTTCTCGATTGGCGGGGGGCTCAGCTCATATAATGCGCGATAAGATTATGTGGAAGCAAAAAACAACCTGTTGGAATGCGACTAATTAACGATTTAAAGTTTTATTTATTTTTGGAACAGCCTGCACCATATTCTATACACACGGAACCGTCGAGCTTCCCCAACTAAACTAAAGTGCAATGAAATATTTTGGCGGCATTGAAGGGTGAGTAAGGTCAATTAAACAGTTTCTATATCGATTGTCTGCCCTGAACTCGCATAATTGCATATTAAGTGCGCAATTAATTAACAATAAAGCGGTTATATTCGTGCGGGTTGTTTGTGCTATACTACAACCACTTATCAACGGGATCAACGTGGATCCAGATAAAAATAGTGACATTTTTTCAAGTATCTTTGGAATGTGTTTGGAGTATTTCCATGATTAAGTGCAATTAAAAAAGGAAGTTATATAGGGTTAAAGTTATTAATAAGTTTTATTCTCATCTTAAAATTTTACCAAGATCCGACTAGAAATTGTTTAGATTTTTATTGTATTTCTAAACAATTTAAAAAAACGCAAACAAAGTCATCATTATCTTCACCCTAGAATCTTAAAGATCGATTGTTTTGTTTTCCATAATAATTTCGAAAAAACCAAAAGTAATTCAACACTATCGTCATCCTAGGATCTTAAAGATCAGCCCGTCCATATATAGAAGATTTGAATTGTATTCCTAACTCATTTTGAAAAACCAAGGAAACATTTTTTTTTTTCTATTCCTAGAATCTAAAACTAATGACAAAAGATTTGTAAAAGAAAAGATTTGTATTGCTTTCTCAATTATTATAAAGACCTAAAACGTTTTTTTATAGAATATTTAACTAAAGATCACCCCCACAAGATATAGAAAATATCAGTCTTTTATTCCTAATTCAATTCATTCATTTTATTCACGTCTTAAACTAAGCAACAAATACTTCAAGTTGATTTAATAAACTTGACCAGCTTCGTCTCTGGAATCTTCTTGTTCTTTGTTATGCTTCGCTGTCCGTTCATAAAGGGTACCAGCACCTCCGGAACACTGATGGAGTCTTCGTTCTGGTACGACTCAATGAGAGCAATCAGCAGGCGAGGAATGGCCGTTGCAGTGCCATTGACTGTGTGGGTGTGCAACGAGAGATTATCGCTTGCACGTTTATATTTAATGCCCAGTCGCTTGGCCTGGTAGTCCGTACAGTTGCTGCAACTGGATATTTCGCCCCACATCTGGCGACCTGGCATCCAGGCTTCTATGTCGTATTTCTGATAGGCAGGTGCGCCCAGCTCACAGGGCGGCATGTCGAGCAGACGAAAATTGATGCCCAATTCTTTGAACATTGCGATCTCAATTTCCTTGAACTGCTCCAGTGTTGCCTCCGATTGTGCGGGCGTGGTTACTGCAAACATTTCCACCTTGGTGAACTGATGCACTCGATAGATACCCTTCTCCTCGTGCAGACCCGACGTCTCGGCACGATAGCAACGACTGACGGCAGCCACCTTCAGCGGCAGTTGCTTCTCTGGCAGCACCTTCTGGGCAAAGTAACCAGCCAATGCCATCTCGGATGTGCCCGATAGACACTCACCCGTGTCCAGTTTATACACCTGGGTACGTTCCCCGTCTGTGCGCATGCCACAGCTCTCGATTATCTCGCGGGGCAGAATGTCGGGCACGGAGACGAGCTTGAACCCGTGCCGGATCACCGATTGCAGTGCATACTGTATGATGGCCTGCTCCAGCATAGCCAGCTGGCCCGTCAAGTAGTAGCTCTTGTGTCCCGTATAGTTCCCCAGGTGATCCATGCGATACAAGTTGAGTGCCCTTGCCAGCTCCGAGAACTCCTTGACGCCCTGTTGGGGCAGTTCGCGATGCTTGTAGTTGGCCAACTCATAGGGTTGATTATCATAGGCAAGCAGACGTGGATTTGTCGCATTCGGCAACTGCTGCAGTTGCTCCTCCAGCTGTTGGCGTGTCCCCTCCTCCTCCCCCTCACCCAGCTGCAGTGCCTTGAGTAATTTGCGTATTTGTGGCACATTGTTTTTATGGTGCCGCAACTCACAATTCTGCTCGAGTACGTCCAATTGTGCACTGGTTAATGCTGGTTGCGGTTGCTCCAACGTGGAGTCATGTGTTGCCGGTTGTCGCGTTGTTGTTGTTGCTGTTGTTGTCATCAGTCGCTCCGCTGGCCTTTGACGGCGCAGCAGCAGATGAAGCTTGCGAGCATTCGCCAGCAGCCTCATATCAATTAAATTGACTTTTTTATATCACTTTGAATTGTTTTAATTACTTCAAACGTCTGATCCGTCGCCCAATCCACGCGACACGCACTTTCTGACGACAATTAACAATAAAAAAAACTTATTGTGCAATCTGACCGGCTGAGCTGAGCAGCGACGGCAATGTGGCAACGCCGTTCTCAATGTGCCAGTGTTGCCAGTGTGTTGCATTTGTTACTGCTGACGTCACTGTAACGATTCGATTTGAATTGGCGCTGCGTTTATCGCCAGTATAGCTGGGATTAATTTATCTTTATCACAAAAATGCAAAAACGTTTTGTTAATAATTCTACTGGCGATAACAATAGCCCTTGTTTTTTTTTGTTGCTGTTGTTGCAGTTGTCTGTTGCACAATGCACACGACGCGAACATTTATCTCAATTGAGGCGCGTCGCGTCGTTTGCAGTTCTGGGCGCAGACAGAAAACGGGCAATAACGGCAATTGAATGCGGGACTCGTTGTACATGCATATTGTTTATTTAAATATACATACGTATGTATGTATGTGTGACATAGGATACACATTCATACACACATACACACATGTTTATTTACATGCACCTGTTAGAATCTATTCTAGGGCCGTAAGGACAGTATCGGGGGCCCATAGTGTAATTTTCTGGAATTGATTACAAAACCCTAAAAAACAACTAAATGTGTCATTATTTGAGTATGATACATTCATATGCACATACATATGTACGTGTCTAATCATTGTAGATGACGTACTAATAGTTTGCGGCACTTTGTCGTAAATTAAAACAACATCAATTGGTTCTTTAGGCAGGCATCTCCTCTCGGCATTACAGTTTATGCCACGGTATTACAGTTTATTCACGCATTGAAATAAGATGGTATAAAAACCGAAATCTGTTAAATATCTTGCAAAAATGTAATAAACATAGAAACTTTTGTCTAACTATGTCGTAATCATTATAAAGGGCGAATAAAGTCGATAAATCTTAGATAGCGATGATATAGCACCATAAAACTGTAGAAGCTAAAACTTCAATTCGTCCCAGTTGCATATGTTAGAGAATAATTTAGATTCTTCAAGGGATTGTGAAAATATTGTGACACAATCTTAAGCTTCAACTGAGGTCTGTTACATACACTATATGTGTATTCATGTATATTTATATGTATGTATGTATGTATGTATGTATTTATATAGGTCAATCTGTACCGTAGAGCCTTTATAGCATCCAATATACCAAAAATAGACCAAGAATGTATATTTCAAGCGCGTGTGGCAAGTTCAAGCAGTGCACCTTTCTTTTCAATTTGATTAATTGAATGAACGATACCGAATATAGACAGTCCATTCTTCAATTTCAGTTTCAATTTGTTCAATTGTTATTTAATTCGACTTACACGAACTATTAATAGTATACACATGTATGGCGGGGGTCTCTTAAGTGGACAGCGGATGTGGACACACACAGCTTATAAAGAACTCTCTCTCATTTGTCATTAACTGCAGCGGTGCAACGCACTCCAGATTGGTCATCTGCGATGAGAGCGGGGAGTCGGTGGGCACCACCAGCGGCCTGGGTACTAACCACTGGGGAATCGGCATCCCGGAATGTGCCAGACGCATTGCTGACATGGTGGAGCGATGCAAGGAAGAGGCAAACATACCAAAGGAGACACAGCTGGTGAGCTTAGGACTCAGTCTCAGTGGCTGTGAACAGGTAAAGTATCAATGGGATATACAATAATATCATTACACTGAGGTACCCCCTTCCCTCCTTCACAGGAAGCTACGAATCGGGAGTTGGAGCAGGAGCTACGCAACACCTTTCCCGATTTGGCCAACAGTTATGCCGTGTCAAGCGATACAATGGGCAGCATGTTTACCGCATCGTCCATTGGCGGCATGGTATTAATATCTGGCACTGGCTCCAATTGCTTACTGCGTAATCCGGATGGCTCCACAGGCAATTGCGGTGGCTGGGGAAATTTTCTCGGGGACGAGGGAAGCGGTAGGTTAAGTTGTTTCAGCTGCTCCTTCTCAACAATCAGTGGTAGCTAATCAGTATTGATACTCATTAATTCAATGCAAAAACCTTGAGTGGCTTAGCTCAGTTATTGATTAGACTGGTTCGATAACGTAATCGCGGTTCTATTGACATTGCCATGAATCATTATTAGCATAGATTAACCTATTGTTGTTCTTATTATTGCAGCCTGGTTCATATCCTATCGTGCTGTGAAGGTGGTGTTCGATGATATGGACAACTTCGTGAAGTCGCCGTACCCCATCGAGCAGACATGGGCTTTGATTAAGGAACACTTTAGCATAGAGACGCGCTACGACATGCTGACGCATTGCTATGGCAAGTTTGACAAGCCCTTCTTTGCCAATCTCTGCAAGAAGCTGGCGCAGAATGCAGAAAGTGGCGACAAGCTAGCGTTGTCGCTATTCCAGGAGTCTGGCGTCCATTTGGCGCTCATGATTAAGTCTCTGCTGCCCAAGGTGCACAAGGACCTGGTCAAATCTGGCGAGTTGAGTGTGGTTTGTGTGGGTTCGGTGTGGAGCAGCTGGAATCTGCTGCAGGAGGCTTTCGTTGAGGAAATGTCCAAGATGAATATCGACTACAATCTCAAGCTGGTGCGCATCACCAAGAGCAGTGCATATGGTGCTTGCTATCTAGGTGCGGATAGTGCCAAATTTGCTTTGCCTCGCAACTACGCGGATAACTTCACCGTGCTGCACACCTATACGGGCAACCGGTCCACAAATGGTGTCACAAAGGCATCCGAAGTTTGTTAGCTGTAACTAGATCCTAGACTCGGACATTCCAGAGTTGACAGTGATTATTTGAATCTATAACATAGACAAATATTCCCCCGTTGCCAGAAAGAAACCCAAAGATTTGTAGGGGTTTGTTAGAAATACGTATGAAAATTTTATTCGATAAAGTTCATTGTATTAAGTTTGTGTCTGTATATGTGTATTGTTTTCAATTCTGTTGCAATATAAAGATACATGTATGTTTGTGTATATTTCTAGAACTCTCTTTATATGCGCGCTGATTTTAATTGGCAGTTTTTCACTTGCTTTTGTCACTATTATTAATACTTTCGTTTTGTTTTCTGTTTTCTTTTATTGAATGTGTATATCGTATTTAAAGCCAACTTATTCATATTTTGCCCATCTGTCAATTCTTTGGCTAATTTGATTCTCGCATAATTAAGCAAAATAAGTGTTTAATGTTTTGCTATTATAGTTATTAACGCAGATGCAAAGACGCACATATAATAGTTGAAATAGTACATAGAGATAGAATGCAATCGATTGTAGCGTGGAATTAATTTAAATCTATGAATATATATATAATAATATATAATTGCTTGCATAATACAATTTACATAATTTGTGTATGTAGGGGATATATACCACAAACGAATTATAACAATTTTAATAAAATCGAATGTATTTCTCAGGCAATTTGTCCCAACTTGAATCTTGCCCGCAGATAGTGTGGATAGCTAGTAGTGTGGTTAAATATTAACGCAAGTGTTTAGAGATTAGCTTAAATGCAACAATAAATTGTATCAATTTCAATTGTTCATGCTCTGGCGCAGCTTTTGTGGATCTTGGTAGTGCGATGACGATGAAATAACCGAGGGATGCTGTGGCGGCGGAAAGCAGCGCACATGCTCCACATTTGAGCCTTCACCGTCGCCGCCCTTTAGATACTTGTTCAGTATTGAGAAGATTTGTGAGTTTAATACTTGGAAGCGTCGTATGCGGTCTACCATGCGTTTCAGTTGCTGTAAAAGATACGTACGGATACATCAGTATTAATTGAACCTAATCAGTTAAGAGTCGAATCACTTACAATGCCTTTGACATCCTCATCCTTGCCGTCGACACGTTGCACCCGCAGAATGTGATAGCAAAAGTCGAGTGCCTCGAAACGACGCTGTTGACCAAGCAGCACAATCATAACGCAGCCAGCCCAGTTGAGGCCCTCGCCGAACAGCTCCTCGATGGTATATTCTGTGCCGCGAACGGGTATGCAATAGACAAACTGCAGGGCCGACCAGAGCCGATGGAACTCGGAGCACTCGTCTACATGTATTATGCCATTGGCAGGTGGAGGACCACACCACACGGGATCATCTAGATAGCTCTTTACCCGATTCAATATCACCTCGAAGATGCTAAGGCCACAGCAGAGGCGTTCGCGTGTCAACAGATCTCCCTCACGTGCTATCATTGCTTGCTAAAATGGAAGACACATGAACACGATATCATACATCATAATTAGCACTATCAAGTTGATTCTCACCTTGGCTGTGCCGATCTTTTCCACATTGGAAACAATTTGCAGGTTGGCAAATTGAGCTTCGAGACGCTTTTGTTTGGCTTCCGGCTTTTCATTCTCTGCAACACATGAAAGTTGTATTATTCTTTTCGACTTCAATTTCCTTTTTTGAGGCTTACCTTTGCAGAATGGGCGAGGGAATATGTTTTGGAAGAGAGCTGCATGAAGAAGATCGCACACCTCCTCCTGCGACAGAGCCTGTTCAATGAGCAGGCAAAAGATGATACAGTTGCCAAACTCTCTGAACGATTGGAAGAGTTCCGTTTTTGTGTCCGGATATTGCACAATGTCCGTTAGGTGCGCTTGATAGTAGCTGAGAACACCAGGTGAGCCGTATTCACAGCGTGGTAATTTGCAAGATTTGGGCATGGCAATCATAAGCGTTTTGGTGAACTGCAACAGAGAGCCCTGAATGAGGGGCTTAACGATGTCCTTCAGTATAATGTCCATGACAACAGCAATGCCTTGGTAACCCAATAGACGACACATGGCGTGGAAGTGCGGTGCTCCCACAAATCCTGTATACTGTCCATACTGTGTGGAGTAAGCAGCGTTCAGTTGTTTCGAGCCCCAGAGATAATAGTGTGACATCTGCGGCGGTTTCTCCCGCTGTATGGGCTGTGACGAAGATAAATTGACCTTGGTGCGTATAAAGCTATGAGAGATGAGAAGGAACATTAAAGAGTTGTGCAAACAATGAATGAATCAAAAGGGAAGCTTTACCGATTTGTAGCCGCATTGTAGCAGTAATTAACAAGGAAGTCGTAGTTCAATTCCACAAATACGTGCAAGGTAATGCGACCATAAGGTGCCAGGACATTGTGATTAGCCTCTTTCACCATACCGTCAAAGTTGTCCAAAGCCAAATACTTGCTGAGCATTTTGTGACAAATGCGATTAGCCTCCAAAAGCCCTTCAAGTTCCTACAAGAGTCAAGCGCAAAACACAATGAACCTTTGGTTGCGGTTAAGATTACACAAGTTTCACAAGTTGCTTACCACAATGCCGGTAATGTCATTGCCCTCAAAGCGGCTGATTGCCAATTCGATGCTCTTGTGCATGTTCGCATTGATGCGTTGTGTAATCAGTTTGTTCAGGTCAATGGAGCGTCCTAATAGAAAGTATAATCAATAGTTAATCATTGGCAAATCTATAATTAAGCAGACACTTACCCAACAACTGAACATGTCGTTGTTTTAACAGCGTCTCGTAGCGATTATTACGTGGGTACGATTGGAAATTGAACCCAAGTACCTCGCACTCCAGGCGAAAACGTTTATCCAAGAATATGCTAACAAAATAAATAATATTTGTTAACTAAAAATCAGAACTGTCAAAATTTGTCGACTCACCTGCCAGCTAATTGTTTATAGTGTGCAAATATCTGCTCACTTAGCTTATAAACGAATTGATCAAAGCATAGGTTCACCTCGGCTTCGACTTCGTCGTAGAGAAATTGCTTGCGGAAGACAGTGAGTGCATAATGTGCCGAATCGTTGTATAAATCCAAGGGATACAAGACAAATCTGCAAGTTAGTTAAGTGGTTAGAATACATTTAACTTATTGAATTGGCTAGAGAAATACTTACTCCATCATTGAGGGTTCCTTTGTTTGCAGTATGTGATCTGTTAGAATCCACGGCATTGACATTTCAATGGGAAATTGTATGCGCTTCTCCATTGTTATCAAATCCTTACATTCCTCGTTGTGCTGATGACGGACCATGCACTTGTTCACCTTGCGACCCATGGTCATTTCCAGATAAAATTCTCGATACCATAGCTGCGATAGGTCGCAACACTTCTGCAACGTGTCGCTTAGGTTAAGCAAATAGCTCCAATAGAACGATGTCTTGTGGAAAGTATCTATCTGCATTAGACAGTTGCCATCGATGTCTTTGCGAAGTGTTCGCTTGCCACCGCTTTTGTCAGCGATCAACGACTCCAACATGGTGCGCACCATATATAACTGGGTGGAGGAGGGCCCGACATTCAGCCGTGGCACATGTATACGAAAACCGCCGTCGGGATCCTTTTTGCCCTTCGACACTGGATCGTCGGTGGGTTCATAACCCTTTTGCCAATCGGCAGATGTTTCACGCACCGACATAATGATGCTCCGAATCAGATCCTTTTTGTTCTTGACGGCCTTGCGTAGCGGTTCACGTAGTGTTAGCTGCACAAAGTCCTGTAGCTCGGAGTAAATGTTGCGTCTAATTGCCTCACACAACACCGTCTCGATGCGTGCCATAAGGACCTGCAGTCCCTTGATCATAGCGATTACCTCAATCAAGGCAAACTTCTCCTCTGACGTGTAATTGTAACGAGTGGCTCGTTCGTATTCCTCGGCCTCAACGGGACAGTCCTTGTTCTGATGGTGGTCAGTGGGATGCAGCAGCTTCCATGAATATAATTCAGTGACCACACTGGTCCATTCCGAGAGCAGCTGTAGACCCCGTAGTGCCAGATCTGCGGTAATGCGATTTTCAGCATCTGAGGGATTCTCTTTGACCGTGGTGGTCACCTCATTGGTGTAGCGTGCCAGCTCGGATATGTACTTCACATGATCTTCGCGGATTTGGGGCAAATGCACCATAAGATCGGCCTGGGGGCTGATGGCGTTCGAGCTAGATAGAGGCCATTTACTGGAATCAAAGTGTTTGCTTCGCTTGATGTAATTGAAGGGAGCAATTTGCATGTCGCCAAAGAGAGGCACCACCTCTAGGTTCTTGAAGATACGATCAATGCGATCCAATCGGATCTTTTTCTTCTGATCCAATTTGTTGATGTTGCAAGCGTCGCTGTCCATGAGAAACAGACCAAAGCCCATGACTTTGACCAGCATATGCTTTTCCTCGGGCGTCAAGTACATCTTTGTCTCGAACATATGTACACAAATGTTCACAACATCAGATAACAGATCCTCGTAGCCAACAATCTTCTCCAGCGTATCCTTAACAGTGTCACGGATTTTGTTCTGAGTAGCCAAGAACATTGATAGATTCTGAGACTCCTGCAGTGTATGGGAATCGGACATCACCTTCAGGAACTGCGCCGCTCGTCGGTATGTTGAATAGTCGTTTTTCACACTCGACTTCATGTTCTTTAGTTCATCGAGGACGGCAAACATGTTAATGAACTTTCCAAGCGTCAAAAGATATGCCTCCGATACGAAATCCTTGCGTTTCTCTGCATGACACAGACGCTTCACCTCCCCAGAGAAGGCTTCAATTGCTTTCCGTTGGAAGTACATGAAGTTAAGCAATTTTTTCACTTCCGGTGCCAGCACATCCACAGTTTTCTCATAAATCTCCACACGATTTGGTTGCTCGTTGGACTTTGGTTGGGGGATGGCGCGGGAGCAGCACCGCCAGGTGTATAGCATAACGGCATGCTTCTGACCCTCGTCCAGCAGAACGTTCTGCATGGGTAAAGACGGCGACGGCGATGAAGAGGGAGGAAGTGAAATTAATTAGTGATAGTTGAAAGATGTTTATCACTTAGATAAGCTTACCAAGTTGGCATGCGTGGTCGCCTCTTCGATATACTTGGCAATACCCGTAACAAACCCATTGCGGTCCTCGAAGTTTGTATCAAAATTTGCTTTGTAGATAATTGAACAGGGCTGGGCCTCAATACACGGTTGCTCATCGGGCAGCGGAATCTCATCAAGCACTTCCACATTGGACAGAGCATCGGCTAGCGTTATCTTTTCGGTCATGTTGCTTTATTTGTCATCACACTCACAACGACGTCGGAAGTGCAGATAAAATTGCACTATAAGGCGGGGCTAGCAGCTCCGAATCTCAGACGCAAGTTTTTCTTGTCACAAATACACAAACACAGTTTTTTATTTTGCCAATCAGTTGATGACGCAGACAGGCAGTGTTGCATGCAAAGTGTCTGCTGCTCTGGGCGAATGGCATAGAGAGACATTTATATCGACTTTTGTTGTTCGATATCCGATTATGCCAGCAAATTCAAATATTAAATACTTGTAAATTCTTAGAGTGCATTTATAACAATTAAAAAAAAACTGAATTTATTTCAATAAAAATAAAAATTAGAAGATGCTCATGAATTTATACAAATGCATATACATAAATGTGTATGGGACATTGCCTCCCTGCCACATTACGGAACAATTCAATTAAGTAAACTTAAAGATTCTTCCTTTATTTTGTATTAATCCTTACTTTTGTCTTGCTTTATATATAATGTATACAACTTTGGTTCGTAAATTAATTATCGATTAAGTCGAATGGGAGACAACGAAACATCATACATAAGTTGCTTAATAATATGTTTTAAGGTAGATATTTCTTAAACTACTTCAATAAGTAAACTACTTTCATTTCATTTCATGCCAAAAAGTTGCTTGTAATCATTCAAAGTGAGGGCATTCCCGTTTGCACCAGCAGCTGGAGCTGCACCATTCTGATCTAACACAACATTGGCGATTTCTATCTTATAGTCCTGCAGTGCCTTAATTCGCTGCTCGATGGTGTCTTTACACATAAATCGATAGATAAACGATGGTTTCAACTGGCCATATCGATAGATACGATCCTGAGCCTGGCGCTCCAATTGTGGATTCCAATGTAAATCGACAAGGAGAAGATGATTGGCTACATTGAGATTGAGTCCAACACCTCCGGCCTTTAGGGAGAGCAACAAAATACGTTTGTTGTTTTTAATATTATTAAATTCACTCAGTGTTTCACTGCGCGCTTTGGCATCCATTGTGCCATTGAAGTCGAGGGATTCGTGACCCAACAATTCCAATTGATCTTTGATTACACGTAAATAACTAGTCCATTCTGAGACTAAAATTATTTTGTCGTTTGTGTCATTCAGAATATTCTCCAGTGTGGCAAATATCAATTGCACTTTTGACGAGGGACGTGCAAATTCAAATATCGGATTACTGGGCTGGAGTATCTTTATTGCGGCTTCCACATCCACCGAAGATTTATGAGTCTCTTCCAGTTTAAAAGGTTTACCTGACTTATCAGGGATTTCTATGTCCAGCAGCTCACCAGCCTCCTGTTTCACTTTCTCTTCTTCGTCCTCTTCCTCTTCATTGTACGACTCACCGCAAAGCATCTATTGGAAGAAGAAATGCAAATAGGTTATTAATATATGTTTTAAGAATAAATCTACAGTTACTACCTTGACCATAAGTCCGGGATGACAACAGAACTGTCGCAGCCGAAGCAAAAGAACCAATATCACGATACCCTTGACACGCTCTTTTGGATTGTACCTCAGGGACCGCAAAAAATTCTCATAGATTTCCTGATATTTCTCTTCGATAGATCCTGCAATAAAGCTGGGTGTGATTTCATTGGAATAATAGTCAAGATCGCTGTTATTTTGTTCTCGCTGGCGTAGATATTGTGCAAATATTCGCAAGGAAATGGCAGAAAGTATTTTATAGACATCCATTTCAGAGTCCGAGAGGTGAACATCGATAAACTTGATCTCCAGTGGTGGTAATCTAGGAATTTCACCAGATTCCTGTAACTGAAACTTAGTACGACGCATCATCAGTGGCTTGATTAGGAAATTCATACGACGATGTCCGGCTAAGCCTTCTTTGAGGTACTTCCTCCACTTCTGTAGATCCCTGAAGTTCGGAACCTTCAGAAATTTGAGTAGAGCAAAACAATCCAGAGCACAATTCTGTATAGGCGTGCCAGTCAAGGCCCAACAACATTCGCTTTTCAGCTCTGATATGGATTTCCAAGCCGTTGTCTTCGTATTTCGTATATAGTGTGCCTCGTCGAGTATCACGCGTTCCCAATGCGAAGAAAACAGCCAAGAGTTATTGCCATAGTTCGTAAATTCCGAGGAAACAATGCCGTAAGATGTGATAATTATATTCATTCTACGGAACTTCGAAAGACCAATAGACCGGCGGTCAGGTCCGTGAAAGATATATACTTTCAGTGCATTGGAAGCCACTTTGGAGCTAACTTCTGCGGCCCACTGTGCCATCACGCTCGTAGGACAAATGACCAAGGTACCGGCACTTTTGCTCTGCTGCGGCAGTAAAAACTCATCCATATCATCATCCATGTCCTCGACATAAGGCAACTGTGGAGGAGCTTCTCGTTTACATACTCGCTTGGTTAGCAGAAAGTCCTCTATATCATTATCCAAGTCGTCTACAGTTGTTTCCCGTTTTAATGGCGACAATTTGACTTCCACCTTTGGTTTACCCTTAGCAAATAAGGGTTTCCTTGACGACTGTGGCATATACAGTTCCAGCTGTTTTTTCTGATAGTCGTAGTCGCTTTCTTTTTTCACCACAGGATTCAATAATTTCTTTTGCTCTATGCTGGCCAAGACTAAGGCAATCATGCTCAAGGTTTTACCCAAGCCCATGTCGTCAGCCAATATGCCTCCGCGTATCTTCTGAGTCTCGCGCCACAGCATCCATGTGAGACCCTTCTTCTGATGCTTCAATAATTCCACTAACAGCGCTTTTGGTTGGTCTTCAGTCTCGTTTTCGCTCGGTGGCGGACCAACCGATTCGTAAAGAGTCTGCAAACGAAATGTGATGTTAATTAGCTTATATATGTATGTTTTTAGTATTGTCACATTACCCTCAGACCGGATATAATATTAGATTTGTGCTGATAGAACTCAGCAGCAGAGCCCTTAGCTTCGTGGCGATGTCTATTTACGCCCGCGTAAACACGATCCCAGCTGATTGAGGGCTCATTGTTTTTGGGCTCAACATTTTTGGTTTCTCCTTCTATTCTGAGATCATTAATGTATTGCGACATAAGCTCTAGACGGTTATTGAGCGCGTTAACTCGACTGCTAGCCTCATTCAAAGCATCCTTATCAACTTGATTAATATCTTGCTGGCTTTCAAGTATCTTCAGTTGCTCCTCAGCACGAAGAACATTTTTAACAAGTGTATCGAAATTAGACTTCTCTCTTGCATAAATTTCTGCGCTGACGTACGTTGCATTGTCATCATCGGATGCGTATTCAGATTTTACCAATTCTATATTGGGTGTTTGCTCCAATAATGCTAAACAATCACTAGTTACGGGCTTATTATCGGTACTTTCCGTAGGTTCAAGCTTTATATCAGGATTCAGATCATGACGCACTTGCGAATTTCCCACGAATTGAATGTCCGACGAATTTGTTGCAGATGAAATAGTCATCCAGCCACTGTGCAAATCTCTGGGTTCGATCTTACAAATTACTCTGGGCTCTGTTGGTTCCATTTTAACGGGAATAACCTGCGTTATTTGGCAGTCTTCGTCAACAGCTTCTTCCTTTACACGAATGGAATTATTGACAATTTGAACATCTTCATCATCGTCTGCTGGAATATGTGAATTGTTTTTTATCGGTTTAATGATTAATATCAATATGTATCATCACCTGAAGATATATATAGAATATCTGTCTCATCATCGTCGCTGATCGTCACCGTATTTAATTGCGATTCTAAAATTGTAATCTTTATTATTTTTGTGCCCGCAAAACTATAACTACGTTCGAATTAATCCACTCTTTATTTGCAGGGAGATTCCCTATAAAACAGTGCGTTTATTTCTATAGTAAATTAAATGTTTACCTTCAATTTCTGCCATTTGGTGGGCTTCAAACGCGCAAGTGAATTTCACAACACTCTACTTCACTGGGGCTCAACCACTTTTGAAATCATTATACCCGGATGAATTTCGTTTTCAAAACACAACTTTCAGTGTGCCCAAATGTGCATAATAACTTATTCCTACGAAGCCGTAATAAAAAGTCATTTATGTGTGAATTAATTTTATGTTATTACAATAATAGAAAAACTTAATTAAATACAAAAATAATATGGTGTTTCTAAATTAATTATGTTAAACTATTTATGTATTTGTTATAAAACATAAGAAAATACTAAACTTGCCAGCCGCTTGCGGAGTCAAAAGTAATCGATAAATTTTTAAGCGGGATAAGTAAGGTGGCAACGCCTACGTAGTAGCATGGGCTTTGAAATCTTTTACAGTTAGTTTACATTTTTGTATGATATTTGTTCTATATTCTAGTAAAAAAGTAGAAATATAAATATGTCTAGTGATGAGGACTATTCGGATGACGATATCGCTGCAGTTAGCCGTGCATCAGGTAGGCTCATCTGAAAATATGCTTGGAATGTTAAATTAAACCGAAAACAAAAAAGGACGCTTAGGTCGCAGCAGCACGGGAAGCCGTCAGAGTGGTTCTAGTCGAGTGGGAAAGAGTACCCGCCGCGCTGCTATAATGTTTTCTGATAGTGACGAAGAGGACGAACTCGACCAACGGGGCTTGTCGCCGCAAACAATGATGAGTATAACAGGAGTATATCCAAATGCCATGAGCGATGAATCAAGTGAAATTGATTATAGCAGCGAGGACGACGCGGTGCCCGCGAATCCAGTTCATTGGGACAATGATCAAGATAATGCAGAAGATTCGTTGGATGAGGATGTCGACCGCGAGGAATTGGCGGCACAGCGATACCTGCAGGCCGCCAATGCTGATGCTGATCAGCCACGTTATTCCACCAACTTTGCTACAAACATCGAGGATACGTTGCACTCGACACTATTTCCCAATGCGCGCGCATCGCCCAGGAATGATTCATCTGCGCGCTCATCGCCCAGGAATGATTCATCTGGCAGCGATGTGCTAGTCTTGAGCAACCACGAGACACCCATAGTTATCTCCAGTAGTAGCACTGATATCGACGACGACAGCTTCAATAAAAACAATAACAAAGAGAATCGGACAAGACGCAAATCTCCTAGTTATTATTCGCCACGCCACAGTGCCGATGCTCCAGTTCCTAAAGTGAAGACCGCCAAGCCCCTAGTGCAGCCTACAATTCTGGGTGCAATCAAGAAAGCTGCAGACAAAGCGCCGCCACAACGTCGAAGTGTTAAGATGGAAAGTGTCTCACAAGAATTCTACGATAAGGAAGCGGTCAAGTTGGCCGAATTGCGTACGCAGTTGAACGAGGCCCTCAAACTGTACGATAAAATGTCTCACAAACTGCCCGATAAGGGTATTCAGATAAGGAAGCGTATCGAGCGTCTGCAACAGGATATGGCTATCAAAGAGAAATACTTACAAGGCCTCAAGGTGCAAAATGGCCCGCCGAAAATTAAGGTCACGGGGCCACGATCGTCTAATTCACGCAAAGCTGCTGCAGATGCAAATGGTGTTCCCGATTGGGATCAGCTCTCTGCGGGATTGAATCGCATACAGCCCACGCATAGAGGCGCTCAAGGTCTGGCCGCATTCAATGCCAAGAAGGCTCTAACTATCGATGCCCTCAAGGTACGTTTCCCTCCTTCTTATGTCCCCATTTTCCTTATTCCTATGATGAGTTTCTTTAGAACGGATATCTGAGTTGCGGGTTCTACATTGATGGCATCTGGGCACGAGTTACAGTGCGGAAGCCGTTCAATGAACACGCCTTGATTAGAATTCGCACAACGCCAAACTGAATTGTCCTCTATAATCTGTTCATGTACCTGTAAAGAACTGTTCACTAATCGTTTGCTGTTTTTCAGAACTTGCATAGCTCACTCAAAGGTTGCCCAGGCCCAAATGTGCTGGTCGATGATCCGGCTGGCTTGAAGGTCAAGTTAATGGATCATCAGAAACATGCGCTTGCCTGGATGACCTGGCGTGAGAAACAGCATCCACGTGGCGGCGTTTTGGCCGATGACATGGGTCTCGGCAAGACTCTGACAATGATCGCTCTTGTGCTCATGGGAAAATCGCAGAAGAAGAGCGATAGCGATGATGACACCAGAGGACGCAAGAATGGTGAGAGTTCTCGAAAGAGAAGTTTTTAATATATTATAATAATTAATATATGTATTATATGATTTTGTAGATTTCAACGGTGGCACTCTGGTAGTTTGCCCCGCCAGCTTGTTGCGCCAGTGGGAGGGTGAGGTGAATTCCAAATTGTCTAAGGATCGGCTCTCCGTGTGCGTTCACCATGGCTCCAATCGGGAAACGAAGGCAAAGAATCTAAGTGCATTCGATATTGTGGTGACCACGTACAATCTGGTGCAGAGAGATGATAAGAGTGGTCCCCTTAATTGTGTCAAGTGGCAGCGCGTTATACTGGATGAGGCGCATGTGGTGCGCAATCATAAGGCGCAATGTTCGGTGGCTGTCACTGAATTGCACTCCAAGTATCGTTGGGCTCTGACCGGAACTCCCATTCATAATAAGCAACTCGATGTCTATGCGCTGCTGAAGTTCCTTCGCTGTTCTCCTTTCGATGATCTGAACACATGGAACACATGGATTGATCAGAAGAGTGGTGGTGGACAGGAGCGTCTAAATCTGTTGATGAAATCTCTAATGCTTCGTCGCACCAAGACGCAACTTCAGTTGGATGGTAAACTGAATAGTTTGCCCAAAAAAGAGATTCGCTTGATTGAAATGAATTTGGATACAGATGAAATGAATGTCTATCAGCGGGTTATGATCTATTCGCAGACTCTGTTTGCTCAATTCCTTTTCCAGCGAGCTGAAAAGGATTCTGATGCAAACTTCCTGGTAGAGGCGCGCAAACCCACGTACAAACAGATTAAGGACCCCAATGGGGCATATTTTAAAATACATCAGAAGTTTGCCCAGATGGCTGCACAACCAAAGACTGTTCAGTCGCATGAGATCTTGGTGCTGCTCTTGCGTTTACGGCAGATCTGTTGCCATCCCGGGCTCATCGATGCCGTAAGTAGCGTGATGGACCGTACACTATACTGTATATCTTTATATCAATATATCTCTTCCCTTTGCAGATGCTTGACGGGGAGGACTCTGGTGAAGGCATCTATAAGAAGGATTCTATGCCAGAAATTGATCTGCTGGCTCAGCTTAAAAAGTTGAATATTAACGATAGCGGCTCCTCGCGTCGCTCTAGCAGCGGCGGCCGTAAAAGCGGTGGCGGCGGCGATGAAGCCCGCCTGGCTAAGGCAGCGCAGAATGTGCTGAAACGCAGTAACCCAGTATTTAATTTGAAACGTCCCTCATCCAAGATGATCAAAGTTCTCGAGATACTCAAGAAGAATGTGCTAAAGAGTAAAGAAAAGGATAAGGCGATCATTGTGTCGCAATGGACATCTGTTTTGGATATTTTACGTGACATTTTGCATAAAGAAAAGCTGGAGACATTGTCACTGAATGGTGGCGTACTAGTCAAGGATCGTCAGAATATTGTCAATCAGTTTAATGATCCCAACAATTCCAAACGCATCTTGTTGCTCTCTCTGACTGCAGGCGGAGTTGGTCTTAACTTGGTTGGAGCCAATCATTTACTTTTATTGGATATGCATTGGAATCCACAACTAGAGGCACAGGCCCAGGATCGTATCTATCGTGTGGGCCAGAAAAAGAATGTGATTATCTATAAGTTTATCTGCATTGATACTGTCGAACAGCGGATCAAGGCACTCCAAGATCGCAAGCTGGAACTTGCCGATGGCGTCCTAACAGGAGGAAAACTCGGTTCTAAACTCAGCATCGATGACCTTAAAGGGCTCTTTGGCATGTAGGTCAAAGGTCACATATACAAATAGTTTTTGTTTTATTCAAACTGCTGTGAATTGATATCGAATATTTTAAATGTAACTTTAAGTGTCGTTTCATTGTCATTCCTTTTATTTTGTCTTGAATTGAAATTCCATATTTTTGTTTGTAATGTATCATAATCTGACATTTTTTATTTACCAATTGATTTAAGTTATGTCATGAATAAATATGTCTTAATTTTTAATTGTGAATTAAGGTTTATTTGTCTATTTAGATTTGTTACAATAAAATAAATCGCTATATTTAAATTTATAACAACCGACAACTTGCCGCGTTGCCAACTTACTAGTTTTTAACAGCAGCAAGTGTTAACTGTATGTGAATAAATTGCGCCTTACATTTACACATATATTTTGAACAGACCAAGTTTGTGTTTGTTGTATATAATTATTGGGTACTGCAAAAATACATTTATAACTATGATCTATTTTTTACAAACTCATCCAGCTTGTTTTCGTTTTCCTTTTGAAACTGTTTTTTAAAGTTGGTAATGTTCTTTCCAATGCTGCTCTTGATAACAGTCCCAAAAATTTGCAGAAATTGTTCGACCTAAAAATGATTTGTTTTTATGTTCAAATAACTGGTTAATTTATTAATTTAAAACTTACAGTCATGTCACTTTCAACGCGGCCTAGCTTCACAAATTCACACTGTGGTGCATGCTTCAGGTGCTCCTTCCAGGGATCGTCCTCCGACTCCCAGCCATCGAGAGTCTTGCCGCATACAAAACAAGTCGCGGTATCGTTTTCTCGTTCTGTTCCTGTCCAGTAGAATCCTGCTTCTGCCATCTAGATAATAAACACAATGAATGCGACTCATTTTACAGTCTAAAGAGATCGCGAGATCCGCTTACTTTTGTGATACTACAGGCTGACTTCTCGGTGAAGGGCCAGGACTTGAAACTCTCTACGCGATGCTTCTCTAGTAAATAATATTTGCGAAACAAATCCAGTTTGGCATCAAAAGTTGTAGGAGAATCCATTGCCATTTTATATTATTTATTTCTAAAAAAACGTAATTTAACTTTCTCACACCAGAACACAAATTAGGCTTCAGAATAGCGCCGCGTCGTATATCAAATGTGGTAGCCCTGAGTATTTTTTGTTATCGAGTTCCAAATAAATATACTAAATGCAATTCACAGTGAAACGCGTAATGTTGGTAAAGATCAATACAAATAAAAATTATTTTATAATTTTGTCAAACATTATATACGTATTCAAAATTAAATAAATATTAAAAACATATAATTTAAATTTACCAGTTAATTTTAAGGCGGATTTATAGATGCTATAAAATTATCGATAAGTCGAAATAAAAAAGACATTTCACGACAGTGTGCACATATTCTATGTGGTTTTAAATTTAAACGTTTAAACTATTTATATTTTTATTAGGAAACACACGTTTAAAAGACTATTTGTAAGTGAATATATCTACATTTTTTTGTAAAACTATACGTTATTATAAATAAAACTTGAACACAGCATATATAATACTATGGGACTTAAAAGTTTAAAATAAATATTAAATATGTCACTTCAATTGTGATTTGACCCGCCGCTTTACAAAGGCGCTTAAGTTATTTGTTGGCTTTATTGTCCCTCAATTGGCTTCCATTCCAAAGTTCCTCTGTTTCATGCCTTGTCCCTCTTTCTTTTCTCCCCATTCATGACATTTTGCGGTTGTCGGAAGTTGATTTCTATTTTATTAGATTTAAGCGACTATGGTTCAATTTATAGACATCAAATGGTATTTTTTACTGCCCAAGCCATTTCGCATTTTATGCATTTGATTTGGATAAACAGAGAACCAAACACAAGCAAATAAATTGGATTTTATGTTAGCATGCAAATTTGCAAAATTTTTTATACGACAGCTGCTGGCGTACAGTTCTTCTCTTTGCCTCTCTCTCTGTCTCCCGGACATGGGACTGTTAAAACTTTGACTGTGTCTGGCTTGGTCTGGGCTGGCTTTAATCATGTGAATAACTGCAAACTGCACCTCCAGCGGGCAGCGGGTTAATGAAGCTGATTCTGTTAGCAGCTTCCGCTCTGGACAAATCACAAAATCTACAGTTCACAATGGGAGGCGTCTAGACGTGAGAGCATTGCCCACTTCAATGTGACCGCCGGACCGGACGGAGGTGGACTGATGAGGTACAATCGAGTACAATCCTTTTGTATCCTCGATGTCAGCTGCATCAATATTGTTACAGTTCATTTTGTTTGCCCTGCACAAATAAAGCATTTTATGCAGATGCCCCGCAGCATCTCATCCGGACCGTTTGCCCCTAAAGTGGGCGCGCCTCAGGCTTCCACACACACTCACACACACACACATACATATGCATTGGTGTGTTTGTGGCCAATGCCCATTCAATTGGCATTGGCCAAACGGTTGGCGGCCAAACAGCTCCGACTCGACCTCCGCCTCCAACTTCGGCTCCAACTTCAACTTCAGCATCAACTTTGCATTCGATGCGCTACCACGTTCGGTTTGATTCGGAATTTTCGGAGTCCTCTGCCGAAATTTAAGTGCTTCGGTTGCATTGATAATTTATGGCGGCGGCAGGGAGGGATGAATCTGCTCAGGCGACAGAGATAAGGTCAGCATCCCTTGGCCCTTCACACATACATATACACACACACAGAAAAACCCGAGATTGCTCGATAAGTTTTGAGTTGATTTTTTTTTCTGCTATTTTTAGCTAAGATTCTTGTGGTCTTAGTTTGATTTGAAAAAAGTTTCGAATTAGTTGAAATTTAAGTAGTAAAAATTTGAAATGAGATAAGTTTGTGCAGAGTAGGAAAAACAAGTAATGAAAGGAGCACCAGATAATGGTTTCTAGTTTGACGGTGTTTGTTGTCTGATTGGGTAGAATTGTCATACGACTTCAATAAATGAAATAACCTTTGTCAATCAATTTTATAGTGGAAATTCTATACTTCTGTTTATCAATTGAAATTGATGTTATATGCATTTTATTTTCTAAATAATTTTTAGGATTATAAAGACAGTTAAAAGTCGAGTTTTGTAAGGTTACTTTCCCTTATTTTGACAGCAAATATAAAAGCTCATTAATTTGTTTTACCGAAAATGATGTTGGAGAAACACGAGTCTGAAAAGGAAGGATAAACTTTGCAACGTAGCACAGACCTAATAAAACTAAAGAAATCTCAGAGTGAAGCGCAATAAATTCTTTTGTTTTAACCACCACCATCTTGGCATCTTGGGATCGTATGGCCTGGTCAAAAACTACAGCTGCAGTGAGTGAAAAGTGGGGAAAACTGAGTGCGGAATACTGAGGTTAAGTTCAAACCGGGAGGGGGCAAGGGGAGTTGGAGATTTGTGCTCGCGAAGGCGTGTGAAAGTTGTTTCTGCTGCCGACGTCGAGTCATAAATAAATAAAATTCTACTTATACAAATGTGTATAGGTGTGTGTGTGTCAGGGCATGCCTGTGTGTGGCACACAATTTTTTGAAAAAATTCTTATTTTTTCGCTTTCATAAAACTTTGAAATGAATTACTTAAGTCGTCGAGGCTTGGCTTCGTTTTGGCCATTTTCTTGTTTCCCGTTGCGGGAATACTCTCAAATTAAAGCCAAATATTTATTAAAATATCATATTTCGATCAGAATGCAATATTGCCTTAAAATGTTGAATCTTCTCGAAGTAGACGAAAAACAGGAAATGAATTTAAGCATGTGTTAGGGTAGTCAAATTTCGTTGTAACTGAAGCTCTGTTCTTTCTGCCATTATTATTATTCTGGTTCCGTTATGTTTTTGTTTTTTTTAGTTGTTAGCCCGGAAAACTTGGCAAGATTTACGTTTGCAATTTGCAGCGGCAAACTGGGGAAAAGGCCAAAAAGGGCAGCCGCACATCAAGTGCAACACGTTGCGCGTTGCCTCGATGAGGGAGGGGAGGCAGGAGCGAGAGTAAGAAAGAGAGAGAGAGAGAACAATGAATTGCAGTAGTAATTGTCAAGCTATTAATTTATGTAACTAATGCGGCCAGTTTCTGATTAAAGGGCACAAATGCGAAGGACGTCCATAAAGCATAATGATGATAAGGTCGGAACTGACGTAGAGGGAGCATAATGTTGAGTGTTCCAATGATGAAACCTTTAAAGGGAATTCATAATGAAGATTTGTCCAAGTACACATATCATATGCTCGACTGTTACGTAAAGCAATTCGTCCTATTCGTGCACGAATATTAATTCTTAAGAAACTACAATGTTTGCGAACTAATGTAAAAATCCTTTGAATGGTAAAAAGTATTATACAAACAAACATAAAGCTTATTTTCAATTTACATTGGCGCAACGGTGCGTGGCTGATTTCTAAAACAAACTTTATCTGCGTGGAATAACAATAAGATATATTGTCGCCGAATTTCGTAATCATAACTCTTATGCTCTCTGAGATCTAGGTGCTCATACAAATAAAATAATATGTTCTCCTGTTGTATATATTCTTTAAATCTATGCGCATATACGTATGGTAAACATAACTCTAACTGGATCTAACTTAAGATCTTCCCAATGTTATAGACAGTAAATAGGCTTATTTGGATAAAGCCTGCATTTGCATATAATAAATGATAAACAAATAAATTAATAAATATGAAAACAAAACATTTTCATATATTGAGTTTAAGTTTTCCATTTGATTTTCATATCGAATTTCTTTTCATTTATTGCTGTTGTTGTTGCATTTCATCTGTTTATGTTTTGTGTCAGAGATAGTAACTTAACCAAGAGCTCTGTGTGCATTCCCAACCAACCGAAACTAATTGGAATATTTTTGCCTTGACATGCAGTCAGAGCAGGCTGCCTCGAGGATGTGTGTGTGTGAGTCCTTCCTTCTCAGTCTTCTGCTCCGAAGACATATCTGCATATAGTATATTTGTGTATATATATAAACATAATTATACGCGCGGCAAGACTTTACAGCAGCTTCCCCCAATCCCCCAGCAGCCCCTTCATGGACAACGCAGTTCAATGCACCACGGGCAGGACGTGAGTAGGAAATTATTAAGTCACAATGGGGCAACATCATCAGAGACATTTGTGCAGATATATAAAAATTTATTTGAGCTTCTGCCAGACATCTGAAGTAGAAGGGGCGAGCGGGGACACCTGACTTGACTCGAGCGTTGCTCGACAGGAAATTCATCAATGTCTCCAACGTCTGTTGGCCACATCCGAGGCAGCATTTTTCAACAGAGCCTGAAATTGCCTACAAGGAGCGAGGGGTGGTGCCTGGCGCGGAAGAGATGCAAAAGCGAGCGAGATATGCCAGCAAATGAGGAATAGGGAACATGAAGAAAACGACTAAAGTGACGCGCACTTGAGGAGCGAGGGATGGAGAGGGGTGCATAGAGGGCACAGAACACCCTGCTTATTTACGGACCTGGAGACAGCGTGCAAACCACGCAAACGGAAGAACACCATCTGCGGGTTCTTCTTCTTCTTTTATTTGCACGTTCTCCTCTTTACTTTTCTACACCATAGACAAGAGGAAATTATGAATTTTGTTGCTGCTTTTCGTCTCTTGCCTACTTCTCTGCACCTTCCACTTTCCAAGAGAGTTGCGAATATTAGTTGCAGGTAGCTAAAGGCAGAAAGATGTAATGCTATTAAAAATGCTTGGCATATAATGAGAGACAGGTTGTCACATACAAGGCCAAAAGGGGTGTGTTTGTCTAGGAAATATCCTAAATATACAGAAGAAGAAAATGTTCTTATAACAAGCGCATATATAAGACCGGGATTATTCTTTTTCTAACTATGCTTGTATGATATATTAACCTTCGTTAACAGAATTTGTGGAAGTAAGGAAATTTACCTATAGGTATCCATATGTTTTTTAGTTTGTGTTTAAATAAAACAAAATAATGCGATTTAAATAACATGCAAACAGTTTATATAGCGCAGGTGTAGTTTAGTTATGGTATCTTCAAGAACAATTATTGTTTTCATTCAAAAATCTTTTTACTCAATACTTAATAAATGAGCTTTATGTTGGATTAAATATCAAAAGCAGTTTACAATCCCAATAAAAGTGAAGTGAAGTATTGGTTACACAAATTCCTAATAGGATCAGAGGTATAGATTCCTTCACCTTGCATACTATAAATTGATAAGCTCTGTTACTAAATAAGTATTTACTTACCACACTCATCTAAACGTACTCGTAGTTAGTTCTTAAGTATTGCAGACTTAGTAGCTGCATAGCTATAAATCGGTGGAGCCCTCTTCCCCGATGGAACCCTATCTCCACGTTAACCGACTATTTGTAACATATATCAACTTGTCAAAAAGTATAAAATTCTGTCGTGTTCGCAGCATTTGAAACTGACATGCTTCACTTTTGTTGTCTCAAAAATCCGCTGTCCATTCCGTTTTGGCCGCTTACTTTGCACTTGTCAGCACCGCTTGTTCGCTTGGTTGACTGCCGTGGAGGGAGGGGTGGAGAGGAGTTGTGGGAGCATAGGAAAATTAACAAGTTGATCCTTTGTCAAATCAGTCAAGCGCACTCAAAAGCGCAAAATCCACAAAAGTGACGGCACAGTGAATGTTGGAGTTACCAACTGACCCGCGCTCCCGTGCCTGACTAGGGGGCAGGGCTAAGCCGGTGCTGGCTCACAGCTCAACTATATATGCAAATCAACAGATTCTTGGGGTCACAAATGGGCTTAGCCGGTAGAATTCATGTCTAGAGCCAACGATGTGAAACGAAGAAGTTTTCTATGCCTAATATGCTCCTCCTTTATCTGATATATTCTTTGTATATAACTTATGTATAGATCATATTTACTCCGTGTGCTAAAACTCAAGATAAGAACTAGGAATACCCATTCCAGCAAGAAAATATATGTAGATGTTAAGCTCGAGAAATAATAATTTGGCATTTCAATTTAGTAACGTTGTTGAAACTAAAGCTAAAACTTCTACAGTCAATTACCTAAATAAGCCGCTTTAAAGGTCCAGGGAGAGAAAAACTACATTTGCATTTATTCTTTTTACACTTATGCATAGCTAATTATTATTTTATTGATTTCGTTTTCTGTTTTAATGTTGTTTTTTTTGTTCATTTCATTTATTATTCGATATTCTTAATTCGAACAATTCATATTACATTTGCGCATTTCGCTGTGCAATTTACATAGATAATTCTGGGAAATGTTTTCGATTCTTTTGTATTTTTTTTGTTTTTGTTTGCATTATAATTATTGTTTTATGTCAAATTAACTTAATCATTACAAATACGTTGCGTATTCACATACATGTGTTCAATGTAGTTTTAATCGAATTCGTAATCGTATTCAAATGCATAATGAGTGTGTGTGTGAGTGAATGTGAGTGTGAGTGTATAATTACATATCAACACACGCACAGTGTAATTTACAATACTTGAATGCACTGCTAGGAAACATCAATCACAATACATAGTATATATATATTATATATATAGTGTATTTGTATATGTGTGTGTATAATTATAATTCTATATTATATGTATATTCTGTAAGTATTTGCAACACACTTGCACAAATGCATTTACAATTACATTCGCGATTCCCTTCACGTTTGATTTGCTTTGCTCACTGCTCGACGGGGGCAGTTCAATTGCTGCCATAATCCTCGATAAATGTATCGATAATGTAGCGCTTCACCTCGTTGATCGATGTTCGCTTGTTGCTGCACTGCAACCTCTCCTGGTGCTCGGGCAATACGAGCAGCTGCTGCAGCTCCCCCTGTGAATGTGAAGATGTGCAATTATTTGCATATTACGTATTATTCATCTGGGTAACGAGGCGTATGCGTTATCAGCTGTGCACAGTATTGAATGCGAATAATCGAATAACTGAATAAAACAAGAGTGGAATAACTGAATAAACGAGTAACTGTGAATATAACGCATACGCAGCATTACACTTTCCATTTACATTCACCATATTTAATGGTTTTCACAATTTATGCCCTGCACCGCACCGCCCATCGCCCCCACGCTGAAGTTGGCGCCCCGAATTGAATTCCCAAATTGCTTGTGAAATGTCACACATTGTTTTCAAAGCGCCGCAAGCGGTACCGTGGTTGCAGTGCAATGGAAATATGTCAATTTACATTTAATCGAACTAAATTTAAAATTTGTATGAAATTAAATTTCAATAACATTTTAAAATTATTATATTATTAAAGTCCATTACCAGGTCTAGCAGGAATTACGGTATGGTGAACGTTGAAATCAAACTAAATAAAAATCAAAATTTGCATGAATTGAAATCTTAATTAGTTTTCAAAATTAATTTCGATCTACTTGTGCAGTGAGACCAATTATGCAATTATCGATAGTGCACTGCCATCACTAGCAACAACAATGTTATTGCCGCCATATTAAAGAGGATAATACTCAGGAAAAGCAAACGAAGTTGAACCCATTTTTCGGTTTGTTTGTCCTGCCTGTCAATTATTTTGAAATTTCTCCCAATACTCACATTAAAGCCGCGTCCAATTTCCACATCCGCGTCCATGGGAAGCGTAAACAGTCGCTTCGAGACAACAAAACTGTTTGTCCACGAGCAATCGACGTAAATCGATATGAAATCGCCATTTTGTATGCTGTGAGCGAGAAAATAAACAAAAACAACAACGACACATCAGCAACAGTAGCAACGATACAAACACAACGACAGCAGCAGCAGCAACAACGGCAACATGAGAGGTGGCAGGGCGCAAATAATTAAAATACATGTGCGAGGAGAACATAGAGAAATATGTTTGCCACTGGCCGATGACAAATGGCGCCCACTTTAACCAAGTGTCAATTTGCCTGTTGGCGTCGTGTTGCAAATAACCTCGCCCTCCCCGCTTTCACACTGTATCTCTCTCTATATCTGTGCCCCTCTCTTATGTTATATTCGAACGATCGAAAAAAAGGGCCGCACGTAAGCCGTTTGTATGTGTGTGTGGACGCTGTGTGCTCTTTATGTGTAACAGTGCGTGATATTTGCATGTGTGTCAAGTGTACATGTGTGTGTGTGTGTGTATCAAGTGTTTGTTTGTGTGCGTTGCATGACACAAGCATTTATGCTAATAAATTGAAAATGCAAATAAAATGAAAGTGTCAACGATTGCGATGGCCATCAAACCGCAGACAAACACGCTCACTTCTCTCATTCTCGCACCTCGCACCCCTCTCACTTTCCACAGAGAGCATTGAGAGCACTGAGCAGCACTCGAAGCACGCACACACAGATTGCCAATCAAGCCAAGACGTAGCAGGAAAACAAAAACAGCAACACTGGCAACACGTCAACAGCAACACCGGCAACAGCAACAGCTTCAGTGTCAATCTCTTTCACTCACTAACGCACTCACTCTTACAGCATGCCGTCTCCCTCACTCACCTGATGGCCACTTGATGCCAGCGATAATCATATAAATTGAATTTCACCGGCAACATTTCCGTTGTATTGTCGCGTTCCAGATATAAACGCAGCCCATCCTTGCACGCCTCCAAATACATATTGTGTGTGACATTGCGAATGGAGAAAATTGTCGATGTTTTTTTCGTATCATTCTGCGTGGCGTGGACAGTTGATAAAGTTAAAAGTTAGCGTAAATTGTTTGAAATTCAATTATGTATGTCACAAAAGCGGAGTACCGTGAACATAAATGTATCGATAAAGTAATTTGAAGACAAAAAACGATAAGGATATCTACGGGCTTACAGTTTCAATTCAGTATTAAAATACTGTGATATATTTATATTTTGTTGATTAGTTAAATTGCAGTTTATCGATAACGTTATCGATTAACAGTTTGAATTCAGTATTATATTAACCACTAAAAAGTGATATTAACATTTGAATTGCCGATTTATAAAACAATAACATTATTTTAAATCAAACAGTCGATAAGGACATGTTAACAGTTAACATAACAGTTTTAATTGATTGTGAAGAAGCATCGATGACTAGTTCTACATAATATTTATCGCTACAGTTTATCGATACAAAATTCAAAACGTAATCAACTATAATTAAATAATATTACCTTTGCTCTCAACGTGATCATCAGAGTAAAGTTCAGCATATTTCGCCAGTTGCGTATGTAGCCCATATTCGAGGGCGTTGAAGATGTGGGCACGCCCATGGAATTCGCCGTGGTTGTGAGATCAGCAAACTCAGTGGCCAGTGGCGTGCTCTCATTTATAATGGGCGGCGCATCCTCTGCCAGTGATGTGGGCAGTTTCTTGTAGAACTTCAGCAGATCGCTGATATCATCTAGGGTTGAGAAAGTTTAGATTGGTTAAATGAGGGTAGAGCATGGTAGAGTAAAGTAGACGGGTAGAGCAGGGTAGTCCATGAAATGTGCAGGTAAGAGTAGAGTAGAGTAGAGTACAGTAGTGAAGTGTAGCGTAGTGTACTCTAGGGTAGTTTAGGGTAATGAAGTTTAGAGTAGGGTACACTGAGTAGTGTAGTGTAATAAAGTGTAGTGTAATATAGTGTAGGGTAGAGCATTGGTTAGTTAAAGTAGAGTATGGTAGTGCATGGTAGAGTAGGGTAGGGTAGAATAAGAAAGGACAGTGCAGGGAAGAGTAAGGTAGGATAGTGTAGGGAATTGTAGGGGAGTGTGGGGTAGTGCAGGATGGCGCAGGTTTGTGCTGGGTAGTGTTAAGAAGTATAGGGTAGTGAGGATTGTGCACGGTAAAACAGAGTAATATACGGTAGTGTAGGGTTGATTCGCATAGTGCAGGGTAGTGTATTATTTTGAGTGGAAGAGTGATAGGAATTCGTTAACAATCGAGCGTTATTTGCATTAAATGGCTCGGTGCACTTACCGCTGCATTCAAAGCTGTTGCAGTTGCGCTGCTCGATGTTGTAGCCCTCGCAGAGAAGCGTCGACAGTGCGAGCCCCTTGGGCGATTTGTGTTTTTTGTGGTGATTATTTGCACGTGTCCGTCGATGGCCATTACGTGCAGGTGCCACAAATCTGACACCTGTGTCCGATACCGCTACCGCTGCCGCTGTTGCAGTAGCAGCTTCATTACCGTCGCTTGTTAGGCCAACCGTTGCCGTTGCCCCTGCTGCTGCCTTCTTTTTCTGTGGGCGCTTATGCGACAGTCTGGAAAGGATATCGCCGGGTTGCATCATCAGCAGCGAGTCCTCATCCTGCTCATGGTCGAGTACTTCGTTATCAGTGTTGAATGTGGCTGCAGTTGTTGTTGCAGCAGCTGCTGCTGCTGCTGCTACGCCGACATCATTATTTGCCTCGTCAGCAAACACTTCTGTCTGCTCCCGTTCTCCTTCTTTCTCTACTTCTCCCTCGTCATCGCCATCGCCGTTGCCGTCGCCATCCTCATCATCATCGTCGTCATCCTCATCGTCCAGATTGAGATTCATATTCATGTTGATGTCCACCAACGGATTGTCGAGCAGACAGCGCCGGAAACGCTGTTGCACACCTTTGCCGCAGGTGACGCTGCACAGCGTGAAGTCGCTCCAATCGTCCCAGCCTACAATGGATGAATGCGTAACGTGTCGATATAAAATCAGCTTGCATCACGCTCGAAAGCTTGCGACAGGTGGCAGAACTTAAAACACCACAGCGTATTTATTTCAACGAATTTAAGAGATTCACATATGTATTTAAAAGATCTGAATGGAATCTGAGTAGGAAAGGTAGCACGGAGTATTTATTGATAGTTCTTAAAGAAATCCAGTAAGTAAACAGCGTCTTAAGACTTTTTTAAATCTTAAAGATTGCCACAAGACATAAATGAAGTCCTATTTACAGACTTTTACATCTATATACTGAATATATATAATCATATCTAACTAAAACTGTAGCATCATGGCGCTTGAATTTTATGTTCATATTTTTTTGCTCTGCTGCAAAGGCCTCTTGTAATGTCGCCACAATTTGTGGCCATGTTGGCTGTGTGTATGTGTGTATATATATGGTGTGTGTGTGTGTGTGTGTGTATTGCGCCATCATCTCTTGACACAAAAGTCAAGTGTTACTTCCCTCAAGTGCTGCAGTCTGTTTGAAAGCGCCTCGTGCTTGCCCTCCCTCACAGCACTGTAGGATAATCGGACACAAGGACAGCAGACAGATGGACGGAAGGACGGACGGACCCACCTTATCTCGTGCTGTGTCATCGTCATCGAAATATTTTTGAGATTCAACGAGTAAATCCAGTTTTTCCCTCACTATGCACGCGCGCGTGCACGACAAGTTTGTTGGGTAATTTCAATGGGTTTGCTCAGTTATCAATCTTTATCAGCGAAATGAATGATAGAAAATAAATAACTGGTGGCGTCAAAGGATACGCTTTAAATGACAAGAAAGTTCTTAAGTAAATTGCAAAAGATCAAATTAACTAGGAATAGGGAAACGTTATAGAGAATTGTCTTGAATTGGAAAACATACATATAAACATGTCTTTAAATTAATCTCAAATATCGATTAATTTTTTAAGAAACTGTTAAGCTGCTGTTACGTTAAATTGACTGGACAGCACTTATGCTAGGCAACAGTTCAATCTTTCGATAACTAAAGTTAATTGCGCGCATCGATAGATTATGGAGAGACGCCCAATTGATCACTGACTCACATCACTGAGGGAATATATAATATTAAGTTCTATCCTAGTCCCATTCTTATGTTATGCAATGAACTGAAATATCTCAGTGAAAGGAAACTTTATTCCACTTCAACCCCCTCACGTTATGTTCCACTTTAATTTATTTTGTACAGTTTTGCGGAATTTTTGTTATTTGAGTTTGTTAATGAAAATAATTTTATAAAGTATGCGCACACAACAAATGTGTTGGCGAAAGTTTGTGAATCGAGAAATTAAATGGAAAAGAAACGCCTCGATGTATGCAAAATATTTCAGGTGCAAACCAATTTCCATATGCGCTGCATAGTCAGAACTTTATGTGGCCCCTGAATTTGATACATACAAATTCCGGGGAAGTGGCAATTAACTTTGATGTACATATCTCCTCCCGCATAGTGCCCCCCAGGACGAAGTTATTGCAGCGGTATTCAAAGCGGGTTGCACGGCAGATTTGTCGGACAATGTGGCCGTACAGCTGCAAAATGCGATTAACTGCCGGAAGTGGCTAGCACAATATCGGTTGAGGGTTGCCAGGGTGCGGGGAATGCGGGGACTTACCCAAATGCTTCCAGATATGATTCTCGAACTGCGGTGTCCAACGATGCAGCCCATTGATGCCGATGTGCAGCACATCCTTTTCGCTGCCCGCTGCTTGCAACTGCATCTGCCTGGAGCCAAGCTGAGCTGCTGCTGAGCTGCCCGAGCGGGCTCCGGCTGCTGCTGTTGAGGCTGACCCAGGTTGCAATTTGCCAAAAGCAATTAATTCCGTTGGCAGCATTTTCAGCATATTAGCATCGAAGCAGTGCGGCGGCTGCAGAGTCGCATTCAACTGGCTAAAGGAAGGGTGAGAGTGGGAGAGAAAGAGGGAGAGAGAGAGAGAGAGAGTGTAGATAGAGATATAGAGTGATAGGGTGGGTAGCTCAGTCAGTGTGTTGCATGTTGCAGCGTCAGCAGAAAATGAAACGACGCACACACACAACCAAGTAGCGTGTGCAGGTGGTCGCATTTTTGCTGAATATGAAACGGAATATCTACACATTAAGGGTATGCTGTTAATTAAATAAACCAAGCGAAAGTGCTACTATCTCTGACAGCACAGTTGCATACTTGCATTAATTAAATTATCTTTTTATTTAATTTAAATTAAAAATTATTTTTATTAAATAAATCTAATAAAAAAAAATGTATTAAATGTATTTTATTTATTTATTTTATTTATATTTAAGTATTGATTAATTAGAACCTTTAGTTAACAGCACTGTTAACTGCTGTTAGTCTGTTATTTGTTTTGAGTTTCCATAAATTCATTTCAAAGGTCACTGTTAACTACTGTTAATATGTTGTTCGTCTCTGTTACATTAAATTTCGATAAATTCTGTTTGCACTCACCCCTCGTACTGAAAGCTTGACTCTGCTGCAGCCCAGCCACTGCTGCTGCCGCTGCCGAAGCTAGCTGCGCTGCTGCTGCCTAGTGACGCACTGTTGTCTAACGATGCGGCGGCAGCTCCGTTGGCCATTTTGAGCAGCGAGGCGCCCTTGTATATCGTTTCCGGTGTCAGAGTTATTAGAATTGCGGCGGGCTCTGACGACGCCGTTGACGTCGCTGCTGCAGCGAGTTCGGCGTCTGTGAAAATGTGCGCTGCAAGTGCCTTGACAATAACGGGACTGTTGCGAATTAGCTGCGCGATGCCTTTGTGTGCGCAGCGACGACGATCTGTTGACGTTGACGTCGGCGCTGCCGTCGCTGTTGAAGTGAGCAGCGGCAGCAACAACAGCAGCAGCGGTAACCAGCGCCCCCCGGCGGATGCAGCTGAAGTGGCCGCCATGGGCAGCGCACTGACTGATGGATGTTAATATATAGTTGTCCCGCTCTTGCCAACGTACTCTGCGTATGGCAAATGTATCTCTGTCGCTTATCTCTTTGATTGCCCCGGCAAATCTTCAGCTCAGGTTGCGCTTTTCATTGCGAAATGTTTCGCCAAAAGTCACGTTCCGTTTTTGATTTCTTTCGTGCTTCCCTCAGCGTTTGATGAGTGCGTGCAGGTTCATTTTAGTGATGTAGAGCTAATAATGAGAGAAAGAGAGAGATTGAGAGAAAGCAAAATAAGTAAAAATCATTTGAATAAATTGAATGTTATGCTTAGGTAAACTATAATTAATGAAGTGCAGTGAGGTCAGGCGAGAGATGGTAGTTTCTGGAGAAGGGGAAAGAGATGTAGACATAAGAAGGAGGTGATAAGCTTTGCCGCAGAATGACATGGCAACGCAGTGTGAGGCGGCTTTAGGAAAGGAAGAGGGAGGGAGAGACAGGAAAGGTGATAGACAGTGATAGAGGGAGAGAAAGGAAGAGACTAGATAAGATGGTAAGAGCAAAAGAATCAGAAAGACAATACCAAATAAAGTAATAGAAAAAAAAGAGAGAGAGAAAAAGAGAGAGACAGAAACAGAGACAGGACATGACAGTAAGAACACAAGAAAGGTAAAGACAATACAACAAGAGGGAAAAAAGAAAGTTTAGAAGAGATTACATAACATCGACCACAAAGCAAATTTGAGAGAAGAACAAAAATCAAAAGCAAGCAGCTTAGTTAATATTGACATAGGAATAATTGAACAAAAGGAAGAGAAGGAAAAAAATGTTTATATAAAGCGCAGATGGAGAATTAATTGAACAGGGGAAAAAAGAGACAACATGAAACAAAATCAGTCAAAAAAAAAAGAGATAAAATAAAATAAAATCAGCATAAAAGACAACATGATACAAAAATTCCTGTTGAGCTAAGAGAATATTTGACGAGGTTAACTCGACACGATTGACTACGTTTTATTGGAAATTGTACGGTAACATTTCACTGACCTCCTGATGCTACTCAAACAGGCAATGCTGAATCAAAGTGGGATATTTTTTTGCATATGTTTCCCAGCTCGATTGGCTCATTTCATATTTAAAATGTTTGCACTCTCCTTTCAGATCGGATTGTACACTTGACCTCGCCCGAGGGAGGGGAAGCTGGTAGGGGGAAAGGTCAGTGTGGTGGGGCCTGGGGTGTGGTCAGTCTATAGGCACTTGTTAAATGTTGCAGTGCGCAATTTATTGGGGCCATTAAAAGAAAAGGAAGTCCATGGCAGGTGAATACCTGCCTCACCCCCCACACCTTCTCCAATCATGACCAGAGAAATAATTAAACACATTTCTTGCGTGCATTTCGAGTGCAAAGAGGAATGGGGGAGAGGATAGAGGAGTAGGGTTGCCTAGAGGTTACTTGAACTGTTGGTGCATCAAAGTAAACGCACGTTGTTGCCGCTTCCTCACATCCTGCTGCAGGAAATAAATATTTGCAATAAATATTTCTGCAAGCTCTTCTGCAGTAAGAACTGTACTCCCCCTGGTGCCTCTGCACACCCCCCTCTCCCTCCTCGTTCCATAATCAAATAGAATTTTTACGCACATGCTGCACATCCTGTCTGCCTCGCTGCAACAACAATTGTCGAGCAAATGTCCGAGCAAAACATTTTGCGAGATAAAAGCACGCCTCAGGCACAGGAAAGGAAGCGAAGTGAGGAAGAGAGGAGGGCGAGTAGAATGGAGGCCAGAAGAGTTACTGCAACTGGCTAACAAAGTTACGACTGAAGCTGAAATCATTGGGAATGTGCATATCCTGCAGGCAGCAGGCGCATCCTCGTGTTATGCAGAGCGAATCCAGCGGCCCGTGCAAAATTGAGCTCTCAATTGTTTTATGGGCAGCAGCAGCACCAGCAGAAGGAATATCACACAAAAAAGCGAAACAAGCTAAAAAAACTTGCAGTTACTGCACGATATTGTCACCCCGTCCCTCCTCTTTCTGCACCCATTTCATTGTCATTTCCATATCCATTTCCATTTCGTGCGCATTCGTCAGGTCGCTGGCAACTTTCAGCGCGGAGCATCTCCGGGGGCAGCAATCAGTGTAATTGTTATTGTTTTTCACTTTTTCATTGCCTTTCCTTTCTATATAATTTCTTGTTGGTGTTGTAGTTGTTATTCTGGTTTATCTTGTTCTTTGCTGAACTTTTGCAAATTGCTAAAGTTGATGCCTGTCACAATTGGTGGGAGAAGGCAACCTACAGAGGGTTCCCTTCAATTGAGATTAGTTAAAGTTTACAGAAGTAAACGTGAAGTTTATATTTCTAGATAGTTCTAGGTATTACGAGTATCAGAAATGTACCCTTTCGCCATCATAATCAACAGAACAAGTTATTAGGTTATACTACCAGGTACGTAGCTGGGCATGTGCAGGGTGTTCGGTGAACAAGGACCCTTGGGTGCCAGGGGCCTGTTGCTACCAAAATGGATGAATTAAAAATAATATACAGAAAACTTCATCACAAATTTGGTGTCTCTGGTGTTGTTATAAAAGCTGAGATTGTTAAATATATTCTCTCTATAAATTTGTTTGCCAATGAGTTTATATTATATTGAAAGTTATTTAAAATCAAATTGTTAATTTTTGGTACAAATGATACTACATGCATTAACCTCAAACTAAATGCATTACCCTCATATTGACGTGCAAGGAAACTAGAATTGATTGCCCAAAAAATAACCTGCATATACTTTATTCTATCGTCAGAAACCCTCATTTAAATATCTCTTTGAGTGAGTTTGGCAAATATTATAAATTTTATTTGTCGATTGATTCGTTTTGCTTTGTGCCTTTCGAAGTGCCCGCTTGCAAATTGTTTTCTATTTATCAATCAAATGTTATATCTACAAATTAAATATAGTGAAAAGTTTTCTCGTTTCTATTGTGTTTTTTTCTAGCATTCGGTTGCCCCGAATCAAATTGATGTGGGACCCGTCGCATATTTTGGAATCGAAATGAAACCTTAGAAAAGGACACGAAAACACACATTTTCTCATTCGATTGATTAGTAAAAAAGGCGATGAAGGTACTGGACTACTAAATACCCTGGAATCAATTGAATGGGAGAGTGTTCTTGAAAACTTCTGTGAACGTAGCTGATAAATTTAGTGTCGTTATGTCTTATAATATCATAGTTCAATATCATGGCGACGTAACGACTAGGAGTAGGCATTAATAAGAAAATATTGATATTAAATTTAACAAAAATATCACAAAGAATATCATCCCTAAAAAATTATATAGTTTTTTAAATGTTCTGAGTGCGGGGCTTAGTAGGAATTATCTTGGTACACAGAAACTATTGTGATGAATGTCATATCGTTCGTTTCAATATCATATCGATGGTATATCGATATAGTTTTTATATTGTAATGCTGATTAAGAATATATAACACATACTTAAATTTATAAACAGGTACATAAAGTGAGTATACCCCACTTTAAGCAACTCTGCACAGGGTATAAAAAAGGCAACATTAAAAAATGGGCGAACATTATTACAAATAAATTGAAGACCGGCCGAATGTCCTCTTTGGGAGTGTCCGTGTCCGGGTGTGCATGTGTGTGTGTAAGTGTGTACGTGTGTGTGGGTGCGTGTGAGTGACTCGCTTTGTTAGCGATGCTCGACATGATTGAATATCAAAAGCCAGTTGCCAAACGCAAATCTCTGGCATGTTTCGAGCTATTCCCTCCAGGGACATGACCGCCAGGAAGGGAGGCGGACAGAGGGTAGGATGGGGCGAGAGACTGAACAAGTAAGACTCCTCTCAAAGGACTCGTAAAACTGATAGCATGCCTGGTTCGGCCCGTTCGCTTTGCCTGGATGCGTTAAAAAGCTCGGCACGTTTTTGGGTAAAGTTCCACAAGTGGCGGACCGAGAATTGAATGGGATGGGACTGTGGCGAATGGGTGGTGAAGAGGGGGAAGGGTACCCGAACGGCCCGGCAGGCAAATTTTCTGCATAAAGCGGCAAATATATATTTTGCGCACAAATTATGCCTTAAATACCACTACGGGCCTGAGAAACTTCTGAGTCCTTCTGTCTCCCAGTCCGACTATCTGTCTGTCTGTCTGTGTGGGGTTTTCTCTGTCTCTCACTGTCTCCCTCTTTCTGCCCCCACACGCGCACGCAATTATCCTCGGGGACAACTGTCGCCCTTTATCCGCACGAATGATTAAGGCTACGTAATGTTTTCAAATTAATTTTATAGTGTCACCTCGCAGTCTTCTCCTGTCTAACTGTATGCCTTATCTGCCCCAACATTATGCGGATTAGGGCAAATGATATGTGCCTGCCCCTCCTACTCTGCCCCACCCTCATGCGCTATAAAAAGGTGCCATAAAATTGGCCAATTGGCAGCGCAGATGCAAAAAATGGACATATGCCGCATAACGAGAGAGAGAGAGGAGGGAGTGGAAGAGGTGTAGGGAACGAGGGTGGCCTCCCAGTAGTTGATAGGTGCGCTTGTGGCTGACTCAGAATCCTCCTCCCACTTCCCCCTGCTCATTGTTTCGAGTACTTCGCGAGCTCCTTTTTTTGTGCTGCTCTTTTTGCCGGGCTGAATATGTAAATTATTTTGCACGCAGTACAGGGATTGGGAACGGGGCTAGGGGGAGTTGGTGAGTGGGGTCAGTTCGGTTGATAAGCGGGCTTGTCGGTATGTGGGGATGACGGGGTACATTGCGAGCGCGGAGTGCGATGATTCTCTTGTTTGCGCACGAACTTTATCAATGAACGCTAAAAATTCCTGCATAACATTTTGTTCGGCTGCCTTAATACTCTAGCAACAGGGTATATTGGTTTAAACATGCAACAAATGGCAGGTGTATATATAAGTATTGAGTAGGTGGAATTGTTTAAAATGCAAATTATTCTTTTTAAATTCTTAGAATAAATGAAATGTTATAAAACATTTAAGCGACATTTTTATAAAGATCATTCTAAAGAGTATTTAAAATTCGTGCTTAATATCTCTCAACTCTACTGTGCCGCTTTCTTTTCTTTTTCTTCCCTTTCAGCCACGCATTGTGGCTATATTAAATTCCGATTTTATTGATTTATATCTGAAGCGCGCGCGTCTTTAGCTTTTTATTCACTTAGACAGCAGCAGAGGCAGCAGCAGCTTTTCGCATCAGCCTTCGCATGACAATGATAATATAATCGACAGGAACGAGCAGGAACTTTGCACTGTCTGCAAACTGTAAGTAGCAGTAGCTTAAAGAGGTGCTTCAAAGCTGTCAACGTCAGAAAACTTCAAGAATGAGTACAAAAAGGAAGAAGGATTGCTTTAAATGGTGAATGAATTTAAATGGAGAAAACTTTAATAAAATATATTAAAAATAATACATTTATCTGTTAAATGATCCACAAACAGTAAAGCTACTGTTAATTTGAGGTAAACAGCTAGCACTAATTCTGTTCTCAAAATTTCACAGGAAATGCACCACAAACTGTTAAGCTGCTGTTAACTGAAAGTGATTATGCAGCTGCTGTTAATATAAGGTAATCACTATGTCTGTTATCGATAATAAGAGCTTCAGTGTGCATTACAATGTTAAGCGACTGTTATCTAAAGTTATTTGTGTGTATCGATAGGCAAAAAAGAAACTTCCAATTTGCGCATTTTATAAAAAACTGGCGCAGTTATAGTATTTACCAACGAAATATGCCAACAGTATTAAATTGACAGCTCAACTAAAATGAGCTTAGAGCATTTGCGCATAAAATAAAAAAAATAATACATTTATTTGAGTAAACTCAAATTGTAAGTACACTTTCTGATGCATTGTGAGTGCGTTCTCTATTCACTTTAAGCTGTTTACCCTCTTTTCCAAATGTTTGTCAAGACTTAAAAGGTTTACATTATTTTTTGGCTAACCAACCCCCTCCCTCCCATTTCCCACTTTCCGAGGTAATTTATTGAAATATTTAAGCACAATTCAACCGCAACTCGGGATTAAATATTGAGTGTATTTACAGTTAGCAAACGAACTGGTTGCTGAATCTCATAAATTGTGAAAGGCGTCAATGAGTGTCAGGGCAGGGCAGGTCGAGAGGACCATTCGGTCCTTGTTGTCGGTAAATTGCTTTAGCTAATGACGCCAGGCAAATCCACTTAATAACTAAGCAAATAAAAGCACAAATTGTCGAACGAATGCTGACGGATCTCAAATACGCATGCAAATATACAAACGTAAATACAGATACAGATACATTGGCAAACACAGATACAGATACATACATACGAGTACTTTCGGCATTCAGTATTATGCAAAGTCATTCAGAGACGCAAGTAAATTTATTGCCCATCAACAACAACAAACAAGGCCCGGCCAAAAGGTTGCCCCGGCTCCATTAGGCAAATATCCTCGACTGGCCGCCGTCGGCGCCGGAAGAGACTAAAGGATGTGGCGTGTGGCATGTGGCGCTCCCTAGACGGTAAATTTATTCGCACAATTAATTTTAAAATCCTAATCTCAGAGCAAATCAACAGAATGCGTGGGGATTTCTGCCGCTGCAAATAAAATCATAATACACCCGACGTTTGTATTATTGGCAAGAGAGAGAGGCGAAAAGGGGGACGATACAGGAGCAGGGGTGGAGGTTATGAAGGTAGCTAATTAGAAGCCTAGATTATTTGCTAATTGGCGCCGAATCTACATCGACTTACGTAGGAAGCTCTGATTAGACGCTGACTCAAGTCTGATTTGTCAGAGCAGCGACAGAGTGGGAGGGAGGGAAAGAGAGAGAGAGGAAGAATGGAGCTGACTAACTGTTAAATGTTAACCAGCGCGACTTAAGTGGCCTGCGTCACGGTTTAATGAGCACATCAAATGCGAAAGTTTATAACATCTACGCTACGGATAACTGTGAATTCTGCTTTCGCTTATCCTTCGCTGCGCTCTTCCTTCCTTCGCTATCTCTTTCTCTCTCTCTGTCACTGTCTCTTTGCTCTTCCTTTGCTCTGCATTTAGTGCTGCTCAGCGCAGATGATAATTATAATGCCACTTAATGGCAGCAGAGCTCTGTGCATCGTTATTGTTGTTGTTGCTGTTGCTGTTGCTCTCTGCCACTCACGTCCCCCACTCCCTCTTTTCCTCTCCCGTTGCTCAAGTGCCGCGGGCATTACGCGTTCACAGGAGCGCTCGTGCTGTGCTCAGTTGGGCCTTGAAGTGACTAAAGCCTCTTTAGCGCCTGTTTGTGTGTTTCGCTTTAAAGTGAGCATCAAATTAAATTAGTTTCTTACATGAATAAAACACTGTGATATTTTAAAGTTACGGCAAAGGTTCTATATTCATAAAGTATACATTTACATATACATACTACGCATGGTTTAGTATTAGAATAAGAATACTAATCGTATAGAAATTAATATTTGCGATAAGATAAATGTATCTGATTTTTATTTAAATTGAATGTTAAGCTGCTAAAGTTACTTGCAGTGACAAAATCTTAATATGGTCCAATCTTTTCTTTGGTATATAAGCGTTTGTTTTTTATGATATCGTGACAGCTTCGTTCTTACAAGATGAAATGTATGTTTAACGTTGATATCTTGCCAAAACAAATACATCGGTGCGATCTGGGTCCTTTCGACTAATATATGTACATGCACATCATGTGTACCAAGATTTATCAAGAATGAATGAAATAGTTATTCGTTCTATATTATATTTAATTTTTATTGTATATCAATATGCGTTGGTTTTAATTGCTTCAATAGAGATTTCATTATATCTCAATTTTATTTAATACGCACACTTACATGTGTTCTGCCAATTGTTACTTTGCTAACATAGTCATTAATTAATCCTAATCCATGCGCTAATCTATTGCCGACCCGAACGGCCAGTGAATACGCTCCTGTGCAAGCTCCGCTCGTAAATTATGAGCATTATCGCTGAGGACATTTAACTTGCAAATTACCATAGATCAGAATGCCACAATGATGCGGGCGCAGTAGAGGCACACACACACACGCATTGGCACACTCGCACATATTGCCGCTTTTCTACATTATCTTTGCATGGCAACATTATTTTTATTGCATTTTCAATGCGACAACAAAAAGAATAACCAAATTGTTCGCATTGTAACAAAAACCGCAGATATTTTGCGCTGTCGCAGCGAAAACTTTAGCACATTACAAAAGAGTCGGCATTAACCAATGAGGAGTATAGTATGTAAATCTCGCATCCATTTGCTTTTTATCTGTTTCTCCCGGCTCTCTCTCTCTCTGTTTCTTTCTTTCCATCTTCTTTTGCCTTTTATGGGCCACATTAACCGAAGAGAGCAGCAGTCGACCATTACAGCATTCCCCTTCCTCTTCTTCTTCCCCTTCCCTCTCACTCTTCCCCATTGCCATTAACAATGCAATTTGAGGACAATATGAAATTGTTGGAACTAGCATAAAATGGCCCTAGGCAGACTAAGTGCGAGTGGACGCTGTGGATGCTGTGTGGGAGTTGTGTGGACAATGTGGAGGTTCGGCGGGGCTGCCTGCCCCGTATTCAATTATGCACAAAGCCATGCCATGTGTTCCTTGTGGATTACTACAACACACATATAGACACACACATAAAAATGCATACGAATTAGATACACACACTTGCATCCGAGGCATAAATCAATCCACAAAGCACACTATAAAAACACAACAAAGGCGACAATGAGACACATTCTCTATACATATTTTCGATTATTTTGTTTATATCCTTTTTGTGCTCCTCCTTTATTTATCACTACGTTTGTGACGTTGATATCTTTTTCGGACTACAAAAAGTCGATAAACAGGAAAACTAAAAGAAAAAGTCAACCTCGGAAATTACTTTAAAATGAAATTGCTAAGCTTTGCTTAAGGGCATCTTTATTGAAATATAAAATAAATATTAAAATATGAATAATAAGCAAATAAAATAGAAGAACAATTAAAACAATAAATATATCTTAAGATATGCATACATCGTTTTTTTGTATTCATTCAAAACTTACTTTTATTTTAGTATTCTAGAGGATTCCACGCTGGCAATGATGATAATAAATGACGGTTAGTAGTGAAGATCGAATGAGAAACACTAAATTTAAATATTGCTAAAAATGCTCGGTTTTTATAATGCTTAATACAGTTCTCTTTTATTTTCAACAAGTAGCACCCATGCACACACACATATATAAAAAAAATATATATAAAGAGAGAGGAGAGAGAGTGACATAGAGGTATAGAAAAAGCTGTTACTAAGCAATTTAAAACATGAACTATGACTATTGATGTTTCCATGTTTTTCTAATTTTGCCTTTACTGCAGCATTCATTTTAAAGTTATAATTAATTGATGTTACAGGGCCTTGATATACAATATTCCATATATGAATATTTGCACTGTAGTTATTTCTGGTTGAATAATTCAAAATTGCTTTTTACTTTTGTGAAGTGTGTGCGCCCAATTAAAATGCGGTTGTCAGAGAAACCCGACTCTTCATTTTCATGGTAATTTTTATTGTAAAAGTAGAGAGAAATAATAAGTTTGGAAACTATTCAAACTACTATCGTAAGTTCAGAAATTGAATTAAGTCGATGCTGTGCAAGGTAATAGAGAAGTACATGATTGCAACAGTTTTTGCAAATTATATTGTAGTTAACTTTGTTTGTAAATTAAATGTTTGAACTGTTCCAGAAAAAATCACTCTGATTATAGCAACTATTGAATTATGGTAAGACTTGAATCCAGTTTATTATGAAATTTATGAATAGTTTTAGTTTACTATCGTTACAATATTTGTTAGTTACTAATAAACTTTTCCAAAACATTTGAATCTAAAATGCATGTTTGGAATATTGATAGACCCCGCTCGCTCCTCTGCTATAGTGTATTTCAGTCTCATGTTACGTTAATATTCTAAACCACAATAAACTAATGAAGCAGATATTTTTGTTCTTCCATTATAATTAAATGTCGGCAAAACCATTACACAGGGCGAATACTGTTTTTTGTGTGTTTTGTTTTTTTGTTTAATTGCTGGTAAATTAAATTTCACTTTGGCCGCAATCGGAAACTAATTACAGTTTGGCAATTAATTCCGGCATTTGGCCGGAAAATTTCGCGCACAAAAATCGTTGAAAGTTTAATTTGTGAATCGTCAATGAAATTTCCATTTCCATTTGCGGTTTAGTTTGAATGTGAATGATGATTCGCAAAGTGGCGAATCGTCGTCAACTTGTTGTCCTGACGACCGCACACACACAGTCACGCACACTCACACAAACTCACAGGAACTAACTCAAAGTCAATGCGATTGTGAAGTCGAAATTTATAACGGATTTTTATGTTAAAACTTGTAAACTTTTCCGATTTTTAATTTCCGACTGTGTTGGTAACGCGTCGCGAGACAACTGCGGCTGGCATGTCTTGGCCAGTTGCATTTATACTGGCTCAGACGAAAGCGTGGCTAATGCGACTGCGCGGATAAAGTGAAACAGAGAGAGAGAGAGAATGTGAGAGGGAGGTAGAGAGAGCATTTGGCATGCCGGCTGCGCTTTTAGCTGCTTTTCTAGCCGAGTTTTGTTTACGTCCAGAAGAAGACTTGGCACTTGGAAATGCATGCAGGAACTGTCAGTGTGTGCTGCTGTGTGTGTGTGCGGGTATTACATTGAAGTTTTAATTGAATTGCGGCTGCAGCGAGTTCTTAACAGCATTTCTGGCCCCGCCAAAAAGGTGTGAGCAAACTTTGACGAGAAACTTTGCAGCTTTAAAGTTTTATTTCACTTTTGATGCGAGTCTTTTGTTGCTGTTTGCAATTGTTCTTGCAGCAGTTGTTTTTTGTTGTTGTTATTGTGTTGCACTTGCTATTTAAAACGTTGCAGTTGCAGCACAAATATTGCGGCTTAAGTCAACGCGCAGCACGCATTCGGCGCTTGCTACTTGCGCCTCTAAGTAGGCAACACGAAACGATGCGGGCGATTGAGCGTTCGTGTGTGAGTGAGTGACTGTGTAGTATAAAAAAGCGTGTCGAACACCTGTTGTTATTGTTGTAGGTACCATTTGGTGGCCTTTTTATTTGCCGCACTTGTTTGTTCCCCGAGGTTTAACTTGTTCTCTTACACTCTGTAGATTTTCATGGCGCAAAAGTTTTGATTTCGCTTTGTTTCTATCCTTGTTATTGCCAGCCATTGTATTCGTGTCCCAGTCGTTGTTGTTGTTGCTGTTGTTTTTTGTTGTTGTTGTTGCACGACTGCTTAAGCACCCTGCCAGGTGTTTTGATTTATTGCGGTTTGGTTAAGTGCAGGCAACGACTTCATTTTAATCCCCTCAGCTGGCAACGTTTTGTGCATTTTTGCCGAGTTCCTTTTGTTCCCCCAAACTCCCGAGGCCAGAGACAGAGAAAAGATTTAAGGGGCTCAGATTGTGGACGATATTTTTGGGGTCAGAGTATGAAAATAGTTCCAGGAGTTGCCCACAGTCCTCCTAATGCAGGTTGAAAGACACAAAAGGTGATTGAAGTAGAATACGAAACGATTATAGGGGTATGCAAGCTGAATTTACGACAGTTGGATGGGGTTTGCCTTAAATTAAAATTTACGATAGTTTGAAATTTGTTATAAATGTTTTTCTAATTAAGATACATTCTTAGTTTGAACTGCAGGGGTGTACAAACATTATTGATGATACAAAGATGGAAATAGTTGACTTTGTATTGCTATATAACCAATCTGAATAGAGATTTACCTAATTCGGAGTGAAAACGAAGTTTTATTTTCAGAACTGTATAATTTTAAAGAGAGAATTCACCATTGAAATTAAAATATATACTTCGTGTTGTCGTTTCCCATTCTTTGTTTCATGTTTGCCAGACAGTTTCGCCTAAGCTATTGTCTATTATTCTCTAAGCAAACCAAAATCTATTGACCATTAGCTTTGTCTACAGGCCGGCAAAATTGAGTTCCAACATTGCGCTATACAATTCCCCCGGCAGTATATCGATAAGCCGAATGTCCGCTCTCATTATGTATGCCCTTTATCTACTGTGTTAACCCATTTAGAACAATTTAAGCGCTGTGCCAATTCCACAAACACACCCACATCCACACCCACACACACACCAACAGCTGCAGTTGCAGCTACAGATACAGATACAGATACATTCTCAGCTGCAGTTGTAGATATGTATTCACCCCTCGCCTTTGGCCTGCGAATTGGAGGATTCTTTGTGCGGTTGATTCGTTTCGACGCTAATTACAATTACGCTTCTATTCGCAACCAATTGCCCGGGGGATAGAACCAGTCGGGAAAGGAGGGTGCAAGTATGGGGGCACGGCACGGAAGCCGCTCGCGACAAAGCAATCGAGAACCCCGAAAACATAGCCATGCATATTTTATTCTCTCTTTCTCTCTGTAGTCGCCGACTAAATTTCTGGCAAATTGCCTACACGATTTTCCAGCAACTCGGGGGTTTCCCTTACCCTTTCTACTTTGCTCAGTTTTTTCATTTCCATTTCCTTTTTGCTTGTTGCTCTGACCACGATTCGTTTGGCGTTTTGCAAGTGTAACTTAATTTGTTGGCTCACGCCCTCCTCTCTTTCTCTTTCTTCCCACGACTGGCCAAAAAGCATTTGGAACATGCACAATTTTTGACACCAGCTACGCCCCAGCAAACCGACCAGCCACGCTCAGTTACAAGTACATATGGCCTGGTCTGGCCTTGCCTGGCCTGGTCTGGCCTGGCGTTTCATTAGGTCTCAATTAATGGACCATGATCTTAATGGGTTTTCAACAACAGGCCGGGAAAGTCCGCACCGAAAGCCAAACCGAATCAGCCTAACACGGCCAAACACGCCCCCATTATGTAAGACACGGCTGGATCAAGGGGATGGGGGTGAAAGAGAGAGAGAGAGAGAGAGAGAGAGAGAGAGAGAGAGAGAGAGAGAGAGAGAGAGAGGGGGAAGGGCCTACTCATGGTGCAGAAGCGAGGCGTGCCGTTTAACTAAGTGCGCCAAATCAGCACAACTCTAATTGAAGGCACGGAATGAGGCACTTCCTGGCTTCCCATATTGCTGGAGTCGCCTTCGTCTGCGAAAAGTTTATTATGTACAGCCCGAAAAAGCCGCAGCTATTGACCAGCCAGTTGGCCAGTCGCCGACTAAGCCGAAACAAGTAACTTTTATGATGTCAGATTATCCTTATACCCTGTAAAATCAGCATAGATTTCATTTTATATAAAGCTTCACTGCTAATTTTCTTTAAAAAACAGAACAAGGTTTAATAAATATTATCCGTTCATACAATTGAATCTAACTCTAACTCTCACTCTACTTTCATAATGTTTGCAGGGTATTGCCTAATCGTTCAGTGTGTACACTCATATTGTTTTTTTGTTGGTGTGCGGTTAACGTTTGCTCCATTATGTGGGCCGAAGCTGTCAATACTGGTACTAACGTACAGCTCTCCCTCACACAAGGTATTAACCTGCCCCTTATCCCACCCGCCCCTTGATCTGAACTGCCGTAGTCAGTCAGATGTTTGCCCGTTTGAGTCGAGCTGTTGATTGGTTTATGGCTTTGAAGTCTCATTTGGCCCCAAACACTTGATGATTGATGTGGGTGCTCGTCTGGGCGTCTGGGGAAAATGTGCTTAGTTGCCACATCTAATGGCAATTATCAAATATACCTACGATACTCTCATCTCGTGCATGTGGCTTGGGTTCTTGCCGGGTCTTACACTAATTGGTTGAATCAGTCGGAAGTTCGATGAGCAGAGACATTTCTGTTGAAAAAAGAGGATATTCATTCTCGGAGTTCAGTACTTTACGTATCAAACAGTTTTGCTCTGGCTTAATTTGACTGCTCTTGGGCAGAAGGAAGATCTCACTAATTTTCATGCTATAGTAATTGTTAAGCCGTATTCAGTTTGAAGCGATTTTCCATTCTCTTGGAACGGCAATAAGTCCTTCGCATTGATCTGTTTTGTGCCCTTCCCAATTACCCGCTTAAACTTAATCCCAAAGCTTATGCAAGTCTTACGAGTGCAGGTAAACACAGCAGGGTAGCAGCATGAATGAAGAATGGCAACTTCTGCTTGGAAATTTAAATATTTATTTTGGCAATTCGTGCGCAAAATTTAGAATACCTCTTTGGGGCACTCAGCACACAGTTCCGGTGCTCCCCACCAGATGTCTGGCCACATTCAATCAGAGTAACCCCGGGGAGGGGAGAATACGGATAACAACTGGTCCTTGTGCTGGTACCAGTTTGTCCACCTATTTTCCTTTCTGCCTGCCTGTCTGGCTCGGGGGCAAACGAGGCTAATATTTCAGCGACTCGAATGGCGTGAAGCAATTGCTTTCCGGTTATTGTGTATATTTACGGGCGTATTTGTTGCCAAGCATCTGCCAGCCGATAAGATACAATTTCCCCAACATGCATTCGCCACAAGCGAATTGTGCCAGTTACCTGTCTCTCTCTCTCTTCTTAACTGTATCCCTCTCTCTTTCGTTTTGGTCTGCATGCAAATGTGAAAAAGGCGAAGAAACATCTCGAGAACCTCTTGACTTGGCATACACAAAATATCTCTCCCAAAATACTGTTTGATTAACGCTTAAAACTGGAGTGAGAAAAGAGAAGGGACGACGTAAAGAGATCAGGGGTTTCCTATAACAGGATTGTTTTTAATTTGAAAGCGTGGATTTTAACGATATTAACCATTGAACTATCTGTATGGTTTTGCAACATTATAAGTTTTGTATGCATTCGATTTGCATACGAACTTATTTAAATTATATCAGTATTTTATTAATATGATATAATAATATTGTGTATTGTATATAAAATATTTAATATTTTTACCCAGTAGCTGCATTGTCCTAATTTCGTACACGAAAACTCTTCTGTTGTTTTCAGTCAGTTGGAAGGCTTACAAAGCTTCCTTGAACCCAATTTATCTTATGAAATCATTTGACTTTTGCCTTTTCGTCAATATGCGTCAATTGAAGCAAAAATTGAGCAGCTCCACTTGAGTTTTGAGTGGCACAAAAGAATCTTCAGCAATTTTTGTGTTTTTGCTTTTTATATTTTCGCTTTCGTTTTCGTTACGTTCTGTCGTATTTTGTGCTGTTTTGTCTGCTGTCTCACGTTAATGAGATTTATTATAACAGATTGTTACAATAATTTGCCTCACTCGAGAAGAAACATACAGCGAGACAAGCAATTTAATTTTTAATTTTCCAAATGAATGCGTCCAAATTAGGCTCATTACATTGGGGAAGTGTGTGGATTATCCCCGGGAAGAGCGCATGTGAGCGCGTGTTCCCTCGTTTTGGGGATTGGGTCGAGAGGCTCTTTAAAGTCGACTAAATGTCATGCGAAACGTGTTAGTATGCAAGCAATGAGTAGGAGGAGAACAGCAAGAGGAGTAGGAATTCCCTTTAAGCAGCTGCCCAGCTTGCTGAAGCGGGATGTGAGCCTAAGTAGTTGAATTTTATCGCTTTTCAAGCCGTTGAACAGAGTCTCCATAAGGGACGCAAAAAAACCTCACACTGGCAGGGGCAGCTGTTAGTAAGAGCGAGAGTGGGAGTGAGAGTGAGAGCGGTCGAGTGGAGAAAGCAACATATCCCTGTCCAATATCCCAGCAGTCTTTCACACTTGACCAACTTTCAATTACCCTACAAATATGTATAGGCCAACTGGATATTGGCTATACACTTACGAAAGTTGGATGCACTTTAAAAAAGCAGACGCGTCAATAATATAACAGTTTTCTGTTAATTAACATTTTAGTTTTAAATTCATTGAATTTATTAGTCAATCTTCAACACTAGTCTGTTAACTGGTCTGTGGATCTTCATAGACATAACAGTATTTAAAATAAATCGATGAACATTACACAGAAAAATACTAAATTGCTAAAATATATATCGAAAATGGTTTGTCAGTTATCAAGCGCAATTAAATCGTTATAGAAACTGCTACAACTTTCCATAAATATTAAAATATGGCTTATTATAAATAATATTTAGAGCATTCGTGTAATACTATTCCCAAGTAAATCCCCATGTCTTGTTTTTTAGTGGACTCCCCTTGGCCGGGTGTACATTATTTGCCGGCCATTTAAAGCTGTACTGCTGTCACCTTCCCATTTCCGCACTCCCCTCCTTACTTCTCTTAATACTGCTGTTCTGTTCAAGAACCTATTGGGCAGTTAGTTGCTGACGTGGCTGTGCGTAAAATGGCATAACAAATGATGTTTAATGCTGTGGCTGATGAAGCTGAAAAGGCTCCTCTCCCTCCAACCTCCTCCTGTCCGTTCACCACCTCAGCAGCCTCGTTCGCCCCCGACTGGCATTCCATGTGGCCAAACATGCGTGTGCAAATGGAATGCCTTTCCTCTGGAACTGCCACATCCCCTATCCCTCCCGTTGTTTCCCACTTCACTTGGCAACAACCTTTTGGGAAGAAAACGCTGCTCATTTGGCTTGATAATTTATTTTCGCATATTAATTCTGGCCCGACTCGGGCAAATGAGAAATGTGTGATAAATGTGCTACGCTTAAATGCTTCGAGGATGTGCAGCAGCTCTGCTTCTGCTCCTCGCCGCGGGCCAGACAATTATTATCCTGCTGCGCTTAAAGATATGCGAGCACAAATATCAGATACATATATACTTATATATATATTCATATACACATATCCCATATAATATACATCACCACGCACGGGTTTAATTGCTTTTCCGTTAAGGATTTGCGAAGAATTGTCGGGTATTTCGTCTTGTTTTCGGTTGTCACTTGACGAAAGTGTTGAATTTATCAGGCTTAGGTCGAGACACTTGACGGCCCCGCCCGCCTCAACCCAGCCTACATAATTAATGGTAACCCGAAATGCGCTAATGGCCGCTTGCGAGTCACTTCAAGTGGGACCCACTTAAGCACTTAAGCACCCTGTTACCAAAGACCTTCCGACTATAACTATCGCATTTCAAAAAGACTCATTCAACTTCTCACAACAAAAGAAAAGGAAGCTTAGCTCAGGTATATTATGGAAAAATATGTAATACTAAGAAATGCAAAAAGATGCCAAGCTGAAAATGAAAACACTGAAGGTATTCGTTCAGCAAGGTAGCTGAACATACCCTTATGCCTAATAAATGCTAGGTATGAGTACAACTGAACAAAATACTGTATCCAACAGGGTGTGCTGATGCATGACTGCCTCAACTCGAAGGACTCTCCCAATTCTTAGCAATTTCTTTTCTACTCTGTCCCTTTGTCAGTGCTCATCAATTTGCGAAGCCCACCTGCAGAAGAGGCCAAGTCAAAATCGATGTACAGTCAGAAAGCATTTGCTTTGAAATGCGAAACTAGCCAATTATATTGTGCAAAAAGCCATGAATAATACTACGAAGTGGGGGTCGTCTGCCTGTCGCAGCATATCTGTGGAAACGGAAGGAACGCAATACGAGGTAGAAGGAGAGTCGGCATAGGGCACAGAGGAAATGAGAGTGAGGAAACGCTGTAGGGTGCTCGTGGTGCCTTGTAAGCAGTGCAAGTGCTTTAAATGACACTTGCAATGAGCGAGAGCAGCAGCAGCAGCAGCAGCTTCTCCATCTTTCTACTTCCTCCTCCCTTCCACTTCTACTTCTTCTCATGCTACTCTGCTCTTGCAGCTTGTCCCCGGCACAGATTTTCAAGTGTTTTGTTTATGTACTGCACACACACACACACATAGAGGAAAACATTTCCTCACACTTGTGACGTTTGCATAATAATTTAACTCATTACGCACACTACCAGCCCTCCCCCCTCAGCACTCCCCTCTCCCATTCCAAGCGTTGCCCCTTTGGGTACTCAAACTAAATAAGCATAAGACACATTCATTTGCCTGCTGCCTGCTCTAAAAGGATTTCTGCTCGACATGCTTGGCAATTCTAAAGGCAGTATGAGGTCAAGATGTGGCAACCTCACACACACACACACACACACACTCACATATTAGGCAACGGGGGCTCTCTCATTATGCAGCAAAACGTTTGTCTCTTGCAATGTTTCTTAAACGTTTTGGGTCGTTTTAATTGTCTGCATGACTGGCACTTTGTGATTTAATTAATCAACTTGATTCACAATTTGTCGTTAAGTTGAGTTATTTGAAAATTATTCGGCATATGCCACGCTTCAAAATTCCAATTTATTGTTCGCAATTTGCATGCACTTGCCATTTCTATACCACTGTGCAAACTTTGCGGCTTCTAACGAGCCACATAAAATGTTCCACTTGCTAAGTTCAAAGTGCTGCAGCAAAAGTTTCTGGCCATGTTGTCGCGTTGTTGTTGCTGCGGGACTCAGTGCGCTTTACTTTGTGGAATTCAGCGAATTTTCATTGGCATTTTGGGAGTTCATATTGAGTTCGTTTGCTGATAAATAATGCAAGTCACAAGCTCTCTTTCGTCCCTGGGTGACAATTGCAATAAAAATGCGCTTAATTCTTGTTTATGAAAACTTCAAAAAAGTTTCCAAGCTGTAAAAGTCAATTGATTTTTATCTCAAAAATGTTTATCTGTAGAAAAGCAAATTTGACCTTATAGTGCTGTATATATCTCTCTATCCATATGCTTGTCTATCTGTCTGTGTGAGACTATGTGAGCTACGAATACCAAATTTGGTGACAATATGTCTTGGTACTATATATACTTTTTCTTTTAGAACTCAGTGACACCCCTCTCCGCATCTGTTAATTAATAAATCCGTAAATTACAAGACTAACTTTAAAGCTTTTACGTTTATTTTTGGTTTGAAAAATAACATTCCTTATTTAAATAATTTGTGTAAATTTTGTTACAAAAGTATAAAGAACATAGAAGTTATTTAAGAAAGAAATTTAGTGAACTAACAGATTTAGACGCTTGTAAGTATGCAATACTGAATTCGTTAAGCATTGGCGTAGCACAGTAGCGAGTAGCGGGTATATAATAGTCAACCCCCTCGACTACAGCTATTTAACTTGCTTTATCAGAGTCCCGTTTATGATTGACAGTTTTGATAGCTGTTAAGAACGCGAGTTCACAGATATCAGAGACAACATAAGTTGCAAATTTATTCTATTTTACGCTGTCTTCTACCAAACATGTCGATTGTTTTCATCATAATCCCCTATCGTTTCCAAACTCAATAATACTACATACAGACATTGTACGTAACTGCAGTGGCAAAGAGAGTCAAGCTGTCCAGGTTGTCGGGCATTTGAGCTTCTGCTCGCTTATTTAATAAATAGCAGTGTCTCCCTCCTTCTACAGTGTGTGTGTTCAGTTCCATTTTGTGATTCTAGTTCTTCTTTAGCTACAGCTTCAGCTTCAGCTTCAGTCGTTGAGCTGTCCTGTTGCTAAGCTGCCTGAGGATTGCATTTTGCCGTTGTTCCGTTAACGTTGAACGTCATCTACCATTTTTGTGTGCCCTTTCTGTCCTTCCTCTTTCTCTATTCTTCGTCTTGTTTTCCTGTTCAAGTGGGCGCTTTTACGTCTTTAGCCCAGACTCAACCATTCGCTCCATTCGCGCTGCTCTTTAATCTCTGCTCATTGTGATTCTCCTCCTTCCCCCCTTCTTGGTGCATTTCCTTTGGCTTTGGCTGCAGAAGTTAGTCGAGATGCGACGGCAATTCACTTAACTTACTCAAGTCGTTGTCGGCATAACTTCCGTTGCGAAAAAACTACTATGTATGGGTATCTATGTGTGGACTAGTAGAATAGTGAACTTAAATCCTTGCCCCGGATAGTCATCCCACACGCTGGGTGTGTGTGTGTGTGAGCTGCGCGTTTAGTGTCTTAATGCCAATCCTCACACATTTTCAACAATTTCCCATATGTAAACATTTCGCAATGCTTTTATTTACCCCGTCGACGAGTCTCGATTCTTTTCATACTTGGAATGTGGCAGAAATATTTACAGTCGATGCTTGGTTGCCGCATGGAGCTGCAAATCTGTGCCAATGATGCGAATGATGTTGGCAAGTGTCTGAATGAGGCGCAAAACCTCTTGAAACTGTCTCAACAGTTTGCCGAGTTGTCTGTCTCTGGGCTTAGAAAGTTCTCTGAGTCTTATGCAAATTTAAGCAGAAGTGAGCTATAATTTCTAAGCAAATAAAGATAGCAATTACTAAATAGTGATTACGGAAATTTTAATTGGTATTACAAGAAATCAAATGGTTTAGTTATGTACTTGATACATTGAAATGCATATCTTTCCCTGTCAGTTATCACAGTTATCGCTCAGTTATCTTCAACATGTGCAGACGAGTTTAACTGCTATGTATTATCAGAATTTTTACTACTTATAACCATCATATATTTAAAACATAAATCTTAACGGGTAGTTTGAGTTATCTAGAACCTGTTTATCTTTAACAAGATGAGTCAAAATATTATCAAGTGGGTACAACAAGATCACGCCCCAAAGTTTGCTTAGCATGTTTCGTGCGCATAGAAAGCATTTAATGTATGCGCTGTTAACTCTTAAAGAATCGGAACCGTTTAAGACCTTTAGTGAAATTGTTCAAAGTAGATCGGCAAGCTTGAACAAACATATCAGGTATCTGCTAATTGAACCGATTTAACTGCGTCTGACATGCTTCTTTCTCTTTATACCTTTCTTTCTATCTCTTTCTAGGAGAAAGTGAGTGTGGACGCAGAAGGTGCGAGAATTCTTGGTGGTCAGTTCTACATTGGATGCACAAGCAGCATGTATACGCAACTTTCGGTCTTCTACTTGACAACTCTGGCGCTAGCCAGTGGAACAGCGAACTCCAGCGATTCACTTCATCGATTCAGTCGATCCCTGATCTTTCCGGCGACATCGCCTACACGGGTACAGTTTATCGGTGGCATCGGTATTCCAGTAGAGGATCTGCATTTCGAGTCGGTTACTTCGGGCTATGTATTGAAGACGGAGTACTTTCTGCCAACTGAAGCCAAGGAGATCACGCATGTTTACCTCAATCCACAGCCCATTACGGCTAGAAAGCAGGAAGAGCAAGCGAAAGAGGAAGCTCACTTCGGCTCGGTTTACCGTTGGGTTATCTACCGTGGCATCGAAATGGTGCTGCAGAACATGCATCTGCCTGGACAAGGCTGTCTGCTGCGGGTTATCTGCGATCATGCCACGCATCCTTTGACCCATGAGAGCGGTCTGTTGGGCGAGCTGCTGCACATCGTACTGACACCATCGAGTTCTTCAGATCATTATGCTCTACACACCGATAGGGAGTATCTGACTGCGGAACGCTTTGGCAAACGCGGTGGCAACTGTGCGGCCAGCTACGGTCGCAAGTGTCCGAGATCTCCCATAGATATAATAACTCTCTTGCTATGAGACTCATCCAAGCATAATCTCAGCTCTATATGTGATAAAGTGTATCTAATAAAATCAAATTGTTTTAAAATGGAAAAGTAAGAAAAAAAATACAAAAGTGTTCAAGTTTTACATTGTTTAATTTAAGTGTTACTGTTATTTAATTCAACAATATTTCTACGATTTCGAGTTGGGCATGAGATTCTCCAACGCATCGGCCTGTTGTATAGTAGACATGCTGAATTCTTTTCCTTTCTTTTGTCTCTTTCGGATCTCCTTGATGAAGTCGAACATTCCTTCTCCTTTGCCAAATTGATCACCCTCAGCTAGAGAAATTGGTAGTTTCTTTCCCCTTGTCTCTGGCAGGTGCAGGCAAAGATATGCACCAAGAAACATGAATACCGCCACTACGATACGGGGCAGGGCAATGAAGTAAAGTTCCAGGTGCTGTATGTAAGGCGTACTGAATGCTCCCATATTCATTAACACATAACTGGCAGCAAAGCCTCGCGATCGCACTGAGGTCGGAATGAGTTCTGTGACCAACAGGCCGATGGATTGATTGGACACCGCACAGAAAAAACGAGCTAACATGGCCAGTGATGTTTTAAGATATATGTTAGCGCTCTGATCCCAGGTCATGATCAGACCCAGGGCGATCGCAAAAACGCCTGTGCTGATCTGTGTGGTAATCGTCGTTGTCTTCCTGCCGTATGCCTGTTGTATCGGTGCCTGTACGATGCCTGATGGCAGTACAGAGATACCAAACAAGCTAAAGACGATGAATGGAGAGATGCCCAGACCATCGAAAGAACGCGCTACAATGGTCCCTGCTGTAAGCGTGAAGAAGCTAGAAGAAAACAGGGAAAAGTTAAAAGGACTGTTGGACTAGAGAACTCTTAAATGGTAGCTAACTTGGATGCAACCATGATGCAGTAAGTGCGGCGTAAGTGGGGCCAATTGAACAGATCCCTCAGCTTGGGTTTCTCCTCTTCCAAGCTCTTTTGGTAGTTCTTCTCGCACGTCTTTCGAAAAGCCTCAAAATCTTCATCGCTGACTTTTTGTCCATTAAACTTGGCAACATTTTTCAGCCTGAGAATGGCTCCATCGATGTCGTTTCGTGTGATCAACCATTGAGCACTTTCCTGCAGCACAGAGTAACTTAATCCCACCAAGAGTACAGGCAATGAGATACAGATAAGGAATATACGCCACTGCCCTATTCAGACGGCCAGCCAAGGAGAACTGAATTGGCTGAGTGAGAAAGAGATGCCCAAGGCGGTGCTCAGTCCAATGTTACGAAGTCGCGGCGACACATACTCAATCACTGGGAAAAATAAATTAAGATATAAATTTAAGATAACACATGATTAAACCTACGCGATTTCCTACCCAATATTGATGTCATATACCCATTAGCACCGGTTCCTAAGCCACCAACAAAGCGACCAAAGCTAAATGTCAAAAGACTTCCGGAGAACACAGTTATTATGTCACCCAGAGAACAAAAGTAATTGGCCAGGATCATGGATTTAAGACGTCCCAGAGTATCGCCGAGTGAGCCGAACAAGAAGCTACCTACAACTGATCCGAAAAAGTAAAGGGACTGACCCACTCTCGCCTTATAGGCCGAATCGCAGACCCAGTTGTACTGCAAGCAAAAAATATAAGTTTATATTAAAGATAAAATTGGCAATTCAATTTATTCGAACCTCAATATTAATGCTTCTAAATCCGAAATCGTATTTATATATCCAGCGATCACAAGCCTTGGAACTTATTGTTATATTCCCATTGTCATCTATATTCTCTAGGCGTGTGCAAGATGGTCGCTCAAAGTTTTCATAGATCTCCGCTATTTCCACAAACGTTTTGTTCTCCAATTTCTCGTGATAGCACCAATGATCGGGGACAGAACCGATTAGATTCTGTGCGTAGAACTGCAACGTCGCTACGAATCCAATGTATCCTAAGAAACCTATCAACATGTACTGATATCGACCATTATTACCGCACTTGGCTAGTATTTCATGGAACTCCATGATGGGACGCGACTTGTTCTTCCACGTAATCTTTTATATATACACTGTTAGTTTGCGATTAGGGCGCACGCTCTGTGTCTAGTACAATTGAAGTTAGTAATAAAACCGAGTTTTGTACGAAATTCACTCAAGATAATATCTTCTTTACGACTTTTATTGGACAGAAGTACTAAAAGCTACATTGAACCGTGCCCGATTGTGAAATACTCATCACGTAATTAAAACGAGAGCAACAGTCGAGCGGCACGCGACAGTAGGACCTTCGACATACGTTCCGGTATAGTTTAATTTGTGAAATTCATACACGTATCCATACGTACATGCTTTCAAATTATTCCCGGTAGATGGAGCTTTGTAAACTGACATAAGAAGTTATGCTCATACTTTCTTGAATAACTTCTGTGTTTATAGATATATATTTTAATCAGCTAAGTATATGTCAAAGTCAGGAAGTTGAACAAACCCGTTTGACCATTTTCAATGAACGATACTTTGAAACACGTTGAAAATTCTCTGCTTACAGTACGATTAGATAGAAGGTTAAAGTATTCATGGGTAAGTTTAATCAGAAGGTTAACACATAATTGCAAATGGATTATATTCAAATATATACATATTTATTTAGGAAATAATTTGAGTGGACGTAAAGATCGTAAAGATCGAATATGCCTCCCGTAAGTATACAATACAAAATACAATAAACAGAACATATGTATATATGTATGTATACACGTGTATGTCTAGTTAACATAACTATGACAACTGTCTTAACTTTAAAATTGCTTTTACAATTTCGAGTTGGGCATGAGATTCTCCAACGCTTCGGTCTGTTGTATAGTAGTCATGCTGAGATCTTTTTCTCTCTTTTTTCTCTTTCGGATCTCCTTGATGAAGTCAAACATTCCTTCTCCTTTGCCAAACTGATCACCCTCAGCTAGAGAAATTGGTAATATCTTTTCCCTTGTTTCGGGCAGGTGCAGGCAAAGATATGCCCCAAGAAACATGAATACCGCCACCACGATACGGGGCAGAGCAATGAAGTAAAGTCCCAGATGCTGTATGTAGGGCGTAATGAATGCTCCCATGTTCATAAACACATAACAGGTGGCAAGACCTCGTGAGCGCACCGAGGTCGGAATAAGTTCGGTGACCAACTGACTGATGGATTGATTGGACACCGTAGAGCAAAAACGAGCTACCATGGCCAGGGATATTTTAAGATAGATGTTCGCATTCTGATCCCAGGTCATGATCAGACCCAGAGCGATCGCAAGTACGCCTGTGCTGATCTGTGAGCTAATTGTCGTCGTCTTCCTGCCGTACACCTGTTGCATCGGTCCCTGGACAATGCCTGATGGCAGTACAGAGATACCAAACAAGCTGAAGACGATGAATGGAGAGATGCCCAGACCATCAAAAGAACGCGCTACAATAGTTCCTGCTGTTATCGTGAAGAAGCTAGAAAAAAATAGAAGCTAACTTTAGGGAGTGTCGCAACGGCGCAAAGTTTAGTGGTAGCTCACTTGGATGCAACCATGATGCAGTAAGTACGGCGTAAGTGGGGCCAATTGAACAGATCCCTCAGCTTGGGTTTCTCCTCTTCCAAGCTCTTTTGGTAGTTCTTTTCGCACGTCTTTCGAAAAGCCTCAAAATCTTCCTCACTGACTGTTTGTCCATTAAACTTGGCAACATTTTTCAGTCGGAGAATGGCTCCATCGATGTCGTTTCGTGTGATCAACCATTGAGCACTTTCCTGCAACATAAAGTAAGTAAATCCCACCAAAAGTGCAGGCAGAGATATACAGGTAAGGTATATACGCCACTGTCCTATCCACACGGCCAGCCAAGGAGAACCGAATTGGCTAAGTGAGAAAGAAATGCCCGTGGCGGTGCTCAGCCCAATGTTACGAAGTCGTGGCGACACATACTCAATGACTGAGAAATATAAATTAAGATACAAAATCAAAATATCACGTGAGTAAACCTACCCTGATTACCTACCCAAAATTGCTGTCAAATACATATTAGCACCGGTGCCTAAGCCACCAACAAACCGACCAAAGCTAAATGTCAAAAGACTTCCGGAGTATGCAGTACCTATGTCACCCAGAGAACAAAACAAATTGGCCAGGATCATGGCCTTAAGACGTCCCAGAGTATCGCCGAGTGTGCCAAAGCACAAGCTGCCTACTACCGCGCCTAAAAAAAAGAGGGACTGACCCACTCTCGCCTTATAGGCCGAGTCGCAGACCCAGTTGTACTGCAAGCAAAATATATAAATTTATATTAAAGATAACATTGACAATTAAATTTATTCAAACCTCGATATTCATGCCCCTAAATCCGAAATCGTATTTATATATCCAGCGATCACAGGCCTTGGAACTAATCGTTATATTCCCATTATCATCTATGGTCTCTAGGCGTGTGCAAGATGGTCTCTCAAAGTTTTTATAAACTTCCGCAATTTCCGCATAACTTCGGTTCTCCAGCTTCTCATGATAGCACCAATGATCGGGCAGGGAACTGATTACATTTTGTGCGAAGAACTGTATCGTCGATATGAATCCGATGTACCCAAAAAACACTAATAACATGTACTGATATCGACCATTATTGCCGCACTTGGCCAGTATTTCATCGAACTCCATAATGGAACCCTACTTGTTATTCCACCTGTGTTCCGCGACAGACTGAAAACATAATCTTTGATACACAGACTACTAGTAACGATTGCGGCGCACGCATATTATCGGGTGAGAACTGAACTCATAATCCCGCTTATCTGTGAACTAAAAATTAGGACTCTATGTTCGCACTTTTAAAAAAGCAGTGCGTTATTTTTTTTTTTTGACTGATAACGGGCACTAGTGTTTGAGCGCCCTAATAGTAACCCTGTCTAGCAGAATCTAAGTTGGCAATAAAGCCGAATTTTGTACAAAATTCACTCAAGATAAGAATAACTATACGACTTTTGTTGTACTCAAGTAGCGAGAGGTACATACGATCTTTTCTGGCTGCAAAATACTCTTCGATCAATTTTAAAAAACCATTACAGAAAAAACCAGTCAAACGCTACAGTCAGGCTCTGACTGCATATAGCCATGAATAGAAAAAAAAAACATTATCAATTAAAGCGAGTGTTGAAAAAAAAACATTTATTATCCGTTTGATGGCTCTAGCTTTTATAGATTCTGAGATCATAAAGACAGACAGACAGACAGACGGTCAGACGGACATGGACATACTATATAACTAAAATCGGAGATGCCTTCTTCTGCCAGTTACGCATATTCTTCGTCCGACAAACTTAATAGGCCATGTATTTTTTTATAATCCGTAGCCTTAATATTACCATACTAGCTATTTATTGTAAGATGAATCAGAAAGTTTAGTCATGGTTGCAAACGTGTAATATATGTATATGTATTTAAGATATAATAAGTCTGTATGTTTTACACAATAAACATATATAGTTGTCTTTAATTTAAAAATGTTTCTAAGATTTCGAGTTGGGCATGAGATTCTCCAACGCATCGGCCTGTTGTGTAGTAGACATGCTGAGATCTTTTTCTCTCTTATGTCTCTTTCGGATGTCTTTGATGAAATCAAACATGCCTTCTCCTTGGCCAAACTGATCACCCTCAGCTAGAGAAATTGGTAATACTTTTCCTCTAGTCTCGGGTAACTGCAGGCAAAGATATGCCCCAAGAAACATGAATGCTGCCACCACGATACGGGGCAGGGCAATGAAGTAAAGTTCGAGATGTTGAATGTAGGGCGTAATGAATGCTCCCATATTCACAAACACATATCTTATGGCAAGACCTCGTGAACGTACCGAGGCAGGAATGAGTTCGGTGCCCAATTGACCTATAGATAGGCTGGACACCGTGCAAAAAAAGCGAGTTACCATTGCAAGAGATATTTTAAGATATATGTTCGCATTCCGATCACAGACCATGATCAACGCTAGAGTGATCGCACAGATGCCTGTACTTATCTGTGTGCTAATCGATGTTGTCTTCCTGCCATATAACTGTTGCATTGGTCCCTGGACAAAGCCTGACGGCAGTACAGCGAGACCAAACAAAGAATAGACGATAAACGAAGAGATACCGAGACCATCGAACGAGCGTATTATAAGGTTTACCGCTGTTTGTGTGAAGAAGCTGGAAGAAAACAGGGGACAGTTTAAGATAGCATTGGAATAGAGAACACTTAGGTGGTAGCTAACTTGGATGCAAGCACGATGCAGTACGTGCGACGTAAATGGGGCCAATTGAACAGATCGCTCAGCTTGGGTTTCTCCTCTTCCAAGCTCTTTTGGTAGTTCTTCTCACAGGTTTTTCGAAAAGCCTCAAAATCTTCATCGCTGACTTTTTGTCCATTAAACTTGGCAACATTTTTCAGTCGGAGAATGGCTCCATCGATGTCGTTTCGTGTGATCAACCATTGAGCACTTTCCTGCAGCACAGAGTAACTTACTCCCACTAAGAGTACAGGCGACGAGATACAGATAAGGTATATACGCCACTGTCCTAACCACATGGCCAGCCAAGGGGCTGTGACCAGGCTAAGTGAGAAAGAGATACCCGTGGCGGTGCTTAAACCAATGTTACGAAGTCTCGGCGAGACATACTCAATGACTGAGAAAAATAAATTAAAATACAAATTCAAGATAACACGTAAGTCAACATACCCAATATTGCTATCATGTAATAATTAGCACCGGTGCCCAAGCCAGCGACAGAGCGGCCAAAGCTAAATGTCAAAAGACTTCCGGAGAATGCAGTTATTATGTCACCCAGGGAACAAAAGACATTGGCTAGGATCAGAGACTTTTGGCGTCCCAGGGTATCGCCAAGGGAGCCGAACAACCAGCTGCCTACAACTGATCCGAAAAAGTAAAGGGACTGACCCACTCTCCCCTTATAAGCCGAGTCGCAGACCCAGTTGTGCTGCAAGCAGAAAATTTAATTTTATATTACAGTTAACATTGACAATTTAATTTATTCCAACCTCTATATTTATGCCCCTAAATCCGAAATCGTATTTATATATCCAACGATCACAGGCCTTGGAACTTATTGTTATATTCCCATTGTCATCTATGGTCTCTAGGCGTGTGCAAGATGGTCGCTCAAAGTTTTCATAGATCTCCGCTATTTCCACAAACGTTTTATTCTCCAATTTCTCGTGATGGCACCAATGATCGGGGACAGAACCGATTAGATTCTGCGCGAAGAATTGCCACGTTGATATGAATCCGATGTATCCTAAAAATCCTATTAACATGTACTGATATCGACCATTATTCCCGCACTTGGCTAGTATTTCATGGAACTCCATGATGGGACGCGACTTGTTCTTCTAAGTGTATTCCGCGACAGACTGAAAACATAATCTTTGATATATAAACTGCTAGTTTGTGATTAGGGTGCACGCTCTATGTCTAGTAAAAATATGTTAATCCAGCAATAAAGCCGAGTTTTTGTACGAAATTCACTCAAGATAATATCTTCTTTACGACTTTTATTGGACACAAGTACCGAAAGCTACTTTCGACCGTGCCCGATTGTTAAATACTCTTCTTCCTATTTAAAAAACCATTTCAAAAAGTGCTGAGCGAAACTATGAAACACAAACTTTCTGCGTACAGTACGATCAAAAGAAAGGGGTTTATAGTATTCAGTAAGTTGAATCAAAAGCTAAGACATAGTTCCAATCGGAAAATATATTGTAGAAAGATAGTGAGGAAATAGTGGGCGTCAACATTTTTAAGGTGTCGCCAGTATGTAATACAAAATACGCTGACCATAGATAATAAATAGTCTTGTTAACATAACATAGATATGTAGTTGTTTTTAAATGTTAATTGTTTCTACGACTCTACCAGATGGTATACCATATTAATTTTGGCTAGGAGTTTATAGAAACAATCGTTTTTGTATGAAGACCAGATTTAGATATAACTTAACTTGCCAATGACAACTAAAGTGAGACAAAATATTGAATATGTACAAAGAAACTACAAGGGTATAAAACTTCCGACATACCGACGGTAGCCTTTCTTCCTCGTTAACGTCAACCCACCTCTGCTTAATAAAAGATTCAACATTGAGATTGTATACGTTGCCTTGTAACATGTACTTTACTTTCACTGTAGAGATATATAGAATTACTCTTATTTACTGGAGTTACTTTATAGTTTATTTATTTCTCTCTTTCACTTTTCTCTTTCTACCTTACCCTCACTCTCGTTCTTTACAATAATCACACAAAAGATCTGTGTGTTATCTCACACTATTGAAGGTGTCTTCCGTATTATATTATAAGTATTATATTATGGAGGTGTAAAATCATCGATTGTGCTAATAGAACTCTTTACTCGATATAATGCTGACTCGACGAATCAGAGGAAGAAAAATATCAAGGTAAGAATTTTCACGCTTAGTTCTTCAATAGATCTTCGGTGAGGCACACCTGTTGGGCCTAGGTGTTAGGTAGCTCGTGCGTCATGAATATCTTCAGCACCTTCTTCTCTCTGGTAGTCATTGTTCAGGTCAATGGCTCAGCCTGGGCGCAGCGCAGTCGGGCAAGTCGATCGATGATATACCCAGAACTCGCTCCAACTCCCGTGACCTTCTTATGTGCGATTGGCATACCCGTCGAGGACCTTGCGTTCGAGACACTCGTCTCGGGCTACGCTCTACGGATGCAGTACTTCCTGCCCACCAATGCGTCGCAAGTGACGCGTATTTACCTGACACCGCAACAGATAACGGACCGCAGGTACAGGGAACCGTCGAAGCCCAACCTGGGATCAATATATCGCTGGATTATTTATCGTGCCATCGAAACGATACTGCAAAACATGGGTCTGGCGGGACACAGCTGTCTGTTGCGTGTAATCTGCGAACACGCCTCCCATCCGCTGAGCCACGAGAGTGGCCTACTAAGTGAGCTGCTGCACATCGTACTGACCCCATCCAGTTCCAGTGATGCACCGAGCATGTCCAAAGATCACGCCTATCTCTCGGCAGAGCGCATCGGGCGACGGGGCTTGACCAGCTGTGAAGCAGCCTATGGACGCAAGTGCAACAGATCTCCCATTGACCTTATAAGCGTGCTGCTCACATTGAATTAATAGCTGGAAAATCTGCACTATCTGTGTATCGAGTTTAGTATTTAGTTCAAATAATAAAGACACAAATTTAACTACTAATCTCAGTCTGTTAATTTCTACTATGACTTTTGCCAACAACAATTAAATTATGCAATGTTATTCCTTGCCTTTCTTGTTGTTGTTGTTGTTCACCCCCAGAATGACGTGCGTAGGTGTGATGATTACAAAGTTGATAAACATTTTAATTAGTTTTCGCACTGGTTGCCTGATCCGCATGCCAAATCGGCATCAATTGTAATTACGCACACGCTGCGTATGCGTAATGTTCGTGTTAAGACTACTGCGTGACAGCATGGAAGTGTGCATGTATGCGAGTATTTGCGTGTGTGTGACAGTTAATCATGCAGCTGGCAGAGCACTTAATATACTTAAATTTAAATGACAAACACAATTAAGATGAATAATGTGCGCCGACTTGTAATACAAATTTATTTCGCAGATTCGCTCATTAGAACCTCCCAAACACGTTCTGTTACTCCCCCACCCACCCCCTCGTAACGGGCTTAAATACTTTGTCCATGTGTGTCCTTGTCCATGTGCGGAGCTCACAAGGCCGTAAAATAATTACACACATTGAATAAAGCGCGACATGAAACAGAAACAGAAACAGAGAAACAAACAAAGCGATGGGATTGCCCTGCCCCAGGGGGATACAGCTTGCGGGGGCTACAAGGGAAAGGGAGAGGCAGGCAGCTGCTGGACAGACTCACAGTGTTTGCTGCTGGCATTTCAATGACGCTGACCAAATGAGTTCAATATTAATTAGCTGCCTGCCGACGCGTGAGACAACTAGCGGGGCGAGGTGGGCGAATCCCTTGCAACGCGTTGCGCATACGCCGCGTTGGCTCGAGGCAGTAGTTTCACGCTGAAAATGAAAGCAAAATATTGCTTAGTAAATAGCAGACACACACGAACACACAGTCCCTCGCATACAGAACACACATCAACACACACAGACACTCGCGAGGCAGCAAAATTAGTTGTATTTGAAATGCCCTCAAAGGAAAGTTTTTAGGGGCTTTTGCAACATTAAAATAACAATAAAATAATTGAAATTGGGCAACTATGTAGAGCCAGAATCTCTAGCCCTGGCTCTGGCTCTGGCGCGGGTCGGGGCAGGGTCGGGATCGGGGTCGGTCTGGTCATATGCTAATTTGCCGGGTTTGCTTTGTCGGGCAGCTGTTGCCGTTTGTCTTTCATTTTGAGCATTGTATCCCGAGGCCAGGCACAACAAGGGGCAACAACAACAGGCTAAACATATTTTCCAAAATAATTTTCTCAAATGTAAATGTGATTTTCTCTTTGCGCTTTGTTCTCCATGCGTAACTTTTGACTTTGCAATTGGAAAGTTCCTTAAATTGGGTTTAGTTTTAAATCGAATTAGTAGACAACAGTTTACAGTGAGGCGCCAGTGTCGGCTGGATACTCACACACACACATACCCAGCATTCAGTTGTGTTTCAGTCAAAACAAAAAGTTATAGCTTTATTACAAAACAAAATAATTACATTTAAATTTGAATTATACAGTAGCTGCTTATGGTATAGAGGAACCTTTTTGCTGAATTTTATATTGCTGAGATCGGCGCGTTCATACAAACGAGACATGGTTTAATTAAGATAGTTATCTTACAATATATGTTCACTTTGTGTAATCTTCAACAACAGCTTCAACGAGGTAACTTCTAGCAAGGTACAACCTGCAGTGGCTTCAACAATACTTTCAACTTGCATAAATTTCCCTTCGGCCGAGACTGACAGGCGAGACATTTGTCGAGTTGACCTCACGTCCCGAATATGCCAACTTGCAAAATGGTTGACTAAACTCAAATCCTTTAACGCAAAACAAATTTTTTCGGTGAGCTGAAGAGGTGGAGGGGGTGGAGGATGAGGAGGGGAGAGGGCTGTCAAAGATTTGCAATTTTGTAGTGTAAAATTTATGGGCGAACGTTAAGATAAACGTTGTGTCATTGATTAACGAGTCGGTGTCGAGCGAGCTAAGAGAGAGAGAGAGTGAAAGAGAGGGACGGAGGGTTCCGGTTCGACTCGCATGTTTCGGGCTGAGGAAAACGTTTTGACTGGAAATGATTACGCCCAAAACTTAACAGATAAAACCCGGCAAAAAGGAAGCGCCCATAAATCAGTAGGTAAATGTGACTTGCCCAGCCCAGTCCGAGTCGGAGTTGGACATTGTCGAACACTTAACGTGCAACAGGAGCAAGGGGACCAAGCTGCGACTACAGATGAGAAGTAAGCGTTGTGCAGGCCCAGGACTACGGCTAAGTGGCGGCAGTTGTTGCAGGACAAAGGACAGTGCCAGCCAGAGGAGGAACGCAGAGGGAGTGGCTGGGAAGAGTGGAGCAAGAGGGACACAGATTGGCAACATTTGATGGCAAAAGTTACGCTCGCATTTATCTTTCGTGCACTTGTGAGTTTCTTGAACCGCAGCCAAGCTGCGACAACTGCAGTCGAAGTGGCGCAAGGGGAGTGTCCTCCCTGGAAGGGTGGAGAGTGGCAAGTGTAGGTAACAACAAAACAAACAGCACGTACACTCCACAAAGAACAAGGGCGTGCCAAGCAGTTGATGTTATTGAATTTTGTGGCTTAAAACGGCAGCTTAAAGCTGACACTGACGTTGACAAATGAACGAACTATCGAACGAGCGCAGTCACAATAAGCAATTGTTTCTCGTAATACTCGATCTTAATTGTTGCCAATTAAGAACTCGACAGGCCACTCGATCCGGGGCGGGTTAACTGCCGCATAACCGGATGAATGTCGAATCATTAACGCAACACAAGTCCTGCCCGACTCGAGTCTTATTTATTGCAGACGCAATTAACCCGCTTGTGGAGTGCAACTGCAATCGATTAATTCCCTGGGATTTATCGAAGCAGCCAGCTTGCGGCTTCTGACATCAGCTGAGGTTGCGGTTACCATCACTTATCGATATGTTTACCATACTTATTGAATGCTGTTACTCGTTGTTGTTCAACTTACATTATTTATTTAAATACCGCGTATTATCGACTTTCTTTTATATGCATGTATATCGATCAGTGTAAAACAATTGCCACAAAAAGAAATATGTTGTATAAACAGCATTAATTATACTGTAAACTATCGCTAACACTTATGTAAAGTGCTTAGTTTTAAGTTTTTTAAATAGTTAGCTAGTTTGCCTATTTTACATTATTCTTAAACAACTTTTTTGCTCCCAGCAACTATCGATAACTTCATAATTATTACTAATTGTTGTTTACACTGTTTACACTATTTAAATTGATTTGATTTCAAACTTCAGCTATTGAAACAATGTTGATAAATACAATGTGTATGGGTATTAACTATCGTTAACTATCGTTAACAGTAAAGTTCAGCCGTCTATCGATTATTATCGACAAAGCGTTGCTGTGTATCGCTGTTCAATTTTCTGCAATATGATTGCAAATTGTCAACTACAGCCGCATCAACAACAACATCAAATGCTGTCTGCTCGTCGCCCTTCCCCACCTGAATTCACTCACCTGCCAACCACGTCATCAATTTCCGCTTGCCACAATCGAAACTCGTCGCTATCGCTATCGCCGTTGCCATTGCCGTTGAATTTTCTTCAACTCGCGACAATTTGCATGCATGACAAGCTAATTTGGAGCCGTTGCAACCCTCCTGCCAGCCTCGTCGTATCCACAGACTGTTGGTAATTGCGCCGCATTGATGTAATGACAGAATGTTACAACTTCAACTCCAGCTGCAACTCCGTTTCCAACCTCAACTTCAACTCCAACTTCATTTCGGTCGCCTACGCGATGTTTGCCATTTTCGCGGTGCGTTGACAAATCGTCTCTTGCTTGGGGCCTGTTGTTGTAGGTGCTTATTGCCATCGTTGTTGTTGTAGCTGCTTATTGCTGTTGTGGTTGTTAGTGTTGACGTTGTTGTTGTTGTTGCTGTGCATCAAGGCATGCCAGGCAAAGTGGTCGCTCTGCTCTGCTCTGCTCATGTTTATGTTGATGTCTAACGTGTTTCTCCCCCTCTACCGCACACCCACCATCACTTGAACAGCCTTTGTGTGCTTTGATTTATGTGGCGCAAAATAATTTACAATCCATGTTGAATTTCGACAGGGTGGCAACGCTCAAGCCAGCCAGACAGACAACGAGAGCCTGCTCAGGGATGTGAAGTCAGCTTAAATTATGGATTTGCATGCAGATTGCCCAAATCACTCGCAGCAAACTTGACATCACCAAATTGGCCAGTTAATCACATTTATCTGCCTCAACTTTAGACAGCTTGATGAACAAGACGAGAAGCGAGAGGAACTTGTCGAGAGGGGGTGGACAAAAGTTACTCTGAATTAAAGTCATGTATATAATATATATTTGCTTGATCAGCCTGAACAAGTGGGTTTGACCTCTTCCTCTATTTTATATGAGTATTTTGTATTGGTATTTATTTAGCTGTAGAAAATTTATTCAAATCTTAATAAAATATACATAATATTATATATATAAATAAACTTATTCTTTGCACAATTAAAAATGTAGTTAAAGAATTCATTATTACATTTTTTTATTACTATTCGCTTTAATTGGACTGGAACTTATTAAGATTTGATGAAGTCAATATTATAATTATACATATAAAATAAATTAAAAAGACATTATTATGTAAATAATAATTATTATTTTAGCCAAAGTTAAACTAAAATGAGTTCAAAAATTAGCTTGTCCACCCAGCAGAGATTTCTCGAGGGAGACAATGGAGAAGCGCTTTGATAATGAAATGTAAATGAGACGTCCTTAGTTGCGACACTACGTGCTGGCAACACGTCGTATGTGCGATATTAATTATTCAACGGGCAGCCAAAACGAGTCGGGACGAGCCAAGTGCAAGGACACTTGCTCGGCAGATCGAGTCAGAGTGTGCCGAGATGAATTTAAAGTCGCGCCTCACGCGACAAACACGCGATGCGGCAATAAATGTGCAATTTTCGCAAAATTACAAAAATGTGAGCAAACATTTTATTTTCGCTTTTAACTTTGTTGCCAGTTGCCAGTTGCCTCGTTGGCCTCGTCTTGCTGCCTCAGCCGGGCTGGCATAAATCTTTGGCTGCCTTCTTTTATTCCCATTTCGTTTTGTCTGTCTCGTTGCTTTGGCTTTTCTTTTCTCTCTCTTCAGTGCGTGTTGCAGTGACAAGAATTTGAATAATTCGCCAAATGTGCCAAGTTGAAATGTTAAAATTCCCAACGACTTTTCAGCCCCCCTCCTCCCCCTTTCTCCCTTTGCCCTGCGTGGCGGAAGTTGGCAAGCGGCGCGCGCTGTTTCCGGTTTGGCGGAACTGAAGTCACGACTGCCAAATGATTGCAAATGAATGGCAGCGAATGACTGCGAATCTTACCCCTGGGTTATGTAGATGCCCCCCTTGCCTCTGCCACCCCTTGTCCGCCTCCTGCAGAGGATGCGACGCGCAAGTTGCCGCTTAGCTTAATGCATCGTTAAATTTATGGGCGCGCACAAAAATTATTTAACGCAATTTCGCTAATGTGTCGCAGCCATAAACAAAGCAAACAACAAAAACAAAAACAAAGGCAGAAGAAGGGAAGAGAAGGGAAAAGATGGAGAAAGAAGTGAAGAGTAGGGAAAAGAAGGCAAAAGAATAAACAAAAGTGGAGAAATGGGCTCATTAGGCAAAAGGAATGCCGCACGCGCTATCTTTCCCTCTCTTTCACTCTGCTCAGCTCATGCTGACATGTGATGCAGCTGCAGCAACAACAACGACAAGAAGGACTGCTGCAAATTGTTGCTCTCATTTGCCTTGGCGCTGCGCTTTGATCGCTCGAGAATTTTTCAATAAGCGAACCGTGCACAAATATGTCAAAGCAGCCCCAGCTCCTTCTTCTGCTGCTCCTGCTCCCATCTCCAGCTGTTGCTTTGTTATTGAGCGAGAATTAATAAGCAGCAGAAGCAGCAGGCGGAGCAGCAGGAGCTGCAGCATATCGACAGTGGGCGTGACTGCGCCGCGAGGCGTGACTGTTGCGTGACTCAACGGATTCGAGCGAAGGAGGCAGGCAGGCCACACGTAGCTCTCCTCGGAATTTTAAAATGGTGAAGTATTTTATGCGTTGCATACTCTTAGGGGCACAACTATTCAGCACATGAAAGAGATGCTCCAAGACAACAGTTATGCGATTGGAATGGGGTTGGTAGTTGGTAGGGGTGGGTGGGGTAAGAGGGGCATTGTCAGGTGTGTTAGATAGTTGGATAGCTGCATAGCTGCGGCTAAGCAATTAGTCGAGTAGTCCAGACAACAGACAAATGAATTGCTCAGCTGAAGAATTTGTAGTATATCGTGTGAATGCAATTGCAATGCTGTAGCAGGTAAAGAAAGCATGATTGACAAGTTAGATACCCTTTGTCCAATTGGAAATCATAACTAAAGCTTTGAAAAACAGTTTCTTGAATTACTTTCGGGTTTAAAGTTCGAAAGAATTGTACATTTGGAATGATATTCATATTATATTTAAGTGGAAAGATATTCATATTACAAATAATGAATAATGATAATGATAATGAACATAGACACTTTAAAGAGATTGCCACGCCTTCTCTTGTCTGCTACCAACAGTTGCACAATGTTAATAAACCCGGTTTTGATCATTTACAACGCACATGCCATGTCATTAAGTTACATTGGGAAAGAGAGAGAGAGAGGGAGTGAGAGAGAAAGAGAGAGAGAGGGAAACAGGCCAAGAGGGAGATAGTGAGTAAAAGTAAAGTGAGTGTGTAATTCGTTTAAAATAAACACATCAATTTAATCAACTGCTGAGAAGTTTTCGAAAACCTTAAAGAACTTTTTATTTTGTTAAACTTTTCTCTCGTTTTCATGCTCTTAAAACTTAAGGTATCAAGTTATAAACCAAGACGGCAGCTTGTTTATTACTCACACACTGACACGCACACAGTCAGACAATACAGCAGAGCCAAACGAAATCAATTTGCCGGCACAAATATTTGAGCCATAATAAGGCCCCGAAATGGTCTAATTATGCGTGGTCATATGCGGGTCAGTTCCGGCCGAATCAAAGGCAAAGCTTTATGGCCCACAAAATGGGCATTTCCCTCTTCCCCCTTTAAAAAGGGTACACACGTGTGCTGTCTGTCTGACTATCTCTCTTTCTCTCTCTCTCTGGCTCCCTCGCTCACACTTTATGCAAATGAGAGACATGCTAATCGAGAGTCGAGTTCTTGTTGCTCCTCTTGCGGTTCTCTTGCATATGTAAATTCACTGTCAATTTTTTAGTTGGCGCCTATCGAACTAAGCCTCCCTTTCATTCCGACGGAGTTGAACCATTGCCAGGCAACCCGTCAAGGTACAAAAAACCCGGGTAAATAGATGACTAGAGGGAGAGATAAACAAACGCAAAGAAGCTGAACTTAAATGAAATTCGTAGCAGGGTTGGGAGGATGAGCTTAAAGCTGCTTTTAATTAACCGAATACTGTATAAATATATACTCGCATACCCTGTAATGTAACAATTGTGTGTGCAAAGAAGAGGAAAGGCTGCAGACGACAGAGCAGGGCTGCTTTTCGAATGACAGCACAAAAAAAGAAACGGGCAGCCAGTTTAAAAATGCTAAATCCGCAGAAAGGCAGCATAAAGGGGTTTACAGCTGACACCGGCACACACACACACACACACACACACAAATACACACACAGCAGCATTGTGAACAGCTGGTGGACTTATTCGAGGGCGGTTCGGGTAGTTCGTGCCCTGGTTTGCCAGGGATGTGCCGTGTTTAATTGAGTTTGAAATAGGTGCCAGTTTTTTGGCCTCTCCGGGTACGACGACGCATGAAATTGGCTTAGTTTTAAGTGCTGCCCATGTGTGTGGAGGCTCTCTCTCTCTCTCACTCTTTCTCTCTGCAGGTAATGGTGTTAGTGTTGTTGGGTTTCATCGCTCGGGCAACGCACCTTTTTGGCCAGAACCCAATTAAGTTAACATGGCGGTCCTTTGCGGGCTCTGCCAACTCAAAAATCTGTTTAGTTTGAAATTAATTTACTTTTAATTATAATTTCCCTTGAGAATATATTGTGATATACTCAGAGTTCTCACCAGTAAATCCAGCCCTGTACGTTGCACTGGACAATTGAATATAAAAATTGAAATTCTTGCGATGCGGCGCATTGTAATATTCCAATTTATGTGCGCACTTCCTCCAAAATCCTTTTGCCAAATTCATTTATTTCAATTGTTCTCTCGAAGCTCGAACGGGACAGCTCCCCCACCCGCCATAACCTCACAAACTGTAGAAAAAACCCCAACGAGCGTAGTCTACTCTACGGCGTAATAAGCAGTTTTTATGCAGCGCGCACCGCCGTTTTTATTGTTTCCGGCCGTATTCGGTTTTGTCGGCTGCGCCGTTTAGAAGACAGTGGGATGGAGTGCTTAAAATACTGAAATACATACATCGTATTATATTAAGTTATGTTAAGATTATACAATATAATATATATGGATATAACTGATTTAATTATTAAGAATGGGCAGATAAGATACTCCAAAGTACTGTGCATTTTTATTTGGAGAACATTAAGATATTTTATAATACATTACAAATAATCAAAATATATTAATGATAATCATAAACTGATACAGTGCGTGTAGGAATCTGTCAAATGGCCCGCCTACTACTGTGTAGCGTAACTGTTCCCTATGTAATGTTTCAAATTTATAAATTAATATTATTCAGTCTGTTTCCGAGAGTCAACCGGAAACAAGTAAATAAATTCGAAAATATAAAGAGTTCAGCTTATTAAAAAACACTAAAAGTTTTCATCCAATGACTTAAAATTAACATATCTGACATAAAAAAGATTTAAGACAGAAAACAACAAACAGTTGTGCAAAATGTAATATACATATCAAAATCTGAAACTGTTTGCATAGCTATAAAATACTTTGCAAATACTTGAATCCCAGTAATTTATGAATGTAATATTATTATACATAATATATTCTTTCAAACTTGTATATGCTACCATTGTATTGCCCACTGTGCTGTCAGTCGTGCACTACTTGTCGATAGGTGGGCGGTACGGCGCGTTAATGGGCGTGTCGGGTGCGGCACGGTGAGGCACGGGTATTTGCGGACTTTGCAAACTTTTGTCGACATTCTACATTCGTTTCGTTATATACCATTTCGTTTCGTTTTTATTTTATTTTATAACCCCGAAACCGAATAAACGAATAAAACAAAACAAAAGTTTTTCAACTTTTTGCATTGTGCCGCCTTTTGGCCGCCTTTTTGCCGTTTGCATTGTGTTTGGCATCCGAATGGCATCGTTTCGAGGCCTCAAAGTCTCTTGACAGAGAGAGCGAGACTTGGTATGGTATCTCTTTATGAGTGTCTGTCGATGGGCGGACATACCTCCCTCCATCCCTCTCCCTCCTTGCCAACGGATTTCCTGTCGAACCGGCTAAACTTTTTGCTGCCAAATTACTTACAAAGTACTTATTTGCCTATTTTAAAAGCCATTTCTGCGAATGCCAACAACAAGAGTGGAGAGAGGGAGGAAGAGAGAGGGAAGCGAAAGAGCGAGATAGGCGGTAAATAGAGGGAAATAGACTGCGTTGATAGACTGAGGACTTTCCTAAGAATTGTAATAAAATTAGTCTGATTCTGCAGCTGAATAAACAACTACCTGATAAGCATAATCATGTCCGAGCGAGATGGCAAGCGTATGTGCGAGCGAGTCCGCTAGCTGACAACTCATCGCGTAGCCCTTTCTGCACATAATCACTGGAAAGTTTTCACCGATCCCGAACTTGAACCAGTCTGAAAATGCGAGAGATGAGAAATGCGAAATGCGGACACAACAATTTGCATAAAATGTGGCAAGCTTCACGCCTCCTTCTCTTTCTCCCTGCCTCTTTCCCTGCCTCTTTCCCTGCCTCTTTCCCTGCCTCTTTCCCTGCTTATTTCCCTGCCTCTTTCCCTGCCTCTTTCCCTGCCTCTTTCCCTGACTCTTTCCTCCCTTTTCCCACTCTCTTTCCCTCCCCTTCTCTCCCTCTCTGCGAACGTCCCGTCTACCCGGAAATTCACTTGGCATTTTTATTAAATTTTATTATTATGTTTTGCATAATTTGCCTCGTCCCTTTTCTTTTGCCTCTGGGCTGACTAGAGGAAATGCATGAAGGAAGACGCAAAAAGGGAAATTTAAATCAAAACAATCTTTAGCTTTTTTCCGTCGGCTGTGAAAGTGCCCCGACTTGGAAGTCATATGCTAATGCTTTGCATACATTTTGTGAAGATTTATAAAAATAGCCGCCACTTCGTTGGTTAATTGCATGCTTGCGAGAAGGTAAGCTGAAAAGGGTCGAGAGAGCAAAAGAGAAAGACAGGCAAAACACGAAAGAAGAATTCAGAGAGTGGAAAAGAAAGAAGAGGTTAGGAATGCTTGGTATCTCTGGTTAATCGTGTTATTACCTTCAATTAACTTCGATAACTTTAATAACTAAATTGCTTTTACTTATTTAAAGCTCAGTTTGTTGTCCAAACTTGACTGCCTTTTGCTTCGAAACTGAGCTTTCTTCTGAAAACTGAATACAATACGATCTTAGGCTATCTTCAGGAAACCATATACCGTGCGCTGTATGAAACAGAAATGAATAATTGAATACATTTTCATCCATAATGATTTGTTAAAACTCATTACAGGGTATCTTAGAGCCGAGTGTCATGTACTTTTATAGACGCCAGCACTTAACGTTTTCGTCTTTCAAACTAAACAGTTTTTATTCCAAAAACAAACAACCCTTGCATCCATTCTTTGCTGGCAGAACTTATCTAAATACAATTTCCAATCGATTAGTCACATTCGAGTTTCGTTTTTGCATGCCAAGAAAAGTAGAGAAAGCCGATAACATTTGGGGTGCAGGTGATGCCACGTCGAACACAAAGAGGAGAAGAATAACGAGGAGTGTCGTGTGTGGCGTGAAATGTAGAAGGCAGGCAACTCTTTAGTTCAACAATGGGCACTACTTGGCGGCGATGGTAAGCGGACTCAATCAATGCCAAAGTCATTTGGCAAACGAACTTTAGAGCAGAGGGGGCGGGCCAGAGCTTGCAATCGCGTCAGCTTGAATGCACAGCACAAGAAGAGGGAAATAGAGGGAGATGAAGAAAGATTTCTTAATCTATCGCATCAAATTAGGCAGCAGAGAGAGAAAGAGAAAGGGGCGGGGGGTGAGTGGTTGCTAGAGATTGCAGCCGCCATAAATAACAGGAAACTAACCAACTGGCCTTGTCATCGATACGAATTCCCCACGCGGCAGTTTCGCGAGAAATTCCGCAAATAGTTTTGCGCTGCGCAAGGCGCCAAAACAGCCAAAATAGCCAAAAAAGCCAAAATGCGACAATTAATTTCTGTGAATTATGACCGCGAAGCGAAAACGGTGGCGCTAATGCGATGTCCGCCATTGGCAGAGAACATGCACAGCTGTCAGTGAGTGTGCACACACACACACACACACACATACACACAGTAGCATAACGAGTGCGATTCTTTTGTGTTATGTCCGAAATGTGGTTGGGAAAGTCTGTTGGCTAACAGCCTTTTCGGTTAGCCTTTTTGGCCATAATGCAGTGTCATGCAGTAGCAGCAGCAGTAGCAGCAGCTCCCCAACGTGTCATTTGCAAATATGAATGTGACAATTTGCTGTTGGACAGTGTAAGGGGGGGGGGCACACGCGGCGTATACGTGATATTTGTATGCAAATATGTCGAGGCTTTAAAAAGCAGCCCCAGTTACGAGCACGAACACTTTTGAGCGAGGCATATCTAAGGCTAGACAGGACAGTCACACACACAAATACTGACAAGCACATACACACACACACACGCGCACACTTGCACACAGTGCCAACTGTCGCCACAGTCACTGTGACATTGCCATTATTTATGGCCAAACAATTGAGGCGGCCCCGAGTTCAAACTATTGTTCGATGCACGTGAAACAGAAAAACAGCACAGCAGAAAAATGACACACACACATAGACAAACCGAGATACACACACACACAAGCACAGCTGGCTGACAAAAAGCTAACAAAATGGCGGCAAAACAACGCGGAAGTCGCGAGCTGAGCGCGGCTAAAAATGCTCGTAAAGTACAATGAACCGCAAGAGTTGCATTCTCTCTGCAGCTGTGTGTGTGTGTGTGTGAGTGTATTTGAAGTTGAGTGGATTTGAGCGAAAGAAATGACAGAGAATTGTGTTTGTGTGTGGCAGGCAAAAAGCAGGGCGCACTGTTATTGCTGCAGCAGTTGGCATCATTTATTTTTGTGGTGGCCCAAACAAAGCGATAAGTCGGCCGAAAGAGCATAGATACTGCTTGTCTCTCTCTCTCTCTCTCTCTGTCTCTGTGTGTCTCTGTGTGTGCGTGTGTCTGTGACATTCTGATTTGCAACGAACTCGTACAAGTTTTCACAGAGCGAAAGAATTTCAACAATTCGAGATCAACTTCATTTCGTTGTGGCAGACAAATAAATTTCCTGATTACCGATGAAACTACAGGAGCCTGAAAGTAGTTTTCAAACCCCGCAAGCGTCGGCTTATCGCGGAGCAAACTTTTAATTAATTCTCTGTTACACGTGTCGTATACGTGATGCGCTTTGAATATTTGAACAGCACAGCACACAGGGCGCACTTTTATAGCTGCCGCCGACAATTGTTCTGCCTCTTCTTCATGCGTTTTTTTCCGCTCTCTCTCTCTCGTATTTGTTGTATTTTAATGTTGTTGTTGTTGTTGACCTATTGTTGCTTTTGTTGCTGTGGCTACTGTGCTTACAGCCTTATCATTTAAATACTGAATGAAAGCCACAATAGCTGAATGAGTGACCAACTGGCTGAATGGCTGAAAGGATGAACACGTAATGCATGTTAATTAAATTGTTGTTTTCCTTTTGGCTCAAATCAATACAATGTATTGTACGATATATGAAATATTTCTCGCTGCATGAGAATTAAATTGAAATCCCGATGCATTTAATGGACTCAATCAAATAATTATTAATGCAAGACAATGCAAGGGGCGGGACGCGAGAGGTTCAACTGGGGAATACCCTGTACAGTGGCTTTCTATCTAACTAGCATTGCCTTAATTACTTTCGGCTGAATTGGCAATATCTAAAATAGTTTTTGAATATTTCTTACTCATAAATCTAATCAGTTAAGTAAGGTGAAGAAGATGAAGAAGTTGAAGAAGTTCTTGCCACAGACTCGAAGAGCAAACGGCAAACAACCTATGAGACGATAACCAAATTACGCAATCTACTTAAAGTCGACCCCCAGTCCAGACCGCGATTCACCCGCCTTATGAACCGCATTCAGTTTATAGCACCCGCAGTTCGAAAGTTTTTCATTCAATTCACTTAAGTTTCTTTTGCTTCTTGTTGCAACCTGCAACTGTGTGTGCTCAAGGTGCACGCCAACCTGCTGGCCTCGATTCTCGGGCAAAAGTTTCGCTGCAAAGTAAAACATGAAAACATGGCCAGGTCAGGTGAGGTGCTTGCAGCCAGCTCCAGCTCCAGCTAATGGTGTTTATTGCATTTACTCTCCTGCTGGCACTTAAATCGGCATCGTAAGGACAGCAGCGAGGGGCGAGCAGCGCATTCGACTGTGACACTGTTACTCCCGACCTGGGAATGGGAATGGGAGCTGAGAGTGACGGGGAAAGTCAACGAGGCAACTGCAGAGGCAACACCTGCAGCTACTACGCAAATAGCCAGAAGACGTCTCCGTATCCGGGTCCGGCTACATCTCCGTCTCTGTCACCAGCTTCGTCTCCGCTTCCAGCTCCATCTCTGTCTCCATATTCGCCACCAGCTTCGTCTCCATCTCCTTCAAGTCAACAGCTGGCAAAGTCGTCTGTGTGGAAGAAAGTGCTAAGTAAATTCACAACACAAAGTGTACAAAAGCAGCAGCAGCAGCAGGTGGAGCTGTTGGCCAAGTTGGTCAGAGGTGGCTGCTGCGGCTGCAACATTCAACAAAATGCGCAGTCAGCAGCAACCCCTGACCCCGTTGACCCCCTTCTAGCTGCACCCAGCGACGATTACGGACGAGATTTGGCTGCAGCAAACTTTGATTAAATCACATGACAAACTGAGCCAAGGTTCTCTCGCTTCCTCTCACTTCTCCCTCTCTCGGGACAGACTCAAGTGGTTTGCCACTGAGTCAATTGACTGGCAGCTGCAAAGAGAGAGAGGGAGAGAGAGAGAGAAAGAATGAGAACGAGAGCTGCGAGACTTGGGGCAAATAAATTCATTAAGCGATTAGATGCGCCCTGCAGGCGATGCACAATCTGAGCTTGAGATGTGTTCTTCCTCTCCCCACCTCTCTCACTCTGTTTCTCCGTCTATCTGCATATCCTTGGGGCCATGGTAAAATATTCAGTAACCCGGATTAAGTGGATTTAATGTCAGCTATTATTGTCTTTGTTTTTGCTCAATTCAGTTCGGCAATAAACAATCTGAATTATTCAAGAGAATTCAGTCGAATCAGAGGAAAGGAGCAACAACTGAAGATTGTCAAAATTGGGGGAGGGCAACAAGCTGATAATCTACAGGTGCATGAGAGAAACTACCTGCCTGGTCACTATGTTTTTAGCAACTCATAGTGATAAGGACATCAAATTTGATTTGAAGATTCCAGTAAACCACTCGCAGATAAAGTTCACTTCAAATGTTTGATATAGAATGTCAATACTTTAAGACCTAACAAATATCAACCTTCTACTTCGGCATACATTTAACGGAATTATCTATAAAGCTCATTTTAATTTAATGAATTCATTAAATATATTAAATAATATTATAATTATATACATAATATTCAGTGTTGAAGGGTTTTACAAATTGGTAAACCATATCTTTGTTAATTTGCCTTGCAAGATCTCAGCTTGGTCTTTAATTGCAACTTTAAGTCACACTTTCATCTTTTAGCTGTTAAAGTGCTGCAATATGTTAAGCTGTCTTCTGCTCATTATTAGCTCCATTAGACAAGTCCAAGTAACTCTTAACTCCTCTATAAAGTAACCCCTCGGCACTGTAGTGAATACAAGTAATTTATCTCAATTAAACGTGGATTACGAATTATGAATATTGATTTATGAACAATGCGCCTGCTTCCTGCTTTCGAGTGTTGCGATATCTCCTCCTGTGCTAATTTGATTTGGCACAAAGGTATGTGAACTGTCTCTTTGCCTCTCTCCTTCTCCCTCTCTCTGTCTCTGTCTCTCCCTCTTTGTTTCTAGTCTAGGCCCGAATTTGAATAGAGGGAGCGGATTGTGTTTGTATGCTTTGTGTGCCGACAAATTCATTAGCAGGCAAAGAACAAAGACAAAGCGGGATGATGTGGGCTGCCTTACTGTGTAGGAGACTACTACACTGTGCAGACTGCACTGGGCCCAATTCCGTCTGGATGCACTTTTGTATTTTCCAATTATAGACGAGTGTCAAACTTTGTCCCGCTTCTTTCCATTTTATGAGACAAGCTACGCAGATAGTGCAAAGTTTCTGTAGGGCTTCTTCTTCTGCTGCTGCTTGGGCTTCTTCGTCATCTTGTTTATTTCCGCTCGCAACTTAATGTCGAGTAGTTGATTTATAATTTTGCAATTTGGCGAAGAAGTCGTGATGAGAAGTGAGACAGAGAGAGAGGGGAGGGAACGACTTTATGATGCTTTGACTGTGCAATCTACAGAGTGTCCTGCGACAGGACACGGCTATGGCCACGGGCACGGCATTTAATGGCCAACAATAAAAGCAGCAGCGACAACAAGCAGAACAACAACAAGAAGCGGGAGCAGAGCGGTTGACCTAATGAGCTTCAGGCCGCAGACAGCAAAAGAAATTGACACGCCGCAGCAGCAGCAGCAGCGACAGCAGCGTCTCATTTAATTGTGCAAACTGGAGTCTTGCTCGGTGCGGGACACTGTGTGTGTCCTGTCTCCTAATGAAGCTGGCTGTCAACGCGGCTAATGTCGATAAGGTCGTCGTGGAGCGTTGGGCGTACGGAGGGGGCGTGGCTCATAAAGAGGCGCCATAAAAGCGAGCGGCAAACGCCACTTGGCGTTGCCCTGCTGGATGAGGGGGAGGCAGCGCAAGTGGTTGCCGCTTATCAGTGTCGTGTAGCAAGCACTTACAAACACACACACACACCACTAAACATATTTCATCAGCTCAAACACAGTTTGGCCAGCGAACTTGATGGCACAAAGAACTTTGTCCCTATTTTCGGGGTCGCATTGTTAACTGGGTGGTGGAGAGGGGTGACTGGGTTGGGGTACTGAATTAATGCTCATCTCAGGGCGGTACGCAAGCAAGAGGGGCTGGGTACGCCTTGTGGGGTTAATGCGGTTGCTCATTAGTAAAATAATTGCCAACTAATTGGCTTCAACTCCAGCTGCGACAAGGGAAAAAAGGGGAAGGGGAAGAGAACACAGCGTTGTTGCCTGGCAACAAGATTAGTCGCAGTCTGATTGAAACACTTGAGATCAGAAATTGAAACTAATTTCAAATGGCATTACATAAATCAAAGATTGCAGGTTACAAACATAAGGTTACAAGTATAAAATAAAATCATGAGGAGATATCAGGAGATGAAATACCTGAAGGAGTTGACAGTGGAACTGCGGAAGGCGTATCAGAAGATTAAAATGAGTTAAATTTAGTTTCCATATCAATAAATTCTGTTTGGAGATTTTTAAAATGCAGCACGCAACTTCTGCTTCGCTTTTTTGATTTTTATAAGCGCTGCCCATAAGGTAGAAGCGTATAATAACTTTGTGCTAGCCGGAAATGTATGTAAACAGGCAAAAGGAGGCGTGGAATGCACCACAAACTATATATGTATATTCTGAATCAGCCGAGTCGAGATAGCCATGTTCGTCTATCCGTCTGTCTGTCCGTCGGTCCGTCCATATGAAAACCTAGAGCTCACAGACTATAATTGCTTGAGCTACCAAATTTGTTATCAATATGTGATATTATTGCCGGCAGATTAACACAATAACTACAAATGCCCAAAAGATTTCTTTAAATTTGGTACTGATTTTGAAGCCGCTTCCTAAAAGTATGCAACACAAAATATGCTACAGGAATATCTTGAAAAATAATTGTATTGCAGCTGTCCAAACCGGCTTGTTCCGAATTATTTACAGAACGCAGCAACACAAAGCATGTGGCGATGGATATTTCCTGTACTGGTATCTATACGATATATTCTATATATTGTATTTCTTGTAATAATAGGCAGAATGTACAACACGAATGAATAAGTTCTTGCGACTCGACGGTGTGCGATAATCATCGTATACAACTCGAATACTGTGCTTGTTAATCAGTTTCCCTATAGAATATATACATTCGAAAAATAGATATGGAATAGAATTTTCCACCTTTCTGTGGACTGATTCTGTAATCGAATCACCCTGTAATGTCGCAGTCCTTGCACTCAGACACTCTGACGGCATCATTGAGAGAGATGACTGTGTGTGCTTTGCTCTTTTATTATCGAGACTTAACGAGGTCTCTCCGCGGCAGCAGGTTGCTTGGACAACCAACTCCTGGCCATAAAAACGTAATCAAACTTTACTGATTAAAGTGAAAATGCGCAAAAATTATGAATCAATTTTTCACTCAGCGAACGCAAGAAAAGTGCAAAGTCATCAGCTTGCTGCAGCTTGAAGAATGGAAATTGGAGTATTATCATAAACACTTTTTGAACTTTAGCAATATGATGAAAAGTTTAAGTTGGCTTGAGGTTAATAGTCAAACAAAGCACAAGGGGAGAGACACGAATTGAAACATAAATTGAAGTAGGCCTTATTCGTGCTGTTCCTTCCATTCAGTTATTTGAGAGTTTAACAGTATATTAATCCAGTAGTTTTAAGCATACGATAGGGAACGGTTCGGTCTTATGCAATTCAAAAAACACTTTTTTTTGCTATTTTTATAAAATAATGGAATATACATCATTTGATTCAATGTGTGAAAATATTTTTTCAGTTCAAAATTTTTTTTCTGTACCCGCGCAGCAGGAGCAAATAGAAAAGCAAAATTCGGCAACGGCTAATTGCTCGCTTTTGGATCTCGATATCCTTCGCTTTGAAGTCGGCGGAGGAGACGCATTCTGTAGCGGCTTCAATGATGATGCCGACCTGTCAAGTAGTAGGGCAGATGACAACATCATGGCAGCAGCTGCAGCTAACGTAGGGGGAGTAGGAGCAGTAGGAGCAACAGGCGAATTTGAGATTGCACCAGCAGTATCAGCATCGGTGTCATCAGTATCACCAGCATCGTCGGCGGCTCAAGCAGCAGAACCAGCAACAGCTGCATCGGCCTTCCTGCGTTTGGGGACTGATGATATGGAAAACTTGGCCTTGACCAAGAATTATTCTAACAATGGCAGTGGAAATGGAAATGGCATTAACAATGGCAGTGGCAATGGGAATGCCAATATCAATGGCAATAACAATGGCAATGGAGGTGGCAGTGGAATTAATTGGGCATGGAGTGGCAGCAACCTAATCGATAACCGATCTGCACCGTTTAGCGGCTGTCTCTGGCCGCCGTTCACTCGTCAATCGCTTCCGGTGCCATCCATACAGATCGGAGAGGAGAAGTTCACATTGTGCCGAGACACAACATTCGTGCTCGGCATGCGATTGAATGTTACAAAGAACGACATCATTACGTTCTTTGGCAAGATTGGACACATCAAAGTAGACGAACGCACACTGAAGCCCAAGATCTACGTATACAAAAACAAGCTGACCGGTCGCTCAAGGGGTAAGGCGACAATTACTTACACCAGCGCATATTCAGCCCAGGCTGCCATTCACTTTCTGGATGGATCAAAGTTTCTGGGACAAACGCTGAGTGTATTGCCGGCTTATCGCTCAATACGGCCCGGCCATGGCGTATGCTACGGTTACGCCCAGGATCCGGCCATACAGCAGCCGCGGCAGCAAAAGAAATGGAAGCCGGCTATAGATAATTGGGTCTGCCAGCTTTGCCAAAATAGCAACTTTGTGTGGCGTCTCAATTGCAATCGCTGTCGGGTTAGCAAGTCGGAGGCAATTGTCCCATCCACTGATAACCTGGCGTCCAGCTGGCGTTCTTATAAATATGACTGGACGTGCGGACACTGTTTCAATATCAACTTCTGGTACCGCGAGGAGTGCAATCGCTGTCATGCAGTTAAGGTAGAGCCGAAATGTAGCTCAGATTCAGATAAGGATAAATGGGAAATAGTAATTAGTGAAGCGTCTCTTAAATAGGCCCTTTACAATTTACGCATGCACACAACGAGACCTACACTGTACAGCCAAGTGACAACAGAACTGTGTCAACTTAAACACACGAATTCAAAACGATAGGGCCACATACCCACAACAGTTAGAACACGAAATTTAAAATTCAACGTGAAATTACTCCATTAGATTTTTACAACCCTTTTAATACCATTAACACATTCGATTTTATTAGATTTTACTTTATTAAGTTGTCTAAATTCATTGAAATAATGCAAAGTGACGTCTTTAACGTGTTCTTTGGTACAAGTCTTTCTAGTTTTTTGTATCTATTTATAGAAAAAATAGAAAACTTAAGATGAAAATAAATTCTTTTGAAAATTAATTTAATCAAAATAAACTCCAATTTCTTTTGTATTTAAAATAAGGGAAATAAGTTGTGCAAATGTATGTAACGGGCAGAAGAAGTCAAAGGATTTTCAATAAAGTACATGTGTATATCATTGCTCACGATCACTAGCCGTGTCTGTTTGTCTGTCTGCTCCGTTATAAGCGCTATAAACACCGAAGTAGAAGCATAAGGGGGCTGATTTTATTATAATATATTTACTTAAGGCTAGAGAGTATCATACAGTTGAAACTTTTTACGGCAAAATAGGTGGAAGGGTATCCATCTGCCAAGTGCGCTCGACTGTTGCTCTCGTTATTGCTCAAATACAATAATATATAACTTTAATAAACTGAATATAACTTTAATAAATTTGTTTTTAAAATCGACATACAGCCACGTATTTTCTTTACAAATCGTCGCGAGTTTTCCATTCCATTTGCAACCATAAAGACGAAGAAATATTTGAGAAGTATTGATTTATATTCCCATATTTCGCTTGAACATTATCTAATAAATATATAAATATAAAAATTTACAAATTTATAAAATTTTGCCATTTATTTTTTTTTTCCTGTTTATTGTATATTTTCCTCTTGTTTGTAGGGTTTTATCCGTTTTTTTTATTCGTCATAATCTATCCTTTTTTTGTGAGGGTTGACTGACAGTTTTGATCCTTACCATAGCTAGTGTACTGTACTGTTATTGTTATAGTTTGTCGTCGGATTTGAAAAGTTGGTCAAGGACTGTTTTCTATATAAAGAAATGAAGAAATTTGAATCAAGTAGAACCCTTTGCAGTTTTAGGTTTCAATATCTGATATTTATATTTGTTTTCTGGAAAATCTTTTTATATCGGGGCACATGAATATAAAATACCTTTATTAAGTATTGTAGCACAAATATAATTGTTATTTAAAGTCATTTGATTTATGGATCTCTGGCAATGGCGTATGCTCTGTAGATTGTACGACAAACTCTGATATTATTGTGATTGGGATGCGTACGCGTACAGCTGGCGGGCACTGTGTCGCACAGAAGCAATTTACTATTAGCAGATGGCGAATGCCAGGGCAACAAAGGATTTGAATTTAGCAACAGCCCGCGGGCGACAACAACAATAAATACAGCAACAATTGCTGTGACAATTCCAACAACAACAACAAGGAGAGCAACAAGATGAAACAAAGACGACCCGAGCCATGCCAAAAACATTATCCAGCACTTGGAATTGTTGCTGTTGTTGCTGGGTATGTTCTTGGGTCTTTTGGGTCATGTTGTTGCTGTTGCTGTTGTCGTCTCTGTATCGTTGTTGCTGAGGTTCTTTGTATTAGTGTAGTTTGGGTACGAGTGTTGCAGCAGCTTTTGATGTTACGCACTCTGTGCCAGCTTGTGGTGTGTGTGTGGGTGTGTGTGATACGCACACTGTCGAATGTACATGCAATAAAATATGTACGTGTCTAAATTTTAATATGCCTGCGTGTCTGTTTAGCATTTGCCTCAATCCGCTGTGTGTTTGTGTGTCTCGGCGGCACTTTCATCTCACTTTGCTCTCCCTCTCTCTTTCTGTGCTACTCCTCCCCCCTCTCTCCTAGTCCCTGCTCTGTTTATTTGACTTGCAACTTATTTACTACACAGCATAATGAAATTTTACGTAATCCTTATTAAGGCGCAACAAACTCAACAAGAACGTGGTATTTCCCACAGCCCACCCATCGAATTCCTTGTACTTCTTGACTTAAGATCCCCTTGATTCTTGGCAGAAAACAATGTAGCAAATGTACAAATTGAACAGATTCTGCAGGGCATACAAAGGAGCAAGAGGCGTGACAAGGATCGAAGTTATTTCGACATCATCGTAAACCGAAATATAGAATAAATTCTATTTCAATGTGACATATGTTTTAAGTCACAATAGATCAGTCTACTCTATACATATTTGTATTTGCATTTAATTTAATATAGATTTAAGATCTAAAACCACTTGGTAATTCCAATATACTACTTTGATTCCTCTATCACGCTATTGTTCTTTATTGATTCAAAGCCCTTAACAAATGCTGTAACTGAGATTTACCTGTTACCCCAAACACACACACATACACATGGGTAGGAGTCGGACAACCCAGACATCGTTCAGCTTAAAGCATGCAACATTTGAAACCGAAAGGGAACCTTCGTTGCGTCGCCCACACGTGCAATACAAATAAATCAGACAAAGGGTCCAAATTGTATCGCATTGTGGCGTACTTTGGCTCACCTTTTGCTTTTGCTATTTTGTTGTCGGTCGCAGTACTCGCTCTGCCATTCCATCCCATTCATTCTATTCCATTCTCGACTCCATTTCCATTTCATGCCGCCACTGCTCACACTCAAGTAATTGTGCAGCTTTGTATCGAAATCTGAAACGGAGCTGCTTTTCGACTTAGGATTCTCCACTTCTTACTTCTTTAGGTATGGGGTAAGGTGTACATGAGTGTGTGTATGTGTGTTGGTGTGTATAAAAGGGGTGTCTGTCAGTTCAATTGGCTGCCACGTTGATTTCGCATCGATTCTGACTTTCTACTACCAAGTTGCTTTTGTATGTTATGTTTAAATCCGCTTGTCAGTCCCCCTCTTCACTTTCCCCACTCCTTCAAGTCAACTCTTTAAGTGGGTGGAGGAGGAGGCAGCTCCCCTGCAATGTGCTGACAGCGCGCTTATCGTGGTGGCACGACAAATAAATGTCGACTCATTTTAATGCACAGATCTCTCTTTGCTGCTCCCACATCGTACATATTGTATGCGCTTCAAGCACTTCAATTCAATTTCCTCCTTCAGGCACTTAAATCCGGAATAATTAAGCATGACAGCAACCCCTTGTAAAATATAATATTACTATTATTATGAAATTATGTCTTAATTCTTTGGCAATGTTGTGACTCATACATCACAAAACTAAAGCCTTTACCAAAGATATTCAAATTAATTTCGAAAAGAATATCCCCAAAATGTTTGGATATCTTAGCATCATTGTCAATAGACAATTTCCTTTATATTTCAATAATATAAAGGAGTATGCTGCACAAATGTTTCCTAAAAGGAATGCAGTTTCCTTACAAATCACGTCATAAATAACATGCAGCTGCGTGGAAAATTAGGAGGACGCAAATGACGCTGCATAGAAACACATTTCCTACTGCAGCAGCTTGATATTCTCGCACTTACATGAGTAAATGTATGATGTGAGAGTCTCCAATGCATCTGTATACGTATGTGTACGTAATACATAAGCTCACGCAGTCCACAAAGGAGCATAAATCCTGCAGACGCTAACAAATCGTCTAAGGAATTTATTTATACTTGAATTTTACATTTCCAGGAAACTTCTCTAAAGGGATTTTCTTGAAGTTCACAAACAATTTCCAGGAACTTCTTACATGAGTGTCATTTAAAATAATGCACACTATTCAAAGCGAGATTTATTTGTATCTAATTGAGTGTTTATCAAAGCATGAAGGCGGCTCTATTTTTAGCCTTTGATGTTGGCATTTGTCTGGGCGAGTGTCAAACAAACATCATCAATAGTTTACATACAACTCAGGAGTTTTGAGGTATTGATGAGGTTTCAAAGTGAACTACAAAAGGGATGTGCACCAATAAAATTTAAGTTATATTTATAGAAAGCCAATAAAAACTCTTTAAAACCAAAGTTTTTTTCTCTGCTATTGTTGCATCTTGTTCCCTTACTTCGATAATGAAATATTCAAGTGAATTGAATTGCCTGCCTTCAAATCGAGTCAACTTTGAATGTCTAATCAAAGAATATCTCGACTTAATCAAAGTTCTAGCAAGCGATTCTCTTCTAATTTCGAAGAGAGGAATGAGACCGGCAATATTATCCGCAGCTGCGCTCTTTATATCTCTTAGTGGGAGAGCATAAGGATATAAGAGAATCTTAAATTTAAGTTTTTATAAACAGATGCAACAAGTTTGGCAGATTATTAGGGGTGCTCTGTTTGCAAAAAATTAACAAAAAGTAACATCTTAACCTTACGTAGGAAATGTTCTTTAAAACGAGTAAGAAATATGATTAAAGCACTACAAAAGCTTTACTAATAATTCCCAACAACAAATACTAAGTACTTTGTTAAGTTAGAAACGTAAAGAATTCGCAGCACCGTTTAGAACTATAAAAAACGGAAACTTAAAAAAGTTCTATGTTTAAAGTCCGATCACAATGAAATTTTGAGAATAGGTACTCGTTGTAGGTGGTGTTAAGGGAAATCTCTGTATACGAACATACTATACATTCATGGATTCTCTGGCTATTGATGCTGATCAATACAATATATACATATACTTTTCTTGGACAAACCTTATCCATTTAATACGAGTCTTACTCCTCCTAGACAAGGTTCACTCTTCCCAATTACATATTTTAATTAATTTTTTTCAAGATTTAAATAATTTTAAGTCTTTTAAGAATAAAATGTACATATTTACGTCTAAACTGCAGAACTTTTTACCTTCACGCTGCTTTTCATTTGCAAAATATAACAATGTATCATACGATTTTATTATTTTACTATTTAACACACAGAAATCCCAAAGTGACGACATAAATTAAGATAAGCGAAGAGAAATCTTTCATGTTTGAACAACAACATATACATTAATGTGAGTATGTCCTTGCACCATGCATGTTTGTATGTGTGTGTACCTTAGCACATAAATCTTGCACAGTTCTCGGACGCAGACACAAACAAATTGTCCTTTTCACGTGCATTTTATAATTCTGTGAAAATTCTGTGGATTTTCATAAAGTTCGCAAAGAGAATATGGAATGAGGATGATGATTTACTTCACCAAAACACACTTGTGTATAAAACAAACTTAAGAGTTAACTTACATATATCCAAGACTAAAATCTGAATAGGAATGGAACTTTATTTCTAGCCTTTTTTTAAATTCTCAAAATTGGTTTGCGCTTTAAATCAGGCACAAATTTTTGCACTCATGCAATAGTTCAGACTAATTTCAATCTGACTCGATACAAGATTCTCAACCATCGTAGATTGTAAAAGAAAACACACTACAATATATTTCACGTTTTTGGGGAAACGGAACGGGAGTTGTTTATTTCGCGTTGATTTCAACTTAAATATAGATCACGATATCTTTGACTTTATGTACTAAAGAGATATATAAATACATAACAAGTGATAGACTAATTAAAGTATGACATAACCTAGATTAGTTTTAACTGATCTTTGCGGACATGTAATGGATGTCGTCGAAAGCAACAAGAGTTACGGATAAGATTGGGATCTATTTTCACACTGTCTTGTTGGAGTTCTGTGTATTATTTGTGTCTTGAGTTGATGTTGTTGTCGTACTCGTTGTTGTTGTTGTTGTTATTGTTGGTGCTATCTCTGTCGACGGCATCGTGAGCTTAACATCGGTGTTATCTATTGATTTAATGTGCTCCATTTCGATGTCGGAACAATTATCCGAATTCGATAGGGCGGAGTCCATTGAAGTGATGGTCATGTCAACGGCCTTGTCACTGGCACTGGGCGAAAGCAGAGGCTTCTCCACAGCCGGCTTGGCATCGCCGTCGATCTCATCGTCCCGTGGATGAGCCACAAAGCTGTTGCTATTGATGTCCTCGATGGCCTTGCGCAACTGTCAAGGGAAACATATATAATGACATAGTCAGGCAGCAAATTGAGTAAAACTTAAGTGAACTAACCTCTTTGAGGCCCACCACGCCGACAAGTCTGCCGATCTTGGTTACGTATGCGTGATTTATGCCCACCATGGAGAACAGCGAGTGCACCTTGAGAATGGACGTGCGCTCGACCAGCTGGAAGGGCGAGGGATCGATGTGTATCTGCGCCTTCTCCAGATCGATGGGCTTTAGCATTTCCTCCAGTTCCCATTGCTTCTGATCCTCCGGTGACATGTCAATAACGCGTTCCCTAGGCTAAAATAGGCAAAAAGAAAATGTTTTCACTTAGTTATGGCTCTAGAGTGTTTTAAAGAATTATCAGAAGAGATTTCCACATACCAATTGCACCGATTTCGCCTTTCTTATGGGAATATACTGAATTCAATGGACATGTATGCAAGAGGAAGGAAGGATATACATATAGAAGAAGGACAGATTACTTTTTGGACAGTAGAAAGTTGAGAATGTTAGTTAGTTTGGTTAGTGCAAAACGAAAGAAATGTGTATGGGATACCCTGGGAAACGAGCACTTACCCCAGCTGGGTTTTCTTCATTGTCAGACGGATCAGCGATCTCTTCTATCGTAAAACCCATTTCAGACCTCAGACTATCGTCGCAAATCTTGTCCAGCGTAAAGCCATGATTTGGTGAATCTTTTACCTTGACATCGTTATTGAAATGAATCTTTTTCTTTTGCCGCTTCGGCTCTTCTATGTGATTCTCATTTATCGCGGGTGGCTCATTTAATTGGGTTTGTCTATTGATATCTGAAACTTTATTTGTTTTATGTTTAATGCTGGGCTTATCGCTATTGACTTCTTTGTTATCTTCTGCAATATCATCTTTGTCATCCTTATCGAGCAGCAAATTTAATTTGGGGAAAACATTTTCACATAAAGATATTAATTTGCACAGTCTAAACTGATAAGATGATCACCTGACAAAGTCAATGGAAATGTTTAACGAGCGCAAGTTATCGTTGAATTCTAGCAAAGTTAAAGTCAAAGAAAAAAGAAACTACGATAAGCTTGAAAAACAACAGATATTCAGTCAAGGGGTGATCGAACTAAAGAAACTACGTTGATATCCAACTACAAATGATCGTTTTATAATTTCTTATAATTTACCGTTTCTTTTGCATTTGCCGCGTCCGTGGAAATGGGATTTACTTGCTTGCAGATATGGAATAGGATTAATGATATGCCACACAGAGATGGAGATTTATTAATAACAGAAACGGATGAGCGCTGTACGGTTTTTTGGATGAACTACTTACCAGCATGATCTGATCGGTTACGAAATCCCAATTGCTTTGTGCTTGCTTGTAAAGCGAATGTTAGAATTAAGCCCGCAACACAGATAAAGCTTGCCCAGCCCCGGGTTACCTCTTGGGGATCAGAGTAGTGCACTTACCAGCTGAACTTTCTTGGAAATGCCGGGAGTGCTGGGCGCACTTGGTGTACGCTGGATCTGCACCTCGCTGTTGCTGGGCACGGGTGAGATGGAGCCCATTTCTGGATCAGGATGGACATCCTGCAGCGTGGTGGACTTCTTGAAAATGGCCTCGAATGCGGAACGAATGCGGAACTCCGAGTTGCCGGTGATCGTTGTGTACGGCGTAATGTTGGGACTGTGCGGCGAGGTGGGCGCATAGGTCTTCAGATTGAAGGAGTTTGTCTTCTTCAGAATGGACTTGCGTGGTGTCAGCGAGCTGTGCAGGGTCTCAGCCCGTTTCTTGGGCGGCAGCATCTCATCGTTGGCAATCTGCCGCAGACTGAGTATGTCCGGTGCGGGCAGCACCTCGAAGCGGGACGGACGACGCTGCCTCTGCTCCGCCTCTTGCTTCTTTTTCTCCTCTTCCAGGGCACGCTCCTCGGCCTCCTTTTGCCACTTTTGTGCCACCTCCATGCGCTTCTCGCGCCCAATGTGCTTCTCGATGATCTTGATCAGTTCGTAGCGCTGCACCGAACCCAGCAGTATCATATTCTCCGGGCTGTCGACCAGCGGCAGCGATCGCAGGGCCTTGTTCACCTTTAGCACCTCCTTGAGCTTCTGGTAGGAGATGCCATGCCAAATGTACTTGACGTCCCGCACCATGAAGTCCTCCACAAAGATGCTGTACATGCCGGAACTGGAGGGCAGCAGATCTGGCAGATACGGCAGCTTCTTGATGAGTATGATGCTGTCGTAGATGGAGGGCTGTAGCAGCGAGGCAACCGCATTGGCCACCAACACGGCTATCATCACGGGCACCACGTGCGTTATCTGACCCGTCATCTCGAAGATAATCACGGCCACGGACACGGTGTGCGTTACGGAGCCCGAGAAGGCAGCTGCGCCCACAACGGCATACCCACCCGGCATAATGGGTGACAATCGGCCGCCGTAGCGCACACCATGTGGAAACCAGGAGGCCATCAGTTCGCCCACCAGGCGCCCGAAGGCGGCGCCAATCTTGAAGACTGGTATAAACATGCCCGAGGGCACGGGTATCGTGGACGCAATGATCGAGAAGAAGAACTGCGGATAAAAAGGGAATGTTAGTTTGGAATCTATAGAAACTAATGTCCTTCTTGGTACTCACTGTGAAGATCGTATAGCAGACCAGGTTGCCGAACACGCTGGTGTAGGCGGTCATCCAATGCGTCACCACGGCGGCCTGTTCCACAGTCAGATCGCTGCGTGACCAGGTAAAGTTGCTGAACAGCTGTGTCACCTGTTCGTGCGTGCTCAGCTCTCCCGCCAGGAACTGACCTGTGCCCAGGGGAAATGAAATGCTGGAGACCAGCAACGCCAAGAAACCGGGATACAAAAAGCGGCTGCAAGGGCAGAAAGAATTCTCGTTAGATATATTTACAAATGTGAGGAACTTTGAAAAACTTATAGATACAAAGAAATACATCTCAAGAATCTTAACTAATGTCATCTTAGAGAACTCTATCGATATTCGCACTTACTTTTTCTGTAGAAACTTGTTCATGCGCTTGTTGGAACGCATGAAGAGCACATAGCGTCGGTGGACCCAAACATAGGTGGCGCCACCTAGGCCACAAACGAAACTGCAGATGAGAATACACTGAATTATTTTAATGCTATAAAGAAGTTGACTGCAAACACTCACCCGATCAATGCAAAAACGAACAACTCCTGCGGATCGAAGGGGAATTCGGTGGTGAAGTTGGTGAGGAACAGTGCTCGCACAGTGTCCGCATTCTGGAACCACACGGCCAGCAGGCGGAAGACTGTTGCACCGCAGACCGCCGCAAAGAAGCCGCGCCAGTAGTTGCGCACCGCGAAGTATGTGGTGGTTACCTCGATGCTGAAGAGGACGCCTGCAGAGGATTCTTGCTGTTTGTCTTGGCTCTTTCTACTTTATGGAGGAAGTGTGGGGGGTGTAGGGGAAAGGGGGTACTACTCACCACCTACGGGGGCAGCAAAACAGGCGCCCACACCGACGGCGCAGGCAGCAGCCAGCATTTCCGAGTTGCGGGACTCATTCTCATAGATGCCTTGGAATGATGTGACGAGTTTACTTAATAATTGTGCTACAATACTTGCTATATGTACGAAAGGACCCTAAAGACGAGATATAGAGAGTTTTCCAAATTGTATGAGTGCATCTGTGTGTGTGTGTGTGATGGTGGCATCAATTTTTCATACTTACTTCCTTTCCTAATGGCATACCGCTGCCCAGAGTTGCCGTTAAACCAATTACCTTGGCCACTAATGTCTTAAATGTGAGATACTCTTTCAGTGCCACGCCACGCAGTATGGTCTTCATTTCAGGTATACCGGAACCTAGATATTCGTATATAGTCGGATATATAGCATGGAACGTTGTGCATGAGTTAGTACAGATTAGACTGGGTAATTCTTTCGAGTATATAACATGTATAGACACAATCGGTATCGGGTGCATATATATTGTAGTTCTATATATATCGGATGTGCCAAGTGTGCTTGGTCAGGCAGCTGCCGGAGTGCAGTGGTAAATGGTGGGTAGTTCACTTGGGAAGCTATTTTAAAAACTGGAAAACTATTAGAACTCTGATCTTCGCTTCTTGATATACTTGAAGTACTATCTAACGGAATTTATTGTAGTCATACAAAGTTGTATCACTTGAGAGGCCTAAACAACCATCGAAGTAAGTAAGTAAGTAAAAAAATTAATTTCATATTATGTTCTGGAAATGGTATTGCTTTGGAAAACCCAAGAATGATGATCAGAGACTAGAGACTACAATCGGAAAACTACTTTACTAACTAAATCAACCATTACTCGAATACATCACATGTTATAAGATAGCACAGTATCTACAGATCTTCATTCGTACTTACCTATACTTTGTGGTGCGATGAGATGGACAAAGCCAGCTGAGAATAATATCAAGCAGACCGGCAATGAGACCCAAGCAATATACTGAATGAAGGGCTGTGAAGTAAGATCGCGATAAAGCCAAATACGAGCTGAAGTAACAAATGAATAGAAAGAGAGAGAGAGAAAGAGATGGTATTACTTCCGAGTGACTTTTGGGAATGTGTGGAAAGTGTTTACCATTTGTACATATCGATATGCCCTTGTCCATGATGAAGGAGAGCAGGGCCATGATGATGCCCAGCAGGGCAAGGAAGACCCAATCCTCGCCCAGACGGGCCAGCGTGTGCTTCCAGACCCATGATGAGATGCGCTTTATTCGCGTCGCTCGCTTGCCCAACAGTTCCTGTAAATATTTCCCAGCACTGCTGCTTTATAAACCGATGCGTTCGACATTATCTTATTCTACTATATGGTACTATATACTCATGACAGTCAACAACAACAAGGGGAATTGGCAGCTATGCCAAGTGTATTGTACAAAATGGCGAGCAAGTGCCATACAATGTGTGTGAGTGTCAGTTCGAATGCGAGCCGAGTAGCATTTGATGTCGAGTGAGTTTCTTTTGAATTTCAATTCAGTTCTTTACCTTAAATACATTTTGCTCATTACGATTGCATATTTATCAAACATATAGTGTATATAGATCATCGCATGAATATCATTGAGCACTCTATTCCATTGTTATACATACCTTATTCCTTTGTTTATCTTCTTGCTTTCGTCGCTTTTCGAGTAGTTTGAGTTTTCTGGCTTCATCTTTTGCGAATTCTCCTAGATCCTTTGTATAACGACCATACATCTGTAAGTGTATTAATTGCATAGATATTTAAGCACTAATTTCACAATTATTATTCGATTTATTACATCAATACTGCCAAAAAGTTCCTCTAAACCCAACATAATAACAAACATCTATTGTCCACCACATTCCGAGCTAGCCAAACACTTACTGAGGCCTCTTTCTTAGTTCACTTGTTGATCACATGGCAGCAGACAAAAGTCCAATATTTTTTATAAATAACATAGAAAAACTCTCTCTTCTTATAAAATAAACAGAAGCAAAACACAAAAAGTACTCAAAATAAATAAAAAGAGAACTCATTCTTCCAATGGGGAACAATTTTCACGACAAAGAATTTTCGTCATAATACCATACGGAAATTCCCAAAAGAATCTATAGATATGTGCGTGTGAATAAAAACAACACATCTGTCCACAGCATAGCAACGCATGATGAAGAACTTTGAGCATAAATTATCAATCATTAGGCGGTTATAGTATAGTATCGTAAAGTATTCTGCTTAATAAAGTTGACAGAGGAATTCGTGCGTACGAAAGAAAAGCTTTCTTCACACGGAAGTTGAAAGACCTGAAGATAAATAAATGTTTCTGTCTTAATGGAAACTTACAAGAACTATAAATGATTGGGTATATCAAAATAATTTCATTCATTCAGTGCGATTCGCATTGTACAATGTACATGCAATAGAAAAGTTCCACGGCCAAAACAAAAATAATATATTATATTTGTATATAAATAAATGCGAATTTGAGTGCAGAGAAGCGCAAAAGAAAATGCCACAAATATAAGAAAGACAAGTACCAAGAGCATTGCTAATTTCTCTGAGGTCTTGGCGAAGGTCTGTCCGTGGCCAAGGCAGAAAGGGTGGCGGAGGTATAGAGAGAGAGGGAAATAGGGTCACGGGCTTACATAGTAGAAAGCCTCGATTTCGAACTCAATCTGATTCTTGTCATCGCTGGCATTCTCGGTCTGGCTAGCTGTGCGTTTCTGCTGTTCCTTCTGTTTGGCAATCGCCTCATCCCAGCGCAGACGAACTGGCGTCGAGGGCAACTTGCGGGCGCGCTCCTCCTCGCGCAGATACTCCTCGCGATTGATCAGCAACTCCGGCTCGAAGGCGTATTCGCGTATGTACTCATCCTGGTGAGTGCGACTGTTGTTGAACATGAAGCAGACGATTTGCAACTGCGTCGACCGCACTCAACCGCACTCAAAGTCTGATTCACTTGCGATTCAGTTTGTCGATCCGTTAGCGAATTCGGATCGAATTCGATTGTCTTTGACAGATAATATTAATACAAACGAATCGCGTGCTCTTTCTGCTTGTCACTCGCATAGATGGGTATTACGGCCTTTGACACGCCTGCGGCTGTTTGGCCGAATTTCTGTCTCGCATTTTGTTGCCAATTATTTTTAGCTTTTGGCTAATTACATGTCGCTGCCCTTGAGACCCGCCGCCGAGGCCCAACAGTTGTAGAATTGCAATTGCAATTTATTTATATCATTTCTTTACGGCTGCACGGCCTTTATCATCAAACTTTCTCAATAGATTTCCGAACTTTTCTCTTTTTCAATGATCTCCACTTCACAGTTTTCTGCAACTAATCACAGATATTGCTTATTGTTTTGTAATTTGTAGTGATTTTTTCTACTGTCGCTTATTGATTTCTCTTGGAATTCACCCGACATTAACGCAACAACGTTCCAATCTTTGCGAAAACTTTTAAGAAACTAAAACTGACGCTGTCGAAAGCTTTCCGTTTGTGGGAAAAATTATTGAAATTTTCTTTCGCATGGCCTCTGAACGTCTTGCATTCTGCCAGGGTATCCAACTCTGTCGGAATTTCAACGCAATTGGTTTTGTAAACAAAGCATTTGTTATTCGAAATTGTTAAGAAAGCTTTTAGAGTTTTTTGGTACTTGGTAAGAAAGCTTAGTTTTTGAAAATTTAAGAGCAATTAAAATGCAATAAACTAGAACGGTATGTGAAGAAATCATAAATGTGTTGGATAAAGTCCAGTAAAGAAAAAATATTATGGAATCATACATATCTGAATTTATATTTTGAAGTTGCAAGATATATTACTTATTGGTAAAACAAGTATGTATTATGAATTTTGTGTTTTGAACCTGGCGACCCTTTTCGTTGCAGCCTACTACCTTCTTCAAAGAAATAATTTCTTAACTTATAATAAATACTAAACATTATTCATTATAATCCGATTAAAAATAGCAATATTTTTTTGCTCGCTTTTGTCGTTTACATTTTGACACTATTTCTCATAGTGCTGGGAAAAGGAAATAGACAACAGAAGAGAGTACAAAGAGAACTAACGAAAACTTATTTTCCTGTAGTTGAAAACTATTTACCCTAACTGTTCATTTTGAAATTACTTATTAAAATATTCATTGAAATATTATATATTATAATATGAAATAACAATATATAAAGGTGCATTTCTAATTTGCACATTTAAAATCTCAAACAACGTGTAATTTAGAGCATATATTAAAGATTCATCTGATATCCAAATTGGGCAAACATCAATCTCAGAGCTGAAAACAAATTTGAATTCATTGCTTTATAGATTGCCCAATTTCGATAAGAGACCTATTGAAATGATATGGTAGGAAAGTAAGCGCGTCAACTGTATCGTATAAGTATTATAAACACTAACCAGACATTATAGCTAATAGATTTTGAATGTATTGGCCATTCATGTCTGATATAAAGATAACGCTGTCGCTGAGCGCTAACGCGTTACTAAGTCGCATACAGATGCAGATGGACACATACACATACAGACATATAGACATGCACATGTATGAGTCAAGAAATCTTATCAATAGGCCGTGCCCATACACAAACCGAATGTCTTTGGGAAGTAGACTACGGGGAAAGACAACTAACCTAACTGGGGTACTACGAAAGTGTGTGTTTGTGTGTGTATGTCTGTGTGTATTGAGTGAGTAAGTGTCTTGTTTGGCTATTGAACTCTTCGCTTACAAGTGTATCGATATATCCGAAGGGATCATCCTCGTCGGACGAGTCGGAATCGGGCCCATTCTCCGCTGGTGGTGGGCAGGGATAGAAGGCCTGCGACTTGACTTTCGGATGCCGTTGAACGTGACGAAGTTCCGCCTCCATGGATATGTTGCTGGTGCGTCTCTGGCGCAACTGACGAATGAACTTCTCGAAATCGGCCCACTCGGAGTCGACCAGCTCGACATTCTCTTCGCCAAACTCTTCATCGTGTATGATCCGTTCGACTTGTTGTTTGGCTTTGCCATTGCGATCACGATTATCGCGGCTGGCAAAGTACACCATGTTGGCAAGTTCTCGGGAGGGGGTACGAGAAGAACGAGTGTGCAGGGAGGGCGCGACGACAACCGATCAATATCGATATGACTACGAATACGAATACTCGAGCGGGTAATTGGTTGTGTCGCCTTTTGTTTTGCCACTAATCAAACACTGTCTGCCTTGGATCCGGCCATGGCTAAGAGACTTTTGACTTTTGGGAACGTGAAGCATCTGCGTTATGCAACTGCTGCCTCAATTGGACACTTCCCGACAAACTGAACTGAAGTCAACGCTTCGTAAGGCCCGTTTGTATCCACAAGATACTTGTGCCACTGCGTGCGGCTCGCACAAAGTTTCCAACTCGACTGAGAATGCGAGATACTCGTATAATGCATAGACCGATTTTGTCTTGTTTAAGCTCAAGATTCCACTGAATTTAGCACACCAATACGAGAGCAGAGCCGACTCTGCGACCCGGTGACAGTCTCAAGTACTTAGAAACATATGGGAATGTGTGAATACTTAGTCTAACTTGCATCTGCCACACACTCTCATATATACACACACACACAGCGACACTCGAGCGGTCAAAGTTTGTGTGTAAAACTTCAATAAAATTTCATAAATTTAATAATTTACCGCCTGCTCTAGAGAAAAAGTGAAAATGCTTCACGCCGAGTTGACGACAAGCGCAGCGCACAGTGGGGCAAGCTATGTACATAATTACAATTTGCAGTTATAAGGCACTTAAAAATCTACAGAGTTTTATCCCACTGTGCCGTGTCACTTAATCAACTCAAATTGAGCTTACGTTTGACGACATCATCTCTTTAATCTTTTCAACTGTGTGTGTGAGTTTGTGTGTGTGTGCGTGTGTGTGTGCGTGTTTGACAGAGTGTGTGTGGGTGGATGGATTATGCACATAGGTCAGAGTCACATGTTTGTGATTGTCTATGCGGCATTTCTCAGATACAAATGTATCTGTGCGCTACGCTTTGATTGAATTTAAGATTTTGACTCCCGGCCAAATGACGACATTAATGATACACCTAATACTAATATGTTGGATACACTGACGCACAAACTTCTGCTATCAGCTGTGAATAATCAGATACCCAAGCCAATACAATGAGGTATAGTTTCATTCGTTGTACGATGGCAATTAGGGATCTTTAGATTAGTAGATCGAACTATGTACCATATAATTTGAAGTGTCTAAAACAGTCTAAAACTGTTTAATCTAAGCAATATTTTGTATGAGGTTTGCTTTACCCTAACCTCATTAGTATAATTTACTTGAGCTTCTGTCTGTGCTGATTCTCGCATGCGACATAAATTCTGATTAAGCCTCTCGCAATTGAATAGCCTGTCGTTTCTATTACACGACTAAATAAGTTTGCACACACATACCATGCATAGTATAACTATGAGGAATATACTATCTGAATTTTTATATAAAGTTTAATCTAATACAACCTATAAATATACATATATTCAAATTCAATGATGATTTATAACGGTTTCTTCCAGTGTTCTTTTATTTGAATTTACTCAAACATTTATCAAACTAAGAGCGACGCGCAGAGACCCATTAAGAGCGATATGCTGTAAAATAAGTTGATAACACACTTCAGAGAGTTTACTACAACGATAATCTACAGTATTTGCACGTTCTTTTCTATCAAATGCGATTGAATCGTATATTGAATTCGAAAAAAGAGAGACGTAGATGAATAACTTGGAGAAACAAGAGAGATTCTCTTAAAAGAGAGAAACACAGTTATATTTAGGTCAAACCTAAAGTGATTCAACTTTAATGAAATACATACATATATGTATTAGTAAGTTGACTTTGCTATATGCAAGATAAAGGGTCTATGAATCAATTACACATATATTTATTTAGATGATGGAACTTTATTAATATTAATGCCTTAAGCTATATACCATATATTTGTATTTTACTCAAACTGTCCTAAGTGTATAGATATTATTGAAATATGGATACAGATATCTGCATTTTATATTTTAGAAAATAACTATACAAATTGCAGAAATTATTGTTGATATTAAGAAAAAGTTACCTTACGATTTCTTTTTCTGAACATTTTTGCTAATTAAACTTCAAACTAATTTAAACTTTTGAAAGGCGTTAATAATTTTGGCGACAAAACAACGCGAACTTGGCAACAATTCCAGGGCAACTGAGAATTGCAGCATCTGGCTAAGCCCCAGCCCCATCATCATCTTTCACACTCTGAAATCTGGCCAAGATAATGGCGCAAATACTACGACAATAGAAACACCTGTTGAGCACAATTCGCATGGGAAAGAAAGAGAGAGAGAGAGAGCAAGTGAAAATTAATTAAATTTCAATGAAATCCGCAAACAAATATCGTATTCATGTAATATTTGCACAGATTCTACAGATACTATATGAGTTGAGAGTTATGTAAGCCCAAATATCACGCAATTCCACAAATAGACAAATATAATCTCGGGTGAAATCCATTTTTACAGTCCGGCCAACTGGCAATGGGCATCCACACAGAGTAGCGTAGTAGTATTTAGCTGCCGACAGCTTTTAAGACCCACAATAAAACACATTGTTAATTGTATTAAACAATAAAGCGGCAATAAACATTCATAATCAATGAGTGCTACGAATCGGGCCTCCAATTGAAAGAGGCTAGAAATCAAATCGCTGTGGATTTCACGCCAATCGTCGTCACTAAATCAAAGTGATTATCGATAGGGAAACACTTTTGATTGATGATTCTGTTACCTTTCCCCTATCGCCGACAACTACCCCACAATCGGTATGCGGTATAGGGCTTTCAAGCTTTGGGGGATTACAGGGTCCAATAACCGCAGCCGATTTGAGTGACGACAATGGAACATGACAGACGCTTCGGGTTGAGGCAAGTGGACATATGAATATACTTACATATTACACATATACATGTATACACTTCATATTTAGTTTGTGATTCTCGGCAGGTGCTAATTAATTTTTTCAAGTCAGGTTTATTTCTGTAGAGTCGCTGTTATATATATGCCAATAAAAGCAGTGTAATAAATATATTATATGTCTCTGTTTTCTGCAGTGAAGGAAATTCATAACATAATATTTAACATTTTGTGAGTACCTATTGAGGTTAGGAGGGGAATAGTGTCTAGCGAAACACGTTTAAAAAATGTGATTTGTTATTAAAACAAATAGTCATAAATATGTAAACAGAAATTTAATAAATTGCAAGATAACTCAAATGTTGAATAGCTGAACTGCTTTAAAATAAATTATCTTTGTTAAGATAAACGAAGACAGATAATGAACATATATTTTCCTCAACCGATTCATGACTTTTTAACGAGCATCCATCCTATTAACAACAAAATATTATATATAGTATTATTTTTGGTGTTGAGTATAAAACTAATTTACTAGTGCTGGACTTTCCAATGTACTATATAATATATAGGTTCTACTTCCATTTCAATTTTCTATACTGACGCAAAACCTTAAAAAGGTACAATATATTTAAACAGCTTTTTCAAACCAGATCATGAAATATAAGTTTGCTGCTGTCGGCAACTTGAAAAGCGGTGTAAAATACCCACATATAAGACCTAGTCGTAAACCCTTAAGTCGGGCAACAATTCAATACCAATTTGGGTATTTTAATAAATTCAACATATACCACGAGTAAGCGAGTTAATGACAAATGAGCAGTTGATGGGCTCGTTATCTTGGGGGCTTCTGAAAAGTAAATACTTATGGTATAAAGTATGTGAAAATATTTGTTTATGGCAATTTTTTATGAGTCTCATTAAGAGTGCAAACATTTTTATGGTAAATTTTTGCGTCTCAAGGTTCGAACGAGTTCTACTTCTTTTTCGGTTGTTTCGGCTAATTTTGTTTATAATCGATTGATGCATATGACATTCCAATGATTTTATTAAATCAATCAATCAATGAGAAATCAATCGGCAAGTTAATAAATAAGTAATCAAGATTAAGACGAATTTATGACCGGAAAAGTGTGAAAACCATGCTGTGCATTGTGTTGATTAAGATAAAAGTTTGATTTGGTATTTATAGTATATGTATTTTCGGTTTGTAACTTGTGAATTTGTACAGTAAAATATTTTTTTTTGCTTTATGTGGACTCTTGTCTTAACTAGATATGCGTATTATTTGTAATATATATCTATATAAATAACTTTTATCTTTCGCCTTGCGCGTGCCATTTTATCTCACTAAGATGGCAATGAAAACAGCTCAAAATGGCTTTAAAATGCGAATTGGGAACACATTCAGAGCTCTTAAGAACTTGGAAACTGGAATGTGGTAAGATCTGTGCAAATGTTTGCCCAATAAAAGTATTTTTTTCGGCTGTGCCGTTTATCGCAAAGAAGGAGGGGAACGCACTCGATGACCTACTCGCAGCATCCACAAAGAAATGACGCAAAGGTCAGACAACTTCAAAGCGGCGCCACAAAAGAATTTCCAAAGCGAGATGAAATTAATTTCATAATATTTCTATGACGCAAATTGCGTGCAAATTGGAATGTGCTTGGAAATACCCTGTGAGCTTTATTATTTGACTCCACGACATGCACATACCCCTCTGCAATCCTTTAGATTACAGGGTGTTCAAGTGGTTTGCGTTATTTAAAAATGTAGAACAACAAAAAAGTAATAAATAATTCGATGTTTTTGCCGGCAAAAGTATTTGCATTTCTCATTCAAGTTTCTGTAATTGGTTGTTTTGATAAACTCAATTAGGGGGGAATTCCCTTGTAAAACCAAAAAAAAAACGAATTCCCAATAATTAAATTTGAATAAAAACACACAATTTTGCCTGCTGCGCATTGAGTTATTATTAATTCGACGATATGCCTATCAACAGGTCCAACAGCGAAAACCTGACTGTCGCGATCTGCGATCTGCCCACACCTGTAGAGTGAGTACAGTGAGTGTGCATACAACAAACATACTGTAGAGGGGCATGCAACATATATAGACTCTCATGACCCAACTGGTTGGTCTGACAATCTGCTGTCGACTGAGCCTGATCATGTACACAATCTGTGTTGTGGCGCTTAAACATATGATCGTCTGACATGTGATAGTGATCGCAGAATCGATTTGGTGTAACTTTAAACAACAAAGGCAATTGAAAAACTAATCTCACTTATCCAAATATGTATTGTAATTGAGCTAATTAATTATTTTAAATATAATAAACTAATTGTAAATTGTGTATAAACATCAATTCGAAACCTTCAACAACGATGATCTTTTTTACTTTCTTCAGCTTGAGACTAAGAGAACTATGGAAATTTTGAACTCGGTGCATATCTAATATAATATAATAAAATAACTGTTCGTCGGGCTATGCCCTATGACTCACCAGTGTGTGCGTATAGCCCAGTCCCTCTTCGGAATCGCCGTTCTTATCGTGATCGTGACCCATATTGAAGCGCAGCGAGGATGCATTCGAGCACGTGCGGATCGGAAACGTGTGGTTCGGCGCGGGCACGAGGAGCAGAGATTCGCGTCCATTTTTGTTGATCTTCATGTTGAGTTTGTTTCTGTTTCAGTTTCTGTTAATTTGTTTAACAAGTTGCAGTTAATATCACAATAAAATGCCTGACGACGTGAATATTTAATGTCTGTTTATAAATTAATTTAATTCTCTCTTCTGATGTTTATCACTTGCACTTTTTCCGCATTGCCTGCGCCTCTGTGGCTGAGGTACTTCGCATGCGTCACATGTAAAAATGAAATCAAATTCCTTTGGCTGCTGCATTAAATTCAATTAGCTGCACTTTTGTTGCACCAAGTCACAAGACTGACTTCCTTTGCGGCCGCAGTGGACGCAGTCACAACCGCGACGTTGACAGCGACGGCGACAGCGAAAGCAACTTACGCATCCCAAAGAGAGCCGACTGAAGAGTGGAGAAGGTGAAGTTACCGCAGAGAGGAGTGAGGTGGCCGGCGACTGAACTGACTGTGCTGAACTCTCGCTGCCGCAGAGCTCTGTTACTGCTGACTGCGACTGTAAAACTTCGCAGATAACGACGTTGGCAGCGCTGCGTATGTTTGGGAAAAGTTCTGCCGCTGTTGCCTCTGCTGCTGCTACCGGTGATGACTTCGTACGACTCTGATCACTGCTATGTTTGTTGTTGTTCTTTCTCTGCCTCTGCCTCCTCCTCTTGCTGCGATAATGGCGAGTCGGGGGTCGCAGCAGCGGACAGTGGGGCGCTTGTACTACGACCGTGTGTACAATTTCAAGTGGCGGCGCACTTGAGCGTGTGAAGGCTTAATTAACAACAACGACAACAAAATCGCAAATGTATCACAGTTTCATTATCTCTTCCTCCATCTATGTGTGTATTTATGTGTGTGTGCGTTCTATGTGTCTGGATTAGCGGCAAATACCCAGAAATTAGCACCTGTTTTGCCCTCTGCGATCGCCAGACTAATTAGCTATTCACAATATTTTCGGGCTCCCACAGCGGAAGTTTGTTTATTGCCGATGAAGCCTGAAATGAAGTAGAATTTATAACGCTTGTAAATAATAACAAATGAGTTGCTTTATTAGCTAAGCTAATTAAATTATGCACGATGGCTCACCAACACGACACACACACACATACATATGCATAAATATGAATGGGTGCATGTAAATGTGAGAGAGATGCAAGTTGCCAGGCGAGCAGTTAAGAGAGGGAAAGAGAGAGCGCAAAGTGAGAGAGGTTTAGATTCGAGGGCAGCCTCTCTTTGGCCTAGTGTGCTAAAGTATTCAGCAACTGCAAGGAGGTAAAAGGAATGAAGGTGAGAGAAAGAGAGAGAAATATTTACATAGGAATCTTTTAGATTAAGGTTAAGGTTAAGCACTCTTTTCGGATCTAGTGACAATTAGAGAAGAACATTTTGATGTTGTTTATGACTTTGACAATATATTCATTCAGAAACCTTTAATTGTGTTCATCAATTTTATAAGGGATATCTTTAAATAAAATTATAAATTATTCCCGCTTTTCAAACCACAAGACTATGTAGCTGTGTGTAGAAACTGTTTATCTCTACACGTTGTTTAGCACTGTTATGCGAGTAGTATCTAGATGCGTATGTGATAATTATCTGTGATATTTCGTTCAGTTTTGGCGGCCATTTCCTAGTAGCCAACTTCTCTTATCACAACATCAGACAAAGCCAACTTAGCCGAGAAATCCCATAGCCAAGTGCCTTAATACGTTTTGATTTACTGTGTATTATAAACAATTGGCTTGTGCTTTTTAATTTATTAACTTATTTTAATCTTTGGTCAGAATTATTGGCCCGATTTCGAAAGATTTATGAAGGCGATTGCACTTTACTTTCTGCAGCAACTAATAGACGAAAGTTTTTACTCGACATAGTATTGTAGTATTCTCGTATCGGAAAGGGCCTTTCGTCAGCGAAATATTTGCATATGTAATTCCTAGCCGAGTTACAACAACGACAAGCAAGTCGAAAGCGGTTTTAGCGGGTTTTGTTATTATTTTTCAGTTCGTCCACGCGCTGATAATGAGCCGCAACTCGGATTTTGTTCGCGTTTTGTTTTACTTCAGATGTACCGACTATATATTGCATACATGTATATGCACGAATATACTATATAGCAAATGAAACTGCAATGTCCAAGTGTGTGGCTATATAAACGGGCATATACTGTATACATTTTGTGTGTCTTACGAATTCTCGATGCCATTAAATTTGTGATATTTCAGTTTATGGGACTGTGAAAGACTTTAATAAATGTCCGAAAATGTGTTGGCTTTCTTCGCAGATTGGTTTCGCTTAACGAGCTGCTAAATTTAGTTAGTATGTGCAAAGAAATCTCCCTTGATGGGAACAGAGAATATGCATGAATATATATATAACTGATAATATCGATGATATATCGGATGCCAAGAAAGTTGGTAACGAGTCGGCATAAAAATGATATTTACGATAGAATGCGATTGGCATATAAATTAGGTTTTATTTTCATTATCTGCCGTAATGCCGAACTGTCCCCCTACAATACTCTTCACATATAGTACATATATATTATGAGGGATTACAACACGTCTATCACAGTGGCAAGCTAGAGATGGGGCCTGATAAGAGGCATTTTGTGCGATTGTTAACAGCTTGTAAGACTCTTTGCGGCAGTAGCTCATGTTATGAAGAATTGATTTTCATTTCTTTGCTTCCTCTCACTGCCAAGAGGGTCGATTAGTCAGCACTCAAACTAAAAGCGACAGAAACAAGAAGAGAACACTTCACAGTATTCAGTTTCAATTAACTTTTCGAGTGTTAAGCGCGAGACTGTCCGTGAATGTGAATTTCCACTGTATTTAGCTTTGGGTGCGAGGGGATACATAAAGAAAAAACAGATTACTAAGCACAAAACACACAAAGCAAAAAAGACTGCCAAAAGATATTTTCGAAACGGCCAAAAATTGACTTAATCAAGTATTCTGTATACGTAAATAGAGTATATATACTCTGATCATTTGTTGCTATAAACTGACTGTATAATTTCGCCGATATTCGAATTCTCCGGCTTTAATTACATTTAATGAGTTTAACCAATTTACTCACATTTAAATAGAATTTTAATAACACAATAACAAAACAAATGCGAAACAGAGACAGACAGAGAAACCGAAACACCTTCCCCACCTTTGCCGCGACACCTGTTCACGCTGCGCACTCTCACACTCTGAGCGCGTGTGTTTTGATTTCGATTTCGATTCCAATGCGATTGTTGTTATTGTCACTCACAGACACTTGTTGTTGTTGTTGTTATGGCGCTTGAATGTTCACGCTTGAATGTTCACGCTTGATTGATGTGCTATTGATTGACTTGCTGCGCTTTGATTGATCCCTGCCAGACGCGATCGAGAGAGAGAGAGGGAGAGAGAGATGGAGAGACTTGAACTAGGCAGCTTGAGGAGCACGATTCTAGAGCAGCTCCGTTGTCAACGCGGCCGCTTCGCGTTCTGGCATTGACTGCTGCTGCCTCTGCTGCTGCTGCTGGCGCTTTCGTTGTCGCTGCTTCTGTCAGCGCTGTCGCCGTCACAGTTGTTGTTACTGCTGCTGCTGTTGTTAGGTGTTTGGCGCTGCGGACCCGGTTATCACCTTCGGTCAGAGCTGGTTGTTCTGTTCCGATTGATGACGTCGAGACGATCAGCTGATTTGCATACTTCAAACAGTAATATTTGCGAGAGAGCGACAGAGAGAGATAGGCAGAGAGTGAGAGCGCTCAATTTCTAGTATTACCATATCGGTTTCCGAATCCGTCGCGAATTTCTGCCGGCATCTAGTGAGCGCAACTTGTAGCTTTATTCTGAGCTTATCTATTTATTATAGGCGCCGTTATAAGTAAAGATTACGATTTGGTATATTTTCAACTTGTCAACTGCATTATTTATTTATGACATTACAGTTGGTTCTGCGGAATTTTTCAAATAAACTGGGGGATTTTTCTATAACTGGTATTGGGAAAATCTACTAATCTTGCATTGCAGTTAATGAAGCGTTGAATAATTAAATTAAAACATGGGCGTAGCTAGAGGGGATCAGAGAACTCCCCTATTTGCTGTAGAGTTTTTCGGAGTTGAAATACACTTGTTGCAGATCATTAACAAAAGGAACAGGCCCTGAACAATCAACCTACCTTACATAATTCCTATTTCCACCCAACTGCAATATGTAAATTTCAACGTGCATTAAATATTTTCACATCTACAAAATACTTTTCCTGTAACAGACATTCATTCGCTTACGAGTATTACGTAAATAAAGGGCAATTTATTATACTTGGTGGCATCATAAATGAATAATTGTTGTACGTGCATATCATTAGCACATTGCAAATCGGAAATGGGTTGCAATCAAGCAGATTGCTAAAATTAAATATCGTTTATATTATACTTCAATTTGGGTAAAGGTTTTTAAATTCCTTAAATAAATAAATAAGGAATTTCGATGTATCCAATAAGAAATGCCATAGAGACTTCGCTTATATTTACTGGATCATTTCGAGAGCTATATACTCACGCTTTTCGGGGACCGAAGCAAACAGATCAATCGTGCTGTCAATTATTTAAGTAAAATTGCAAAATTCAACACGAAACACGATTTGATTTATAAATTACCAAGCACTTTCATAAATAAACTCCGCACACGCCGACGCAATCAGACGAAATTCAAAAAAATTACAACAACAACCACAACAACAACAACAGAAAAAAGAGTAACAACGTAAAATATGACAATTGTTTGTGTTGTGTGTTTTCTCATCTGCTGCGTCTTACCGTTGTTTTCTCACCGTGAAGTGGGTAAACAGCCCGGCAAATAGAAACAACTGATTAGAGCGCGATACAGTTGTTTTCCATTCGTCGTCGGATCATGAGATCCCTTTGCCTACCACCCTTCCCTTCCCTTGGGGTGGCATCTACATCAACCACGTCCTGACAATTCTTTATTTATAGCACCCACTATATAATGCCACAACTTTAATGAGGGAGGGCCCCACCCCCTAGACAATTATATACTTAGATTGTAAATTTAATTGGTCTGCCTCAAATCACATCTTCAGCAATATTCAAAATTTATAGACACCCCCGAGCAGAGCTTTGTAGAGGCCCGTCAATGTTAGAATTATGAAACGTCTCGACGTGCTGGATGGAATGTGACACCATTATCTATTTTGGGCCTGTACTCGCGGTGTGTGTACGTATTTTATTGGCATAATTAGCGAAAATTATCGCTGTCATTGTCTCTCTCTCTTTCTCTGTCTCGCACAAAGTCACCCCAACAAGTGCCGAACTTATCTTCGAGATACAAAACTGTCGATGAGTTCTTCAAGAAATGTGAAAATGTCAGGCCTGTCAGGGGATTATCTTATAGAATGTCCAGACATGCCTTTATAAAACCATCAAAATTGATTTTGCAGTTGTAAATTAAAGAATGATATTGATAAACTCTTTTATTTATTTGCGAATCTTTAATTCTGAGTTCGTTCAGAGGTACTACTATTTCTCTATAGCTTTCCCTATACTTTCGACATACCACTGTTATTTAGTATAGATCCATATTCATTATATACGCAGTTTATAGCACATTTTTGTTGAGACCCCAGTTAGCACATTTTCACGCCCCGCTTCATCCGGAGAAGGCATAACAAGCGATCGGTATTCGCACATTTTTGAAATCCAAACAATGCATCAGCAAATATTGCATACGAGTATTTACAGTAAAATATTCCATTCAACACATAATCGCCCCGCACTTGTCTGTTGTGTTCACAATTGTTTTCACTTAGACTCGACTGAGTTAACTGTATTAACTAAACTACTCCTGCTTCATATAAAGCCAATCGAGATAAAAACAGAGAATTTACACTTGCGGAATGCGCGCGCGGTTTGAGCAAGAACAACAATGCAATTGCTTCGGCTTCTAGCACATATAGTATTGCATATGTGCATATATCTATTGCTGATCTGTTGTATCTAGCATCGAGTATAGCCCTATAATTAGTATAGTCTGGGAAATACTCGCAGCTTCAAGTCGATCGCGGATTGAGAAAGCTGAGAGCCCCAACAGCTGAGCCCATTTTTCCTCTTGCACCAATTATGGGAATGGGAGAATCGGGAGAATGCTTTCAGATCATATACAATATGTACATGCACTTGCATCGCGATTGCCATAATTAATAGCTCTGCTCTGCCATAATTTGCAAGTTTGTCAAGATTTGACTGTACGAATTGCAGGCACAATTAACATTTATGAGGCATATCCAATTATTTTACAATGTTTCCCCATTGTCTTCTCTATTTTGTTGTTTTCTTTTCTTTTCTTTATGTTTGTTTATTAATTTTATTGTATTATATCTGTTTACAATTTGTATTTTGTCATGTTCTGGTTAAGCTTGAAGTAATGAAATTTGAAGCTGGCTTTATGTGGTTTCTATCCTGGGCTATAATGCAATTGCTTTACATTTGCAACTAAATTACAAGTTTAAATCGATTGGATACATTTCTCCTTAGGCTACATAAAATATATTTTTAGTATTTTTTCTTTTCCTGTTATTGTTTTTCTTCTTTTCCTGTTATTGTTTTTCTGTTTTTCTGGTTTTATGCGACATTATGTACTTGTATTTTTATGCGATCGAAATATTTAATTCTATGCAGTACCCCGAGCGAGACAGTCGCTCTAATCCTTTTCTGCTGGTAAGGTGTGCTCGACGGATGTGGAAGCTGTCTTATGAAATAGATGCGTTTACTTTAAAGTATTATGTAAGTAGAAGGAATTAATCTGAAGGCAACATCATCTAAATGCGGCGTGAGAAACCACCGCCGCCTCCTCCGCCGCCGCCATTGTTCCCATTACCGTTGCCGCCTCCGACACCAATACCGCCTCCGCCGCCACCCATGACGCCTCCGCCATTACCATTGCCGCCACCGCCGCCGCCGCTACCACCGACATTGACGCCGCCACGTGTCTTGCCATCGTAGAAGAGCTCAATGTAACGAGAGCCCATTTGCTCACGATGTCGCTTCATTGCCAGCTGCGAGTCATCGTATGTGTCGAAGTAGGCATCGGCAGTGCCGCTGTGCAGGCCCTTCTTGTTGTAGTTGATGCGCACGTTAGCCGGACGAATGGGATCAAAGAACTGGAGAACGAAAACATGTTAGGATTATTGGGGTACACTGTAGATTTGTATTATCCGGAACTTACCTTGAATACATCATTCTCGAATGAGTTGTAGGGTAGCCCCCGCATGTGGATTGTGTAATACTCGACGTCGTTGTTGCGGCCGCCACCGATTGGGCCGAAATTTCCGCCCGCCGATCCGAAGTTGCCGCCACCATTGTTGAAGCCGCCACCGCTGTTGTTAAAACCGCCGCCGCCGCCGCCTCCACCATTATTGAAGCCACCGCCGCCTCCACCATTATTGAAGCCGCCACCGCCTCCGCCATTATTGAAGCCACTGTTAAAGCCGCCGCCTCCGCCGGAGTTGTTGCCAAAGTTTCCAAAGCCGCCACCGCCGCCTCCACCACTGTTAAAGCCGCCGGAGCTACCGCCATTGTTGAAACCACCTCCGTTTCCGCCGCTATTGAAGCCACCAACACCTCCGCCATTGTTGAAGCCGCCTCCACCTCCGCCGGAGTTGTTGCCAAAGTTGCCGAAGCCACCGCCTCCCCCGCTTCCACCGCTGTTGTTACCAAAGTTTCCAGGCATATCTAAAAGAGAACAGAGATCATTTTTAATATGGAATGAATCTCTTGCCCACTTTTAAGTTCGGTCAGTTAGAATTTTGCCAATTTTCAAGACACACTTCTGATCCTATTTGAAAGTTCTAGTTACCCTTACTCTAGTGATAGTGGTCAACAATTGGAGCCCCCATGATATGATTCTTGCGGAAATCGGAAATTCTTGAGACGGCACATGATTTGCCACTTACCGAAGTTGTTTCCGTTGTTGTTGTTGCGATTATTTCCAAAATTGTTAAAATCGCCAAAATCATTGCCGAAATTGCCAAAATTACCAGAGTTTTGACCAAAATTACCATTGTTGCCGATGCTACCACCACCACCACCACCACTGCCGCCGCCGCCGCCGTTGTTACTGCCACCGCCGCCGCCGCCTCCGCCGGAGTTGTTGCCAAAGTTACCCGAATTCATTAAGCTGGGTAAGTTATTGAAGCCCAACATATTATTGGCCCCCACACCAAAGTTGCTGTTGTTGCCCCAATCTGCAAAATAAATGTTTTTAAAGGGGAATCTTGATGAATCTCTCTCTACTCATTGCACTCACCATTGCGTCCACCGAAATCGTTGCCTCCACGATTGGCACCACGATCCCGTATATCATATGGTCCTGGGCGTCCTCCACTGCCGCCTCCGCCTGTGGCGCGCTTCATCTCAGCAATTGAGCTGCGGAAGATTTCAATGTACCTGCGAGAACGGAACGAAAAGCAGAAAAGAAATGCCAGAGATCATATTAGATGCGATGCAAATGAACTAGAGATCCTCATATAAAGAATTATAGATGCTATGACCGGCGGCATTTGATTGAATTAATGTGTATCCTTGGTTAGATGTAAACAAACACTTGGATTGTTAGACTTTTGATAAGAGTGCACATACGCAAAGGTTATTGTCTTTATTTATATGGTATATAAGACTTATCAAAAGGCTGTCTCTGGTTAATTGCGTTTGTATGCGTTTTGTTGCCGGCTCACAATTAGTGAAACACCCAACCAGACCCATCATAGCCTTTGCTATATGTGTGGACAGTTAAATTGTTGCTTAGTTCATAAATTGATTACCGATTACTGAAATTGGAATGTATACAGGTTAGCGCCGAGATGATAATCGCAACAATTTAAGAGTTTATTTTTTTGCATTAATTATAGTAAAGTAAATAATTCATATTCGTGTTACCATTGAATGATTGACTCTTATTTTGCAGTTTTTGTTGCAATATAGCTATGTTGCTATAGTATAGCTGTAAATATGATGTGTAAGAAGAACCCACCTGTGCCCAATTTTTTCCCGATTTCGGCCCAAGGCTTGCTCAGTGTCATCCTGGCTTTCGAACTGAACAAAAGCTTCCCCAGTAGCACGACCCCTTCTGTCCATAACAAAAAGTATGCCCTCCCGATCCGTTTTGATTTCCAACCCTGCCCATGACGATAACCAACAAAGATTTATACAAATATATAGAGATATATATATATATAGAATGCAAGGTATAGGAGATAGAGATACAGAGATAGAGAGAAAGGGCGATTTTTATATATATATATATTTATATAGAATATTTAAGTGGAGTGTTCGCTTGTCTCAACTCCGCAGAGCTTTCGAAATTACATCCTATTTAAAGGACAATCTTAATGCAATAACGTCCATTAAATAAAATATGTTAGCAATGATTACTCAAATAAAATGTGTGAGTAGACTAGAATTGTGAATGCAAATTAATTAATAGAGTTTTGAAAACAATAAGACAAATATTTCGAGGTTTTCACCTTGATCAAAGAAATATTTCAACAAACTAATACTTTGTACTTTGTTAGACAAAAAGATGTTAGAAATCTGTGTGCATGTGTGTGTATGTGAATGTGTGTGTAACTTGGGATTGACTGATTGATTGATATGGCTCCTGTTGTGAGGATACTTGCGTTCGCAGAGATACCGACCCCAGGTCCTTGGATGCAAACACCACTGACTTTGGGTACTCAACTCAACTTATAGAGCCCATGACTAACACTCGATTCGCTTGATCAAAGTGATCACCGTCAATTAAGATAGAGAGACAGAGAGAGAGATTGAGGGGGAACAACATGCATTCAAAATAATACACAATGAATTGTCCTTTGCCCGCTAGTTACATGTAAACTGGAACAGACACACACATACACAGAGTAAGCAAATGAATTTACCGGTAAAGAACTCCTCGATCTGCTGCTCAGTGACGGCATAGGGCAGACCACGAAGCTTTACAACAAAGGCGTGTCCATGTCCACCAGTTTTTCGCATTGCTTCTTTCGCCTCTTTCGGCGTGGCAGTGAAGACTGTGTGTGGATGCAAGATAGTAAATAATTATTGTTATATTGCCTCAGTTTCACTTACCCTCAATGTAGCGATGACCCATGCTGGCTTTGTTAAGTTTGCGTGCCTCCTCGACATCATCCTGATTGGCCACCTCCACGTAGGCCTCGCCGGTGTTCTTGCCGTCCACACGACTGGTTACCAGATGTATTCCCTGAGAACCGTTGATGACTTCCACATTGACCAGAAAGTCGAGAATCTCCTTGTGCGTGGCCGACCAAGGGAGTCCGCGCAATCGTATAAACTTGGGACTCTCACCAACATCACCGATCTTTAAATTGGAATCGTCGTCACCATCGTTCTGATCATTGTCGTACTGATCATCATCGTCCTGCTGCTGATCGTTCTCGTCGTTGTAGTCATCATTGTTGTCCTGCGCCTGGCCAAAGCCCTGATTGTATTGCACATCGGCGTTCGACATTGCTGCTGCTGGTTATAGAAGGCGGTACTTCTAAAGTTTGGGAAAAGTTGAAAAATCTAATGTTTAACGCAAGTCAATCAAAAATGAATGCACAATTTTTTTTATTCGTGTATGTTTCGCTTTTCTTTTCTTTCAGTTTCTTCGTTTTGCTTATTTTTGCGCCGCTTACGCCATTTTGGTTTTTCGTGTCTGCCGCAGTCTCATTTTCATGCGGCAAATCTTCGTCACATTTTTAAGTACATTTTGCTGGCAGCAAAACTAGCTGAGCTATGAAGTTGAAAAAACAACTTACCTCTTTTAAATGTTTTATAATTATTCCGAATCTTAAATTTATTTGTTTTCGCACTTTTTGCACAGTTTTCTTGCGCAGCACGCGTCTAGTGGTATCGTTTCGTTCGGAATAATCGAAATACAACTCGACTACCGATAACACGCGCACCTCTTGTGAACTAGTGAATGAACTGAAAAAAAACTCGTGCAGCCCTTGTTGACGAATTCAATCCCTGTCAACAATTGAATCTACTTACTGTATATGTGATGAATTTAACATAAAAAGGTTTGTAAAGTACGATTTAAACAATTTATTATCTAGCAACTGATAATTTTTTAAATTATGGCAGAAGCAGAATATCTAAAACCATCGCAACTATCTTGCAGAATGTGTAGATTAAATGAATTGTAATTCATATATATATCGAATAAAGTTTTTGACAATGACATTTGAAAAATGTTTATCGATACATCGATAATATGTATAAATTCGTTGGTGTTGGAAAATAACATAATTGGTGAAATAAATATTTAAAAGTACTTTTAACACGCAACAGAATCTTGTTGAGGATTTTATTGAATATTTAAGCTATTAGAGGGCGTAAAGCATAGCTATAAGTACAAAATACGCTCAAACAACCATTAATATTTTGAATTTGGCGCCTACTACTGATCGTGGCTGTTGTAATCAATCCCTGGTTGCCTTGGCAACTTGCGCAAATTGGGATTCCTCAGCAAGTTTGTTTGTTCGATTTGATTTTCGGTCATTGATTTCATTCGAACGCAAGTGCAACGTAACACATCGTCTGACAAATCGAATTGCACAGATAGTAAATATATATTTAAATAAGTAACTCTGGTTTTTGCCTTTTAATTGCTGGCACAATGTTCGTACAAAAGAAGAAATTGGTCGAGCATGTGCTGGCAATGCGCGCCAACGGTGGCAGTGGCAGCGAAGAGGAGGAGGAGGAGGAGGACGAGGGCGACATTTTGCAGGTGCCAATTGACTTGCAATTAGCAACTAATTATTTTACCAATTCAACTTGTACCCAGTAACCAGTAACCTGCTCAATGCAAGATTATTATAAATAATTATTGCTTCAGTAAGAAATGTAATTTGTAATCCTTTAGCTCCTTGTACTCGTTGCCTGATTATGTAATCCTTCCTTCCGTATGTATCGTCGTGTAATGTATAAAAACAAAAACGAGAATGTGCAACTGTAAAATTGCTAAACATATTTGTTGTAGTTGGATAACAGACAAACAAAGCCCAAGACGGAAAACAAATTGAATATAAAACTAATCCAAACTTATATTTTTTGATTTCTTTTAGCCGAGCAAGTAATAAATACACTATAATGCAAGTTTTGGTACTTCACTCTCGTTGCAGCGCAATTAAAACTAAAACTTAAACCAAAAAGAGATTCTCTAATCTTGGGACTATTTAGTTGCACACTATATAAAAAATAAATTAATAATATTTATAAAGAAATACTTATGTTTTAGTGCCCTAGAAAACAAACATTTTGTTTTTGAGCCTCCACGACTGTCGTTTTCTAGCTGCACAAGTAAACAAAAAGAAATCTCTCCACACTGTAGAGTTGTTGTAGTTGTTGCAATGGCAATTGTTGTTGTAAGTAGTATTGTATTTTGCAAACTTAAAACTTGTATTTTGTTTTTGTGTTTTTGAAAGTTTTTGCCACGCAAGTGCAGCAACAACAAAACCCTTTTTGTCTTTTTGAAACTAATATATTTTTGGTCTTTCCCCGTTTTTGACTTTTGCAATGGCGGAATCACATCAAACATAAAACAAATAATTCACATCAACTGATAATATGATAATGAATCAAATCAAATTTCAATATGCACCTTCTTTTTCGTAACCCCCAACGGTTCACGACGTGTGTGTGTGTGTTCAACAAAATTGAAAATCAAAAACATATTCCACATCTACAATATATGGAATATTGTTGAACTATCAAAATGGACCCGGACGAAGCACAGCGACGACGCGAAGAATGCGAACGCAAGGCACGACGAGGGGAGATGGATCCCCGGCTGGAGTTCACGTTCCAGCTGCTGATAGACGCCACACAGTTGCCCAGGCATCAGCTCATGGACTACATATTCGAAGGGGATATGGTAGCTTACTCACTCACTACGCGATTACCCAATTAAATATGCCGTTTACACCTTTTCTTGCACTGCAGCTCGATGAGATTAATCAGCTCTTCCTGCCGAATATGAAGAACAAACTGCTGTGGTTCTATCAGGAGGTCGATGAGCCCGAGCCGCCGCCAGTGGTGGATGCCAATAAGCCGGGACCATCACGCACGGGCATGGCATCGAGCAGCTCCAAAACGCCGCAGGGTAAAGGCCTCTTCATTCTTCATCCTGCTTGGCTGATTCACTTCATCGTTTCTCATCCTTAGGTGGTGCCTCGCCAAGTGGTTTGCCGCCGCCGAAGCACAAGAAATTGTTCCTCACCGACGGCTGGACTTGTGCCTTCACTGGCGTCTGTATTTACATCTTTCGCGTGAATACATCCAAGCAGCTGCCCGAGGAGGGATTCCAGAAGGATCTGTAAGTTTTGCTCACTTTGTTTACCTTTCATAAGTTTCCTTTGCTTGTTGGTTTTGTTTAAACTATTAACTAAGCGTGGCCAATTTTGGGTTTATTTGTTGGCACGCGGATTATCGCCTGACTGACTGGCAGACAAATCCTCCCAGCGGGGGGATTGGTAATTGAATGTCCATCTCTCTTACGCTTCTCCTCGCAGATACTGCGGCGTCATCGATGCCAAGAACATTGGCCTAGTCACGTCCATCGAGCGCATTGTGGAGTTTGTGTTTATGCAGGCCTTGGCCTTTCCCAGCCTCGAGGGCGACGAGGAGGACGTCAGTTGTGGCCTCATCAAGGGGCAGCTCCTGCCCGGTCTACGCTCCTTTTGCAGTGCTCTGCGAGTCTGCGAGCAGGTGTGCGATCATTACAATGTCTTCGCCGATGGCTGCGACATGTTCGACGGTTGCATTGTGGTGGATGAGGTCAAGGACATGGCCAAGAACCAGGAGTTCTGTGGCCAGTTGGAGGAGCGTGTCAACAACTGGACCAAGGGCATACTGAAGATACTCGGCGAGAGTGAGCAGTTGCGCAAGGAAAACGATCACAGTGGTCCACAGGATGAGCTGGAGTACTGGAAGAAGCGTGGTGCTCAGTTCTCCCAGCTGCTCGCCCATCTGCAGGACAAGGAGGTGCAGTTCACGCTGCACTGTCTCTTCCTCGCCGGCTCGCGCATTATGCGCCAATGGAAGGAGACAGATCGCAAGATCACCTTCTGCTACAACGAGGCACGTGACAACTCCAAGTTTATTCAGGCCATGGAGAACTGTTGCCATTCCCTCTACTTGGACGATCCTGTAAGCATGAAGGAGTCCATTCTCAGTCTGCTGCAGACAGTGCGATTGATCTACAGCGTCTCCCAGTTCTACAACACTTCAGAGCGCACTTCCGCGCTAATGGTGAAGGTAAGTGATCAAAAGGTACTCGGACTTTCTTAGTCGGTATATCAATTGGTTTTTATATATATCTCGTGAAAGCAACAACTTCCTCCCTCTAGATATTTTGGTAGCTTTAATTTATAGTTACATATTAAAGTTGTAATGAGAGCGGGAAACTTTAGTAGATTGGCAGCACTATTCCTACAAGCTACAGTGTTGGAAAATGTATTCATTATAGTGCTGAATTACCCACAAAATGTATATTTCCCTTACTAATTTCAAACTCTTCTTTATAGATTACCAATCAAATGATTGAAACCTGCAAGTCGTACATCACCTGTCGCTGCAAGGAGACTATTTGGTCTCAGGATCGCACGCTTATACGCACCAAGCTGAGCAACTGCATCAAGCTGAATCACATCTACCATGAGACATATTATACCGTTAGGGAGCAGCCCTTTCTGCCCCATCAGACGCCGTTTGGCTTCTCGGAGAACTTTGTTTTTGGTATGCGAAATGATATAAAGTTATACGTATATATTCATATTCCCTTTTACTATAGGAAAATTCGACACCTTCTGCGAACGTTTGTCGAAAATTATCAACATGTTCAATCTGATTGATGATTATAATCATCTTTTTGAGAGACGCCTGGAGGGTCTGTTGTTGGGTGAGGCTCTTGAAGATGCCTCCAATCATTTCGAGGAGGCCAAGAAGGAGATCATCTCAAAGAAATACGATTACTTGGACCATCGCAATGCCGATTTTAATGATGATTTCGATCGGTTCATACATAAAACGGATTCCCTCAAGGACACAATTGCCACACTGATCGAGCGGGACTTCGACACTGTCTGGGAGACGCCGCAGTGCATTCGCTTCCTGGTGCGCTTTGAGAAGGTCAGCGAGAAGATTCCGCTGACTCGTATGGATGAGAAATATACACGAATTCTGCGCTATGTAGAGAAGGAGGTGGATCGCATTCTGAAGACCTTCCGCAAGCAACGCGACGATCCTCCGCTTGCCCGCAACTTTCCGCCTATTGCGGGGCGTATTCATTGGTGCCGTGCCCTGAATCTGCACATTACGGAGCTAATGGATGCCGTGATGGATCACAATGTACTCTGCACTCAGCCACTAGCCAGGGATCTGGATGTGCGCTACAACAATGTGCTAGGCGTGTTGCAAGAGTACGAGGATGAGATTGTCTCCATCTGGTTGGATCAGGACATCAGCGTGGCAGATGCCTGCCTACTGCAGCCTCTGCTCTGCCTGCAGGGCGATCGATTGTTTGTCAATTTGCATCCCACGATCCCACTGCTGATTCGCGAAGCCAAAATGCTGGCGAAGCTGAAGATTGAGTTACCCATTGTGGCTGCCACACTGATGAGTCGCCATGAATACTTTCTTACCATACAGGACTCGCTTAACGTACGTAGCAGCAAATGAATCTCTGCAGCAGCTTTTATCTCTTCTCTTCTCTTTGCCTTTGCTCTTGCAGAGTCTTATCAAAATGTTTTTGTCCACTGTGAGAGCTGTCAAGCTGGAGGTGCGTCCCTTGTTCCTGCCCCAGCTGGTGCGTCTGACAGCCATGCTCAAGCCTGGACTGCATAGCATCAATGTAAGTTAACCTCCTCCTTACCCCCTCCCCTTAACTGTTGATGTCATCTAATCAGCATTACATTTCCTTTGGCAGTGGACCAACCAGAACTGGACGCAGTTCTATGAGCGTTGCAAGCAGGCCATCGAAACATTTGAGGTGCTGGTGGCGCGCGTGCACGATATCTACTCGAATCGTATACTCAATGTGCTCATGTGGATGCAGGATGTCTCGCTGCAGATACTGCCAGCAGGTGAGTGAGTTGTGTGGCGCGTGCTGCCTCCTTCATTTGCTTTTCTTTAATTGCTGCCACGTCTGGGAGTGATATGTGTGTGTGTGCTTCATTTAATGCTCTTGAAAACTTTTCACATTTGTTTCTGACGCAGACGATGAAATCTGGACAGTTGATGAATTTCTGGAACGCAGCGAGGAGGCCTGCAGGTGCGTATCCTTGGGTATCTACGAGTATATATGTATCTATGTATGTGTGTTTGTTACACCTGTCACCTCGTTGTGTTTGTGATTCTTTTGAACTTTCTGCAGCGGACATGCTGTGGAGAGGGGGACGAGCAATGAGGGAGTCTTGGTATTTGGGTGATTTATTGGGTTTATCAATTCTAATTTATGTATGAGGTTCTGCATTTGCATAGCACAAGTGTGGGTTCACTTTGAGTGTACAAGGTGCGACAATGCTGGTGACTCCCAGAGTAATTGACAAATAGTAAATGGGAAGAAACAGGTATCTGATTTTCATAGGTGGTTATGAACTGTTTTTAATATCTTGAGGGTGGTTTAAGCCACCCTTTAAGAACTGATATGAACTGTTCTACTCAAGTTTACTGGTTAACTTACGGTCATAAATATTTTCAGTTCTATACCTCTATACCAAATGCAAATGACGTTTATTTTAAATATTGTTTACATTGGCTAACTCATCCATGAATTGATTATTTTCCAACTAATTTCTGTATGAGCTTGATTACTTTGTTAAGCATTTCAAAAGACACTCTTGTGTTCGCATCGTCTTTAATTTGCAAGTTGCAATTTCTTGTCCAGTGTTTACTTTGTCTCTTAAAGACGTTCTCCGAGCTAGAGAATGGTCAGTTGGCAGTAACTAAAAGCTTTTTGTTTAACCAGCCAACTGTGCAAATATTATTAAAGTTTCCCCTTTTCCCCCACACAGAAAAGCAGCCATCGAACTAAACCGCAAAAGTCAAATGGTCTCGGAGGCAGTGGAGGAGGTGCTGAGTCTTGTGGACAAGGCAACGGAGACCTTTAAGGAGATTGCCGGTGACGATGTGGTCACCTTATTCGATGGTAAGCGATTCGATTATCACGCAGTTAAAGGTAAATTGATGCAAATTCATACTCAGCGACGCCCAAGGGCGATCAGACTGGTTCTGGGGGACGCAAAGCAGATGATGGAGGAGCAGCAGGAGCAACTTCTAGCGGAGCAGCAACTGGAGGGGGAGGAGGAGGCGGGCAACAGCAGGACTGGAGTATTCTATGGTCCTGCTTTGAGAATCCGCTGACGTTGCTCTCCACCACGGACAGTCTGCCGAAGGGAATGCAGGTGAGTGGAAGAGTTCAGTTTTCTTGATTGCGCTTGCTAATCTGCTGTGCCTGCCTGCTGCAGGACATGGTCTGCAATGCCGTTGTCGAGATGCGACGCTACTATAGTCGCAAGGTGATCGATGTGCTGATCAAGGTGATACGCGCGGCACTGGACACAATGCGGCGTCGGTTCATCGCCGACGAGCACGAGACGGCGTCAAAGAAGGCGCCGATCTTTGCGCTGCACGCGCAGCTGCAGATACCCAATGTGGTCATCAAGCCGAGTCTGGACGAGCTGCAGGATATATTGGTGACGGCTGGCAAGAATATCACGGGCATTGCGAAGGGTGTGGCGCAATGGACCAGCGGCAAGGATCCGCCGGTTCGTACCACACCGCTAAATAGCTTCGCAATGTTCTCAAAAATCTTGTCTTACCAACCGCAGCAAGTTTCGATGACGGTGCAGCCGCGCGTCGGACGCAACCACAACGATGCGGCTGGCGGTGGTCCCGGCGGTGCAAAGAATCGACGCCGCAAGATCTACTGTCTGGCCTCCGAGGAGCGACCCCAGATGCCGCACATGCTCAAGAGTTTCTACTCAGCCATTATGGATAACAAGGAGGTGGCCAAGGCGCTCAATCAGCTCTCCAGTTGCACGAAGAACATCAAGCCGGAGATACAGGTCTATATCAAGCGTTGGAAACCCTATCATTTCCTTTGGAAGAACGATCGCACTACGCGGCAGCTGATGGAGTTCGGTCTGCAACAGTTCGAGTCCACATTGCGCTGCCTGGCCGAACTGGATGCGAATCTGCTCATCGAACCCGACATGGAGGTCTTTGGCCAATGTGTGGCTGTCTATAATGAAAGGCTCAAGTATGGTTTGGCCATTGAGATAAAGTGTAAGTGTGTTGATTATATGGGGTGGTATTATATTGAAGGTATAGTACACATAGGAAAGGTATATTATAAAATTAACTGCTTTTCTATTCTGTTTTTCAAATTTATTCTAGCGTATTTATATTTTCAACGGTCTTATAGGCAATATAAGTTAGATTTAGTATTAGGTTAGGTTAGGTTAGGTAAGGTGAGGTGAGTTAAGGTTATGCTAGGTTAGGTTTAGTCGGTTACTTTAGGTCTTAAAGATAGTTTAGGTTTGTTAGCTGTGATTAGGTTAGGTTAATTAGGTAAGGTCTGTTTACTATAGGTTATGTAAGTTTATTTATTTATTTAAAGTTAGCAGTCGACTGTTTATGAATTACAATTAAAATTAAAACTTTAATAATTTAAAATTAAATTAAGTCACATTTTATTTTTACATTTAAATTAATTCAATTTATGTTCGCTTCGGTTAGGTAAGGTAAGGTTAGGTCTAGTCCGTCTAATATTTAATCAAGTTAGGTCTTTAAGCAACTTGAGGTAACTTTGTTTTGGTTACAGAATGATTTATTGATGTGCTTATTTAATATATAAGCAAAACATTTCAAATTTCCGTCATCGATTTCATTTTAACCCAAGAGAAAACCGCCTTCGATTATTCTCATACTTTGTCTATCTAAATTTGTTTTCTTGACCTATCACCTGTCGTGGCTGCTCTGGGCTCCAATTGGAATATTCATTGGCAACACCTTTAACAGACATATATCAGCTTATCGGCCACAAATTTGACACCCACGCACACACACGTACCCTAACACACACTCACACAGTGAAACCCGCTGACTGGGGCTGATAGACAAATACGCGTAAGCGGAGGAAGCTATTCAAATTTATTGGTTTCCAATTAGGTAATCAAATTTATTTAACCGAATTAGCTGCGGCAAAGGAAGCACCAAAAATAAATGCCCAACGCAGACGGCACGGGATATATCTCTCTGTGCGTGTGTGCTTGTGTGTGTGTGAGTGTGTGTGTCTGGGACTGCTGAATGCGAACACGAAAATCAATTAGCCCCTGCCCTTGTCCCTGCCTCCGCTCGGAGCAGACAACGCCATTGACGGCTTGGCACGCATTGATTAATGGGCATCGATGTCCTTGCTGATTCGCATGGATATATCTTGGGTATTAAACACCTTTGGCTCGGTTTCTATTTTCAGCCTGCAACCACAAAATTGGGCAGGCCATGAAGAAGAAGTACAAGAAGGAAATGGACTATGTCTATGCGGTGATCAATGAAATGGATCGTAAACTGGACAGGCCCATTCGGGATCTTGACGATGTGCGCATGATAATGGAGACACTGGGCAAGATACGTGAGCAAGAGGTGGACATGGAGCTGCGCATTGATCCCATAGAGGTACGTCCGACAGTTGATATGATGTGTGGTGTACCTAAGCCTAATGCCTTGCCTTGCAGGAAGCCTTCAACGTGCTCACCCGCTACGAGGTGCAGGTGGAGCGGGAACAATTCGATTTGGTGGACAATCTGCGTGCCACATTCCAGAATCTGCTGGCAGGCGCACTGCAGGCGCAGGTGAAACTGCTGGACATGCAGCCGGCGTTCCAGGGAGACTTGCGCAGCAATCTAGACAACTTTAAGCAGGATAAGATTGCCTATGTGACGGAATATCGCACAGCGGGACCCATGCAGGCGGGTCTGACGCCGCGCGAGGCTTCCGATCGTCTGATATTATTCCAGAATCGTTTCGAGGGCATGTGGCGCCGCCTGCAGACGTACCAAAGCGGCGAGGAACTCTTCGGATTGCCACAAACGGATTATCCAGAGTTGGGCCAGATACGCAAGGAGCTGAATCTGCTGCAGAAGCTATACAAGCTCTATAACGATGTCATCGATAGGGTTAGCAGCTATTATGATATACCCTGGAACGAGGTGGACATTGAGGAGATCAACAACGAGCTGATGGAGTTCCAGAATCGTTGTCGCAAGCTGCCCAAGGGCCTCAAGGAGTGGCCCGCCTTCCATGCCCTGAAAAAGACCATCGATGACTTCAACGACATGTGCCCCTTACTGGAGTTGATGGCGAATAAAGCCATGAAGCCACGCCATTGGCAACGGATCATGGACGTTACTCGCTACATCTTCGAGTTCGACTCGGAGGGTTTCTCGCTCAAGAACATACTGGAGGCGCCGCTGCTCAAGCACAAGGAGGACATCGAGGACATCTGTATCAGCGCCATGAAGGAGAAGGATATTGAGGCAAAGCTCAAGCAGGTGACCAACGAGTGGTCAGTCCATGAGCTGCAATTCATGAGCTTCAACAATCGCGGCGAACTGCTGCTCCGAGGCGATACCACAGCTGAGACCATTGGCCAGCTGGAGGATAGTTTGATGGTGCTCGGCTCACTACTATCGAATCGCTATAATGCGCCCTTTCGCAAACAAATCCAGCAATGGGTCTACGATCTGTCCAACTCCAATGAGATACTGGAACGCTGGCTGCTCGTTCAAAACATGTGGGTCTATCTGGAGGCTGTATTCGTTGGCGGCGACATTGCCAAGCAGCTGCCCAAGGAGGCCAAGCGATTCTCCAAGATCGACAAGTCCTGGCAGAAGATCATGCAGGTATTCTAAACTTGCTATTTACTTTCCGAATCAGATTTGCTTCATGCTCTTTTATGTAGCGCGCCCACGAGACACCGGGTAAGTTCTAAGAAGGTGATAAATGGTACAAAGCTACCGAATAATCGTTCTCTTTTATTCATAAACCTAATTTGACATTGCTATTTAAATTTGATATTATTGTAAAATAATCTTTAAATTGCAACAGGCGTTGTGGCCTGTTGTGTGGGCGACGATCTGCTAAAGCAGCTGTTGCCTCATCTTCAGGAGCAGCTAGAAATATGCCAGGTACTATAAAATACTCTCTTTCAGGAACTCTCTCTCCCTTTTGGCTATGATTGTTATCTTGTTATTTGGCATTACAAAAATCTTTCTCATGCTCAATTTTATTTATGTATAAGCTTTTCCAATTTGAATCTCTCTAAAATTCTTATTCTATAGCGAATCCGTTTCAGTTTACAACAAATAATAATATAAAATATATTAAAATCTGCAATTTAATCTTCCATATACCTTAGAAATCCCTAAGTGGTTATCTAGAACGCAAACGCATAATGTTTCCGCGTTTCTTTTTCGTATCGGATCCGGCACTACTCGAGATACTTGGACAAGGATCCGATTCGCATACAATACAAAATCACTTGCTGAACATATTCGATAATACCAAATGCGTCAAGTAAGTCGGCCAGACATTGTGATTATAGTGCTGTATATATATTGTTCTTCTTATAGATTCCACGATGTTGAGTACAACAAAATGATGGCGATTATTAGCAGCGAGGGCGAAATGATACAGCTGGATCGCGCCATACGGGCCGAGGGTTCCGTCGAGACATGGCTAACTCAATTGCTGGTCACAGCACAGCAGTCACTGCATTCGATTATTCGCACCGCATATGCGACAATAAACGATCCGAATTTCACCCTGTTGAGCTTCCTCGAGAAGGTGCCGGCTCAAATCGGTTTATTGGGTATACAAATGATATGGACACGAGATGCAGAAATGGCTCTGATGCAGGCCAGACATGAGAGGAAGGTCATGTCCGAGACGAACAACAAGTTCCTAGAGATGCTCAACACGTTGATCGATCAGACCACAAGAAATCTATCGAAGCGAGAGCGAACCAATTTCGAAACACTGATTACCATTCATGTGCATCAGCGCGATATATTCGATATACTGGTGAGGGGACTATCGATGATAAAAGAACTTTTGTTTCCTAATGATTTATCTTATTTATTTATCATCTGTTTTCTCTTTATTGTATTTTACTTCAACCTAATATGTTATCCTTAGTCGTATACCTATAAATTGTATCTTGTCTTTTATCCTTTATAATTATATTCTATCCTTGTATTTATCTTCAACCTCATATATTTGTCAATTATCTTCAGTGTCGCATGAATATCAAATCCTCCAACGACTTTGAGTGGCTTAAGCAGTGTCGCTTTTACTTTAAAGAGGATTTGGATAAAACCTGGATATCGGTTACGGATGTCACCTTCACCTATCAGAACGAGTACTTGGGCTGCACAGATCGTCTGGTTATTACACCCCTAACAGATCGGTATGTGAAACTTTACTAATTCTTTACGCAACAACGTAATGAAATCTGTCGCCGGGAATAGCATCAGATTTAGCCGTGTAGTTGTTTTCAAATCAAATTAGAAAAGTTGCCTGACAAATTGCACAAAGTCGACAGCTTGGTTAGAGGTTGGTTACAACTTTGGAACTCTCACCAGTTTGTAACAGGCTACAAAAAACCCAAGGGAGGCAAAGCAGAAGTAACATAATTTATTTCTCACATAATTATATTTTATAAATAGAACGTATCTGCAGCGCGTTATTAAAGATGGTTACTTTAGTGGGAGGATTAGATACTGCAGTAGCAAGTTCATAAATATATACTGACTGTTATGCCATTACTAGACTATGTTTAATCAACTCACACATTCGCATTCCCATAAATTTCTTTGGTATCTCAATTAAAATGCTACTCCATAGTTCGGCTTGATTGTGTGCGCCAAAATAACAGCAATAACAACTTGAGATCAATTAATTTATTGTACTATTTACATTCCTCCATGGCACGTGCAAAACTTTCCCATCGAGCAATCGAACATTTTGTGAGTGAGTCTTGGCCACATTCCGTTTGCTGGGCAAACAAAACTTGAGCGTGCTCCAATTGCTCGTCCAAGTTCAAAGTCAGCACCAGCAGTCCTGGACACGAGCAGTGGAATCCTTTTCAGAACGATGACGTAGACGACGTCGACAGCGAAGCCAACGTTGACATGTTCGCAAAGATAAATTTCACTTAGCGGAAGATAAATAAAGTTTTTGGACAGCAACACGTTGTCGAGTCTTCGAAGAACAAGCCAAGTGACGGCATATTTCGTCATGCCAAATATCCCGAGGCAGTTCTCAATACCCTATACCCTAACAGAGGGTTGTATCTGTTTTAATTCAAGATATTTATGTATAGTAAATTGTAATATGTTCTGTGAGCCTCTCTTTAAACAGTCAAGGCCATGAAAAACCCCCAAATATTTAGTGGGTATTCATTTGAGGGGTATCCCCCAGTCAACCTACTCTCTTGCACCCATACTTCCTGTTCTTATGTTGCTTTTTCTTTCTTTTTGCTCTGCCTCCTAAGCCAAATTTGTTCATTTTCAGCCAGAGTCCTTGTGCTCGATTCTGGGCTGAACGTCATTGTAAATTTTGCTCCCGTTTTGTTGTTATCCTTGCGGGATGCCAAAGGGAATTGCTCAGCAATCTCCATTGCTCCATTGCGGCCGTGGGCGGCTCTTCACCTGCTTTAGTTAAATGGGCGCGAGTGTCTAAAGCGGCGTATGCGTAATATTTCTTTACGCAAACTTCACTTGCCACAGAGGAAAACTTTGGCATTTTATAAATACACTTGCCATATAGGAATATAAGTATATTTACATATATATATATATATAGTCAGGTTCGCGAGTTTACAGAATTATAAATATGCTCAGAAATGGGTCGCTATTAATTTTTGGACTTTTGAATTTTAAATGCAATCACTGAGTCCTTTGTCTTCTGCTCCTGTCTTCTTCTTTCAGCTGCTACATAACTCTCGCCCAGGCGCTGACCCTGAGCATGGGCGGCGCTCCGTGCGGACCCGCGGGCACTGGCAAAACGGAAACTGTCAAGGATATGGGCAAGACGCTGGCCAAGTATGTTGTCGTTTTTAATTGCTCCGACCAAATGGATTACAGGTACGCCCGCACAAGGCACTTAAAATGCAGCACACATTGCAACAAAGAGAGCGAGACACCCCTTACTTATTCAATTTCCACAGGGGCTTGGGTCGCATCTACAAAGGTCTCGCCCAGTCCGGCAGTTGGGGCTGCTTCGACGAATTCAATCGCATCGAGCTGCCCGTTCTCTCGGTGGCCGCCCAACAGGTGGCGGTGGTGCTGACCGCCAAGAAGGAGAAGAAGAAGACATTCCTATTCACCGACGGCGACACAATCGAAATGAACCCCGAGTTTGGAATTTTCATAACGATGGTAGGAATGCATAATGTTGCCCCATCTATCTATCTGCAACTCGCCTTGCTGCTCCACTTTATGGCACTTTATGCTATTAGAAAGTTAATGAGTCGACTGATTCAACTAGTGCACCTTATCACGTACTCAGCTCAGGCGAGCTCAATTGCATTTACTCATTATGCTCGTTCATTTCATTAAATTGCATACGTTGCGTGTAAGTGTGTGTGCTTTAATGTTGCACATAGATTGTATTGATATTGCAACGAGAACGAAAGGTATCTTCGGCATGCCGAATGTTCTATACCCTTGCAGGTTTTTATATTCTCCGATCGTTCCAATACCAGCTTTATTTAATGGTGCAAAACTGAAAGGGATTGTGTATATTCAATAAGGTGCGTTGCATACTCCTGGCCAAAATTAATATACTCTCTGCAAGGGTATAAAAATGGCTAGATAATCTAAAGATTTCAGTCTGTGCAGGCAAATTGAACTAAGTATATCTTTATTCTTTGCTTGATCTGCCAGCTTTTCCAGTTTAAAGATTATTCTGTAGTCATTTGTAATGCACCTTAAACTCCACTTTAAAGCCGCGTCATAATCAATATTCCGTCTGCTTTCATTAAATACCATCGCACAAACCGGCAACACCACGCAGAAAAAAAAGGCCAAAGCGGCGAGGCTTTCAAGCCAAATTGATATTTATTAAATATCCACATACATTCACGATTCCTTTTATTTTTTGTTGGCAAAATATTTACATTTTATATGAAGATGGGCCTGACACAAAATCAGCTCACCGCGGCCCGTTAATGGGCTGAGCCGAGTCGAGTCGAGTCGAGTCTGTGACGTTATTAGTCATGTAAAATTTTGCTCAACTTAAGCGATAATAAAATTGACAGTAACCCATGGGAGCATGTACGCACACACACACCCACACATGCATTGTCTCCCACACAGAGTGAGAGAGAGATTGTGTGTGCTTTCGGCTGCGATGTGTTAACATTTGATGGGCTTTGTGGCGGCTGCTTTTGTGCCCAACACAGGCCAACCAGCCCGACTGGCAGCCTAGTCAAAATGTGATTAGTTCAGGCTTTTACAACGGTAAATGGAAGCTATGCGAATTGCTCTTATCAAACAAGTGCCAACATTTTCGAGCGCCGCATTTTAATTACCGTCGACGCCAACTATCATTGGGTAATGCGATTAGGTTGCATGCAATGCGGCCACTTTCTAATGGGAACTTGTTGTCTGTTGTGTTCACCATAGACATAACCAATCCCCATTACAAACACACACACACACATACAGAGAGAATGAGAGAGACAGGCACGAGGATATTCGTACCACCACACGTGCTGCTATCCACTTAGTCAGATATTCATTGTTATTTGCTGGCACTCAGGGCGTATGCGCAATTTTAATTTGCACATTGAATTATTGGGCTCATTTATGTAACACTTTTCGCCCGCGCTTGCATTTGATTTTAATGAAACATTATGTGACAATCTACCAGAACACACGGCACACACACACACACAGATACTCACACTGGACAGAGGCACCCACACACAGGCGACAGCCAAGCTGGATTTTGTGCTGTGTCACTGTGTGTGTGCGTTCTAGTTTATTGGCTAAATCCTTTGTTGTGGCTGCCTTGTTTATTTATGTAAAAAGTAGAAAACCAGGAGCTGCCCACAACTACAAAAACGCTTGTCACATGCGCTGGCCAAGCCCCATTTCCTGCCCCGCTCACACTCCTGCTGTCCCTCTCTCTCCCTCTGTCTGTTTGCATTTGGCTAGGCGAGCAACAAAATCGATTGAATTCTTTTCCTTTTTTTTTGCTAGTTTCTCATATCAAATGTCAGTTCCCGCCACAAATTGACAAATGAGTTTTTACTTTTGGTTAACACGGACACTTTTCCCTGCAAATCGGTTGATTGCCGTGGCGGATAACGCTCTGTATGCATGTCTGTGTGTGTTTATTATAAACACTTGGTACTAATTTGATGGGATTTGATGGCAATAGAATGGATATTATCGGCATGTCACTTGCCGGGTGGGGACTCTGGTTCAAAGACATTTGAAGAGCCTCGCCGAGAGTGTGCACAGAGCTTAAGCTGTTGCTAAGACTGTTGCCTGGAGAGCTCTAGAAGATTTCTATGTGTTGAGACTATTTTATTATATTATTATTTGCATAAATCCGACTTTCTGTTAAACTCTTGCTTGAATAGTCAAAAAGTAGAACAAGATAAAAAGGATTGAATTCTAGGAATTATTTTATGTAAACAAACTTCAGACGGACCTTTTTATGCGAAATTCTTTAAATATTTTGTTTAAATTACAACAAAATTCATGCTTAAGTTTAAATATTTTGAGCTGTTAAATGCTTGCAGCATGGTGAATTTTTCTTTTTCAACATTTACTTGTGAAATATTTACTATCAAATTATGGAATGCTTGGCAGGCAACTTGCCACGTGGGGCAACGCTTCCCTCTCTCACTGCAGCTCTCGTTCTCTGCTGTCAATCCCTCATCCAACGGACTGACGAGCGCATAAAGTGCGAGTATGATAAATCAATTTGTATTTGATAAACTTATTGATGGCTGCGAGTCATGCGAGTATCCCGCAGATGCATCAAACAGTTTCAGCCAGGTGGCTGTGCAGGAGGTCTATAGAGAGAGACAGAGACAGAGAGAGATGAGGTTCTACCTCTCCTATGCGCACTATTTGCACATGTTTATTATTTATTTGCTCGCACACATGCAAAGTTTTGCAAAGGGATTTGATATGTTTACCCACTTGGCATATAGAATCCCGGATATGCTGGCCGCAAAGAGTTGCCAGAGAACTTGAAAATCCAATTTCGCACGGTGGCCATGATGGTGCCGGATAGACAGATTATCATAAGGGTGAAGCTGGCCAGTTGTGGATTTCTGGAGAACATCACGCTGGCCCGAAAGTTCTATACCCTGTACAAGCTGTGCGAAGAGCAGTTGACCAAGCAGGTGCACTACGACTTCGGCCTGAGGAACATTCTCTCAGTGCTGCGCACCCTGGGCGCTGCCAAGCGACGGAACTCTAAGGATAGCGAGAGTACGATTGTGATGCGGGTCCTGCGCGACATGAATCTCTCCAAACTGATAGACGACGACGAGCCGCTGTTCATATCGCTGGTGTCGGACTTGTTTCCCAATCAGGTTAGTTCAAGTTCTCTAGAATTTCTATACATGTAAACTAATTGGCTGCTACTCGTTACAGACTCTCGAAAAGACCATCTACCCCGAATTGGAGGCGGCAATACTACAGCAAACGGAAGAGGCTAGTCTGGTCTACCATCCTCCATGGGTTCTGAAACTGATACAGCTCTACGAGACCCAAAATGTGCGTCACGGCATCATGACGCTGGGTCCGAGTGGGGCAGGCAAGAGCACCTGCATCCACACACTAATGAAGTCCATGACGCAAATGGGCGACAACCATCGGGAGATGCGCATGAATCCCAAGGCCATTACGGCAGCTCAGATGTTCGGGCGCCTCGATGTGGCCACCAATGACTGGACCGATGGCATCTTTTCGGCCCTGTGGCGAAAGACGCTCAGGCTGAAGCCTGGCGAACATGTCTGGCTGGTCCTCGATGGGCCAGTGGACAGCATTTGGATTGAGAACTTGAACTCTGTGCTGGATGACAACAAGACACTTACCCTGGCCAATGGTGATCGGCTGACCATGGCGCCCACAGTGAAGATTATCTTCGAGCCGCACAACATCGACAACGCGTCGCCGGCAACAGTTTCCCGCAATGGAATGGTCTACATGAGCTCATCCGGCTTGGACTCGCGACCAAGTAGGGATGCTCAGTTAGTTATTTAGTTCTTGGTCTAATCAGGTATTCCTGGCATCTTCAGTTGTCCAGGCCTGGCTGAAGAATCGCGCACCCGGAGAGAAGGCAACGTTCTCACAACTGTTCGACCAGACATTCGTCGATGTCTACAACTGGGGAGCGCAGAATGTGAAGCTGCAGATGCTGGTGCTGCAGTGCAACATTGTGCAGCAGATGCTGTTCATACTGGAGGGACTGATACCCTCGAAGAAGGATGACGAGCAGGCGGTCAGTTTGTCCAGCAAGGAGAGTCAAGATGGTAAGTTGGCATCGAAGTTGCAGCTCACGTTCCCCAGGGATGCCTAGTGCATGTTAGTGCATGCCGATGCATGTTGCTGCATGCTTGTGCTTGCTTCAATTCAACAACAACAACAACAACAAAATTATTAAAACATTTCAGCGGCAAAGCGTTTAGAGCATCAAAAACAAGTTGACGAAGCTCGTCGACAATCGATTGGCAGTCAGATTGTCGGTAAAGTATATGAATCTATATCTCTGTGTAGTATAGTATGTAAATATGGTCGAAAGTAAACCTTCTTCTCGTAGCGCTAACCTAACTCTGCTAATTCTGCTTCTGTGTGTGTGTTTGTCTCTGTCTGCTGGCAGCGCGACTTCAGCTGGAGTTGAAAGACCCCAAATAGAATTCTCTCTCTCTCTCTTTCTCTTTCTCTTTACTTATTGCACCCTCGTAACTGTGCCGTGTCTGTATGGAATGAAACTGAATTTGATTGCATTTCAATTGGGAGACTAAAGGAAATTACATTCTGCACATTCAAATTCAGTTTTCTTTCCAATCTGTGTCTAGTTGCCGTAGTTCTTGTGTAGGATGTGTCTTCGTCCTCTACTAACAACTCTAGTTCTAGTTCTAGTTACCTTCTCTTATTTATATATGTGTGTGTGTTTGTGTACGTGTGTGTGTGATGTAACTTAATCCTCAACTATTGCACCATCTGCAGAAGAACTGGCGGAGGAGAGCGGACCGGAGGAGAAGGAGGACACCTGCACGCCGGAACACTTGCACCGCTTGTATGTATTCGCGCTGGCCTGGGGCCTTGGCGGGTACCTCTCCACTAGCGATCGCGTTAAAATGAATCTGTATGTTAAGGAGTCGTTTCCGCAATTGGACTACCCCAAGGGTAGTGCCCAAGAGAATACCATATTTGACTTTTTCGTTTCTCCAACGGGCGTGTGGCAGTCGTGGAAGACGCTCGTCACACCCTACATGTATCCGGAGCTTTCCACACCGGACTATCTAAGCATTCTGGTGCCCATTGTGGATAATGTGCGCATCGACTACCTGATCGGCACCATTGCCAATCAGGAGCGCGCCGTGATGGTCATCGGCGAACAGGGCACGGGCAAAACAGTCATCATGAAGAACTTCATGAAGAAAATGAACATTGAGACGTACATGGGACGATCGTTCAACTTCTCATCTGCCACCAGTCCGTATCAGTTCCAGCGCACAATCGAGAGCTACGTGGAGAAGCGAGTTGGTGTCACATTCGGGCCACCCGGTGGCCGCAAGCTGATCGTCTTCATTGATGACATCAATTTGCCAGAGATCAATGAGTGGGGCGATCAGATAACCAACGAGATTGTGCGCCAATCGATGGACATGAAGGGCTTCTATAGTCTGGAGAAGCCAGGCGACTTCACCACCATTGTGGATGTGCAGTATGTGGCGGCCATGGGCCTGCCCGGCGGAGGAAGGAACGATATACCGTCCCGATTGAAGCGTCAGTTCTGTGTATTCAATTGCAATATACCCGACAACGACTCCATCGATAAGATCTTCCGCGTTATCGGTGAGGGTCACTACAATGCCAAGCGCGGCTTTGTGCCCGAGGTTCGCAATCTGGTCAAGAAATTGATCCTGGTGACGCGTCATCTGTGGCAGCGCACGCGCGAGAAACTGCTGCCTACGCCGGCGAAATTCCACTACGTATTCAGTTTGCGCGACTTGTCGCGGATCTGGCAGGGCATGGTTGGCACTTTATCCACAGTGATCACCGCGGAGAGCGTGCTCATGTCATTGTGGAAGCATGAGTGCACGCGCGTCTTTGCCGATCGTTTTACCACGTTCCAGGACAGGGAGTGGTTCGGCTCAGAGTTGGCCGCGCTAGTGCGCGAGGAACTGGGCGAGTCCCATTCCCAAATGATAATACCGAATCCGGTGTTTGTCGACTTCATGAGGGATGCCCCCGAGCCAACGGGCGAGGAGGGCGAGGACACTGATATGGAATTGCCCAAGGTCTATGAGCCGGTGAACTCTCATAACTCGTATGAAGCGCTTCGCGAGCGTCTCGTCATGTTTCTCGCACAATTCAATGAGATGGTGCGAGGCTCCGGAATGGATTTGGTTTTCTTCCCAGATGCCATGCTACATCTGGTGAAGATCTCCCGCATCATTCGGCATCCGAGGGGCAACGTCATGCTTGTCGGGGTCGGGGGTTCTGGAAAACAGTCGCTTACCAAACTGGCATCATTCATTGCCGGCTACAAGACATTCCAAATTGCGTTGACGCGTTCGTACAATGTGGCCAATTTTCTAGAGGACCTAAAGCTGCTCTATCGCACCTGCGGCGTCCAGGGCAAGGGCACGACCTTTCTCTTCACTGACATGGATATCAAGGAGGAAGGTTTCCTCGAGTATCTCAATAATATACTCTCGAGCGGCGTCATATCGAATCTATTCTCGCGCGATGAGCAGGCCGAAATCGTGCAGGAGTTGACGCCGGTCATGAAACGTGAGAATCAACGCAAAACAGCGACCCCGGAAAGTGTGATGGAATTCTTTTTGGCACGCACCTGCACCAACCTGCATGTGGCGTTCTGTTTCTCACCGGTGGGTGAGACATTTCGATCGCGGGTTCAACGCTTTCCCGCCTTGGTCTCCGGCTGCACCATCGATTGGCTGCATCCGTGGCCCAAGGACGCATTGGTCTCGGTTGCCAGACACTTTCTGAGCCACTTCGAGATTGAGTGTACACCGGCCGTCAAGGAAGAGCTGGTTAATGCGCTCGGCTCCATTCAGGACATTGTCGCCGAAACTTCGCAGGAATATTTCCAGCGATTCCGTCGCGCCACTCACGTGACACCCAAGTCTTATCTGAACTTCATAGCCGGCTACAAGAACATTTACCAGCTGAAGCAGCAAGAGCTGCGCGATGGTGTGGAGAAGATGGATACGGGTTTGGAGAAACTGAAAGAGGCCTCCGCCTCGGTTGAGATCCTTAAGAAAGATCTAGTTGTCATGGAGGAAGAGCTTGTCGAAGCCTCCAAAAACGCTGAGTCAGTGCTAGTCGAGGTTACCGAGCGTGCTATGCAAGCGGAGATAGTCAAGAATCAGGTGCTCATTGTCAAGGACAAGGCCGAAGCTCTCGTTGCGTGCATTGCCAACGAGAAGGCCCTGGCCGAGGAGAAGCTAGAGGCGGCCAAGCCGGCCCTCGAGGAGGCCGAGAACGCTCTCAACACCATCAAGCCGGCCCACATTGCCACAGTGCGTAAGTTAGGTAGACCGCCACATCTCATCATGCGCATCATGGACTGCGTGCTCATCCTGTTCAAGCGTAAGCTGCATCCCTGCATACCCGACGCGGGCACACCGTGCCCCAAACCCTCCTGGCAAGAGTCGCTTAAGGTGAGTGGCAGCCCTTGTTCCTTCTCTCCCTCTGTGATGCTTCGTCTGCTTTTCTAGATGATGGCCAGTGCAACATTCCTGCTGCAGCTGCAGAACTACCCCAAGGACACCATCAACGACGAGATGATCGATCTGCTGCAGCCCTACTTCCGCATGGAGGACTACAACATGGACATGGCCCGGCGAGTGTGCGGCGATGTGGCCGGCCTGCTCTCCTGGACCAAGGCCATGTCCTTCTTCCACAGCGTCAACAAGGAGGTGCTGCCACTGAAGGCGAATCTCACGATGCAGGAGGCGCGTCTGAAGGTAAGTTGCATGTTTAGGTAACCCCGCCTCGTAGGTAACCCTGCCTCGCCCTGCCTCACTGCCAGCTTGCCATGGACGATCTGGCTGGTGCCGAGGAGCAGCTGCGCGAGCGTGAGGATGCACTGCAGGCTGTCAAGGATCAGTACGACAAGGCAGTCGGCGAGAAGCAACGCCTCATGGACGCGGCCAACGTGTGTCTGCGCAAGATGACGGCGGCCACAGCGCTGATCAATGGACTGTCCGATGAGAAGCATCGCTGGACCAACCAGAGCAAGGAGTTCAAAATACAGCTGGGCAAGCTGGTGGGCGACGTGCTGCTGGCCACTGGCTTCCTGTCCTACTGCGGGCCGTACAATCAGGAGTTTCGGGCCAACCTGATCAGGACCTGGATGGGCATACTGAAGCAGAAGAGCATTCCCTTCACCACCGGCCTGAACATCATCAACATGCTGGTGGACTCGTCCACCGTGTCGGAGTGGACGCTGCAGGGGTTGCCCAACGATGATTTGTCTGTGCAGAATGCACTCATTGCGACCAAGTCTAGTAGCTACCCGCTGCTGGTTGATCCGCAGACGCAGGGCAAGATCTGGATCAAGTGCAAGGAGGATCGCAATGAGCTGCAGATAACGTCGCTCAATCACAAATACTTTCGCACCCATCTGGAGGACTCACTGTCGCTGGGCAGGCCTCTGTTGATCGAGGACGTGGGCATCGACCTGGATCCGGTGATTGACAATGTGCTGGAGAAGAACTTCATCAAGTCGGGCAGCATTGAGAAGGTGCTGGTGGGCGACAAGGAGTGCGACGTGATGCCCGGATTCATGCTCTACATAACCACAAAGTTGCCCAATCCCGCGTTCAGTCCCGAGGTGAGTGCGAAGACCTCCATTATTGACTTTACAGTGACGATGCGCGGCCTGGAGGATCAGCTGCTGGGACGGGTCATCCTCATGGAGAAGTCCGACCTGGAGGCCGAGCGTGTGGCACTCTTCGAGACTGTGATGCAGAATCAACGCAACATGAAGGAGCTCGAGGCGAATCTCCTGTTGCGCTTGAGCTCATCTCAAGGCTCACTGGTGGACGATGAGGCGCTTATCGAGGTGCTGCGTGTGACCAAAACGACGGCCGAAGAGGTTAACCAGAAGCTCAAAATCTCCGAAGTGACCGAGCGCAAGATAATGAAGGCACGCGAGGAGTTCCGTGCGGTGGCCAAGAGGGGATCGATACTTTACTTTCTGATTGTTGAGATGAGCAACGTGAATGCCATGTACCAGAACTCGCTGAAGCAGTTCCTGGTCATATTCAATAACTCGATCACCAAGTCGACCAAGTCCAGTGTGACCGAGGAGCGCATCAACATCATCTTGCGCTACCTCACCTACGAGGTGTACAAGTTCACCAATCGCAGTCTCTACGAGCGGCACAAACAGCTCTTCACCCTGATGCTGGCCATCAAGATTGACTATCACAATGGGAACATCAGCCACGAGGAGTTCCTCACCTTCATCAAGGGCGGCGCGTCGCTGGATCTGAATGCTGTCGCCCCCAAGCCATTCCGTTGGATTCTCGACATTACCTGGTTGAATCTGGTGGAGATTAGCAAGTTGGAGACCTTCTCCACAGTGCTGCAGATCATTGAGCTGAACGAACGCGACTGGCGCAGCTGGTACGAGTGCGAGAAGCCCGAGAACGAGGAGATACCCTGTGGATACAACGCGGTGCTGGACAGTTTCCGTAAGCTGCTGCTCATTCGTTCCTGGTGCCCCGATCGCACCATCTCGCAGGCCAAGAAGTATATCGAGGGTGCGTATCAAATGCTGATTGTGTCCATTTTTATTACTCTTCACTTGGCTTATTCTACAGAGTCATTGGGTCCCGAGTATAGTGAGATGCAGATCTTAGACCTGGAAGTTACCTGGGCAGAGTCCGAGCCACGCACGCCCTTCGTCTGCCTGCTGTCTATTGGCTCCGATCCTACCACGCAAATCGGTGCATTGGCCAAGCAGAAGGGAATCAGTGAGTGTGTTCAGAATTGATTGAGTTTTATTTATTTAATTTAATTTAATTTAAAGTCGACTAAATACAGTCGACTGCATTAGATACAAAGAATTATTTAAAAACTCAATTTAAAATAATTAAGCATTAAATTTAAGTTTACAAAATTAAGGCAATTAAATTTAAAATTAATTTAATTTGTTTGAGTTTAAGTTAATTTAATTTTATTTGAATTTATTTAATTTTAAGTCGACTAAATACAGTCAACTGAATTAGATACAAAGAATAAAATCTCAATTTAAAATAATTAAGCATTAAGTTTAAGTTTACAAAATTAAGGAATTAAATTTAAAATAAATTTCATTTGTTTGAGTTTAACTTAATTTAATTTGAATTTATCTATCACTAATATCCTTGTAGACCTGCGCTCGGTGTCAATGGGTCAGGGACAGGAGTACCATGCTCGCAAGATGATCATGGAGTCGATGGCCAATGGCGGTTGGGTGCTGCTACAGAATGTGCATCTATCCCTGCCCTTCTGCTCGGAAGTCATCGACATGCTCGTGGAAACGGAGCACATTGACAACACGTTCCGCATGTGGGTCACCACTGAGCCGCACTCGGAGTTTCCCATTGGTCTGCTGCAGATGGCCATTAAGTTCACCAACGAACCTCCGCAGGGCATACGTGCCAGTCTGAAGCGCAGCTACCAGGTGGGTCGGAGAGAGAGTGTGTAAATGAGGTTCCTTTCTCACATGTGCTTCCCTTTGTGCGATAGTCTTTCACGCAGGACTTCTTGGACTACACATCGGCCACGCAATGGCCATCGCTGCTGTACACCGTTGCCTTCTTGCACACCATCGTGCAGGAGCGTCGCAAGTTCGGTCCCCTTGGCTGGAATATACCCTACGAATTCAATCAAGCTGACTTCGCGGCAAGCGTGCAGTTCATTCAGAATCATCTGGATGAAATGGATCCCAAGAAGGGAGTCTCCTGGCAGACACTTGTCTACATGATTGGCGAGGTGCAGTACGGCGGACGGGTAACAGATGACTTCGACAAGCGTCTGCTGACCACCTTCACTTCGGTGTGGTTCTGCGAACAGTTGCTCTCGAACTCCTTCGAGTTCTACAAAGGCTACAGGGTGCCCAGCACGAAGAGTCTGCAGGGCTTTATCGATTACATCAACAGTCTGCCGGCATACGACACGCCCGAAGTGTTTGGTTTGCATTCCAATGCCGACATCACGTACCAGATTAACTCGGCCAAAGGTAAGCGAAAAAAACCCTTGGGCAGGGGTAAGCATATTGAGGGGCTAGGTGGGGAGAGTGTTCCTTCATTTGACTATTATCTAGCTTTGCCTTCACTTTCGCTTCTCGATTATTGTCATTGCCAATTGAAATTTACGTCCGCAGTCGGGTCAATGAACTTCTATTGGGGTTAACTAGTAGGTGAATTCGGAATTGCTTAATATGAATTTAGTCTGGTCATGGTGGAGGCTCTAAATATAGCTTTATAAAAGAAACCTCTGCTTTGGCTTTAGGAGTCTTTGGGGATTTTTCAAGAGATACTCAAAGCAGCTACGCAGATAAATAGATCTTATCTTCAATTTATATGAATAGTACATATCATACAATTTATTTATAATTTTTCTTTAATCGTAGTTATAAATCAATTAGAGTTTCTTATTTAGGTTAGGGTTATTTATTTATTTATTTATTTATTTATTTATTTATTTAAAGTCAACTAAGAGCAGTCGACTGTAGGTATGAAAAATATAAAAATAAAAATTAATATTACATTTTTGTATAATAAAATTAAATATGAATTAAAAGTAATATATATGTAAATTTAATGTTAAAGTTTACATTAAACAGTAACATTTTAAAATGAAATTAAATTTTAAATTTTGAAATTTTAGGGTTTCTTATTTTCTCAAACTACTCACATTGTTTTCTATTCATTCTCTGCAAATACTCTTGATTTAATAAAAGTCTACATTGCATATTCAATTAGCCCATTTAAGTAAGGTGCGTGTGTGTGTGTGGTCTAGAGTGTGTGAACTCATGAATAATTTGTAAGCATTTTAGTTGCGGCTTTTGCGGCTTTGTCTAACTACGGTTTATTGTTGAAACATCGAACCAAGCGAGGAACCAATTAACCCATTTGCATATCAAAGACGATTAAAGCGACGCTACTCTCTCTCTTTGCAGGCATCCTGGATACTATACTCAGCGTGCAGCCCAAGGAGGGAGGCGGCGGGGGAGGCGAGACCCGTGAGAGCATCGTCTATCAACTGGCTGAGGACATGCTGCGCAAGTTGCCGGTCCAGTATAATGCGTACGAGGTGCGAGAGAATCTGACACGCATGGGCATTCTGCTGCCCATGAACATCTTCCTCAGGTAGGTTCCAGGTTGATATATGCCCCGTGTGGGACTTACACGACTCTCAATCGTTGGCAGGCAGGAGATTGATCGCATGCAGCGCGTCATCAAGCGCGTTCACACGTGTCTCTGCGATCTGAAGCTGGCCATCGATGGCACCATCGTAATGAGTCCGGCCTTGAAGGAATCGCTGGATGCCATGTACGATGCCCGCATACCCGAGACCTGGATGAAGGTAACAAAAAAACCCATATACAACTAATTTGCCGTGCTAGAATTAAGCGCAGGCTTTAAGCGCTGCCTCGGCTCAGTTTGCTTCGGCTGCAGTCCGATTTTTATGGTCTCTCTTGGGTGCCTGCCGGTCAACGTGTTCCGCGTCTTATGTACGTGCTGCGTTGACCATACCGGAACGTGGGCCTAAGTAATCTAAATGTGCGATTTACTCCTCGGAGGCGCTGCGTGCTTTTATTGTCTCACGAGATTTTTATCGGCGCGCAAACAAATTTGGCCCAAATTTGCTGCTGCTACCCAAAGAACAGCGAAAATAAAGCAAAGAGAAAAAGAAAGGCCAAAGCTTAGTGACGCCAAGTCGAATGTTTTATACCCTAACTAGTTTGTGGCATAGCGCTCTTGGAAAGTTACAATCGTTGACGTAAATGGGAACATAGTCGCTATATGATTAAGTCACTATATGGCAGATTATAATCAACTCGATAGGTGGTAAATAATGTTGATAGATGTTTTACCACTGATGGAAATGATCCAGAACTACATGAGCTGATCCAGTAACAACCCAATAGGCATAGTGCATCTTGTGGAAGAGAAGATTTGGCGTCAGGACTTCTGTCCTTTTAATATGCCATATTCCATAAAAGCTACAAACTAAAAGAGAAGACCAAGAGAACACAATTTTAATAGCTAGTTTATCGTATTCTAAAATCTATATACTTATATATACTTTATACGAAACGAAGCTATTGTCATTACGATGTTAAACTGTAATGTTTAGAGTCGGACAATAACATCTATTGGTCAAATCCGGATTATTACTTTATTTTTTTCAAACATATTCGCATGTTTCTCCTGAGGCACAGACTTACATATAGATAAATAAAATCCATGGCCTAAAAATATATATAATTAAAGGGTTCCGAGCTACTTCTTTGTGCGCGTTGCACACTTAAAGCTAAAATTGGAATACGCACTGTTAGGGTATAAATATTATATATACTATATAAAATAAATAAAGGAAACATGCAGAACCAAAGCAGCCACCGGCCGTTTAGGTGGGCCAGGTGAGAATTCGCTGGGGCTGTTTTCAATTGCCGCTTATAAAAATTTGATTGATTTTCCCAGCCATTTTCTAAGCCGCCTAGAGAGGAAAGAGCAGGAGGGGAAGGCAGCAGGTGCGGGTGTCCGGCGTGGAATAATTAATATTTATGCGTGTAAACGTTTAACGCCCTAACGCACTCGAAGTTGTGTACCCTTTGCGGGCAGTTACTTCATTGAGTTGAGGTCGCACTTGGCCAACTTACTGGATCAAAGCGAGCAAACAGGGCGAATAACTCGAGTTGCTTGAAATAATTAGCAAAATTTGTAATCGATTAGATGCTGAAGAAAACCCATTTTAATGAAGGTGCCATTTGAATTTCCAAAAGTCTCAAATGCTAAGCAGGCCTGGGCAAGTCGTAGACAGCAGATTGAATAGAAACCCAGCCAGATATCATTTTCAAACTACTTGGAAAAGCAGTAAACTGACAAACATATATTTAAAAATATTGTATTTATCTTCAAAATAAAAGGATATACAAGCTCAGCAATGCCTGTGAAACACACTCGTAAAAAACCGGTTAAGACACTTTTCGATGACCAAAACATTATGCAGACATCTCATATTCCGACCGAATTGCGCGAATATGGTTTCATGAAGGTAACGAGTAGGGGGACACCGTTTCCCAAGAGGGAATCTCTCGATACGGATTTGCTTCTTGACCGTCTACGAAAACAAAGTCTTGCCAACATAAGTGCATCAAAATTTAATATAGTTGAGTCGTCAAGCTCGGTAAATAGTGAACTCATGAAGGAATGCAGTTTGAGGCCAACATCCATAAGTAAATACACGGCCTTCGAACTGCAGCGTAAAAAGTTTGACGAGGCGGAGTTCACCATAACCAAGGGCAAAAAGACTAGCGAGAATATACATCGGATCCCAGATTCATTTACTGCCAACTCACAAAAAGGTTCGAAAACCGTTGATCATAAGGATTTCGAAAAGGTGTGCCGCATGATGAACTTTAAAATAACATTCGCCACTTATAACTAGGAAGGTGCAACCCAAAGCCTAGCCCAGAACCCTGCACTACTGTGTTTTTCTAAACTAGTTACTAAGCTAGCTACTAGTTACTTGTACCTTAATAAAGATCTTGATATCGCCTGCTGCTATAATAATCGTCTATGTCAATGTAAAATGCCCTTTCAGATATCCTGGGAGTCGACGACGCTTGGCTTCTGGTATACCGAGCTGCTGGAGCGTAATGCACAATTTCGTACCTGGATATCTACGGATCGACCTAAGGTAAGTGCCCATTGAGAAAAAAGCGAACAGGGTACAACAAAGAACTCTCGCGCAGGAGGGAACTTCACTAATTGTTTAATACTTTTTGTTTGTGCATTTTCTTTCAACTCTTTCTCTTACGCTTTGTCAAACACAACGAAGGTATTCTGGATGACGGGCTTTTTTAATCCGCAGGGTTTTCTGACTGCCATGCGACAAGTGAGTACAAAATGGAGAGGGGGAAGGGAAAGTATGTCCATTTGTTTCCGCCCACGCAAAGGCGGACAGATTAGCTGACCAGTTTGTTATGACAACGGCGGAGTTGGAGTCGAATAAAGAGGGCTCTCGCTGCCTCTCTCTCTCTCGTGTTATGGCAAACATTATTCATGTCTGTCGGGGCAACCCGCATGGAATTGCAAACCGTTCTCTTAGTCGATCTAATCGGCTATCCCAGACTGTATTTAGCCGGCCCGCACAGCAATTACGAGCACGCACGCGAGTGTCTCGGGGGAATACAACAAGAATTTCACTTGAAAAGGATCTGGGTTTATAATGCTTTATAGTCCATAAAATGCGTACTCGAATTTGATTTAGATAGTTGCGCAATGGAACTTACAAGAGTTTTTCCTTCTTTCTGCTTATTGATATTGAATATGTTTCGAGTGATTCAATCGTTTGTGCACTTCTCATTTATTTCGCGCTACACAACACTTTAACCAATTTGCACTGCAACGACATCGACATAAACGTGCATTGCTGGCATTACTCAGGAGGTAACCCGAGCGCACAAAGGTTGGGCCCTCGACTCGGTCGTGCTGCAGAATCAAATAACGCGCTACAACAAGGAGGACATAACCGAGTACCCCACGGAGGGAGTCTACGTCAACGGACTGTTTCTGGAAGGTGAGTCCCGTTTACCGTTTGCTCCTTGTCGGCAATTCGATTGTTAAGCAACGTTGAAAACGTTGGCTGAGTTTTCCGCTATTTCCATTCACGATTTTCTTCTTATTTGCACCACAAGTATTTGCAAATGTCAAACATGGTTTCCGCATTTGCTTTGCATGCGGGCACAAGATGACGACAAATTGTCGTGGGGTCATGCCCTTCTGTTGACCCTGCCAATTGGTCTGCGGGACAGCGGCTTGTGCGGCTATGCCAGACTACGCCCCAAAGTGTGATAATCCTCAATGCCGACAGCATAATTTCCCCTTACGTCCGCCTGTCCGTCTGTTTGTTTCCTGTCTTCAGCCGGGAACCTTTGTTGTGGCCATCTGTTGATTAGCCAGTGGAAAGAGAAAGAAAGAACTTTGCAGCCTTTGGAATTTATTAACAGATTTTGGGTCACTTTAATTTAAAGAGAACAAAGCTCATTTTCAAATTAGCAAAATGCGCAACAATTAAGGGGGAGTTAAAAGATTTGACATTTTTATTTGCCTTACGTAAGTTACAGTTACGTGACGTAATCAAACCAAATTGAATATTCGAATAATCGTGATTGCTTGCGTTGCTCAAAAGTGATCCGTGACTGTCGCCATTTGCATAAATTCAAGTGCAGCTCCGTGTGCAGACGTGTCCATGCCAATTTGCCATGCTGTGCATATGCGAAAATTACATTACGTATACGCTGCGTGGTGCGAATATGCGCATACTAGAAGAGAGAAAGAATGGGAAAGAAACAGCTTGTTACCTTGACGCTACCTCGCAAGGTGGCAAGTTCTTTGAGGGCACCACAGTCTCGATGGCTCTGTGGTTCTCTATTAAACATGACAATCTCTTGTTGCCCAGAGCTCTGCGCTAATAAACATTTTCCGGCCTGCTCTCTCTCTCTCTCTCTCTCTCTCTGGACTGGGCAACATGCGTGGGCCTGGCTGGGCTGTAACACGTATTCCCCGGGCGTTTGGCCAATTTTACGATGGAAACTTATGAACAACGCAGCAATTAGGGTCAGCCAAATCGGAATGTAGCTTTAAATTGTTTGTGTGTGTGTGTTCTCCGCTTTGCTTTATACTTTAATTGCAGGTGCCTCGCTGGACAGACGCAGTGGGAAGCTGATTGAGTCCAAGATGAAGGTACTGTACGAACAAATGCCCGTCATTTATATCTATGCCATCAACACGACCGCCGGCAAGGATCCCAAGCTCTACGAGTGCCCCATTTATCGCAAGCCGCAGCGCACCGACCTCAAGTACGTCGGCTCCATTGACTTTGAGACCGATTTCAATCCCAAGCACTGGACTCTGCGCGGCGTCGCACTGCTCTGTGACATCAAATAGGCGTCCGGCGAGGCAAGCAGCAGAACAGCAACAGCAATAGGAGTACAACAAATGGCACCCACTTCCCTCCTCCCCTCTCATTGTTGTTTGTCCGCCTGTCAACAGTTGTTGTTGTACGTGCTGTGCACTCGTAATGTTCCTGTGATAATTATCGTTTTCGGGGGAAGGTCCAACAACTTGTGTCCGTCTTACGCCATTTTGTTGGACTGTCTGTTGTCAGTTGTCTCGCGTTGTTGTGCGTCAGAGATACAACAAGCTTATTAATTATACTCTCAAGTTGGTCAAGAGGCACAAGGGAACCGCGTGCCTCGTGCCACCAGCGCACTACACCACAATTAGCTGTTTTAGCCCGTGTTTAGAATTATGTTTAAGTGTTTTGGGCACCAGCTCCACTTCAAGTGCACTTCTCGAGAGAGAAATAAAGGTTTCATACCCAATTCGTAGACAATATAACCGAGTTTTAATCAATAAATTTCAAACGGAAGTCTTAATTATTTGAATTATACAATTAACCGGAGTGTTAAGAAGGGTAAGAAACTTTGAATGTTGTATAAGTTGAATCTCTTCGCATTTTCAACAGCTACTCCCAGTTACTATCGATGGATGCCCAGTGAAAATCGAAGTTCTTGTGAATTGAATGCCATTTCAATATTTTGTATTTGTCTTTTATAATTATTTTGTTTTTTAAAATAAACACATACATATAACATACATATGTACGCACATATACGAGTATAATCCATGATGTAATATATAATTTCGAATTCCAATCAAGTTTTATCATTTTTGTTTTTTTGTTTTAATCATGCTTGCATTTTGATTTATTCCGTTTTATTTATGAGAACATCGTTTATTTACATATTTTCTATTATAATCTTTTTTTGTCGCGTAAAATTCATTAATTTACATAAGTGTTTGTCGCTCTGTGTCTGTGTGTGTGTTTGTGTTTGGAATCAACTCGATCCTATATAATAAAGTTGTCACATATAGTTAAGATTCATTTGCACATGCATAAAATGTTGTGGATTGTTAGTAATGTTAGTAAGTTGATTAGCTCGTCTACTTTAAAATCGTTAGTCGTATTTGCATGATTTGTAACCATTTGTCTCATTCGCAATCAGAAAAAAATAATCAAAAGTGTTAGGTTAAATACTACAATATATATTCAATAAAATTTCCAACACCGATTTGTCAATTAACGATAGAATTATCGCTTGCTTCACAACACTGAAACGTAGATTAGCACTGCGAATTGTCTTATTTTCATTATTTTAGAAAAGATTTTTAAAATAGTAATTTGGATCTGATTTGAGCTTTATTTAATAAGAACATAGTTGAAATAACTTTTCACTTTAGCTGCCTTCCATTAAAACTGAGCTGCAAATGATAAACAAGTTGGAAAATAATTTTTTTCGACCCATATTAAAACAAGAGTGAGCTGTAGGTTTAAATAAACTCCGCCCGCGGATTTGCACTATAAATAAACCCCAACAAAAATGGAGAAAACTTTGTTAATGTTACTCTCGGAAATTGAAACAAATATATATAACTTTGATACTTAAAGCGGAAGCATTTAATTACAAGTAGAAGCACATACGCTAACACATACCATACATACGTGTGTAGTATATACGTATTGCACTGGAATATCTTTATTAAAAACTACATACAGATAGTGTATTTCATTTAATTTCTTTTATCAATCAACATCATTTATGCTATTAAACAGATTCATATACACATATATTAATATACTTCATTTTTTTGTGCTTTTTCATCTTTTGTAACTTTTTGCTAGTCAATAAATACAATTTGAATATACTCGATATTACGTAAGACTGGGGCCTTGGCCCCAGTGGGGCGTAAGGGGAACGTTCGCGTCAAGTGTTTAATAGATTAACCGGAGAGCATCTGAGAAAGAGGTAGCATGAAGTGTTACGTAAACCGAACTAAACTTTAATTAGCTAGTCGGTTACTTAGGTAGCACAATACAAGTGAGTACATCTAATAACAGGACTTATCGAGGGATCGGGGAACGAGTGGGATAGTATCGGAGGGGTCTCTGCGCGCACACACGATATATGTCTGCCTTAAAGCCAGCCATTAGGAACCGTCAATTTAGCAATTTAGCAACTACTAACGTCTATTTAACCTCTAAACTGTCGCTGTGCGTTTGTGTTTGTATGCGTGTGTCGGGTGGATATCTGTGTGTTTGTATGTGTGTGTGTGTGTCTATGTGTATCTGTATCTGCAAGTTCTTCTGCTTCTGTGTTTGCTGTCGTCTGTCGTCGATTTAATTAGCATAGTGCGAATTTTTGTGCATGCGGTAGAAGAGACGCCACGGCAATCGCCCATTGGCATTGTTCTGCTCCTCCAGCTCGTCTGGCTGCTCGGTGGCCCAGTGGTAGTAGAGCTCATCCAGCATATCCTCCTGGTCTTTGGCATCGTCATCCACATTATCCTCATCCACATCGCCTGTTGCGCTTTTGCCGATTGCCGACTGCAACTGCGACTTGCGACTGCCGTTTTCATGATTTGTTTCATTTGCAATTTCATTTCCGTTTGACTGCGACTGCTGATGTTTGGCCACGTCTTCCACGCCCAGGCTCAGCCCGAGGGACTTGCTGGCATCGTCGAGCAGCTGTTGCCCTGCAGCCGTCTCCTGCTGCTGCTGCTGCTGCTGGTGTCTTGCCTGCGCTTCTGGCCTTTGCAGAAAATCGAAAAAGCGTGACGAGCCCGTTGATGAGGTTGATAATGATGATGACGATGATGGGGTATACGATTGGGAGCCGCTGGTTTGTGGCCAGCCAATGCTCCACAGTTGACTGGGGAAATGCTGCTGCTGCAACTGCTCGCGACGCAGCTGCTCCCTCAAAGCTGCCTGCTGTCGCTCCAGCTGCTGCTGCTGCTGATGTTCCTGGTAGCGACTGCTGGCCCATGGCCCGTTCACCGGCTCCAGGAACACGCGTTTACCCACGTTCTTCAGTATGGCACGATTCAACTCGACCTGTGAACGTGAGGAGTAGAAGTAAAGCGAAATGATTGACATTAAAGCAGGTAGAGAATATGAGTGTGTGTGTGTCTGTGTGTGCCACTCCGAGTCTGTGTCGGGGAATAATTCCCGAGCGAGCACACATTTAGTTAAAATGGCATAAATATTTGATTTTCCCGCTGCAAATTGCATTTACACTCCTATTTAGCAGTTTTTAATTGCCTTTTTGCCTGCAGCAGCAGCGGGTACGTGTTTTATATATGCGAAACTAAAGAGTTGCAGACTGAGTTTGCTAATAAGATTTCATATAATATCATTAAAGCTGAGCAAGTTCATGAGTGCCCAAAACTATGCTGCACATTTGAGACTAGAATCTGAAGCTATTTTAAAATTTGTTTAGATAATTTAAATTGTTTTATGTCGTTCTTTATTTTTATGTGAGGTTAGGTTTGCTTTTATGTGAGGTTCTCTTGGATTATGTATGTTAATAAATATATAAAAATATAATAAATATATATAAATATAATAAACACACATATTTTATTGTACGCATTGAGAGGTTATGTAGGGTTATACAAGAGAACATTAGAGAACATATTATGTTATTTATAGGTTATGTTTTATATTGTAATGTTATGTCTTATGTCTGTTAGGTTATTGAAAGGTTATTTTAGTAAGCACTTGGTATATCTAAAGTTTAAAGACAATAAAAACCCAAGATTGATAAGTTTGTTTGTAAACATCGCCAAGTTGAATCACTGAGGTATTCCCAACTTGTCATTTGAGTAATTCCTTGGACTGATAATGACGGGGCTGCATTATCAATACTGCAATCAGTGCATTTTGCCAGTGGCTAATCGGAATACCCCAAGCAACTGATATAGTTCGCCCCCCCGCCCTGATGTGATAATGGCATAACAGCATTATCAATCATAACATACCTTCGGCAGGTGATCGGAATACCAGGAAATACTTCAAAAAAGAAAGAAAAGAAAATTGTATTTCGCTATGCTATGACAATTTAATTGTAATTATTCAGATAAAGACACGTTTAGTCACTCTTGGGCAATTCCCAGCATATTCGTGAGCGCCGTGTCGATTGTATGGGTCTGCTATAGTGCGCGATAAGATATGGCTAACAGCCACTATTATGCTCCGAACTGTGTAGACCGCATGGAGAGTTCACGCGGTGGGCGTTAGCATTATAAAAACCAATTGAGGCAGCCAAATTCAGTCAGTACACAGCAAACAGTTAAACAATGAGGGCATCCGTAGGAATCGCAGTGTTGGCCATCAGCCTTCTAGTAGTTTTTGTCGCAGCTCAGCCTCATCGACAGAACAACAAATGGGGATCTGGATGGAACCAGGGAAATCATCAGCAGAGACCACAGCAGAGGCCGGGATCCGATTCTAGCGAAGAGCAATGGCCCGTGGGACCTGGATGGGGCAGTGATGAGGACTCGAATGGTAAGTGTAGATGCTTTGATCTACTCTGGAGACCCAGTCTCAACTGTAGCTTCACTTTAAGAACGCCCGGATAGACGCCCATCACATGGACAGCGCCCTCCTCATGGCCATCACCATGGCCACCGTCCTCCCCATGGAGAGCGCCCTCCTCCACCACCATTGAACGAAACTACTACTATCGAGCCAGAGGATTCTACCACAATTGTGCCTGAAGATTCCACCACATTGGTGCCAGAAGATTCGACTACAATTGTGCCTGAAGATTCCACTACATTGGAGCCGGAAGCATCGACTACAGTTGAGCCAGAAGACTCAACCACCGCCGAGCCAGAGCAGTCCACCACCTTGCTGCCTGAAGAGTCTACTACCCTACAGCCTGAGGAGTCTTCCTCGGTTGCCCCCGAAGAGTCTACTACCCTGCAGCCCGAAGAGTCTACCACGGAGGCACCCGAAGAGTCCACAACAGTTTAAAAGTCTAAGCACTTTTTAAATGTAATTAAGAGTTCACACACACACACAGATAGAATGAGTTTAAATATATATATATCTTTTTTTCGTAAACTCAAATTATTTGAATGCACTCATGGGTGCTACTCACTCTGCTGGCCTTTCAAGGGGTCGCATTCATACAGCAATTTATCGTGTCCCTTTGACAAATCAATATGCAAACGAACTGACATGTGTAAATGGAGCGCACAATTTTGTGCCGCCTGCGCTTCCCCTTTTCCACTCCCCCTCCCCTTTTGCAGCCTCTCTTCTGCCTACCTGGCTGCGACTGAGGACCGAGGAGCGTTATTCAAGAGGCACCCGAGGGCCAAATCGTTTGAATTCCTCGCATTAAATCGTTTGATTTTCTTGCCAGTTCTTTCCTTTCCCTCTCCCTCTCCCTCCCCCCTCCTTCGACGCCATGGGGTGCATCAACATTTTGGTAACCAAATAAATTTCGCTTTGTTGCCAAGACGAAATATTTGTATTACGGATACGCCACACTGGTCGCCCCCTTTTTGGGCGCTTACATGATGCGATGCCTAAGCCTTTGGTTTGCCAGCACCAGCTTTAAGCCCTTGAAGCCTTTTCCATACCCTGTAGTTGCTGGCATGCAGTAGAAGGGTATTTAGGTTGGAAGGGGAAAGTTGATTAAGGGGAGGTTTCCCTCTTCTATATTTATAATTCCAGGGCATCTCTCAGTCGAGTCGCATTGGCAAACCCCTTGTTATTAGCTTTGTTTTCGGCTTTCTGCCCACCTTTTGATATCAACCTGTGTGTGTGTGTGTGTGTTATTCACATGGCCAGCATGCGGGACTGTCAATACCCGGCGATAAGACGCGCCTTTGGGCCTGTGTGTCTAACAAATGGCAAACGCAAAGTGACCTTGTCCAGTGGACGTGAATTTATTGTTCTTTATTCTGTTGCTGGAAAATGGAAAAAGTTTTCAGGTTTGGCACAACTGATTCGCTTATGAGCATTTTTCCAGCTAAATATTTTTCTCATTTGCAGCTCTAATTTTGATTAGCTGTTCCCCCTCACTCCCGCCTTGCCCGCCACTTACATCAAATTGCACTTTCAACTTCAATCGCATTGCAGAAAATGCTTTTTGTTTTGTTATTCTTGCGAACTGAAGAGAAAAGTTTTCTTTTGCTCATTTGCGCTTATTAAAAATACCAAAGTGGACCGTGGCAAGGCACTCACCGAACTACCCACGCAGCTACACCACCACCCAGCACCCACTACCCACCACCACCCACTTGACCACCCACATCTCTCACCTGTCGCGTGTTCTCCTTCATTTGCCTGCGCGCTATTTCCAGCAGCAGCCGCTGGCGCAGCACATCCAACGGATTGACAATGGACAACGACGGTTTGTTCCGCTTCGCCAGTGAATACTCGTCCTAAGAAAAGAGAGAGAGGGAGAGACAGAAAGAGAGAGAGAGAGACATTTTAAATGCATTTATTCCCAACTTGTTAAGATCTTAATGTAAAAAGTTTTCACGATTGAAACTGTTTGAGTTGGTTAAACAGTTTCCATCATGAAATTGTCACATTATGGAAACTTTCTCATGCTGCAACAAGGTAGAGCAGCAATATGACTTAAGCGCTCCAAGGTGCTTCAAGTCGTTCCCCTTGACCGATTGTTTTCACTACTTGAACTTCAATTAGTGAAGAAAAGCAATGATAATAATGAAAAACAAAAGTTTCTTGATATGAAATCGAAACTGAAAATCTGTAAACAAATTCAGTCCCGACAGTTTATAACACTGTGGGACTTAATTATTTAATTCCTTTGCTGCAAATGACTTTGAAATTGTGTAATAAATCAAATCTGATGAGCCCGTCTGCCAGTCTGCCAAAACAATTCCACAGAACCGACGCTTCTTTATGGTAGCTAATTAAAAAGATGTTGACAATTATGTTCTGGTTCTGTTCTGCTCCTGCTGCTGCTTCAGCTTCAGGTTCTGGTTCTGGTTTCCCGTCAGACGAATGTACAAAAATAAATATTTACAATAATTTGCAAACTCGGCAGGCAGCAAACTCAGATAGCGCTGTCTGCGTGTAAACAAACCCACTGCAGATAACATTGAAGAGGTCTATAAGATCTATATGGGTGAGTAATAGAAAGACGGGGAGCATGCCAACAGTCCGTGGGCGATGCTGGTTATAGATAATTAAACAGACGTGTGAAATTCTGTCTATCTGTCTGAGCAAGTGCTTCAAGATCTTTGTCTAGTTTGTCTTATCTCGAGAATCATTCAAGGCCTTGGCGACTAAGTCGATTTTCGATTTCATTTGATTACTCACTGATCGATTATGGGTGTGGGAACTATGGAAAATAACCGAAGGTAAGCAATAATAGATTACGATCGATTGATATCGATGTGATAAGACGAAGTAGAATTGAGAAAGGTATCATTGAAAGGCAACTGGATTCCATCTTGCTCAGTTTAGAGAAGACTTTTCTAGGGGGAACTCTCTGTGGCTCGTGGCAACCAGCTCACGTTTAAACGGATACGGGAACTCAATTAGTTAATGGCAATCTACACGAGTGAAGAGCACGAGAGCACGAACCTATCGGTGGGCAGATATTGAATTTTTACTATTGTTTGCCGCTTATCAAGCACTATAGCTGTGATTGCGATTAGATAATAGCGGGGGGCGGTCAATGGTAACTTCAGAGCCCATGGCCAGCTGCTTTCTTCATATAAAAGAGAGTCGTGAAGTCGGTAGCAGTTAGTGCACTTACGACAATTCACAATGAAGGTTCTAACAATTTTCCTATTCGCGCTTCTTTTCGCCGCTGTGGCTTCCATGCCCAAACGCTACAGTCGGCGGCAAACCCTCGAGGAGAGGAGAGCCAACAGACATCAACTTCAATGGAATCGCAGATACGGCGAAGCGGGTAGAGGGAACGGAAATAGCAATGGATGGCATCGTGATCAGTACGGCTGGCACAAGACCGAAGCGTGGGAACATCGTAATGGATACAAACACGACTGGCGTCCTCTGCCACCATTTGCCGTGGTGCCCGCAGAATCTACTCTGCCCCCACAAGAGCCCTCTCCTGAGGCTCCGGTAGAACCTACTCCACCACCTCCAGAGTCCACATCTGAGGCACCAGAGGAGTCTACCACTGAAGAGTCCACAACGCAGGAATCTACAACCGAGGAATCTACAACCGAGGAAGCTACAACTGAGAAGTCCACGACAGAGGAAACCACAACTGAGAAATCCACAACTGAGGAATCTACAACCGAGGAATCTACAACCGAGTCCACGACAGAGGAAACCACAACTGAGAAATCCACCACTGAGGAGTCCACAACTGAAGCTTCAGAAGAGTCTACAACTGAAGCTGCAGAGGAATCCGCAACTGATGAAACAGAAGAGTCGACAACTCAAGCTCCAGAAGAGTCCACAACTGAAGCTCCAGAAGAGTCAACAACTGAAGCTGCAGAGGAATCCACAACTGAAGATTCAGAGGAATCAACAACTGAGAGCTCAGAGGAAACAACTGCAGCACCTGAAGAATCGACAACTGAAAATCCAGAGGAGACTTCATTAGCACCTGAGGGACCAACCTCTGAACTCGAAGAAACTACCGCTGCACCTGAGGAGCCAACTGAAACGACACAGGAACCTGAAGAATCAACAACGGACGTTTCGGACGAGACTACTGCAGCGCCAGAAGAGCCAGAAACATCTACCGGAGCACCTGAAGAACCAGAGACTTCTACACCTGCTCCAGAAGAACCAGAGTCTTCTACACCTGCTCCAGAAGAACCTGAGACATCTACCCCGGCACCTGAAGAGCCAGAGACATCTACCCCGGCACCTGAAGAGTCAGAGAAGTCCACTCCGGCACCTGGAGAGCCTGAGACTTCCACTGCTGCTCCGGAAGAGCCAGAGACGTCTACCCCGGCACCTGAAGAGCCAGAGACATCTACCCCTGCTCCAGAAGAACCAGAGACGTCTTCCCCAGCACCTGAAGAACCAGAGACGTCTACCCCAGTATCAGAAGAGTCTAAGACGTCTACGCCGGCACCTGAAGAGCCAGAGACATCTACTGCTGCTCCGGAAGAGCCTGAAACATCTAGCCCAGCACCAGAAGAATCCGCAACGTCCACCCCAGCGCCAGAAGAACCAGATACCACAACGACTGAAGGTTCCGGCGATACAACGAAGGAGCCTGTCGAAACAACCACAGAGGCTGAAGAGGGCAGTGGCTCGAGTAGCGCATAGGCTACGCCGTCATTAAAGCGACAAGACATTAAAGCATAGAAATCATAATTCCTAGAATTTCATTATTTATTCGTTGTGATAAACATCAGTTAAGAGTCGAAATTAAAGTGTTATTATAAGTAGTTGACTTTGCTTTCATTATACGACCAAACAATCAGATTTACAAGTATTATATACTGACTTCTGCTTATTGTGTTGGGGATCTGCGGGAAACAGAAAAAGTACCGTGGCGAAGTAAGCAGAGATTAAGGTCCGAAAAGTGTCTCGAATGTAATTTGGCATGTCAACTTGACATTATCGCAGATATGTCTCTGGGGCACTTCTGGCTGAAGCACCCTCAATGGCGCGATAAGAACCATAACGTCATTATAAATTTCTGCCGATATTTCTAGTTGCTATTCGAAGTTTAAATTGCTCGTCGATTGTTGCCGACAGATCGTGCGATGCGTAGAATTTGGCCACAATCTGCACTCATAAAACCACCATCGACATGGCACACACTCCTGTACAATGGACGTGTACTACTTTTGTAGCTCGTCACGATTAGTCACATTCCTAATCAATATTTCGACAATGAAACTGGGCCCATACAATGGAAACTTTCAGTGAGGTCGATTAGATTGCATCAGAAACAAAATATTTGTTCGCTGTTCACAAATTTGCATAACAAAGTCGCAGGTCAGGTGCAATTATTTGCCCTGCATTTGCATCTGTGTAAATATTGCGAGTCGAGGTAGGAAGTAACTGTGGCTATATAAGCGCAAGATCGACTGGACAACTCAATTGAAAAACAATAATCATGAGAGCTTTAACACTTGTCATCTTCGCAGTCTTGTTGGTCGCCGTGTTCGCTCAGCGCGGACCTGGTGGTCCTCCTGGTGGTGGTCCCCCTGCTGGTCCTCCTGGTGGAGGTCCCCCTGCTGATGGCCAACCTCCTCGTGGTCCCCCTGGTGGTGGTCCACCTGGTGGACGTCCCGGTGGTCAAGGACAGGGACCACCTCAGGGTGATGATGATCAGTCAAGTGAACAGCCAAGTGAGCAGCCAGATGCGGACCAGGATACAGAAGCACCATAAGAAGAGAAATAGGAAGTCTCTTTCTCCTGAACACAGCATTCAATAAATACTTTTGTTTATCAAACTCTTATCTCTGCTTGGGGATCATTAGGCGTATACGCAATGCGTGCGTTTGATAAGCAAATATTTGAGAGGTGAAATAATGCGAGAGAGAGGGAGAAAGAACACTTTAGCTCAGTCATGAGCATAGAAGAAACTAGTCTGACAATAGATAAAAAGAGAAGAGAAAGGAAGGATGGAAAGAGAACAATGGAACATGGAACAGCTAAACTGATCACATATACATATAAATATATGTTGAGGTGTATAACGAATGTTAGAAAAAACTGAGACTAAAGCAGACAGCAAACATAATAATGTTTCCAAATTCAATAGGATTAATTAAGGTTACATTTTTGATGTAGTTTGCAGTCTCCTTTCCCACTTTCAAAGCAGTTGCTGTTCGAATATGCCAAGATGAGAATTTTCATACGCTTTCAGCTGAAAATTGTTATAAATTGTTTTAGCAACTTGCTGCATAAGTTTTCATTTGCAGAAAATACTCAGCTGGCAAAAGTTGCACCCACCGCGGGCACTGAAACAGTAGTTTCCGGGGAGGGGAGGGGCAACGCCTTAAACGGCCAACTAACTATATAAATACCCGTCATACATACATAATTGAAAAGTTTCTGATCGCATTTCAAGATAGATTTATTAGAGCGAATGAATAACAAGTGAATTACGAATACGCAGGTGAGTCAAACGAGGAGTGCCTCCGAAAAGTTGGTCCTCTGAAAAGTTGTGAATATGATAAGTTAATTTCCCATTCCCAAATATGTGTATATTCTATTGTTCTCTCTTCCTCTCTCTCCATCTTTCTCGGAGGCGTGAAAACGGTAACTTTTGTTGTAGAGCTAAACAAAGGTGCAACTTTTATTTGTCTTCTTGTCGCTGGTAAATAAACAGGCCCAATAATAATACTTCTTGACGCTCTAATGAAGCAGACATATAAATCGTTGTTAACGAACAACAACGACAAAAAATTTCCATTTGTTTTGCGCTGTTTTACAGCTACAACGGGAGCGAATTGATAAAATTGTTCAAAATACTGTAAATCCATTTTTAAACATTGAGTAATTTGTTTGTACGCTTTACTGTGCTGTGTATCTTCGTGTTTGGTCAGTTGGCACGCATCCGATAAGATTAGTTAAGAGTATTACGTATATGTAGTTTTTATTGACAGCCATTAAATATGCGTCGAAGTTTTAATACTGCTTCGGCAAATACTTCCCCTAGATTATGCGCTATTGCGTTCTGCGACGTTCAATAGGAAGTTCTACTTCAAAGTTGTTTTACTAATTGTATCGATAAGGTGTGGAGATTCCGGGAATCTCTGATGCAGCTTGCAAATCAAATAATTTGAAGCATGCGATAAGATTTCTAATGAAACACGGCTACCAATAGAGTTACCTGACATAACAAGCTACTATATAGTATAGGTCGATGAATACGCAAGTTGTAGACAAATAAAGCCAGAATTGTTTTGCGTTGCAATCGAAAGTAGGAGCTGATGAGAACTGAAAGACGTAGATTGGCAATTGACTGGGGAAATCTCTTGATTATTTTCGTGACGCGAGACTGAAGTGGAATTTGATACGATATGATCTTAATTATTCATCAAGGTTTTTCAATAGAATATTCCAGATTTATATGTTGCTTATTTTGCTCTCATTTGACCTTCTTTTTGGCTGTTTTTTACTCAAATTTCACGAACTGTTGTCTTCATTTATGAAGAGATTTGCAGTCAATTGCAAAGTCCTTTATGTGTCTAGTCTTCATTTTTGGGTATTTTAGCGGACCGCAGTTTATTGAGAAATGTGAAAAATTCATTTTATGATTGCAACATCAAAGCCAGCCGCATACAGAGTTGGCTATAAAAAACGGAAATGGCCAATGAAAATTCGAGCACGAAAAACTGTCACAAAAATATGCGACATCTGTTGCCAAACCGCAAAAAGGCGAGAAGAGGCGCGAGAGGGTAAAAGAAGAGGCATTTTGACAGTGTATAAAATACGCACCTGTATGACCTGTGCATCGAGGTAGTCCAGAGGATATCCGTTGGCATAGCCCGCACCACCACCGACTGCTGCGCCAGCCACTCCACCTGCCCCTGCTCCAGCTGCTCCTCCTCCGACTGCCACACCCCGCTGTGCCGTACAAACGAGCCTTGTGGCACTGAGCAGAGTCAATAAAAGCGGGCAAAACCACGCTGTGGCTTTCATCATTCTGCAATGGTACAAAAACAACAACAACAACAGCATCAGCAAAATATATACAAGTATACGTAGTAGCAAACAAATAATTGCATGAAAAATCAACGAACGCACGAATTGGCCGATTAACGCGGCAAGTTGCAAGTTGCCAGCTGCAATTACCCGTTTGCAAGTTGCAACTTGTTGGCCAAATTGCATAAAACACAAATCGAATTTCAATTCATGAATAATTGCGTGCTGATCAGAGCGAACAGACATTCATCCATATATAGTATGTATAAATATACATGTAGTCAGCCTGCGAACTGAATGCAATTATTCAGGATGCGTGCGATTAATTGGCTCACTGACTGTACGATTGCATGACTGATGGGTTGACTGACAGACTGATTGATTAAGGTTTAATTGTTCATGCAGAGAAACGAAGCTAATGAATTTAAAAAGATAAGTTCGCAGAAGTACTTAACTAATCCAAATGAAGAAACATTGCAAATTATATTTGATTGTATATCATTATATACTTTTTCGGTTTTGCTTTAAGGTAGTATTACTTTTAGTTTTTTTTTCTTATTAAATATTGGGTTAAAACTACTGCAAAGTTTCTTACAGTATAGTAACAGATTAAAATACCATTAAAAACAATAAAATCTTTCTCTTTTGAAACTGTTCTGCAACTTCTTTCTTTCTTTAATCCGCATTCAGTTTTCTTTTCGTTTATCTTTTACAGATTGCAGGATATTATATGAACTATTTATCAAGTGCATGTCAGATTTACTGTTGAAATATGCAAACATGAATAGTTGTTATTATGTTTATCATTCTTGGCACCGACTGCGGAATCTCACGTGCTTGACGTGCGGCGAGGCAACGCAACCTTTGTAGATTATAAAGTGTGTGTTCTTATAATTTATGGCACATGCACATGCCTGACCTCTCTGACAATCCCCTCCACTTCGCCTGAAAATGCTTCTCAATGAAGTCGAGGAATGACTTTGCCGCAACGGAACATAAACGTAATGTGTGGAAATAACATAAATAGACGGAGAGACTTGATAGACACGAGATGAACACGTTGTTCTTCAGAGAGTGCACTCTGTTTTTCATACTCGCTCTCCTTTTATCCTTCTTCCAGACCAAAAGGATTTCAGTGTCAAAGGGCAATTTGCGCAACCACAAGCAGACAATCTCAAACTATCCGCATCTAAATGGTCAATTGTTCGTTGGCCCAGCGGGCAATGACTCGCGATTGGCTTACAATTTCCGTTAGTCGGCTAAGAGCAGGAAGAGCATAAGTCTCCCGGCTGTGGAAAGTTCTAATAATAGACCAGATGAGCCGACCATGTCGGGTTGTGTCTGTGCCCTGAGCCTGAGGTCAGGCATATTTTTTGCTTCTTCAATTTGAATCAATGCAGGGAAATTGATTTGACTTTCACTCCCTTTTCCTTTCACTGCTTCCTATTCCCGACTCCTTCTACTGCTGCCAGTGATTGTGTGATTGTGGGTGTTCTCACATCCTGCGACTATATTTTTGGCTTGGAGCATCCTTTATGAGAGCTTCGATTGACGTGCAAATGATTTGCCTCTCTTCTTCTGTGCAACAAGCGATTTTCACTCGATTCGAATATTCGTATTTATTCACGAGTGTTGTCGAGTACCCACGGCAGAGACCCTAAACACTTGAGACGTCCCTCCATTTACCTCGTCAAATTTAATTGATAAAACTCTTGGAGCACGATTTCCCATGAATTTTTGTTTGCTTAGTTTTTCAGAGAATGGTCGTAATTGTAGGATTTTGATTGGAAACTACACAGTACTCAGCTCTGTAATCCTAATGAAATATGAATATTTATTATAACAATAGAGGTTTGTACAACGTAGCGTATGCGCATCGCAGCATTTGAATAATTTATGTAGCATAATTTTAGGCACGCCGGGAGAAGCAACTTCGAAAATTTAAATTCCCTCACAGACAATCAACAAGGAATTCAGAATAAATCCAAAAAAAATTTAAAATAAATTAAGAATGTAATGAAACTCGTTGAATATTTTTCAACCCCTTATGAATATGAATATGTATATTATTTATTTAAATGCCACAAAGAAAAATTGTACATATCGAATACAAATTAATAAAAATAAAATACCTTAACTTAATTTAAGAGCTGGGTTGAATGTTTATACAAGATATCTAAGCACAACTGTTTAGTTAATTTCTATTTGATTAGCACTAAAGTGACACAAACTAAAGACAGAAGAGTCCTCGGAATCCCAAGAGGATTTCTAAATATAACATGCGTTGGTAGCCCATAACAAGCACGTTACACACTCGTTGAGCTACCTTTAAGCTGAGCTGTCATCGTGAGCATTAGGCGCAAATCTTGCGATGTTTAACTAGTTGAAAGCTAGTTTGGGAAGCTGTTGTCACACTTTTGGCAGTAACTGTGTCGCCTGGCATTTGCAGCTGAGGCAGCTGTCATATTTGTGCCATTTCACGCCAAAGGATTTGTGATATTGAAATGCTGACAGCTGCATGTGGCAATGTGCTCTACAACTCTATAGAAATCAGGTAAGAATAAATCGAATTCCTATTGAAATTGTACATGTTTTTGTCATAATTAAATTGTTAGAATGCCATCAAAAACAAATTCCTGATTTTGATATCAAATTCAGGCTAGGCAGGGGCTGAGAAGGAAGAGAGAGAGATAGAGAACTGCCCCAACAATGCTGTAGAACAATATTGAAGGGCAATAAAACCTGCCCTGCCCCACTGAGGCCCATCGGAGTGGAGGCGTGATTGCCCAAGGCGATGGCGATGGCGAGAGGACTCTTTTATCTGCGCCTTTAAGACTGTGCAAAGTAAATAAATGAATAAACGCAGTAAATAAAATAAAATAAAATAAGATATGGAATGAAGCGAAAGTCCCTTCGCATATTTGCATTCGCCATACACCATATAACATATGCAAATAGGGAGGAATCGCATACGAACTTTTGCCAGATAAAACGATTTTTACGAGCCAACAATCATCTGATTTGCAATAGAGAATAGAGATGGCATTAAGAGAGAAAGAGAGAGAGATGAATGAATGTTTTTCAAATGTGCCAACGAATGTTTTGTTTCGATTGCACATAAACCGTTTATCCGCTCTACCCTGACGTTTTGCGGGCATATTAGGCTAAGCGAATGTCACGCCCCACTCGATACTTCCTTTAAAATTCACAGCGGGCACGCTGTTTAGGTCGAAATTGAATCGAAATTGGGCCCCCGCAGTAAAAAGATTGTTTTATGAGTCAGGAAAACGTGACCCGATGGAGATGACGTCGTCATTATCGCCTGCCTTGATGAAAATGACAGGGCACAGGGCGCAAGTTTTCGCAATCACAACTTGAGAGTTTTCCCGACCGTGTTTGCACTCTATTAAATTACGGTCTCCGTCACTTGACACTCTCTCCCTCACATAAAAGGAAACTAATTAGACGTGGGCAGCTTCGTATGGAAAACTCACGAGGCGTGTTGGAATTATCCACTCTTTAATTGGTACTCTCAAACCGTAGTAATTACCTCTGTTTGTTTTCCTGCACTAACAAGTCAATGATTGCTCTTGAAAAATCACACTCTTCCCACTCAGCGAATCGCCGTTCCGATCATTAGCTAAGCTTGGCTAACTAAGCGCAAAATAAATTAGCTACACGTAATTAAATTCTTGCCCAGCGTTGGCTAATCAATAGACATCTATAAATTATGGAACGAGCGCAATTAATAGCGGGAATCTTAATTAACTCAGGGATAAGCTGCGATTTACTCGACCCCAAGACATTCTTCACGTGAATCCAGCAGGCAGTGAGTGCACATTTTCAAGATTGATTACCAATCAGAGGGGGGGAAATATTTAAAATATATTATTACCATAAAAATGTAAAAAAATCCTAAACTGTTGTTCAGCTGAACAAAATTCACGAATTTATTTCTATTGGGGAAATAAATTAAACATGTTTATATTATTTAAAACATATTTAAGTTTCGTATCAAAAAAAAAAAAAATTAATTTAAAATAATGACACATTTGTCAAGATATAACATAAATTAATCTATCAATAATCGTATAACATGTTTGAATATTATTTAGTATAACTCTTATTAAGATTTCTTTCATCCGTAGACTTCACTTAAGAATCTCAGAAAATTTGTTAACTTAACAAAAAATATTAGTTTTTAAAAACTTTCCTTTAGTTTTTCAAATTATACTTTAATTTTCAGTAATATATAGGTCTCATTGCCCTTACCAGTTGTATTTAAATTAAGAAACTCCACAAAATATAAATTTCACTTTTCAACCAAATGCAAATAAGTCACGTTTTCTAATTTTTTTTTTCTTTTGTGGGGGGTGGGGGAATTCGTTCACATAAAACGCATCACGTTATCAATTGGTAATTACCCAGAAAATTCCTTTTGATCTTGTCACTGGGGCAAAAATATTTATGGTTTTCAAGATTTTCGTTTCGTTTTGGCTGTTAAATTGGCCAAATTTTTATGACTTCACGCGCGACGGCAATCAAACGAAATTAGACGAGAAATTTGAATATTTTATTTGCCACGGCAAGACAAGAGTAATTTGCCTCAGAATCTTGCACACAAAAGATATTGCACGCGGATAGGACACTTTAATCTTGAGTTAGGCTGCTGGGGCTTATTGAAGACCTGTGCTCGGTTCGGTTCTGTTTCAGATTGGTCTATCTTGGGCAGGTGGTCCGTCTACGAACGCAACAGGCTGACGACGAGCGAAGAACTCAGAGCTCCAAGCGGAGGACGCTTGTTTTTATATTGCGAAACAAGGACGCTGGACGAGCAGACACGAGCCGAAGGCACGAACGCAACTCGAGCCGAGCCGAGCCGAGGACGAAGACGACAGGCCACGCGACTAGTTATGAATGAACGCACGCGGCACGCATCCTCGCAGGTGAAACAAGGTGGAGCCGAGGCAGGCCTGGCGGAATGTTGCCACAGGAGTCGTGCGTAGCTGCTGCCACCTGTCTACTCACTCACCTGTTGGCCAGTGTTGAATGTTGCTGCAACATTTGGCCAACACTCTGCGTTGTGTTTTATTGTAATTATCGAACTCAATTAATATTTAATCACTTTTTATTTGCACATTAATTGTTTGCTTAAACACAGTCAAAGCAATTGGGTCAACTAGCATGCGAACGCTGTTGATGAGTCTGCGACTAACGGTACCTGACAGCTTCTAACGCCGATCAGGTGTGAAATTGCTCTACGTTCATCATCTCATCTGTGGCAAGTGGGTAGGTTAACAAAATATGCATTTTAAATTAGAACTGAGAAGAAAGACTGATTTGTTTATAACGTGCAGGGTACATTATGAAAATACAAGATAGTTTAATTTTAAAAAACTAGCACGACCTTTTAGGACTTTTATAACCATCAATCGTTTACCTCCTTAGTTTAATTGAGTAAATTATTAATGATTATTCCAAGTTGAATAGGATAATAATAAATAAGTTAAATGTATTTCTGTATGATATAAAGAAGTCTAAAACAAATACATTTCTTTATATAACAGGTATGTAAAATAAACAATAAAATTCTCTATAAATAGAAATCTTTGACATCTGTTACAGTTGATTAGTTTTCTGAGTCTTACTGGTCTACGCCAAGTGCAGCCAATTAACCTTTTGCCCAGTTCAGGCGTCAATGAGTCGTGGCAACAGTGTTGCCCAAGTATACCTTATTCCTAACCACATCCTGCCTGTCCCGACAGCCTTTGGCCTTAAGCCTCCAACCTTCTCACTTTTGCCGGTGATCGGCGCTGTCGCCGCCTGTTGCTCTGCCTCAGCTTGACACGATTTTTAATCGCTGTCAATGCGTGTTCAGGTGTAATTAAACACGTGGGCAGCGTTATATTTCCTGGCTCTGACTGGCGCCAGGCATCAGCGTCAGCATGTGTCCACTTGGGTGTCCTTTGTGTGCTCCGCTTGGCTTGCGGCTGATTGAAATCTGTCAAAAAGTTGCTGACGTCCATCTACGCATCACAAAGTCACGAATACAGCACGTTTGTATGTGAGTGTGTGAGAATGGTTAATGTGCAGTTATCTACGGATATAGTGTAATGTCGTAAAACATAAGAGAACTATCAGGTTATCTATAATTGGATAATAGAATGAGTTAGAATGAGGATGAGTTTGGCAGACAATTTGGGATACAATAAAAATCTGTATATGTTATTTTAGTTTCGTTTTAAAAATTGTAAAATAATGATAAATATTGTTGAGATTAGAATATTCTTATTAAATATTTATTTTAGTTAATAATGTAAATGTTTTATTCTTCCGTTATTAGCGATGGCACTTCTTCTAAATTAGCGACTGCACATGTGCTTTCATTGGCGATACCACATCGTCGATTAGTTCACTCGTTACTCAACGAATGCTCTGCTAATGATCATAGTTTTCACGCATGTCGGAGAATATATATTATTATATTATAATTTATATTTTATTAAAAAGAATCATAGAAATTCCTAACAATCCGACTTTTAAAATTGTAAATTTGATTTCCTTCTAGGGCATTTTCCTTAGATACTCATTAATCTTCGTGGCAACAACTCAACTCGATACACTCGCACTCAATATAGCCGCTTCCCTGGTGTGGTGATAATGGAATCGTTAACGCTGCATTTAATCCGAAGCCCTCGAAAGGCCACTAGGGAGGGGCAGAAAATAAACTCATTAACATGTTGATTAGAATCACGCCAAAGTTCAAATCTGCAATGGAACTCTTGGACTACGAGATTGTCTATCTTTTGTTTGATTTACGCAATAAGTCAATGGTAAATGGAGTGAGGGGACAACAAGAAGGGAGAATGGTAGGGAGGAACAGTCACTTCGACGGCTGTTTCTAATTGAGCATCGTCAAGTTGACAGGCGACAAAACGGTAGGGCAGCGACGCGACTTAATTATGCATGTTGATGGGAGCACTCCCTCTCCCACGCCCAGTCCATGTCCTCCCCCAACTCCCTCCCATTGTTCCCTCCACCCCCTTCTTGTGACTGTCTCTCATTGCTGCTTGGTGATGTCAAAGAACCTGAGGGATATCTTGGCAGCTGCCGCCGATAAAGCAAACCAATTATTAATTTATGACATTCCAAGCGAGCCACGGCCGCGGGCTGGTTCAACGCTTCGCAAATGAGCGCAGCTTAATTGATTAACTGATAAGACTGATAAGAGACCAGACGACTTCAATCAGATCTCTTTGCTGCCTGCAATCATCTCCAGCTTAAGGCTGAAACCTTTTTTAGGGATTTCATTTCATTAACATCGTAATTTTTGAGCGGATTAGTGTCAGAAAAGGCAGGCAAAAGTGATGCAAATTACAAGTAAGTTACCACAATACCCCTTGCCCCTCTCTCTCTCCTTCTCACTCTCAGGCCCATACTGACGGTCTTGGGGGCCCTTGAGTAAAACTTCTTGGGGTCCCTATTTTAATTGATTTAATAAAATTGACTATTTAATAAAATATTATATACATACATACATATATGTAAGTTTAGCTTATAAAACATGTCATCTAGGAAAATTATATTTCGGGCCTTTTTATACTCGACTGATAATATTGCCAGTCCATTCAATCAGTCTTGCTTGACAATTACCTACATATCTATTACCTGTATATCTTAAGGGTAATAGGTATGATAATATTATAACTTGCTGAATGAAAATAAATGTAAAAAGCATAACGAGGCGTGGCCGAACCCACAAAAACAACATATATTCTTGTTCAGTATCAATAACAGTAAATCAAGCTATGTCTGTTCGTTTAAGATCTCGATTCACAGCTATTTTAAAAACTAAATACACCAAATTTGACATTAAGCTATGCTTTTATTAAGGTAGCAGGGCGTCCTTGGGCCTTTGTGCACCGTACACCTTGTACATGCCACGCTACGGGCCTGCTCTGTCTTGCCATCAAGGTGGCCCAAAAGTTTTGCCAAAGCAGAGAGAAATACTTGTATTTATTCAACTAAGCGGGCGCTGGCAACTTTTGTGCCTGGACAGCAATAATTATGTGGCGAACTTTTCTTGGATTGGGCAGTTAACAAAGTGGGTTCTCTTGTTGGGCTAACTCGGCTGATGTTCACCGTTGCTGATTAAGTCAAATAGTTGAACAGGTGGCCAGGTTGCCACGAATGTCCCGTTATTGTTACTTAATGCATATTTGTGTGCAAGTGTGTGTGTGTGTATTTTGGGCAAACTATTCGACAGCAGCCAGAAGCAGCAGAAGATTGGCAGATGTACAGTCCAGCCAGCCATATAGACAGACAGCACGACAGACAGCTGACGAATATATTTCTCATGGGGCGCGTGCGATTTGTGCGTTTTGTAAATTTGATTTTTTCACAGCGATTGCAGGCGTTGATTTGCTGTGTTGTTCTTGTGTTGGAAGCGATTAAAAGCGCGTGCAGCTGTCCATGCCACGCCCACTGCCTTTCATTTGTCAACGTTTTGTGCCTGCGGCCAGACCAAATATGATTTATGAGCGCAGTGCGAAATATGCAAAGAAAGGAAGGGGATAGAAATCAATATCTATAGGGATGGGGTGTAGGAAGGAGTGTGGAGTGTGGAGCAAGAGGTCGCAGCGGGTGGGAGCCCATTGTGCTAAGCCTAATTGCATTACTCGTGTAATTTTGTGTTGGGTTTGGCAATTTAAGGCTGCGCGCTTAACTTCATTACCCTGCGACACACAACTAGGTCACATACCGATGTTACTGTACTCCCAATTAAGAGAGATTCTGTTTTCGGGAATCACTCCAAGAAAGTCGTATTAGAGTTTGCGCGCCAAATGCGTTCGTTCAGTATATGCTAAACAGTTGAGTAACTGCTAGCAGCTCATTAAACTCTACATGTAGATGGCGCTGCTGTTCAAAACTTAAACAGTTTCCCAACAGTGCCGATAGTGTTGCACACAGCAATCGATAGAAGGTGAAAGAAATATACAACGATTCGAATTTTCGATGATGCTGAACAATATAATAAAAAGTAATATTTAATATAATTTTACAAGTTGTATTTAAATTTGTATTCATATTTAATAAATAATTAAATCACTTCTAAAAGACTTCTTTCGTTAACTACCCGTGACTTGTAGCAGTTACAGATGTAGTTTCATTCCTAGGAAAGTGTCATCTCTAGAAAAACAAATATGGCGGAACGCAATTGCAAAGAAAAATAAAAAATAACTTTAATTCGCAATTGAAAAATTATTAAAAATGCTTAAGGAGTCAACTTATTTCGCGTTTTTTTAAACAAATGAATTTACGTTCGAGTGGTTTCGTTCTCGTGTGTTATAACAAATTGCACAGCGCGTACAATTATAAATTGTTATTACGTGACCTCGAGAACGCCGCTAAAATTGAATTGCATAGAACCAGAACGAGCCGTGGCATAGATTTTTGTGCCCGTAAAACGAACTATTCACCCGCAGATGCAACTCTGCGAATCATTAATGCGTCACTAAGATGCTAAATTGATTTTAATTGTGACAGCGACGGTAAACAAGAGTAAAACGGTGAATAATAGTGAAAACAACACAAACATGTCTGGGGGACGCGATAGCAGTGCCAGCGCCAGCAGTGGCAGCAACGGAAACAGCGCTGCCAACTCAAACTCAACGTCCACAACACCGCAAACTCCCACACAGCAGCGGGCGCGCGGGCGTCCAGCAAAGAAAGCAACATGTACGTGGTGTGGTGAGGGCAAACTCCCATTGCAGTACGTCCTGCCCACACAGACTGGCAAGAAAGAGTTCTGCTCAGAGACGTGCATCGTCGAGTATCGCAAGGCGTACAGTAAAGGCGCCTGTACGCAGTGCGACAATGTGATACGCGAAGGTGCGCCCAACAAAGAGTTCTGCTCCATGATGTGTATGAACAAGCATCAGAAAAAGAACGGATCCACGCGACAGCATAGCGGAGGCGGGGGCACGCCTGGGGGTGCAGATGGTGATCGCAAATTACTAAGCAGCGGAGCACCAGCGGGTCCCTTTCAGTACGAAAGCTTCCATGTCTTTGACTGGGATGCATACCTGGAGGTAAGTAACTTGAATAGTCTGTTTGCAGATCAAGAGCTAATCTTTATGTGATATAGGAAACTGGTAGTGATGCAGCTCCCGCTGAGTGCTTCAAGCAAGCGCTGAATCCTCCAAACAACGACTTTAAAATTGGAATGAAACTGGAAGCGCTGGATCCACGCAACGTAACGTCCACCTGTATTGCCACGGTGGTGGGGGTGCTGGGCTCACGGCTACGTCTACGTCTCGACGGCAGCGACTCGCAGAACGACTTTTGGCGTTTGGTGGACTCCACGGAAATTCATGCAATCGGACACTGTGAGAAGAATGGTGGAATGTTGCAGCCCCCGCTTGGGTTTCGTATGAACGCTTCCAGTTGGCCCGGCTATCTGTGCAAGATATTAAACAATGCAATGGTTGCTCCCGAGGAAATATTCCAGCCAGAGCCACCAACTCCAGAAGAGAATCTATTCAAGGTGGGCCAGAAGCTGGAGGCGGTAGACAAGAAGAATCCTCAACTGATCTGTTGTGCAACAGTTGATGCCATTAAGGACGACCAAATCCATGTCACTTTCGATGGCTGGCGTGGCGCCTTCGACTATTGGTGTAACTATCGATCACGCGACATCTTTCCCGCCGGTTGGTGCGCGCGCAGTTGCCATCCCATGCAGCCTCCTGGTCACAAGTCGCGAATGGATTCAAGCTCCGGTAAGCAACGTTGCCAGCGTCCCAGATACACCGTTGTCGCCGAGTCAGATGCCATGGTGCCAGCCTCTCCAGTGACGGCTCACTTTCACACCAACTGCAAGGGCGGACCATTTATCAATAGCTCAAAGCTGCCATCGATGGTAACGGGGCCAACGCATCAAACGCTCGCCAAGCTCTGCCTGCAAGAGGTGCTGGCTGCCAGCACGGACACACAACAGCTCTCCAAGTTGCTCTTCGCCCTGGACGGCGATGTGCACATTGTGCCTGCAGCTGGCAAGAATTTCACGGTTAGTCTCTTCATTCCAAACAGAGGATGTCAAGTCTATAATTGTCTCTGATTCATTTAGGTCAAAATACCATCGCCATTGCGCATGAAGGATGACGAGAGTTTGGCGCAGTTTATCGAGACATTGTGCACCACATGCAGAGCATGTGCTAATCTAATCTCACTGGTGGCGGAGACGGAAGAGTGCAAGAAATGTGCAAACAGTCGCAAGCGTCAGCTGGTCCACACGGCAACGCCACCGTCATCACCTGTGCTCTCTGAGAAGCGCGGTCGTCAATCTAAATCCGCCACACCCACGCCAACATCTCCTGCAGAGAAGCCACCGGTTATTAAGCAGGAGGCGGGCGTTAAACCGTCACAGGCAACAGCAACCAAAGCGCTTTTGAATGCCACTAAAGAGGCAATAAACCACAACAACAATAACAACAACAACAGCAGTAGTAATAGCAATAACGGAAGCTGTGCAAAGCTGACCATCAAAACGGAACCGAACGGCGTCGCACCAACCGTAGCTTCATCAGCTGCAGCGCAGCCTCAAAGTCAAGCGCAGGCGCTGCGTCAGGTTCGTTTCCATCACAACAACAACAGCACCAGTGGCAACAACAACGGCACCTGCAATCAGGACGTGAACAGTAGCAACGTGGACTCGTCAGCCAACAGCAACAACACTAGCTCCTCCTCATCATCTTCCTCCTCATCCAGCACTAGCAGCAGTAGCCTGGCTGGTGGCACAGCGAATACGAGCACGATTGGAAAGTATCTTGCGCCTCTGGTAGCCGAAGTGCATCCAGAGCAGCTGACAGCAAAGTCACAAAGCACCTACTACAAGTCACCGACGACACTCTCCTCAAGCGCCTCATTCCCGTCATCGGTATCCACTCCATTCACCGCCTCACAGTCAGCCTGTCCGGCCGCTCCAGCTGCCAGTGCGGCTAAAGCAGCCACAGCGCCAGTTGCAGCCGCTGCATCGACAAGCTATGCGAGCACAGCCATCACTTCACCACGCCATGCCACACCCACGTCAGCGTCCTGTTCGCACCTGCGGTCACAGCCCATCGACTGGTCCATCGAGGAGGTTATCCAGTACATTGAAAGCAATGACAACTCCCTGGCAGTGCACGGGGATCTCTTCCGAAAGCATGTGAGTACTATAATGAGTTATCATGGATTTTCATTTTTCTGATGCGTATCTCTTAGGAAATCGATGGCAAAGCTTTACTGTTACTTAACTCAGAGATGATGATGAAATACATGGGCCTCAAGCTAGGACCAGCCTTAAAAATATGCAATTTAGTGAATAAGGTCAACGGACGAAGAAATAATCTTGCTTTGTAAATGGACAAAGAGCGAAAACTGAAATCGGAAATGGAAATGAAAATGGAATACGGAACAAACAGAGAGCGCACAGACGAGTCATCGATGGGATGACTCCGATTTCGTGTGCGGAAGAAGTGTTAACAAATTATAGTACCTCTAAAAGTAAAAGTAAACAAACAAACAAGGAGAATTTGCATAGATATGTAATGTATTTGGCATTGATGAAGTTAAGGCACATGCAAAAATTTAATAATTAATTTCACGAAAACATTCTAATGCGAATAATGTCAAACATGCGCGATAAAAAAAAAACGAAAAAAAAATAAGAAACTAACAAACCAAAACAAACTTTGATCCGAAAACTTCAAATTCCAAAAACTCATATTCGAAATATCAGTTTTTCATCATTGATGAAAAACGGGAAAAACAAAATATAAAAAAAAACATTACCTATAATGCATAATATTTATTATACACATACACACACACGCACATTAGGCACGACAAATAATCAAGAATGGTAAAGAAAAGAGAACACAATTTATATTAAATGAAAATATAAAAGTGAAAACCTTAAAAATAAATTGTACATATTTTACATATAATTTTGTAATTATGTATGTATTGATTACGTTTCATTAACTTGTATACCTAACTATTACAATGTTTGCTTAATTTTAGCAATATAATTTAAGCGAAAATAAATCAATGATTTATTTTAATTTTATTTCTAGACTCGTAAGTTGCATAAAATCCCCCTACACTATATAATGGTCAAGCAAAACACAGCAGAACGCAAATCCAACTAAATTTAATCCATATTTACTCGAAACAAGGTACACTCAATGTGTATACACACACTTGTATGCAATAATTCTCATTACATTTATTTACACAACACTCTCACACATGTACACCCCTAATATTACCGTTCACACACACACACACATACGTATATCAAACTGTATACTGATTATCATTAAATCTGCAAAAACTGTTCACTTCTTTACTGTATCGCTTTTTTGTGTACAATCTGATAAGCAAATACAAAGGGAAGAACCTTCAAGCACTCGGATCTTGAGTTTTATAGAGATTGGCTTTCTCCAATTCCACCTGGACGCTCTTCCATGATCTACCCACACATATGTTAAATAAATATACACACATAAAAACATAAAAGATAATGGCCTAATACGATTATAGAAACAAAAAATACATAACTTTCGGATGGACACAGGTAAATTATTAAATTAAACGAACCATTGCATATAATCATACGATTAGTCGAAATGTACGTATGTATACTTGGACAACCAAATTATTACCCCGTACTATCCCTTTGGCTAATCCTTAGAATCAAATATAGAAAATTACCAGGCATTTATTAGATGAGAAATACATAGGAGTGCGACTAAAACTAAGACACAATTATACAAGAAACGACACAAACATTATTCCATTTCAGCACCCCGACACACACACATTATGTACACACGCTAGATCAAATACACAGACAGAAATTCTAATGTAATCACTTTGTTTTGACATTACTTTTAATTAGATCTAAGTGAATAGTTATTTAATTCATTTCATGTTATGTATGTATAGTGAAGAACGATGAAATTGTATCAGACAATTGAAATCTGAATAAAGGAAAATATATATATCTAAAGACGTAGTATACATATATTCATTTATTGTAAAGCACAAACGTCTCAAAACAACCTGTGCACAATTATTCAAAACGGTTATACAAATATGCACAAAATTAAAAAAGTTTGCCAACAACAAATTCCTTGGAGAACACCTGGCAATGATTTGTGGGTACAAATTGATGAAACAATTATTGACAGGAGGCCCTACTGTCCGTTGCTGAAGACATGTCCTTTGATAGTGCCCAATTGTAAAAAGGACATTGTAACGCACAAAAACTGTGACTGTCACCTTGAGAACTATTCTGATATACCGCGAATCGGATTATTTGACTATCCTGAGACTACTAACAGTCCAGAACAAAATCTGGACAAAATAAAGACGCGGTGCCCGTGTTGGGAAATTAAACGTGAAGTCAGGGACTTCAGTATAAAACCAACCCCAACAAAGCACTGGGGCCGTAACATAATTGAACTCGATAGCTGCACTTTAATGTCGGAATGTGGAATGAGGTTAACCAAAACATTTGAATATATTTCTTATTCAATCGAAATGTTGCCGTGTCATTTGTATCAACTAAGCATAACAATAGTTGATCTCTGCTATTATATTTCGCGTTTTATTAGGGAGAAAAGAAATTCAAATTTTAAAGTCTCATTTTGTTCAACTAATCAAATACTCTGGCGTCCGAATCAGCATTGAATTTATTTTGTATACCACTTAATAGTCTTATTTACTGAAAATACATTTTTAAACCATTTTTGGTGTTCAATTTGGCAGTTGTAATGATATTGCGTACAATTTAATTATTATCGGAATTATCGATATCGGAATTCATGATCACAGCATTAAAATAAAAATACTGCAAGAAAAGTGAATTGTAACCAAAGATATCTTTATAACATATGTTAATCGATATTTTAGTTCTTTTCAGTAAACGATAGTTGGCAACTCTATCCGAGGTTAATGTTGAAATTAACTGGCGCCTGAAATATTGTGTTAGCGTCCCTCTTTTTTGTGTAGTGTTTTTCGTGCTAAGAAATATGTCAAGTGATAGCCAGGTGTATTACACTGATGAATCGGACGGTGATATTAGTAAGTCTACATCAGGTAAAAGAAGAAAATACATATCATAGATATTATGAATTTAAAGTGTTTTTTTCTAAAGGTCGCCCGAGTGTAAGCAGAGCAGCTTCTGAAAGTTGTACAGACTTAACCATAGAGGACTCGGACAATGATTACAATGATTCCCATGATGACATTGTGCGTAGACCAACAAGAAAAGTGGGCCGTCGTCCAGCTGCCTTAATCATTTCCGATTCGGAAGAAGAAGATGAACTGGACCAACGTGCTTTGTCGCCGCACACGCGCATGAGCATAACGGGCATACGTCCTCAGGATATCGATGATGATTCCAGCGAGATCGACTACAGTGATGCAGATCTGCCAAAAACAACTAATGCTCATAGTGAATCACCACGGTATAGCACCCAATTTGCCGGCAGTATCGAGAACTCGTTGCATTCGACTCAATTTCCGATCGACGAAAACATGAAGGATGAGACACACAATTCGTCAGGTAGTATCGAGAACTCGTTGCATTCGACTCAATCTTTGATCGAGAAAAACCCTAAGGATAATTCCTCGCGCAGTATCGAGAACTCGTTGCATTCGACTCAATCTTTGATCGAGGAAACCCCTAAGGATGAGATACACAATTCCTCAGGCAGTATCGAGAACTCGTTGCATTCAATTCAATCGTTGATCGAGGAGAACCCTAAGGATGAAACACACAATTCCTCTGGCAGCGACGTGATGATATTGAGCAATAAGGAGGTAACAATTGAAATATCTAGTGGTTCCGATGACAATGATGAAAACGAAGAGAACATACGACCAAAATCGAATCTTACTCCTGCACCTAAAAGGCAAAGATCAATATTGGAGCTTATCTCAAAAAAAAATGTTATTAAAAGCCAAAACGATTTATATATGGAATCGATGAAGCTTATTGAATTGAATAAGGCACTTAAGGAGACGGAGGAACTGTACATAACTGTTGGCCACAAGCTGCCCGATGGGGGCGCTGAGATCAAGAAGCGCATCGATGGACTTCGTCGTGAAATCTCTGTGGCAACCAAATTACAAGATGGCGGCAATAAGATATTACAAGATAAGCCTCAGAAACCTTATTTTCCATCAAAACCTGTAAATAATGAGCTCGACTGGGATACGTTGTCGGCAGCGGTTAATGACATACAACCAAAGTATACTGGAGCAAAAGGCATGGCCACATTCAACAACCAGAAAACCCTGACCGTCGATTCACTGAAGGTGCCTGCAGCTGTCTAATACAAAGCCTTTCCTTTGATAATGTGTTATTGTATCTTTCAGGACCTACACGATTCGTTAAAAGGATGTCCGGCAGAAGATGTTTTAGCCGATAATCCAAAGGGCTTAAAGGTGGACCTAATGGATCATCAAAGGCACGCGTTAGCTTGGATGGCCTGGCGGGAGACACAGCGTCCACGTGGTGGAATCTTGGCCGATGATATGGGTCTGGGCAAGACTCTTACCATGATTTCGCTTGTGCTTGCCTGTAAGAACCGGGAGGAGAGCGACGATGGTAATAAAGATGATAGCAGCGACGAAGAGGACGATGCGAAGAAGAATGCAGGTGGTTGGAATTCAAAGGGTCGCAAAGAGAGTGAGTGCAGAGACATTTAAAATCCATTGAAGGTCTATTCATATTTGCATATTTAAATTTACAGCTTATGAAGGCGGCACCCTGGTGGTATGTCCCGCTAGTTTGCTGGGTCAATGGAAGGCAGAAGTTGATTCAAAAGTATCTCGTCATAAGCTCACTGTTTGCTTGCACCACGGAACCAACCGGGAGACAAGGGGCAAACATTTGCGCACCTATGACATAGTCGTCACCACCTATAACATTGTGAGCAGAGAGCATAAGATGGCTGGTGCAATTTTCGGAGTCAAGTGGCGCCGTATAATTCTGGATGAGGCTCACGTGGTGCGCAACTACAAGGGACAGTCCTCGATAGCCGTCAGTGAGTTGCGTGGCAAGTACCGTTGGACCTTGACTGGAACACCCATTCAAAACAAGGAGCTTGATATTTATGCCCTACTCAAGTTCCTTCGTTGCAAACCTTTCGATGATCTGGTCACGTGGAAAAGATGGATTGATAACAAGAGTGCGGGTGGACAGGAGCGCCTTAATTTACTAATTAAATCCATAATGCTCAGGCGCACCAAAGCACAGCTGCAGTTAAAGGGAAAACTAGATAGTTTGCCTAACAAGGAGGTTCGCCTGGTGGAAATACATCTTGATACCGACGAGATGAATGTCTACCAGAGGGTGATGTCCTATTCACGTACACTCTTTGCTCAGTTTCTATTTCAACGAGCCGAAAAGGATTCGGATACAAATTTTATAAATGATGCGCAGAGGCCCACATTTAATCAAATACAGGATCCCAATGGTGCCTACTACAAAATGCATGAGAAGTTTGCGCGCATGGCTGGACACAATACGCAAGTCAAATCACATGAAATTTTAGTTCTCCTGCTGCGTCTCAGACAAATTTGTTGCCACCCTGGACTCATAGATGCGGTGAGCATAGACTAGATTGATCGCATAACTTGCGAATTCATTCCTAATCTGCTTTGTCTTTTTCATTATAGATGCTGGAGGAAGAAGGTCCCGATAATAAGAATGAAAGTGACCCCTGTATACCAGAAATAGATCTTCTATCACAGCTAAACAAGTTGAGTATTGATGACGAGGGTCGCCAAGAAGTCAGCGAAGACACAAGTTTTGCCAAAGCCTCCAAAAATGTTCTAAAGCGAAGCAATCCGGTATTCAATCTCGCACGTCGTTCCACGAAAATGAATAAAACCCTGGAGATACTGCAGACATCCGTTCTGCCCGCTGATGACAAAGCCATCATTGTCTCTCAGTGGAAATCGGTGCTAGACATCGTGGGTCAAATGTTGGCCAATGAAGGAATCAAAACGTTGTCTCTCAACGGCACAATACCCGTACCCAATCGTCAGGCGATTGTAGATGAGTTTAACAATCCGCAAGGTCGCAAACGGATCCTTCTTCTCTCGCTGACAGCTGGCGGCGTTGGCTTAAATCTGATTGGTGCCAATCATTTGATTCTCTTGGATTTGCATTGGAATCCGCAGTTGGAGGCGCAGGCGCAGGATCGAGTATTTCGCGTTGGCCAAAAGAAGGATGTCATTATATATAAGATCGTCTGCATGGACACAGTGGAGCAGCGCATAAAGGCACTGCAGGATCACAAGCTGGGGCTGGCTGATGGGCTGCTAACGGGCAAGATCAGCACTAAGTTGTCCATTGATGATCTCAAGAGTTTATTCAGTATGTAAAGTGAATCGAACAATTGAGTTCCAGTTATGTATTAACAGCATAAGTTTAGTTTAATCAAGTTTTATTTTATTCTGAAGCATTGTTTTCATTTATTTTTCAATACGATACAATTTAAAGTGATTTACAATGTAAGTTCGTTCTAATTTGAAATGTTTGAGCTAATATTTAATACTTATGTATATTTAATATTTACTTCAAAAAAAAAAAAAAATATAACTACAATTTGAATAGCATAACGTTTTTGGTTCTCGTCGATCCTAACACTCGGTGTAAACACAATGTTTGAACTTAATTAAGAACTAGGATTAAGAAGCCAGTGCTTAATTTTCGCTCGATTTGGACTTTCCACCTCTTATAAAAAACGAACAAAAAATATCATATACATATTATGCACATTATGCAATAAAACCGCATGCTTTCTCGACATGACAGCGCACAGCCCAAGGAAATGTAACTTTAATAGAGAATCAATAGAGAGAGAGAGAGATAGTCTAGAGTGAGAGAGACAGAGATTAAGTTAAATAATAATTCTAGTTGCAAGCAGTTATAATCTCAGATTTAAGTATCATACGCATACAATGTGATTGACGGGTTTAATATTATTCTCCAAATGCTGTACAGGTTTCTTAAAAGTTTCTCAATGTGAATGGTGCTCTAAGAGGTGCAAGATTAGGACTAGATACCATTAAATGTACGTGTAATTCTGTGTGTGTGTGTGTGTGCAGAACATGTTTAGATTCTAAGGTTCTTAGGACTTCTCGGGGGAAGAGTCGATTGTGGATTGTGCAATTGCATAGATTGATTAATATTGCTTACGGAGCAGAAACATTCATCTAACTGGTTGTTTATTAATATAGACGTACATATTTATATATATATATATATATATATATTAGGTAAATACAATCAGCATCAGATGTGTGTATGTGTGTGTGTGTGATTACAGATTCTTTAAATTTAGGTTGAGATCAATTTGAATATGTTTAAGCCGTTATGGCTCCGCGATTATGGTGCATAGCTTGGGTAGAAGTTTGAGAAATCCTTGCGTGATAATCCTTATCCCTATGTAGCATATAACATAGTGGTTGCCAATCGAAGATACTTCATATATTATAATAGTTGTAGAGTGACATAGCCCAGGAAACAGACTTCGCTATTTGGTGCTGTTTTTCCATTTGTTTTTCAATTATCGCTGTAAGGGATAAAAAGAAGATGTAGAATTATTAGTTTGATTGCCAAATGTTAATCGAATTCAATTAAATAAAGGCGGACTATCCTGGGCCTGATTAGCAAGAAACCCAATATGCTATTGGTAATCATCTTAAGCGCAAATGCGGCATAAAACTGTTTTAATGCCAACGACCATTGCCATAATCCCGTCGTGCCCATATGGGTGCTATGTCCCAGTCATAAAAAGCATTAAAATCATTGTAACTTGCCCGTCAAAAGGCACCGAAGAGAACGAGACGGCAGAAGCAGCAGAACACTTCCGCCCTCCACCCTCTCTGAGCCTGCACCTCAAACTAGACTCGGACTTGGAGCTGCCTTTACCTGCCTCGAAAAGGATGAGAGAGCTCTGCGCTCGTAAAACCAAATTTTATAGCAACAGCATCTTGCCATTGTCCAGCCTGAAGGTAGTCTTGGGACCTGGAATTGGTTTCCTGATTCCCCGCCTGGCCCAGGCCCAGGCCCAAGCAAAGGCCGCAGCTGCATTTGGCTCACATTTTTATAATGCGAAATGTGATTTTTATGATCCAATTCAAGTTGATGCTGCAGCATTTGGGGGGGAAGCCTTAGCTGCTTTTCAATTGTCACAGCCGAACTAATTGCAAACAGTCTGCATGAATATTGAAGCACACTCTGAAGGAACTATGTACCAGCCAGGAGAACCTACACATATGTCACATATTCATAAGAAGTGTATCTAATTTTATGTGAGGTGAAGAAGAAATACTGAAATTAGGCAAGCTGATTTTGTATTAAGTGGACATGGCATCAAGTTTGTAACGAAATTGAGAACTTATGAGCGATTTTGATGGTTTCAGAGTTAAGATATTACATAATAGTCTGTATAATATACAAAGAGTATATCTTCAATACGATTCCAATTTCAGCTCTTTGTTTATAATTAATGAGCATAAATAAATGGGACGAGTTTCTCATACAATTTGGAGTACTTTAACGTACACAGACACTCATGTTTGCATATGTATGTATATATAATAGATGCCTGTATCTACTTCTATATAGAGTATTATAGAGTCATCGCAACGTAGACTCGACTCGATAATCTGCTCTTACTTTGTTTATTTGCTCAACTCAACTTTTTATGATCAACACAAAATTTTCCCCTGAAAAATGAGTTGTTGATAATGTGCTCTGGGGGCTGGGTTTTTGGTTCTCTGTGGCCTCTCTGGAGCCGTATGCACATCGTATACATATTGTTTATTTTTTAATAATGCGTGTCCACTAAAAAAAACGGCGTAACGCGGCACCATAAAAACCGGAGAACGCTCTCAGCACGCAAACCGAACCGAAAGACGAAAAACAATAATAAACAACCCAAACCGAATTATCGCCGGGCACAGAGTGGTCAGGGGAAGGAGGGCAGGCCGAAGAAGTCGGCGGTCTGCCGCCAGGGATAACGCACTGCCAGAAATTTGAGTAAGCGAGTCAGCTGAAACTTCGGAACTCGCCAAACTATAACATTTCCCTTCCATGTTCCTCTCTCTTGTTCCATGTCTTGTTCTTTATATTTTATTTTATGGCAAGCATTGCATTTATTATGCTTCGCTGCGACCTCGAAGACGACGACGACGCATATGATGACTGAAGAGCGAACCATTAAAAAACTTCGGGATTTGCTGTTCGTATATTTTTTAATGACGACTCAAAGGAAATTAGAAATCAGCGGAAATTGTGCGACAGAACACAAAAGCACTGAATATATTGTATGTTGTTTATTGTCGGAAACACACACACACTCGCACACACACAAATATCTTTATAAACATTTAAGAAGTGGCGATCTATCGAGTGCACAAAGTATTTGTACTCATGAGGGACTCGTGTAGAGTACATTGAGTGGAGTATTATGGCAATGATTCTTTATACAAAATATCATTAATAAATATCATATATCATTAATAAATATTAACCTAATAAATATTATTGTTTTGTTTTTTTTTAAGTATTGTAAAATATTTTACATAGCTCTCGATAAATCTTATGGACTCTGCCTTGCCTTGTGACTTGTATAGATTTTAATCTGAATTTTGTATTCTAAGTGCCTTTCCCAAAATGTTATTTCTTGAACCCTTAATCCTAAGCATCAAAGATAAGGCAAGTTTGGGAAACATTTTATTTAATACCATAAAAAAGACTTCACAATTTAAGCTGAAGATTAGCTTTGGTACTTGACACACCTTGAAGGGTAAATGGATAACACAGTAAAAGTACAATATCTGAGATAGAAAGCGAGAGGGAGCAGAAAAATGAGTATTTCTATAAAGGAAGCATTTCTTTTATACTGCCGCCAGAAGGTGTGCGAAATTTTCACGATATTTGCACCAGAAATGCTAACCGAATATCGTTAAATGGAAACTTATGCATTTATTGCCGTTTTGGCCAACAAAAGGGACAACGAGACGGTAAAGTTCGAGCAGGAAGCGAAGCAGAGCCAGGGAGGGGTTGGGGGAAGAGTGCTGAAGGGTACAAGGAATTGAAGTGGCATTCGCAAGTATTGTATAGTTCTCTGTGTGTGCGAAGTGAAACAAATGAAATGCATTTCAGGGAGCTGCTCCTGCTCCTGCCACAGGAGCCTGGGAGGCTCGTAAAAGTTTCAACTCTCTCGCATTGTTCGAGCACTTTTTATGACCTCAGTTGAATAATTGTTGTTGATTTTGCAGCTCAGTTTGCTGATAAGTTTGATTTCCGACTGACGGAGTTAAATGAACTCTGTGATAGTTTTATTGGCGCCCTCTCCATGCGGCCATCTCCAACTCCATCTTCAACTCCATCGGAGTCTCCTTGCGTTCCTCTTTGACTTTGTAGTCGCACATTGCCATTTAATTGCAGCCTTGCCTAGGCTTAGAGCGCATCCAGAAATACTCAACCATATACATATAGTATACGATATATATATGTGTCTGTACATAAGTATATAGAAAAAGAATCTGAAATAAATTTTTTGCTCGCGCTCTGCAGGTTTCGTGCGTTCCAGTTTTATGATGCACTCGTAAAAACGCACGACGCGCCTTTGATGCGGAATGCCACAGGAGATGAGACTGAAGTGAGTCGCCTCGCATCGAGTGGAGTCGGGCTAGGCTGGGTTGGTTTGGTTTGGGTCGGGTTGAGTTCAGTTCAGTTGAGGTTTTAATGTGCCGAAAGGGCGCACAAACAATCGAAGGATAGCACGGAAAAATCGCGCACAATTCTAGACAAGATTTAGATGCCGTTGGTGCCGATGCTGCTGCTGTTGCTGCTTGTTGCAAAATGCGTATATTTTATTACCTTGTGGCAGACAGACGGATTGAAATATGCATTCTGGCGTGTTGTCCGTGCCTCATAAAAGTGTGTGGCAAGCAGGCGAAAGTTTTGATGTACAGAGAAAGAGAGAGAGCATAATGATATTTGTGATATTTGTTGTGGCAGCAGCATAAATGCCAATGCAATGCCACCAAGACAACCCGCAATCCGACCCCAGCTGCCCCTCTTCAACCTCCCTCTCTCTCTCTCTGCCTCTCTTTGCCTCGCTCCGTGACGCCACTTGAGTTTTTAATTAAAGCAAAGCATCAAACAAAAGGCAACAAAATGTTAAGAGGAGCGAGGGGGGCGGGGCCAAGAGTGTGAACTAAAATGCCAGCATGGAAATTTAACACTTGCCTCTAAATTAAGCAACGACAACAGCAGCAGCAGCAACAACAATAGCAACAGCAAATGGCCAAGACGAATGCTTCCAGCTCAAATGCTTCAATTGTCAGCACAAAAGCAGTAGAAGAGGGTAAGCAGAATAGTGAGGGGGAGGCGAGGTTGGTGTGGCAAAGGAATTGTTTTTCATCTGCTCCTGTTGCAGACGCTGGAGCAGCAGGAGCTGCGTCTGGATGGGAAGCTTTTGTTGCTTTCCACGTTGCAGCCATCAGGCCAAATGATGAAAAAGCCATTGCATACTTTCGTGCGCTGCCCGGAAATGCAACGCACAGCGCCGTCAGCCGCCGGAAATGGAAATGAAGGAATGAAAACTATTATGCTGCTGCTGCTTCTGCTGCAAGTGGCAAGTGGCAGCATTGCTGATGCAAAAGCAGTAGCTGCTGCTGCTGGGGCAGGCAACCAACTTAAATTGTAAACATAAAACTATGCTGCGAAATTGATTTGATTAAAGGCAACGCGCCTGGTGCTGCATGCCAAATAAGTTGAAGTCGAGCTTGGCGGAGGTAGACGTTTAGATACCCTAGGAGTGACACCTTAAGAGAACTATTGTCAGACGTCTTATGTTATGTCTTGACTTCGAGCATTGCAAATAGTGAATAAATTATTTTAAACTTTGTAAAAATATCGTATATGTAAAACACACAGCAAAAGGCACTAAAGATCTCAAAAAAGTGTACTATGTATTATATAACAAAGTATTCAATTACTTGTTTATCTGATCTATACAACTTAAACTAGGCACAGGCAGCTCATAACCGATACTAACCTCATGAAAACTAAACTAAATTATGAAATTGTAAGTTGTGGCGAAAGAACTAAACCAAATTTAAATTTAAAAATTCTCAAACATTCCATTCAAATTTGATAAAGATTAAACGGCTAACTCTTTAGCCCAAATGATATGAAATTTACCTTAAAATTAATGTTATTATGGTATGAAAGTTAATGCAATCAAAGTCATATAATAACTTAAAAGTTCTATTGTTCTGAGAACCGAAACAGATTCAATAATCAAGCTAGAGAAAGAAAACAAAAGGATACGTGGCTATGGCAAGGGTTTTTAAAGTGTGGGAGGTACCCACGTACCTAATTCTCTTTTGAAATGACCAATTGTTCGGTTCAAGGGTTGCTGATTGTTACTTACACAAAGAGCACAGCTGCGGCTGCTGCTGCAGCGGCGGCGGCAGCAACATTGCGATACTGCTACGTGGCTGCCGCTGCTGCTGCAACGGCCGCAGCCGATGTGGAGCTGACCAGATGCTGTCCATGGTGATGATGATGATGATGGTAGGCGTTGCTGCTGCTCCCATTGCTGCTGCTGTGCGCCGGCGGTGGAGTTGTTGGCGATGCAGATCTTGAACGCTGCTGCTGCTGCTGTTGCTGGTGATGGTGACTCGTCGGTGGCGTCGCAATGGTCGCCACACTCTGCGACACCAGGCTGGGTGAGACCGGTGAATGAACGGTGCCGTTGCTGCTGCTGGTGGTGGAGTGCTTCGAGTGCTTCTGCGAGCCATGGCTCCTGTCCACACTGTCTAACAATGCCGCCGGACTGGGCGGGGTGCGGCTAAGGGCGAGCGGCTCGTGCGGATGTGTGGGCGGTCGAATCTGCGTCAGCGGCAGGTGGGTGAAGTGGGTGCCGTAGCGCTCGATGCTGGGGTAGGTCAGGTACATGGGCGCGTGCAGATCGATTGCCATCGGTGTGTAGTAGTTGATATAGATCTGCGCTACAATTCTGTTAATCTCTACATGCGCTGTGGATAACGAAGACGAACGAAATGAATCAGTATCAGTAACGATATCAAAGTTTCAAAGAGACCTAAAGAACATTGCGAGCCTCGGTAGGGAGCACAAGCTGTTCTTGTGATCACTGGCGACTTAAGCACACAATAATCTCTATGTATGTAAAAATTTCGCACGTATTCGCCAGTTTATTACTTATATCGCTTAACTGTCGAGCTTCACACCCAACTTATAAACTATTGAGGCCATAATATTAACTATGCCCGACACTAAAAAAGTCTATGTCCCCCCGGCCATGCCCGAGATATGCGCCATTTTGGACAGCCCACGGACGCCTTGGTATGCACTTTATGTGCAACCTTCGCATGAGTCGCCTTTCTCCGTTACAGCCCCCCCCTGCCACCCTGAACTGAGCCCAACCCGCTATACTATGGTATATGCCTTGGCAGAACCTTTGTCTGCCGCTGCTGCTCCACGGCTTTGTCCACCCCCAGCTCATGGTCGCCCCTTGGTCTTATCTGCGTGGCAGAAACTTTTCAAAATTTTACTGCTTGGTGCAACATCAAAATGCCAAGTTTTTACGATTACTCTGCCGACGCCACTGCCGCCGTCGCTGCTGCTGCTGACGCTGCTGCTCCTGGTGCTGTTGGTGCAATTTTACTTAATTTTAATGGGATTTTTTCTTCCGCCAACTGCAGAATGCATTAAACAGAGCCAGGCACACGGGAGTATTACGCATGAGTGTGTGCCAGAGGCACCTGCAGTATGTGCCTAACTACCCAACTACCTGGCATACACACCCCCAACCCCATTCCCATCCCCATCCGCAGGCTCCCCACCAGCTGTAATTGCATAGTGTGTTCCGCCCAGGTACAGTTAATACCAGAAACTAATACTAATGCGCTGTGCCCTGTGCAATTTGACGAAATAAAAAGTCGTAAACTCCGAACGAACCCAACGATAATTTCGGCTTGACTTGGGATCAATTAGCTGAGTGCATCCCTAACAGCCGGTCAAAGTTTATACAGTTAAAGCATCAGCAGCAGCAGCAGAGGCAACAACTGACCGAAACTGGGAAGTGGGAAGGGTATTTCGATGATTTACGCCCCCGATTGTCAAGCTTAGCTGAGTGAATAGTCAAAATGTCGTAAAAAACTTGCCAACTTATGGCATTTTAAGGGTGCATGTGAAACTCAAAACAATATTTCTTACCACTTATTTATGCATTTTCAAAAATAAATTTAAATCATTCGTAAAAAGATTAAAGTTCTATTTCCAGCAACAAATTCTAGGTAAAAATAATGATATGAAAAATCTGAAAATCCTATTTATTTTCAAATTAAATTCAATTAGCTGCTAATTATTTTGCGACACTAAATCTGTTTTGCAATTAATCAATGGATTACCATAATATTAAAATAAATAGGTTAAAAAAATAAAATAATTGAATCATTTTGGCAAATTGAATTGTAATGGTTGAAAAAATGTTTCAAAAGAAATAGTTTAGAATATATCAAATAATTATTTTGGCAAATTAAATTGGTATTGTTGAAAAATGTATTAATCTTCACGTGGGAACTCAAAATATAAACAGAATCAATAATAAATTTGAATTAACATTAATAACATAAGTCGTAACAGCAAAGATACAGTAATCTGTTAGTTAACATATCGATATATGCAGCCAGATTGTACCAATTAGAAGGTACTCGATAAACGTCTTTTCGATACCATTCTGAACAAATGATTGAATTATTGTATATTTTTCAATTTAATGAATTAAAAGTTCTTTAAAAATGTTTGAAATTGAACTTTAACAAATGTGTCAACACATTCGTTTTCCGCATCCTAAAAACCATTTTAATCAGCACGTTTGCAGGCCACAAAACCTTGGCAATAACTTTACACTCGACTGGGCCAGCAGGCGACGCAGCAGCAGATGCTACAACAACAATGGGCCAATCTGCCGAAGGAGCCGGAGGATGCCATGGCCAGTCCAGGCCACGTACAGGCTACTTTCGGGCGATTGATGACAAACTGGGCTACTTATCATAAGTTCGGCAGGACGGAAGGAAAGAAAGTCGCTGTAGCAAGTAGAACTAACTCTAATACATCATTGCCACATTGCCACACACACACACATGAATAAATACATATATATATTTATATGTACTTGTGCATCAGATGTCTGGAAAAAGTGGCAGCTAGTTCCGGCTTGCATGTTACTTGGCGAGCAGTAAAATGTCAGTAGTATTTGTCGTGCCAGTTGACGCTGCACATTTTTTACGACCCGCCCACAATATGAAGTCGTAAAGTTGAAATTTTTTGCCTCCTGCTGCTGCTGCTGGAAAAGTCGGCAGCGTTTTCCTATAGCACTTGTATTTAATAAGGATTGGCAACTGGCACCGGGCGTTCTCGGTAGTCAGTGCTCATTTTTCGGAGTTCGAAGAATTTACAGTAGGTCTGAGGTCGAAATAGACTCGTACATCCGCAATGATGATGCGGGCCGCTGTTTTATGTGCTTACAAAGGGGGGCGAGAGACTCGACTCGAATATGAATGAAATATGTGCGAGGAATTCGCCATAAAACTCTGCTCTAAGCTGACTCATTTTCTTAAATGGGCGTGAATAGTGCCAGCTCTATGTCATAAACCAGGAACAATAGCTTTGAGTTTGGCTCGAAATCAGCCCGGAACTTCATATTACTCTACTATAGACTGTATGAATATATAGAATATACATGTATACCGTTATGCCTTGGCTCTTCAAGTGTTCTTTGGCAAAACTTTGCTCTTAATCCCCAACTACTTGAAAGACTTCAAAATGATTCTCACAGCAACTTTAGTTTTAAAAGCGTTTCTCGCAGTTTCCAATCTCTTGTTCCCCTCCCCTGGCTCGCCTGACTCAACAATTGAAGCATAAACACTTTTAAGCTTTATAGCGCACACATTTACACGTCGCATTGCCTATCCCGGGTAACCTGCTTTCACACCCACGTATAGCTCCCCTTCCCTTCCCCCTCTCACTCTCCCTCCATTTGCCTGGACGTGTTTAGTGCCGGCAAACGATGCTGGATGTTATTGTAGCCACTACTACCTGTCAGCTTTCTCATGGATGTGCCCGGGTGCACTGGGTGAATATGGAGCATCAGCCATAGCCAGAGCTGGAACTGGAGCCAGAGCAGGAGGGAGTCGGGTGCGAAGCTAAAGCTGGAAGCCTTTCAGCGACGGTGTTGGCAATGTCGTAAATTTTTCGCATGCATTTTTCGGTTTAATGATGCATTTACGATCCCAGCACCGGCGCAGCAGCAGCAGCAGTAGCAGCAACAATCCCTACTCCGATCCCAATTTCAGCTCCAGCTCCAGCTCCATCTTCAGCTGCAGCAGCTCCGCGTTCCCATCTGCTGTCAAGTGAAATGCTGCGACGTGTAACGGTTCTCGAGCAAGCGGCAACAACTTGAGAAAGCAATCGTTACAGTTTACAGTTTTAATGTCAATTACAAAAACAAACAGCAGCTGACACACAGCTCCATCTTGGCTCTAGCCAATCTACCATTCTCGGTTTCGGATTTTATGTACCCCCCACAATTATGCGCGATTTCCTACTACCGGGCTCAACGATACCCCATATCGATTTCGTTGCCTTAACTTTTGTTTAAGGAAAATACTTTATTTTTTACATTCGATTTAGTTTTTTTTTGTTTTTTTTTTTTATAGTATTTTCTGCTGTTTTTGTTGCTGTTACTTGGCATATGAATTATGAACTGCTTAATCGATAATCGATAACAATATTTTTACATAGTCAATAGGTAATAAGTATCGTTAGGTGTTTAGCAATTTAAGGGGAGTTCCTTAAGTATCGTATCTTTTTCTGTATCTTTATTAGTTATCATAAACATCGATACTATTCCGAAACTAACGCTATACTAGTAAAATTTGCAATGTGCTTCGCTCGTCAAGCAATTCTCAAGTATTGTAGAACATTATTTAGGCTTGCTATAAAGATTGAAGAGTTTGGCAATACTTAGTAGTTGAGGTTGTGTGAGCGATAGCTGGTTAGGTCTCTAGTTTTGGTAAAAGTGTGAGATTATCGGTTTTAAGAAATATCCTTAAAGGTAGCTTCAAAGTAATGCGAACTGCACCTTGACAAACCTCCAGACTGCGAACTATCTTTTCTATATATTATATAATCTATATACTTACTTAGGGTTACAAATTATCAAAAGTGACTTGAGTGCGACGCGGTGTTAGGTTGTAGAAAACTTTGCGACAACTGAGAGATTAAAATAAAGTATGGTAAATACTTAAGAAACCTTAAATATCAATCCTGATAAGGTAACTGGCAATATGAATAGCTTGTCAAGTATTTGGCCAACCTAGACACCGCATTCGGAGTCCTAACTTAGCGAACTGAGCTAAACTAAAGCTAGCTTAATGCGACCTTACAATCGTAGGCTACATATAACTAAAGCTAAACAACCGATGGGTACACTTCCAGCACATGGTAATCGAGGCCGGGTTGAAGTGATGATAAGATGTTATTATAGTCAAACTAAATATCGTGTTGCGTGCTGATAAACATCGTCTCTGAGGTGTGTGTTGATTGCTGAGTAGATCTTTCATAGAGCTGATCATCATCGTTCGCCTTGGCTGGTTATGTTGATTGAAGTCGGAGCTGATCATCATCATCGTCAGAGGGTATTGTTGATTGAAGAGTAGATTGATTTTTGGTTTGTTGATTGAAGATATATAGTTGATTTCCACGAAGAAGTATGCAGTAAAAGTTGTTGCTTGTTTACGTTAAATTCGAAATATTTACAGAGGTTTATCCAAAAACTTTACTTTACTTTTAAATTGCGCGCGCCTTTTTTGTTTTTCAAAGCTTTAGCTAGAGTAAAAGTTATCGATATTAAGACTTGGTGTACTTTACGACGTCATTAATCAATAAATACGGTATGTAACTAACTATGCAAAGTTCTTTAGCAATAGATTCGTAGTGCGATTAATAGAAAAATTATCATCCACATTGCCGCGTTGTGTTGCGTAGCTCACCCCCGTCATAGATATTCAAATTGTGCTGACGGGAGTATTCATTCACAACATATTGGCCTAGCGGGATCGGATTAAATAGGTATATATAGATATATATAGACATGTTGATATTGCATGTTGATTACAAGGGGAGCATAAAGCATGATTTATGAGGGCGATTTCATTATTCAGTTTTGGCTTACCCTCTTCGATGCGACGCGTAGCCTCATCAATGTCCGTCCCAGCGTCCTTTAATATCACATACATGAGTGGCATCAGCTCCCACGGATAACGAAATTTCTCTAACAGCTTCTGACAATGTTCTAGAAAACCATCTTGTCCTGCAAATGAACAGAAATCAAAAAGAATATGATAAAGTGAATAATAGAAGTTCACGCTTTGTGAGTACTCAAATTCCCATGACATTCACTTGACCCTCCCAGCGGATTCCAAATTTGATTCATTGTTAGCCGCGATCGTTATAAACAAATCACATTCGTGCGCAAATAAATAAAGCTCGAGTGGAGCCAGTGCGATTGGGGCGTATACGCAACCTTCCATTGATATTCTTTATGTTTTTTCAGCTGCCTTCTCATTTTTTTACGCTTCGCCAACGACGGCCATTGAAAAATGCAAGCGAATCGCGTCGCAGACAGACAGTGGGACAGATGGACATGTGAACAGTGGGGCAGACAATAAACATGACAGTAAACATGACGGCAAACACGTAGGCAGAAAATGTAACTAAAGACCAGAGACAACGCAAAGCTGAGATCAGCAAAGCGGAAAAGGTTGTCAGAAATAAGCCGATTTGCCGATTTGAACTTGATATATGACCGCATTATAACAATATTGCAAGGCGATATTGAACCAAATCAGTTCGAATTTGGAATTTGCAGATATTGTACTTGATAAATTGAGCACATTGAATCTGAGAGTTGTCGGCATTTTATAGGTATATAGATAGATAGATATAAGCATATGTATGTTAATATGTTAATGATTTGTCAGTATGGCAAAGGAACTGCACCAGTAAGATATAGTCAGGGTCGTAGCGACGGTCTCGCGGCTTCTTGTGCTAACCTTCTCGGGGGCTCTGTTGTAATTAAATTGCTTTGGTATGAATTTACTTCAGAAGACCTTTCACAAAATGAAGTTATCTAATATTAATAAAGGGATAATCATCAAGATTTGTTCAGATTTCCATATTTGTGGACCTCAAATCTTCAATTGATAATATTTCTTACCCATTCATTAACTTCTGTAATTTGAAATGTGTAAGACCCCGCAGAGTGTATATATTCTTTTTTTTTTCGTCCCTTCTTTATTTGATAGCAGGCGGGGGCCCTTGTGCAAAGCACACCCTGCACACGCCTCGCTACGTGCCTGAATATAGTCTAACCTTTACATTTTGTTTTAGAAATGTGCAAATCCTTTTATTTTATCTTTATTCTAAAATATCACTTATAAATAAAATACAATTTAGATATTGCATATAACGACTCTGTATAGATAATAACTAAAGATAAGCCACATTCTGAAAAGATCTTTAGAGTTTGTTGAGCATGTAAGATCTCTCACCGTCAAATAGTATACAATTCTTTAATTCAGATGCAGCACATAAAAAATTCTATAGAGATCATCAATCTGGATAAGCAAAATGATGTTCAAGTTATCCTACATAATCTTAAAAGTTTGTTGAGCATGTAATCGTGGGCAAATCTTTCTTTTAATCTTCATTATATCATATTATATTCTAGTAAAGTGAGCAGAACTGACGATCTTCGTTTATCCGATTAACAGATGTATAATATATATGGTAGATATATGAAGTATAAACCCTCGTTTATCGCCTTTGAAACCCCAGTGAATCTTTTACGATGGAGCAGCTCTCTTTGATCAAAACCATAAGTGTGGCTGGAGAACGTACTTTGATGGAGTATGCCATACTAGATTGCAGATGCGTACTTCAATGTGTTACACATTCACTGCATTTATAATATCCCCCACCCTCACTCCCATTCTTCTTTATATGTACAATATGTGCATATAGTTCTCTGATGTTTATATAGTATGGCATTGGGTAGACATAGTCTGTCCCGCACATGCTCTCGTGTGTATCTATAAATGTTCTTCTAAATCGTTGCACAGTCTTCGCTTGCTGTGTCTGCCTTGTCTGTCTCTCTGTCAGTCTGTCCGTTCGCCTTGTGTCTGCCATTTTTCCCTTTTCTACCTACACGAACAAGAACAACAAGGAGAGAAGCGAGAACAAATGGCAGCAGCTGCGATGCCGTCGTCATCCGTCGGTAGTTTCCGTAGTAGGCGGAGCTTCATAGTCATTGGCCCGTTTTATTATGTTTCTCTTCTCTGCGCTTCGCTTCTCTCCTGCTCTCCTCTCCTCTCTCGGCTGCTCTTTGCATTGCCTTCGCTGCTGCTGCTGCTATTACTGTTGCTGTTGTTGTGTTGCATGCAACTGCTACGCTGAATAGTTGGCGCTTTGCTGCTGCTGTTGTTGTTGGTATTGTTGTTGTTGGTGTGGGGTTTGCAGCGCACGTTTTGCATTGGTGAGCGAGCCAGTGTGTGTGTGCCACGTTGTGTGTGTGAAACGTGTTTCTGCCTTGCGTGTGAAGCTGTTATATTCGTGTTGTTGCTGCTGTTGCTGCTGCTGTGGTTCTTACTGCTGTTCCTGCTGCTTAGTTTACATAATTTGCGCTCTCTGCATACATATGTATGTAGGTAGGTGTGTGTGTGTGTGTGTCTGCATATGCTGTGTGCGTATATAAGACTCTCTGCCCGCTGCACGCACTGCAATTCTTGGATCTATTGTTGTTATTACTCTCCTCCCCCTTCCCACATCGCCCTCCACTTATTGTTGTGGTTCCTTCTTTGGCAATTTTAATTTAGTAATTAAGCCATTAGTCGCTCTATGCAGCGTTTTATTAGCTTGCTGCTGCTTCTTTGCATTTTATGCATAAAAATTATTTTATTAACCGCACATAAATTTAATAAATTGATTTATAGTTACCACAGCCATAGCCAAAAGCAATTTGATTGGCCAATTTGTTTTGGTCAAGCTATCATTGCATTCACAAATGCTCAAAGTGTATGGGGAGTGCACTCTGACAGTTGACAGGTGACTTATTATACACATATTGTATTTGGATAATGATTGTGTTATCAATTGTATCAATAAAAGGCAATGCATTTCGTATTCGATTAGTTAAAGGTGTTACAAATTTGTAAAAGAACAGATAATGACAATTATATTGTTTATTTTTAAAACACTTTTAAACAATGTTATCAACTATAGGAGTAAGAAAGGCATGCCGTAAGTTTTATACACCAGAATATATATACTTTATATTTTCGATGTATCCTAAAATACGTTGCAAACTCCTTGCCATAGGCAGAAACGATTTTGAATAGTGAAAGGTTTTGCTATAGATTTAACTGTATACATTCTCATATCAGTGTGTTTTGAATTCACTCGCATGATCTGTTCATTCATAATTTAACTCTATAAACTGTGAAGAGAGAAACTCAGCAATAAGATATAAACTTTTTCAAAATTTACCATATGAATATGAAAAGAAACTGAGCCATAAATAGACTTTTTCAAACATTGCGAACACTTTAAACTCCAGTTATTAAATTTGTTAAGTAGATTTGAATGATATTTTTGAATGCAATTATTGCTACAAACTTTGATGTTCACATTCTCTGCCATAAAAATAGAAGTCACTCGCATGATTTGTGCAGATTCTCAAAAAGACTATCGTGCATTTAAATTGAAGATCAATGGTTTACCTATGATCATAATTAAAGTATGTTATGTGTAATTTCAGCTATCTATGGGCAATTGTTTGAGCTTATTTTGTAAAATTAAATCTGAAACCTTTTTAAATTTGTACAATTTAATTATGCTAATGATTGGTGACAAAAGAACAATCGTTACAAGTAAATAGATTGTTATTTCTAGATGATTTGACAATACATTTTTATACAGTATGCACACAGTAAATGTGTGTTTAATGTGTTGCCTTTATGTTGTTATAATTTCCCCGACATCTACTTTCCATAACAAAGAGGTAAATTCTCGATTGCACGCAGAGCTTGGGGCGCAGTCGGGATCGGAAGGCGATAAAGGTAATGATGCTGAATGGGGTATTCGGGGAACAAAAAATGAAAGAAGAAGCCAGAAATGTGCGCACAAAATGCGGGCTTTGGAGGGTAATGCGAAAATTTCGAAAATATTGGCAACGCCCACCTCATTGGCGAGAAGTGCAACCCATCACGACCCACCGATGATGCCGCATCGCATCGCATCGCATGTTGCAGGCAGCAGCAGCTGCAACAGTGAGCGCCACACCCATTTCTGGGAAGGGGAGATGGGGGAGAACATTTACAGTTAGCCAGTAAACGATGCCATTAACGCGCATAAACGAGCTCCGGCACTGCGCAGCCCCACAACAAACACACACACACACACAGTCCTGGGCACATGCATATGTACACAGGGCTATATGCGATATATATACAAACAATATATATGTATATATGCACAGCTAGTATATAGTATATGTCGGATTGGTGTTGCGTTTGCCCTGCATTATTACTTTTATTACTTGGCCAAGTGCAGCTTACTCCGACTCCAACTCGACGCTGGCTCTCTTAGCGCTTGGCTCTCCCGAAACTGTAACTGAATCCGAATCTGAATCCGAAACCGAATCCTTTCGCTAGCCTCAGCATCTCTTCTCGTTTGTTTGCCCGTTTTTTCCACTTGCTTTGCAGGACTTCGTTCTCGTCGTCGTCGTCGTTTAAGTCGTTAGCAAAGTTTTTCATCGTTTTCCATCGTCGTCTTTTTTTTGTGCCTTTTATGAGTTTGTATGCAGCACGAAGCTGCTCGTGTTGTTGCTGTCGCTGCTCGTGCTGCTGCTGCTGCGGCGACTGCATCTGCTTCTGCAGCACAGGAGAAGGCTCTCTATATACTTCGCTATGTTGGTGTGTGTGCACAACCTTGTGCCAATTGCAGCCAAAGTAATTTGTTCGGCCTTTTCTAGACAACTCTCGCTCGGGTCTGCCTCACTTCGGCCTACTGCCAGGAGCGGATTCAGCGTACGCGGGTTATCATTTCAGATATCTAGAGCTAAATGATTCTTGCCTTTTAAATATATACGAATCCAAAGCAAATATCCCTGGCTTCAAGTTGTAAACTTAACTGAGGCAATAAATAATAAAATAAAGCAAAATTCGTAAATTTTTGGAGAAATTTGCACGAGAAACAGCAGCGTAAAGCAGCATAAAGTGGCAATATCTGCGAATATCTGTAGCCGGATGAGAGTAGAGAGAGGACCACAGTCGCAGTCCCGAGTCGGAGATGGAGACGGAGTCGGCAAAGTCGTAAAACGTAACAACAATAAAAAATAATAAATCGAAATATCCACGAAATGGCAGCACAAAATGTGCAGCATGCAAAGCGGAGCCAAGACGCAGCTGCACGAGGACAATGCAGCAAGTGCAGGCAGGTGGAAAGGGGGTGGCAAGTTGGCAGAGGATCTCAGAGAATGCTCGGGCAATGTGGCATCGGAATTCGAAGAGGGAAAAGGAGGCAGCAATGCGCGAAAAGCTTTTTAATTAGGCAAAGCACAAAGCATTCAAAGGGGCTTAGGGAACCTTTTGAAAATGATTTCTCGAGAACAAACTTCTCCAGTTTGCATGTCGCAATATTTTGCTTAATTAAAACACAAGTTAAACGATAGTTTTTCGATAGTTACAGCATAAGTGGAATGTAGTCAACGGCCTCGCAAGCAAACTGGTTTAATTGCCTTTGCCAATTTGGCGAGAAACCCGCTAACTCTTAATTCGGTTTCAGTTTCACCTTTATTTTTGTGAAACACCCTGAATACCCTTACCCATTCGTCAGGAAATGCAGTAAACGCTAATAAAACTGCATGTCGCATGGAACACTTTTACGAGGATAACAATGCGAATGAGAATCGAGCTGGAGATGCAACTGCAGCTGGAGAGAGTCCAGGAGGTTAGCCAGGAGGCGGAAGTTGGCCACGCTTATCCTTTAGCTGCTTTTAGCCAAGTTAAGCTTGTTAAGCTTGGCACGAAAGCAGTTTTAATCTCAAAATTAAAACGTTTGTCATTTACCAGCGACTTTACGACTTATATAGTATAAAGAAGAAGCACAAGCAGCAGCAGAAGTAGTCTAGCTCCCGCTTGGCTTTTGTCAACCAAGAGACCTTCTCCTGCTCGGCACCATCTCCGTCTCCGTCTCCGTCATTGTCGTTTTCGTAATCGCAGTTGTCGTTGTTACCGTCTTCCTCTTCCTCCTCTTCGTCATCGTCGTCGTCGTCGCCGTCGTCATCTCCTTGTAGTCGTAATTCACTTGAACTTGTGTAATGTTTTTGGGTTAAACTCGTGCCATCCGTATCCACATGGAGTTCCCTATCTCATCCCCAGCTCTCCCTCCCTTGCATTTCATCATGCGTCATTTTTGCATGCATTTATACAGTTTTTTTATATTTATTATGGAAAATAACAAGCTTGCGCTGTCGATTTGTTTTTATAGTCCACAAAATATACATTTCACTATTTTTTCTGTATTTGAACTTAACATTCGGACTTGAAGTCGTTTTCCTTCATGTTTGCAGTGAATTTCCAGATACAAATTAGTGAAGATTAGAAGAGGTCGAACGGAATGTCGGGCTGATTTGGCGCTGTAGCTGATTAACTTTTGTTAGGGTAGCGAGTGAGTTGCGTTGCGTACTTGGCCATTGTTGCCCTTATCAGTTTCCACATAGTATATATAGCCTATTCCCCAGGCTTATAGCTTATCAATGGCCCGTTACGTACCTTCTCAATATATTGTATATGAATGTGAGTCGCATCAACTTTTCATACATTGTAATCTGAGTTATGCAAAACGAGAGTCTACTGCGAAAATTCCCCGATAATAAACGGAGAGGGAGAAGGTGTAAAATATAGCTGTAGGATTTATCTGTATTTATTATCGATAATTGAGATAACTACAAGTTCATAATGTAATTTATCAACGTTAACTCAAGTGGGGAACTTTAACATATTCATATTGAACTTGTTCGTATATTTCTAACCTATAATTATCATCTGCATATAGGTTAACAGAATTGCGAACGTAATACATTATGTATTATGCATTTATAATGCACTAATCGGATCATATATTTAATATTTATAAGAATATGAGAGTGTAATCTATAATCGATATTGAGTTATTGGCAAATCGAACTTGAATTTCTTCAGCTGCTTTGCAAATTCTCTTGACAGGTTCCTCATAGCTGCCACTGCACGTGGCAGATATCTTTCAGCATGACTATTTTAACGGCAACTTGCCAAAAGAACCATCCCAAGCATGTCTCGGCTATCCCAAGATAACTGCACCGAATTCGCGTGCGATAAGTATTTTTATATCGTAAGCTAATTTAGTTGGCATCGCTCGCTCGCGGCTTTCACAGTTGGTTGTTGTTGCCATACGGACACTTGAGTGGGATATATGTTTATACATACATATGTACATATGTATATATAAAACTCGGAGAACTTGCTCTTGTCTCTCGATCTAACAACATTGTAGTGTGAGAATTAATTTTAATAGCTTTTCGAAATCATAGCAATCAAGGGGGTTGGTCGACAATTTTGCCAAACGATTTTACGATATGAATATCTTATTTTCTAGGAATGTATCATTAAGAAATATTTGAACAATTTCGAAGACGATTTTAATCTCTACATGTAGAGATAATGAAAGTACAATGATAAATTAAAACAACTTTCAATACTTGCTTATAATTCTGTTGCTAAGGTTGCACCTTTCAAGGCAAACCAAACTATGCAAACAAAAATCACACGACAAGCCCCAAGAACCCATTCCCCTCTTAGGAAATGGAAATTAAAGAAGCAGGGCAAACAAAGTGGAAGGCAGAAGCAGCTATCGTTCAATGCTTGACCTCGAAAAAGTGTTGCCATAAGGAGGCACGCTAAACTGACAGATACCCTGTAAACTCTCTTAGAGTACCAAGAACACATAGTGTAGAAGCTGTTAAGAATGCTGTGTTGTGCGTGAAACAAGAGCAGTCAAGAAGAATAGGTATACATAATATATAGTAAAATGTATATAGTATGTAGTATGTATATAGTAGTATCTAGTATATAGTATGCATTCAAATATAGTTACATGTTTGATTCCCTTGCCCTATTTGAACACATTGCCCTATTTTAACACAATGTTAACTCATAATTAATTCTAATTTATAAACACGCAGTGCCGATTTAGCATATGTTTACAGGGCATATTCTAAAACAAAGACAGAGAGAGTCACCAAAAATGTATCGTAGAAATGATTAATAAAATGATATTCAGATGAAAATTTATGTGACATCGCTTTGAATATGGATCAAAGCTTTTCTCTCAGTGTAATTGCATTCTTCTCTTCCTTTCGCACTTTTCGCTCTTCATTTCTAATGCAAATGCAATGCAAACCTTGTGCATTTTTTGCAACACTTCCTCAACTGTTTATGGATTACACGTGTCTGGCATACCAAGTCCCCCTTCCCTTCCCAGGGCGGCGCTTCAGAAGAGATCAAAGACTTGCGATTGGCGCCCGCAGTGACCGAATAACTATTGCACACATTCCTATATTGGTTATTCAAAATGAACCAACTGATTGAGTAATTTGTATTTGCAGTAATATTCTCCGGAATATTACGCAGCTACGTGGGACCCATAAACCTTTGCGCTTTATTTGTTGTGCATACGTAACTTCTCCCAGGTGGTATATAGAAAATATATATGTAGTATAAATATTTCTGTATTATTTCGCGAGTAAATTGTGCACAGTTTGTAATTTCATATTGGGTAATTGGTGACGGTTCAAAAGTCGAGCAAACTTGTCGTCGTCGTCTCTGGCAAATTGCGCAAGACCCGCTTGACAAACTGCTCAGTTTCTGTTTCTGAGATCTATGTGCGACTGGACTCTCTCTCTCTCTTTCTCTATCAGGGAGCACGCGTTTGAACACACTCGCTGAGACACTTCGGTTCTTGGACTAAATGAAGCATCCAATTCGCTGGCAAGTTCCGCCTATGATTCGCCATAAATAACACCGCAAATTGGACAAAAAACTTGAGAAAAGTCGCGCTGCGACTCTCCACTATTTATAGCCGCCCGGGCAGCCCAGCCCGGTCCCGGAGTGTGTGGGGGTCTCCTGTCCTGCCCTGGTCTCACTTCTCGGCTAGAAAGAAGCTATAAATTTAGAAATTAAAACTCAACTTCTTGACACCTCCCCAGCTGGCAAGCGAATTGAATCGCTTTGCTTGACAACAGTCGAATACGATTTATTTTAGACAGTCCAACTCCGAAATACCAGCATAATAGCCAAGAGATTTTAAGCGATCGAAGCGCAGGAATGTTTCGCGTTATATGTATAGTATATGCGTATTCGTATATAGTGCGTATCCTATGTAGGTGTAAGATCTTGAGCGATCGATGCAAAAGCTGAGCAATTTGCAGTTGCTATTTAAATTTGATGCAATAACTTGTAGTATGGTATATAAACACTTAAATGGAAATAAAAATAATTATAAACGTAGATACATTTTGGAAGATGATAGAAATTTTTATACAAGATAATAACATATTTAATTTTATTATTATTATTGAATAAAATAAAAATAATTAAAGAAAATTGTTTCACTATTTTATAACTCTAAATTGAGAATGAAATTTATCTTTATATACTAAATGTATTAATAATTTACAATAAGGTAAATATACTAAATGTGCATCTATATAATTTACAATATATTTTAGATCGTTAAGCACGTGAAATGAATAAATGAATCACACTTAAACTTAAGGTAAATATTCTATATTCTCATAGAAATAATAAGTGTAACTAATGCATTGCCCAAATTCCAAACATTGCTGAAACGTAAGTGATTCTGTTACTTGAATAGTAATGTAATTGCTGGAACGAGTTCAATATTCATCAGGTGCATGGCAAATGCAGTGGAAACAAGCGCACAACATCGAAAGACACCACTCGCGTGTTTGTGTACGTGTGTGTGTGTGTGCGTGTGTCACGTTGCTTTCATTTCACTTTCATATGCACATGTGTGGCTTATCACTTATCAGCATTGATAATCAGTTTTTCGCCACTTGCACAAGTCTCTCTGGGTGCCCTTTCACGCGCGATAAGCACACGGCGCGTTTAGGGCGTGAGTGGAGATGACTTTATTAATGTATGTGCCTATGTGTGTATGTGTGTATGTACTGTGCAAGGGTTGTCACCCGTCGTCGCAAACGTGACGAGTCATAAGTGTCATGAGGCATTGTGATATTTCCGAGCAACCTGACAGCGTAATCAGGGCCCGCATGAAGAAGAAGAAGAAGCGCAATTAATAGTTGTAAAATTGTTTGCTGTCTGTCGAGCTCGAGGGAGATGGGGCAAAAAACACAAGACATTATGCTAGGTAGCCCCTTTCACAGCTCCGTCTGTTAGTCAATTGGCAATTGGCCGCGGCTTAAGTGGCCGCCAGCCGCAGATAATGTGGCCTGGCTAACTTCCACAGGCTACTGTGCACTCACTAATTTCATACACGATTTCGATATAGTCGGGTAGGGTCGAGCTGCACATGGAGATGGAGATGGAGCTGGGAGTTGGGAACTGGGAGCTGGGCTGCCGCCAGGCTTTAGCGGTAATTCGTCTTATAGACAGACGCCGAATGCTTGCTAGACTGTGGCGTCGTAAAATGTTCCTTTGCGCTTTTTACGAGCTCCCCCAAAAACGTTGACGTTGACGTTCACGATGATGATGACGACGACGTTCAACTTGTACAAGCAACAACAACTACAGGAACAACCACAAGCATATTTATTTGGCAGAAAGGTTCTGTAACATTTGGGCATCGCATGAGGAGTTTGACGCTCGTAAAATTAAGAATGAAAAGCACCCAAAAATATATCGCAACGAGCGTTGATTTCTTGTCTCTTACTTTCTTTCTCTCTCTCGTTCCTCTTTCTATATACTATATCTCTATTTGTCTCTCTCTATCGCTTTCTTTATTTTGTGCAGTTTGATTCGTTCCTTCCGCTTTTTATTGCCGCCCTTTACATTCGCGTTAATTGCTGCGACTGTGATATAAATCAGTTGATATGACGCCCGTGTCCTTAAAACAGGAAACCCGTCAATTGATTTTTGAGGGGGCAGGAGGAGGGGGAGGTATTGTCGAAGCAACCCTCGCATTAATCGACGCGATTCAATTTCCGATATGTCACCCAGCCGGACTTTGATCTTGGTCAGGGGGAAGAGAGACTCTGCATATATCAACATTGATAGCTCATCGCTTGTTGTGGTTAATGGATTAAGTGCCTCGGGTGTGACACTTTTAATGGGTGTCAAATCTGCATATTAAAAGATTACAAAATGCAATTCTTGTCTAAAGTTGAACTGCAAAAGAAAACGAATTGAAATTGCAATCACATGTGCAGGCCCGTGTTTAATGATTAATCACATTGATTGCACATGAAAATTGTACAAAATACTTGCAGATCTTGATTGAAATGCAGCCATAAAGAGGCTATACTGGAAACCAGATTTGCGCAGCTATAAAATGTTAACTTATGGCAAGTCATATGATTATCAATCAAGATGCACAATTGAAATGGAGGCCTATCTGCGGCAAATGCAAGGTAAGTTTCTGACAATTTGCATGATTAACCCATGAGTTATGGAAAATAAGAAGGTAAGGAGGTGTAGAGTGAGAGGGGAGCGACAGTTGAGTGCGTAAATCAAGGGGTATGCGCCAAAAGTGGCAGGTTGTCGCTGCTGCCGCGGGCCAAGCATAAATAGCCGAAATTGCGACACTTGACGGGATAATTATCGCATATTAAGTAAATTTGCCGCCGCGGGCTTATCGGAACGCGTGCAATAAATTAAGCAAGCAAACACACGCACACACACATTTACATAGCACGTATACACACATGCAGAGAAAACCTTAGACACAAATTTAAGCATTCGTTTAAAGTACCAACATTGCACAACGCTGCGTATGCGTAATGTGGAAATGAAGGCGCCCCTCCTTGCCCTCCTTCTCACTTTCTCTCTCTCTCTTTCTTTCTCTCTGTCTATCTCATTTACTTCCCATGGGCTCAAACAAGCGTCAGTTGCGCAGTTGCCCGCACTTGTTGCCAGGCCAGGGCAGCGGAACTTAATTGACACAGTGCACTCGAACAAAACTGTTCAATCTCTCTCTCACTCTCTCTCTTTCTCCGTGTGAGAACGAGTAGTGAGACTGTGAGAGTGAGTGACTGCAGTGTGAGCAGTGGCAACGCTAGAGAGCGCAATGCAAATATTGTATTTGTTGTCGATTATAACAGAAAATTGCTTACACGTGCCGAATGTCGTCGAGTGAGAGGGTCGCGGCGGGCGAGAGTAGGGGAGGTGCAATGTGCCCAGACAGCTGTTGTCGGATGGCCCGTGTATGTGTGTGTGTGTGTGCCATAAACAAATGCATGCAATTGCATTTGCCAGAGAGCGCACTTCTACTCTCTTTCTCTCTTGCAATTTAACGCAAACTTCTGCGTAATAGTTTGAGGAACCCTTCGCCACATGCCGCTTTCCTCTGCGAGATCTTATCTGTTCATTTCAAACAATTATAAAATTAGCTACAATTTATAAAATGCCAACAAGTCTGAGTGTATATAATACTTTTTGTTGGCGCTAGTTCAGAGTGATCATCGATAGTCATAAAGCTAAATCGACCACTAACAAAAGTCATCAACAATTTTTGGCATCGATGCTTTGGTGAATTGCTGCTATGCGATGTTGAGCAACGGTAATTAAATATGCTAACATAGCTGCTGTTATGTTAACTCAAGACGTTAACAGTGGAATTTACGATTATCGATTACTTTCCAGTCCGATAGTTGCTTCCGTATGTTTCATTTTCTTTTTTTCCCAAAAATAAAATCTATGTTGACACCAATATTTGGTACAGTTTAACGGTCATTTAATTTCAAATAAAATATTGTTGTATTAAGCATTTAATTTGCTATTGATTAATGATTAACATCCACCTCTCTATTAATTTCTGCCACAATTTCTGGGCACTCACTTTAAATTTTGAGTGTCTATGAAGCTGGCCAGAAAATTGAGGGAAAAATAAAGTAGCTTTCATATCTTCAGACTGTTGAGTGTGTGAAAATGAATTTCCAATTGGTCAGACGTGTCTGCTGCACTCCCGATAGCCGATGAACTACGGAGTCCTGGCCAGCTGGCCGGAACTAAACCGGGCAACACAGACAGCCGACAGTTGGTACTACGTGCCTTATTGTCTTATAATGCGGCGTGTAATTTGTGTTGCATTGAACGCGCTGGCGGAAAAGTCTTGGGGAATCAAATTGACATGCTGATAAAAAAGCTCAGCGAAAAAACAATGCGACGTGCATATGTGTGTGTGTGTGAATGTGGGTGTGCGTAAAGGAAAACCACACATATTTTCCCGACAACGTACTGTCACTGTCGAAGTGTGGCAATTATTATGCACTAAATTTTTTGAGAATTTTTCTGGCAAGATCTTTAATTGCCTCGCATAAAAATGACACTGCAATTTGTCTGTAAAATACAAATAAACGTATATACAAGTATACTAAGTGCGTAATATTATTTACACTTCACAGTTCTTGTAATATCTTTTTGTCTGTATATTTCTTGGCTAGGATCCCATTCGCATATTGAGGGGTGTTTTAAGTATCATAAATCTGCCTACAGGTTGATTGGGGATTAAGTGATTCCGCATCCGAGAATATAAAAGTAAATAGAACGATAGAAATGCAATATGAAAGAAAGCAATAAAGAGAAACAGGCTAAGATCTTAATGAGGTGTTTAAAGACAAAAGATAAAGACTGTATCTTTGTTTCTCGACAATATTCCGCCTTGCCAATGATAAATAATGTGCAATTATAAATGATTAATAGAACACCTTGTATTTTGTTTAAGTGAGCTACATTTCTATGTATAAATTTCCACTCATAGTATCAAATATTTAATCAATTTGTTAAACTGTCTCGTTTCGCAATTGAATGTAAATATTTGTTCTGGTTTCGCTTGTGCAGCTTCGCGGGCTATCCTCCTTAGCGCGCATACGTATTCACATAAGTGTGAATATAAATTACGGCACACTCACCCTCCCACACAAATGCAGGAGATACGTGCACTGACATATGCATATATATGCACAGTCATATATAAATATAGATATGGAAAACCAGTGCAATGGAAAACAATTCAAGTTCAAGGTGAGCCACACCATGTCGCACAGTGGGATCACAGTTCGGTTTGTTGTTTAAAAATGTTCAACACTGTGACTCATAAACATCGATTTCAAGCAATCGATACAATATCGATAAATGTTTTTCATAATTCACGGTATACGGTGTATTAGAATGTTGACCTATGTTATTTGTTTTCATTCTAATCTATATCCGTATATTAGACATACATATAAATACTTGGCAATGCGATAAATTAATCACGATATGCAAGGCTGCAAATGTTAAGTTCGATTTATCGGCCCATTTTCTCTTCTCATTTCTATTCCTCCAGATTGTCAAGTTTAACTACGCTAGTAAATTTTATGTGGATTACACGTGTGCTGTGTACCACTGTGCAATGACGATTCTGTCCTACAACAACAACAGGAACAGCTGGAACAAGACATTGACTTCATAATGAGCATGGTAATGATGATATAGGTCGCCGTTGTATATGCTGGCATTGTTGATATTATGCAATATGCCCGGCTATATGTACGTGCGTTATCTATGTAAATGTGTATTACAATGTACACACACTGTGTGTGTGTGTGTTTATGCAGTGTGTTTTCACTTCATACTTTCGCTCTCACTTCTGGACACTTTAGACTGGCCATTTGAATGTTCAACCAGTTGCGGTTCCCTGCTGTGGGATCTTAAATTCATGTTCGAAGTTCGAACTGAACGAGTTATGATAATAAAATATGTGTCACCTGCTGTAATAATTTCGTGATTTATCTGATGTTTCAGGTTGATATAGTATCATGCAGCGTGGCGTCAGTTCCCTAGAGGTTCGCCGGGTGCGTAATGAGATATTGCGTGCAATAAAAGCAGGTGAACTGAGAAGTGACTTACTACACTGGGTAACCAGTTTGGAATGAATGGCAACACAATTTTGTTGAGGTTTCCGATATTCTCTCTGGCATAATATGGTATTAATTGGTTGGGCAGCAATTAAACTACCTGCTGGCACTTTCGGTACCTTTTTTGCGATTATAAAACGCAAGCATCAAGCCCAACGGGAAGCGCATCGAAATTAAAACGGAACGCCATTTCGCGGGCGCAATCAGAGGAAGCCACAAGCAAAGCTAATTTAATTATTTTCGCCCAGGCGTACAACGAACCCTTTGCGGGGTTCCCGTCCTTCAACCTGGGACGGGAAAGGGACAGGGACAGGGTCATATAGTCGGGCTGGGCTTAGGATCTTCAATCTGCAGGCTCCATCTGCACTTTCAGCTGCGCAGAGGGCGCTGTAAAAATCAACTTAAGAGGACTTCACGTTGTTTTATGTTTTGACAGCGCAACATGAAGCGGGAAGAAGAACAGCGCAGAAAGGGACAAAAACAATGGAAATCCGCAAATAATAAACAAAGTTGTAAATTATAATTTTATGTTTGAAATCCCAAGACAAAATGTGCAACCAAAGAAGGGCCCTCTACTCTATGCAGAGCCTAGCTCAGCAGCCTCAGCTTGAGCACCCTCCGAAATGGCCAGGCATAAAGCGGTCGATGATCTTTGACACAGCATATAAAGACGCGTAGATAACAAGTTGGCATAGCGAAACATGAAAATACGCAACACCCGATCGACGTTTACTAATAAAATGCGACACAGTGTGGCCTCAGTATGATGAATCGAAGTCTACAAAACTGTTGCCTTATCTGTGGCATTGCAAACTGTTAAGTTTGTTTACTTTTGATTTGGCATTATCGGTTATTATGTTAATTAACATAGCATCGATATATTACATTCAATTAACTTTACAGAACTGTTAAATTAAACTACCTAAGTTATAATCGATAATTATGTTAATTAACATAGCATCGATTGCATTACATTACATTAACATTTAACTAAAAGCAGAACAGCGATCAGACACGATTTTTCGATTGCTTTACAGTTCGTTGCTGCTTCGCAGAATGAATATAACTGCAAATTCGATAATCTATGATCGACTGTATCTGTTGTTAAATAAATCGTAAAAATTAAATAAAAATTTGTTGTAGGATTGTGTTTAAATAAACAACAAAACAAAAAAAACTCAATTCAAGAAAACTCATAAAAACGCAGCTGAACTCAGCTCAGGCTCTGAACTCAAGCAAACTCAACTTGACTCGACTCGAGTCGCCTCGCCTCGACTGAACTCAGCTCATTAAATGCGTCTGCGCAACGTAATTTGCCTTTGAGGCGCGCACGTTCTCGACTGCGACTGCGACCGCAACTGGGACTGGGACTGGGACTGAGACTGTGACTTCCTCCATGCCCGATGCTTGTAAAAACTGGGCATGTTTCTCGTATCACCGTTTGTCGTTACACACCATATAACCTCAGACACTACTCACACTAGCCAAGCCATTGAAATTTACGACTCGACGCGACATTTACAACTTTGATGCAAAAGCCAAAGCATCCGAATGTGGCGAATGGAGAGTAAAGAGTGGAGAGTCTGCGAATGGGACTGTGACTGGGGTGCTCTCTGTGCCTAACTGTGGCAACCAAAAGTGTTTTCGAATTGTAAAAATGTTGAAAATAAATTAAAAATGCGCTTAAATTTTCGAGTAGCATTCGTAGAGTCGTTGGATCGCATTTTATGTTCGTATTCTGTGAGCATTTTGGGTCCTAGTTAAAACTGCTGATTTTGTTGCCTGTGTGGGGGCAGACTTCGGAACTTGACAACAACACACACACACAAAGCACAACAAATCGTGGGCACATTAATGATGGCAAGAAAAACAAATAAATTACTCAAGTAGTTATTGCTTAATGGACAAGCTCGTTTAAGCGCTGGCATTAGCAGGGATTGTCAATATACTATATATAGACGGATTTGCGTATGGGAACAGAAGATATAAGCCATATGGGTTAAAGAGCAGGGATTAGCGAATAAAGGGATGCGAGGTGAGGAATTAATTGAAGGAGGAGAACAGCCAAATAGACATAGGATTAATCCCCATAGTCGACCCTTACTAAAAATACTTGCATAAAGTTATGTCATAATTCATTAATATTTATTGTCCCTTTAAATAAGAGATGCACTAACAAGTGCCTCCTGCATTGGCGCAAATCCATTCGGGCACTATGTAAATCAATCTAAATCAAATTGTGCGCTTTCAATTATAATTTCGATTTGGAGTTCAATTTAAATTTGGAAATTCAGCAACAATTGGAACAGCTTCAAATGGAAATTGCAACAAGTTTTTAATGAACTGATGTGAATGTAAATGAATGGATTCGGCCACAAATCCAAACCCAATCCCAATCCCAACATCGAACCTGCATGTGACAGGCCGTCGTTGACCCATCTCGTGCTCTCTCGATTCATTTCATGATATTGTTGTTGTTGCTGTTTTTGTGTCAGTTTGCGCTTCAGGTTGTGTTTTCGGGGCGTATTCGAATGGATTCGCAATTATATGCATTTTATTTTAATGGTCCAGGCACGAGGCGCATTAGTCCAGGCTTTTCGCACAATAACTTGATCTGGCTCGCCGGCAATGAAGGAGCAGGAACATGACCAGGCCGGCAGAGGGGCAGGCCTGGCCAGGCCTTAAATAAAGTCGTTGATAAGGGCCCCCGGAGCAGGGCCCGATTGCCGGGTATTATTCGAATCACTTGCACAGTGCATAAAAAAACAATTTACTTAGTTGCACACAAAATACCGGTTGTCCGTCTAGGCGACTAGCCCCAGTCTTTAACCAGTCCTCAAATATGTGTGTACGATAATATGCGTGTACTTGCACTCCGATACTGTTTCGGATCGAAATGCCAAACTTAATGAATTTAAACTAGAACACGCGGATGAGATGATTTAATGCCTGTCTACCCCCATAAAGATTGCAGCTGCTAATTCGCTGTCGCACCTGTGCAAACCTGCCAGTAGCGACACATAAATAAGAAAGAGAGAGAGAAAGAGGGAGAGCGAGAGAGAGGAAACCAAGTCAGAGAGGCCCGTCTTTCTTTGCCACGCTTGCGTGTTAAGCTGCCCCCGACTTTAGCATGCATATTCATGAACGAACTAAGCTGAACAATTATGCGATACATTCATCAAAATGCATGTTATCACAATAACCGAGAAACTTATGCAATTTGTTGCCAGCTAATTGCAATTGAAAAACTTGCAAGGATATCACATATCATTTATTTAATCTCTATAAATATGTAAGACATGCAACAATCTAAATGCGGCAGATAGAAGATTAACACTGACTTTTTTAAATACATAGTACTCTGCACTCTGCCTAAGGGAGTCAGGTTAGTTGTCAACATATCTTACCTTCCCCAACCTCTGTCACTACTGGAATTATTCGAATAATCATAACAAATTTAAAGTGCAGGAAAGAACAAATCAAATAAATGTGAAATCAAATAGAATGATTTGCATATTTTGATGATATTTCTAGCCTTTTACTGGCAGTTTCGCATATTTCGTTATCGAATGGGTCAAACTGCAATTTGCATTTTGACCACACTGAAGTCGAAACAGTTGGGACAACCGGTTGGACTCTGATGTGGGCTAGACTTGGCCATAAACAGCTGATCTAGCTATGTAACAGTTTTTGCAGCCAGTCTTAGTTGCCGCCAAAACCAGAACCAGGGTCCAGACTGCCTCCAGACTCGAAGAGGATGCATTATTTGTCTAAATTATTATCAAGTGTTCTCTTTGGTTTCCAACTTGCTCTCTGATTGTTGTAATTTAAAACCACATGAATATGTAGTGTGTGTGTGTGCTTGAGAGTGAAGTGAGTCAATCTAGAAGAGGAATGCTGATGGCAGTGCATTAAACTGCTTTGGTCTTGATTGGGGGCGTGCTTTGGGTTCTAATTAGCACGGAAAGTGAGTAGAGAATTGAAATGCCCTCGTATGATGTCAAAAATAGTCGCCTTGCAATCTAAGATATTGTTATATTATTCCAAATCAAAGAAAATTAAAGAGCACATAAAGTTGAAAGGAGCTAGACGAGTCAACATTGTATCAGTCGCACTCTGGACTTGAGAAATAGTTCAGAGGATGAAAGTATTCCTGAACAATGTTTGGAATAGTTGCTCTAGATTATTAATACTATATACCACACATTACTCAATACTTTATACCACATATTATTGTTGTGTTACCACATCAACATTACATATCTAAAATATATAAATAATATTCTAGATCTGCTGCTAAACTGCAGGGTATCGAACAGTCACGTACATCTAACTCTCTTTCTTTAACAATATAATTTTAATGTAAATAAATTTAATTAAATTTAGTCCCCTTTTTTCATTCCTCTTCTTATCTAAATCATCGTTAAGCGCCACCTCAAGCATATAAAGGCAATTATGATCTTCAGGCTGAAAATATTTATGAGCCGCCTCGCAACATGTGCTCAAGGTCTGGCCAACTTGCTGTTGCTCCTAAGGTTGTTGCATGCCACGCGGTGAGAAGGCGCTGATAGACCTCCCAAAAGATTGATGCATCATTGTTGCCACTCACTTATCGGCACCACGCAGGTGCCCCCACTCAGGCAGTCCCCACTCTGGAGACCCCAACCCCAACTCCGAACTGAAACTCTCCCTTTCTCTCTTTCTCTCTCTCTCTGTGTTTACATTCGAACAGACACGCAATTTATCGTGCTTCGGATAAGGAATTCCTCACCGGCAACTGCAACTGCAACTTCAAGTGCGGCAGTTGTTGCCACAGCCCGCGGCAGATTTATACGATGCATTGTGGCGCATACAACCATATTTATGGTGGCATCTGCCACGGAGAGTGCTAAGTGTCTGGTTTATCGCCACGACCAGTTGGGTAAGTTACGAGTTGACTCAGACATTCAACAAATCGGAGCTAATCGGAGGAGAACTAACAAAATTCGCCATCCAATGGGAATCGGAATTGGAGTCGGAACTGCGCTTCGCTTTGGGCTCTTCAATCGATTCGAAAGGGGGACTAAGCAAACATATTCTTATCGATTGATCGATTGATCGGTTGTTCGGATCGGTTATTGCCTGGCCGTGACTTAATCAAAACCTGTTCAATTCGCCTTATGCCTTCTACCGTCTCCTGTGGCTCCGTCGCTCGACTTCCGCATTTAGTTGGGGCCATCATCGTCATCGTCATCATCGTCGTAGTCGCCGTCGTCTTGGGGGCTTTGCGAGTCGCGACGGGCTCTATAATTTCGGACCATTACAAAGCCATTACAATTCTTCGCAGATCCTCAACAGGCAACTATCTGCTGTTTTCACGCCCCAAAAAAAACAAAGCCGGGCGCCAGGTGAGGTGAGTGTAGCCCGCATTTTTGCCACACGATTTAATTCAATTAGGTAGGCAGCTTAAAGAAAAAAAACCCCAGACGAAACTAAACAGAAGACTTTCCTTACGGTTGGGTTACTTGTAGAACAGTTGCATATCATTACGGGGCCCATGGAGGTGTAATTTGTCTTGAGGATATTGAGCTGATTATGCCAGCATTCGTAGTACGAATACTCTCACTGTGTACCGTGTAACCTGGAACGATTTCACCCTGCAGAGGATATCTTTCATATGCAGCTGTTGCTGCATTATCTATAGATACTGCGGATATATAAGCTGATATCGGTATATAGTCGCCTTTATGTGACCATTTGCGTGTTGTGCCTGCGACTGCGATCCCCAGTCTCGTCCAGGCTAATTTTCTGCTCGTAAAAGCAACTTTAACTGCAAAAGACATATTATTTTTATAGTTCGGGTTAAATAGGTTCGTCGTTTGTTCGATCTACGCGGTCTTGAGTCGGGCTCTGGCTGGCATCGATAATTAAAGAGCCATCGAGGCGAATAATCCTGGCTACTCAATACTCCTTTGCGAGGAGTATTAAAAAGTAATACCAACATATTAGCTGGAAATCTCGTAAATTATCCAGCGAAATGACCTGTCAAGTCGGGCCTGGTCTTCTCTTCTCTGGTCTGGTCTGGCCTGGCCTGGCCTGGCTTTGCTGAGCCTTGGACCGCCCCGGAGCGCATTTCCTCAAATGATGTGAAACACAAATAAAAAGGGGAAAAAAGAAAATACTAAAAGAATGCAAAACTACGGCAGCAACAAAATATGGCTGCCATTTGAAATGAAATCGAAAACGCAACAACCGCAGGAATAAAATAAAAATAACAACAACACGCAAAGGGAGCAAGCAAACAGAAATACATTTTACAACTTGATTTTTACGAGCGAGCCAAAGTTTGTTGGAGATTTCTGGCGAAATACGCCATGGGCCCGGGGCCTTGAAGAAGATCTGCCAAAGACAAGCCCTCAGGGCCTCCTGGCTGCCTGTCTTATGAGCCCGAAATTAGCGCAAGCGCATTAAATTAATTAACTGAAACCGAAGTCTATCGGTTCGCCTCAATCCTGGCCAAGACAAACCCCGTTGGACGAACCACTTGACGTTTGCCGTACGTTCATTTAACGATTCGTCGGCGACCCCAGGCCGAACCCCTTCCTTAAATCCCATGCAGATTGCACCCAAAGCCAGTCGACTTTTATGACTGCTAAACTACTTAGGCCTCCCTTCCCGACCTTCCTCCTTTCCGACTGTACTTCTCATAATTACACCCGTTCGAGTAGTCGCAGTTGCAGTTACGTGACTGCGAATAGAAGCGACACGACACTCAAGAAGTCCAGACGGGGTGCGTTAGCATCGAGACATACTAGAGACATAATTCTGGAAAAATAGTTTGGAATAGAATGTAATTTGCGTATAGACAGAAGGGATTGATTGAGCATACTTAAGGACAGAAATATTTAAATGTAAAGTTCTTGGGAACTTATCATAATTATTGCTTAGGTTTGATTTTCCAAGAAACATCTAATGAAACAATTTGGAATATATTGAATATTTTAATATTACTAACAAGGAAACTATTCTTGTTTGTTCTGGGTACTACATAAGTTTCCCCAGTCGTCATACCAGTCACACCTCCAAATTAACTTGCTTCGTCATTAAGACAGCAACTTAAGCAGTCTAATCTTTCAAATTGTAAGCCCCAAATTACCATTTGCGATAAGTCTTGCATTGGCCATCTTTACAATTTGCTCTGAATTTCTCCATTTTAATTTCCCAACGATGAGAAGTATGAACACCATTTTCTTCTTGCTACGCTACGCTCAATTGACTGGCTTTACATAGAGTCTCGTATGTAGAACAGGGAAGGTGTCGGCTTCAGTCCATTTGGGAGTACCAAACAAAACGGGCATGAGCAACAGGTCTTGGAGTGGCAAGCACGGTAATGGCAGCCTCGTCGCATGCCTCATTTAGCTGGGTTTCTCTCTAATTGCAGCGCAACACCAATACACACATCGCATGCAAATTCGAAATTAAATTGCGCACACTACTTTGCCAATGACTCCGACTCCGACTCCGACTCCGACTCCGACTCCAACTTCGACGACTTGCAGCCTATAGCCGACTGAGTCTGTCTGGACTGTCCGCCGCAAACCATTCATCAAAAACAGACTGAAACAGACATGGAGCAATATCACAGTACATTTTCATTATATGCCAATAATGGGTATGCTGCATATTATTAGCGGCCATGTAGACAAATGGGACAATTCGGACAGTCAAACGGTTGGTAGTTGCGACTGTCAGACAGACGTATACGTGTACATATTAATGATCATTTAGGCACAGGTGTAAAGACAATGAAAGTACCGCGCAGGGAGGCACCCTGGAGCGAAATCACTTTAAAGAGTCATTAAAAGAGTTTTGAAATACTCAATATATATACTTATCGGTATTATCGGTTATAGGCAAACAGTAAATTATGTCCGGGAAGTTTTCAGATGTCGCAAATAAGGAACCTGTTTCATTAAAACTTATTTTTTACTGCCAATAAATAAATTAATAATCATATATCCATAAATTTAAAGTAATATATTATATAACCAGTATCATTAAACCTCTACACACTCTTTTTCCAATCTACAAAATATTCTTAACTATGTGGTAAAACATATACCAAGAAAGTTGCCCCGAATTGTCAACATTATTCCCACTGTGCTGTCGCCGCTTAGCAAGAACATGAGCTTATGCCCCAAGCCGCTTTGCAGGACAATCCATCGAAACGGTAGCTGACAGCTTGCGCCCACTGTAAGCATGTGTAGATACCTCCGACTCCGACTCCGTCTGTCTGTACCTCGTCCCTACCTCGTCCCCCAACTAGTTGTATACAAGCTTGTTATATTATTTGCCATTCAACCCGTTCGACTTGTATGCGAGTCCTCCGACTTGCATCGAGCTTGGCTTCGGGTTCGGGTTTTTCATCGATCGCCACTTGGCAACTTTGTTGCAACTCGTGTTGTTGCCGAGCCACATAGCGGTGCTGCCCACTCATTTGGCTGTGGCACAATAAAAACCAGAAAGAGAGGGGAGAAAAGGAAAGAAGAAGAGAGCAGAACACCGTCTCTCACCGGTGACTAGCTCTCAAGGTTGTCACACAGAGAGAGGTGATGCTTTTGGCGCCTATGCTCGATTTTCTATCTGCCTCACGAATTCGTTTTATTGTGCATCTAATTTTAGATAGAAGAACGCGTCTTTATAGCCTGCCACATTGGGCACCAGTCTGGCTACACGTGCCGAGGATCTGTCAAAATATTTCTGTTTCAATTTTTAAAGTGTTTGCCAAAAAAAAAAGGAACTGAAAGAAAGCAGAGGTTATACCTAACTTAACCTCTAACTCCTTTCAGTATAGACACTTTATAATCAGTGATTTCTACAAGAAGTTATATACTATACACTCTATATAGTATACACACTATAGAAAAGGAACTACCTTTTTGATGAGTACCCTCTATCCTCGGGAAAAGTAATTAAGGAAATTTTATATTGGCCAATATCTTCAAGAAGTTATGTGCTGCATTCTACCAACGCTACTTGCAGGGTATTCCTGAGCCGACCTTCAAACTTCAGTGTACAGCAAATATTATTAATTATGGGGATACCTGATCGAGGGACAGATCTAGAAATATACGGCTAATGCTGCGTAATGAACTTTGATGAATGAAAACATGCCTTGCCAGCTAAATGGGAACCATTTGTCATCCCTTTGATCATACGCAGACCACTGAGTAACTTGCACTCCAAATTGAGCTATTTAATGTTATGAGAAGAGTAAGAGAGAGAGATAGAGAGAGAGAGAACTCTGTCAATTGCCATCATTATGGAGAACATGAAGGTGCCTACACGATACCATACACGATCTAACTACACGTTTCGTATCGTATTTATGCAAATGCTCCTGGCATCCTGTTGACAATTTTGATGATTCGCTATAATTGATTGTCTTGCGCGTAAACACAGAGTTTGCTCCGCGCACGTTATAAACAATTAGCCCAACAGCAGACCCGTCGGCAATTGGCAAGTGCCCAGACCTGCCCCCCCCCCCGACAGCTCCAACTGCCCGAGCTGGTGGGACTTCAGCGATAAACAACAGCTTGATTAGGCCCGAATGTCGCAGGCGTTTGCTGTCAAAGTTGTCCTACAACATGCGCGCTACTACGTGCCCAGTGTATGGTATACCCTGCCTGGGTACCCTGCAGTACCCTCTCCCCAACTCGCATGACAATTATTCAGTTGTCAGACAACGAAATCGCCTGTCACAGAGCTCTGCTGCCCTGTAATCGAAAGGTGCAAGGGGTCTATTAGCCAATTCTAGTCAGTGACGCCCCTTGCCATAGTTTATAGCTATTTGTCCCTACGATCTTGAAGACTCTCGCTCTAAATCGGCATACTCGCAACTATTTCTTCCTTATCAGACATGCCTCATTATTAACTTTCATTTATCATAGAGTATCTCGAGTGCAGGCCGCTTGCAGCACTTGCTACAGGGCATTTGCTAGACGAACACGCTCCACTAGACGCATCTCATTTGGCTTTCTTTATAATTTTGACGTTGTACGATAAATGACGCATAAAAATCAAATTATATGTGGATGCGTGCCCAAAGTTGGCCCCAGGACGGTGCAGACTTATCCACTTGCCCAGTCCCAGTACCGCTGACTAAATCAGTTCGTCTTAGCGACTTAAGTATGCTATGTAAATGTTTTGACGAATTGACATGAATGAAACGAACATGACAAATGTGCTAGGAATCAGGAAATTAGCATACTAAGTAGTCTGTGTATTTAATTGCGCTACTATATTTACGTAAGTATCGAGAGACGAGTACTACGAGTGCTACGTGCTTCCTGATCTAAGGAAATACGTAGAGATTTGTTTACCTAATACTAGAATAAAATATTTCATTATTATTTCTTATTTATGTTTAAGATATTGCAGACAAGACAAGGCGCAACTCACTAGTTATTATTATTATGTTTATAATATAATATGTTGTTAAATTTCATAGAGGTAGAAGTACTGTAACAAATTGGCAAATAGGATTACTACTATATATTCTATAACTTTCATAGGAATAAATAACTGAAGACAAACAGTTTCATTCGTTTTTATCAATTAAGTATAACTCCCAAAACAATTCATGTCTTATCTAAACTGGCTGCAAATATATATATATAATTTGTATGGGAGCAATCTATAAAAAAACAAAAACAATAAATAAATTTATATTATGTGTTTTAAGTTAAGTTTTAAGTTTTGATTGAGAGTTTATGAGAAGAAATATAATATAATTTTTGGGTAGTTGCAAAGGTACTTCAAACAGATTATAAGTAAAAAACATTAATGATATATCCTCCATAAACTCTTCTGACCTTTGTCAATTAAAAATTAAGTTTACAGCTCTACATAATATAAAGATTGAAAGGTCTTCATTACACATAAAATTATAGTATAAAAGTCGAAACTTTCTATAATCTCACGCCTAATCTTTCGCATCTTACACTCGCATCTAAATTCGATCAGAAATTATAAGATTAGGAGAAAAACAAAAGAAAAAAAATACACCAAAGATCCCGACTAGATGAGTTTTCAAAGTGATCAATTGATTATAGGGCGCGAAAGATGAGGTTCGGGTTCGGAATGGGGATCGGGTCGTGGTGCGGGCTCCCGTCCTGCTGCCTTATCCGAAGGCCAAACGATGCACTCGTTTTATTCATAAGCTTGCAAGTTTGTAACTATATTCCCCAGGTAATAATAATAATGCGCGAGAAACTCGTGAGACTGGACGAGGAGCTGCCACTCGCCGGCGGGGGAATGGAAGAGGAGGGACGGGGTAGGGGAACTGGGGAATCGCTCAACTTAATTTTAATGATGCTAAATTGAAATCTTGATCACTTACCCTGCGGCACAATCTTGCGAGTGCTGGACACGGAAATGGGCAAGACGACGTTGCCCGATGTGGACGAGGGCGATGGCGACGATGAGTCACAGGATCCCTCCAGCGACTGTGCGGGCGTTGGCACGGTGGACATGTGTTGCTCGGCGCTGGTTATGACGCTGATGCCACCGCTGCCAGCACCACCACCACCACCTGCGCCTCCTGCTCCACTAGCACCTGCAACTGCGCCAGTACTGCCTGCTGCGCCATTGCTGCCAGTGCTGCTGCCGGCGCTGCTGCTGGAGGCAGCTGCGACATTAGAATTAGAGCTGGCGCCGCCACCACCGCCGCCGCCGCCGCCAGAGCTGCTGGTGGGTGCTCCAACACTGCCGCCGTGATCGCTATGCGAAGGAGATCGGAGAGCAGCCTGATGTGGTTGCTGCTGCTGCTGCTGTTGTTGCTGGTGGGTTGAGTGGTGATGATGGTGATGCTGGTGCTGCTGATGCTGCTGCTGCTGTTGCTGTTGGTGGTGCTGCTGCACCACTGATGCTGCTGCAGCAGCAATGTGGGCATGATGCACGTGGGCGTGTGCGTGGGCGTGGCTGTGCAAACTGCCCACCGCGCCGTTGTGAGCCGCGCCGAGATGTGACTGTGGTGGTGCCTGTGGTGGAGGCACTGCCCCACCTGCGCCTGCCACTGCCGCCGCTGCAGCTGCTGCTGCCTGCTGCTGATGCTGGTGCAGCACATGGGCATGGGAATGGGCGTGGCCAGCGTGGTGCGCGTGGGTGTGGGCGGCGTGTGGATGCACGTGATGATGATGGCTGTGATGGCTCAGCAGCGCCGTGGTCGAGCCTGCCGGCGGTGGCACCTCGTGCATGTGCAGCGAACGCTGCTCGTCCTGAGCCTGGGCACGGCGCAGTGCCGTCTGCAGCGCCATCACCCGCTGCCTGTCCGCGGTGAGGCGGCACTTCTCGCAGGTGCAATAGCGGTACTTGCAGTAACGCTTGTGACCCTTCAGCGTGATCTTCAGCCCGTGATTGCGACATCGCGCACAATTTGGAGGCGTGCGCGGCGAAATGGAGCTGCCGCTGGAGCTGGAAGCGCCGCCGCACACATCGTTCTTCGAGTCGATCATGTCCGAGTCGGACATGGTGTCGCTGTTCCAGTTCTCCTCGGAAACCATGCCAGTAATCGCTCTCTTCCTCTCTCTCTCACACACACTAGCTCTCTCTCTCTCTCTCTCTCTCTCTCTCTCTCTGTTTATCTGTGAATTTGCCCCGCCTTCTCAATAGGTTATTGTGGGCGTAATTTATTTAAGTTTCGCTTCGCAATCCGTTTTTAATTTGTCGACATTTTTGAATAACGTTTTTTAATTCACTTAATAAATTTAGTTTTAATGTTGATAATTATTAAATTCTGTTAATATTTAATGAATTTACTGAAATAGATTTGCAGCTGATTGCAAATTCCTTTTAATTCGTTGTGGTTATTCCCGCGCTGAGTAGATTAGAAGCATTAATTAATTATATCATATTATACCGTTTAGCAAGAGTTGTAGTATATGATATCATATATGTATATATATATATATCTGTATGTTGTAGTTTTCGCAGTTAATCAATGTTGATTTTTGCCTAGATATTTCGCGTTGAGCCTTAGGATTATTTATAATTTCGTTGACTGCAAAGAGAAGACAAACATTTGATTTGTTTAAAGTTATTCACACACACAGATATCGGCTATATATGTATATAATATGTATATCTATTTTTAAATAACAATTAAACAATTGTGATGGCACGCCGCCACGCTCTCTTGCATTTGCTAAGGCCAACAGCAGACCCCAAAAGCCCGACAAGTCCCACCCGCATGGCCAGAAGTGCAGCTAGTTTCCCGCTAGATCCAGCCGTAACCTCTCACGCGCTGATGTAATTGCCAGTTGTGGCCTGGAGGCGGAGGCGAGGGCGTGAGGGCGGTAACTCTGGCAAACAATTGGCCATTTGTTGGCGCACAATATCGGAATCGGGCGAAATAACTCGGACAACTGTTCGGGACGCTTCGCTGACGTTGGCAAACAAATTGCAATTGTTTATTATGCTTAAGAATTTTTCCTCAATAAGTTTCACGCACTTAATTTTCATTTACTTTACAACTATAGCCAGTTATATAGTGAGAGAGATCTCAACTTATATCGCATTGCATGCGACTAGACAATTAGACAAATGTTGCCCACTTTTTTCGAAAATTGCCCAAGGTGCGGAGATGTTTTGTTCGGGATATCGATTACAGGTTAAAGGTGGAGCCAACCATATTGTACAGTTACAAGTGTCACTTATCTAACGTGTCATATAATAATATTTAATTACAGTGCTTAGATAGTTTGCGAATGACATTTCGACTAGGAAACAGATACAACTGTGTGTTATATATAATATCTTGATGGGCATGACGATCGGGGTCGATGAATCTGTAAAGGTCTTCACATTAGTTACAGCTCTGGAACAGTTGGAACTAGACTTTGTCTGTTAGGGTTCGTCGACAATGTACACTAATCTACCGTGAATAGATTAAATATAGTAAACGATACTAACTAAACAGGCAATTTGGTTTTATGGTCCAACACTGTATAACACTACGAGTAATGTTCTAGTTCTCCCGATCTTTGAATGTAATTAAAGTATATTTCTTTACCTTGTATTGAGAAGTATGTAGAATCGCAAAATGTGAATACGTTTGAATATGTTTGAATATTTAATAGTTTTGCATTCGATTAGAGTGTATACTGTGTGTATATTTATGCTAGATATTATATATTTTAGGTTAGGTATTGCATATTTTGTTTAAGTTACACTGAAGCTGAAGATTATAATAATTATTATTGAAGTTTGGAAAATTGGAACTATTTTCCTCACTGGATATTCGGATAAACTGTAACAATGTATTGAGTTATTAAGGGGGTATTCTTTACTTCATATATTGTTATATATTTATATATTTTGCTCTCTTTCCATAGCACTAATTCTTGATCAAGTTAGTATTGTCACACAACAAACAAAAAATCACTTAATTTTTTTTCGCACTTCTCGAACGATCGCCGCCGGCAAAATCGCGCACGAGAACGACGAGGAACGACAACAGCGACGACATTGACGACAACAAGAAGAGTGGGCAACAACAAATCAAGCGGCGAACAGTGAAACGATTGTTGCAAACAAAAATCTATCGAAATCAATCGATGAATAATGCAGCCCGTTCAGGCAAGTTCAGTTTGGTGTCGCTCGAGATCGATCTACATATGAATCGAGGGCCTGAGTTAACTTTCTCACTACGCGAGCTGAGCTTTTCTCTGCTGCTGCTGCTGCTGTTGCTGCTGCTGCCTGCGGTTGCTGCGGCTGCTGCTGCTGCTGTTCGATCTGAAATCTTTGGCGTGCGCAAGGCAACTCACGTTGGGTCCCAAGACGCGGATGCAAAGAACTCAAAATCGCCGAGCGCAGCAGGCAGCGAATGTCCGTCCCTCTCACTGTTCTCTCTCTCTCTGTCACTCTCTGGGCAGCTTGCTCTCTCTCACTCTCGCCAGGGAGTGCTTTGAGTGTGTGTGTGTGTGATGTTTGCCTGTGTTTGCTCGGGCACCGACTGAAACCTGCGACTGAATGCAACGGGCGACGAAACGGAACCAAAGCCAAAGCCAAAGAGAGCGGCGAATGACGCTGACGTTGACGTGGACGTCGTGGAACGTCGACGTCGCTGCATTTGGAGAAATGCTTTTGGGGGCTGTACGCTGTACATACACGAGCAGACACACACACACACAAACACACAGGCGCAGAGGGTGCCGGTGCCCCTCTCACAAGCTCGCACGCAGACAAACAGGCGCGCCCTTGTACATAGCCAGCCTCACACACATTGGCTGCTTGCTGCTGCCCCTGTTGTTGTAGTTGTTGTTGTTGCTGCTGCGTCGCAGCGCTTCTGCTTTCGTCGGCGCTGCACTTTGTAGTTGCGTTGCCTTTGTTGCTGTTCGCTGTTGCAGTCCAACTCACAATTCATTCACACACAACATGTTCGAGTTCGACGTTGCATTGCGCGGTTTTCTTTTGGTTTTTTCGTTTCGCCGGCAAAGTATATTTTTTTCCTTGTTTCTTCTTCTGTTGTTTGCTTCCGCTGCTGCTGCTGCGACTTTTGTGGCATTTGTTTTGGTTATTTGTTCGCGCCACGGGGCGTATGAGCAATGTGCAAATACGTGCACACACTGGCATAAGATTTGCGAGGTGCGCACTGCATCAGATATGAGTACTTTGTCGCAATTAAAAGAGCCCAATGGCGTCTTCAGCTGTGCATGTGTGTGTATTTATGTAAATATGATTACAGCTCAGCTAAAGTAGAACCCATTAAGCATCTCCGATTGCATCAATCAGATAGGGATAGCACGTTTAGAGGCTACTCAGAGTTATTTCTTCTTTGGGAATATACGGATGGATATGTTTCTTCTGGTTTAATTAAGCAATTATTTAATTTTATCTTTCTTTTTATGATAAATGGGATTAATATAATAATTGAATACATTTGTATTGTATTGTAACAATAAATATTTAAACAATATTATAGAACTCAAAAATAAGTGTATTTTCACATTTAACTAATAATTGTTTGAACCTCATCAAAATCACAGACGAATTTATATACCAAAGTGTGTTTAATTTTCTATTAATACATTTTTATCCTCGTTGTAGTTCAAAGAATATTTCACTTTCTATTTGATAAATTTTTAATCTCTTTGCAGTTCTAATAAGGCCTGTAAATTGAATGATTTAAATATTATATTTTTCATATGCATATTCCAGAATTTAGTCTGAATCATATGTGCAATTGTTCTGTATTTCATCTCTGCATGACGCGGCTTTTTCTTATCAAACATGTTAGACACATAGAGTATTTATATGTATTTAAATATAATAATGTATATATTAATTATACTATAAAATATTTATATGTGTGGCTGATAAGTGACAATTTCGATTGACAACAGTGTGGGGTAGAAATATTCCCAGTCTTTATACATACGATCAAAAAGTTAATTGAAGAATTACGAATGGCGCTTCAAAAGAGTTTTTAGAGGGCTTTCAGTTAGGAGAGCGGTAATTGAGCGTTAAAGATCGCAGATAATAAACGCAACCGCTCTTTTGTGCTGCGAAGTAATCCCCTCACCCCGATCCCCCTTCGACAGAGCCTGTACCGCCCATGTCCCGCCCAATTCCGACCACGGCAAACTGTTGTTCCGACTGCCTCTTTATTTATACAGAACCAAACAGAACCGACGTCCGACCGATCTGCCTTATCTCGCATGTCGCAGCTAATTTGTATTTACACAGAGCGCACTGACTCAAAGCGAGTGAGTGAGTGAATACCCGAAGAGTACCCAGTGAGCACCTGGTGAGTGTGTGGAGAGTACGCAACGAGTAGCCGGCGAGTGCACACACAGTGATAGGGAGTACCTCAAAGCAATTCTATTTAGTTAATTATGTGTCGAACGACATCAGGGGTGGAACGACTTCTGCAAAATTGTAGTGTGCGTTGTGTGTGCAGAGTGTGTAGGGGGAGCGTGATCTGTCGATCTGCGATCCGATCGTGAGCGATCTCATGCCGTGATATGGTGATAAACATGCAAAACTTATTATGTCCGTCGTCATTTCCATGACAAGAGTGAATAGAGCAAGTGCATGTCGTAGTCATAGAGGCAACTGGTTTCAAAGCGGGCAGGTTTGACAAGATCACAGCTAAAACTGCAGTTGATTATTGCATGATAGCCCAATTTCATGAATACCCAATCTTTATACACTGTTGTATCATTAAAGACGACATAATGTTCAGATCGAACGAAACGTTAAGATACTCGTATGTCAGGAAAAAAGGGAAAATAACTATGAGAATTGTAAACACTTTGGTTATAATTATATTAAAAAGTATACAAGAGATTTGATTTTTTAATTTATTAATTTATTGTACAAGCTCTTCTGTAATAAATACAAATTAGAGATAAAAGGATGGATAAGAAAAAAAACTTGTGTGAATTTCGAGTACTTCTTTAAATAACTGAATCGAATAAGCTCATTTTCTTTTATTTCACCAATCATAATAATGATAAGGTTTATTTAATGACAGTATATAAGGGTATAATGTAATTTATAGTATAATGACATGTTTAATCATAATGCTACTAACTCCCTGCAGGGTATTTCGTAGTCCGCAACCTATTGAAAAACGTACTTGTTGGAGGGGAACTTGTCGGGAATGTGCAATAAATTGCGCCATCAAATGGCGCCCTAAGGTAATACCCGCCCTGGGTAAAGGTAGCCAAAGATTCTGCCTTCATTTGGGCGCGTTTTATCTAAATGTATCTCTGGAGAGAACATGCACTTGCAGCTTGTCTTGCTTTTGGGCATCATTTATGCTGCCTCGTGCCTAAAGAAGCCTTATGCAGAATTTGCATTTCTCTTGTATGCAAATATGAGTTTTGGGCTGAAGACTACCGCATTCTCGTTCTCCTTCGGGTACCATTGATCATGCAGTGCGATCGCCAAGATGACAATTATGAGCACGAGACAATTGTGGGGGGGAATGTAACGCCCAGCGCCAGGTGTGAAGGAGGAATGCAAGGGGCAGCAGAGCGGAAAGGGGAAGGAAAGGGCAAATAGAGGGAAGGGTCAGCTGAAGTATAACTTGAGGTTGACTTACCCGAGAGAGGATCACAGCTAGCTGCTTGCTTTCAGATGAGGCGCGCTTCTCTTGCATAACCAGAGAGAAAGAGAGAGAGAGCGAGATAGAAAGCGACGGTGAGTGCGGGAGAGAGTGAGTGAGTGGCGCACAAAGAGTTGAAGTTGCGTGCAGAGAGAGTGACGCGTCGCTCTCTATGAACGTACGAATGCAAAACGTGCCGCAGATGTAGAGGGAGTAGAGACATACATATGTCTGTGCACACACACACACACAGGCACATACACAGGCAGACAGTCACACGCACATGCAGATATATCTTGACCACTAGAATTTCGAACGAATCAGCTTCATTTTCGAATCTGACTGGATTGAGATTTGTGAGATTTGTTGGTTCTTTCGCACTTTATTTACGGCACCAAACGGTCGAAGTAAATCTCTTGGCACATACGCATACTAAGAGATGGAGATCAGGGGGGGAGGCACGTCTGTCTGGTTGCTATCACATAACTATCACAAGTATCTCTAAATCACACAATGAGTAACGAAGACGATAACGAAAGCGTTTGCGGATGCGAATGCGGCACGCTGCGTGCGATGCGAGCGTTAAGGACGATCGTTGCAAGCAAACTGGTCTCGCTCTCGGTCTGCTCTGTTTGCCGCTGGGGACCTGCTGTTGCTGCCGTCAAAGCTCTGCCCAGAAGAATAAGAAGCAGAGGAAGAGATAGCGCAATTCACGACCGGCTATGCACATGTGCGTTCTCTCTCTTTCTCTCTCTCTCTCTCTCTCTCTCTATCTCCTTCTAACTCATCTGGCCTCTGGCTTCGCTTTTGCAGTATTTGCACTTGGCTGCACTGCAAAAGTCATGTTCTAGTCGACTGCCAAGTGCACTGTAATTGGGGGGGAGGCATGAAGACTTAAGCAGATACTTTTAGAAGACTTTAAATAAGCGCTTGTTAGAAATTTTTTAAGCTTAATGAAATAAATAGCAAAAAAGAAATAATAATAAAATATATTAGTTATTTAAAATAGGTTTTCTATAAAAAATATTTGGTCATTTTGGTAATATTGGTACTGGTAGAACTAAAAGAAATTTCTGCAAAAGTTTCCGATCAAACAGAACTTAGAAAATCCTTGAAACTTAATAGAATTATTATTAATATTGAATAAATATTAATTAATTTCTTTATTTAAACTCAACCAAGAGCATCCGACTCAACTAACTGTTAATATTAAATAACGATCTGCATAATTATTATGATTATTAATATTCATCTTTAATAATATTATTATTTTTTAATATTCTTATACTAATAACATTAATTATGATGTTACAATGTTTGACCTCGACTTACTATATTAAGATATATATTTTTTTAGTTTATTATGAATTCAATTTAACTAAGTGAAGTTTAAGTTCTGCTTGCTAATAAGCCAATGAGCTCCATTGCTGCAAGTGTAGCGCAAAATCAGCCAAAGAGATGAAAATAGAGCGCGAGAGAGCAAACCTGAGAGAGCGAGCATCAAAATGCACATGCATTAAGACATTGCTGTAGACTTCGCTCTCTTGCCGGCAGCCTGAGTGGCGTCTCTCTCTCTCTCTCTCGGATTGTCTTGGCGACGCGCTCTCTCCAACTGCTCTCTTTCTTGACTCGCGTAGGGCACTTAAGTGGAGCAACTTTGTTGCCGTACATTGACGTCTGCATATTTGATCAGAGCGAAACGTCGCTCTCCCCACGAACGACCGTTCGTCTGCTCATTCGGCTCTCTCTCTCTTTCTCTCTCTGCAGTTGCAGACTTTGGCTTCGGTTGGGATCAGTCGGTCGCCTGCCTGGGGCGCTATGCTGCCTGTAAACGTTGCCTGTCGCTGTCGTTGCTGTTGCGAAATGTCCTCACTAATCACATTTTAAGAGCTTCCGTTGCGTTCGTGCTCTTTCGGCGACATCACCAAAGTTCGCAACCGCACTCTACCCTCTAATTTCTGTAATCGAAAATATATACAAATTATTGGACCACTAATGGGTGCAAATAAGGTGCGTTGTTGGCCTTTTAAGATACTTGCCGATGCTTCCAGATATGATGCTGTTGCCAAGGTAGCACCTAAAATAAAAATGCAATAAAAATCATAAGTATTACGTTGCCAAAGTAAACCGGTCCCGAAGTAGCCCCCTTCGCACTGCCCGCTGAGTCCCTGTGCGATCTGCTTCAGATCCCTTCAGCCGCTCTCGATTATTGATTAACCAAACCTTGAGAAAATTAAAAAATAAATTACAATTGCTTAAGAAAGAGTTGAAACAACATAAATTGCTCGAGTTAATAAATTGACCACATTAAATTGAAATTATTAAATAATTCAAAATTGCATTGAAACAGAAGGGAGACATAAATAGCGGGCCAGGCTTGCTGGCATAGCAACGACAATATAATAACTCTGTGTATATATAACATACATCGATAACCTTATCTAATCTTAACCAATTCCCAATTGCAATACATTTCGCAGTTCTATCATTAAGTTCGTTTCACATGATCGTAAATTTGGGGCAGTTCCCGTACTGTTCGAGCTGTTGCTGCCTTAAAGGAATTTCGAATTTGGGCTACATTAATCAATTAGAGCCGAAAGCGCTTCACGACGGTAAAGAGAGGGCTGACTGGAACAAGATGTATCTTACGGATGCGTTTGCAAAACCCGTTTCCAGTTTGTGCACACACTTTAGAACTGTAGGAAGATGCTGTCGGGGCAAATATTTACTTATGACTTGCTGTGAGAATTCTCACTTTCTCTCGCTTGGACTAGTGCCCTCTCTCTCCCCCCTTTCCCCTCCCTACCACATAGCTAGACATGGGTTTTATTTTTATCGTATTCGCCGCAAAACGCAAACGGTGGCAATTGCACACAATAATACAAATTGACGTTTAGCTGTCGCCGTTGTCACTTCAATCCCCAATGGAACCTAGACGACGATGCTAAAGCGAACTCATCGAGCTCACCGAACGAGTGCCAAACACCCAACCAAAGTAATTTGAGTTACCAACCGCAGATGCAGACGCCGATGCCGATGCCGATGCTGACTGAGAAGAAGACGCCGACAACGACGACAATGTCGACGCCGCGTCGCTGTCGGCATTGACGTAGACGTTGACCCGTTGAATGTTTGTCATGTGCTTTGTACTCACTTCCATTTGAATAACTTGGGATAGCCCCATTAAGTAAGTACTGAAGCTCTAAGAATAACTTCTACATTTGTATTGTACATAAGTATTAACTATTCTTAATAAAATTATTAAATTGCATAACTAAGTTACTTAAGTTACTTGTTTATTTACCGATCTTGTTGAAATTTAACAGACGATATGATAGTTTTATACGCGTATGCCAAACAAAAAATATTATCTTAAAATGTTAGTAAATGAATAAATAAAGAAAATACAGATTTTGGTAGAGCTAAATGTTGCACCCGAAATCTAAAATATGTTAGAGGATTATAAACTACACCCATAGCTATCTGCCGAAATTTATGGTACTACTCTTTTAAGTTTTCCTAATTTTAAACATAAACTGATTTTTCGCAAAATCTTCTGGAACATTTATGAAAGATTGAAATTTTCGTCTCTTTAGCAATTTTTTTTATATATTTCTTAAATAATTGTTATTAGGCTTATTCGAATCATGAAATATAATGCTTATAAAACAGGTCAATTGATAAGTTCCCGGCATTCCGGTAATTTTATAAGTCCCTGATAACCCTACTTATAGTAACCCTACTTATATTAAGAGTAATATTTCGACTAAGAATAACATCTACGAACTATGAATTAACTATACTATGAACTAAAATGTATTTCAAAATACTCAATAAACAATATTTGGGAATTTTGTTAAGGAGAAAAACAGGCAGTAAATCCGCTCATATTTAACTATGGAATATTCAAATATATATTAATATATATTATATACATATATTATATATTGTATATAAATAATTTATTCTACGCTCTTACGGAGTTCGAGTTCGTTTCACACTGTTTAAAGTAGTTCGAACAGCTTATGCCATTGATCGTAGAGGATCGACGAGGCTGGCAAAACAGCTTGGCGTCCTTTTGGAACCCAAAGAGGAACTTGCTGCATGCTGCGCAGTGTAATTGCTGGACAATGAATGATTTATTTAAATTTCTCTTGATAACATCTAATTAATCGCTGGCCGCAGAATATTCGCATTAATTTTTTACACTTGGTTTTTTGAGTGAGTTTTTTGCGCACATTCCGAACGGAAGCGGTGATTTGTTTTCTCCTCCCACTCTTGCTCCCCCCTCTCCATCTTTACCTCCCTCTCTCTCTCTCTCTCCCTCTTTCGCTGAGTTACAGGCAGTTATTTAGGATCATTTGCACATAATGGCTGCCAGATCGGCCCAGAGAGCCTAATAACATAGCGAATGCGTATCGAGCGAGAAATAATATTCTTTGTTTTTTATTATTTTTTAATTTTTCTTATGTTTTTTGACATCTTTGTCGAGTGATCTGCCAAATATTTATCGCGCCTTTTTTCCGATCCTTTTTTCGCAATTCGAAATTGAGCTTAATGACAAATTGAGTGCCAGAAAACATGCTCCCGGGGCATGAGCCAAGCCGAGCAGTTAAGTAATTTAAAACACACGATCCCAGAGAATCAAAAAAAAACTAACACGCACACACACACACTCACACACACCCAGGCAGGTTGAGACCAAGAAAATCTGCATATAAAAAGCTGCAAAGGACAAAACCTTTTAGCAAGGGAAGCCAAGGCAAGCCAAGAGTCCAAGGAGAATGAGAGTGGAGCAAGCAGTAAGGGAGCAGCAACAATATGAGCAAGAGGAAGAGAACAGGAACAGGTTGCCCCTGCTTGCCCCGAGACAAGGATGATATTAGAGCAGCTACGGTTCGGTGGTGCAGCGGCTTGTGCGGATAATTTGCGCTTGCATGCAAATTGAAAAAGAGTTGAGGAAGGAGAAGAGGAAAGGGAAAAGGGGAAAAGGATGAACTGACACTGTCCATGTAGAAGGGAAGCTGTCGATGCCAACTGGAATGGGCTGATTGAGCGCCAGGTCGATGCATTTTAAAACAAATTGGCACAGTTTGTGCGCTGTCGCAGTCGTAATTGTTGTTGCTATTGCTGCAGTTGTTGCTGTTGCTGCAGTTGGTGCTGTTGCTATAGCTTGTCACTCAATTAGATGCAACTCATTTAGCTCGTCGCGTTTGTTCGTCATTTGTGCGCACAAAATGTTAATCAAAGCCTGATGGCTTTTTTAGGCCAACTAATCAGCACTCCCCATCTCTCTCTCCTCCTCCCTCTCTCTCGCTCACTCTCTTTCTCTCTCCCACTCTTAACAGACGAGGGTGTTGAAACCTGGCTGAGGGTGTCGATTGCTCTATCGGAAATGGCCAACAGTCGCTCCAATTAATATGCAAAATTTATGCATGGGAAAGTTCAAAACAAACAACGGCAACAACAACAACAACAACAATAAAAAACAACAAAAGCTTAAAAAAAATCAAATGCAAACGCGATAAAAAATCAATACAAATTAGCCATGTTGTTTCGTTGTTGTTGCTGCTGCTCTTTTTGTGTTGCTGTTGCTCTTTTTGTGTGATGTTGCTGATGTTCTGTTGCTGTTGCTGTCGTGTTGCTTTTGCTGTTGCGGTTGCTTCTCTGGTGTTGACTAGTCGACAGCTTATTTGGATTATACATTTTCGGCACATCCTTTGGCCTTGTGTCTTGCTTTATGCTTCTTTGCTTAACCCCACTGTGCCCTGCGCTACTTTTAAATATCTTCTAAACCAAAATAATCATAATAAAAGCCAGTTGAAGGTCTTTCTTAAGCACTTTGCCATCTCACTTTCAGTTTAATTTGATGAAAGTAATGATGACATTATATATATATATTATCGTATATTGTATTATATATTATCTTATATTATTATATTTTAACTATAGCTCATGTCTCTCTTCATTAAAGAGTATTGGTTAAATATTTGCTGAGTTTTTCGATAATAGTGTATAATACTATTAAATGCTTACTCTATCTATCTCTGCCCCACTCTTCTCTCTCTATCTCACTTTCCCCCTCTCATTCTCTCCATATCCTTCTCTCGTTCATCTGTAATCTTAAATCATACAAAATGCATATACCCTTCTCAAAGTAACCACATTTGCAGGGTATACAAACACGCGTTTCTTGTGCTACTTAATCAGCCACGCCCTAATCGCCTTGACCAAACCGATCACTTCTGCAGCACCCACACTCGACTTCTAACTGGAAATTCCAGGCTTCTTTGGCTAGTGCGATTTATTAAGGCAACTGCCTTCTATTTCTATAAATAAGTGTGGACCATGCATTGCAGTCTGCATTGTAGGCCAGTCTGCTGGCCTGGAGGCGTATCTTCTCGTTAGGTAGAACAGGCGGGCAAACTGACAGAATATGCAAATGATATGTGAAGGATCATATTGAACAGTTTGCTTTATGTAAGAACATCTACATAAACTATTACACATCATATGCACTTGTATTTAATCGGCAAATCTATTTAAGATCCCCTCAAGCAAAGGATTCCCTTCAAATTGCAACGAATATCTGTTTACACGCAGTAATTAAAGGGTTAAAGGATGTACAGTGGGCATGAGTGGATTACTCTGTATGTGTGTGTGCGTGTGTTCTGGCGGGCCACACTCGCCGCATGTTGCACGTTGCAATTAAATTAGTGCGCCTTGCCTGGTTGGAGGCCGACGGTGTCTGCGTTTGATGACTTGCTGATGAAAAAGTTGTTGCGACAGAAGCAGCAGTAGCAAGTGCAAGTGACACGTGGGTAACTGTATCTGTATCTTACAGATACTTTCGCAGATACAAATGCACAGCGGGCTGACCGAAAGTTTTGAAAGTGATGATGACAATGCTGCTGCTTCTGATGATAATGATGATGATGACCTGCGCAACAATAGTTTGCATCTTGCAGATACAAATGTGGAAGTTGTTGTTGTTGTGGAAGTTGCTGTTGCAAACGTGGCTTGGCTGCTCTTGCCGCAATCAACTGCACTTCATGTTGCGGTTGCCTCTAACAACTTTCGCAGCGCAAGCATGTGTGAGTGTGCGTGTGCGTGTGTATCTAATCACATTAGCACGTGCGCACATCCTTTTTGGCCCTGAGTCCGCATCTTGGCCCGGTCTGTCTGTCTGTCTGCTCCCCAGGCTGCCATTGTCGACTCGACGGACAAAACTAAAAACATTTTGGCCGCTTTGTTTTTGCCTCATTTCGTTTTGTCGATTTTGATTATTTGTCTGTGGTTGCGCTCCTTTTGTTTGCCGCTTGCCAACTGCTCTGCCAACTATTTGTATCTGAAAGTTGGCACCTCCCCCAACGCCTCCTCCCCCCACACATATGGCACATCTCTAATCGTATTCGTGCCACATGCGTTTGCTCATTGCAATTTCTTTCGTGTGGTTCAAAGTTTTCCACAAAGGAAACAAGTGGAAATATTCCAAGGGGAAATGGGAGTCAACAAATTGGCGCGATATTCAAAATGTGCGTTAGGTTTGTGTCATGGCTAACTGATGTTACGTGACATATCGCAAAAGGGATATATCGATAAGTGTTCAGATTTGCGATAACAGAGAAAGAAGCCCATACACGTGACAAGTGAAATGAATTTGACAAATGGAAATGGTAAATAAATAATAAATTTGGTAAAGGTTATATACATATGTGCCCATCTTCACAGCTCCGTTTTTTTTAATCTGGCATCCGTAAATTGCTTGAGCGTTGGAAGTGGATTGCCGAACAAGATAGCGAATACATAATTGTTTAATAAAAGCGGTTTCTTCAAAAAGTTTTAATTTAAGTTTGCACTTGAAATCGGGCACGAACTTATGCACTCTTTAGAACTTAGATACACTTTTTAATGTAATTCGATTTCTTTAAACAAATAGATTCATAAACGAACTCCTGGGTTATCTTGATGAGTGCGTGTGAGTTTATTCCAACATTCATTCAATTCAATTTCAATGCCCTTTCTATTAAAACAACATATTTGGAATGCAATTGGGGATTATATATTGGGGGGAATATAATTTGGTAACGAGTATTTCCAAGAAATATAGTTGAACAATTTTACGTTAATTTGTTGCGTTATTGTCAGCAAGCGTTGTTGTTGTATAGCATTTTCAAAGCAATTTAATACATTTAAATAGTTTTCACTTAGACATGTGAATATTTATTTGTGCGCTCTACAGCGAAACTCCTTCAGGACTGTCTTAGCCGCTCTGCACCGGCACGTAGGTGAAGATTACTGTTGAGTGCGGAGCAATCTTTAGATCGTCAGCCTTGGTAACCTTACTGGACTTTGCCAGGCTGGTGGCATTGGCGCTGTTGCCTGCGTAGTCCTCGCTGAGGTAGGAGACAGTCATCTTATCCGGCAGATTGGCCTGGATGGTGAAGTTGCTTCTCTGCGGGAACTCGGTGGGATTGTAGATCACAAAGAAGCCGGGGCTGCCAGACTTGAGCCTGTGGGAGTGCAGAGAAAGATGAGTTAGATATAATCAATATAAAAGGGAGAAGAATAGGGATTTCATTTAGATAAAGTTAGGTAAACCGTTTCAATACCTTTGCCTTTAAGAGTTAGCAATAAGAGTAAGCAACACATTGATTAGTAATTATACTAGTTATAAAATATTGTAAGGTTTGTTACCTGCTGAAAGCGATAAGATGATTGATCTCGTAAACGTCCACAGAGCCGTGCATGAAGGAAGGCGAGCGACGCATTAGTTCGATCTCTGCGTAGGTTTGCTTGTCGACCTTCTTGTACTCGACGGAGTCGACTGGCACAACGGGTACACCCGGTAGTAGGGACACGAAGAGTGCCAGTGCTGAGGGGTTGGCAGGAGTGTCGTGGTAGACATCGGCCAGGTTCCACTGCAACCAGTTGTGAGTGAAGGTCTCTGCGATAGTTTGCTCCAGCTCCTGCTTGAGACTCTTGCTCGTTTTGGTGGCGCTGAGTGTTTTGATAAAGTCACCATACAAAGGTATCTCGATACCAAGGGTTTCGGTCGAGTTGCTCAGCTTATACTTTTCGGGACGGACTGTGTCCTCGGCCACCGAAAGGAAGGCGTCAGCCGAGACGTTCTTTACAATGCCCAAGTAGTCATACAGTACATCGCCGAGTCCTTCTTGGAAAGTGGAGTGCGTGTGGGTGTAGAATCCATAATCCACCATGTTGAAGTCTTTGGGTGTTTGCGAGATTTCTTCATCCTCCAAATCATCATTGATCAAAAAGAACTTCGTGTTCTTCAGTCGGAATCCACTGACGCCTAGGCCCAACAGATGCTTCAGCACTGAGCCAAACTCTTGTCGCACCAACATGGAGTTCATTCTCAAATCATAAGTGCCTGGCTGAAACTGTGAGAGCACATAACTGCTATTCACCTTCTCCCAGGCGCTCGAGTTGCCGCCCACCTTCTTCCAATTATTGGGTAGGTCGGCACCTGCGTTCTTCCAGACGAAGGCAGTTCGTTTCTCTTCATTGGTCAATGCTTCCTGCACAAGCTTCGATTCCTTGCTCACGAAATTGGGAGTCAGATCGAGTATGACATTTATCTTGCTTTCCTTGTACAGGTCCACACATTGTTTGATCTGTGCCTCCACATCGGGCTTTGTCACTTCGTAGGTGTTCAGTGCTGGCAGTTCGTAAATGGCACCAGAGCCTGAAAGTTGCTTGGCCGACAGAACGTCTTCAGCTTTGCATTTATCCACACTGGCAAACTTGGCATGAGGTCCACGTTTCCACCAGGACAAGGGTTGGGGTGCAGCACACTTGGGTGCACCGATAATGATGAGAATGGCGCCCACCAACATGCCAACCCAAATGGCCCAGAAGCCAACAAAGCAGATCCAACGCAATCGCACCCAGAACGGATCATTGGCATATTTCATCAGCTCTTCCTTGCTCATTCCGGTGAAGGCCTGTAGAGTATGATTATTGTGTTAGGAGGGGATAGTTCTCAGTAGCCGTATACCCTGGAAACATGATAACCCTGCTAAGCTATCATGTTTCCTAAGGTTTCTTTTTCAAAACTTACCGGTTTCTCACTGCTAAGGTTTCTTATATCAATCTTGGCCTCGCCGTTCTGATGATCGCCCTTGATGAATTTGACCTCATCGCGTCGCTCTGCCAGCTTGTCTTCGGCTCCTCCAGTTCCGAGCATCTCCTCGTCGGCTCCATCGGGCAAAACTTGCTCTTCCTTCACCATTTCAACTGATAAAGCTACAGATTAAATTGAATAGTAAAATTGTATTTAATCAGCATCAATTAAGCTCAATGTGGATTGTGTTAGCGCATGTGTGGATTGCAGTTGTGTGTGGATTCTCATGTGATTTTCCGCTTGTGCCTTTCTCTCTTGTGATGCTGAGTGCATTCGAGGTTATGTTGAGCTGCCACTTGTTAAGACAATTCAGATTTTACATGCTTCTCTATAAATAGAGATTAGTCCAATGTAAAATAGTTTTCTATAAATATTTTCAGTACATTCGGTGATTTTTTCTCTATCTACATATTTTCGAATTGCTGACGTCATAAAAGCCACGCTTGAGTCTTCATTGTTTTGTGATTTTCTCAAACAAACATCACATTCGCGGAAAATCAATATATTTACATAGGCAACGCATTTTCTTTATCTGTGTTTATTCCTGATAAAAAGACACGCCTAACTGCCCCACCCACCCATACTACCCACACACATCCAAATTGTATTGTGGTCCCATGGAATTTGTTACATCAGACAATTTATGCATGCTTAGCGTCTAATTTAGTATATTTATGTATACATACATACCTTCCGTATTAGTTTCCCTATTTGCTAGGAGTTTATCCTCTACTATAACCTTGTAAATTTCCGGAGGTTCCGATTCCTTTTCACTCGGCTGAACTGCTGCAGTCAAAGATTTTATTAATAATGCTCAATCGAGAATAAAAGTTGAGGCTTCTTGCTGCTAAAATGTTATTTAACATTAACATAACATAAGTATCGCATGACTGTGACGCGATACTTATTCACTCGTGACTTGTCACGAGTATTGCATAGTAACAACTCAGTGTTGAATCACTTACTTTGAACTGTAACAGGCAGCGTGACCGAATTCTGTAAAAATATTCATAAATTATCATTGTGAATTGTTAACGAACGGCTCTCTGTTAGAAAGAGGAGTCTAATGTTATGTAAGGAGTAATTATGTTAGCATACGTCAGTCTGGCAGCGCCAAAAACGGCGCTAGATTAAAAATTTAAAACTGGATCAGAGATTATTAAAGTGCGGGGAACATGATCTTTTGGGGAGTGCAATAACCTATTTAGCATTCCGACCCACCTTGTTAGCGGCGCTAATGCGTTTCAATTGCGAGAACAGCTTCATCGCGATGCTTTTTTGCTCGATTAAATTAATTTACAACTGAAACAAAATAACAAATAAAATTTGTAAAGTAATGCAGCTTAAAGATGATGAAAGATCAAGTTTAAAGTCAAAAAGTTGTCCAGGTTGCAATTTCAAATTTCACTTTTTCCAGTTTCAATTGCGAGTTTCACTTGATTTTCTATTCGCCACAGATTAATGCGGTTCTCTCCCGTTGGCGACTGTCCGAATGCGAAGCTCAAGCAGTACTGAAGCTGCTTCGATTGCAATGAAGCTAAAATCGCGACTTCAATCACCTGCTTCCCCTCTTATTGTTGCTGCTCCTGTTGCTGCAGCAGCCGCATTTGATTTAATAATAATATGTGCCCACATCCAGTGGACGAGGCAAACGCACGGGCCGCGTTTAAATTACAATTTATGTGCCTGCGGCGACTGACGGGTTCCAATTACCTGGTCCGCATCTTACCTGAGTATGCGCAAAGTTGTTGGCCGGCTGTGAGTCTGGTCTGCTCTGCGCTCTGGGCTGGGCACAAAAACTGCAGTCGTTGGCGAATTCCATGACCAAAAAAAGAAGAATCAACGAGAAGAGCAACAAAGAGCTTGACTAGTCTGACAGCGTTTTCAAGTTCGATTTGTTCTCTTGTTCTTGTCGACCTTTTTGACATGGCCAGAACGAACAGTTAACGTGACGCCAACGACTGTTAGGCAGTTGCAAGTCGCAAGTTTTAATTCGGAATTAAGCCACGCAAATTGATCAATTTGGCGACATGCGAAGCCATTTGAGATTGAGGCTCATTAAAACAATGCACCACCTGGGTAGTATAAATGCGTCTTCCATAAGGGATTGCCACGGATTGAAAACACGATGGCATTCCATATGGGTCGTCACCTGCTTCTACTAAGTCTGGGTTTGATTCTGCTCCTGCATTTAACGGAGGCCAGGCCGAAGGTAATCACAATTCCTAGTCAGACTGAGGTCCATCATCCTTAACTGTTACTTGATACAGGGAGATAACAACGGAGACGCGGACGGCGACGACGACGATGACTCGTCTTCGGAGGAGACCGTTGAGGATTCGCCGGAGACAGGAAGACGACGCAAACGCGATGTTTCCAGCAATTCAATTGGCTCTGGGCGTGCCGGAATTCCTGGGCTACCAGATCCGGCAACGATCATAAAGATTGCCCAACTCTTTCAGTCGGTGGGCGAGCAGATAGTGCCCATTCTGCTGGAGGCTGTGCTGCCGGGCGTAGGAGAGGCGACTGGCGATCGCGTTGCCCGCAAACGAAGTCTGGAGAGCGCCTCGCTTGAGTTGAACAAGATATTTAAGTAGATTCTTTTTCTCTTTATCATTTTGGGAGTATATCAAAAGCCACAGTCTATAAAGAGAGTCTGCAAAAGCAGTGTTTATATTTATTTCTGCCAGAATCTTGGCTCTTTTTAAAGAAGCAGATAACGACTCATAAAACCGTTAATTTTCCTGCAATCGCGATCAGCATTGTCCTTCACGTAGCTGAGCAACATATCGACTGTGTGCGGCAAATTGAGATCGCAGTAGAGCCCTCCGCCGATAATGTTGGGCACCTTGTCTATGTACTCATCCACAACGCACGCCTTTTGCAAGCGATCCATCACCTTGTCCAAGATGCTCTTGATCACCATCGCCACCATGCCTTCTTGCCGAAAGATGTCATGACAATGTTTGAAAAATGCAGCTGCTTGGATTACTTCTGGCTGACTTTGCTGACATAGAAGCAGCAACAGCAAGCTCAGTCCCATCAGTTTTGACACTAGCTGGCAGTGAGGGAATAGTTTATATAATATTTGCAGTAGAATAGAACCACATCTTACCTGCATTGTTGAGTTTCGAATACGTTTTGAACTGTTTTCAAACCATGAAGTTTTGCATAGTTGTATATTGTTCAATATACCGCTTAATGTAATTTTCTGGATGTTAGTTGCGCATCGGTAAATATTGGATAGGAGAACTGTTTTCATGCATATCAGGTTTGCTTTGTTAAGGTGAGGTTAACTGGTTTTTAGCAGTAAATAAGCCAAATTTTAAATAAAACGATAGCAGATTTCATATTCCTCTGTGAACGCAAGAGGTCTGTACCGATATGAACACATTTCCAAAGCACTTGGAATGTAGATCAACCCACTTAGGGTCTAGAAAGTATGAATTTGTAATGTGCATTCAAGACGGCCCTATTGGAACATTTTTCCTGAATTTGAGCAATCTTGGCCCGCAGTGGTTGTTGTTGTTAGCCGTGTAACATGCATGTGTCATGACTTTGCACTTCAGTGCAAGCAGTCCAAGCGGTGCACTGCTTACTTAACAGCATTCTGTTAGCGCTAAAACAAGCAGTAATTCATTTGGAATAACGGCAGTTTTTTGCCAATTTCAATTCGCAATTGCGACAAAACCGGATAAAATAGAGACATGGGGCTTTTTTCAATTTGTGCTGTTTTGCTTCGTTAAACAGTAGACAGAAATTGCAAGTTCGTAGCGTGTACAGCTCGCCCTGGAGAAGGATTAAAAGATTGGGCCATCTGTTTTGGGTTCCTTCACTTTTTTAAGAAAATACCGTTTCAAAAACGCTTCCAAATAAATCGCCATGGGGGGTGTGGGCGGATCAAAATGCGTTTTAACATCGCGCTGTACAGAGTTTTTCTAGTGCGCGCAAAAGTATGCACTTATTTTTAAACTAAATTCAAGCGAATGTTGACAGCGCCTAAAAAATGCAGTATATTACTAAATTAGAGGTACACAACAAAAAATTAATGATTAGAAAATATGAAAAAGCTTAAAATAAACTAAAAACTAAATAAATAATAAATGTTTAATAAATAATAGATGTGCTGGGATCATACTATTTAAACGTAAGCTTTTTGTTGGTTTTATTAAAATATCATCTGTCGCTTTTCTTTGATCAAAAATTCTGGTAATTCTGACACACATCAAACTTCTTCACCTGAAAAAGAAAATCAGGGTTAATGCTTATTTTTTTGATTTGAATAAAGCTAAGCTGAGAACGCTGAACGAAATGCCTTGGATAGTGCTGGTTCCCTTGCGTAAATGAATATGATGCACTTGATGCAGGGAATAATCATATAAGTAGTAATATATTTAGTTCCCATCCAGAGTCAGCAAGGATCTAGTAATGCCCAGTACACCTGGAGTAGCTAAGAAAGAGCTTTACACTGCCAGATAGATACCCTTATCTGCAGTCAACCTTGATTGCATCTGCACTGATTACGACATGAGTTGTGAAAAGCCTGGCGCCTGCTGCGTGGGATGACGATGATGCTGACGACATGTTCTGTGCCGCTGCAGCAGCAGCATCGCAGCCGACTGGCGGCAACTGTCAACTGGCAAGCGGCAACTGTCGACTACACTGTGTCTAAGTGAATTGTTGTGTTGACAAAGCAGAGTGAGTGAGGCAAAAGCAAAGGCAAAGGCAAAAGTTAATATGCTCGGCTGCTTGGGCCGAGCACTCAAGTATTTAAACATTTGCCCGCTTGTAATTTGAGCTGCATGCTCGAGCATAACGAGTATCTATCCATTTTGACATGCTCACATGTCTGTCTGTGTGTGTGTGTGTGTGTGTGTGTGTAGCTGTGTGTGTCTTGGGAGCATTCACATCCTGCCCAGTTCAGTTTCCAGTCCAGTCGAGCCAAGTCCAAGTGCAAGGCACTGGCACAGGCCCAGGCCCAAGTCTGTACGGCATGTTCGGCATGCGTGCGCCATGCTGAAATCTTGTTTGTATCTTTAAGATACTTTTGCTGTTCGGTGAGCGCAGCGCGCAGTGCAGACGGCTTTTTATTTATTGTATAAACAATTTCGTGACTTTGTTGTTTATTTTCTTTCTTTCACATTTTGTTTGGCTCGTCGTTCGACATACATAATGGATGGGTTACCCTGCCCAGACACAGGCCCAGTCGACTGCACTCGCTATCTCTATCTCTGTCTCTGTCTCTCCTCACCCCCCTTTTTGGGAACTAACTTGTGAATGCAGTTTTTGAATTTTGGTCAAAATGGCTAAGCAAATATGCAAGAAACTTCAGTTTACGTGTTCAGTTCACTTCCCTACTAATTTGTGCCTGCATTGCCTTCTGGAGTGGCCCCCAGTTCCCCCGTTTCCACCTCCCTCAGCCCGTTGCCAAAGCTTCCTTGTGTCGTGTCGTGTCTTGCATCGAACCAGCCTAAAATAACACAGCTCGCATCATCGGTTTCTGTAAATACAAAGAAATAAGCTGAACAAGTGAACATGAAAGGAGAAATAATAAAAAGAGAGAAGACTTCGCACTGATGTTCGAGTGTTTTCTTTATAAACAGAAAACTTAATGATGTTGATTTAGTAGAACAGCCAAGCAACCAACCAGCCAAACAGCCAAGCAGGCAGTCAGCCAACTGCTACCACTCTGCCTCTGCCTGCCCCTGCCCTTCCTCCCTCCTGTGTACCCTTTATGGGCCTCAGACACACATTTTCATAATATGTATGGCACAATGTGTGTGTGTGTGCTTTGAACCTTTTGCCCAGACCCCGCAGCAGTCTTAGCCCCCATTCCCATTCTCAACCCCATCCCTATTCCGATTCCAACACCAATCCCAGACATAGCCGCTTTGGATCGTCAGTCAACATGATTTGCAAGTTATACAAATTCATTCAGCAACTACAACTACAACTACAACAACTACAAGAACAACAACTACAAGAACAGCTAAGCAGGAAAGAGCGACCACGACTTGGGCTCAGAGTTCTGGCCTGGCCTGGCCTGGCCCGCATGTCTGCTTCATTAACACGTCTTTAGTGGTTGTGCTTCTCTTCTCTTCTCTCGATTCTTCTGCACTATGAATGGGGCAGCTGCATGGCCAGTGGCAGCGAACTTGCGACATTCCTTCATAAATTATCACGCCCTTATGTGAATAATGTGAATTATAAGAATATTCTTTTGAACTTAGTTTTGCATTCTACATTTGACATTTGATAGTTATTAATGTATAGACCGATTCCATTTCCATTCTTCATTTCTTTTATTCCTCTGAACTTTATTTACTTATTTCTTTAGAGAGTGCATTGCAAGGTCGTGGTTAGCGCCTCTGCCTTTTAAGGTTCCGCAAAGTCTTGTGAATTTCACAGTGCCAAGGTGTAAATTGCTCTCCCGTTTGCCGTGTTTGCAGGCACTGTTTGGGCTTACCTGTCAACCAAAAGGGGGGCTCTAACAATCGCATCCACAATTAGTTGAGCTGCACTAAAATATGATTAGAGTCATCGTCATCTTCGTTGTCGGGGTTAAGCGAATGTTACTGCTCTCTGTCCCTGGCTCAGAGTTGGGCTTGTGGTGCAGGCACATTCAAAATAAATTGATGGGAGGCATTCGGAATTCCTTTGTGGAAGAGAAATTGCGTTAATTAGATTGCCGACAGTTCCCAAAGATATCCCGAAAAGGCGTTGGCTTTGAAAAATAGATGCAATGCGTGAGATAATGCGGCAGGTCCCAGGTCGAGGTGGAGAACAGCAACTGCCTTTGGCCTTTAAATGCTAAATTTCCCAATAATGCCGGGGATTTAAGGGCTAGTAAGTGAGAGAAGAGAGTGGAAAGTAGAGAGAAAGAAGAACGATAAAGTATTTGTAGCTGACAGGAAGAAAAAGCTGCCAAATAAAGACGCCCATTGGGAGCGCTAAGAGTAAGTTGCTTAGCAAGTTTTAGGGTGTCTCCATTGATAGATTTCAGACTACCTCATAATTTGTTTAAGTTGATGATTTATGTGATGCCGTGTCATAATCAGAGTAATAACTTATCGCATTGCCAGTTGAAGTTAGTGAATCTTATATTATGTTATGTATGAAGATACCCTATTTATGCATTCCATTCTAAACAGGGTATAGAAACTACTTAGGCAGGCATTGCCTGTGCAATGTCGGCTGCGCCGTCCTTCACTCGGCTAGAAAATAATTTGCGCTTGAATGGAAAACCACAGTCCGTTACCCATTCCCAAGGCACAGTTTCCTCTCCTTCAGTTGCCTCTCCTCTACTGCCCTATTCTGGCTTGGCCTGGCAACCCCCAAAGAATTCCGTCGCTTGCAGTTTGCAGTTTAAAAAGCTTTTTGTGCCAGGAAGTTTGCTACCTTTTGTTGCTCGGTTTGCCTGGGTTGCCCGGACTGCCAAGGAGCCGCCCAGGAAGGCAGCGGCGGAGGCCAGGCAGCCAGTGCAACTGACATTAGTCGTGCAATAAGTAGACAGCCCTCAGTGACACATGTTTCCATGTGCCAGCCAAGTTAACCAGGCAGCAGGCAGAAGCCGTGGCCCCCGTCTTAGACCGAACCCAAGACGGAGACGGGACCAAGCACAGATCCTAGTCCGTGGTGCCTGTCTGCATTTCGTTGCTAAAGTTTTTGCTTGCCATGCAAGACACGTTGACAAAAGACGACAACGACTACAACAACAACAACAACAGCATGAACAATAACAACAACAGCATGACCAACAACAACGTTGACAACGTTGCCAGCAACGACATAGACGAATTTATGCTAATCAGTTTGGATGCTTGCCCGAACATTATTATGCGAATACGAATACGAGGGTTGTTTTTGTAATATAATATTTAAAACATGCATATTACATTCTGCGCAGTTCCTGTGAAAATAAAATCCTATTTAAATTTATATTCCATATCACTAACAGCTGCTCTAAACTTCGAATAGGAATTTAAATATTTCAAATTAAAAAATTCGTTAAACTTAAAAAATGGAAATTCTCTTTCTGAAATTTATTACATCTGAGCTTATGAAGGATTCTGTCAGAAAGTGTTCAAACTTAATTATCGACTTTTTAATTGGTACCTTTGAAGTGTCTCCTTTTAACGTCAGGCTAAACAAATTATGATTCCTTCGCTTTTTCATCAAATTTCAATTTCATATTTGATACTATATTTCTATATTTCCAAAAAAAAACTTACAATATACTCGTATGTTAGTCCTAATGAGCATAGAACAGTTAGGCTACTTTGGAGAGTGCAAATAATTGTACCGAATAATGCTAATCCGCTTGAATAACAAACATCTTCAGACTACTCAATATATATTAAACTTTGCTTGTGCTTAAGACGATAATAGAATTTATCGGTACTATATAAACAACTCAAATGTTGAAGATCTGAAGTTATGTGGGTTAATATATAATATAATTATATAAAATATAAGTCAGTTTAATATCAGATTTAGTTCCCCTAGTTTGCATCAATTCCTTTTCGTTTATCTGAAGTATTATTTGTTTATTATTACCAGTGATTATCTAAAATATGTATTATATAATCTTTCGTATTACCATCCATCTAATTGAGCCTCCCTCGCTGCTGGAGCCACGCTGCAATTTGATTGTTGATTGTTGTTGTCTTCAGCTTACCGGCAAATTATAATGAGCTCAGTGCCAGACGTAGGCCTACATATGTATATGCCATACGTATGCCCTGGTAACGGTTCACTGACAAGTTCCCGAACGACAATACCGGAGCGTGAGTTTTGTTTGGCGATAGTTGTTGCCTGGCAGCGCGATGAAATCCTCTTCGTACGGCACACTTCACGCACCAATTAAATACAATTTTGTATGGGATAGAAATGGAAAGATGATAAAAGATGGGTGGGGGCAGTTTCGGCATATCCTCGGGGATGCCTGAGGCATCGAAATTGACATCATTTGCCGTTAAAGAGCCAAAAATTGCGACGAGGGTTGCACTGACAATTACGTGAACGTGTGTGCGCCGAGTCGAATGTGAATTCGAATTGGATTCAAGATTGCGATTGGGAATGGGAATGGGAACAGGAATGGTAATAGGAGCGAGAAATTGACGAAGGGGAAGGGCTGAGGGATTGGGATTGAGGATTGGAAATGGAATTGGGCTCAAGAGCCAGCAGGCGGCATTATAAGCACATTAAATTCTAAAGGCGCAGTCGAAGCATGTCTGAAATGTTGAGCAAGTGCTTTTTATGCGATATTTGAAATGTGCGCATGTATTATTATTGAATATCATTACGAGTAAGTGTAGCATCCCGCACCCCGCACTCCTCTCCCCACACCCACACAGTGTGAACAACAGCTGCCCCTGGAAGCGTGAACGTGCGGGCGACCTAAAACAACTAACTGGGGGTCGCTTTATGAACTGCTGCAGTCTTTAAAACACACACACACACACACACACTCAAAGCAACATTCACATAAAGAAAACCAAACCATGAAACTCCAAAGTCAAAGTCATTAAAGAAATGCAACGTTTCCAAGAACTGGGAGCGCAATACCCTCTTTTTAAAATTTACCAAATCCGAAAGAATTATATACATCTGATAATAATTTATAGAGTATTTAATAGGTATAATAATGTATGTACATATGTAGAATATTACTTATTCTATATTTATTATCTTATTTAAAATAATCTGTTATTTTAAATACCAGATTATTTTAAATACCGTAACTCTTCTCTTTGTGTTTGTGTCTGTAACGTACTAAGCAAGAATTAAATACTCAATACAACTTAATTCAACTGTCGTCACCAATTTCGACTGCAATGTATAGTACCCTCTAGAAAAAGGGTATGAAAACGCTGAACCGAACTGAACTGGGCACATTATCAGCGCCCCAAAGCCAGCAATTTTGCTGCGTTTAGTGGTTTAATTTTTATGTTGCAATTTTTATGGCATTTCGCCGAGACCGCCGACTCTTGTGACCCCCGTTCCCCCTCTCACTTTGTCGGCCCTCTCTCCACCTCTTCCCATCGCTTGCCATATGATATTTGGGAGGTGCCTGGCTGCCGGTTGGCTCGTTTTTAAGTGCGCCTTGGCACAATGTGGTTTTTTATGGGCTTCTCTCTCGGGCTTCGTTTTATGTTTCATCTTTTGAGTGCCCGTCGTTGTTGTTTGTACACTTTGAGAGCTGGCTGGGTCTGCTCCCAAGCAGCTTCTCTTTATTATAACATTTTACGTTTACATTTTGCATTCTGCATTTACTTTTTACTTTGTACAAGCACTCGCGCCTTTTGTCATTCTCAGCATCTCGCTTAATTGCTGCATTTCGTTGCATTTCACTGCTTGGCATTTGCGTTGACTCATTAAAGGGCATGCACAATGCCAAGATTCCTTAGAATAGCTGCAAAGTCGTCTATTTGTGCGCTATGTGCTACAGATCTCTATTATATATCTGTTCTTAGCAGGAAACTAGAAAGAGACATGCAGGCAATGAAGATGACTCTCAATATATTGTATATGTGTACTTGAGTAAGGGTTATGCTTTGATAAAGTGACTGATAGATTGTAGATTGTATGTCCAAAAAAAAGACATATTGTGACCAAATTTGGTAGTCCCATCTCTAAGCGTTCCTGACTTCAAAGTATTCATACAGACAAACAAACAGCAGACTTACCTTAATCGACTGTTTACGCTGATCAAGAATATATATAGTTCTTGTGGTGTCGAAGATTCCTTCTTCTGCCTGTTAAATACATTTCTGTTTAGCACAAAAGAGCACCTTCTTTATTCTATCAATTTTAAATAATGCAAAATATTCTTCAATTACAATAATTCGCAGCAGACTATTCCTTTTTCTCTTTAACCTGTTTACTCTTTGACAGTATGTAAGCATGTATATAGAAGTTTGTGAACATTGAGAACATAACGCCAGACATAAAGAGCATTGTATAGATTATACTTCGGGGAACTGCACAGTTCTTCTGCTTGAGAGTCCAGAAACTGTGCAGAAAAATGACAATGAACTGCACCATTTGCAGAATCGTAATATACTTCTTCCACCAGATATTTCGCTTCATCTTTGGCTGATGGATGGAGAGGTAATAGTAACCATACATAATGATATGCACAAACAGATTGAGGAGTCCCATTACTATAGGATGACCTCCGAAACCAAAGAATCGTATAAAAAAGTATCCAGATATGGGCATAAGCAAATGGTGTAGCAGATGCAGTGCAGATATTTGCTTATAACTCTTTCTCAGCACTATGAAGACTGTGTCCAGCAAATCGACATACTTGTTCAGGTAGTACAAATAAGACAGCGTACGTTCTAATACCTTTTTGGGGTTATTCAAGGGCATTATTACCAGACAGCTCACATCGTAAGGTTGATACCACACTATAAAGCCAATTGACTAAAATGTAATTGAGAGAACGGTTAGGGAACAAGAGTTTCTTCGTGGGTAACACGAAACACGGTTACTTACCACAGCAAGGAGCAGACTGTTATACACGATCTGCGCGATATTGTACACCTTGAGAACTCTTTGCAGATTGTATGGTTTGCGATTTGCCATGAACTGACGTCCCAGTTTCAGAACAAACAACATGTATAAAGACACAATGACAACCACAGGCCAGGGACTGCGGCATAGAAATAGATCAGCGGGATCGGCGAAGGGTCTGTCGAATATTTCAAACATTTCGAGACCTCTTTGATTTCACTTAGCAATCACTTCACAACAAATGTTCCACAAAAGTTGATTTCAGATCTTTACAATGATTACTGCTGAATATTCATACTTTGTCAGAGATTTAGAAATGCTGGCTTAGAGTAATTACAGAGAATTTGATTATATATACACGTAAATTCAAAAATGTAATAAAAAGTAAAAATAATAAAACAGTAAATAAATGACGTCAAAAGAAAAGTAAAAAGGTTCATACATCTTTAAAACAACTTTAACTATGTTCTTTCTCTGTATATGACATAATTATACCCTTCCACCATTGAAAATATTAAAAAGGGTATATATTTATCTATCTGCATATCTATCTCACTGTCTTTCCGTACGGATGAACGCTGTGATCTAAAATAAAAGCTAAAGACACCAAAATTGAGGATGACTTTTTATTTATTTATATATAATAATATTAAATATATATAAATGAAATTAATAAGTTATAATGAGAAAAAAAGGTTATTGACAACTGATTGCCAACAACACGCGGTATTCCCAAGCGGTCCTTCATCTAAGTACTAACCACGCCCGACGTTGCTTAATTTCGGTGATCGGACGAGAACCGATGTATTCAGCGTGGTATGGTCGTTGTCGAAAGCTAAGCGACTAAACACACTTTGTTCTGCCTGTTGCCTGAAGTATTTGTATGCAATGTAGAAAAGATACTTTCAAGTTAATTTCAATCCGATTGGACACACAGAGAAGTTATTTAAATCCCAAGCTCCTAAATTTCAGTACAAGCTGACAATAGTTGCTAAAAGACTTTGTATTTAGAATTGTTAGTGTATTTGTAAAGGTGACTGGGCGAAGGGTATTTAACTGTCAGTCGTGTCTGACTGTAGCGTTCGTCTGGTTTTACTTTAAATAAATCTAGCATTAACTTTTGCAAATCTTCTAGTTTTATTTCCAGTTTTACAAACCAAGCGCCTTATAAATCACCCTATATAAATACATTTATCATAACAATTTGGCAGAGTTGCAGTATATTTGAATTAAGAAAACAATCAAGCTTCCTTTATGCACTCTTCTTCTTCTTTGGTAGAATATAGGCGTGTATGTAAAAGTTGGTGAACATCACAAACATCAAGGATGCCATGCCGAACACCATGTAGATGACCCAACGCGGTACTGCACAGTCTGGCTGCGCATAAGTCCATGCACTGTGGCCAAAACAGAGTACAAACTGAGTCAGTTGCACAATGGTGATGTACCTCTTAAACCAAAGGCTCTGCTTCATGCTCGGCCGCTGCGACGAGAGATAGTAGTAGCCATACATGACGACATGCATGAGGGTATTCAGGAACATGGCCACCATGAAGTGTCCTCCATATCCGTAAAGTCGAATCACAACGTAATTGACAAGCACCATCACGACATGGTGGACGAGATGCAGCACCGTTATCTGTTTGTAGCTCTTGCGCAGCACAAAGAAGACCGTGTCTGTCAGATCCACAATCTTGTTGATATAATAGGCGTACCACACAGCGCGATCCAATGATTTCTTACTATGATCTATGGGCAGAATGGTTAGACATCTGAAGTCGTACATTCTTTCCTTAGTGAGATTCCAGATGAACTAGCAATTAAATAACATTAATATTTATATATATGAATAAAATATTACTCACCCCGATGACAATAGCACTGTTGAACAAGATTTGCATCAAGTTGTAGACTTTCAGCACTCCTCGCAGCTGAAAGGGTTCCCTGTGGGCCATGAACTTGGATCCCAGCCATAGGAACATCAAATAAGAGGACAATATGAAAATCACGGGTCCTGGTCCGCCGGCAAACGGCAGCGTCACGGGATCGGCGGCAGGAATATTTAGAAACTCAAACATATTGACCAAAAAAACACAAGCTGCAATCTCGCTCTGATCCGTGTTGTTTGTTGTCTCAAGTGCGTCTGTCTCAAGACGAGCAAGTCGAGCTTGATTTATAATTAAAAATAATACATTTGTTCCTCAAACGAGGTGTTAACAGTCGAGACTTTGCACTCGCAATTACCTTGAAATTATAATTGGGTGTGTCCACTGACCTATAACGCGAAGAGTTTCGTCCATAGATTCAACCTGTGCTTAATGTGCATTGAGACAGTGACTCGTAGAGCTATTTAGAATATGAACTGCCTAATGAAAGTGACTGGGTGCACTGACACCAAATACACGAAGTCTATTTGTGAATATAGTGACAAAAGATTAAACCATATCCAAACTGACTAAGAAGATTTTGCATGCTTCCTGAATTTGCAATGATTTAATTGAAATAAATGCAGAATATTACAAATATCATTTATTATTTAAGTATTCAGACTTTAAGAACAAACTCCCCCAGTCTTAAACAAGACTTAACAATAATCTGGCATTGGCTTTTTATCCATTCCTCTTTTGTGTTTAAAACTTGCTCGAATAGATGATTTCGTGAGATAGCGCAGATTGTGAATTTTAGCGGGCGGTTGAAGTGTGCGCACAATTCCCAGAACTGGCTTTCTGGCCCCTGAATAAATGGCTAATTAGGTGGCGCATAAAGAAAACTGTCTAATCATGATTTTTGCATAATTTTCAAAAGGTTCTTCCAGCGAGGGCTTCACTTCCTGCACAACCACAATGAGAGACCGTGAACCCTAAAAAAACTTGAATGAAAGTGCGCGCCGCCTTTGAAAGGCAAGGCACACCCTGCTCACCACCCTCCTGAACCCCTCCCCCCCTCTTGTGACGGATGGAATCCTTTGTGGCTCTGCTCCTGTTTGGGCTGTCGCTGTCGCTTTCCTATCGGAGCGACATGGCATAATTATTAATAAGCATCTCTCTAGCCCGATCCGAGCAGAGCTCACCAAAATTAATTTATCACACGGCTCACATTTTCCATTTGCCACAAGGAAAACGTGCAACGATTCCTATCAGTTTTCCCCCTGTTTTCCCTTTACCTTTCGCTTTCCCTTTCTCCTTTTCCTCGGCCTGTCTATCAACTCGGTGCGCGTATTATTTTTAATCCATTAAACAAATGCCGTGTTACAGGGCCTGCCTGTTGTGCGTGTGTGCAAGTGTGTGTGTGTGTGTGTTTGTGCGTGTGAGTGCGTGCCTGTCTGTCTGTCCGTTATCAGTAAATGGTCAGAATGGTCTTTGATTTCCCTGCCAGCACAATGTGCCTCGGGTCTCAAATTCAGTGCCCCGTTTCGGGGTAGATAGCAACGCCTCCGCTTTCTATGTGTGTCTGTGTGTGTGTGTGTGTAGCATGCAATCAGAGAGTTATCCCCTGTTCAAAGGGCCTGAGGCGAGACAGTTGTGTGTGTTCACGCTGAGTTATCATGCATAAAGAAATTTATCTCTAAGGAAAAATGAAAATAATTTAACGACTCTGACAGCACAGTGTGTGCAATCATTAATATCGGCACGGAAAGATCTATGGAATACCGCGTGACAACTGAGCCATGAACTATGCCCAGGGACAAGTATCGATCAAGCATGTGACATTTCCCCCTTGTGATATGTTTCAATTTCAATTTCAATTCCATATTCTGTGGCTCGTTCCAGGTGCCTTCAATTGTCGCGGGGTTTGCTCTTCGTCCAGCTCGTCTAGATGTCATTCGTAGGGCGAAAGGGCGCTGGCCCTGCCGGATCAAAGCCAGTGGCCAGTTGGCCAGTGGAGCTTAAAGCTCATTCGCCGCCATTCACAGCTCAATGAGCAAAGAGCTCTCAAAATAAGTACAAACCCAGCGAAACCCCCGCAGTGCCAAAGCAGAACGAGCAAAAATGGACTCAAGTCGTGGGGGTGCTCGACTAGCAGATGTTTGATGACTATAATACCATAATAATATAATAGTATCTGCACTACAAATAGATTCACATTGTAGAAGTAAATCAGACTAGCTTTGTTCCTACCTCTCTCATAATCTTAGTCCCCTTCTCTCGTATATTCCCTGACATAGTATATCGCGTAGTTACAGGGTATAAAAAGCGAACAAAGCAATTTGCTGGAATTACAAAAGCGTCTCTAATTGTTAAGTAAGCATAATGTGTGTAACATATGGCGAGAGAGTTCGCTGGACGTGGAATCCCTGCGCCATAATGCGATACTATATTCTATATATACGGACGAGTACTCGTTCTAGCTCGTAGGATGTGCTTGGGAAATTAAAAGCAACGTGTTTGACAACGACAATGACAGAGTGCAGGGGGTTTTGTGGATGGAAAGAGAGAGGCGGAGCTGTTGGGGTAGAGGCAAATAAATTGGCAAAATGTTGGAACTAAAAAGAAAATAAAGATATGTCAGCCATAAAAAGTGCTTACAAAAATATTTTATTGTGCATGCGGCAAGTCAACAAACCGGGGATGGATAAGAACCAAGAACACAGAACAGAGCACACAGAACTGGCAACTGGGAACAGAGCACCCAGCAGCGAGAAAACCTCGCGATGGTGTGCGAACAATGGGGGCGCATTCAGCAGCGGAGCTGATGAGTAGCTAATTGATGCTGAGGGTTGAGGGGGGGGACACAGTGAATGGAGATTGCCTCTACAAGCATGGGAAACTTTAATGGCTGCTGGTTACGACATTGTAGTCCGCTTGAAAGTGAAGAATTGTAAGGGGTTTTTATCGGAAAATCGTTACGACCTGTAGCTAATATATCTTTTTACTCTTTAGTGTAGACCCTCAAAGACTTTCGAGAATTGCAAAGAAACTCCCAGTTGAAGTGCCATATGTTGAGCACTACTTTATCAATATCAGAGGACTCTATGATATATCTGTCAAAGCTGTTCTCTTGCTACTGTAGATAAATGTGTAGTGAATCGAATAAAAATCAAGTGGAAATCAATCTGAACAGCATGACTAGAGATATAGAAAACGTAGAGCCGTCAGATAAAGAGACATCCAAAACAGCCAGTTCCATTACCGCTGAGCATGAGCAGTCGAAGTCGCAGAAGATCTACACCAGATATTTCTACAAGCGGAAGGAACAATACTTACCCTGGCAACGACGCCCTGTGCCGATCAGCCCATATGGCTGGTACCGCGTGCTCGTCTACAGTCACAATAGCGGCTACACTGTGGATCAGGTGGTGGACAAACTGCGCTTGGCAGTGGCACCTCGCAGATTCCGCTATTACTATCTGCATGAGGGTGGCGAGCGGGATGTGCCACGAGACAATCGTGCCTCGTTCACCTTCTACGTGGACAACTACAAACTCGCTGCAGAGCTGCAGCAGCGCGGGCATTGTCCTCCAATCATGGGTTTGCTGGTGAACGACAGAACACCGTACATCAAGGTAGATGATACCCTTAGATGGAAACTGCGCAAGGTGATCACGTCACGTTACGATGCCGACAAACGCAGTCTGAATCTGTCTCGCCTCCACGCGGACGATGATTGGGGGGGAGAGTTCTGTGCTATGCAGCAGGTCGAGTGCTTTGAGGCGATCGTAGACATAATAGAGCAGGAGATGCCGCAGCTGCGTCGTCTCATGTTGGACAACAATCATCTGTGCTACTTGGGCAGCTTTCGCAACGTGGAACATCGTCTGCCCCGGCTGCAGTGCATCTCGTTGCAGCGCAACCAGTTGAAGTCGCTGCGCACCTTGCGCGTCTTTCAACGGCTGCACCTGACCGAGCTAAAACTCCGGCGTAATCCGCTGCCACGCAACTACGAGCAGCAGGTGCTGCACATGTTTCCACATCTCCAAGTTCTTAACTCTTACGCCGTAAGACCAAGAGTCTCCACGCGGAAGAGTAGAGAGAATGTCGTCACCATCAGCGAGAGCGAGAGTGAGAGTGATAGCGACAGCGAAGTGCAGCTTGTGTCCGACGACGAGCGCAAACCTGCTGTGATGCCCGAGCCGAGGGTCTCGTATCTGGCGCCGCACGAGCTAACCCCGCAGCTGGGCATAAGGAAGTTTGTGCGTCGCTTCCTGAAGGCGTTCGATGGGGAAGACAGGCGCTCGAGTCTAAGGCGCTTCTATTGCAGGCATGTGATGGTCTCGCTGACGCTGTCCAAGGAGCGCTCCGTGATGGCATCTTGGTAAGTGGAAGAAGTCCTTGGGAATCCTATTCAACATTCACAATTCCTTGCTGCAGGGCGGCGCCATATGAAGAGTACGGCAAGCATCTTCTGGCAAACCGTCACGTAGCACTGGAGATGTATGCCTCCTGGCCAAGAACTCAGCATTTGCCATCAACCTTGACCATGGACCTGACGCTGGTACAACCTAGAATGCTGTGTCTATCCATAACTGGAAGTTTCCAGGAAGGCATCGGAACGACAGAGCTACTGCGTCATTACACGCGCTCCTTTGTACTCACCCGTTCTAAAGAGTCCCATGACTTTCGCATTGCCAATGAACTGATCTATTTGGGCCGCCAGGGTCATGGTCAGCGTCAATTCCAGTCCACTTTCAATCCGGAGCAGCGCCTTTTGTTGATCAAATTGTCGGCTGAGACAGGTCTCAAATCCCGCTGGAGCAGCAGATTCCTGAAGGACACCAATTGGGACTATCGGCAAGCCTTGCTGGCGTTCCAAACACAGATGCGTCGTTGTGACATACCCGCGAAAGCCTTCGAGGGTGGCACGTGACGACGTTAACGACGAAATGTTTTCCCAATGTGGCCAAGGGGAAATTGAAAATTCCACTGATTATGCTGATTACATTTTATTTGAATTTGATGGCAGGGTATATTGCGTGTACAATGAGTTCTATGAAGCATTATGTTTGATAAAGAATATAAAATAAACCTCTAAAACCGAAATAATGTGAATAGTTATTCTAACCTTGCCGGATCAGTCGACTATTAATTTTAATAACAGAATTATGTTAGATTCAAACCATGTTAACTTTTGGAGCGCTAATGGAATGCTTTAGTATCGTTATTTTTGCGATTTGAAATCAAACTAAACAACAACAGCAAACAATCAAACTTCAGCAACTTGGTAAACTTCGTAAGAGTATTTCAAGTTCGTCGTTTTCGCTTGTCATCAGTCAACTATCAATTTTAATAACAGAATTATGTTAGATTCAAACTATGTTAACTTTTGGAATGCCAATCAAAGCGCAGCCACTTTAGTATCGATACTTTTGCGATTTGAAATCATCCTAAACAACAACAAACAATCAAATTTTAGCAACTTGGTAAACTTTTAGGCAAGAGTATTCCAAGCTCGTCGTGTTCGCTTGTTATTTACTTTTCCCCACCCAGGTAGAAGTCAGAGCGGGCACCCTTCGCTTCGAATTGGGCATTTAACTTGTCGTTAGGGTGAATTTATAAGCAGCTTCTGCGACTGTTGCCGGTCGGGCGTCAGGCATTCGTCGCAGCAGCAGCCTCGATTGCCGCCGGTTCTCGGTCTCCGGTCCCTGTCCCGGTCTCTGCTCACTCTCCTCTCTCCTCCCCGTGCCCCCTGACGCGATGACTTCGGCCTCGGTCCCGGGCACGGCCTCGACATCGGCCCGGCCACGCTTTATTATCATCTGCCCCTTTTTTTGTTGCTCTTGTTGTTGCTCTGCTGTTGTTGTTGTTGTTTGTTGTTTGTCGACGACGTCGACTGCATTTCATTGAGCGTAATTCCGTTGCTAATGATTTTTGGCACACGTAGCGCTACTTTCGAAATTAATGCGCTATAAAACAGCAACAACAGCAGAAACGGCTGCAACGACACTGAGAAATGGCCGCTCTGCGGATAGGAAATTGCCTTGCCTCGGCCACGGGCAACGGGCAGGGGAGGGGGAGGGGAGCGGCTCGAGGCAAAGGGGGGTGGTATGCGGTGGGTAAGGCAACGATGACGGCGACGGCTGCGCAAATTTAATGAAACTTTCTGTTCGAATTGTTTTTCACAGCTTGACTGTGAATGCGGGCTCACAGGATTGAGGAGGGGAAGGGGGGAGTGGGCGATGGGCGGAGATTGTGACCAGGAAGTACGGCACGTTTTCCATGGCCGCTGATAACAGCGAGTCCCCAACTTCATGTGTATTTGTGTATGTATTTTGCGGTTTCCTACGGTTTTTCCTACGCGTTTCATCCTCCCCCTCCTGCTGCTGCTTTCCCTCCCCTGCTGCTGCATAAATTTCCATATTAATTCATACAGCCTATGGCTGATTATCGGCGTCGTCATCGTCATTGCCGTCGTCATCGTGCTGTCCCCTCCCCCCTTACCCACATTGCGGTTTCGCAGCACTTTTTATTCAGAATAATCTAAATCGGCATTATTTATGCATTTAGCTCGCATTCAGCACGCAGACGCCGCATGTCGAGCACTTAAATCCGAATCCGCGGCCAAATCCGCAACCGAATCCGCATCCCAATCCCAGCTGCCACTCCCCCCCGTCCCTGTGTGTTCGTGCAACATTTACAGATTCTTTGGATTCGTATTTGCTTTTCATTTGTATTTTAATGCGCTGCACAAATGCATATTAATTTTGATACGTTGTCTGGTTCAATGCGACATACGTGAACACACCCACATATGTACATACATATGTATAATATGTTTATGTGTATGTGTGGTATATAAAAAGGGACAACTGCAGTCGGTTTTATGCTCGACTTTCATTTGAATTTCCATTTATCTTGCAACCTTATTGGGAGTATGAAGATGTAGTTTGGATCGTGTGTTCTATTGAATTGAAAATATTATATTAAAGTGTCTTAAAGGATTTAATTTTTAATACTTTTGAAATGTGTCTTAAAAAAAATTATTGTTATGATTTTTAACTGTCCTTTAAATAACTGTTAATACCCAATCACTCTTTCACTAATACATCTCGAAACTTAATTTATACATATGTCGGTTTTATGCCCCACTTTCCTTTAAATGTGTATTCAATTTGCTACCTGAGTTGTTAAGATATCGTTCGGATTATTAAAGTGCCAACTATGATATCATCTATAGTCTAATGAAAATGTAGTCGAATGGTATAGTCTTGAAAGTTTTATCTTCTAACAGTTTTTAAATGAATTTCTAAGACAAATAACTATTTTTGCCTAAATCATAAAAAACCACCTTGATATAAACCTTATTTCAGAGTCTACCTAATTACTGATAATACCAAAATAACTCAGTCACTGATACAGATCGGACACTGACTTTATTTACCTCATTCCAGTCAGTTTCAACGGGTGCCGTTGGTTATAAAAAGGAAGATAAACAAACGTTCTGCTGGGTAGTTTTTAATTTGCCTTAATTTCTTTAGTGACGCAAACATATTTGGATGGTATCGTATGATATGTTGGCGCCAACATTCAAACTAAGCCCCACGCAACGCTTTTATCGCCCAACCCATTCGCTCGGTCTCCCACGAGCCCCATAAAACACGCCACAAACACAGGCGTCAGAGCACAAGTTTCTAATATGGTATATGAACACACAATACTTATATGTATGTGTGTGTGTGTATGTACGATATGTGCATAGATACGATATGCTGGAAGAGAACACCCCGTTAATTAGTAACTTTAATATGAAATGATAAAACAGCGACCCATGTCATCGTCATCCTCATCCTCAACGTCGTGTTCGAGTTTTTTCTGGATCTGGTTTTGGTTTTTGGGCCCTGTAGAACCAATTTAATTTTAGTGCCATAGCACACCGCAGCTGGCCCTGCAGAAAGGGTGTGGGGTGTGTCTGTCCTGCGTGTAGTGTTGCGAGTGCAAGTAAAAAACTTATCACAACTCATTTATCAGCGGCAATTAATGGCCGCTTTAACATAGCAAACATACGAGCGTCCATGTATATTATATGGGAACACACACACACACACATACGTATACATATGAGTACTTTTTATTGCCTACGTCGACAAGAAACTCAAATGACATGTCATTAAGATGTAATGGGAGGGTGGTGTGGTAGGGGAAGTAATGTCGCTGTGGCTCAGTGCGCGTGGGGGGGCGTGTAACATGGTGTCAATGTTAACTACAACAGTGTTATGTTAAATGCAATCTAACATAAGTTTAGTATGAAGGACAATCGAAGAGCCGCCACATAAGTATCGATAACACAATATACACAATAATTAGAAAGTAAATGAAATTGACTAAAAGTGTTTGTATATTTAAACATATGTTTATGAAGGTACATGTATAGGTATAGTTGCTACAGGGCTACTCTACATTTCCAGAAAGTGTATGTCCACGGCGTGATGATGAACATCGACGGGCGGATGCATTTGAAGGAATTTCACATAGGCCAAAAACGTAGTCCAGCACATGCTAAAGAACGAGGTGAAGACGACCTGATTCCTCGCTGGGACGAAGGCGAAATTCACCGTCTGCACGCAGGGCCAATAAATAACGCCCACCTTATAGGCATCCAGAAATTTATCGCTAACCTACAATGAAATGAAAGATAGGCGCAGAAAGAGGGGAAACAAGTGAGTAACAGTGAGAGAGGGAGAAACACTTCCCTTTCCCGCATGCAACACAATTTTCAATGGGGCCCCGTGAAAAATGTCTGCGCGGAAAATTGTAATTAAGTGAGACCGAAATCTTTACAAATTTTATTTACGAGCATTGTCAGTGTGTGTGTGTGCGTGTGTGTGTGTGACGTGGGCGTGGCACTCTCTTGGTTAATGCTGTTAATTAAAAAAGCCTTTTTCCATGGAAATTTTTTCACTTTTTGTAACATACGTTGCCGGCGGGAAATTGTTGAAATTATATTTATAGTTGGCAACGCGGCCAGTAAAGAGTCAACATTGCGGGCCAAATTGGCCAAAATACCGTTGGTCTGCTTATTAAGCACAATGTGCGAAGGGCTGGGCAACTGTTTTTATGGCCAACCTCCCCCTGGAGAGCTTTAATGATACGCTTAATGCACTTTTTTACGATCAGCCTTAGATGCTTTTAAATTTATTTCTTTTGTTTATTTTTTAAGTTACTCGGGATTGTAATGAAGTTGTCGGTGAGGCGACATCACCAAACATCTCCCAACATCTTCATTAGCCGAGGCAGACAGTCAGGACCGGCAAAGTTTGCCAATCACCAAGCTACTCCAGGTCGGAGTCGAGTTAGAGCATGTCATAGATCTCGCAAACGCATGCAAGCCAAATGAGACAACGCCGACTTGACATAAATATATGGTAAAACATTTACATTTATCAAGATAAATGGTTTCTAATGATATAGAAGTTGGCCGGTGTACGAATCGAAGTAGGAGCTCACAGTACGACGACGACGACGACGACGACGAGTTGGGCCTGCCAGGCCAACAAATCAATGCTGACAACTCGGTGCGGAGACACCGACAACGACGGAGAGCGGACGGAAGGACGGACAGCGGATATTTATGCACGCTTACGGCTTCAGATACATTTACAGATACAGATACTGAGATACAGAGATACCGAGCTACTCAGATGCTGTGATACTGGTACGAGGCCGAGATATAAAGCCAGATACTGGGCCAGTCGACGGCAGCTGTCGTGAGAAAATGTGTTTCCGAAAAGCCCACACATACGTGTACCTATCTATGTACACAAGTGTCTGTGTGTGTGTGTGTACACATGTGGGCAAGTAATCTGCAGCCGAATCCGAAACCCAATTACAAAGTAAGCAATTTGAGAGCTTTGGCAGATCAATAATGATAACGATAACCAATCGAGCGCTGACCAAGAAACACAATTTCCAGATGCGCTTAAAATCGAAAGCCGCAACGGGAAAGAAGAAACTGTGAAGAGGAAAGCAGATGAAAGACGGCAAACGGAATGGAATCGATCTTTCAGTGACTTAATGCCTTTGTGGGCAGATTTGAACGGAACAGCAACCGTAATAATAATTCTTATAACAATTGATCGGATTGAGCGGGGATCAGTTAACGTATGTACCTCCTGTCTGGCCTGGGCATACGAGTTGCCCTCCATCAGAGTCATGAAGAAGAGAAAGGAACTGATGGCCATGGGATCATACGCGGTCTGCTCGGTGATCGCCTTGCACAGCGATGACTTGATGTCGGTGCGCGGCCACATGACGCCAGCGAGTCTTATCCAACAGTATATGGTGGGTCCCATAAAGAAGAAACCGAATAAACTGAATCTGCAAGGCGAAACGATTACCAATTAGCGCCTGTTATAACAACCAGAAGAAAACCCTTCATCTTCTTTCCCACCTGAGACACTTCATCCAGTCGTAGGTGCGGAATGTCTTTTTCTCGATCAGCGTCTGCTCGATGAGGCAGCCGCAGGGCCACAGTGTCCCGTATGATATCATGCCGCGCAGCACTTTGTATTTGTTTGTCAAATTCACAAGGTTACGAAACATTTTCGAGCTGCAATCTGAAAGAGAAATGCAAGAGAAATTTCAATAAATCACTGAAGAAACCCCGAAAGAGATTAGTATAATATATGTGTATCCTCTGATCACTTAAGAGATCTTAATGGGATTACGAATACTTTGTAGTCTGCGAAATGACTAATCTTCACTTTTGCTTATTTTAAGATATTTGTTCCCATTAATCCCTTAAACTACTGCACAGATCTTGATGACATTTTGAATAATGTTTGTAAAATTGTTTTTCACTTGATTAATAACCTCAACAAAGACTCGCAATTAACTAATCTGCGTTTGGTTTGTTTAACGATAACTGATCTCCGAAAGTACTGAACTGATTTCGATTAAATTGTAGATAGTGCATGTAACATACTTCCTATCTTGTTTAATAATCTTAACAAAGACTAAAAACTGACGTTATCTTTACTTTATTTGTATGTTTGTTTCCACAAAACTCAGGAACTACTCAAGCAATCTTGGTGAAATGTTGAATAATGTTTATGGTAAAGTTTTCATCTTGATTAAAAAGCTTAACATTAATTTATAGCAAATGTTTATTATGCTACAAGTCGACAAGCATCTCTTGTGGAGTTCGTAATTGCTTTCACGAAATTAGTTTCAGTGATTAGCGTTGAGTACTCGGGACAATCTTTAGGCGACTCAACAATTTGCCAACTCACTTTGACACGCGGCACCTGTCTCACTCTTTGCATACTAACAACAACAACAACAACAACGTTCCCTCGTACACTTTGTTTTGTTTATAGAGTAAAGTGCACCTCGAACATTCCCAGCTCATTTAAAATTTAAATGTAAATATAATGCAAATTAATGTTAAGGAAACATTTTGTTATGCCAAGGTGAGGCAAGTGAGGCGAGGTGAGGCGCGTCTGATAAACAAGAATGAGAACGCGGCCTGTTTGGACAGTTGCTCAGCAATTCCACTGGCAGTACTCCCCGACCCCGTTTCCTCTCCTCTCTCACGTACACGAACAGGTCCTAGCAAAACGCAAGGACGGCAGCCCGAACGGGACAACGACAACGTGTACATGTTAATTACTTGTGAAAATATGCAACAGACTGCGGACGAGGCAGCTACGGCGAGGCAGCCTGCAATTTGCCATGAGGTATACTTTTTCACACCAACTGAAATTACCAGAGCAAGGGGGAGGAGCAGAGGATGAGAGTACCGAAACCGAACCCGAACCTGAAGCAGGCACCGGCAACAACGACGGCATGGCCTATTGTTGTGTGTGCCCTTCAAAGTGAACCTGCCCGCGCGTCCGTCGTCGGTTGTGCCGTGTGTGTGTGCGGGCATACTAATTACAACAGCAACAACAATGCCTGCCACAACAGCAGCAACAACAAGGCAGACGTGCCATACGCGTCAGTAGATGAGGCACTTTAATAGCCTCAACAACTGCTGCCTCAACTTACAACTCCCCCACCCCAGTGGGAACATCAACATCAACTCGTAACTCCGAACACCAACACGGATTCCACTTCCACATCCATTTCCCTTTGCCGCTTTGTATCTGCGGCTCATTAGGCGGTCGCCAGTGCCCGAAAATACTTCAAATCACAGACGAAACTGTAGATAATATAAAGTCATTTTTCGAATGGTATCAAACAGAGATCTGTGTAGATAAAAGACAAGAACAGTAACAGACATGCTGTAAAATTCATCAGCTAACTATGCTGCCAATTTCATAATGATATATAAACATATATAAGATATATCATCATTTCTATACAATATATTTTATCATTATATATTACTTCAAACTGTCTGCAGGGTATGTGCTAGTCGGCACTGCAGCGAGTCTGGCTTTTTTATTGCATTGTACACTTTGATTTCAGGAACTGCCTGCCCCGTTCGGAGTAGTGCGAGTATCTCCCGCTCTGGTCTAATTGCTTTTTATGACAGTCGAGTGAATATGATAAATCTTTTCGTGTTCTCTCTGTGTTGCTTGTTGCTTGTGCTTGTGCTTGTTGTGCGGCAACTAGAAACATTATGTCGACATTTGTCGGATAGAAACATTCTTCGCAATTAAATTTCGTGCTTCGTCTTTGTCTTTTTCTTTCCCCCATTTCGGGGTATTTCGTGTGTTCCGTCTATTTCGGCATTCCAGTTGCGTGTACACGCAACACACACACACACACTCTTGACATCTGTTACTTGATGGAACACTGAGCGCACAACGCCCCCTGCCACGCCCCGAAGCGATTATGTGTATCTCCTGCCCCCGCCACGCCCTCAGCCATGCTGTCAGCAGCGCAAGTGCCTCGATGTGTGACATTTATTTGCAATTGGCTGCGGATTTCATTAGAGCTCGCCGAGTGCCTCGTCGACCACATGAAAAGCCTTCAAAGGGCTGCCGGCAGGGTAAGGGGGAGGGAAGAGGGCGCAGGGATGCATTGCGGCGGTTGAGGATGCCCTTCAGCAGCAACAGCAGCAGCTGCGGGCACTGCGGCAAATCAAAGTGCGCCAATTGAACTTGACACTTGATACCAGAGAGATGAGGGCACAAGTGCCACAGAAAGTTGCCGAACCAGCGGAACCAGGGAAACCCTTACGGGATACTCAAGAACCTGCGACAATTTCGTTAGGTGACGTCGTTGAGAACCTCTTTAAATAGTTAATCTGAGCTTAAGTTTTACTATATTGATCTATGATAAGCTGTCAGACAATCAACAAAGCGTGTACAAGTTTATAAGATTAACGTAATCTCTTTATAGAAAGAACTCAAAAGGTAACTATAGATTATGTGCTTGTCTCAATGTAGTTTAATTGGAGTTTCACAAAGTTTCCACAATAAACAAATTTTAGCCATTTTCCTTTGTACATTCTCAAGAAATTGCAAAAGAATCCAAAGGTTAATTCGTTGACAGTTTCCTTAAGTTACTAATTGAGCTAGCACTGCGATATGTTAGAGATATACCGTACTTAAGAATATACAGTAAAAATTAATGAAATTAAGTTTATCAAACAATTTCAGAACCTAGAAAATAAGTTTTTTACAAAATATAAAAAAATAATCAAAGTATCATTACTAAATTTAAGATTCGTAAGTTCTATATAGGCTGACAACATGTTAGCAAACTTTGAACAATACACGGCAAATGTCAACGATATTACAACATATTAATGGAAACTTTTCAGATGAATTTCGAGAATAATGACCTGCCATTTGCATCATTCTGTCGCGTACTTGATGCGATTATATCATATTATTTTGCGAGAGAGGCGCATGCAAATGATATATGGTTTCGGGGAAATTGCCTGGAACAGCTGTCTGCAGTCGGTAACATATTTATTACTGTTACGTTCCGTATACCGTATATCGTATGCCGTATATCGTTTATTGTTCCACTCTCTATAGCAGAGACTATAAATCGCGTGTGGTTAATTGAATATGGAAAATGGAATCTCGTAGCGGTAATTTGCATTTTGTTCATAACTTATTCAGATTTTCTGACAATTTGGCTGCACTTTGTTGCAAGCTGCGAGTGTATCAAGGCCCCTTCTACCCTCCACCCTCTTGACTGGCGTACTACTCGTATATTTGGGCCACTTTTGTATGCACACCAAACTTATTTGGCTGTATGACGATAAATTTCACACAGCTCCCACCTTCCCCGCCTCCCAAAAATCATTTTCGCGCTCACCTACAACAGTAAACTATGGCAAGAGCAACAACAGCAAAGCAAAGCGAAAGAGGGAGAACATAAATTAAAATTAAAATGTTTATTTACGCTCAGGATGAATCAATAAAGGGAGTGGCAAGAGGGGAGGTAGAGGTGTGGGAAGGGGTAACAACAGCCAGGGCAGTTTCCTGTGCAACATTTGCATTTTGACGCCGTTTTACGCATCATGTGGATAGGAGAGAGACGACTCCCTGGCACTTCCCCGCCTGCTTTGCCCTGCCTCGCCTCGCTCGAGCTGCTGCGGCGCATTTGCCTTGTGGCTTATCAGGCGAATGGAATCAAACAGCCAGTCGGAACTGCCAACAGGGGAAGGGGAAGGGGAAAGGGAGAGAGAGAGAGAGGTGATGTGAAGGGGCGTGTGCAGCGCGTCCAAACCGGAGCCTGTAGCATCTTACAACATTTTGTTTTAATTTCGCACTTTTGAAAAGTGGCAGCCGCCACTTGGACGCGCTTTTGATGTTGCCCAGCGCGGGCTGCCAAGCAACGTCACAGTCCAAGTCCAAGTCGAAGTCGCAGTCGAAGTTAACGTCACAGTCAACGTCACCGTCGCAGTCGCAGTCGAGACTGGCAGCTGTTGTTTGGCTTCAGCAGCTCATACGACCATCCATTTCGCAATACCCTATAAACTTGTGAAGCGTATAGCGGGGTATGCACTGCACTAATGGTTTAATTGTCTAAAGTTTTCAGCTTGTTTATAATTTAATTGTTAAACTAATATTCAAACAATTTCTAAAGGACTTTGAAGTTGACTACACACAAACATTAATGTATTTTTCTTGAATTTAAACTTACTTAAAGTCGAATACAATTACTAAAAAAATGTCTTAAATCTCTTATAGGTGTTTTTATATACTTTTTCAAATTCAATCTTTAATTTATGAATCATTTCTTTCTTATTAAATTCTTTAAAGACTATATAAATATATTGACCATAAAGAATTATAATTTCTTCTCTCTCTTTCCTAATCACGGATTTTTTTAATTGAATAATATATTTATTAATTACTAATTATTGATTTATTAATGTATGAGTGTATTTAATTTTTTAATTGATTGTCTATTTAATTTTTATTTGTTTATTCATTTATAAAAAATAAATTATTATTTCTTTCTTTTTTGTTTAATTACTTCTTTATGAATTGATTGATTTATTTACTTATTCTAATTAATCATTATTTATAAATGAGTTAGTTGTTAATATATATTTTTAAATGTACATTTTTTAATGTATTGCTGAAGTATTTTAATTTGGAAAATCTCTTTTATCTGTCGGAAAGTGCATGGAAAGTGCGACTTGCTCTTGTCCTGTAATTTTCTCCTTTCATGTTTTATTATTTTATTGCGCTTTGCCTTAGGGGCGCTCTGCTGGCAACCATGCCCACCTCCGCTGCTGCCCCGCATCGCTTTTATGCCATGGCGCACTTCCTGTTGGTCGTCGTCGTCAGCGTCGTCGACGGCACTTGCAACATTTCATTTAATTTAATTCTTTACAGTTTGCTTTGGTTTTTTCTGATTAAATTTACAGCCTATTTTCCTGCTGGGGCGGATGAGGAGTGGGAGAGCAGGGGAGGGCTGTCTAAACGAAACACTCGTTTTATTAAATATGATTATTGACTTTGCTGTCCCCCCTTTTTATCTCTCCCTCTCTCGCTCTCTCTCTCCCCCACTCGCTTGCGCTTTCAACTTTTTCCCCAAATCATTTTCAATTCGATTTCGGCTTCATCACACAACATTTTCGTCGTTTCACACTTTTTCTGCTGCTGTTCCGCTTCTTCCTCTGCTTCCCCATCTTCCCCTTCTGCCACTCTTCTTCTTCTTGTTATGATTGTTGTTGCTGTTGTTGTTGTCACAAGTGGCACATCAAAGAGGCAGCAGACGACGACGCTAATTGCAGCGAAGAGTGCCAACGCGATCGGCAAATGTATCTGTATCTGTAGCTGTATCTGTATCTGCAGCCAGTGCTCGTATCTGTATCTCGTATCTTTCGTGAGTATCTCAAGGTGTGAACTTGTGATTCAACCGCCGCCGTTGCCATCGCCGTCGCCTCCGACGTGTTCCCGATACCGTTTTGTACCTTTGCAGCATGCACAATATTTTATTTGATTTCGAGCCGTGTTGTTTTTTCGGCTTTTGTTTATTGAACTTTGCCTGCTGCCCGATAGCAGCAGCAGCCCCGCCACCAGCAGCACCAACAGCAGGGGGCCTCGTACGCCACAGCGCCAGGGGCGGACTGCAGCGGGCTGAGGGGCGAGGCGCGCTAGTTTAAAACATATTGAAACATGTGTATTTCAGTCGATGGGGCTGCATGCGGGCTGTTTGTTCTTCGCTGCGCCATGATTTGATTTATTTGTACACAACTTTATGATATTTACATGTCGTGGCAGCCCAGACGAACCGCAGCGAACCGAACTCAACTGAACTGAACCGAACCGGAGCTGGTGCTGCAGCTGGAGCTGGAACTGGCATTGAGCATTGCGGTGTCAGGGTTTGGTTTGGGGTTTCGGGGCATGCAATCTGCGTGGCAATTGTAAACAGTGAGTAGTGCGTGTTACGCCCCCTGCCCTTGTTCCTCGTGCCCCCTTAACCTGTGTGTGTATTTGCTCAAGTCTGTGTGCAGCGAGAGTCAACACAAGAGTTGGGGCCCTGGGAAAGTCTATGTGCTTTACAAGTTGCCTCGACTCGCTTAGTTTGATTCCGTTTACAATTGAAATGGGAATATTGATATCCATTCCCGGGTGTACTTTGAATTTGGACAGATGTTTGCAACGCAAAGAACTTCATTCATATAGTAGTATGTTTATATACATTCATGAACAGGTTAGATTCTCTGTTTTAAAGCTGTGCATCAGTACAGAACTTGCTACACATGCTCTTAAAATCAGCACGCTTTATACGAATAATAAATGAACAGAGTAGGAAAGATATGTTATATAAAAATCCTGGAAATAGTCGATATGTTCTTGTGATTTATTAAGATGTGACAACTAAATTTCCAACATTGCAATCCTAATAAGTGAATAATAAATACTCAAAATTTCATTAGAATCGAACGTCAAGAAACAGTTGAAATTAAGGAAGCTAGTCTTACTTTCATGTTGGTTGAGTTTTGTGATAGTAATCACTGCGATACGTGACTCCCTTCGTTTGTAATACAGAAAACTATCGATTTTATAACCAACTGTTCTTCAAATTAAAATCTGTATTGTGAAATCGCTCGGAAAATGTTTCCATTTGCAGATACTACGAAACATTCGGCTATCTGGAGGCAGTTAATATTAATTCAACTGTTGTGTTTAGTTGAGTGCGATGATCATTAATGGGAATGGGACTGGGATTCGTGGAACACCCTCGTAAGAATCATCACAAGCAACTCCTGACCAACGCGGGGTTTCATGCTTATCTAATGTTCATCTGCAGTACTTCGCTTTGGGGTCTAAGCCCCTTGGCCGCCTGCTGCTCTTAATGCTCTTATGTTACTTTGGGCCCGCCATGCCCGATTATCATTATCAATGCATGTCCCGTCATAATTAATAAGGTTCACCCTCCCTGAAAGAGAGAGGGAGACCTGAGCAACACGCAAGACGGCAATCAGTTGGCATTGTGTGGCTGGGCAGGCAGGCAAGGCAGTCAGGCCTTATCAGCAAGCCCGGTAAACCCTGCAAACAGCTGCTGCCTCTGCTGCTGCTGCCTGACCCCGTTTGGCTTGCTCCGTTCTGTGTTTGCTCTTGGCCAATTACAGCCAGTTCCTGTTTTCGCAAAATTCTGTTAATTTTCTCGTTTTCACATTTTTCTTGCACGTTTAACCCTCCGCGGCATGTGCGATAATATTTTGTCTGTCTTTAGTGCCGACGGCAACCACCTACTCGACCCTTTTTTGCTCGAGAGAAATGGAAACATCACAAACACGCTCGATTTCAAGTGTCGAAACGCCTGACAGCTGTGATAACATGGCGGGCAAACGCAACGGGAAAACAGTAAACAGAAAACGGGAAGGGGAAGAGGAAAGGGAATCGGCACTGGGAACGGGGAAGGGGAAGGGTAAATGGGAATAGCACTGACAATGGTTGTTGGTGCCGTTACCTCTCTGGGTTCTACTTCTGGTTCTGCCTTGTTCGCTGCCCCTTCCACTCCCTTGCGGGTAGCTAAAGTTTTAAAATAACATCAACGAGCAAAGACCCCTGACAGAGGGCGTCCTACACCCTCCTGCCCTTGTCCTAAACCCCTTTCCCTCCCACGCTTTTGAAATTTATGAAATCATTTTCGCATTAAAAAACAACAAAAAACGAAAGCGAAAACAAACCGAGCCAAGTAGTTGGCAACACATGTTGGAACAAAGTTGCCAACAAGAAGAAGAAGAGGAAGAGGAGGATGTAGAGGAGGGGGAGGGGTGGGAGGAATACTGCAACAATTGCAGCCACTTCCTCCGCTTGATTCTCGCTTCTTTTATTATAATTCCAACTTGGTTCGCCTCGTTTTTTCCAACTGTATTTTAAATGATGTACCCAGTCCGGGACGGGGCCCGTCAGGGAGAGGACGACGACGACGACGACGACGAACAAGAGAATCCAATTTCGTTAGAATTTGATTGTCAACCGAAATAACGAGGCAGCACATAAAAGAGACAGCCCACAGAGAAATGGACAGACAGGGTAGGGCCAGGGCCAAGCCAGGGACGGGCCAGGGACGGAGCTAAAGAAATCGAGCGGGGCGACAGATTGTCAGGGACACGAAGCCGACAAAAGCGAAAACATTGAAATTAGAAACAAAGAAATATACGAGTTTTGGCATGACATAAATACTTGCATTGAACGAGAAAGAGACAGGGAGAGGGGGGAGAGACAAAGACAGAGAGATATACGAGTTTTGGGTAACCTCTCAGTACGCACAAGTGTCAAAAACAGCAGATGACAGTTTTCGCCGATTTCAGACAGAATACACATACTATATATAACATACATACATCCACATATATCTCTCTCTCTCTACCTCTCTCTCTCTCTTTCTCTGTCTCTGTGTGGGCACTTTAGTTTAGTTAGTTTTGTTTGGGGAGGATGGACGAGGCCAAATTGACGTTTTGTGTAACCCCAGAGTGGGATTTGATAGGTCACTATGGTAGGTCGTATCTGGCATTGACAACTGAATTGGAACACCATCGACAGTCGTTGATGAGGATTCATTAAGTGGGCGGGCAAGGGGCAGAAAGAGGGAGGGAGAGAGCAGCGAGGCAGACTTTCCACATATATTTAAATTATTCCTTCAAAGTTCCTTTCTTTCCCAACTAACTTTTATTATAATACGTGGATTTTTGAAATTTCATTAAAAGTCTGTAATACTTCAACCCTCTAAGGTATGATTGATCCGACTGACAAGCTGCGTTAATATATATGCAAAGTAGTCTGTAATCCTCGAACCCTGAGGTTAATTCGAGCTGTCAGTTTTTACCCAGAAAAGAGAATGAAATTTGTAAAGTGAAAAACCTTTATTAAATGTCAATATTACTCAATCGGTTTCCCTGATTGACATAACATTTGTTTGCCCTGCAGCAACAACAACAACAACAACACGAACAAGAACAGTTATCAATCTGTTGTTCTGTATAGTTTTACTATATGGAGTTCAATGTTCCCCTAAATGGAAATGGATTGCTGCAATCGCTGCTGCTTCATCGGTTACAGGTCTAGAGTGCCCCGTGGGGTTACGTTGAACCCAGTAAAGAGCTGTGCCCAAATTTAGACCCCGGTTCAGTGCACTGCTACAGCTCTGTCTCTCTCTCTCTCCCTTATGGTACTCACTCTCTGTGAGCAAATAAATAAAATGCCAACACAACTGTCAATTATGGACGTAGTGCTGGGTCCAATAAACAAGCGTGTGCAGGCGAATATAGTAAATATGTACTATATGTAGATATAGTAATGAGTCTCTATGTGTGTGTGTGTGAATACTTTATATATGAGTAAACAGCAGCAGCAATTGAATTTGTTGACTGGGCGGCTGCTTGATGGCGTAGGACGTGGACGTGGACGTGAATGTGGACGCAAACGCGGACATGTCTGTCTGTCTGTCTGTCTGGCGGTCCGCCCAATTGACACATGCCACACAAACAGAGACGAAATGCAACGTCAAAGTCATTTGTCACGCGCCGACTACGAGCAACGGTATCGATGGGGATGGGCGAACAATGAACCAGGCCTCGTGGACGATCGCAGCGGGAGAGGAAGAGGTTGCGATGCCGAAGGCCGATACGAGAAGCTTACAGAACTAAATGTTGAGCGTGCACACTAAATCAACAATTATGCTCCAGATAAGCAGAAAGAGAGAGGGAGAGGGGTAGAGAGAGATAGAAAATCCCTGCATTTCGGAAAATGCCGGCCAAGTGTGGCTCAAATGAACTTCCGCAATTATTTACAATACTCTGTCGCATATCCCATTAAATTGAACAACATTTCTATGCCACGACCCCTTTTTATCGGTCACCCCTGCACTGCCCTGCCCCCCTCTCAGGGGTTGCCTGACTGACTAACTACATTGCCTGAAATTAGTTGCCAGTAGCCGCAGCAGGCAGCAAAGCAAAAGGGTGCAGACACCCTCTTTCCTGCCCTGCCCGTAACCCCGATAAATTCCCTATGAAGACCCGACGAATCCCGGCCGTATTCCCTCAGTACCCCTGAGGAACCCTGCGTGTAATTTCATGCACTTAAACTCGCATTATATTCGTTTCGATTCGTTTCGTTCGTTCCTTTCTTTTATTATTTCACTCTGTTAATTTTGTTGTTTGTCTGATTTAGTTCTTTTTTTCTCAATTCGTGTTTTGTTCTGTCTGTGTTTTTTTCGGTACATCATCGTTTCATTCCCGCAAACCTAAGGCGCTCTTCATTTATTTATAATTCCTCCACTACCAGCTGAGCTGAGGTGTAGTCATTATCTCTGGCCGATTCTTCGGCGCGGGGCCGAGTCTGTAATTACATTTATGGCCTGCGCCCGTCTCCGGATTCGTTCAGCTGTCCAACTGTCCAACTGTCCAGCCGGGGGCTGCGTGCCGTGTGTTAAATTATATGGCCAGTCATTGCAGTTATGAGCACAGTTACATGAGCTTCTCTCTCCATCCCGCTCTGGCCCTCTAACATATGTTATATCTGCCTTCTCGGGGCCTTTAGCTGAGGGTCGCTCGTTATTAACTGTTTATCAATCAAGAGCTTTAATGAACTATTCTCTGGGCGAGGCAGGCAGGCAGGCAGACAGTCAAACAGATTTCGAGGGTTCGTAATGCACGAACTGCAGGTGGAACAGCGCAGATAATGTGTATAATGACGATGGTAATGATTATGCATACGAAATGCTCATGGAACGGAGGGAATCATTAAATATCCATTAGAAAGAACCTTGCCCAATTACTTCATCAACTTTGTGCACATTCACAGAGATAACAACAACTTCGCAGAGGGCCGCGACTCTTATCAACTTTTCAGAAGGATTTAAAACTCATTTCAGTCAAGAAAGTACAGCGAATGTAGCCCTAATTAACTGGAGCAGTCTCTGTGTTGGGGATTTCAAAGACTAAAGACTGTATACATATTGTAGTACAATTTATATCTACTCTGTGATTGGTTTCTTATTAATCTATTTTCAGTATTGATATAAAAAAGCGTTTTTGGGGTACCCTTCTGTAATATTGTGTAACAATATTGTATATCAAATAACGTTAAACATTTAACTGCAGTAGTTTTAAGATCTTACTATATATGGATGATATAGGAGTACTATTATATAATTCTTATTTTACATACACTCAAGACAAACAAATACAAAAGTTGAACCTCACAAGAGAAAGCAAAAAAAAAGTATAATTCATCACCCTACTAAAAAATCAGACAACGCTAAGAATTACTGAAATGTTAAAGCTCATAATTATGATAGTTATGGATTTATTTATGCACAGCAGTTTCAGTTCTCAATCGGTCGAGACTGTCTACCAGATAAGGCGGGATAGTATCGCTGATGATGGTATAGATGGCATCAGTATTCAAGCCAACCCACCCACAGTCTGCTACTGTGACCCATTTGATATGAAGTAAGTACACACACAGACACACACACATTCAAATACTATATAGTCCGTCTGTAGTTCTCTGCAGCATTGTGTGGCAGCTTAACCCCATTTCGAAAGCATTTCGAGCAGCAGCAGCAGCGCAAGAATTACATTTAAAATCGCGCCAAGTGCCAAGCCAAACGCAAAATCAAAGAAAAGAAAATTAACATGAAGTGAATTTCGAAAGGCGCAGACTGTGCAGATAAGTACACAGAAACGTCAGAGATGACGAGGGGCAGGGGAGGCGAGGGATGGATTACGGGTCTGAGGCACAAACGTAAAATTTGGCAAGCATTCGCAATAGCAGAGCAGAGCACGTGCTTATAGCGCAAGAAATGTGGAAACTTTTATTTCCTAAGAGACCCACTGAGACAGCCAGTCGACATGGACGTGATGGACAGGCGGACAGACAGAGGGACGGAAGGACAGACGGACAGGCAAACGGACTACCAGAGGGACAGAGAGAAAGAGAGAGAGAGAAAGAGAGATGGACAGACGGACAGCCTGCCGGACGTCAACGTAATCATGAGGCAATTTCTTCTCTTCTCTCGGAACTAGCAACTGCAATTTGTAGTCAGCGATTTCTTAGCCAGCCTTCTCCGCATCCGCCTCCGCCTCTGCCCCCGCCTCCGCCTCTGCTTGACTGGGATTTTTGGGGGCAAATGGGACAGCTGATTTCGAATGCTGTTTTTTGACCCACTACAGCTGCAGAGGGTGTGTATGGGTGTGCGTGTGTGTGTGTGTTCTTGTCGCAGCTACTTGGGCAGAATTAATCTTTTTTTGGCAAATAAATCATGAGACATGTTGGTTCCGTTCCGTTTATTTTGTTGTATTTGCAATTTGAATGAAAAAGCAAGCAAGAACTTTGCACAACAGCATGACCGACTTGCTGATGCTCTGTGGGTTAAGGCAACTATTCAGTAACTGAAGTACCGATTTCTATATTTAAAAAACTTTAAGAAAACTATGTAATTTCAATATATCGTACGTATATACGCAAAATGCATTTAAATATGAGTATTAATATTATATTATCCAAATATTGAAACAATGTTCTTTATTAATAATGTGTAATCATTAATAATTTTTTTTGGCTCATTTCATCAACAAGATATTGATGTGAAGAGGTTATGTAGAGAATATAAAAGAAAAGAACATATTTCCTTGTAAAACTGAAGTTAAAATTAAAAATATTGAATTAAACATAACTAAGTCATATTTATATTTAAGAATGAAAACTTTAGAAGCACAAGCTATAGCCACATGCCACACACAGACATACGCATATGCTACAATATATATACTATATACCTATACCATATAACATTAATACCACTACCTATATACCATATATACTTATGTATTATGCACTTGTCCTTCCACCCAATCATTAGATTTATTACTTGGCACCCTGTGCACTCCCCGAGTACTCCCCAAACTACACTACCACAAGGTCTCTATACTATATACTATATATATATGCTTGTTCGTCTTTTTGTCTGTATACTTGTTCGTATTTTTCGCCTTCTTTCGCATTGTTTTCATTTTGAAATAAATAATGCTTTGAGCTGTGCAAGCTGCTCGATTAATATAAATCAACGCCCGTTTGTGTCATCCCACTCTACCCCAGGGCAGAGTCGTGGGGAGTGTGCAACGGGAGCTCAGTGCTGCTGGGCGAGCCTGGAGGGGACTCAGGTCTTTTGTCACAGGGTGTGGGGATCATTTTGGGGTAGGTTGAAGGGGGCGGGGCAGCGCTGGCTCAACTTTTCCTTTGTGGCTTTAATGAAAGTAATTTATTAAGTAATTTCTAAGCTTTTAGTCGTGACGCTTGTTGTTGAGCGTTTAATTAATTGGTTTTCTTATTAAACGTCAGCTGAATGAATAATGCATTAGGTAGCATTAACCTCCCCCCCTCCACCGTGTGGAATTGTATAACCCTTGTGTGTATGTAAATAAATACAAAAAAACACACACACCTGAACTGATGTTGAATTCCTGATGAGAGGGAGGGAGAGAGAAACCATTTGCGATCCATCAATTTCAATTATGATAATCAAATTGAAAAGCTATCACAGGGCAGTCTGCTGCAGGGCAGGAGCAGCAGGACTGCTATGCAGTTGGTATATACCGCATTTAATACCCATTAGATACTGCAGCTCTGCCTGCAGCAATTCGCATTCGGACTGCGGAACGTGCTCTTTGGCCAGTCCCAAGTGGCATACGTAAGTATGAATACGAGAGCGGGTGCGACACTGAGTGTGAGTACTTTCCAAGTATTTGGACAACGGTTGTCGGCGTCGTCGTTGTAGTCGTGTTGCATGTTGTCGTTGTGAATGTTGTCGCCGTGCTTGTTACGAGAGTCTTGTCTTGTAATGACTAAGCGGCGCTCTGCAAGAGCCCCAGTTACATCTGTCGTAGATGGCTTGTATGTGTGTCTGTGTATGTCTGTGTGTGTGTGGTACTTTGTTGCAACTGCTGCTGCTGCTGATGTTGCTGCTGCGAACGGATATGCAGAAGAAGCGAAACGTGCTTTCCCAATAACGTCAGACAGACAATGACAAAATAAAAACGAGAAACGATGCGAACTTTAGTTGTTGCTGTTGTTGTTGTTGTTGCTGCTGCCCTGTGCTAAAAACTGTGGCCAAAAATAAATAAAAATATTTAAAGAAAACTGTCAAGATTTGCATTTATTGCTGCTGCTGTTGTTGTCTCTGTTGTTGTTGTTGTTGACGTCGGTGTCGTGAGCGTCAAGAAATGCACATGCGATAAAAGGTTTCTTGCCTTCTTCGTCTGTGGTATCTGGTCTCTGGTCTCTGTTATATGGTATGGTACTACTATCTGCTGCATGGTATCTGGTATCACTACATAGTATCTGGTACCGCCGCACAGTGCCTGCTGTCCGTCTGCGCACCAGCTTAGCTGGCATTTGCATAATTTGCATAGCGAACAAACATTTGCGCACTCTGTGCAAATATTGAGTAAAAAAAGGAAAACAAAAAACAACAAAACAAATTGCAAGTTTTGCGGAAAACAATAATAAATACTGCGATGAGTAAAATACTGAATACTGAAATTATTTTGGTTATTTGACAATTTGCACTTGTGTCAACTTTAATTGCAAATTGTAAATTATTTTGTGCTTAGCGATTTTAATTGACTCACCACAGCAGCAATCAAACAACAGGGCCCCCTTCCCTACCCAGCTGGCACCCCCCCTCTCAAGGGGGTACTCGGGTTTCTCCCATCGCATTTCTAGTTTGTTTTTCAGTTTGTTCTTTTTTCACTTCTGACTGTTTGTATTTCACATTTGTTGCGTATTAATTTAATTAGTTGGCATTTTGTGGTTTCAAGAACCCTCCTCAACTGCCCCTGCCCCTGCGCCTCTCCACCTTTCCCCATTGCCCCATTCCAATTACCGATCGGCGCCACAGAACCAACAACATCAACAGAGCCCGTAGGATTCGTGAAACTCTCTCGGGCGATGGTAACAATGAGATTAAATAGAAATGTGGGTTTTATTCAGTTTGCAGATAGCGAAAATGGTTTGCAAATGGAAATTCAAATGCGGGTTGCCTCGTTTGTTTTTGTCGGCTTTGTGGAATTTTGCCATATGCTAAATAAATTAAAATTTTATTTCATTATCCAGATATGTGTGCACGTGTGTGTGTGTGTGTGTAATAAACACATTTGCATTACGCGCAAGTGGAGAGCAAACAATGCGTGGCAAAATGGAATTCATGTTGAAAATTGAACTTGATAATCGCTTGAAAAGTAACTAAAATGGCAACAAGTTCGTTGAACTGACATTCCAGGTAAGGAATAGTTTGAAGAATACTTCAGAGAGAAAGTCTCGTTTACTATTCTAATGCTTTACTAAGCTGTGCTAATTACTCAGGTTATTGCACTCACTCTGTATCATTGCAGAGATTAATCAAGCAAAAGTGAATAATTTCGCATTTAGTTGGCAATGCAAGCCCGAAGACAGACACACACATGAACACACACATATGTACAGGCAGTAAATATATTTTCATATTCGGTTTACAATTCAATTTAAATGTAATTTCCCGTTTGCGGAATTGCAAATTCCAATAGAAAATGCTTGCAGCAAACGTAATAAAATCACACTGAAATAAGTCAGGCAGTCGGGCAGACAGAAAGACAGACAGACCGAGAGACAGACGTGCCGACAGACATACAAAGAGACGTACAGACAGTCGGAGAGTGTCGGCATTCGAAGGCCCCGGTGCAGCTCATGTTGTACGTCATAATTTCGAATTTGGCACGCTGCGCAATCGATTCGCGCTTTCGTCATGAATTGATGAAATAAATACAGTTGGCAACACTTGAGTGGGGGCAAAGTGTTGCCAAATCGCTAACACTGTTTTTCCTTTGGGCAGAAAATTTAGAAAATGTAAATACTTTTGCCACAAGCAGAAGAAGTTCGATTTCAATTGGAACTAAATATTCTATATATATAGTTTCTTCCATTCCATACATTCGATATAGTGTACAATTCAGTAATGTACAGGATATTCTTGCTTCGATCAAGCGTATTGTTTTTGCCAATTTTCAACAGCATTTTCGTTTCATTTGGCATGCGGACAATGCGGCGTATGCGCAATGCGAATACATTTTACACATTTTTTGACTTGTGCTACAAAAAATAATACGAAATGTTTTCGTTGTTGCGTAAAGAAAACAATTCCGATTTTAATATTTATAATTTCATTATGTCTGCCTGCAGGTGGGCGGGGTAGGGGCGGTGTTGGGGAAGGGGTTGACATCGGTTTGCCATTTAAGTGCATTGTCAATTGGATTCGCATAAAAGGCCAAGTCCGGGCAAGTCTGATTGAATTGCGGCCTGCGACATGTGCGTCATGCGTGTGTTTTACTCGATTTCGATTGCGATTTCGATTTATACTTTTTATATGTGTATTTATTTCCCCAAGTTGATTGTGATTTGTTTCAATTTCATTTGCAATTACAAAATCGCATTTTAATTGTAATTCGTTTTTGATGTGATGTGATGTATGGCGCGTTCTTTGTAATTGAATTTCCAATGAGCCTCATCACCACACGAGGCGTATTAAATGCGCATTAAGCGTAGTCATAGCGCAGCCCCCTCCTTCCCCTTTCCATGTGCTGCCCCTCCCTTTACTACCCCTTTGGCTTTCACTTCTCTTTTGCCCATTTCCTCTGTGTGGCTTCCTCTGCCCACGGGCGAGTCCACTTATCGACCACATTAGCCTAATGATTTCGTCAAGTTTGCCAGCTCCAACACTGTTGTTGCCTTATAGTTGTTGCTGTTTTTGTTGTTGCTATTATTGTTGCTGCTGCTGCTGCTGCTGTTGCCATTGTCAGCACTTAAATGCAGACTTCATTTGGTTAATTGCATGGCAAACGCTCCAGTGATTAATGTTAATGTTAATGCGACGGCCCTTTGGGACCTACACAGCGCCTTCTTCATGGCAAACCCCTCCTCCCCCTCCCCCCTCTACTCCTTTATGGTGCCTCTAAAAGAAACCTGTTCGCTTATGATTCGATTCGATACGATTCTCTTGAATTTTAATTTCCCCCCGTTTGTTTTTATGCGCTGGAAAGGCAAAATCGATTCTCACTGTGTTTCTCTCTCTGTTTTTAATGCCAGTCCCATTAATCGGAACTGTGCACTGAGCTGTTGATAATTGATAGGTGAGTCCGCTGATCGATGTCACGTCGTTCACTTGATGGGGAATTTTTGAGTGGAATGTCTGTCCATAATGAATGCTTCCTCGCTAGTTTGTGATTCGAGGAAGTACGTCAATTTGTCAATTAGGCAAACATTTATAGAGAGGAAGATTAAAATTAATGGAACGCAATATATACAATGGAAATTTGATTCAGTTTGGAATACAAAGCAATAAACTTTGGAAATATATTTTACATGAGTTTTTTAACTGCGATAAAAAAATATTGTAAATGAAAATTTTCTTCTTGATGTAAAGGACATGAAGCTTTTAGTCAATCCTTCAAATTGTGTTGTTCCGTTAAATATATCGCTACATCGATTCAACAGAGAAGTATAATGTCGCACAATGCCATAAATAAGTTGACACGCCAACTAATTGAGTACTTAATTATCTATTCGGAGACCGAGGATGAGACTCCAGCGTGTTTCCAGCGCTATGACGAACTGATTCGCTACCACAACGAGAAGCTTGGCGAACTGGGAGATTTGAGCATTGCGGCAAGTAGAATCAACTGGTCATGCTATGCCCGGAAGCAGGGACTGCAACTGCGCATTGAATCCGAGCAAGTGCTGCCAGATGACAAGTCTGTTCAGGAGCTGTTAAAGGCCAGTCAGAAATGGATATTCCCGTTGCGGAGTACCACAAAGTTGCGAAAGGAAACGTTACGCCTTGCGTTTCCAGCGTGCCCCAATTATTGCTCACGTCTTGGCTCCATATTGCTTGAAGGTGACAACTATGGACGCTACAAAAAGCCAGATAACCACGTCCAGCCGACAGCTCCCACTGTCTGCTTGAGCGTGCATGAACAATTCTCCGAACTGGATACGGGAATACCAAAGAACAAGTTCCGTGCCAAACAACTGTCCCTGATTGTGCCTCGCCTACTGGAGTATGCCAACTGGCGCGTTTCCACCGAGCAACTGGATCAGCAGACATCGGTCCGCCTTGTCTGCGGTCCAGTACTGCAGCCGATTGAGAAGACCGCCAATAATCTCACCAGCGGCAGCTACATGCCCCTGCGGTCCATTGGTATTGATTGCCATGCATCGCCATGAAGTGCGCGATTGCGCCAGGCACAATGATTTTGAGGCTTTGATGCAGGGTCTGGGTCACGCAGCCGTAATTGTAGATCTCTTCGAAGTGCGTCACAGCAGCAGCGGCACTGTGGTGCGCAACGGCCTGGACAGTTCCAAGGGAGCCAACTACATACTTTACAATTCAGCTCGTCAGGAGACACTGCGGCGCACCTTTGCAAACCATGTGAACGAGAGTGTCTACGAACCGTTGCCGCCGCTAGACAAAATCAATCGAATATCCATAGATACGCTGCCACTCCAACTCATCCGCAAGTAGACTGGCCTTGCTGCAGCTCCACCATTGATGACTCCAGCAATTCGGTGAATGTCAGCAAATACCCATAGATAAGCTGCCAGTCTAACTCATCCTCAAGTAGACCGACTGCTTGAGGATGAGTTGGACTGGCAGCTTATTTATGGATATTTGCTGAGATTCCCCGAATTGCTGGAATCATCAATGGTGCAACTGCAGCAAGACCAGTCCGGGGTGCATCCACTAGTGCACTACATTGTCAATTCGGCCAGCCTCTTCAGTCGCTATTATCGCAACAAACAGATTCTTCTGCAAAAACGCTCCAATCTGATGCCCGTGCTTTATGCTCGCATCTATTTGGTCAAAGCTGTTCGTCAGGTGCTGAATTCAGCGCTGGCGCTCCTCGGTATTCTGCATGTAGACTATATGTAAATTCTAAACATATATATATGTATGTATGTAGAACTTACAAACTACTAAATTTTCTTATTATTTTCATCACTCTTCTTTTTTTGTAATGTACAAATAATTTTAAAATTTTACAACAATTTAAGTTTTCTTATTATTTTCATCACTTTTATTTTTATGAAATGTACAAATAATTTTAAGATTTTTCAAAAATTTAAGATATTTTTCTACGAATACGACATGTTATTCAACTGGACTGCACTGTGCTACTAAAATTTCTTATTATTTTCTTCACTCTCATTCAATGTAATGTACAAATAATTTTCAAAGGTTACTATGTTTCTACGAATACGACTTACAATTAAACCGGACTGCAGCCGTAATAAGTTTGTTCCTTAAAAACTAATGGCGAACCCTTGCAAAAGGCTAAATACATACATACATATGTGAAAATAAAAAAAAAAAGAAATATATAGTGAAAGACATCTGAATGGCCATTAACTGTGTTTGGGCTTTGAGCATTTTAAAGACGAAGCATTCGAAATGTCTCCTCAAGTCGGAAATAGTCTTAAGAAGTTTATGTCGAATTTCATTAATGGAACTTATCGATGTCAATTTACGAAATTGTATCGCGACAAATATACTATATATACATGTGCTTCAATATATGCAATATATTATATACTTTGTATGTGTTCACATTCTCTTTTGATGTCGTTTAACAAATTGAATAAAGATGGAACCGTCGCGATGACGGCTTCAACAAAAAAAAATAAAAATAAAAATATTCCATGGGAAACTTACGAAAAAATAACACTTAAAATTGTTTACAGATCTTCTGAATAGTGAAGAATCCCAGGCGATTATTATACCCTTGTAGAGGGTATATAACTTTGGACTGGAGCTTGCAACGCACCTTAGGAGACATCTCTCATCCCATAAAGTATATACATACATGCATATATTATAAATCAACAGATAAATCAACAGAGGAATTGAAATAGCCCTGTCCGTGTGTCCATCTGTTGCAACGCAAACTTGTGTGTCAATTTCAGAGTTATCTTAATGAAACTTGGTACACATGCTTCTTATTGCTGTACGCTGTATGTAAGTCGGAACGAGGATAGGATGGGACCAATATATCGTATAGCTGCCATACAAACTATCGACCGATTGTTGTTACTCTTCAAGATATTGCAACTAAATTTCCTATATAAAATTTTTTCTATATATATATTTTGCATATACAATTTCAACAAAATCCGACCACTATATCATATAACTGTCATAGGAATAATCGACCGAAATTAATGTTTTTGTATTAAGACTATTTCTGTTTTAGAACTTAACCTAATCAAAGTGTGACATTATATTAAATAAACACAATTCTAAATAATTCTGCAGCATTAAATAGAACTAGTACTGGAACGATCGGAGGGGATAAGAACCTGCAATTGTATTGAACCTTCGGCATGCCCGTTTTCAATTCATTTTAGGTGCTCTATAAATTCTAGAACGTGTATTTAGACTTCAGAGATTATTAATCAATAAAATTTGATTGATATTCTTTGATATTTCGAGTTGAAAGAAGCTGAAGATTAAATATATATTTAATAAATATCGACAAAAGAACTTCATTTAGCAGAGTTTACAAGCCCTGCTTCCCCTTATTGGAATCCGAAATAGACTTTAATTTCTGACAATATTCATTCTGATGTAAGCTATTAAAAGTGCAGTTTGCCTTAAGAGAAGGAATTCGCATTCAGCGCCAGCAAAGCATTTCAATTATGATGCCCACTTGAGGCATCTTTGCGAAAATTCTAATCATTTCCCTCGGATGTTACCCGGCATGGAACAGCTGAGGCAGAGGCAGAGCGAGATTAGCGGAAGGCGTTCGGCATTTGCCATTTGCCTTTGCTGCGACGCCCATTGCCCCGTAAGTGGAGCAAGGCTTCTCTAGCTCGTTTCGCAATCTTGGCACGATTTCCCCTCCCCCTGCCACTACTCCTCCTCCTCCTCGTGGCCAATCGACAACTGCCCATTTGCATGACCCACTTGGGAAGCGAGAGAGAGAGAAAGAATTAAAAGCGAAGCCGAATGGTTCTGCTGGCGGTGCCACTGGGGGTTAGCTTTATCAGGCCATTACGTATACGCCGCCTTGGCTGCCTCACATGCCACAGCACTGACGTTGACATCGTGCAATTGTCGCCTATTTATAGCCGCCTTTAATGAGCAAATTACTTCCGACAAACGCACGATTGAACTTTCGATATAAATAATCGCGTCGAGCAATCGACAATTAGCAATTTGCGATACACAATCACGTCCCTCCCCCCTCCACAGGGGCAAATAAGTATTCCATTAAAAATTCCACACTCGATTTCAGGGTGTTATGCAAGGCCCGCATTGAGCACTATTTCCACACGATTCTAATGAAATATTTACCCGAAATTGAATTTAATTTGATGAAACTTGTTCGTGGGACGCGACGCGACGAGAAACTAACTGCAAATTTGGCTAAATCTGCAACTGAATGTCAATGACAGGGCGGAAGAAAGTGCAGAGCAGAAGCCGAGAGAACCCAGAAGAGAATAGAGATCGTCGACACGAGCATTATATGATCATCATCATCGTCATCATGCAATGAGAACCTGACGGAGAACCCAAATGACGCGCTACCATAAAATGTATCTTTGTATCTCGGTATCTGAGCATCTTTTTATCTCTGTGGCGCTGCAGTATCTTGTGGTTGGCAGTCAATAAGTTGCATTGTGAATTGCCTTTCATTGTGAGCTGTAATTGTGCGGCAAGTTTTCCTTTTTTATTCATTCATTTATTTTCTGCTGCTGCTTCTTCTTCTTCTTGTTTTTTTTTTCTGTGCAATTTTCTCTGCATTTTGTTGCCAACTGCCAATAAGTTGGCCATAGGCTATTGGCCATTGCCTCCTCGACCTGACCATCTTCTTCTCTGTGTGTCGCTTCTACACAGCATTTAATTGCACGTTTTGGCCAAGCAACAACAAGGCAAGCGACAACAACAACAACAATAACGAGAGGAACAACAACAATGGCAGACATAAAATAACTAACTAAAGGCAGTTTTTGTGGTTTCGCAGTCGCTCTTTGGTCGCCAGTTTGTTTAGCCGTTTATTTTGGTTTTTTCTCTCCTCGAGAGACTCTTTTCCCTCCTTCTCCTCTTCCTTCGCCTCCTCCTTCTGCTTCCCCAGCGAAGCATAGACAATGTCTATATTAAACAAAAACCTGATGCCTCCTCGACACGGAATGAGTTTTGTGGTGAGCAGATGCCAAAGCATAAATATGCGTAATTACACAGGAGAGAGAGAGAGAGAAAGGGAGAGAGAGGGAGAGGGAAAGGAAGAGCACTGGAAGATCGACCTCAAATCAAAGGTAGCATTTTTGTGAAATTGATTGAAATTTTAAGCAATTATCGTAACAAAAAGAAGGAAATTGATTGCAAATATTTTAAATAGAAAAGAGTAATAAATAGGAGGATGTATTATAAAATGTATTATATTATATATTATTATATTATTATCAAAACGAGAAAGAAGGCTTCTTTCTTCATGCTTTCCAGATTCCCTCCGATCGTTCAAATACTAGTTATATATAATGGTGCAGAATTGAATAGTATTGTGTATATTTAATATTATATTATGTCTCACTTTGATTGGTACTGATGAGCTAAGTTATTTCTTAAATGAAAACTGCTTTGCATTCTACCGATTGCTCCTATGGCAGCTATATGTTGTAGTCGTTTAATTTTGATCAATTTTTATATGATATTACTTATTAATACAATACAGTAAACTATGTCAAAATACTATTTATAACAAAATAATATAATGATGTAAATAACAATAATTAAAGAAATTAAAATATTACAAATTATGCAGATATTGTGAACTTTCAGAAGTTGAAAGTTCTTTCCATAAAAAATAAAAATCAAAGATTAAAACTTAAAAACGATTTTTATTCAATAATTTTTTTGGAATTATATAATATCATCTCAATATTTCATAATCATTTGCAAGTTATAACTTACTTAGTACGGCTAATAAACAGAAATTCACAGCACCTACACAGACAATTAATTATCACCTTACTTATTCAGATCTCAACGAACGGAGCTGATGGGCTTTTCTTTACTTTCTTTCAATCCATTGCCGGCTAATGCTTGTTTTGGCAATGTTTCTCAGCTGTGGGTTGTCTGCCTGTTGCTAATGTTGTTGTTGTTGTTGCTGCTACTGTTGTTGTTGTTGCTGTTGCTGTTGGCTTACCCGTACTTGTGTTTCACGTCTAACCTTTGCTCTTAATTTCGTTTGCCCTTTTTGGCGCGATATTTGAGACAAGTTTCTTGTTGTCTCCAGTCGCCGTTTTGCCCTCATCTCTCCCTCCCTATGCCCTCTCCACTTGCCTGGCAATTTGCGGTATTTTCTCGGTCTCTCTCCTGCCCGCACTCACTCGCACTCAAATCACGCTGCCCCGAAAATATTTGCGCCTAAAACAGACCCTATAGGTAAGGTCGCAGCTAGGTACAGCTGACTATATACCCTGCATGCTAATTAGCCGACGCTGGCAAAGCTTTTGCCTTTATTTCCCATGCGTCCATTATTATAATTTTCTCTCTATAGCTGTGTGTGTGTGTGTAGGTTACGGTGTCTGTGTGTTTGTGTGTTTTCGCCAGGTTTAATTAATGATTTCGCTAAGCTGGCTCGTTCGGTTGTCGGTTGTCTCACCCAGCCATTGCCGGGGTTAATTGTGTGTCAGGGGCATTAGAAATTTGGCGAGCATTGGCCTCGTCCCTCTCTCATCTCTCTTCCTTCACCCTGTACCCATTCACCGCTGTTTGGCAAGCGCGTCGCCTCAGTCCTCAGTGCTCAGTGCGCCCCCTGGCAAAGTCCGCATCCAATTGTGGCCATCAAAAGCAGCGAGTGCTGCCACTGTTGCCACTGCTGTCTCTGCTGCTTTTCCCACCTCGCCTGCTGTTGATGTGGCCCGCATGTGTTGCCAACACGTGGCAGCAACAGCAACAACAACGACAGCAACAAGAGCAACGCTTTGTTGGCAGCCCGCTGTGCATCCGTTTTGCAACAGATTTGAGCACGAAGTGGAGACGGGAACAACTCATCCCCGTCTCCCTCTGCTCCTCCTGCTAACATGTTGCACATAGAACGCTTGTTTTGCAACAACAAACTTTTGTGGACAGTTACGCAATATTTATTTGTATGCAATACCATGGAATATACTCTAGAATATGTATGGTGTATACTAAACATATTGTAGTAGTAGTACTAAGAAGTAGTAGTTAAATAAAGAGAGCATCTCTCATCTCTCTTTATATACTTATGTATGTATATACAGGCATAAGTAAGAAAACAATTCATTCCCTTTATCTGTGCTCCTTCCTCTTACAGGGTATTTGTGCGTCGATCAACTGCATTCCAAGCACTGTTGCTGTTGTTGTTCTCCCAAGCAACACTCCCAACTTCCATGTGCATTTGCATGTGACCGATTGAGGTTTATGAATATAAATTGTTTGTTAATTAAATGCAACATCAGCAACATCAACAGCAACAGCTAAAGCGCCAGAACAGCGACAGTAACAAACAACAGCAACAACAACAACAATATTGAATAATTGTCTACGCTTTAATACCGGAAATTGATTAAAAGCTCATTTCATTTTGTCAGCCACGCGTCGTCTGCTGCTGTTGCTGCTGTTGATGTTGTTGCTGCTTTGGCCCCAACTCGCTGTCATAATTTGCCATTTGAAATGATTATGGGCCTTACACACACACACACACACACACAAACACACACAGGCACACATGCTCGTCTACATAAAGAGACATTCTGTAATTGCATTTTCAGCTGCATCGCTGATGTTGTAAAGGAAATGTGTATAACATGGATATAGATAGTTATTGCTATTGCTATAGCTATGTTGCTAATGTGCTCTTTGTTGTTGTTGTTGCTGTTCTGATTGCCCGTGTGTGTGTGTGTTTGTGTGCCGTGGTTATTGGCCTGGCTTGTTTGGCTTGCTTATCTGAGGGGTGTTTAGAGGTTGCCCCGATGAAGAACTCTAAGTTTAGTTGAACTTGGATAAAATGAACTGTATCTTAAATGTTTAAGATTGTTACGAAGTTAAGGTGCATATGTAGTTGGTGTACAAGCACGATAGTTCTCTTCTTATATACCCTGCTTTAAGCTCAACAGGATATGCCATGTAGAATTTCTCACAGTTTTTCTTTACTCACCTTGCATTTAAATAGTCTGTTCCCAATCCTCGATGATTCTAAGCTCAATTCAACTCTTTGACAATGAACTTGTGATACCCATGAAGTTGTGATTTGCAGCGAGCTTAATCTCTTACACAAATTACAGGGTATACACTACCTAAATTGCATTCTATTTGTTCACAAACATTTATTTCACAAAACCATCGCCAGAATGTTGCCCTGTAATAAGCAACTTGAACTTTAACTGCCTCCGTCAGCTTGCCCAACGTCAGTCGTTATTTTTCCACTCCCCTTCCCCGCCTGCTGCCCGCCGCCCACTTTTTTTCCCGCCCCTCCGGCTCCCCCTCTGCTGTTTGCGTCTGTTACAATTTTCCTCATCTTTCTCTGTCGCTGTTTGCCATAATTTTACTGCCAATTTTAGTCGGCGAGAAAGTTGGCCGACTCCACAACCACGTCTCCCTCTCCCTGGCCCGTCTTTCCCTCCCCCTGTCCGACTTTGTGTCTGGGTCTCCGGGTCTGAATCGGCTCTGGCATTGGCTTTGTTGTCGCATTTGGGTCTCCTCCTGCACTTACACGTCGCATTTACGTTGCGATTTTTATTTCCTGTAATTTTTACGATATTACTTATTTTTATGCACCGCACGACGCACCACTTGCCAGTGCAGAGTAGGAGTAGCAGTGGGGGGTGGTCTCGTCTGGTATGGTGGGTTTTTTCTGGCGTCGTGGGTCAAGGGGCTGCCAAGCTTCGTTTAGCTTTCATTTTAGAATTTAATGCCATTTTTATGGCCATTTGTTGTGGTTGTTGTTGTTGCTGTTGCTGCTGTTGTTGCTCTAGTTGTTCTCGTTGCTGTTGCGCCACATTATTGGTTTTTCAAAATTCAAATTGCGTCATAAAAGAAATTAAAATAAAAACGAAAAGGAAGAAAAATGCCCTCGAAATGTTTGCGGGATGTGGGAGGAGGAACCTTTCGCTTGAACTGGGAAAACCTATTGGAAAACACAAACAGAATTCAGTTGGAATTTGTTGGTTGAGTTCGTTATTTACTCACTCTTTGTTGTTGCTGTTGTTGTTGTTATTACGTATTATTTTTACAGTTGGTTGGCTTATTTATTCTCCAGCATTTGTTATTATTTAATTTCAATATTTATGCAGCTTGTCTGGCGTGACTGTGGCGCATTATAATTACCCGCACACACACACATACCACTCACAAAAATGCTAACCACACCCCAACCCCCATATGCCCTCCCCCTGCCACGCCCCAAATGAACGGGCAAGCACAATTTTCAGCCGCATAAGTGTGGCTTGAATAATGCTAAAAGTCTATTTCGAATTTTGTTATGGCTTGCGGCTTGTAAAATTGTTGCTGCTTTCATTGTTGCTGTTGCTGCTGTTGTTGTTGTTGCTGTTGCTGTTGCTGTTGCTGTATCGGCCTGTTAGCATATGGTTTATGGATCCATGCATATAGCATGTACGTCCGCCTGAACGTGCTGCTATGGAGCGACCTCGTTTGCTTGCTGTTGTCATTGATGGACTCGCATAACTGCGATCTATTGCATATCGCTTCGTATCGTATCATATTCATGTTCAGATCGCTGCATATTCAATTTGTAACGGTACATTTGGGTTACACGACAATTAGTTATGGTACAGCGCAAGTGGGTTATCGATAACACAAGGTAATCAAATTATAAACGCACTAAATAAACAAACAATAAAGTTTAGCGATATTATGACAATGGAAACTATCGTCAATGGTTTTCTAGAGCTGAAAGTGGGTTGGAAATTGATGATATAATGAGTCAAGCTTCGCTTACCAGGTTAGTCGTCAGTTAATGTAGATTGTAAATGTAAATATTTAGCAATCTCAGCATTTGCATATATCGATAATAGGCATTGTTTATCAATATCGCAAGTATCGTATATAGTTAAGTTCAACTAAAAGTGGGTTAGAAATTAATGATATAAAAAGTTTAGCGTTGTTTACGAGGATATTCATTAGTTGGGGAATGATTATTCTCGCAAATATCTTGGAATTTCAGTATTTGCATATATCGACAATGGAAATTGTATAGATCGTGCAAGCAGCGCTAAGTATTCCATTTATATGCCCATATATCACTCCGTTATATGCCTCACTAATGGGGAAACTCCGCTTACACATCTATTTATAATCTGCAATCTTAATAAGGCGCATTGTTTATGGACGAGCTGCCAACTTAAGGCTTACTATCTCACTTCAATTAGCAAGCAATCAGTAATGCAAAATATTCATAGAGTTACGTTAATCTTGTTTCACAATTGAATGACTGTCGTTTGACTGTCTTTGTGGGGCTTAATGCAATTCAAGCTGCAGTTTTTCCAATTATTTTCCCATAACATTGATGACTTTCCCGGGGCCAAAACTGATTACCACTTCAATCAGCTTTCGAACTCGGACGATTGTTTACCAATGTCTGGGACACTATTTGGCTTAGTATATTTTCCCTAAAAACACTTGAGCATGCCATGGGCAGTCGAGAGGACAGTGTAGAAGAGAGGGAGGTGGTGGCAAATACTTCGTCATGCAATCGTCTCGTCCGGCATCGAACAGGAGAAGCTTCACTTAATGTTTTTCCAATTTATTTTCATGCCAACTTTGAGTTTCCGTTTGTGTTTCGCTTTGGTTTAGTTGCCATTTTAGTTTCAGTTGCAGTTTCGGTTTTATTCTCCAGTTGCTGTTTTAGTTTTTCGGTCTCGGCTAAAGTTTCATTTCAATTTTGTGCAATTAAATTGAGTTATTTGCCACTGTCTGTCCTTGGTCTCTTTCGTTGTCTGTTCTTGGTGACTTAAATCCGTCTGCCTGCCTGCCTTGTCTGTCTCACTGTCTCTTTGACTCTCTATCTGTCTGTCTGTCTCTCTCTGTTTGTCTGCCCCTCTGTTTGTCTGTCAGTCTGTCCCTCTGTCTGGCTGTCAGTCAGCGTTGTGTTTCAAATTAAATTGGCCTTTGTGCAGCGGTTATTGGCAGACTAATGTACGGCGCGGAGCACAGCACTGAGCACACATGTTCGATGGGTTCCATTCCTCATCGGCTGCCGATTCCTCATCGAGTTGTCCACTTGTCCACCAGTCCATGCCAGTCCATCGGACATGCATACAATAAAAGCCAAATACAACGGCAAACGCTCATTGAATAAATAATCAAAATAAAATATACGAGTACTCGCATGTTCAGCCTGCCACTCGCCTCGACTCGCTTTATTCGCTTTTCGTTGCAAAAATACAACCAATTTCCAATTTCAAATTCCAATTATATTGCTCTACGCTTTTTATTATTATTATTATTATTATTATTATTGTTGTGGTTGTTGCTGTTGCTGTGAAAAATCAATATTGACGAACGTTGCAAATGTTGCAAGCAAGTTACACAATGGAGTCGGCTGTCGCTTTGTGCGCTTCAAAAATCATCGCCATCAAATTAAAACTGGCTCAATAAACTTTCACAAAAGCCAGAAAACTAATCAGGAATAAATGAAGAATCATTCGAGTTCCAAGAAAAAGTAGATAAATTTATATTTTATGATGTAAAATGTGAAAAGGTTCATAGAAACTCATTGATATTTAAATTAATCAAATTTCTAACCTCAAAACTTTGAGTTATTATTGCAGTTAGTATTATAATAGTATTTTAAACGGGTTCTGTAGCTATGCAATAGAACAGAAGTTTATCAAACCATTTAACACTTACACATTGGTATATTCATTGAAATTAATGCTCTTTCTAACCTCAAATCGTCGAAGAAACATTGGGCTTTGTTATTTTCTTGCAATGGAAAATAGGTTCATCAAAACATTTAACACTGTCAAAAAGTCATTGATATTTTTATTAATCAATATTAATGCTCTTTCTAACCTCAAAACGTTAAGTTATCAATGCAGTTCGTATTATAGTGGATCTTCCAGCAGGTTCTGAAATATGAAATATGAAATATAGGCTCATCAAACCATTTAACACATGCAAAAACACATTGGGAATTTCATAATGCTCTTTCTAACCTCAAAACGTTGAAGAATCATTGTCCATTGTTATATATTAGATCTTTCAACGAGTTATGTAACAGGAAACTGACTCATCAAACCATTCAGCAATAACAATTAGTCAAAACGATTCAAAACTGTCGTTAAAGTCTGATTAATTCACATTTAGTGACTTTCTAACCTCAAAACGATTAAAAACTATCATTAAATTTCTCAAATTGCAGTTGTAAAAAATTGAACAACTTCACAGAAATTTATTTAATTACTTTGTGGCAATAAATGCGGCGTGCAAATTGATTACTTCAGTTTTCTCTTGGCTTATTCTTGCAACTCGTTTCCGGCTGGTTTAGCTCCACTGTGCGTGAGGCTGCAGATGCCGCAGATGAAGCCACAAAGTCGCCAGAAGGACACAAAGCGAGTCAAGTCGAGGGCAAATGGAATCACAAGAATAAGCGACAGTCTGCTATGTATTTGCATATGTATGTGTAGGTACATATGGTCTATATAGTTGTATATATATTGGAGTATATACCATATGTGACTCTGGTCGAGCATTGCGCATACGCCATGTGTGTTCGTGTGTGCTCTGCTGCCTTGCAAGAAGTTTGTCGCGAACTTTGTGCAAGGGCTCGACAAGTCGACACTAATTGCTGCTGCTGTTGCTGTTGCTGCTGTGGCATGTTGCATGTGGCATGTGGCAGCAGCGAAAACGGACACATCCGTTACAAGTGCCCAGGCTCCTCCTCAATCAATTTGGCCCAAGCGGAAATGTTGCGATGCCATCCAAACAAATTGCTTAATTACAAAAATATTGCTAGGAAGTTCTGCGAAGTCGACGTCGAATGCGAATCCCAAGCAGAGTCTGAATGCCAATGTGAATGTGAATGTGAGTGCGAGTCACTCATTCAAATAAGCATGAAAAATTGCATGCCCAATGTGGTTGCTGCTGTTGTTGTTGCTGTTGCTATGCTGCTGTTGCAGTTGTACTTCCAGTTGTTGTTGATGTTGCTGCTGCTGTAGTTCTTGTTGCTGTTGTTGCAGTAGCAGTTGCTGATGTAGTTGCTGTTGTTGTGTTTTGTTGTGTACTTGCAGTTGTAGTTGTTGTTGTTGCTGCAGTTGTTGCACTAGCCAGTCAAATGTCTATAATTTAAGCAAAAACAAGCGACAGATACAAACAGCAACAACAACAATTACAGCAGCAACAGCAACAGCAGCAGCAGCAGCAGGCAAATCATTTGAAGTTGCTGTTGCCTTTAGTTGTTGCTGTTGTTGTTCTCTTGCCTCTTTTCCATTTCTGTTGTTGTTGCTGCTGCAATGTTGCAAAATTTATGCACGCGGCTGCTGCAAAAAATGTAGCTGCCTCCGCCGTCGCTGCTGATGTTGCTGCTGCTGCTGTTGCCCGGCTAATTTGCTGCAGCCAGCAGCAACCATTGGAAATTGTTGATGTGCAAAAATGTTGTTGTTGTCGTCTTGTAAATGCCATAAATTAGTCGCCGCTGCCCGCAGACGTAAAGCGGAATTCGCAATGCATTTTCAGCCGTTTTTTATTTAGCTTTTTTTCTCTGTATTTTTATATTATTTTATACATTTTCATTCAGCTTTTTTATTGCTTCTTTTTAATTTAATTTATTGTGTTGGCTTCGCTTGTTGTTGTTGTTGTTGCTGTTGCTGTCGCTGGCATATTTTGGCATTGCCAAGCACACTAAATTAATGCACACACACACACAGACACACACACATAGATATGCATATCAGTGTGTTTCCTGCTGGCGAAGGTCGTGTGGGTGCTCTGTGTGTGTGTGTGGGCAGTGGGTAGACACAGCAAACATTTTCCTGGGGCATAAAATATGCATAAAGCCAAAATCAATGCTAGACTACTCTGTGTGTGTGTGTGTCCGAGTGTGTGTGTGCAGAGCAGTAAAAGATTGGAAAATTGTGATAAATGCCAGTTGGTAAATGTTTTGTTATGTGCAATGCACAATAAAAGCAAATTGAATTATTCAATCGGGAAAAAGTTATCTTTAATAGTTAAGGGGGGTGAGGAGGGGGGAGAGGAGAAAATAGAGAGAAGGCAATACAATATTTTAGCCAACTGCGTCAGAGTTTTGGCAACTTGATATTGCTCAAGAATAGCGACAACTTAGCTGGACCCACAGCACAGTTACAAAGGCGCTTCTTCCCACTTCCCCTGCCTCCCCCTGCCTGCTCCTCAACCTTCTTAGTTTGGCTCCACTCGTAGCCAATTTATCAACATTTCCGTTTCCGTTTCCGGTTCCTTTGCTCTGCCAGTCTTGTCAACATTAAATCGAGAAAGACGCAGAGAAATTGCCAGAGCGCGTCGTAAATATAAAAAGTGAGCTCCTCCTAATTGCGAAAGTTTTTAATTTTATGACAAAATTATAACGATATATTAGGCGGAGAGTGGGTGGATTGGGCAGAGGGGGGAGGGGAGAGAAGGAAGATAGAGGGAGAAGAGGGGGACATAGCAGAAAGGGCAATAGAAATGTTGCTCATGGTCAGAGCGGGGCAACAAATCAATGGCAGCAGGGCAATTGCTGTGCCCGCAGCAGCAGCATCAAATGTGGCAGCAACAACAGCGCAGCAACAGCAATGAAAACCTAGAAGAACATCAGCAGCAGTGGCAGCAGCAGAGGCAGCAGAAGAGGCAGCTAAAGGAAATCCCACAATTCCCGCACAACAATGGCAAATAAATTAAATTAGTCACAAGCATATTTCAAAAATATACACATAAAACGTTTCTACACACACTCTCTCCCTCTCTCTCTCTCCTACTCCCTCTCCCTCTCTCTCTCTAGAGTGTGTGCAGCAGCAGCAGCAGCAGGGCGGGCCAAGGATACAAAACGAGCCGACAATAAAACAGGCAACAGCAAAAACGAACGACAGACAGACGAACATTTTATATATATTTGATTTTATGAGCGGAGAGGACGCTTACATAAAGCCCGCCTAGGGCAAGGGTTGCACTGCCAACAGGGCGGGGGGTGGGGCAGACAGTGGGCAGGGGGGCAAGGGAGCAGCAACGGCCCAGTTTACGACATAGTCTTGGCTTCTGCCACGTTTGCTGTTTGCTGCATGAGTATTTGCCGTGGGTGGCCGCGCTTAACTGCAACTTGCCCCCTTCCTCCACTCCCCCCTCACCCACTTCATGCACAACGACATGCCGAAAGCTGCCAAATTGCCCGCCCCATCAAAAAAGGAAGTAAGAAAAAAAAGCGCACACAACCGACAAAAATAGATAAAAAAGTTGAAGCAGCAAACTGTAGTAAGTTGTGGGCGACAGCAGGGTGGCAGGGGGGAGAGGCGAGGCAGGCAGGGGAGTGTCGGCTTTAAAGGCGTCTCCGATGCCGTCTGCGTCTCGCAGCAGACAGGGGGGGCAGACGCTCGAAGGACACTCGCAGTGGCACACCCACACAAAGAGAGAGAGGGAGAGGGGAGTGAGGAGGAAGCAGAGACAGAGAGAGAGTGCAAGAGGGAGAGCAATAGAGAGATACTTCTACACAGGCCAAACGACATAATAAAACCGGCATTTTTATGCATGTCTGAGTAACTTCATGAGCCGCGCCAGAGCCAAAGCCGGAGCCATCAGCAGCGAGAGCCAAGCCAGACTGGAGGGGGACCACGGCAGGTCGAGGAGTTTTTCGCACTGCTTCCTCATCGTCGCTGTCGACGTCGCTGCTTCCAGTGCGGCGTTCAGTTTCAGGTTCATTGGAAGCCAACGCTCCTGTGGGAGACCCGAACCGGGAGCGAAGTCGGAGTCGGAGACGGAGTCGGCGCACTTGTCCGACATGCTCTTTATTCAGCCAGGGCACTTGCGCAGTGGACGGGCGTGTCACAGGAACCCAAGACCGCAGTGAACTGACAACAAAAGGATAACAGCAACAGCAGCAGCAACAACAACACAGCAACAGCAGCAGCAACAGCAACAACAGCAGCATTTTGGGAAGGTCGTTGCGAACAGTTGTAAAACGACACAGCGCACAGCTGGACCAAGGCACACACACAGACACGCATACGCACTCTCACACAGACAGGGGTTGTAGACACACACACATACACACTCAGACACACACTCAGACAGTGAGACTCGTCACATTTATGCAACGAGGCGTCGACCGGCAAAGTAATTAACTTAAGCCCGACCAAATGTCGATATGGATGTCGATGCCGATGACGATGACGATGCCGACGCTGCCGATGTTGTTGCCGATGACGAGGACGAGGACGAGGACGTTGCCGATGCCGATGTTGTTGATGTTTGCCGAGACAAAAGCCGGGCCCATGGCATCGGCATCGGCTGTGGGACGCGAGAATCGGCCTCAGACCGGGCTACTTTTATGTTGCAGTCATTTGAAAAATGCGCCATATATACAAGGATATATTTGTACATATGTGTGTGTGTATGGGAGTGTGTGTCTATGTGTGTGTAAGAGCATTCGTGGGCGTCTGCCTGCATGTGTGTGTGTGTGTGTGGCCGAGGTCGTTTGCCGGCACTTGCTCCTACATGGCTGGGACACTCATGTTATGTTTTCATATACACACACACATACATACATATGCATATAACATTTATATGTGCATGTATAGTTGATGCTTCATGCCTTTATGCGGGCCATTCTCGAGAGTACATGGCATCGTGTGGCATGTGGCATGTGGCATGGTCTGCTCTGGTTGGGCCTGCCATATGCGAGGCTCCAGTTAACAAAAGATCCAGCACATTTGCTTAATGTAATTGTTGTTGTTGCTGTTGTTGTTGCTGCCACTGTAAGTGCTGTAAGTATAACATATGCTGCATATGGCATAAATAGATTGCGCAAGTAAGTTGAAATAAGTAAAAAGAGAAATTCAAGAAAAATACAGGAAACACTTGCGACAACAAGACTGAAGAGAAAGCACGCGATGAAAGAGAGGCAGAGAAGAGGAGCGAAAAAGGGACTGTGTGGTTGACTGAGATAGAAGGTGGCAGGTAAAAAGTAAGACTGGCAGGACTTTGCATACTTAGGAATATAAAAAGTGGCATTCCCAGAGAAAGGCATTTTATCATAGCATATGCAACATTCTCAGCGAGCTGGGCAACTGATGCGATAGTTGTGATAAGCTTTATAAATCTATATATGATTGGAAATAAGTTCTCCTTTGATTATACATCATTTAAAAGAAACTATAAAGAAACTAGAAAAACATTTCTTATGTTATATAATGTTTGCTGGTAAAAGTAATGAAAGTATGTCTTAAGATAACAATAGTAAGGATCCAATGTAGAACAATTCATATATAATATGAGATATATTTAATGTTTACTTAGAATACTAACGACACTATATTTGAAAATACTTAAGGCTCAGCTAACTTAAGTAATAAATATAAACAAACACACATCAAATGATTGATCCTTTATATGAAGAAGAACATAATTTGTATATGCAAATCAAACAAAAATAAAAAAAAAATAATATCATAAAATCTGCATGAAGTTCATGAAGATCTCAAAATAGTTAAAATCCAACTATCAAGATCTCTATGTATGTCAACAAATGATGTATGCATGAAATGTGAATGAATAACTTCGTTATTGTTCGACAGCAAGATCAATCTACATATGATATATGGGACATAAGACACTTAAGATCTAGATACCTTTTCGTGCAGTTCTTTACTGTTTCATGCCTTATAAATACCTCCACGAATTCGTTGCCCGTTTGAAATAATTCTCACATCTCTCGGTTTATGGGCAGCTGCAATTTCAAATCAATCAGGCAAGTTGGAAATCTGTTCGACACCGAGAGGGCCACACCTCTTGTGGTGGAGCGTGTGTTTTTAATTGAAAATTGCTGTCATGAAGAAAAGACATAAACAACAATTCTAAGAAATGGCGCAGACAATCAAATCTATTGTGCGCCATCCGAGTACAAACTCGTACGACTTGAACGACTCGAGACTCGAACGACTCGACTCGACTCGACTCGAAGCGACTCCCGAGTGTCTAAGAGACTCACATAACAATTGTACAATATGCATAACAATGAAGAGCGCTTCAGTCGCCGCCTCGTTCCAGTTTCGATCCTCGAGGGGAGGAGAACGAGAGCGAAAAGGGAAGAGGAGGAGGGAGGGAGAGAGGAAGACAAGTGTTCCGGCTGCCGGAGCTGACAAAAAGTCTTAGGAGAATGGAAAAACTATTGTCTGAGCCCCATGCTCAAGAGTCTTCTGTGCACGAAAACTTAAGTATAAATCAAAAAATTTATGAATTTCGTATACGAAATGAAGAGCTGAGCCGAGCCGACCCAAAGCTGAGCTGTGCTGGAGAATTTTGAGTGTCTGTTGGTCTGTTAGTCTGTCTGTCTGTCTGTCTATCTGTCTGCCTGCTTGGCGGCTGGTTAGCTGCCTGGATGGCACTTCAGGCCGGTCTCTGGGTCGAGACCTCGACGCATTCAGCTCGCATTCAAACTAAAACAAACAATATAAACTTCAAAACGCTTCGTTGCATATCAAATTAATTACACCGAGGCCCCAAAAGCGGCCAGGGAGAACCCTTCCCGAGCTGGCACAGCAGACTCAGCCAGAGGCAGCTCCTCGCTGAGTGAGTCAGTCAGTCACTTGGTGAGTCGCCTGGTCGGCCAGACTTGTTGTCAGACAACCCTTGAAGATGTTTTCTTGTGCCAAAAAGGGGCTGCAGCCCGAACTTTTTGCACAAAGCAGCCGACTTAAGCCACTCGAAGAGGAGAGGAGAGGGGAGACCGGGAATAAGGAGGTAAGGAGGTATTAAGCAGAGCAGGACAGACCAGAACAGAGCAGAGCTGACAGGCAACAAGAACTCATGCACAGTGAAAACTGAAGGCATAATTTATGCCTTCAAAGTGAATTGTTGTTCAAAGAAAACTTGGAACATTTTTCCCCTTCCTGCCTGGCCTCCGCGCTGAGAACAATAACAGGCGAAGCCAACAGGATGCATAGAACTTCAGGCTGCTATGAACTCAGCATGCCCTTCCAAAGGGGTTAACCTGAAATTGAAAACTTGTATTGTATCATTGAATGGAAAATATATCTTTTATATATTATAATACTGCCGAGGTAAACTGATTGCGTTTTATGTAAGGATTCGATTTGTCACACGTGAAACTTGCAAGTTATTGAAAGAGGCTTAGAGCATCAGGAGAAGAAGAACCCTTAGGATATTTTATCGATCACAGCGTAAAACCTTGAATCATCAATTATAAATGGGCTGAAAAGAGACAGTTTTCTATAGAATTCGTTAGCAGAGATACTGTTGGCTGCATTCTGTTTCTGTTTATCTGTGAATCGACACCTTGCTGCATATGGGACAACACGTAATCACTCAGAATCCCAACAGGCTCAGCCTTTCCCTCTCGGCACAATGGTCGGCCCGAAAATCCTTCGAAAAGTATTTTGTTTTGTTTTCAGATTCATCCTTAGTGCGGTTTTCTCTGCGCCTGTGTTTGTATTTTTGTGTGTGTCTGCTCGGCGATGACAAAGCTGAAACCGAAACTGTGAAACAAAAGTAAAGTCCGAGGGCAGGAGGCAGCAGGCAGCAGGCGACTGTTGTGGCCAGTCACAAAAATAGATGGGAAACCTAAGCCCAAAGAGAAGAGAGGAGAACTGGATCCACATGGTGTGCCAGTGAACTGGCAACATAATTGAAATACACACGACTGGCTGATTCCCTGGAACTGAAGTCCACTCACAGCATGAATGACCAGAACTCACGCACGGACACAGTTGTAACTTCTCCTCTGAACCCCCTTCCCCAAGAATAGAAGGCAGCAACAGCCGGCGAACCCTAACCTTCTTTCCCTTCCAGAAAAGGTTATGTCCTCTGCTATTTTAACTACATTTGGCGTTTTTATGACGCCCCCCAATTCTCCATTTTTGTTTTTGTGGGCTTTTTGTTGTTCCTTCTCCTTCAGCTTGTTCTTCTTCTTCTCTTTTTCTCTCTTTTATGCCGAAATTTTGTACATTTATTAATTCGTAATCATCTTTGACGGCAACATGAGAATCGGCCATGTGCATGTCGGCCCCGTCCCGGTCCCGGCGGAAGACTTTCTTGAGTCGAGTTGAAAATAAAGCAGTAAAATTGTAACAGATATGTCTGGCCATATACAAGATATACTCATGGATCCGTGTGTGTGTGTGTGTGCAGAACATGAGTTGCAGCCAGAGTAGTGCTCAGCGAGGCTGTGGCCCTCCTCCTTCTCCATTGCTATTGTTGTTCGCTCTGTTCTGCTGTTGTTGTTGTTGGACGTGCTGTGCGCCGTGTTCTTCAGCTAGAGCATTCTAGGAAATCCAAGCTAGCAACTTGACTGCCCCGAAAATGTTCTCTCTGTATGTTTTTCTTTTCGTTTACGTTTACGTTTCGATTCGGCTTCAGTTTAAGTTGCTTCAGCTTAAGTTGTTGCTCTTTCTGTGTCGGCTCTGTGTTTTTCAGCTGCTTGCTTAGTTGTGCAGAAAGTCAGATAACTTGAAATTTCACGTTGGTTTTGTTATTGTTAGCAGACCAGCTCATGTTGTTGTTGTTGTTGGTCGGGTTCGAGCCAGGTTTTCTGCGAAATTGTGTTCTGCGCTTACTTGATAAATATTTTCATATGAATGATTACGAAATCGTTCTTCTTCTACGTCGGCAATTTGAAACCCAAATTGTGCCTCGTTGTCTTGACACTGTGCTTAAGACAGTTGAGCAGAGGGAGGAGGTCTATAGAGATGGAGATGAGTGATATGAAATTCCATACTTAACCACAAATGAGAGACCTTTTCAAATCAGAAAGGGCTTGGGTTTCTTGGTTACCTATCGCAGTTTGCTTACTTAATAACCCAAATTAGTGAAATACCACAGATATCTTAATACTTGATATAGTATATGAGTATATAGGAATACCCAAAAACACCTTTTTCTACAAGTTCTTGAAGTTTCCCCATCTTTGTTCAACTTTTTCTTAGGTATTCCAGAGAAGTCTCTTAAGTCTTCTTAATATGTTAATGTGGAATCAGAGTTTCATCCCAGTTTGGCCAAGGTTTTATGCAAGTGGGCAATGCACAGAGGAATCCTAATGAGCTGAAACAGGAAAATTGTCACCCGAAATCGCTTTTCAATTGAAACTGGACCGGACAGACATTCATTCATGGCAACAGTAGCAAAGTATTCAGGAATTCGAATGCGAAGTACCTTAATGCGCTGCAGGGGAAACACACAGAGAGTGAGACAGAAAGAGGGTGCAGGGGGGGGAATGTTCCCGTATCGGAGTTGCCTTTCAAATTGATGAGCAATAACAAAGCCAGTCCGCACACAAAGGAAAATGTTGCATAGAAAGAGACTTGCGATACTTTCAAAGTTTCCACCAGAAATACTCATGTATCTAAGAGTGTGTTAGTGTGTGTGTGTGAGCGAGTAAGTCGTGTGTGTACTTGTGCCTCGACCCGTGCATGAGTCGAGTATTTCTCTTTCTTTTGCGAAATTAATGAACTATTCAAATGTCAAAGGATCTGTGAAACGCGACGGGGAGATAAAGCGACGGCCACGACAGACGGAAGACGGAGGGACGGACGGACGGACGAACAAAAACGGTTGGTGACAAGAGCAGCAAGAGCAACAAAGCGGGCCAACAATAAAAACGAGTCCAGTAAAGAAATCCATAAAAGATTTTGTAGCTGCAACGCGTCGCTTTATGAGTCGAGACTCGACGACGAGCAGGCAAACTGTGCCTGTATGTGTGTGTGTGTGTGTGTGTTTGCTCGCTTTTACAAAATTCAAAAAGCAATTTACAAAAGGCAACGTGAAAGGCGATACGCTTGCACACACATAGAAACTCAAACACACACACACACACACAGAGCCAAGGGCCGGAACCCAGATACGGGCCCAGGGCCAGAGTTGCAGCTCTAAGTGCCACTAAAGGACGACGATGACGAAGACGACATCAGTGGGGAGGGGGGATGGGTGAGAGGAATAAAAACGAAGGCGCTGAGCCGCAACGAATGCCTTGGCAAGAGCGCGTCGCAGTCAGTTTTCATTTCTTAGAGATGATGAGCAGCAGCGACGACTGCTCCGCTGGGATCACTTGGCAGGCAGACACACAGCATCCCCCCACTCTCCCTGCCCCCTCCACTCTCTATTCCCCGTGGCAATACGTAAATGAGTCGTCGTCGTCGTCGTCGTCACTGTCGGCCTACAAATTCGACGCTGGCCGACTGATTTTTTTATTATCATTGCATTTTATAGACAGTTTTACGAGCTAACGAAAGTGGTTCTGCCAGGCTGGAGCTGGATCGGGGAGGGGCAGTCGGGCTGTCCAGATAATGCTGATACGATATGTTGATGCCGACATACATATTTCGGGTTTACGATGCAGCGTGCCGCCGCCTCAGCCGATGTGAATCGCGTAAATTGTAAATCACACTTGCCGTGCCCACGGACACTGAAACGGAGCAGTTCGGCCTGGCCTGGCCTGCTCTCAATGGGAGCGAGTACACATGCGATGCCATGTGGTGATCTCCACTCCCTCTCCCCAACTCCCCCTCTCCCACCCTCCTGCAGACAATGCATATTAGCGTAGCTCTCAAATTGTTTTTAGTTGCCGCCGCGTCTGCAAATGACCCATTGTCTGTTTTACGATTGAAGCGGGACCAACTGGCGGGGAGGGGGTAAGTTGGGGGAGCGGTCAGGGAGTGAGTGGGGTGGGGGAAGCTGTTAAGTGTTGCCATTAAAGCGTTTAAATTGTTGCTCGGGCGATTGCACTAAGGTTGCATTGCCAAATGTTTCAGATCTACCAAAACAGCAACAAAGACAAGAAAGTCTGTGTCAGAGAAAGAGAAAGAGAGAAAGAGAGAGAGAGAGAGAGGGAGAGAGACTGTGTGCCGTGCTCATCAATCTTCACAGCCGTCGGCCGACATTGCGCGGCACCATGACAAGCCGCTATAGTCTTGATAAAGTGCTAAAAGATTTGCTTTGCCACAGCAAGATCGTAAATAAGCCACAAGGTTCGCTAATGCAGTCTGTCTGTCTTTGTAGCAGCTGCATACTGTACAAGGCAGCTACATAACTCAACATTTGTGAATAGCCTCAAATACGTATTGTATCCAGGAACATCTCTACCAAATTTGATGTCTTTGGCTCTTGCAATAGCTGAGATAAAGTTTTTAACGAGATTCTTGAACTTTCACGCTGAATAAATTAGGAAGGGAGGATAGCATTAAATGCGAATGATATCCAGGAATATCTCTACCAAATTTGATGTTAAGGCATTAAATAATGTTAAGGTATTTATAACTTGAACAGAGCGAATATTCTCTAAGTGTGTATGAAGTTAAGGAACATCTCTACCATATATAGGGATAGAAGACTAACCTGAACTCAAATTAAACAAAAGTCCTGAAGTCAATAACTTTAGCAGAGCGTATATCCAGTTGGGAGTGATGATATTAATTAACAACTCTACCAAATTTGATGAAACTGAACCTTATAATAACAGAGATCTGTCTGTTTATAGAGATAGGAAACTTACTTAAAATGAAATGTATTGCACTTCTTTTCTAAGCTAGTAATTTCAGTAGCGCAGCTTCTTCTTCATGCACTTAAATCGTTTAATTTCATTGGATTACATGCTTTCTTATAAAAAGGCACCACAACATTACTCAACAGTTTTAGTTGTTCGGATACGTGTTTGGTATAAAGAAACAGCTCCACCAAATTTGATAAATCTAAAACTCATAATAGCTAAGAGCGATTCCTGTGTTATCTCTCTAAATGCGTTAAGCGAAGCTAATAGCGTGAAATTTGTAGACTAGAAAGAAACATTCCTTCGAAATTTGATGAACCTGCTCCTCATAACAGCTGAGATCTACACACTTCATGAGGAAGGGGACCAACTTGAACTCGGGGAAGGGCAGCTGCTGGATGTGCTGCCCTTAGATGCGCATTAAATGGTTTATTTCTTTGATATATCTTCAGCTTGGCCGATTTCTAATTAAAATGCAACTCCTGGTACTGCAGCAGGTGCTTCACTTTCGCAATTAATTGCAGACTGACTCAGGAAGCGGGGGAGGGGCAGGTGGGGGAGTTGTCTGGTCTGACTCATATGCCACTTGGCTCCCACACCTGCTGCCGAGGCATTCAACACTCGACACGTTAATGCAATAAAAATGAAACTCATTACGACGAATTGCAATGCAAACGGGAATGCAAAAGGCAAATATGAATACGAATACGAATACGAATGTGAATGTGAATGAAAATACGAATGCAAAGCGAGTGCTGCAATAATTCAGATGAAATTCTCGCAAGTCGCTTTCAATTAGGAATCGCCTCGATTGGTCACTTGACTTGAGTTCCCAGCAGAAGTTTAGAGAACTTCAATGCGAATTTCAATTGCAATTCCAATTTCTGCGCTCGTTGCTGCAATTAGGCAAATAAAATACTGAAATACTGATAAAATACTGAATAAGTAAGTCGAATTCGATTCGAGTTCTCTGCAAATTGCAGCGAGTTGGGTCGGGTTCGGGTTCGGGTTTGCAAATGGGCGATAAATTCCCAAGAGTCGGTCGGTCTCCCCTTCCTCTCTCCTTCGTCTCTCCTCCTGCACCCCGTCCGGCTAACTGGCCGACCTTCCGTTCATTATTTGAAACTTTTTCATGTTGTTTGCATAATTTACAATTTATTATTTTGCGTTATTTATTGTACGTGCCGCAATTTATGCATAAAATGCTGAACAAAACGCTCCATTAATCAGAGAGCCCATTCCATGTAGTATTCCCACAGACCCGCACACACACACACACACACAGACAGGCCTCGAACCCCGACCCGACCGACCCCGGGCCGGGCTCCAAACACGGCCACTGAGATTTAAAAATACTAATTAAGTTTAATGTAATGCACATATGCGATAAGTCGCCGGCTTACTCAAGATTATATCGAAGCAGCTCCTCTCTATAATGCCATACTACGAGTATGCGACCAGTATCGCATACTATCCATACTGGCAGCATAATGTATTTGGGTGCCTGTCAGCCTCTGTCCCTGCCCCCTGCCTCCCTCCCTCCCTCCCTCCCTGCCTCCCTGCTTCCTGCACAGACGGTGATTGATGTGGCGGCTTTTGCGTACACACACGTTAACACACACACTCACACACACACAGACTGACACATACAGGTCTATGCCGTATTTGGTGAGCACAAAAAACGAGCTGCGTTAAAGCCGCATGAAGTCGCAACATCCAAAAACAAAACAAATGAGCTTGCGACAGTCCAAAGGTTATAGACTACGAAATGCCCTATACTAAATGTTTCCTATAGCTAGTACTTTAAACAATCTATCTACCAAACTTCAGCTGAGTAAATTTTAACATAACCAAGATCTGAACAAAACAAAAATTATTCCAATTAAAGGAACTTTAAAACTTAATTAAATTGTATGTTTATTCAAATTGGCAAACTTGTTGCAGCTGCCCTTCATCTACAGGGTATGCAAAGCTTATAAATTGTTGGCCAAACTACGAGGTAGCACCGTGAAAGCGTTGCAAATTGATTCGTTAAATTAAAAAATTAGCAATGAAGTCACTTGAGAGTTGCCTGAAAGTTGATAGGCATGTTATGAGCACATTATCGATCTCCGCAGATCGATTAAAAGACCGAAAACTGTTTTCCTGGCGAGAGATAAGCCCAAACAGGATTTACTATCGCACATTGGGTAATTTCGAGGCGCTCCTTATGTAAGCGAGATCTTCCTGCCGATTCTGCAATAAAAAAGACATCCAGTCAGGGCAGGATTAACTTAAATAATAAGATGCCCACACTTAATTTGAGGATGCTTTCAGCTCCATCTCTGTCAGGGGAGAATGTTGTTGTTGTTGATGTTGATGGGGCTGCATTTAACTTGTCTCAACTTCGTGAGATATTCGTCGCGCCGGCAAATCTATCATCGACCCTCATCATAATTTCGGCTCTTAGTTTATTATGATTATTTTTGTTTTCAAAACACACACACACACAGACAGAGACAACAACTTTGTATGTGCGATGGGAGATCGAATGTCACAAGTTCCACAGCTGAACAATTTTGCGTTGTTTTTCTTCTCGCTTCCTCTTCCTCTTCGTTTTTCTCGTTTTTCATTTCCCCTTGGCAGCAAAAGGCAAATAAACATGGGCGCAAACAAATGCTGCCTGTGCTGAAATATTTACGGAACGATCTATTGGCCAAATGTTTGTGAAAAAAGTTTTCTTTTGGGTTTTCATTTTTCCAAGAAGGGGAATGAACGTGCAGCGAAGTGATTCAATTAAATTTGGAAGCATTCTCGTAGCATGAGACAACGATGATTGGTTTCCCTTGCTCGTCTGCCAGACGTGCCCATCTCTCTCTGTCTCTCTCTCTCTCTCTCTCTCTCTGTCTGTCACTGCCTCTGCCTTTTACTTGTCTGACTTGACAGTCACCTTTGTTGGCCGCACTAGATTTTATCTATTAAAATACACCAAATTTCTTAGTCGAGTGTCTGTGTGTGAGGGGGAGAGAAGGAAGGGTGTCAGGCAGGCGTCACTCTTGTCACCCTCGTCACTTCACACGCCCGATTGCACAGCACTTGATGTGTAAGAAAGAGAGAGAGAGAGACAGCAGCTCATCCCCCTCCCCTTTCTGCCACTCCCCTCGACTATTGCTTGCCCCATGCGTTGTCTTTGACATTTTTAAATTGATTTTTTCTGTTAAGAAAGCCACATCAGCGCAGGTGCAGACATTCCCAGGCCGTCTAATTAGAGAGCGCCTATTCTCGGCGCAGGCAGACCCACCTCCCCCCCTCCACTTACAGCCGCCCACACAAATTGGCTTAATCAGTGAGTAAATTCGTTCATTTACTTGGAAATAAATTGCGTATAATTTGCAGGCGCGCGTAATTAAAAGTTTGCTGTGTCATTAATCGATTGATCAATGAAGGTAGCCAGAGGGGGGAAGTGGGGGGAAGTAGAAGTAGGTAGGCATTTCGAGTGTTTGTCTATTGGAAAAACTGCGCTAGGTGCGGCGACTGCAAATTGCAAATTGATTTTTATCGATTTCACATAATCAAAATCAAGAACACAAAATATCACTCGACTTCAGCTTGTTCGACCTCTTGTTCTTGTTGTAGTTGTTGTTGTTGTTGTAGCTCACGTTTCTGATTTCCGATTTGAGATTTCTTGTCGTTGGTTCTCTCGGCTCCATGTTCTGCTCATTCTCCATGTTCGCTCCATGTTCGACGACGAGAATTGAAAGTTGATTTTACAATTTGATAAGCATCCGCAAATTACATGAGAGACCTGCCCCGCCCCCGGGCCCATAGACTTTGATGTGTTGGCATACGCCCATAAATTTCATGATTATCAGTATTTTATTTTATTAAATAAATTCTGCTGCGCCGGCCACACCCCTTGCTCGAGAGACACGCACGTAACGGCAAACTCAGCCAATTTTGCTGAGATAGACCCCAAACAGGCAGAGATGGGGATGGCAGAGGGGTTGGTGGAGGGGTGGGGGGTGAGAGGAGGGTTGTGTTTTATGTGCAGTTTGCATGTGGGAATTTTCATTAGGCTGAGACTCAAGGCCCCTCAAGGAAGTCCATTAAATGGGGAAAATGTGCGCACATAAACGAGAAAAATAGGCTCGTAAAGCTGTTATTGAAAATTTCGATGCATGTCGTGGAATCGTAAGTCAGTAATTCCCTGCCAAGGAGAATTCGCCTTGTAATCGCGCGCAGTTATCAAAATTGATTATGAAGAGGAAGAGGAGGAAGAAGGGGAAGCAGAAGGAGAAGCAGCGGCAGCTGAAAGCAATTGAAAGTCTGCTTCGCAATCATCTGCACTGAGGCAGAGGCAGAGGCAGAGGCACACTTGAGTCCAGTATTATAATCCAGCTCGTATTCAAAGAGGCTTTTCTCGCTTGAGTTATTTCTTGACCAGATCAGAAGCTTTTCGGTTGTCCCTGTTGTTGTTGTTGTTGTTCTTGCAGGGCATCTGGCAATGTCCTTTGTTCGAGCAATGTCATTGAGACCTCACGTACCCACTTTATGAGCAAGTAGTTCATGCTTACTTCCTCTTGACTGCCTCGGGGTCCCTCGCTCTACTCTGCTGGCCTTTTCACGTAGCCTCTCTTTATGTGTGTATGTCTGTCTGTGTGTATGTGTGTCTGTGTGTCAACCCTCGGCAGGACATGCTCTTAAGTCCCTGCTAATTGCTTGCGTAACCTGAAGCGCTGCAGGGCTGCCTGCCTGGCGTGGCCTCTTCCGCTTTGCAGTCGCGTTGGCTCCACTAAAATGTTCATATTTCAAAAATCGTGCTCAATAAATATTTGCAATGTGTCAGGGGCGTCCGCAGTTCGTGTTCCCCGGGTACTGTGGGTACTCTCTGTGTGTGCTGGAGTCCACGTCGCGTCGCCTTTGTGCTTGAAATATTCGCATAAAAAACGTGCTCACCAAAGACATTTGCCAAAGATTTCAGCACAGAAGAAAGAAACCAATTGAAGTGCAAATCAGGAAAGAGGAAACGAGCAGGGAAGGGGGAACAAAGAGCGAACGACAGAGGAATCGACTTGCTGGAGGGATGTCCGTCTTCTGTCTCTGCGTCCGTCGACAATTGTCGTGGAGCGAAATGAATGCATGCCACTTAAAAGTGAGTGTGTGTGTGTGCGTATGAGTGTGTGTGTGAGTGTCGCCCCATTCATCTGTAGAAGACGCAACTTGAACTTCTTTCTGCGCAAAAGGCGCCAAGATGCATGATTGGGCATGATTGAGGGGTCTGGCCTGCAAATTGCACAAGCAGCAGCAGCACAGCAACAGTAACAGCAGCCACTCTCACACACACACACACACACACACACTCGCACACCCATATTCCATATACCCACATAAACCCACTCAGACGCGCGATTCACAGTTTGCCGCTGAATGGCTTCGTTTATTTTCAACACGTTACTCAAACAATGTTTTTGATTTATTTAAATTTCTTTCTTATAGCAACAGCAGTAATAACAACAACAACAACAACGGCAACTGCACAAGGCAAGCCATGCAAATGCCGCAGCCCGCTGCTTGTATAAGTTACCGCCCGCCCCCGTCCCCGTCCCATTGCCTTGGCCAACAGCCTTGCCCTCCAGTGCGTTGAGGAAGCCCGCGTCGAGAGTAAACATTTGAATTTTACATTAAAGGCGGGCGGCAAAATCGAACGAAACAACAACCACAAAAACAACAAATTAAGAATGATTCAGACGATCGCCCGACAGTAAAATACCCTTTAAAAAAGCATTACAAACGAGCAGAAACTTAAGGTTAACAAGGCATTATGCACGGCCAGCCCTGTTCAAAGGAATGTGCAATGGTTTCTTAAAAAACTTCTGTGTTTACAGTACGATCGTATTGAAATTTACAGGATAGTTTTAGATTATAACCATCATATAATATGCTGAAGTACTAAGTTGTATCTATTATATTTCGCTTGATAATCGAAATGTAAAGTTAAATTATTGATTTAAGGCGACAGTTGACATTGCAACTCACAGTTATTACATACATTATGTGTGTATGGATTACAAAAATGATTATGTTAAATTTGGTGTGTGCAGCTCTTATAGTTACAGAGATCTGCGCGTTCATACGAACAGACAAAATAATTTTGGATGCTTACCAAGAACATTTGTACTTTATGGGTCTCACCACGCTTGCTTCCGCATTTTACGAATGTACCCTTGCTTGTTAGCAGGGTATAAACAAAAAGAAAATATCGCAGTGGCGAAAAAAATCGCATTTTTCTTATTTAAACAAAACGGCGGCACTGTGCACAACAAACAATTCGCAATCGTAGTCGCCGTCGTCCCAGTTTGTCCGTCTGTTTACTCTTTAAAGCGCCAATGCCAGCATTGAGACAGCCTGTAGGATCAGTGAGGGGGGGCAGGGTGATGCAGTAGTGGCACATTTAGTGTGTGGGGAGGCAACCGAAGCGAGATAAAGATACAAAAAGCCCGCAATGAAGTTGGCGGTTTGCAGCGAGTTCAAACTGTGTATGCCAAATGCAAACAGTAAAATATTCGAAATTTAAAACTTTATTTCGCCTGGCAGACAAGCGAAGGCGGAGCAGCTTTAGCTTTACTGTTATGCGCAGTCCTCCCTCCCCATTTGGTTTTATATTTGCGCAACGCAACGAGCAAGAAGAAGCTAAAAAAAAATAAATGCAGCACAGCCCGAGGGGAAGTGGGAAAGGGAAAGGGAAGGGGGACAAGACGTGGGCAAAGCCGAACAAGATTTCACGCTATGCTCAGGTTCTGCCCTTTTCTTGTCTTGTCAAAACGCCTGACAAACGATAAGCGAACGTTCTGTCGGAAACGGAATCGAGAATGGCAATGGGAATGGGAATGAAAGTCGGGACTGGGACTGGGAATGGAACTGAATTCAAGCCTGATTCGAGGGCGTTGCCAGACGCAGCTGATTTTGATTTGTATCTAATTGTATGCAAACAGCGCGCCGAATATCCGACAGTGTGCATGGAATATGGATGGATGGTTAGGCAAACACACAAAAAGAGACCCACGGACAGACTCACTAACCATATACCACATACATATGTATGTATGTTGTGTATGCGCAGTCACATATGCGGGTGATTTGTTCGATTTTTGGCATGAAGTTGATAGATTACTTCAAATCGAACTCAGTTTCGCTATTTGGGGGTGGATGATGATGATGATGATGACGACGAAGAGGCCGCCAGACTGAAAAGTTTCCAGTGAAACCTGACTAAGTATTTATTGTTATACAATTAATTGAGCAAGGTTGGGGCAAAGACTTCCGTCCCCGGAGATTGCATCTATCTTAGCTAGAACGGAACACTCGTTACTTGCTTAATTACACACAGTATCGCTTGCCCCATTTCGAGCTGAATAGTCCTTGAAGCAAAGTATTGTATGTATCGTATCGTGTGTCGTGCAGCTGCTTTGTCAGTTTAGTTAGTTTGTTGTAATCGGGTCGCGCTGCACAATGCCGCCCATTATATTAACCCATAATTAGAAAAGCCAACAAAGCCCAAGTGCCAGACAATTACGAGCGAGCCGGCACAGGCGGCACATTCCCAAACCCATTTGGATTTCGATTTTTGCGCTCTTTGCATTATTTATCGCCGCGCTGCCTTCTATTTGCACTCTTTATATAGTCGGGCATGTAATTTGCACAATCGTTTAACATGCGGCCCGGTTACAAAGTTTAGAGGGCTCCGTAATTAGAGGCACGCTGACTAACCACTTCGCATTTCGAACTTTCGACTTGATGTACTATATATATATATAGATGTGTATACATTTGCTATATAGCTTCGTGTAGGTTTCTAAATTACAGAGCCCGCGTCATGAGTTGGTAATTAAGTGGTTTGCCGGCTCGCAAAGTGACTGACACGTCAGTGTTAGACGACATCCGAGTCCAAGTCCAAGTCCGACAGCCGTTGTTGTTCCCAGTGTATCCAGGGGCAGTTAACCCTTCCTTTTGTTTGGAATTAACTCAGCGCTTACGTGGCCATTTGGAAAGGGGGTCGCCAAGCACGCAAAACGAGGTCATTAAGCAATTTAATATTTTAACAAACAGATAATAATCGAATTGATCGGCCTAGGGAAACCTGACAGGCTGAGGAAGGAGGAACCCACCCCAGTGTTGCTTTGGGGTCACTCCTCATTGGGTTTCCACTGGGATTGGGTTACGACGCGCTCCAAGTTAAAGTGAATTTTTTATGACAGTTGCACGAAATATTAAGGTGTAATGGGTATAAAGCCGCAGACCGAGAGACGCGACATCTGGGAAAGCTGACAACGGTCATCGCCAGCAACCGCAAATGCGGGCGTGTGGGGCCAAATACGGGAATGGAGGGGAGGGCAGAAGGAGAGAGAGAGAGGGAGAGACAGTCAGAGACAAACCTACAAGTGCGGCTTAGCGACACGTTGCTTGGTATCAGCTGGCGGCCAAGTAATGTCAGTTCTTAAGAGTCTGAGGCGGCAGCCAGCAGCAGTCTCGGCCTAATCTTCAGCGCAGCAAATAGCAGAGAGAGAGAGAGAGAGAGGGAGTGAGAGAGGGAGAGGAGTGGCCTGCAGGGGCAGCTACAGGCGATGGTGGCGATAGCAGTACGACCTGCGGTGTAGTGTATTAGCTTTCTTGCTGCATGTATTTTGTGGCACAGTGGGGCAAGGCAGACACATTTCACTTCAAATATAAAGTATCATAAAATGACAATTGGATAAGTGTCTTAGAATGTTTTCAAAATAAATGAAATGTTATTTCAGTTTGTAATACCTATAAAAATAATAAAAATATAAGTTTATATTAAAATAAATTATAATTGAAATAGATTTTGATATAGGATGAATAAAGAGCTTATTGATTTATAATAGTACTATAATATAATATTACTAAGAATTGAAATAATATATATACAATACAACAGGGAGTTATATGTTTATATCAAGATATGCCAATTGTCTCCATTCAAATTAAAAACAAGTGATAAATATTCTTTATTTTATATTATATTAATTTTATAATTTTTTTAAATTATATCTGATATTTACGAAAATTGTATTGTTTAAATTAAATATTCAAAATGAAAAGAGAGATGTGTAGTTGTGTTTATCTTTAAGTTTTATTTCCATCTTTAAGGATTACTTTCAGTTTAAGAGACCAATAAGACATTCAGGATTTTAAATGTGGTTCATTTCACGCTCAGTTCACGTAATTCTTATGTGAGTCGCCGTTCTCAAGAATTCTTAGGAGATCCTTTTGCATGCTGGCTATGCCGAAACCCAAAACTACTTGTCTTAATCCGCTTGGGTGCCAACTCAAGCACACACAGACACACACACACACCGTCACTAAAGAGGCCGCACAGGTAAACATGAAAATCTTCAGCACTTTTCTCTGTGAATTGTTTTTCCTGCCTTCGCTATCTGGTTTCCTTTGCAATGTGTATTTACTTTCGACCGCCCGATGGGCATTTCCACGACAATGTCACACTGTGACCTCAAAATGTTTGCCAGCCCGCAGCCGTGCGACAAAGAACAGCAGAGAGAGAAAGAGAGAGAGGGAGATGGAGTAGGAGAGAGGGAGATGGAGGGAGGCAGGCAAATAGTAATGGCGATGGCGCAAACAACATGTGGCTGAGTGTGTGGCATAAGTGTCCTCTATGCATGTGAGTGTGTGTGTGTGTGTTAGTGTGTGTGCGGGTAATTAAAAACAACAACAGCAACACGCAGTCAACCTGTATTTTTATTTTTATATGCCGAGCAAGTTGGTCGCGCACGGCAAACTCTGCAGGCAGAGGCCGCAGTTCTCCTTGGACTTAATTACACGGATTAAATACTATACGGCTTTAGTGCTCAGCGTGTTACTGTTCTTGTGGCTCTGCTTGCTGCCGCCCTATTCCTGGCCCCGCCCAGGTCGTAAAATAAAAGTTAAGTTGCGTCTCCGTCTGCGTCATCTCTCCGCCTTATCGCACAAATTGCATTTTTATAATGATCCGCCCACGTCCATAACGAACAAACTGGAAAAACATTGCCAAAGTCGACACGTTCAGTGTGTTGTGTGTTTTCCATGTATTTTCTGTGTTAATTGCCCGTTTATGTTGCCGTATGTTTTCATAGTTGACTTTTTTGGCCATTCGCAAGGAAATCATCGTCTACGGATCGAGCCAGTCCCAGCCCCAGCCCCGGTCCCAACATGTACATGGATAATTGTCGCCGCTTTTGGTGGCAAATCTTTTTGCCAGTCCAAGTGAAAATTACCAGCTACAGCAGATTGTCACTGTGCGTGTGTGTGTGTGTGCCTGCTCTTTATAACGCATGTTTTTTATGGAGCGAGACAACTCAGCCGCCCATTTCCATTTCCATTTGTCGTGTTTGCTTTGAGATAAGCGCCAAATTCATATATAATTAGAGACCCCCGTCATATGTTGCCGCAAATTGCATTAGCAACGCTCGGAAAAACTGGAACTGCAATTGGCAACTGGCAACTGGCAACTGGCAACGGGGTGTTACAGACTAGAGACTACACTCGCTGAGCTCTACACGCCAGCAATGTGAAACATTTTAATGAAGTTTCAATGACTTGGCGAACAACAAGACTGGGAAAATAAAGTGCTTTTGTTAAGGAAAGCTCTAGAATGGCTGAAAATGTAGCAGAGAAATCTAAAAGATGTGAAAGAAGAAGAAAAAGAAACCAAGGTTTTTGTATTCTGAATAGCTAAAAATGTTGTGGAGAAATCTGTTTGATTTTGAAACGCAGTTTATGCTGCTGGCAAAGCGCTTTCATGTATCACGCGTCCCTGAGTCAGAGGGGGAAAATCAACGTTTACAATTATTACCAGGTTATTACTATGTATTCCCAGTTGCCACGCCCACTTCCGCCTGTTTCGATATGCCCAATTCTCAAGTAATTTTAATGACTTGCAGTCCATAAAAAAAAACAAACACAAAGCAAACACACGTTGATTATTACGAGTGCACACACACACACACGCACACTCAGCGAGGATTATTTATAGGCATAATTAAACAAACGTTTCCATCACTCAGTCATGATGGAACAGCCCCAAACTAGCCGCCCATGCAAGCGGCTTTAAAGCCATATCACGCATACGCCCCCTTTGCCGCAGCTAAACAACAACAACAACGCAGGGCGTGTCGGTGACTGAGCCATCGAATTTTGGCATTTAATGGATGCTCATTAATCACAACTACAACACGAATCGGCAGGAATAGCACGATAATTTAGAGAGGCGGCCTGTAATTGCCGTGGCTGCTGCTGCGCGTGTGTTGGCGAAAAGTCATGACATTTTCCTGTCCACCTCCCCAACTTCCATTGCAGGCAATCAAAGTTTTTCCCTGCACACACACATACAACACACACTCACATATATCTCTGTTTCTTCCTCGTCGTAGTCGGAGCCTTATCGCATCATAACAATCGTTCGCTTTATTGATGTCATTATTATGGCAACTTCTTTTTTCTTTGTAAATACCAAGTCATTTGTTCGCTGTTCATTGTTGTTGTTGTTGTTGCCCCTCTGGTTGTGCCTCATTTAGTTTTTATTATATTTTCTGTCCTCTTTCCTCTCTCGACGCTTTTATCTGTTGACCCTCGCGTCGCCTCGCTTCGCGTTATCGAGTCAAGTCGCCGCGCAATATTATTATTATTTGTTTTATGTTTCTTGTTTTGTGTTGTGTTGTGTATTTTTGTTAATATTTATTTGATTTTCACTCGGCTTCGTTTGGCGCGAAGGTTGCCGCGGACCTCGAGGAAACACGAATTAAATATTTGTTAATTGTTCAGTTTTTCGTTGGAGCAATTTGTTTTTAGAGGCTGTTCCGCATTCGTCGCACAAGCTGAACAGATTCTAGACACATTATGAGTATAGTATGTAAATCTGTTGGCATTTATTGCTCATCGACTGAGGCTGGGCAAGCCCCGAATTGGATATGCTAATTCCATGATGATCTGGAGAATAAAACGTCAACCTTTGTTAGTGTTTTATGGCCGTTATAGATCTCGCTTTCTGTAATGTGATCTCAGCTGGAGATATTCCATTTCCCATAAGGGTTGGCAGCAGATGAGATCACTTTGGAATCGTTTCTCTTCACGCGCTTACAAGACGCATTACGTCAACTTCCTCAACTGGGACAAGGGTTTCTCTTTCTCCCCCTCTCTCTATCTCCCTCTCTTTCTGACCATTTATGTCGCGCCTAATCGATCTGCCATAATTCAAGCAATGTCATCGCGGGGCATTTATAGCAAACATCTCTGGCGGCACAAGTGACTTGTCAACTTTGCTGTCCCGAGTAATTTAAAACTTCCTGCCAGCTGATGGAGTAGGGGAGTGGGGTAGTGCTTGCCACATTAAGTTCAGCTGCTGCTGTCTGCGTCAGGCGTTGCCACATCACGCTGCCCATTAATGTTGCATGGCGCAGCACAAAAGCGTCCATTCAATGCACTCACTTGATTATCACAGCCGCAAACAACATCAGCGTCGCCTCGAAACCACAGCCCCACAGTGCCCCACAGAATAACCCCAGTTGCCACTCCTCCCCCTCCCCCTCTCCCTTAACTGCTGAAACAAAACTGAAACCCATTGAAGAGTGAACCACACATTTGTTAGGGGGATGCTCGCATTTCTTGGGCACTTCAAAACATGTTTTTGCACTTATGCATCCCCCTCGCCTTACCACCCCCCTCTCTGACTATCAACCTGCACAATTGTCAAATGAAATTAGTTGGATTTCTGTTAGGCATTTCCCTGGTACACAATACGAGCACAAGGCCAGCGGCTCATTGGCTTATTATGTTCTTATTGTGCTGCGGCTTATGGCTTCTGTGTCTTCTGGCCTCAGTCTCTGTCTCTGTCTCTGTCTTTGTCTCAGTCTCTATTTCCTTCTCTTTCTCTCTGTCTCTATTTCTGCCCCTGTCTTGGCTCTTTGCTCTGCTTCAGTCTCTCGTCTCGTGTCATTTTTTATGTCTTCTGTGCGACAAATGTCAAATGGGGTCGCCTGTTCGGACTTAACTTGGAAAACTATTCGCATTTGTCTACCATATATTCCATATACCACATTCATTGCCATTTCCATTTCCCCAATGCACAGCACAGCACGTGCCACTGAGGGGCGTTCTCCGAGATACTTTTGTGCAGCAGATAAAATTAATTGCCAACTCGCATTCGCAGTGAGCTTTATCAGAGAGCGGGCAACTTCTTGAACTGCCCTCAACAGCTGCCGCGGTAATTGCCCAAAAACAAAAAAATACTAAAACAGAGAAGAGAAATAAATGTGTACCCCCTGCAGCTAACGATTTACCTCCTCCGCCCCGGCACCACACCCCCTCACTCCCCTGCAGATACTCTTGACTTGGCTTGGCTAGTCGCATCCGCAAGATGCAACTGCTGAGATAACATGACCGGCAAACAAACAACGCCAAACATGCGAGTTCCGAGCTGAGGCCCATAGATAGAGGCAACACACACACACACACTCACACTCACAAATACACAGAGAGAGAGAGAGACAGACTCGCTGGCAATCATTTATTTGAAGCGTCAAACTCGTTTGTCTTATCTGATTATTTATACGTGGACTCTCTCTATACCCTATACACACATACAAATACCCTCGTTAGGTTCCCCTGCCGACTTAACATATTAATTATTTCATTATTTTCAGATCAGTTGCGCAATTAAATTGGAAAATTGTTCACGATTTTTGCATATAAATGAATTTTACAGATCGGGTTTGCAGCTGAGCAAGGAGGGGAAAATTATAATACAATTTAAGTGCATTTAATAATATTACGAGACACAGGCATATGAGATTGTAATTACTACTTATATATAGTGTGGTATTAATTGTATAACATCTGAAATACTTTAAGTATTTGCACACTGGAATCATTTCCAGTTAGTGTGAATATTTACGATAATTGTGTGGCAATTTCAAGATTTGCATTTGTAAATCTGTTTTAAACAAGGCGTGATAAATAAATAAATAAAAATTAACTTGAAAAGTCGTATACATTCTTTATAATTAAAATGCATTTAAATTGCAAAGTAAACATTCAGAAAACACTAAAGAAAAAGTAGGAACAACTTAAATACTTTCAGAAAAAACTAAATTTAATTACTGTTCAATAAACTGCTCTAATTAATTTATACATTTAAGGTAGACTAATTTAGATTTTAAATAAATGTTTTACATGTGATTTTATAATCATAATTAGTATTAATTAAATTAATATTATTAATTAATTATAATAATAAAATTATTATTAGTAAATTAATATTATTTTTGAGGTTAAGGATTAAAGAAATTCATAATTTGTTTTAAAATTTATATTAAATTTAATGCCGTATTAAATAATACATATCATGCTTTTACAGACGAAATAGAATCATATTTAACCAAACTTTCAATCGCATTGATTTATAGGGTATCAAAAGTGCGATTTGCTGCGCTGCTTATTTGCTGTGCGCTGCACGACGACGACACGACAAGCTGTGCTGACGTTGTTGTTGTACTTGTTGTTTTGGTTGTTGCTGCTGTTGTTGTTGTTGTAGCGCGCCAACGCTGTTAGTCATGCGCCGGGGCCAGCGCTTAACTTGGCTTTTAGCTTGGCCAAACACAGGCGGAGACAGGCAGACAGAGCAGACAGACTCGCAGACTGCCAGCCGGTTAGACAGACGAATCATTCATTGCACGCTGCTGTGTTGTTGCTGCTGTTGTTGTTGTTGCTATTGCCGGCCCATTCATACAGGTAGTCAGCGTCGCAGTTGGCGTCGCCTTCGTCGTCGTCGTCATTATCATTTTGTCGTCATCAGCGTCGTCGGCGCAAATGAAACATAAAATGAAACGCCCCTTAATAGTCACCGCCGCCGTTGTTGTCCGGCCTTATGCGTATCTTGCAGATACAAACACACATACACAGGCTCACACACAGCCTCGCAGAACGGCCCCGACTTGGCATAGTAACCGAATCGCTGCGATATCTTTGCATCTGTATCTGTATCTGTTCGTGGCCGTTGTTGTTTGCATTTTTAGCACAATTTTGTGTTGTTGTTGTTGCTCTTGCTGCTGTTGCTGTCGTGGTTGCTGTTGCTGCTGTCCTTTGTGGTTGTATTTTAGTTCGCATTCTCTATGCACACCACAAAAAACGAAACGAGGCACACAAAAAAAAAGAAAGAAAACAAGAGAAGAAACCGCAACGAGCTAACGTAATCTTCTAGATACGCACAGGCCATATGTGCCTGCGTATCTGCATCTGCGTATCTGTATCTGCGTAGCTGTTGCTGTTGTTGCTGGTATCTGCCAAGCTTGGCGACTTTCATGACCGTTTTGGCATCGGTTTCAGTCTCAGCTTCAGTTGCACAACAGATGCTTTTGGCCTCAGCTCAGCGCAGCTCAGCGCTGCTGCAGATGCTTTTGAACACGAAGGCAGAGAAGAGGGCAGGATGAGGGCAGGCAGAAGATGAGGCTGAGGCAGATGCAGCGACAGTTACTGCATTAGAGGTGGAGGCAGAAGGGAAGGCAGTTACTGTGCCAGGAAAGAAGGCAGAGAAGTAAAGAGGGAGACAGCGAGGGGAGCAGAAAAGGCATCGAGGCAGACAAGGAGGTAGACAGTGAAGGGAGGCAGTTACTGTGGCAGTTGCAGTTGCAACGTTGCCAGTTGCACTTTCAAATGTCGCTGTCGAGTCATTTTGCTTGGCACTTTTCGCGTTTCGCGTTTCGCCTTAATTAATACGAATTTCCCATTATTTATGCCCGGCATTATAATTTAATTAGGCGCCTTAATTGAAACCTAATTAGATTTTAATTGTGCTTGCGCTGCCAGAGTTGCCACAGTTGCGTGTGCTGTCTCGTCTTGCCTGCGTTAGGTTTTTCATTAAATATGAAATCATTTTCTATACCTCTTTGCCCTCCTTCCTCCCCTGCGCTTCTTCCCACCCCCCTTACGTGCGCTAATGCCCATTTTAGTCCTCGGCGTGGACGCCTTTTTGTGGTATTATTTATGGGTTGCGCTTCCCCGGCATTATTTGTCAGTTTTCGAGGGTGGTTCAACGCACTGCGTAGCACACCCTGGCCCTTCCCCTCCCCTCCCTTCACGCGTCTGGCATTGATAATAAATTGTATTATTGGATTTGCTTGTTGCCTTTTGTGCCCTCGACAGTTGGTCAGGGAACGCGGGCCTGTGCTGCCCTTGGGGGCGTGATGCCGCTGATGGGGTTTTAACTGAACTTCCTGCCCCTCCTTATGACCGCCTGTGCCCCATCCCTGTGGCACCCACTGCAAATGCTGCCAGTCAGTCAGGCGGGGCATAAGTGCAGTTCGCTGTCCGCACACTAATTGATTAATATTGCAGACGCATTCCTATTAAATATTACTGAGTTCCGACTGTTTATATTTGATTTCACACGGGTCAGTTTGCATTATAAAAAGTGGAGTTTTTATAAAAATAATAGAGTGGGTTGAGCCATGAAAAATCAAAATGTTATACTGCATATTTAAGATTTAATTTCCTATTAATAATTTATAATAGAAATCGATAACTCATTCCAGTTTGTTCTTTGTGAGAGTCATCCCTATTGCCAGCCCTTTTTCAATTGCCCGATGATGAGTTGCAGATGAAAACTTTTAAAAAAAGAAAGCGACAAATTACAGTCGAGTGTGTTAGGCTATGATATACCTGCGACCCACCAGACTTACATAATTATCTATTAAAATTCTATGTTTGCCTATTTTGTATTGCATACTTTAAGGAACGGTTTGAAAATCAGTACCTCTTAAAATTATTTCTTAAATAACTTGTATGTTAATAATCCGATTGTAACCAACCATTTTCAGAATATATTTAAGCATTTATAGTTATTGTGCTTATCAAAAATGAAATGTCCTGCATTAAAATTACGCTTGCAATTCGGTTTTTATCAATTTACAAAACAATATTAATCTGCGTGCAATAAAAACACATATTAAAACCAAATTTGGTAGCCCTACTTATTATGGTCTCTGAGATTAAGAAGTTTATACGGATAGAAAAACTGTTGCCGCAAAGGTATAACACCCTTATACCCTCAGGTTATCGGGTATAGTAATTCTTAAAAAGAGTGTCCAAATTGATGTTCGTTTAACGGCTGTTACAGCTATCGATACCTATCCGAAGACGATTTCTAAGGCTGCTTGTAATGTGAGATAAGCAGAGGATATTCTGTTTCACACAAGGGTTGGCGTGAGATGAGATTAACTTGTTATCGTTCAGTGCTTTCCCTTGCCAGATGCATTACGCCAACTTCCTTGAATCATAACACATTACAAGCGATAATTATCGATTACAGTTACACGTGTTGCCAGTTTCCTTTCTCTTCTCCCCCGTATGCGATATCCGACACACTTTTCCTGTCTGATTCGTGCTACTGATGCCAAAGCATGAGCTGCTGTCCACTCTAAGCTCATTCAACAATCACCCGAATATATCGCCCTGTGAATATTCCCCTTTTATTGCCGTTGTTCTGTTGCCCTCGACAGTTAACGTACTGCAATGGGAAATGGGAAAATGGGAAATGGAAAATGGGAACTGCAACTGACATGGAAAAAGAGGCAGCAAATGCTTTTTAGATTGCCCACGCTCGACGATGCTGTTCTACATAACTGTGCAATGGACATCAACAGCAACAGCAACAACTGCAACAACAGTAACAGCAACAGCAACAACAACAACAACAAGTGTTAGCAACCCTGACTGCAGTTATCGCCGTTTGAAGTTGTCTCTTTAATTATTTAAAGACCAAAACGAACTGCAAACCAGAGCGAACTTTAAGCCTCGAAAATGAGTTGAGCATGAAACATGACACGCCCACTAGGCTGCCGCCTGCCGCCTCTGCTGCTGCTGCTGCTGTTGCTGTTGCAACTGTCTGCAGCGACCTCAAACAATGTAATTCCATCATTTATACCAATTTCGCCATTTATCCGCAAACAATTCGCAAAAAAGCAACAACAACAACAAAGACCCAACCCACTGTGCCGTACCCAAATGCAGCACAGATCGGACAACAACAACAGCAACAACAAAGAAAAGAGACAACAAGAACGTCGACAGCAGCGGAAAATCGTCCCTGACTCTGCGGCTTCAGTTTTGCGGCTGCAAGCGACGTCGCATTGTGTGCAGCTCGTTTCCGTCCCACTGTCACCTCGTCCAGTGTCCACTGTACCCTACCATAGAGTCGGGCATAATGCATTCGCCTACGCAGTATGTAACACGCACAGCAGGAGGCAGCACCTTCTGCAAGCCTGACAGGTGGCATTGCTTAGTGCTCTCTCTCCTTCATTGTCTATCTGCCCCTATCTATCTCCCTCTTTCTCTACGTATCTATCTCCCTCTCGAGCTGAGTAGAAGATTAATTACAGCAGTAGAAGCGTGTAGAATTCAGAGGAATTTACCTACGAATTGGAAAGTGAATTGATGGAAAAACTAGTGAAGAATTCTGTAGAATTCACCTACGAATTGGAATGTTTAGCAGACTAGGGAAAGTAATCCCAACTATTGGGAATATTAGGCAAAGTAATCCCATTATTCACACACTACAACAAAGGGTATCTGCTGTGTGGGGTTGGCCGCACCACTCGCCGTGCTGCTTTGTTGTATGGGAACGTGCGTTACGTTCTGCTTACAAAACGGATTAAAAGGTTACACAAGAGCGTGCAGAAGCTGCTGGGCAGGGGCAGCAGGAGGGAGAGGGGTGGGGGCAGAGGCAAACGGTGAAACGGACACGGATGCGAATGCGAATGTGGCACATACATACATATGTAAGAGCGGCGCGGCGGCGGCGTGCGGCATGTGGCGTGTGTGGATTGTGAATTGTGCTTGCCATAAAGATAGACACACCAAACCGTACGCAGTCACAGTCAGCATCGCAGTCACTTTATTTGCAACCAGTCTACACCCCCTTCCCCCCTCAATTCTCTCCTCTTCCTTCACACTTCACTCTTCAGCTTCATCTGGGCATCGGTAACCGAGTCTGAGTCTCGCCTGGCACGCACATGTTGGTCACGTTATGCGCATCGTTGCCATAGGGAGAAGGAGGGAGAGGAAGAGGGGAGGAGAAAGAGAAGACATCACTTCAGTTCGCTCCCGTCGCCTTGCGGTTTTCTTGCTCGTCTGGCACGACATTGCTCCACTTGCGGTCCAACGTTCATGTTTTTCAAGCACCTTCCTGCCCTCTTTCTTTCCCTTCTGTGCCTCCTGTTCCCTCTCGTTCTCCCTCTCTGCCTCTCGCTGTTGCTGCATTATGACATTTACTGTCATTTCTCTTGTCATCTGCAAAGCAAATGCGGCAAATGGCAAAATAATCAACATTAAAATAAAATTATGAAAAGCCAAAAGGTATTAAGGCACGCAATGACCAAGGGGAATCCATTAAGGCCGCCGCACTTGCACTTCATCATCGTCATCGTCATCGTCGTCGTCAACCTCAGCAGCCGCTGTCTCTCTCTCTGTCTCTGTCCCCTCTCTGCTCTACGTTTTGCTCTCTGTCTCTGTCTCTCCTCTGTGTCTCTCTTTCTCTGTCTCCATCTCCGTCTTCGTCGTAATTAATTAATTATGCGGCCTGTCGTCGCCTGCCCTTTATTTTATAGCATACCGCAGGGCGCCGTCGGAGGCGAAGGTCAATTAAAAAATGTTGTGCAGCAATTAGTGCCTGACGTCGCCAGTGACGTTGGCATCGTGAGTGGGTAGTCGAGGCGAGTGACTGAGTGTGAGTGCGAGACTACCCACTCACTGCGCTATCCCCTTCGCCTCTCACTTTTAATTGATAATACTTGTCGCAGATAAGAGAACTGGGTAGGAATACACTTACCCGTCTCGACGACTATCTAACTATTTATAATTGATAGATGCTCGGCCAGCCCAAAAATATCGAACACCAACTAAGACCGTCTGCATTTCTTATCGCGCACGTCATATATATTTCCAGGCCGCAGAGGATTATGGGCTGGCAACATGCAAGGCGGACTCACTCTGTTATTAGCTCCCTCTACCTCTCCCCTGCACCCTCTCTCTCTTTCTGTTCCCATTCGAGTTGGTTGCTGTTTCTTTTAATTTCACAGCGCGCATTGTTGCCATTTTTCACCTTGAAGCAATCAATTTTAGCTCTGTTTGCGTGGTTTAGTCGTGTCCGCTGTCCGTTGTTCATTGTCCGCTGTCCGTAGTATCTGCTGAGCAGCTTAAGAGTATTTTCAAGTCGCGACAGACAGTTGAAAAGTTACTCGCCAGATTAGAAGCGCCAACACACTGCCCCAGCTGTGGCCTCCTTCTTGTTTAAGTTCGCTCGATCGATTCCGTCAACTGTTGCCACATTTTAGCCCCCACTCCCACTCCCACACACCCACACCCCCACACACACACACAGTGACAGCAGAGCGAAGCCATGCACAAGTAATTTATGCGCTACTTAATTTTGATGAAATAATTCCTATAGATACTATAACAACACTTAAATTCGCACATTAAATATGCCATAATATCGCTGGCGAAATCATTGACGTTCTGCAGAGCCACAGAGAGAGGAAGCCAGAGGGAGGAGGTGGCAGGGAGGGGGACTGCTCTCAATGGGCTGTCATTCATCAGAAGCGCGCAACAAAATGAAAATGAGGCAAACAGCAAAGCACACAAAAAATTTAATGGTTCATGCAAAAATGCTTTAAGCACAACGACCAAACCGACCGAACCGAGGGAACATATCTCTCTGAGTATCTGTGTTTCTGATGGAAAGAATGTCTGTGTGGCTACACTAATGTGCACAGATATAGCGTGTATACCCAGCCCAGTCATGGCATAGATATATGTAAAGTAACATCAAATAATATATGATTTTTATAGTTATTGCACATTTGTTAGGGGAAAGTTTTGGCCAGGCCCCACTAACGATTATTCTTTCCACAAAAACACATTTAACTTTTGTTATTATAACTCTGACATTGGGTTGGGCGAAAATCTTTAATCTTTAAATATATTTTGACTGCTGTTATTAATTTAAGGCTTTGTTCTCCGAGCTAACAATTTGATATGCCATAGAAAACGCCTCTAACAAGTCTAAAAATAGACAAAGAAACCTCAACCGAATTAATTAAACTGATTGTGTTATTAACAATAGAATAGAATATACATTTTATAGGAGGTTCGCTCCATGTGCAACTGTATCTAGTCAGCTGATCAGCATTGTGCTGTAACTGCGCCACTGCGGCATATGGCGCAGACTCTCCGGATCTACAGTCATTATAATAAATGCGAATTTAACAAAATTATGCGTGTAACTAAATTGTGCTGCACACGCACACACACACATATCTGAAGTATCTATATATAGTTATGATGAGCACACATGCGTGTGTATGTGTGTGTGTGAGCGTATCAGCTGCCTGCTTAATATCTTTATTGTGTTTGCCGACTACGAAGCGAAGCTTATGGAATCAGCAGATGACGCACTCGCTGAGCAACTGTGGAACGTAAAGTAATTTGAATAAGACCAGGCACAATGGGCGCAATTGTCGAGAATCTGAGCTGGAAGTGGAACTGGGAATGGGCAGAGGAATGGGCAGAGGAAATGGGTAATGGGACGACGGACAAGTTCACAGCTGATTGGCAGTTATTCAAAATATGCTAATGCAGGCAAGGGCAGACAATGAGAGAGGGAGGGAGAGAGAGAGAGAGAGAGAGAGGGACTCATGTAGAGACCTCCAGTGGCGTGCTTAGCTCAGCTTGTCGCTGCTGAGCTGGAAAATCAGGTAGTTTTCACACGAAAAAGTACGCTATGAAAATTGCAATGTGTCGCGCGTATCTCACAGATGCGCAGATACACGTACTTACAGCAGCAGTGGCACAGCATTGTCTCAGCATTATCAATCACCTGTGTCTGTGTGTGTATGGCAGCCAGGTAGGATCATGGCTAATGCCCACAGCGAGTTTCCCATTAAATCTGCACAAACTGCTCTCTTTGTCTGGCGACTTTGCAATGTCTCCTCTCCTCGCCTCCTCCTCCTCCTCCTGCCACTTTTATTTGGCATATTCCTCTATTCTTTTTTGGTTCACTTCCCCGACGGCATTGACGCGCTCTGCCAGCGGCATTTTGATGGCTTTTGCAAATTACTCATGGAAACTTGTTGGCGAAAAGCAAAAAAAAGGGAAAAAACAAAAAGCGAATGAAAAAGCGTCAGCTGAAAATGTTTGAAATTGTTTCGCTGTGTGAAAACGTGAAAAACTCAAGCTTATCTGCCAGGGAAGATGCTTGGGCAAGCGAGGGAATGCAGACGTGTGATAAATACATCCGCATTACGTTCAAGTATCTGCAAGATACGAATACTACTGGGGCGCAGTCATGTAAGCATTCTTATATAAAGAATTAAGCAACTCGGACAGGCGAGAGAGCAGAGCGCGTCTATTGCAGAAGGCCAAGAACAGGGAAAAGAAGCCAGCAACGCAGAGATAAGCTGCAAGACAAACAGGCAGAGGGACGGACAAAGAGAGAGGGAGAGAGAGGGGCAGACAGTCAGACAGACAGAGAGACAGACAGACAGACTGGCATAGAGAGCATGCTTTGCACAACTGCAGAACATGTTGCCCAATAAGTGAGGCGGACGGGCATAAAATATTATAGGAAATTTTGCAGGCACAATCACTCGACAAAGGGCAAAGAGAAGGTGCCGGGCAGGGGAAGGGGCGCAACGGGCGCCGCAGGAAGCCGAAAACTAAACGAAGAACTTTGCAGAGTCAAGTAATTTACTTGCCGTAACTAATTGAGCCGCGCACCAATGCCGGACGCGCATAAATCGAACAGCGAACACACACACACACACAGTTGCAGCTGCAGCTACTTTAACAGATACAGATACAGATACATTTACGAGATACAGATACAGTGAGTGCTGCAGCTATTCATAGTGCGGATGCAGACGGCGCGTCAATAACTGCTAACGGAAAACAAAGGCTGTTGGCTGACTGGCAATTCATTGAAGCGTTGAAAGTATCTAGCAGATACGCAGATAGTGCTGAGCAGGGTGCAGGGGGTAGGGGGCAGGGTGCAGAGTGCTGAGTGCAGGGCAGCTCAGCAGTCAAAGGCTAATGGCAAATTAAGCGCGCTGCAATTAAAAGCGCCGCTTGCCCACAGCTGAAGCTGCTCAGTGCTGTAGCTACATCTGTATCTGTATCTGTATCTGTATCTGCGGCTGGCAATGTATCTCTGTATCTCTATCTGTTACTGCTGCTGCTGGGTGTGGCAGACATTTTAATGAATTGTGCAGCAAAGAAGAGTGAAAAACGCAAAATGTATTTTCGCACGCGGTGGCTGCGAATACCAAAGACAATTCCCCCTTGCCCCTTTCCCTTGCCCCCGTTGGGGAACATATCAGACTACCCACGCGGCTGCCGCTTGACGGCTTCAGCTTATCAGCTGCGCGGCTGGAAGACGCAACGAAATTGTGCTAAACTACAAACAAGATTTGCGACTGGCTGCCGCTGCCAGCGCCACTGTGTGGGCAGCCGGAATGACAACGGCAGCGGGAATCCGCCAGAAAGCAGCCAGAGCCAAGGCGCACGCCCACACGTGGCCGTTCATTGTCCGACTGTGGCCCGCAGCGGTCGATCAGCGGACTGTCTGCCCCGTCTATCTGTCTGCCAGTGCCCCTGTTCCCCCGCTCCCCCGTTCCCCTTGGCAGACAGGCAACACAACATTTGCCGCCGCCACAAATCATTTCCAAGTGCCAAAAGAAAAAGAAGCCAAAACAAACATGAAAATCAGCAGGAGCGGCGGCAACACGGAGCAGCATTAGAGCAACACGCAACATGCTCCCAGTCAGATAAAAGATATGCGTGCACACACACACACACACAAACACACACACTCTACACATGCGATGAGTGACTATGCAAAGCAGTTAACAGCTTCCGTTGCAGCTTGGCCAGAATGAGTATGAATCAGTCTAAGAAAAAAGGCTAAAACAAATGAAAGACTTAATTAAATTTAGCCACATTTAAAAAGAAGCTAAGATAATGTACAGCTGAATTCAAGCCAAGAACAGCTAAAGTCTTTGAAAACACAGCCATTTTATGGTCGAAAAATGTTTAATAATAAATCTTGATAGCTAAAATAAACAATATATTTTACTGAACTGAACTCGAATAAATTTAGCTTAAAATTTGCATGGCAGTATGCAAGCTACACAGAAGCTAAAGTTTAAGTATTTACTTGGCAGTTTCTAGCTAAAAATGGCTGCCAATTTAATACAACATGAAAGAACACAAACACATATATAGCCATATTTTAATACAGCTAAGGGAATGCATAGTACAACTAAGGCTTATTAGAACTAAACAATTCTTTAGCTTTTTTATAGCCGAAGAAGATCTCAAAGACAATGATGGCGGGGGCTACTAAATTTGATTTCAATATTTGTTATTATTGCACGCAGATCAAGACTATTTTTATTATTGCACGCAGATCAAGACTATTTTAGAATTGGGACACGCCCCACTATAAAATCCGAATGCCAAGCGTAATTTTGAAGCAGAATAGTTAATTTTTGGTAAACACATATACTATAAACACCCAAATAATTTCTAGTAATTTGGTTGCAATTGAATAATTAACATAGAAGCTATACAAGAAATAATTTTAAGAGTTGCTGATTTTTAAACAGCTCCCTGAAGTATGCAACAAAACAATACAATTAATATTGCCGACCCCTGTAGTCGAGTCGTCTGAGGCGTATGACTATTATACAGGGGTTCCGGGTTCGAATCCCAGGGGAGGGCATGGTTTTTTAAAAATACAGATTTAACATAAAACACAAAATAGATAACGCTAATCTCTTTCCATTGCAGCCAAAGCTTCACATAAGGTCTAGTTGTAAGTTACACTTATAACTATGTACATATTAAATAAATAAATTTATTTAATACAATTAATAACGATTCGAGCTTGTTTAGTCTAAAACCTTAATGTTTATAATAAAACAATTCGAAGAGCATTAATAAGTTATTTATTTAACCGACTTAAAGCTAAGTAACTTGCAACTAAAGTGCAGCCAAGAACTGTCCAGCCAGTTTCAAGTCAAAAATTGTTTTCAATTTAATAAAACCTTAACAAAACTTTATTGCTAGAGAATTATCAGACACAAAATTCCAAGCACATAATTTAATTAATTACAATTTCAGTCGAAACACTTTCAGACTGGGAGGGACGGACAGATTTCAGATACGGCCAATTAACTTGGCCTGCCATGGGGCAACTTTGTAATGCGCACTTAACATAACCCGACGGCCTCAAGCACCACACCCTCCGCCCCCCCTCAGCGTACATTCTGATACGTGCCTGAATATAAGAAACATGTCAATAAGCATAAAAATGCAGCCCAGTCTGGCAGTATTTAAATACTGTCGCATAAATTTCGAGAAACAAAAAATAAAAAACTAAAAAAAAGGAAGAAAAACACTTTCCAAACGGATATTTGCATATGCATGTGGCGAAAAATTGTATAATAATATCATATTTAAATGCGCTTAAGTCAGCTCATAATGAAATGTAAGCCACACACACACACATACACTCAGGGGGACATAAATACTCACACACACTGGTGGCAATCGATTTGAGTTTCACCTTCGTGGCGCGTGAGACCTTCCAAAAGAAACAACGATCGCAAATGATTTATAAATTAATATTTTATAATTATCGAGTGGGGAGAAAATAAAAAAACCGATGGAAACCAAAAAAAAAAACACAATCGAAGCAATAAAAAGTTAATAATAAAAATCAGCAAACGTTGTTGGAAATTTATGCTGAAACGAGAAACCAAATAATTAAAAAAATAAAAACCCAAAACCAAATGGAATTAAATGATTCAACAAAATTTTCAACGAACTTTGCTTTCGGCCTCGCTTTTGTTATTGTTGTTGCTGTTGTTGTTGTGTTGATAATTATAAAACACTTAAGCCTGTAATTAGCAAGATCTTTGGGTCGCTTTGGGTGCTAACCAAAAGAATCGACGTCGAGTTGCAGTCGAAGTTGTTAATTAAATTGGGCAACAAAGCTGAAATAAACAATTAATACGAGTGCAGCGCGCAAATAATTTCATTAATTTTGATTAAAGTGTGTGCCCAACAAATTACGAACTCTTAAATATAGCATATATACATAGCAGGGTGTCATATGGAAATCGTGCAACGCAGACACGCTACTCTGAAGATTGCCATTGATCGGAGCTGACTATATATGCTATATACTCTATGCAGATCCGCCAGTTCGCACAGCACTCTTAATGATGCTAACGGAAAGTGGCATCCATAGATACCCTAGGGACCCCCGCTATACCCTGCCCCCTTCTGGGTTTACTCATTCCATTATTTGATTTTGAATTTCGTATGCGAGCGTTAATTGGCTTTGCTCATTAGCGCGTTTTCTTCTCCCCTTCTTTAATGCTATTAACTTTATTTGCTGTTTATTTTATTAGTAATATGCCGATGTATTTCCTGAGGCCATAGAGGGCCGCTGCCTGGCTCGACTAATGCGATTATTATGCCTGAACTCACCTGAAGTTGACTGCCTATGGAACATGCCAATCGCATGATTGATAAACAGCTGCTGCTCTCAAACTCATTTCCAGCCAACACACACACACTCACAGTCGTATACCTTTTGGGATATTCGATCTGGGCAGTTGGCACTACTATCTGGAGTCATTTCCATAAGCATCGAACTGAATCTCAAGTGAGCTGCCTGCATTAATCATGGGCCAAAAGGCAGCTCGACAGCTCGGACTCATTACCAAAGTCGGTGCGGTGGCAAGACGTGGGGGGGGGCAAAACGTAACTTCCATTTGAATAGTTTTACGCTCATTTCGAAAAAATGGAAATAAAATCGAAATTTACATATGCTGGCGATAAATACTCGAGTAGAAACGAAGCCAAAACAGAAGCTTCCCATCGAAGTGGACTGAACGTTTCTTTTTGTTAACAATTCTTCAGCAATTGTTGCTCCATTTTAACGATATTGAATTGGCTTGATTTGGCCTGATTTATTGGCTTCTCTAGTATTCAAGCTGCCTTTTTGGGATCTACACAAACTGTTCGAGTTGTTGCTTATTTCTTGGCATCGTCTTCTCATTCAATTGGCGGCATTCAATTTCTGAACAAGAGAGTTCAGTTGAAATGCTCCCATCAATCGGCATTGTTTACCCTCCAATCACATGCAGCCATTTCACCTCGAACCAGCTCACTTCCCCTCCCCTATAACCCCTCCTCCCTGGTTGACCTGCCTGCCCCGTTCAGTTGCAGCTTTTCCATATCCAATAAACGATTCAAGGCAGCTCTTGCAACTTTCCACTCGCCGACTTGGATGGAATTTTCAGGCGCATGAAGATTTGTCAAGTTGCTGCTCAGACACAGGAAGGGGGTGAGAAGGGGAAGCAGGGGGGCAGGAAGGGGAGGCAACCGGTGCGCAATGCGGCCTATGTAAGTAAGTAAGCTGCCTCTTCCTGCCCAGAAACGGTTGCACTCAGAGTCGCACTCGCAGTCCATAGTTCGCAGTCCCAACAGTCACTTATGGGGTGTGCGGCAACAACTTGCAACAAGAACAGCAACAGCAACAACTACAATAACAACAACAACAGTTGCTGTTGTGAATGTTGCTGCTGCTGTTGCTGTTGCCTGCGACTGTGCCCCGGTCGCATGCATGTCGAAAGTAATAATTTTATATATGGCACGACAAACATATCGTACTTCTACTTATCGGCGACGTGCGTGCGTTGTTTCGTCGCACAGTGGAGCAAGACTCATCAAGACAGTTGCACTCTTGCAAGGTAGGGGAAAGGGTAGAAAAGAAGAGAGAGAGGGGTAAAGGGAATTATTGAAATTAAAGTCTACACTAACTACTCTTTCAATTCAGTTTCTAGTCACTTTAAACCTTAATTTTCTTATTTTTAATAATATTAAACACATTTCGTATGAAGTTTAATACTCTAATTTATACTAGCAATAATAAACTTATAAAAGTCTTAGTTTTTCTTTTCTTTATCTTTTAATTTCTAACTGAATTTCCTTATTAGTTCTAAATTTGTAAAATATCCTTTTATTCGAAATTTTTATTCACTTACAAAGTAATAATATAATAAGACCTTTATTAAAATGTAAATATAATAATGAAAGAAAGGCTTAAAAACTTTTAAAAACTCCTCTCTTAGTGTTTTCACTTTTATAATGCAACGATTTGAATGACTTCCCATGCTCGTTAAGGAGGCAAACCCTTATCGCATAACCCACTTAAAAGACCCTTCACTTATTTCAAAGTAATTAGAATCGAGTTGAAGTTTTTCGTGCGAGAAACTCTGCAAGTAACCCCACTGTGCGTCTCCGTCGTCGTCGTCGTCGTCGTGGTCGTCATCGTCGTCTGTGTGTTCCTTTTGAAGTGCACAGCATGTTAAATTCGTAAAATTCATTAAGATTCCGTTGCCGATGCGAGGCAGCGTCGCTGATGTTGAAAAGTGCCAAGAGCAGAGGCAGCAGCAGCAGCAGAGGCAGCAGAGACCCACAGCCAGCAGCAGAGGCAGCCAAACAACCCACAGAAAGAGACAGAGACGACGGACGATGTCGAAGGCGACAATGTTGTTTGCCATTGCCATTGTTGTTGTTGTTGCTGTTGTTGTTGCTGCTTCGCTTGTTGTTGCTGTAGTTTCCACAATTATTGCTGTAGTTGCCTGCCTGCTGCTGGTCGTGCTACGTAAAAAGCATTTGAAACAAACTCAATTATGCCCGGTGCAGTGCGCACACACACACACACACTTACTGGGACACACACACACAGTTGCACTTCCACTTACCACGACTGTCGAGTGTGACTGTGACTAAAATGCGGTCACATTGTTTGCCAGCGCACGTCGTTGTCTCATCCCGCTGGCAAAAACTTCTCTCATCCCCTTCCCCCTTCACACCTCAACCCCCTGCCCCCTCCAGCCACTGTTCCCGTTCTCGCTCTGCAACACCCTCTGCACCCTCTGCTTGCAACGTCCCTTAAAGTGATACGAATTTTGTGCAATTTCGTTTACCCGCATATGTCACAGTATTTTACGGCAGCTTCAGCCATCGGCCACGCCCCCTAAAAAGCATAGAGGGCGTGCCTGAGTATATGTGTGTGAGTGTGTGTGAGTAGGTTGACTAGGCACAGCAACGGCTCTAATGAGGAGTCGCTTCCCACTGCAGACTCGACTTGACTTGGCATGACTTGGGTGTAAGCACACACACTTAAACACACACACAGAGAGACACTCACACACAGAGACACACATACTCACTCTCATGTATTTAGCTTGTAAGCTGCAGCTCTCTAATTCACATTGACAGTCAATTTACCTGCTAACAAGCATTTCCTGGCTCACTCTCAAACATTTCCTGGCCACATTTTCCATGGGCGTAGGCAGCTAAAGGGTGAGGGCTAGAGGGGCAGCAGCAGCTGCTGGTTCACATCTTGCATAAATTCCAATTCGCCTGATTTATAAATATGAACAACGCCCCGACAAAAAAAAAACACAAACGTAGCTAATAAATATTCATGGGCAACAAATCGTCGACATCTCCCGATTCCTTGAATATCAGAGAGCACCCGCTCCTGCTCCTCCCTCTTAGCCCGAAACAAAAAAAAAGAAAACCTATTGATTAAGAAACAATCCCGACAGGCAGCGTGATCTGAATCGGGTTCGGGTTCGGGCCTTGGGATCTCGGGATCGGGTTCCGGAAAGTGTTTTAGACCTCGACAAAGCAATTTGGGAACAAAGCGCCTTAATGATTTTTTCTTTTCTCGTTTTTTTTGAGGCACGACCTGAGAACGTAGGTAACAAAAGGAATAATAATAATAATAATAATGCAATTACCATTGGGAAAATTGAGCTGCCCGGGGCCGTGGAGAGCGCACCACGTTGCCAGCGAAGGTGTGACCAGGCACTAATTAGATTGGAATCGAACTCGTCTAGAACAACGTCGCCAACCTCTCGCTGGGTCTTTGCCTATATATAACATTTGGCCATAAAGCGACTGTAATTAAAGTATTTTAAGGCTTTGCTTTTGGGCTTTAAGTTTATGGCCGAGAATAAACATTGGCGAATAGTACGCAGAGTACGAGGCGGGCGGGCAGAGAACTCTAACACTATAAATGGGGCCGTCGTTATCAGCGACGATTGCCCGCTTGGGAAAATGCCTCATAAAAAGCGGAAGTACGTGACTGACTGGCTGCACTCGACGCAGTGATACCCTGTTGCCAAGCCAGCAAGAGCTGTTACAACCTGCGTAGTGTCTCAAGTCGGTAAACAACTTTATGCTGATGATAAGCAGCCCCAAATGAAATTTTAATGCAAATAGGCGTAGCTCAGTTGGTCAGAGGGTAGACTGGCAGAGGGGGGGTGCTGCAGGTTGCTGCTGCTGTTGCATAAATCATTAGACCAAGCCTTTTGTTCTAATGAAACCTCAATATCCTGCCTGCACAGCACATAGGCCAATTTCGTGACCAAGCCAAGTCCGGGCTGCAGTTCCCGGAGGCGTCGTACGCGTCGTGCTCGTCCCGGCAGGAAACTTTTATTTATGTTCTGGTAATGCGCAGGGCCATTGTCGGATAGTCCGTGAAACGGCCAGGCACGCTACGCAGTGAAGGGAACTAGTAAGAGAGGGAGAGAGAGCAAGGGGACGGGAAGGGAGGCGCATTAATTTTCATTAAAAGCGCTTAAACGTCGCGCCAACTTATTTGCTTGTTTTATTTTTAATTAACAGTCTCAGTCTCAGTCAGTCGAGCCGTCGTCGAGCCCTGATGATTTATGAAAGGCCCCACAGCAGTAGAGGAAGATGAGGAAGAAGAAGCAGAAGCAGAACAAGAGCTCCTAAAGGGAGCATGAGACACAAAACTACGCCGAAACCAAACTAGAAGCATAGCCCAGCGAGCACTTTAATTAATAAAACACTCAGCCCAAAACAAATTGACTGAGCTGAGTGACTGGCAGCGGGGGCTTTATTTCGTGTAGCCCCCTAACCTGCCTATCTGCCCGCCCGCCTGCCTGACGAAATACAGAAATAAATATGAGAAATAAAAAACCGAAACCGAAAAAACAAAAGTCGAAACTGAAAAGTCAAGTCAAGTCGCAGCGCCGCACAATGACTCTCCACACAGAGAGTCTCGAGTGGGCTTTGGCAATCTTTACGATGCCCACTAAATGATATTGACAAAAGTATTCGAGTGGCAAAACAACAACTGCAATTATGGTGCCTCTCTAGGCCCTCTAGACTCTCGACTCTCGAGTGTCTGCTACAATCATCATCCGTCATGGCATTAACATGAGACACAACATTTATAGATTCCCTCGCCGCGATGCGTAATCGTCGGGACTTTGTGACGCTCCATACGATACCATATTTAATGGTATATGTACCTGATATTAGCCCAAATTTACGGCCTTAACTACGCACCTGCCGAATGAGTTGCTTGGCTCCGCTCTTCGGTTTTGGGCACTGCGAATGCACTAAAACTGTTATGGTTATGGCCACGACGCGTGAGAGTCGAAATTTTATGATTATATGAGGAGAGGCATTTCGGGTATTCGTTGTCGAGGATGTGATGGCCTTGTCGGGTAATTGCAGATTAGTTGGAAAACATAAAACGAGCCACCTAAAGCTGCTTGAGTGCCCACTCAAAGGTTTTGTTTTCCATTCATTCGATAGATTCTCCAAGATTATCATTTGAAACGTGTTGAAATTTAGTCGTCAACGTGGATTCTAAACGGTTTTCCAATTTTGAAAAGAATCGAACGGGCACACAAAGGAATACCCTAAAGAGAATTCAGATAAAAGACAAGACATGCACGAAGTGAATATTCCAAGTCGCAAATGTTTCAATGCAATCGTTGCATGTGTCAAGTCTCGGAAAATCCCTCGAGGAATTTCGATAAGCTATCGCCTTATACCGAGAATACTAAATAAACATAAGCTTACAAATTATTGCTTTTCCAACAATTAACTATGAACTCTCAGATTCTGAGAAGACAATCGACCGAGCAATATATTTCGAGACTGTTTTGTACAAAAGAATCTATTGAAAGTAATCCCCCGGTGTGAGGCGTGAGGCATGGAATGGATTGGATTGGAATGGAGTTCGAGAACTTGAGCTACGTTCTAAAGAACTTGTGCTCGATCGGCCCACACCTTGGCTATCAATCGAATCGTGACGAGACAAGTCGATTCAAGTCGGGCCAGTCAGGCAGTCGATCGATGCGGTCGGTCGAGTGGAGCGGCGTTTCCACTTGACCAGCTATCAGCGTCATAAATCCCCAAACACTCCACTCGAATTCCAAATGCCCCAGCGAACTGTGGCACCCCGGTGGAAACAAATGAGTTGCGCTGGCTTAGATCGTAATACTTGGCCGATAAGGCTGAAGGAGCAGCAGGCACTTGCAGTCATCATCATGGGCAAATAGTATATGACAGAGCGAGTGTAGTTTGGGTGGAAGGAGGAAGGGAAAGAGGCAACACTGATTAATCAGACCTAATCGCAATTGCGGCTTTTGACCGATATAACGAGGCACTCACTCCACAGTCCTCACTCCCTCTCCTCTGCACTGATAGCAGACTGTTTTATTATTATATTTGTTATTGTTGTCTTAATCAGTAATTAATTAAGATACTTTTCATTAGATAAGTTTGGACAGTCGCGACTTTCGAGACTTTGCGTTTGCATTTCGTGTGATTTATATTTAAATTGTCCACAATTTACGAGCCGACTTAATTGTATTTGCTTGTCAGACGTCAATGATTCGGCGGCAATCCCCCGCAGACCAAAGATAATGATAGTGAAATTATTTATAGCAATGCGGGGCCTACACATTAGTCACGAGAGTGCCCGACAAACTGGAAACTTGCTTACGCGAAACTAAATCTACGGGAGGCTACCCGGAGAGGGAGACGAAGAGGGAAAGGGAAGGGGAAACGACGCCGTTGGGTTTACGTGTGCGCACTCGGATCTTGACTTTAGGGTTCAAGCGTATAGACGGAGCTCTGCGAAAACAACAAGCCATAAATCCAAACAGATTTATTTCTATATATAGTACATGTTTATTGTCTATATGGTATATATATGTATGTCATTCGGATTAGCGGCAATTTGCGTTATCTTATCAATACCGGGATGCAAGCATAAGTTCGCGTTTCCCAGCACGTGGAAACTTTAATACAACTAATCTCTCTGGCTACACTAAACAGATTTGGAGCAGCTTGAATAAACACTCCCCATACATTGTATTTCCCCTGATCGAAACAAAAACTAAACTTCCTAACCGTAAAACCTTTTAACGATTCACGTATTTCGATCGTGAGAATAATTTAATGTTTATAAACAAAGAAAATAAAACGGAAAACCTTTTGAAAAGATTTGATCGCAGCGATATCATTTGGTTTATAAGTCTGTCAAGGTTTCACAACACTGTAAAAAGGCAATTAATGCAATATTTAATTGGGATATACCCACTGATGGAACTTTACTGAAGTACCGTGTACGACTAGAACAATAATATTATACGACTACTACCTTCACTATGCTGCTTTGTGTTTCCAGAATTGTTTCCACTGTAGCTCAATAGTATTCGTAGATCTCTATCTGTAGGCAAGATTTATAGACACAATAACTCTTCATTGGTTTTAATTAGTCAGAAATATATGTATAGGGTATAATCGCTTATAAAACGAGATCTTTATCTCGCTGCAACAAGCTGCGACGTCGGCAGAGGCAGCGGCAACGGCGTTGCAGCAATCGGCCCCATTGATACCGATATCAACGGCGCAGATATGACAAGTCGATCGATATGCACTCACCCGAGCCCAGAGGGCAGGCCGACTACTCCACGCGAACCTCAGCAACAACAACGACAACGACAACAACAACTGCTGGATACCCAAATCAGCAGCCTTTATGCTTAATCACTCGGGCGCCTTTGATGTGCTGCCTTGCCTTGGGTTAATTGCGGCCAACTCATTGGGTGGCAAATCAATTAAAGACTATACGACTATAAGTATTTTGTCGGGCCCAACCTATTCCCCAGAATATATTCCCTCGGCTTACCAATGCAATTCTCTTTGTCTCTCTCATTCCCTCTCTCCTTCTTTCTCTGTCGCGACGTCGCGTCGGCTGCGCAGACAGCGCCCCATAACAAAAGAACTTAACACCTAACGCATTAATTATCATTAATTTTAAATGCTAAAAGCATAAGTAGCGAACCATAATGTGAACACACCGACTTCGTTATGCACTAACAAGAAGAACAAGTTCACAGAATTTAACCTACGCATGTTTAAATTACTTCCACTTCCTTTCGGAAAGGAAACAAAGTTACAGATAAAACAGTCACTGAAATATCAAATTTGTATGCCACATCAGTAATTTATCAATAAATATTTTAGCTTTCTGGCTTTATCAAAAACCTGAATAAACCTAAAAATGATTACAAAATATAGAAAATTGTGAAATTGGTTTTTTAGTTGAAATAAACTGAACAATATTCTCTGAAATTTGTTAAAATTTATTGCATGATTATAAAGTATAAATTATTTCATAGGAAATTTCTTTAATTTTTCGTATCGCAGCTAACAACAATATTCGAATTCCCTCGGGATCACATTTTTGGACTCACAGCCCACATTAAATGGTCTTATTAATGATTATGAATACGATTATGAATTTGAATATGTGTGACTGCGCAGCGGGCATAGCACTCGTGCTGGGGTCTTATGTTCCCTATAAAAAACCCTGACTCAGCCCGAACAGAAATCATTGCTGGAATTTGAAGTCGAAATGGAAGTCCAAGTGGAGGTTTTGAGTAGGATGAGTAGATCGCTTTGTATGCGGTGCGGCGGGGCGACAAAAAACTTAATTAAAACAAACGTTTGGCCATCTAATTAACATAACAAAGCCACAGACGAATCCAGTTGAGTTCAGTTTGAGTCGAGTCGAGTTGAGTTGAGTCTCGAGTTGATTCATTTAGGCTTCAAATCTGGGCAGAAAAAGGTCGTCGCAGTCGTAGTAGAACCGAATGACTTGAATAATTTTTGCGCTGCTTTGTTTACCATTTGCATGAGATGTAGATTTATTTACGCCTGGCATGCGTAATTTGATTGCCCCATCTACCATGCATCCCAGCCCCTGTCCCCCCTCTCTCCACTCCTCCCCTTTCATCCGGAAATTGCAATTAGTTGTTAGAAAAAATGCCATAAATTAGATTACCCAACGAAATGCGGCGCAAACTTGGCGCGATTATCGCCCCGACTTTGAGTTCCATTGCCATTTGAGTGCCAGTTCCAGTTCCCCGTGCCCCTCTCCCTTCCCCGCCTGCGTGCAACGTAACTGTAGCAGCAAATAGCATGAACAATGAGGCCATAATTTAAGGCATTATGGCCGAAATCAGCCCCAGTCCCAGTCCCAGCCCCGGCCCCGGCAACAACTCGAGTCGAAGTCCATGTCGAGCGAACAATTCAAAAAACGTTTTTGTAATTCAATAAATTATTTATGTACTCGTTTAATTCGCCTGCCCCGCCCCCGCCCGTGTTGCCTCCCCCTCGCATTGTGCTATTCAAAGTTTCGTATTTATTATTATTATTTTTAAAGGTAAATTATGAATGTATCTGCAATTTTCATTCAATTCATTAGACTGCGATTGTTGTATATCGATTCATTCGTACTCGCACTCACTCGCACACGAACACTCACACGAGCAGATTTCAAATGAAGTATTATTTTTAGGTATTGTTGTTATTCTGAGACGAGAAACGAGTTCCTCTAAGTAGGGTCTGTCGGAGGCCTTTCAAAGAACTCAAAACAAAAGTTTTGTTTTTTATTCGTTTTCTGTTTTCTGTGTTTGTTGTGCGCCTTGTCGTTTCTGCAATAAAGCAAACAATAAAGCCGGCCATATAAAGCATTCATAATTTAATTATATAGCCCACTCACCTCCTCCCACCACCCCCTTTCCATTTCACAATTCTTTAGAAAATCTCAGCGTTAATTTTGTGTAATAATAAGTTGAATGCCTCCGCATACATTTTCAAAAGTGTAGTTAATTTGAATGCCATTTATGGCCATAGACACCGTCTTGGAGACCGCCATGGAGAGTGGAGAGTGAGGCGAGACTGAATCGAGTTGCTTCATTGAATGGATCCGAACAATGGGGGCTTTTCAAAGACGACACACACAGTCACATATATAACTCCCCTGGATACAGAGACTGACTAACCAAAGACTTATTATGGATAGTGATCTAGCGAATACGATACGATACGACTATCTTGTAAAGAAGAATGAAATTAGTCGCTCCAATTAAGACAGAATGGAATTTCTGGAGCAGTTGTTGTAGCACTTGTGCTCTGAAACTTTGCACTCGTGATATTATAAGTGGTATCTCGATACACCGGTGCTATCACCACAGCACACTCTGTACCCCACATTAAACTATACCATAGTATACCATATCATTTTCACGGGGCATTGGGCATACACAGCCATATCGTATCGCCGTCACGTCAGCCCCGGTTCGGCGTCCACGTGCTAACAGTGGCCACTTCACGCTTTCAAGACTTCGAATAAAAAAGAGCTAAGGTAAATATTTATGAATTCATTCACTTGGTTCGCTTTATCGTTTATCGGAAGCCACCGCGACATCTGTGCTAATTCCCGACTGGCTCCAGTCCCAGCTAATTAGTTGCTTCGCCTCGCCGTTGTCCCAATTCATTAGGAGCCATTAGATCCAGGCCTGCGATCTGTTGCGTTGTGCGGGGAATGAATGCACTTGAATTGCTTGTGCCAAGGGGTGCCCCATACCCCAGACCCCATCCCAACGCAGGGGAGAACGTGAGTCGAGTGGATACCGCCTACGTCACGAGATTTTATTATCGCACTTGGGCGATGCCGTTGCGATCCAAATAGCTAAGTTAAGCGGCAACAACAAATCGTGAACGTCAACAGACAACAACGTGAACAACAACAGTGCGACAGACAGACAGACAGACAACGAGAGACAACGCATACGTGCGAATTTTGTTGATTTCGTGAAAGTCACAAACTGGCATTAAAATATTTTTATACACATGACAGCAGCAGCGACGCCAGCGTTGTTGTAAATAACAAAATAATAAAATTCAGCAAATTATACGCGGCTTAAAAGGCCCACAAAATGCGCAGCGGCGACAGGCGCCGAATTCGAAAATTAAGTAGAAACAAATTCCTTCGAAAGAGCAACAACAACAACAACAACAACAACAGTAACAGCAGCAACACCGACACCGACAACAACAAGAGCAAATGGCAATCATCGCGTAATATTTGTTCATTGCAAAATCAATTAACAATTTCAGGCAAATTGATATTAACGAGTTCTCGCAATAACCAGAAACTGAAAGCCTCATCGACTTCGTGTGTCTCGGGGTATCGCAATTCTGAATTCCGAATCGAATTCGAATTGAATCGAATTGCCTGAACTGAAAACACTTTGCTGTTAAGTATGCACGAGGGCTGTGAGTGCAATCGACGATAGTATCGATTAATTACATTGGATTTCATTTCAATTTCGTTTGATTTTCCATTTTAATTAATTTGAGAATTTCATTGCAGCTCATTCACTCCACTATCGCATTACTATCAGCAGCTTTGGCATTAATGTTGCATTCTTTGTTGTTCCTTTTCTCACTTTGAAAACTTCATTCAATCCCATTTCAATTACTATCGCATTACTATCGTATTGTTGTTGTAGAACCATTTGTTGGTTCTACTCCACCTCAACTGTTTCTTATTAAACATGTTGAAAATTATATCAGAATTATATTCAATTTCATTTATTGCATATATTTCTCATGCAATATTGCCTATTTTATTTTTTGTCTTCTGTTTTGACTTTCTATCTTCAACTTAAGATGATTTCCAGCTAATTCCTAGTACTATCGCTTTAGTATCGTCTTACTATCAGTGGTTCTCACATTATGCCCTTCTTGTTGTTGTCTTCTGCTTTGAGAGGTTTCAACTGAATACATTTCCCTCGTTTCGTGGCGGAAAGCTTGTACCCAACCCTCGTACGTGCACGCCACATGCAACTGTTACATATCGACACACTTGCATAGATACATTTGTATCTGCATATATATGCAGATACGTATATGGCATGTACGTGTATCTCATGTGAGGCCAGCACGATTTCTTTGCGGTATGTGGAAGCAATCACGCAAATCCATAACCATATCCACATTGAGTGCAACAAATTGTTCGGATTCGAGCGCAAAACGTTAAAGCAAATAATAAAAGACAAAACCAACAACAACAGCAACAGCAACAGCAATAAGAACTACAGACACAACTGCTGTTAATAATAGCTAAAATGTTTTTAATTAAGTGCAAATGCCAGATTAACGATTACAAGAAAAACACGTTCCATTAAAAAACGCCACGACGATTTGGCTCTGGCTCAGATTGTCGGATTGTCCGCCAAGTGTGACTTTTCAATCGCTGTCACAGTCACAGCCGGAGTCACATTGTGATCGCGTTGCGATTGTGAGATGCTTCATGAAATTGGAACCGGGCATCGTGTCGTAATTTGTTGACGCCAAATGGAACTACTCGACTCGATTCGACTCGTCTCGATTCGATTCGATTCGATTCGATTAACTCGTGTACCAAGAAAAGCACATTGAGAAACTTTGCCTCTTGATACCCGATTAGGTCGTGCCCGATTACAGCGAACTATAAACCGAATTCTACGTTAGTTCATAATTATCATTCATTTGGAATAAGTTCTCAAGCTGTTTGCAAAGAAAATAAAATTATTTGTAAGCTAATGAAAAAAAATTGAAAACATGATTGTCGAAATTACCACTTGACTTTGTACGGTCTGTGCACACACACACCATTTTTTTATTGGTTGTCTACTTCTGGCTTTATTTTTCTCTTCTTCTTTATGGGCTTTTCGTGACAAGTTCATACTACAAACTGTTTGCCTACTCTTAAGTTAGCTAAATAAAAGAAATCTAAGTTTAGGCTCAAAAGATTAACGCTTATCTTGGCGTGATGCTCATGAATGACACTGCTTGTGTCTGCTTGTATCTTACAGATGGTATATGTATCTGTGTTTATAATTGTACATATGTCTGTAAGTGTAACATTGTTCGTATCATATCATATCACTCATAACCATATATCTACCTATAAAAGCATTAAAGTATCGAGATATAGTATTATACTGCAACAATTCATCAATCTAAACACATATCCATCGTAATCTAATCCATCTCTATCTGCATCTATCAAACTCTCAATGCATCAAAATAACAATATTCAGTAAAGAAACAAACCATATACCATCATTTCAAAGAACTCATCATCTATACAAAGCTGCAACTATGCATTAGTATCTTTATCTTCAGCTCTGTATCTCAGGTCATATCTACCACACTGCTCAGCACCTTTTGCAGTCATTAAGCAGCCTCAATTTCGAGTCTTTTTGTCCGTTTGCAGTGGGGCAAGTCGGTGGTTGCTCTATAAGAAGAAAAGAAGTCATTCATAATTGATGAATGTGCCTTGGCAGCGTCAACCTTCAGTCTGGCAATCAGCATTGTGAGTAGTTGTACAGGCAGAAGCAGAGACATTTTTATTTTCATTTCCATTTCCCCATTTTCATGTTCGCCTTATCTGTGCGATTATGAAAACACAAGGAAAATAAAACTCGATGCCAGGCCATAAAAAAGAACAGAGAAAAACACACACATAATACTTGTACTGGGGCCCACATGGATTGGCTTCGGGATTGGGTTCTGTTTTTCGAATGAGTGCTCGCTTAATTCGATTACATTTCATTCCAACTTTTTTTTGGTTTTCGTTTTGTTTTTGTCTCTTCAGTTGATTTTACTGACTGTGTGTGTGTGTGTGTGTGTTTCTGGTATTGTTTGACGCTCGGTAATTACGCTGAAAAACTCATTTGACGGCTCGCACTGTCACGATATGTGTGTGCAATAAATCTTTCGATATGTATAATTTGGTGCCGGCACGGCCAACGCACAGCCCAAATTGTATCTCATAGATACGAGCAGTGTCTGTCTCTCTGACTGTGTGTCCAGCTGCCTGGCGGTGCCTGTCGCCGACCGTAAATGTATCTGTGTGTACTTTGTCTATTTTATGCCCCTCGCACCGTTGCGGCGCAACAGCTTAGCTGGGGATTGCTCTGGGATCGCATCGCATCGGATCGGGACTCAGCTCGTCTCAGCTCGCTCAGCTCGCTCATCTTGCCTGTCTGCCTGTTTTAAGCTGGTGTGCAATACGAGTGCGCCTAGCCCTGCAATCATTACTCATCTGGCATGTTGCATGCTGCATGCTGCAAGTTGCATGCCTCATGCCTCATGCTTCATGCTGCTTTTCGGGCATTGTCAATGGCACAAATAATGAGCGACTCGCTCGCTGCAGCCTACTCGATTGCGATTGCCGCTCACAGGGGGGCGGATATAAGATACAAGATACATTTGAGGCACATGTTTAAATACACACACACACATACATGCCTGGCTAGATGTTTTTTGTGGCACAATTTATGGCTTCCCACACGGTCTTAGCCTGAAAATATGACAAGTCATAAATGTCCCACAAATGCTCACTCATTTGCAGCATCTCTCAGATACAGATACACTTACAGATACACCGCCAAAGACAGAGACAGAAAGAGAGAGGAGAGCGAGCATAAAAAGCGCTTTTGTTATTCTCGTCGTAAAATCAATAAACGCAACGAAAATTGAATGACATATCGCTCAATAAACATAAATTATAATTTATTAAACCTTTGCCATCGTGTTTTTTATGCTCATTTTCATTTCAAATTCAATTCGAAATTCAAAATAGAATTCCTTCCAATTCAATTCATTTGTTTATTTGTCTACGCAATGCATCGGGGCAGCTCTCCCTCTCCCCCTCTCTCTCTCTCCGTTCCTTCTCCCGTCCCAAACTAATTCTATCTTTGTTTAGTTTCAAATCGAGGCAACTTTCAGCGCTGTAATTTTTTTTTCGCAGTTATTACGAAAAGAAAAGAAACAAAAATACTAAAATACAGAAATGAAGCGGAAAATGAAAAGTGATTCATTTATCATAGTTCTACAGTAGACATGCGATAGAATGCCTGAAATGCAGAGAGAACTTTAAACAGATGTTGTATAGTAAATAAGAAATTGTTTGCCTAAAGAAAGATTGATAAAATACTCAACAAATATTTATAAATATACCAAATATAGAATAGAATATTTAAGTATACAAAATATAATATTTAACATATCGAATGATTATAATGAACTGTGTATTTTCAAGAAGGTTTAAAGAAAACTCTGGAAATTTTATTATCTGAAGTAAATTAATTCACCTTGTGCAGATTTGACTGTATTTTATGAAGAACATAAACCAAGAAACTAGTCTCGCTAGAAAATAGAAAATGAGAAAATTAAATGCGATTGTGAATGATGTATGAATGTATTTACGTGTTGAGTTCTGATGCCTCCTCATTAAAAGACGCGCCGGGCAACTATTTTAAATATTTTAATTATTTGCATATTCAAATGTTTATAGCAGTCGTGCTACCCCCGTCCCCCTCCGCTTGCCCCTCTCTTAGCATTAGCCTTTTCCCGCTGCTGACTGTGTGTGCCGTGTGGGCGTCGGCCGTTTTAAAGCGTTTTTAATTGCCGACTCAGTCGGTTAATCGCCGCCAGACCAACTGACGTCTGTGTTTCAGGGTCTGCGAATGGGACTGGGAATGGGGAGTGGGATGTGGGAGTGGGACAGGAACTGTGGAACTGTGACTGCGACTGGGTTAGCTGGGCACGAAGAAGGGAGCGCGGGACGGGAGAGCGAAGACCTTTGCAACTTGCAGCATCATTTGGAAGAGGGAACTAAAAAAGAGGAAGAACGAGTACAACATGAATTTCGAGTATGCGCGAGTCATGTGGCATAGTTGTTGTTGTTGCTGTGCGGTGATTGTGAAAACACTTCACATTGCACAGGAAGAGGAGGCGGAACGGAGAACGGAGGCAGTGGAAATGGAAGCCCACATTGAACAACAACAACAGCAGCAGCAGAGCCAGCAGCGGCAGCAGAAACGACGACAGCGTCAACCATTTGAAACATGAGCCTCGTGAGTGCTGATAATACTCGTATTCGAATACGTATGTATTCACAAAGTGTGCGGGCTGCGTTATGGCACGATTTAGGGTGAGAGGAGGAAGGGGAGAATGACGGTTGACAAGTGACAGGGCGAACGTAGCCAAAGGAGCTGAGCACGAACAATGACAAATACTCGTACAACGTGCGCTGATATTTCACATGATTATTCATCATATTCAGCACTATCATGATCATCATCGTTCTGATTATACTTGAAGCGCATCTAATGTTCTTCCCATAATATATATATGTATATATAGTCTAAACGATGTCTGGCTACCCAGCGATGCAGCAAACTTGCTCTTCTTCTGCCTCTGCTCACCCCATTAATAATCAAGTGTGTTTTTTTTTGGTTCAAATTAATCGTTTTTATTAATTTGCATTATTCATTTTAATTTCCATTTGAATTTCAATTATTTTACTTATATGTTTTATGTTTTCTCGCCTATGCATGCAGCCCAATATATTCGTTAATCGTACAGTAATGTTTCCTTCATATGCTACAGTTCTATAGATCTTTTATACAGTAATCGTAGTTCAAATACGCATTCATATATAGAATATATTCATTGTGTTTTTTGTTTTGTTTTTGTTAAGGTATTTCAGTTGGTTTTTCTAAATCATTTACAATAATTTACCCGCAGCATCAATCGAGACTTTGGCTGAGTTTGAGTCAAGATATAGTACAAGTATGTAATACAAGTATCAGTATATATATATTCAATATATATGTATGTATTTAGTAGATTCATGTACATAGTTAGGCTGCTAAAAGTCGTAATAAATTCAGTAGATTTCGGAAACAGAAATTCCAAGAAAGAATAGAAGAAGGCTTCCCCTCTGTGCTCTTGCGATATTTCAATAATACAATGCATAATAATGATGAATAAAACTACTATCACATTTAAATAGATGTACCTACACAAACATGTACACATACATGCGTGTAAATATGTTACAGGGTGTGTCTGTCGACTACGCAACTCAAATGCCCCAAGCAGAGTCGAAGCAAAATATCGAGATAAAAATCGAAAACAGATGATGAATAATTTTTGAAAATCGTTTTTGAATTCAACACTTTTTTGGCAACTTCGTGGTGCCCCCTTTACTGAAGTAATAAATTCCAGTTTTCATTTGCATATTCTCCAGTTTTATTTCCTTATCGATGCCAAAAGAGAGACAAAAAAACATGTTGAAATTAATGCATAGTCAAACATTAATTGTTGTTCACAGCAGAAATTCATAATAATTGTAATATGAATATGCACTATATGTATAATTTATATATATATGTATATGTATACTCTATATATCTGGCTTCTTCATGCGAATGTTCTTCGTCTTCGTGCTGTAGTCGTAGGTAAGTCGGGTTTAAGAGGTACCACGCCTCCCCATACATTTGCATATGTGAGTGTGCGCCCCGTACTTATATACTATGTAATTTGTTGATGGCCTAGTTAGTATAAGTTATAAGTATAAGGTTTTTCTCCATGCTTTCTCTAGTTTTTCTTGTTTTATGTGTTCTTCTCCTCCTGCTTCTTTTCGGCATAGGCGTAGTCGGTATATGTATATATACTATATAGTCTAAATGTATATGTAATTAGTTGCATTGTATCGTCGTCATATATATGTTTGTTTGTTATACTAGATGTTATGTAGGTATTGTATTTCATACCGTTTTGTTGTTGGTGTTGCTCTTGTTGCTTGTTGTTGCTGTAAGTCACAATATGGTTGGCTAATTTATGGGGTATGGAGTATCAATTATCATGAATAAATATGTTTGTCTGTATGTTTTGTCTGTGTATGCTTATGTTAGCTATTACTGTTCAGCTGTAGATCTAGCCTCCGATTCGTGTCGCTTGGTTAAGTGTTTTTTGATTATCTAACACACAAAAACACGTCTACACGTCCCCCCTGTGTGTGTGTGCGTGAGGCTCTTTATAAGTAAGTATAGGTTAAGCACTATATGCGTACTATATACTGCCTAAATGTATCTGTATCTTTTACACTCTAAACATTTTTTGGCTGCCCTGCGACATACTCTAATTTAGTTTGACATTTGATTCGCTCCTTCTCTCTCTCTCCCTCTCTCGCTCTGTTAATTACATGCTCGTCTATATATAGTTGTATATAGATATATATATATGTATATTTTATAAGTATTTTGGTATACCCAACTGCACTTAGGCAGCTCTAAGCGTTAATGCTTTTTAATTGTTGTTTTTTGTTTTTTTCTTTTCTTTTTGTTTTTGTTTCTCTTTTCTTAATTTTTCATTATTATATTTGTTGGTTTTTTTACGCTAGCTAACTAGTTTTACACGTTGTCATGTTTCTCTGCTGTTGTTGTTGTTGTTTTTGCTTGTTGCCAAGTCTAAAGTTTGTAGTTCAAGTTTTATTCGTAGGCCTTTTCGAAAGCGTTTTGACCTTCTCAATACCCCGACCCCCCAATCCCCCCTCCCTCAGCGAATTGAATCTTTTTTCAGTATTTTTCAACTTGGCAGGCAGTTAAGTGCTTTTTGACTTTGCTTGAGCTTTGCAATGAGCTTTAGCTTTAAGACTAAGTATTTCATATTTAATGCGAGTGGGTTTTTTTTAGCCTTATCTTTTGGGCCAGCCAAAATGCAGCTCTACAAACATAAATTATGCTTCTTTTCAGGGTTTCCAGTTCAAGCAAAGAGTCTCGCAATTTTCGAGGTTAATTGGATATTACAAAACGAGATAAACGTTTCTAAAAACAGAAGGAGAAGGGAAAGCTCTTCTCCGAGTCTTTCCCATGTTAACTTGCTGATGATATTTAGTGTGTGTGTGTGTGTGTAGAGAGCTTGGCCAAAACTCAATGTTGATTTAGTGGGTTCTGTGACTCAACTCTGGCCATAATCAAAATTGAAAAGTTTCTATTTTATACACAACTATTTACATATCTCTGCTAAATTTGGGCTTGTCTTTCGTATACATATCATATGGGGAGGGGGGTTTTATAGTATGGGATTTATGGTCATCGTTGGAGAGTCCAATTAGTTGCGTTTTAATTAATAATAAATTTCTTAATTTATTTAAAGCCGCTTCAAATTCCCCCCCAGTCCCCAATCTACCCGTGCATTCATGCATACAAATTATGTTAATTAGTTACACTGTCCGTCGTTCCTGGGACAATAAATTTCATTTCATTTCACTTCGTTTTGTTTTGTTTCTTTTGCTTTTTTGTTACGTTTTTTGTTTGATTTTCATTCTGCTTTGTTGTACAATTTAATTAAAGCTTATTAAAACTGTCGCTGAATGGACCCGCAAACAAAAAAGCAGCTCAGCATTTGCCATAAATTGTAATTTGCATTTGCGGTACTTAATTAACGACCTTAATTTCAATTCAAAACTTACAGAAATTATCGTAAAAAACGATAAACGGATGAGCGCATTCGGACATAGAAGAGATATTATAATACAATATAATATTATGTGCATATTTTATTTCAGCTTTATAAATGGATCTCTGTTTTAATTAAGTCGCAAATTATGTAGCGCTTGGATTAAGTTGACCCCAAAAAGTGCAAAAAAACGGAGAGAAAAACGCTAAAAAAAGAAGCCAAAATGAGCAGACATAAACGAATCTGAATGAATGAATGGAGGAGGAAAAAAGGCATAAAAACCTAAACTGGTTGCCCAGGCGAGTGTCTGGGAGTGCCTCCTACTTCTCCCTCTACCACATTCCCCCTCTCTCTCTCCTACTCTTGTGCGAGTTTTACGACCAACCTCAATGCGAGGTGTCCCTGTATTAGTCGCCCTCGCTGCCTTCTCCCCCCTCTACTCTTTCACTCTCTTCTGCTACTCCCCCATCTGCCGCCTCTCTCAGTTTGTTAGACAGCTTCCGCAGTCGCTGTCGACGCTGACGCTGACGTCGTCGCAGCAGCATTTCTGTCTTTGCTTTTCATTTTGCGCTCTACTTCAGTTTTTTTATCGCAATTTTTGTTGTTTTTTCTGCTTCTTCTTTGCTGGCGCTTACTTTGACTTTATTATTTCTGCTTTTTTTCTCTCATTCTCTCCCTCTTCCTCTTGACTTTGTTTAATGCGCTTTGCGTCATTTCATTTTCAACAATTTTCGTGCTTACATTTAAAAATAACTAATCATCCGCCTGCGAGTGTGTGTACTTGTGTGTGTGAGTGTGTGTGTTTGATTTTGTGTGCAGGCTTTTTTGCGTGTATTTGTTTTTATGCCGTTTTATTTGCATTCCTTTTTGTGCTGCCTCGCGCTTTATGTTATGTGTGTTTTTGCTGTTCCATTATTTAGTTTATTTATCTCTGTTGATGACTTTTAAATGGCACCTGCTTTCAGCGTGTTATGCAGGGGGGAGGGAGGTAGGGAGAACAAAGAGAGTGGGCGGCGGCGAGGGGAGAGAGCAATGAATGGCAATCGAAAGGCCACACACACCAGCACACACACACTCATACAAATAATTCAATTAGTCGCGCTTCAAAGTTCGTTGAAAGTTGTTGCCAGGCTACAAATTCGTCGAATTCAATTTGCGAACTTCCCCATTGATGCATCATCCTCATCATTATCATCGTCATTATCCAAAAACCCCAAGAAATGACGAAGAAAAGAAAATCTCAATCAAATCAAAATTCACTTTTGGCAACACGAACACACTTCAGGGCTGAGACTGAGCTCATTTCTATTTTCGGGGAAACGAAACGAACCTCTTGAAAACTCGAGTACAGCACTTGAGTACTGGGGCCCATTATCTCTGAAGATTTCCCTCAAAAAACACAATCGACAATCGCAACGAGTGCAGCTTATGGGTTCAGTCTGTTTCGAAATTGCAGCTCAAGCACCTGATCGGGATACAGACACAGACACAGATATAGTAGCTATGTATATACAGCTGTAGTACCTATGCAGATATATGCAGACATATATTTATGGTACCTATACATATGTAAGTAGTAACTATACTAATATAGTACCTAAAAATAAATGGTACCTTTACAGATATAGTACCTAAACATACATATAAGTAATACATGTACAAATATAGTAGCCATACATAAATGGTACCTATATATGTATATAGTATAACATACCTTCATATAAGTAGTACATGTATAAATATAGTAGTCATACATAAATGGTACCTATACATATGTATATAGTATTTAAACTATTTTTATACTACCTTTACAGATATAGTACATACACATAAATGGTACCTATACAGATATAGTACCTAAACATACATAGTACCTTTACATACAGATATAGTACATACCCATGCATACAGTTATAGTGTTCCTATACGAATATAGTACCTATGCAGATATACTACCTATACATAGATATATAGTACCTAAACACTGTCATTGTACCCACAAAGTATATAGTCTATATGTCTGTAGAACATGACGACAACGACCTCACAATGAATGCCAATGAATGGGGACAAAAAACAGCTGATTTTCGAGTAACCAATTGAGTATAAACAAAACACTCAGATCTGTCGATTCCCCGACACACACTCACACACACGTGCATAGATTGTAGTAAATTTTAATTACCGCCAATTGGCGTATTTCGAAAATAAAAGTTCTAATCTTTGAGGGCCACTTTAATATATGAATTGAATAAATGAATAAAAAGCGAATACTGAAGATTGCAATCGCAGTTCTCAGCGCTAAATCAGCATACAAAACGAAGTGGTTCCCCCTTCCCGCACCGCTTCGCCTTGCCCCGTCAGATTAAACAAGATCCGCTGACGTTGCTTTCTACTACATAACATATAGTAGTGCACATGTCTGGCAAGTCTGGCATACTATAAGCGGACTCATGGCTATATAAGCATGTCCCAGTCTGTCTGTCTGTGTGTACGTGTGTGTGTGGATAGGTTCGCATGTGGTCTACATAAGCTGTCTTGGCCAGTTCCTGTCATGGCGCTGGTTTTGTTGCCTTGTCTTGCCTCCACTTGGACCCGTTTGAATTTAGGGCAGCGTCAGAGTGAATCATGTGAATGGATTCGATCTTAACTGACTCACAAATCAAATGGCTAAACGAGAGTCCAGTTTTGGTCAATGGGAAACGGATGTCGACAACTTGTATAATTCATTTTTAATGCAGAGCATTTTATTTATAATTGATGGATAGTGAATGGCGACTGTGATTCAGAGTGTTGCAGAGCACCCCTATATCTTTTATCCAGCAGGAAACTAATAACATTTCTGGGGATTATAAATGTGGAATAACTCATGTGATATGTAGGTTAGCTTGGGTGCACTGGGCCTTTCTTTCTACAGTTAGAAAACTGAGACTGAGACACAATGCGAGCACGGACTGTGCGAGCGAGAGAGAGAGAGAGAGAGAGAGGGGAAGAGAGAGGAAGGTAGACAGACAGAGTCTTCCATCAATGACAACAATCAATCACAGTGACTTGCGGGCAATGCGAAGCTAGTGGCGTAGAGTGGAAAGGGGACTAAGGGGAAATAACTGCGAAGCTGACACCAAAAGCAAAACAAAGTGCGAGGCGAGCAAGAAATCAAATTAAAGCAGCGCGCACAGTGTGACAGGCGAGTAAAAAACTGTAATGCGAGAGGGGAAAAAAAGGAGAGAGAACGAGAGAGAGAGAGAGAGAGCGAGAGAGGGGGAGACAACCTGTAAAATAATCCACAGTGAACGAGCGACGGCAAGTGCCGTTAATGTCTCGAAATCAATTTGGGAGTGTTTTCCCTTGGCTCACTTCATCTAATTCTCATTCTACTTCTTCTTCTCCTGCTTCTACTTCTTCTTCACCTGCTTCTTCTTCGTCTTTCGACTGCATTGAAAACACAATTTGCTTTACATTTTTTGCTTTATCTTTGCGCATATTTTGCCTCAAATTACGTCGCATAATTTGGAATAATTTTATTTTTCATTTTTATGGGGGTGTTCTGTGTGTGTGTATCTATGTGTGTGTGAATGGGTGTAAGTGTAAGTGTATTTTTGTGTGTTTGTTTGTGTATATTTGTGTTTTATTTAGTTGTATTTCCTTTGATTTTCGTAACAATCGGGAGAGATTTATAGGTTATGTCTGCAGTTAATCTTGAGTTAAGATAAAGATCTTCGACTTGTATAGGATGCAATTAAATAAGCAAGTTTCGTTTTAGCATTTTTGTTTTCTCATTTACTTGTTATCTCATTATTATCATCATCATCATCATCAACATAATTATTGTTGTTGTTGTTGGTTTACACGCATTCTTGTTGTTGTTGGTTTTGTTGTTGTTGTTGTTTAATTTAAATTAAATTAATTACTAAAATTATTTTATAACAAATATCACTACAATAGTTTGCATTTTTTTGTTGTTTGTTTTGTTTTTGTTTTCGTTTTTCTTTTCTTTTCTTTTTTCTTTCTTCTTCTTCATCATGTTCATCTTTATCGAATTACTACAAATTACTAAAAGAAAGTGAATTTCAATTGTTTCTTCAATTTCCATTTCTTCAGTTTGTTTTGGCAACAATTTTCGCAGCTAATTTACAATAATTTTGGTTTAAAAATCGAACAAATTTTCAAATATTTTGAAGTCATTTAAAGGGGGGAGGGGTCTGCAGTACGTCTCCACGCCCAGTGTTGGAAAAGGGAACACAAACACGACAATATCGCATGGCATTTAACGGGGGGGAGGCCTCTTCTTGAATCGACTGTGTTTATAATATTATTAGATTATTGGATTCGATTTTCATTTCAACAAATTCTCGAAATTCTCAAGATATCACAATGGCAAATTTTCTCTCTCTGCGATTTTCTTTTTGAGTTAAGAACAACAAAAATAAATTACGTTGGAGAATAAATATATAAAAATTAGTTTCGATTCGATTCCGTTTGTTTCTTTTTTTTTCGAGGGCGATTCACGCGTTTCGTGTTCCACTTTTAGAGGGGTGGGCGTGGCGGGCGGGGGCGTTGCAGCCCTTACAAAATCAATTACAAAATTAATCGACAACTAAAAAACAAGACAAATTTGATAATTTTGAAATATTCAAAACTCTAAAAAGCGTTTATGCGCAAGTTTCCTTTGTTGTTGTTGTTGGTTTATCTCATTGACGTTTACTTGGTAAGCGTCTGTCTCAGTTGTTGTTGTTGTTGCTGCTTGTTGCTGTTGCCTTTGCTGTTGCAGTTGTTGCTGTTGATGATCACACATTGTAGCAGGAGATTTGCTGCAGTTGCTGGAATGTTGGCGCTGTCGTTGCTGCCGTCGCCGACGTCGCTACTGCTGCCGCCGCCGCCGAGCCGAAGGGCACAAACGACGCGGGGCCCAAGTTGGCGCCGGCTGCTGCTGCTGCAAGGGATGCAGCTGCCGCTGCTGCCGCGTACGGATGCATGCGATGCTGAGTGCGCAAATATTGGCGATATTTGCCGCTCAGCTTGTCAGTCGCTGTGGGCGGTAGCCGGTGCATGGGCGTGGCCTCAGGACCGGCCTGATAATTGCTAGGAACTGTTGCCATCGGCGAGCGATCGATCAGCAGCGCAGCCGCCGCGGCTGCAGCTGTCGCATCCCACGGTGCCACAGGCGGTGGCAGGCAGTGTTGCTGCTGCTGTTGCTGCTTGGCATTGCTGGCGTAGCTGCTGCTGCCCGCTATTAACGCATCGCGCTTCCCAGCGGCGGCGTTGGCAGAGGAGTTGGCGGTGGCAGCAGCAGCAGCAGCGGCGGCATTTGAACTCTTCGTGGAGTAAAGCGCTGCCGCATGTTGCATGTGTTGTTGCTGCTGCTGTTGCTGGTGTGCATGTGTGTGTGGGTGGGAGTGTGCATGTGTGTGTGAGTGCTGCTGCTGCTGCAACTGCTCCCATTGTCCCGACGCAGACGTCACTGCGGCTGCTGCGGCGGCTGCTGCTGCTGCTACTGAGGTGGCTGAGTGGTTTTGGCTTTGGCTTTGACGACTTTGGTTGCGCTGCTGTTGTTGCTGCTGCTGTTGCTGTTGCTGCTGCTGTTGGCGCAGCTGTTGCTGCTGCTGTTGTTGCTGCTGCTGCACTGGATACAGCGCCTGCTGCGACATTTGTGACATTTGCTGCTGCTGTTGCTGCTGTCGCAACTGCTGCTGATACGCCGCCTGTCGCTGCTGTTGTTGCTGCTGCTGTTGTTGTTGCTGCTGCTGTTGTTGCTGCTGCTGCTGCTGTTGCAACTGTGTTTTGCGCCTGGCAGCGCTGCTTGGGGCCGCAGCAGCTGTTGCTGCACCGCCGCCACCCAAAGCTGCTGCACTGCTGACGGCGCTGCTGACTGCGTTGCGTGCATTCGCCGTCGCTGTCGCCTGCATGTTGTTCACGAACGGACTGCGGCGCTGCGACTCCATTTTGCGGAAGTAGCACGGATGAATCATCAGCAACGGCTCCACACGCTGCCCTGCCGGCGGCTTTGGCTGGTTGGGCAGCTCGTACTCGACGCTGCAGTCGACGTGCAGTGGAATGCTGTAATCCTTTGTGTTGTTGCTGCTGCTGCTGGTGGTAAGGTTGCTGCTGCTGTTGTTGCTGTTGCTGGAGTTGAGGTTCACGTTGCTGGCGTTCACACCGACGACAACACTGCTGCTGGCAGCGCTGCTTAGCGATGCCGCTGAGGCATTGCTGCTGTGGTGTGAACGCTGCTGATTGCTGGCAGCGGCGGCGACGGCGGCGGCCACCTGAGTTTGGGCGACAACCGCCGCCGCCGCAGCAGCGCTGTGACTGTGACTGTGGCGTGTGTTGCTGTTGTTGTTGTTGTTGGCGGGGGGCTGCTGCTGATGCTGGCGTTGTTGTTGCTGCTGTTGTTGTTGCAGCAACTGTTGCTGATGTGCAGCAACTGCAGCATGATACATGTGTTGGTGCTGCTGATGTTGCTGCTGCTGCTGCTGCTGTTGGTGATGATGTTGCTGTTGCTGCTGCAACTGTTGTTGCTGCTGCTGCTGTTGCTGTTGCTGCTGCTGCAATGCTGCCGACATGCTGTGCGAGAGCGAGAGGGATGACATGGACGACATGTCATAGTTGGCATAGCACGCAGCCATCGTCATTGTTGGTTGCTCTCGTTGCGGCTGCAACTGTTGTTGCTTCACTATCTTTAATTGTTGTATGTATTGTTGTTGTTGTTGGGTTTGCTCTTTTATTTTTTTAGAATTTCATTTTGTTGAGATTTGCAAACTTTTGTTTATTCACTTCACTTGAAACTGAATTGAGAAATTGGCACTGGTAATCCAAAAGAGACGATGACAGCGACGGAAATGAGAGTGAGAGAGAGTGTGAGGGGGGGCAGCGTGTAACGGTAGTTAACGGCTGCAGTTAATCCGTGTGTATGTGTGTGTGGGTGCGAGGAGGAACCTTAATCCATATGTGTTGTTGTTGTTGGTTCTGCTTTTTTGCTTTTGCTTTTGATTTCGTTTTTGGTTGTGGAATTTGCTTTAGTTATATTTATATATTTATTTTGTTGTTGCTGCTGCTGTTGTTTGCTTAGTCGCACCCGTAATTCAATTGTTATTTTGTTTGTTTTTTTTTAATTATTGTATTGGTTAATCAGTCTTTGTTTAAATATATATTTTATATTTATATTTTATCGTACTTTGTATTCTATTTTATAGCTGCGAATCGAGTTTGTTGCTCTGTTGTTGTTGTTGTTTGTAGGTTGGTTCAGTCTTTTTATGCAAATACACGCGAGACCGTGTGTGATTTACAGTAATTACTACAGTAATTTCCTCATACGACGACAACGTTTGCCCAGGCTAATTCGCTCGAACACGTCCGTTCCCGTTGAGCAGCGCAAGCGAAATGAAGCGACCTCGCTGCCGTTACTCTGCCTCTGCTGCCGTTTCGAACTCAGCTGAGCGAAGAGAGAGCGCTGCGCTGAATCGTGAGAGAGACTGAGAGCGACGTGACGTATCGAGAGAGCGAAGCGCGACGTGGGAGAGAGAGCGTGAGTTTGTGTTGTTGCTGCGCTGAATCGCGAGAGCGCGTTCGCACAGCTGTTACACGACGCCGACGTCGACGTCAACGTTGACGTGCAATGACTTTGTTTTTATTTTTCGTTGTTCGATAATATTCGCTTGTTCTTTTGTTGTTGTTGCTGTTCGCGTAATTTGTTGCACTTTTCACTTTGTTGCTGCTTCTTCAAAAAAATGTGTTGAACTAGTTCGCATAGTTTGCACTGCGAACTTCAATTATTCAATTCTGCTTTGCTTTCTGTTTTCGTTCTGCGTTGCGTTCTGCGCAGTTCTGTGTTCTGCACGCGACAAGCTCTCTCAAGCGACTGTCTCTCTGCGGCGTCGGAGCCCTTTTTTCAGGCCAGCAGCAGCGTCTTACCTGCTGTTTGTGTGGACCGCACAGCTGATTTGCCAGTGCCCTGTGACGTCGCCGTCTATTCAGCAGGCACACACACGCACGCACACTGACACGGCTGGCTGGCTGATTGTTTTGTTATTGTTGCTGGCTCTGCTGCTGCGAACGCTTAAGCCAATTGCATTCGGTGGCCGAAACGGAGTCAAGACACAGAAACACATGCCGCATCACATGTTGGCTCTCTCTCTTTCGCTCTTCCTCTCTCTCTCTCTCCCACTCTCTTGCTTGCTCTCTCTGTCTGACTGTGTTGGTATCGTTTACAAATTCAGCCATATAATGGCCACGGCGGCCATCTTTACAACTGCTGCTGCGTGTGAGAGAGAGCAACGTCGCTGCTGCTGCTACTGGTGCTGCCTCTGCCGCAGTCGACGTTGCTGCCTTTTTATTTTGTAATCATATTTCTGCTGCCGTTCTCGCTCTTTTCAGCGTGTGCAACTAGGTGTGTGTGTGTGTGTTAAGTGTTGCCCTGCTTTAATTTTTATGATTTCTTTTATGGGCTCCGTCTCAGTCGCAGTCTCTGCGCAGTTTGAGTTTTATGTGTCGCCTTTGATTATTCATATGGCACCAAAAGCTGCTGCTACTGTTGTTGTAGTTGTTGTTGTAATGCAGTGTAGCACAGTATAACTGTAGTACAACACACAAAGACACATTAAATACTGTGCTAAAATACTAAATACTACATACTTAATTAGGCTTTGCTAATCAGCTTTATTTTTAGCCTTTTTTACCACTTTTTAACTGTTTTCGCTATGCGCTCACCCTTCTTTTTTATTTTCCATTGCATTTTCCCCAATTTTCCCCATTGCTAAGGTGCGGCACTCTCGCATAAAATACCCCCAAAAATACCCTCACACACACACAAACAGCAGCTGCAGAGGCAGCAACAACAACTAAAATAAAATAAAATTCAAACTAAGCCACACGGAAACTGCGCAATGAGCACAGCGAACACTGCCAGCAAATAATACACACCAAAAGAGATTACCCCTCTCTGTCACAAACCCCCACTTCCCTGCCCCCTCCTCTACTAAAACAGACTTTGTTGCAAGCCGAACAAACGAGGCAAAGCATAAGAAGCGTCAACAGCAACAACAATAACGAGGCAACATTAAACTTAAATGTTGCAGACATTTCTGCACTAAAAACTAAGCAATTTAAGTCAGACCACCCCCTCGTTGCCCCTCTGCCGGTACCTCTGCAAGCAGCGCTGCTCTATCATCATCATTGACAACAACAACAACAGCAGCAGCTGAGGTAGCAGCAGCGCCAACTTCGTTGTCTGCACACACACGACACTCACACACTTGTAGCAGCCTCGCTCACACACACACACACACAGCCACATGCAAGGCAGTCGGCGATTACACACATTGTAATAAATAAGGAAGGTCGTTGCCATAGCAGCAGCAGCAGCCGACGTCGTCGTCTTCATTGTTGTTGTTGTTCTTTTATTTATTTTTTGCTTTTGCTGCTGAGCGTGAGAATTCAGCACGACGAGTCTAGTGCGCTCTCGCTTGCACCGTCCTGGCATGTGTGCGCTCTCTCTCTCCCACACTAACTTGCACGCTCTCTTGCGCTCTCTGCTCTCTTAGCTCATTCAGCGCCGTTGATAACAAATCAGCTGTTCGCCCGTTTACGCACACACACACAACCACGCACACTCACACACACAGAGTTGTCGGCGATAATTTACGAGTAGTATTCGAAAATGGGGAGGTGTGTCAGTGTCCATATATCGACACTGTCTAGCTGTGTGTGTGACTCTGTCTGCCTGTGTGTGTGTGTCTTTCTGTCTGTGTGTCTGTCTGGTGAGAGAAGCTTTGGACTCGACGTGCCCATTATACCAACAAAGTTGCCACCGTCGTCGTCGCTGCTGTTGTTGTTATTGTTGTTGTTGTCGGAGCATATGTTTTGTTTGCATGGTTGCCGCAGTAGTTGTTGTTGCTGTTGCTGCTGTTGTTGTTGTTGCTGTTTGCTGTTGCCGCTGTTTACTGACTGCCCGCTGCTTGCGTGCTCAACGCCGAGTCGGCCGCATTACAGTTGATTATATAGGGGGGGAGCTCCAATTTTTAAATTACCAAACTGCTCAAATTAAAGAAATAGGTACGAAACAGAACAACAACAACAACAACAGCAACAACTACGGCTACTACGCGAAGAATACAAGGTAAAGAGAAACAGGAAATTGCCCAAAGAAAATGAGCTATGGGCAAATTGAATCAACCATAATTAGCTACATAGGGCAGCGTCGGAAATAGGAACAAGTTGTACAATGTATGGAATGCTTATCATATAAAGTGTATTATAATGTTCTATATAATGCTATAAAGTATTGCAGTGAGGGACCTTTATTTAGATTACTTTGGAACATAATATTAAGAATAGAATATGTACATATTATACTCTAAGAAGCTCTGAAAACTGAATAAAAGCTCTGGTACTTAAGAGGATTCTCAACACATTTAATTTATTTCCAAACGTATAGTAACATTTATTAATTATTTAGTAATCTTGAAATTTAGATAATAACATTTAAAAAACGTTCTAATATGATCTTAAACTGAAATTTAATATTTATAAGATGCATAAGTTAATAGTTTAAAATCTGAAAGAATTCTAGAGAGATCTAGAGAGCTTTCAAAACTTGCTGTTATTTAACAAGAAGATTCGATTTTAAATTATAATCTTAAAATCTATAAATTATGATATTAAAAAGTTCTTGTTACAATCTTGAATTCAATTAAAGTAGAAAAAGAGATTGCAACTGGTTTTAACTCGTTTCTCAGCAAGTATAGACAGTTTTTAGATTATAATATAATCTTGAAACCTTGACATTATAATCTTAAAACATTTTTATTTTAATCTTAAATTCTTGAGCATTAAATTTATAACTGATTCACAAATATCTTGCAAAATAATCTTTACAATTTATAATAGATTCATAAATATAATGCAGAAACAAAGCCTGTTTACCCTATGCACACCATGCTTGCCATACCGATTAGAACTTTAAGATCTCTCTCAGAATTCTATTGGTAATTTCCAGGGCGACGACAATCTTAGCCTGGTCTCGGGAGATTATCAGATGGATTCTAAAATGTGCCTGAGACAACACAAAGGAAACCCAATACCTTTCAATTATCTATGGAACGTTTGCTGCGTTGCCTCCTCTCTCTCTTATGCCCCGTTCATCCATCACACACACACACACAGCACATACACAGACAGGCTGTGCACACACACACACAATATTAATCTGGCCGCTCTCTCGCTCATTAAATCCAGCCCACATTTTCAGACTTCCTGTGCCTGCTGCTGCCCGCTCTAATCGCGCTTTGTCATCATCGCTTTGATAACAACAACAAAGAAAGAAAGAGGAAAGAGGATAGATGGAGGGGGAGAGAGGGAAAAAGCCAGCGAGTTCGGGTCGCGCAGCCAGCATATCAATATCCATAACTTAGCTCGGGCCTTTCTACTTTGGTTTCTACTTTGCTTGCTTGGGTTCTTCTCCCTATACAACAATCGCAACATCCTTTGGAGAACCCGAGAGTGAGAAACCTGTTTGCATTATTAAGTAACCGACTGGGTTCGGCTTAGTTCAGCTGAGACTGAGACTGCGACGAACCGGTTCGATCCGACTGGCTTCCTGTAATGCGCATTCTGAAGAAGAACCACAAAGATAGCGAAGAAGCAGCAGAGGAGGATGAGGAGGAGCAGTAGAAACAGCTCATGAAACTTTCGTTTTTTATTTTCACAACACAACGTGTTGTTCTCTAGTATCTTCTTCTCTCTCCCTCTCTCTCTCTGTCTCTGTCTCTAACTATGTATCTAGGCATCTGTCCGTCCGTCTGTTTGTCCGTCTGTCTGCCTGTTTGCCTGGGCCGCTTGTTAATTCGAAATAAAAACAGGAAAATTTACTTTACAATCTGTGCTAAAATCGTAAATTTTTAGCTGGCACTGTGACTGGCACTCAGGGGAGCGGCTCAGACTCAGACTGAGCTCTTGGTCGCTCTGCGTCTGCCTCTACCTCGGGGCAGGTAAACTAATCCGCTTGCCATGGTCATGACGATGACTCGCCTATTTGTTCTCGACTCTCCTCGCCCGTTCATTCTCTGTGCTTCTCTGTTGTTGTTCAGTTTGTTGTTTGTTGCCCGTTCCACGTATTCGTTCCCTGTGCCGATGCCGGGTCCCATCATCATGTGCCTAGGTTGTTATCTTTTCTTATTTAATTTTTGGCTGCCATTGCGCCGCGTCTAATCTTTCCAGCAATATCATCACGAGTTCGCTCCTCCACTGCAACACTCTGGCCGTTTAATGCGGCTCTCCCTCCTCCCCTCTCTCTCCTCTGTCTGATTACTCTTTGCGTGCAGAGCTTTCAGCGATTATTATGCTGCCTTCCCCCTGCTTCTCTTCAGGTTCGTGCTGTGTGTACTGAGCCAAAACCGTTGATTGATGCGTTTCCCATTCGGAATTTATGCCATGGACTATTTGGGCGAGCGAGCGCTAAGCAATTCATTTTTCAGACCGAGAGGAAGGGAGAGAGAGAGAGGGATAGAGAAAGACAATCCTCTCGCATCATCCCCTCCAGCTGCGCAATCAGCAGCCAAGATCGAAGCGTGCGATACTCAGGAAAAAAACACAACAGCAGCAACCAACAACAACAACATGATCGGACTTAAGAGGAGGACCTGAAACTGAACACTCTACGTCGAGCTGGAGCTGGAGCTGGAGTCCGTCTCGGACACGACGTCGAATGCATCTAAATTGCTAAATACCTTTTTATGGTTAGCGCTGCGAGTCGCTGCTGCTGTTGCTGCTGCCTGCATCAATTTAACATTTTAAAAATGTATCTTTGTATCTGTATCTCTCTTTCTCTCCCGTCCGGGGTTCGCAGAAGTCGCCTCCTCGTATAATGCATTGTATATTGTATACATTTTGTCTGTGGCTGTGGCTGTGGCTGCTTTTCCTTTCCCAGTCGACAGACAGCTCCTTACTGATTCATCATGGCCATTTTGGTGGCTGATTGCTGGGCACACATTGGCATCTTTTTAATAGCCCCCACAGGCCCATTGGGAATTATTCATTTTCATTGTATTGCACTGCGTACTGCGCACTGTGGACTGTGTACGATCTCCCGATCGAGTCATAAGCTATGCCAGTTATTTCAGTATTTCTACCTTCTCCTTCTCTTGTTTTTGCCGTGTTGGAGCTCAAATTATGCAACTAATTGTCAGGCACGTTAACTATTTAGCTCCCGAAACGAGGTCTCTCAAGACTCAACCCCTCCTCTTCTTCCCTGCCCTCTGCTTCAGCTGTCAAATGGGTAATTAAGCCGACCTTCAAGAGAGCAATCAAAAGTCGCTTCCTTTCTCCGGCCCAGGGAGGAGGGAGGGAACTCACCGAATGCAGTTATCCACATAGCTGACTGTGCGGTTAGGTTGTCTGTGCGCAGAATACCCTGTTTTCATTTTCCTTTTTTATTTCTCTTTTTGGTTTCTGAACCATTTTATTGCAAATGCTATTAAACGAATTCCGTTGAAATACTTTTTGAGAGCGCACAAACCGTTGCCCGACAACAGCCCTGGAGCCCATGGAATGTCGTTGGGTTTGGTTTTTTTTGAACGTTCGTTCTCTCGTGTGTTATTCGGAATGACCCTGACATGAAATTATAGTTATAGCTTTAGGTATTTGAAGCATTCGTTTCATAATAAATTAAAATGCATATTTCGCTTTGAAAAGAAGTAAAGAACGGAAATAATAATGATGATAAAAGCGAAAAGTAGAAAAAAAGAATGCACAATATAATGATCTCTTTGTTGAAGAGTATGACGAAGTTCCTGGGCTCTACCTACACGAATTTCGTTGTGGAAATTATGGGTTCTTAGTTCTCGTTCTCTGCGTCATAACTCACTCGCAATGTTGTCTTAGAATTCCAAGTTGAAGTTATCCAGAAACAAACACACATAATAAGAAATGTATGGTATATGTGCAGGTCTATTGATCGCCCATCGTTTAGTAACCCTTTGTTTACATTCCTCGTAAACACTCCTTCTTCGAGGGAGCCCCAGTGCACGCACAGCTGCACCGCCTTGAAGAGGGTTCCCTCACAGGGGGAGGGGAGCAAGAAAGCTCTGTATGTTTATAATAATTTCAAAATAATAACAGTTCCTCTGGCCCGTTGTGGCCCGCCTTCGCCAGACAGTCAGTACGGGGCAATTGCCATAATTTTGCCTGTATTTTACAACAATTACGAGATTCTACGGAGAACGGAGAAGAGCAAAGAGGAACAAAGAACGAAGAAAAAGCAGCAGAAGAAATCGTGTAAATTGCGCCTTAAAGAGGGTAGCACTCGGGTCCCAATTAGTAGACACTTTTTATACACTTTGTTCGCATTTGGCAGGGTGTTCCCAGCCAGCGGTAATGGGTGCCTCAAAATGTAGACAAAAAGTTGCAATCTGATTATGCAAGGCAGGTGTACTTAGGGTTGAAAATTAGGGTAATTTTTATGTTTTTTGAAATACTTATTAGGGTAGGATGTGGCATTTCGAAAGCTGATTAAACTGTTGATAACTTAAGGAAAGAGGAGTGCAATTAATGAATGCAGATCTTTACTTCAATAACATAAGAAGAGACACCAAAAATAATACTGACTTTCTTTGCTATATATTGATATATGTATGTATATATTTACATCTAAATAAAGTTCCTTATTATTGCCCATTCTTCTTTTATGGAACTAAAGAAGTAACAAATATTTCATTCATATGAATGTAAGATATATCTTAATCAGATAATCAGAATATTATTTTGGTATTTCTTAAGATTGCAGTAAAAAGGAGTTTATTAAAGCTGCATACTTCTTTATCTTTACTTCTATATCATAAGCTATATTGTGGTATATATGTATACATTTAGATCTTTTAAAAGTATTTAATTATTTCAAATTGAATTTTTAGAAATTCTTCTTTTATGAAACTAATGAAGTAACAAATGTTCAAACCATATAATTTAGTGAAAAGGTGTGCTAGAAAATCATGTTTTAGATTTCTTTAAGATGCCAGTAAAGAATATGTCTCAAATTCCATTTATTGCAATCATATTTTATAATCTTTACATAAATATAACCTATGCAACTGAAGATAATATTGTTGGAATTTATAATCTTCAATCTTAAGATTCCATTAAAGAGAGAATATTAAATATATTCGACATTTCTCATTAATATTCTAATGACTATAATACAAATATCTTGGGATATTCCACTCTGCCATCAGTTTGTGCATTCTGCCTTCAGTTCTTATAGAGTATATTTTTTCGCGGCAACTTTGTCGCGCTGTTGCACGGTGCGTAACGGACTTTCCCGACACTTTGCGCGGGTTTTATCAAGGGAATTGGAATCCCGCATGCGGTGGCAGCTTAACATTTTGATTGCAGTTTCAAATTGCAGTTATTAGGCGCTTACAATGTGCGCAATGAGTACAGAGAGCAACAACAACAGCAACAGCAACTACGAAGAGGGGAACTTTGAACAACTGCAAACTGGGAACTGTCACTTGCACTTGGAAACGGGCTCAGCTAATGGATAAATGGGGCTTTTACTGATAACCGTTTTCTTTTTTCTCCCCCTTTCGTTGTTGTTGCTGTTGTTGTTGTTGAGCGTTATTTAGAGTCCGCGTTGCTGGTGCGGGCGCAATATTTTATACAAATTGTTGCTCGCCAGCTCGTTATAAGGGTCGCACCTGCCCTGAGGGAGCAGCCAGCTGAACCAGCAAAGGCTGAGGGCCACACACACACTCCCATACACAGTGAGGGGATTAAAAGGCGCTGTGCAAAACGTGTGAGTGTGTGTGTGTGTAGAGGGAAACGTGCATCCAACGCGGCTGTCACGCTATAATTTAGCATAAATTGTCCAGGCTGTCGAGATTAATGTATCTAATGACCTGATTTGCTGATTTACAGTAATTTCCAGCTTATAGACAGACAAACACACACACACACATGAACACACACGAGCAGTTTACCTTTTTGTTTGCCCCGTCGCGCTTCCAGGAAGTGTGCACAAGATACACAAAAGATATCTACAACGGCCCAAGACTCAAGACCCAAGAGCAGGCAGCGAATCCACGCGAGGCATACACACACACACACACAGGGAGATCTTTATGAGCACCACGGGGCCGGGCAAACTCCGTCGGGCGGAAATGAATTTGCAATCATTAATCATGCGTCCAATAGGATTTTGCACTGGCCAGTGGCCACTCCACATCCCCAGCCACAGTCACAGCCACAGCCCAACATGCAAAGCCTCAGCCCAAGCGCTGCCACATCCACAAGTATTTCTCTATCTAGCTGTTTTTTTTTTTTGCACCACTCGACGAATGTGTTTACTGCGCTGTTTTTTGTCTGCACTCGCGGCCGTCCACAGTGCGCGCCCCAGGATTAGATCCAATCCGGCTAACGGCTGTAGGTCTCTGGATATATGTATTTGTGCTATCAAAGACAGCTTTTGTGGTTACCGATAGAAGAACATGCTGGGTTGTGGCAGCAAGTGGAGTGGGGTTACTGCATTAGTAAACGCAAGAAGCGACCTTTCTCTTTGTACATAACCTCAAACTACACTAGCAAAACTGTATATGCCTCGATAAAAATTTGTTTGTCTTACCTTACCTCACTCTATTGAGATTTAAACGTCTGTTTTTCAATGATGTTATTCTCGCTGAGTTATAATGAGAGACATAACCTTACTTCCTGCACATAAGCTCAATGTTTTGAGGTTAGTTTTGCATTTAGATTCTCTATTTATGACTTAACATAACCAAATTCAATTTATTTCCTCTACTTTTTCAGTATATCTATAACGTTTATTTTGTATTTCGATACCTTGTTTGAGTATCAATGTAACACAAAACCTATTCTTTTTATATAAACTCCATAAATACCTAAATAAAACTGTTTTTGCATTGGGATACCCCAGAACCTAACTCTACACACGTAACCTCAATCTCTTTCAATAGACTCATAAAAATAATGTTTTTTTATATAGAAATATCTCATCAGATAGGAAAATAATAATATTTCTTATATAACATCAATATCCTTCAATATTAAACATGTTCGTTGGTAATGGAATACCTTGTCACACACACTTGCATACATATGTGACGTGACATAACCTAATTAGTTTCACATAACCTCAATATCCCATTGCAAACAAGCACCAATTTTTGTCATATTGGTTATGTTTAGGATATTCTTTTCACTCAAAGCAAAGCTCTGTTCATTCGTCTGGCTTCGCAATCAGGTTTCACTTTCCTCTTTCCCCATTCACCATTCGACAATTCCACAATTCACAATAGCCGCAAATGATATCTCGGCGGATTTGCTGGGACAGCTTCTTTGTCATAATTAAATCGCACAGTGAGTACTAAAAATTTCATTACACAGTTCTCTCTTCTCATTCAGACTCATTCGGATTCAGTTTCCCCCGAGTTCTCAATGGAGAATCGTCTCAAAGGGTTCGCTCTGTGCTCGGTCACATGCTAAGCTCATCAGATATATAAATTGGCATTCATTCGCACTCGGACGAGTCCTTTATGTGCTACATATACTTATTATATAAGGGCGAACCCCAATCTCGATACCAAATCGAATTGAATCCGCATTCAACTCTCGCTGCAGATGAAATGAATCGAACCAAACTCGCAACGGAACCGAATTGTCATTGCGCAGCACTTGAGACGTCGCTGCCTCTGCTGCTGCTGCTGTTGCCGCTGGCTCCAATAACAAATCGAATGGCAATGGCAGCGATAATTTCCACACGCAGCTGGCCATAATATCCTGCATCTATTTATCTTGCCATCCAGCAGCAGAAGCAGCCACCCTTGTGCCTGCTGCCTGGTGCCTTGTGTGCTATGCGCACTATAAATTAAACCCTTGAGTGCGATATTGCGGCTCAAGTGCGAAACCGACGGGCCTTAAGCTTTATTTTTATAGTCCTCTCTCACTCTGCGCTCCTTCATCCTTCTTCTTTCTCCATCTCCATGTCGATTTGCCGAAACGGAAATAAAACATAAAAGCAACTCTTGGATGTTTAATGATAAAGCTGAAGTTCCTCAACGCGTTCATCGTGTGTTTGCACAGCTCCCTGTATGGGTGTGTGTGTGTGGCTGCCATTGTGCCATGTGCCACGCCCCATGCACAGCCGCCCCTCGGGCCATGGGTTTTTGCGTATTTTTGCACGCTCAGCGCAAAAAATAAAAATCCCAAAACGACTGTGAAAGGAAAACGCATTAATTACGCTTTTCAGCAAAGCGTGGAAGGGGACGGTGGGAAAGAGCAGGACAAAGCGTGTAGTATAAAAAATGAAATAGCATAACACATTCGATAACTGCAATCTGCTGTTAAATGGAGTGAGAGGGAGAGAGTGGGAAAGGGAGGGAGAGATTTAGTTAGCAGTCTGTCCGGTTCCGGATTCTAAAACTATTCGTGCTGGTTTACCGGTTGATTATGCCCGCCTGACGGAACTGGAACTAGTTCGGCTCAGCTCTTGGGCAGCTGGCACGCTTCGCTGGCTGAGCAGGAGAAGGAGGAGGAGGGAAAACCGGAAGCGAATAAATGAAAATCGACAGTTTCCAAATTAACCGGTGCAATGATAAAACGAAAACGGGCAACGAGACAAACCAACACAAATTGTCATTAAAAAAGCAAGACAAGAGTGCAGTGAGGGAGAGGGAAAGAGAGAGGAAGAGCAGGCAAGACTGCGACGGGCTTAGAGAGAACTCAGTGAAGCGAGGGCAAAAAGCAAATACCACAGAGAGAAGAAGACAAAAAAAGAAAAACAAAAACAAAAATAAAACGAACAACAACAACACGAAGTAGAGTTATGTCCATGCTGCAACTGTCGCTAATTGCCGGGTCAGGGGTGAGGAGGGATCTATCTGGAATGGCAGGGAGCGGGAGGAGGAGGGAGAGGCAAGGGCGACAGGGTTGGATTGTTGCCCAGGAAGTCGTTCAAAATCAAGCGAAACGAAATTACTTGGCCCGGTTTACCCTACCCCTACCCTACCCCTACTAACCACTACCCCCTACCCCGTATCCTATCCCCTCCCTTAAGCAGCCCCTGAAGAAATGCTGACAGTTGGTTGTAGACCACAGCGAGACCTACAAGGAGGGACGAGGGCTGAGGGCTGAGGCTCATTAGCATTTTTTTGCTGGCTGTTGCTTTATAATGTGCACTGTTTTTTGTTGCTGTCGCTGTTGTTGTTGTTGCTTTTTGTTTTCGAAGTTGTTACTTGTTTTTTATTGATAAATTATGCAGTCGCACTTGCGGGCTGTAAATCGTTTGATAACACGCAACTGGCAACGGGCAACTAACGGAAAGTGCCAAAAACAGACGAGCGAGTCTGGAGACCCCAACTTGACTTAGCATATCCCCGACTATGTAAATGAAATGTCTGTCGAAAACGAGAAGTTTCTTTTTATTATAAATCGCATGCAGTTTTTATGGCCATCGTGAGGAGGGTTGCCAGATTGGCAGATTGTCAGGGCAACGAGGCCGGAGTAACGCGCACATGAAACTTTGATATAATCCGCAATGAGTGAAGGGTATTTGGGTATTGTTTAGCTTGTGTTAGCTGATCGACGAGCAGATATCTCTTATACAAATGACAGATAGAGAAACAAAAAGAGAGATACATATATAGCGAGAGATAGACAGATACATATATAGAGAGCAAGAGAGAGAAATAGAGATATACAAGAAGAATGGAAGTGAATCTCTGATTCAGGAAGAAATAGAAAGATAAATAAATGTAAAGATATTTTGCAGAAGTATAGAAAGAAAAGATTATATAAAGATAGAGAAGGGAGAAAAGATAAAGGATAACGAGATAGTACGTGGCAAAGTTTACAGAAGAGAAGAGAGAGATAGAATAACGTAGAACGACTTTTTTAGATATTTATATTGCAAATTCTTTAAAATCATTCTGAAAAGTAGACAGAGAAAGATTCACCAAAAAAAGGAATAACAAACTAAGAGAAACAAACTACTATAGAATAAGCGATAGAAAGAGATAGTGAAAAGGAAATACAAAGAAATAAAGAAAGAAAAACACAACAAGTTAGGAAAAGACAGAGAGAGATAATGATATCCAATAGAGAAGAAATAAACCGAATGTATAAATTATTTATTGCAATACAGGGTATACAATGCCCGCCCTAACCATGCAAAAACACAATGAGAGATGAGGATAAAATTAAGTGAATATACCCTGCATGCTATTCACTACAGGGTATATACAATGCCCGTATTAAACCATTCCAGAACTGAGGTTACACCCGTCCCAAATGTCCGCCCCTCGTTCTGTTCTAATTATCCTGATGTTCGCCTGCAGCAGCGGAAATCAAAGCGACTGGCGAGAACAAAGGGCGTACCGCGTACGGGTGGGCGTGGCGAGTGGTGGTGGTGGTGCTGCTGCTGAATATGAGTGAACAAAGGCGGCAATGAAATTAGTAAGAGATGAAATGAAAAGAAAGAAATATCAGATGAAAAGCGGCGAATCAAATGAAAAGTTATGCGAGATGCAATGAAAAATCAAAAGAAAAGCTAAAGAGAATTTTCAAAAATCTTTAATCCAACTGAAAATAATCAAAATGACTTTGCCCCAGATGAATTCAAGTCAATGAAGTGCCGCACTGCGAGCAGTTCCATCTCATTGCGATTGCAATCCCACAAGGAGTGCGTGCTCTGCCAGGTTGCTGCCTCCTTCGGCTTGTCATTAGGGCCTCAGCAAACGCCCTTTTGTAATTCCAACCGCTGCCACGTGCCATAAATTTGGCTCTAAATGGAGCATGCCCAAAGTGTATCCTGTTAGCCCCCAACCCTCTCCCCCTGGTCCTTCTTGAGCCACGTTATCTTACAATAAATTGCTGTCTTAGTTTGCGGGCAACACGAAAGAGAGAGGGGGGAAGGGAAGAAGGGGGAGGGTGCTCACCACTTTTCACAGGCTCTGCAAAAAGTTTTCCTGTGCCTCGAATTAATATTAATTTGGATTGTGTATTATTATTTTGACGACGCAGACGTCTTATTAAATATTCACAGAGCCAAATCCAAAGTTTACAACCAGAACCAGCACAGAGTTGCCAGAGTGCTGCCAGAGTTCTGCCAGAGTTGCTTAAGTTGTTGCCTGGAAGATTCTTTAACGACTTGCTCCGGCTTCGTCTTGCCATAATGAAATGTAATTAAAATTTAGCCGGCTGCCATTCCCCATTCCCATTGCCAGAGTTGTGTGTGCTGCATTTGCCAGGCTGCATTCCTGGGTCTGTGCCTGGGCCTGGGCAAACTGCCAAAATTTGCGGCGATAATAAAACAAAAGGCAAAGGAAATTTTTACACAGCAAGCAACTCGCTAATATCCTTTGAAAGAGTGCCAAAACCAGTCAAGGGGTGTACACACTTTGCATCCACTTGGAATTTAATTAATTCTGAAGTTATTCAAATGTAGATCAAACTTGAACGTATCTTTCGATATTCATATTTATTGCACTACTCTTGTTTTATACATACGCTTCCCTTCTTATTTTAATTGGTTCTTATTTCAACCCTATCTGTCCAGTAGATCCTGTCGAGGGAACTCTGCAATAACGCAGCACATGCTGCCCTCGCCCGAAATGACCAAGCAAAGCTCATTTAAATATGCCACACTCCCCTCGCTGTGCTACCTTCCTCCTCCTCCTCTCTGCCCTCACTCCCTTCTCCGTGTAGACCGTAAAATTTTATAAATTTTGGCAACTGGCCGCGTTGGCCATGCTACGTGGTAGCTAACAAAATTTCAGCCACGTAAATATTCTATAAATTTTTATGCACGCCTCCGTCCGGCTATCTAAATGTCTGTCCGACTATCTGTCTCGCTTGCTCCCCCTCGTTCGCCCTGCCAGGTTCAATTGTCTGCCTTCTGTTCAAATACTTGAAACGCCTATGCGATCCGGTAGCTGCTGCTGCTGCTGCAGTTCGCTTGGAGCAGGTACGACTGTCTGTCCACCTGTCTGTCTATCTCCTACTCTCTCTCTCTCTCTTTATCTCTCTCTCTGTCTTCTGTCCGCCCTTTGCCATTGCCGTTGCCTGCCAACTTTCGTTTGCGACCGATGTTTCACGTAGTAATTGCCGCGCTCATGTAGTTTGTATACCCTATAAACTTAAATACACCCCAAAAGGGTTGAATTCCGTTAAGGTATATAGAGATTTTCGGACAGTTCTAGAGGTTTTTACTGCACTTTCTAATTGTTAAACTTGGGCATAGTTCATTTGCACGAAATGGAAAGAAATTCGATAAGTTCCCTTTCAATTTCTGTTAAGGTTATAAAAAATCAACCAATCATATTACGGTAAACACGTAAAATTATACATAAATCTGCACTCTATAATCCGCGTTTCTGTTTTTGTAACTAAAGATATTGTAATCATTTTGTGAATGTAAAAATGATTATAATACAATGATATATTTAAATTTTACTTTTCGTATTTCAAGAAACTAACTAATGCACTAATTTTAGCAAATTTCAGCAAATTGTTGATATCATACTGAAATACTTTGAAGTTCCATATTCCTCAATATTTTAAATACAATTCTTATCAGTTTTTATAAAGAGTTGTGATTAAATTTGAATATCATTTTAGAATATTATAAAAAAATAATCATATTTTTAATAAATAATTATAACAGAATATCATTTCTAAAGTGATAGTCAAGTAGGATTGAAGAGCAACCTTTTAAGCTAACAGTACCGTCTTAGGTCACCATAGATCTCCTTACAGAGCATCAACAGGTCGAGCAAGTTGAATTCTTTCTTTTTCGCTGGGTTCCAGTTGTATTTCATGTGCTTGCTTGTAGCCACTGGCAGTTGCCAGGACGTGGCTCCTACTTGCAGGCAGTAACTGCACATGTGTGTGTGTCTGGGCCCGGCAGCCTTGCAAGCGTTTCATTTGCACAAATATTTCGAAATTTGGCTGGGACTTTACTTTGCTTTTCTGCTGCTGTTGTTGTTGTTGTTGCTGCTGCTGGCATTGCCTGTAAGTTAGATCTTTTGGCACGCTGCTGTTTAGGGTACACTCGGGCAAATGGTGCACAGAGTGCCCTCCCCGCTGCCGACTCTGTTGAGGCAATTAGCCATGGACCCGGGGTATAAGTCAGGTTGCCGTTTGTTACTGCCAAACAGATGAAAGGCAGCTCTCGATTGTAGCGGTCAATTGGCCAAAGAGGGAAGAAGCCGTTGGAAAGGAGGTAGAGCAAGCGGGAGGGCAGGCAGTTACCCAGCAGCCAAGACAGGCAGCACGCTTTCAGCCTAGAAGTTTGCCAGTTAGTTAGTTGCTGTGATAAAAGGTTTTTTTACTGAGCGAGAGAGAGAGAGAGAGAGGGAGAAAGGAAGAGAGAGAATCGTGCAGGCAGAGATCAAAGCGATGTCGATTAAAATTCCACTGAAAATGCTCATGAAAATGCGAAATAATTTCAAGTACCTTAACCTGAAACGATGCCAGACAAAAGCATGAATACTTCCACAGAAATATGCCCCGGACCCTTCTTTCCACCCTATCTTAACAAAATAAAATACAAAATACTTGTTTGAACATGAAATGTGAATAACGAAAACTGCAAACTGTAAATACGTGAAGATTCTGTAAATATTTTGTAACTATTCACACAGGCAGAAGGGCTAAAGAAGATGCCTAGCAAGTGGGAAGAAAGTTAGGATTGGTTGAGGCAATGGTTTCGTACAGATATCAAATTTCTAATGAGAAAAGAATTTGAAAGGAACACAAACATTTTTATAATCATATTTATATTTATTTATTTATTTGTAATATTTGATTCTGACTTTTTTGTTTTGTGAACTTATCTAATAAGTCTAAATTTGACAGGCAGATGAAATACTATAAACCGTGATGTTCTATGAAATAACTATATAATGCTGTATTATAAAATATATACATACATAATAACTATACCTTACCATGTTATCTTATTCTGTTTCGTACTATCGATTAAACTGAATTTTAAAATACTCTTTATTATTTTCTACACTATTATACATAGTATGGTGGTTTATTATTTATTGAGACTACGTTTTGAATACAATATCTATCTGCGAGTGCCCAGTCATACAGTGCCTGTGTACAATGTTATTTTCGACTATACAATATACACGTTGAGTTAAGGCAAAAATTCTCTCGAATCACAAGTTAAACTGTTTTCGCAAGTTCAAGTTATTTAATGTTACATAAGAAATGGCGCACCGTCTACATATAGTAAATATTTTATATATATATATACATATATACTTATATATTTTACCATACTACCATATGTTCTTTAAATACTTTACTATCGTATATGAACCGTATTTCGTTTTATCCTCAGCTCTTGTTAATTTCTTCGCTTGAAAACACTTTTATTCAGACATGTAATTAGCAGAATGCAAATATATAAATACTGTGCATGTTTTACCGTTAAGCACCTGCCCCTTTTCCCAGGAGCAGGTAAATAAATAAATAGAAACTCTAATTAAAAGTGGAATTTTTCGTTTTATGGTTTCCTATCACAGACGAGGCAAGTTCGCCATGGCAACTGTTTAACTAATTTGTTTAGGCAAGTCAATTAATTTCGATTCTGCTTTAAGTGCACTCTGAGTTTTCACTGTGACTCGCATGACAGGGTGTGTGTGTGTGCCAGTGTGTGTGTGTGTATTTCTAAGGCTACCAAATTGCCTGTCGAGCCGCAGCCCTTGAGTGGGGAATTCAACCCCGAACTACTCGCATAGCCCAGAGCGAGGCCCAGGGAGAGTATCGGGCCAGAAATATCAAAATATCAACTTCACTTAGCAGCAGGTGGCAGGCAGCAGCAGCAGCAACAACAACAAGGGCAGCAGCTGTGGCGGCAGCAGCAGCAGGCAGAGCAAACTTTTCGCTCGTCCAAATTGAAGTGAAAAGTTAAAAGTTATCTTGGCCCAAAACGAGGGACCCCAACTCCTTCCCCGTCCCCGACTGCGGCTCCGAGACTGACTCTGACTGCACGCCTGAGTGGCTAAATTCATTTGGCAGCAAAATGCAAATTATTACAACTGACTTTTCATTTTATTTTTGATCATTTCTTTGGGCTCTGCTCGCTTCTTATTTCTTGCTTATTTTTTGCAAGCCTCTGAAAATTATTTACTTGCCTGCAGGGCACTTTTGCCCACCGCCCAGGCACACCCACACACACAGAGACACCTCTCCCGTGGGGACTTTTCAGGGTTGCTTCCCCCTGGAAGTTTTTGCATAACTTTACTTGGGCATAATTTTCACCGTGCTAGTCAGAGGTGCGCCAGAAAGAGAGAGAGAGAGAGATAAAGAGAGGGAGGCGGGGAAAAGGGGGCAGCTTAATGGGGTAGGAAGTTGCAACTTTGACTTCCGTATAAGTATTCGTTTATGATTTGCCTTTGCTCCGATAAACATAAAGATATCAGGCGGGTGCTGTGCGGGAGAGCTGCCTCTTCATAAATTACACACAGCACACACACACTCTCTCATAGTTGACTGCCTGCGAAGGGGTTGCTCAGCTCGGATCAACTCGTCCGAGGGTCGAGCCTGGCCTTGCCTTGCCTGGCGATAAGGTCTGCACTCGTTTCTCTCGAGTCGTCGTGCATTTTCTCATGCCTCGCTGCCGCTGCCTCCCGCAATTGTCATGTAAATCAATGCAACTGACTCGCCGTCGTTCCCAAAATTCATTTCCATAATCATTAATGTAGCATTTCAACAACAACAACAACTACAACAATAGCGAAGGTTTCCCCGCCTGCATTTTTGCGCTTAAATGAAACCAATTGAAGCGTAAATCTTGCACGTCGTCATCATCAGCAAGCAGCAGCAGCAGCCCCGATACAGAAACGAATAATAACAACAGATCGCGACAGGGGCAGCTGAAGCCAGTCCGAGATATATTACATATTTAGGGAATAATGTTGATGGGAGCAAGAGTCGTGCATACAATTGACCAGTTCTCCTGGTGGGAATTATTTCAATTAAGCTTCTCTAATAGATTTAGAGGAATTCAATGAATTTATAAACAGTGTTTATGGGCTTATTTATTCAAATGCACACAGTGCGTTGCATAAAGAAATGGAAGAACAATAGAAATTAAAACATATGTGCGATATTGGCAAATCGAAGGAACCAATTGAGTTCGAGATGATGTACAATTTATTTGTTATTTATATCATTTATAAACAACACTTTTAGACTTAAGTATTCAAATGTGAAAAGTATGTTGCATAAAGAAGGTAACGGGAAAGAAACTTAGATTATAACTTCTTGGGAAATTCGTATTTATTTGTTCCAAATTGAGATATCGAAAGTAATCAATTGAATATAATGTATTTCAATGTATTTGTAATTCATATAATTTATTAACAGCAGTTGTTAGATTGAATAAACTGAATGTGGCACAAAGGAGATACCTAGAAAGAAACTGAACCCTAAACTTATTGTACATATGTTTAAAATTTGTAAATCAAAAGGAATCAACTGAATTACATAGAATATATAATTCTTTACAGATTTACAGGTCTGCTGATACAATTTACCTCCCTGTATGTTGTTAGCACATACATACATGTATTCTTATCCGCCTCACTACAATTTACAGTCGCCGTCGAGTAAGCAATGCTTTGCCTGATCGAATCTGAAGTGAATACTTTCAAATGGATTCAGTGAATGCAGCGGGCAAATTAATCAGATCGATTGCTTTCGCTGTAAGTCGGACGTGACTTAATATTATTTTACCAATTCGTGTCCGTAGTTGAAATTGAATTGCACCCCGATTGGGACTGGGACTGGCGTTGGGACTGGAACTGGGCCTGGGCTTGGTCTTGTATTTCAATTTAATCGCTTTAAAGTAACCCGAAACGCAGCACAAGTTATCGATAGGCCGCGTGCAGGTCCCCATTGAGAGAGCGAGCGTGCAGTGCCAGTTTTCAGCTCAATTCCGGGCGCCTGCCCCTTCCCATCCCTGTCCCTGTCCAGTTTTTCCGGCCGTGTAATTGATGTGCGCGATTTAAACGCAATCGATAAGCGCGTCGAACAACTCGGGGCGAATCTGAGCCCGAAACCCGACAACGCCCATGCTCGCCAGACTGTCAAAGAGCAGCGTCATATGTCCCAGCCTCAGTACATTCGTTCCCGGTGCCAGTTTCGGTCCCAGTCCCAGTCCTGGTCCCTGTCCCAGTTTGTCCATTAAAAAGTCAGCAACTGTAGCTAATTAAAGCAGGCAAAACTCGAATCAAATTTGGCGCATATCAAATTATGAACACAGCTGGCAGCAATTGTTGCTGCCGTCGTTGTTGCTGTTGTTGCTGCTGCTGTTGGGAACCTGACACAAATTGATGGGCTGACAGAGCTCAGCCATGTGCGTCGTAATAACCACCAGGGAATCATCTTTGCGCTCTCTGTCTCTGTGTGTTCTGGACTCATAAACTGGATAATTCAGTTCGCCTACCTCCCTCTCTATCTCTCCCATTCTCTGCATCTTTTTCTATCACCCTTCACTTCGTTGTCATTTCCTTTTGCCTAATTTCGTAACGTTTCCGTTTTAATTACGAAAATTCGCATGGAAATCAAAACAATATAAATACGAACATATGCCATATGGAGATGTATTTGCTCAGCATCTGGAATAATCATCTCGCATTCTTCTCTCTGTCTGTCTGAGCTGAGCTGAGCCGATCACACAGTCGAGCTGCGGGCGATTCGTATTTCCTAGACTGGTCAGGGCAGTGCAAGAATCTCTTGCAGGGGATTGCAGTGAATGAGTGAGTGGCAAAAGGAAGGGGTGGGGGGAACCGGTCGTAAGCCTCGGGACAGATGATACACCACACGGGTATTCGGTTGCATCGCTTGAAATCGTGTCTTAAAATCGAAAGTAAGCCAACTGACACGCATCATGGATGCCGTGGAACTGCAACTTGAGTGGCTTAGAGGCTTCTCTGGAATTATATTATAGTTATTTAGTTGGTAGCCAGCGGGAGAGTGTTAAGTTTACTGCACCACTTACGTTTTGGTCTAAGCCTGTAGATTGTAGATTGTGAGTGGGCAGAAATTGATATAGTTTTTAAAAAGTTGCAAATACACATTTCCCCTTCCTGCTGTTTTTGGAATTTATCGAGCTCGATAATTAACTGCAGACAGGTTATGCTAAGTTAGCAATTTATGTTAAATTATCAATTCATGTTAAGTTGCACTGCAGTTTATGCTAAGCTCTAATATTAATTATCGCGCTCGATAATTCTGCAGACTGATTATGTTAAGTTAACAATTTATGTTAAGTTGCACTTCAGTTTATGCTGGGCTCCAAAGTTATTTATCGAACTCGATATTAAACTGCAGACTGATTATGTTAAGTTAACAATTTATGTTAGTTTGCACTACAGTTTATGCTAAGCTGCTGTGGAACTCTTGTTAGGCGGCCAATCAGAAAGCCGGCACGTAATTATCGATTTGTGGCCGATTAAAGGACGTGCAAATAGAATGTAATGTAACTGTTTAGTAATTTAAAAATGTATTAAATAACTGCAATTTATTTGCTTTATTGGTGTAGGTAAATTTTATAATATTGTGTAATAGCTACTCGGATATTCAATGTGGGAATTCAGCGTAGTGGGTCCCCTGCCAAGTTCTCTTTTTATATCATCTACACATGCAGTAAAAAACTAAATTCTCATTTTATCTGTTTCCTTTTTGTGTGGTCAAGTTAAACGAAAAAGGCATCGCCCAATAGAAATTAGTTGAACCCGAAGTTGCAGCTGACTGAGGTCTTGGGTTGTTGGGCGTTTCGACCGAAACTTTCCCGCAGAGTTGCCAACTATTGTACAGCGTCGGGTTCCGGCTAGGGGTCGTGGTCGGGGTCGGCCATGGGACGAACAACTTCTGCGATGGCTTTTTGTTGGTGTTGCATTACAAGTCGAAATTCTGTGCAGTTTTGCAGCAATTTTGTTTAATTTCTTTTTCGGTTGCCGCACGCCCCGAACATAACGAGCGTTGTTAATTGTAACCATATACGACGCCGCACAGCCGATATCCACGGCACGCAGAGAGCTCAAGTACCCCAGTCTGGCAGCACAGGCAGACAGAGCACAGCACAACAGAGGACCCGACTCGTCCCACCTTCCCTGCCCTGCCCTGCCCCTTTTGGTTTAGCAGGCAACGCGTGATAGCTGCCCCTCTCTGCCTCTTTTCCATTTTCCACTCCCTGCCTCGCTCGACGTATCTTGTCGGCGTCGGCAGCGCGTTTTGTTCGAGACTGTGGCAAATGTGTCATTAGGCATGTTTCATGACCCTTTGTCATGCACAAATAATTATAATTTAATACACTTTGGCCTGCAGGTTGTCGCCAGGGGAGCGGGACGAGCCGAGGGAGTGGGTTGAGTAGCGGGGGGAGGGCGCCGCAGAGAGTCACCCCAGAGTGTAGAGATTTTTCCGAAACAGAAACAGACTCGACACGATTTGAATGCAAGCTGAGTTAACCCCCTATATATGAATGTATCTGTGTGTGTGTGTTTGTGTCTGTGTGTGTATTTGACGTTACTTTGTGCCACATAATTACCGACAATTTGCTGAAGTTGCAGCACACGCCTGGCAATTACCCAGGCACAGGATGTGTTTTACTGCCCAACCCAAGGAAACACAGTTGCCCTCCCACTCTCTCTCTCTCTCTTTCTTGCTCCTCCCTCTCCCCACTCCCCCTCCCCAGCTAGCCACGCCTCGCTGTGTCTGTTGTTGCCTCTCTAATTTCCAGCTCGCGGCAGAATATGAAAACTTTGTCTGGGCTAATTTGCTTTATGGCATTTTAATTGTATTTGCCCAACTTAAACTCGAGACCGAGACTCGCCTCGACTCGGGGAAAGCACGAAAACTCGCAGCGGAAAACTCGAAACGGAAAGCAGAGAACTGCTGTCGTCTGCTGAAAATTTAATGAGCTTATGAATTTCCAACGAACATGCCAAGGGGGCAGGGGAGGGGCACAGCTGCCCCACAGCAAGTTGCCTGGCTACGCGCCTATCTGCTGCTCGATAGGCATTTGCCCCAATTATCGATAAATTATGAACGCAATTGAAGCGAACTCGACATGCCTGTTCCGCTCGCTGTCTGTTTGTCCGTCTATCTGCCTGTGTTTGCGAGTGTGTGTGCGTGTGTGGAGGCCCCAATGGGTGCAAATATAATTCTTATAAATAGACAACAAAGGCGACCCTTGTCGACAGTTGGCAATCATCATCAGCGTCGGCGGCCAACTAAATAAATAAAAACTCAAACCCAGGCCCGAGTCTTGGCTCCATACTCCCTATTCTCCCTCCCCCCCTCTCAGTTCCTTCCTCGTTAGTGATGCGTCTTGAGCTCAGTGCCCGCTCCCGTTCCAGTTCCAGCTCCAGTTCCAGTCTCGTCTATCAGATCCGAAACGAAAACATGTCAATATTGTCGGGGCAAGGGCGAACAAACGTTGATGTGAAACCAAATAAAAACATTAGAGAGCGAGGAAAGGCACAAAACATGGAAATAAAATACTCGACTACATGGTATATTTGGTATTTCGTATTTGTGGTATATTCCATTGTCTGGAAAAGTTGTTTCACATACGCTTGAAATGGAAACAAGTCTATCAATATTTGTCGGCACTTATGTTGATACAAATGGTTTGGATTGACGATCGTTTGTTTCGATTGATACCGTAACGGGGCTACAAGCTTCGAAGATAGAGTGCGAGGGAGAGAGGTAGGGGAGAGGGGAACCCAGTTCGTCAACAAATAGAAACTCGAACAAGAAACAGACTTGACACGTTTCTACAGAATTATACGCAGCCATAAACAGTCAAAATAATTGGCAGACATCAGAAGAAACAGTTTTCGAATAGGTTGAAAAAAGGTGTTTAGGGTTTCCACTTGTTACTTGTGCATAGGGTGTTCAGTGTGAAGAAGATCTTAACAGTTAGGGAAACGAACTTTATTGTAGTAAAGTCAACTTTATAAAGCGATCTTTATAGCAGGTTATATTGAATAAAGTTCTGAGCTCTGCTAAGTTCGATAGTTTGAAAATTGATAGACCTCTTCTGCTAAGGGGTGCCACTTGTAACGATAGAAGATTCGTAAAGTTATAAAGAGTTAAAGTTTGAGACTTATAGCAGGTTACATCGAATGCCGTTTCACGCTTCATACTCTCTACTCTTAACCCTTTTCGTAACATCCAGTTTGATCGTTTATTGATAGACCTCTTCGCCTGCTGCCTAATGTATCGACGGGAATAACTTATCTTATCAACTGTGGAGCACCTGTTCGCTTTACCCCTCCTCTCTCTACCTTTCCCCCTCTCCACTCTGACGTTGCATATCACTTACCACCTCAATTTTATTTTTCTCTCTCTCATTCGTTTTCCTGAAAACCGAAATGCATACAATAAATAGCGCACAATTAACAAGTTCCTAGTGATTTATGCCGCCGTCGCCGGCTTTGTCGGGGTGCTCGGTCCGCTGGTTGTACTCTGTGTACTGTTTCGAAAACACAGAGTCCCCTCGCCCGACCCCGAGCACATTGCGAGATTTTATGGCACCCCAACCGTGCTCCGAAACAATGCCAGAGATAATTTTTACGAGGCACTCGCACTGCGCCATATGCCGTCGCGCCGTCAGGACGGACAAAGGGCTCAGGTAGAGCGCGACTGGACTGGACAGTGCTTGCCTCGCAGCAGCAGAGACCCTTTGCCCGTGCCGCAGTCCCTTTTACGATCGTGTGTAATTAAAAGATTGGGAAAAGGCGTTCGGCATGCGCTCAGCCTTGACAGCGCCTCGTCCCGTGTCCCGCGTCCCGCGTCCCTTGGCTCATTAGAGCTGCAAAGTCAATAGGGATAAGGTAGAGAAAGGGTTCCTCGCCTGCTCTACGTCGGCTTTGTTCAAGCGAAATTCAATTTTTGATTTGTGACAATAAAATTTTGGCCCGTCATGGCTATTGATTTTTAATTTCCTCCCCCCTCTGCAACTCTCCCGCACCCTCTTCCCTAGCCAAACTTTGCCTTCCACTGACAGTTTGGCCGGAACTTTTCTAATTGCTGGCACCAAGTTGCTGTTGCTGCCTTACAACTAAGTCGACACCCGCTGCCACTCCCCCTGCCCCTCCCCTTGCCTCCTTCTAGCTGCGTTGCGTGTGCGTGAGCGTTCATAATTTTGCAGCTGCTTTGGTGTAGAGAGGGAGAGGAAACTGGGGGGAAACTGGGTCTGGACTATTGAACAAAGCAATATTTGCTCAAGTAATTTTGGTCCGAAAACTTCCTCGTCCGCCGCCGTCGCAGCCACGTGACCACTTGAGCCTGCCACTGCTGCTGGCTGCTGCTGATTCCCCCCCACGACAAGCTGAGACTGCAGTTTTTGACTTCTTTTCTCTCCACGCTCAGTTGTATTTTTTCCTCCTTGCTTGCCAGTGATTTCCCAGCCACGTACTTCAGCACGTAGCCAACTTTAATCTCTGCTCTGTTCGAGCTCTACTACTCCTCCTCCCTCTCCCTCCCCCTTCCCTCTGGTGCAGGCTGCTCCTCTACTAATTTCGCCTTAAAAGCAGAATTTATGTGCGCGCAGCATTTCGCCCTAATACGAAATCAAATAGAACTTTTTGAGCCATGAAAATGGAAATGAAAAAACACCCAAAAAACTGAAGAAGAACACGATGAAGGCAAGAGAGGGAGAGGAGAGAAGAAGGAGCAGCAACGGGAGCGGGAACGGGAGCAAATGGTGGCAACGAGTCGAGAATCGCGCTGCATTTTGTTTGGCCGGGGCTCATCTTGATTTATGGCAGGAAGTTTGCACCATTCGCACCGACATTGGAGACGCCATTACTTGGCGTATTTATACAAATGTTTTCGGAGAGAAGCTCTCGCCTGCCACGCCCAGCACAGCCCCCCATGTGTGTGTGTGTCCCTGGCATAGGCATCTATAAATCAATAAATGAAATTTACACGCATATTTTGTGTTACGTGTTGGAAAATTTATTAGATTTCTGGCCAGGCAGAGAGAGAGAGAGATGAGAAGGAGAACTTCGTCCCTGCCAAAGAGCGTTGTCAGCATTGGGGAACAGGTAACTGGGAACTGGGGCGCCACTCGAATGGGTTGTGCTCTGCGGTTGCCACTGCCTGTCGACGACGATGGCAACTGCTCAAGTGATTCTGTGAAAGCTTTTCCCAATACTTTCAGACAAAAGGGCGTTGCATGTGTCGCAAACTTGTATGAAACTTTTCGCAAATTCCAATTTTTCTCATCAAATTTGTTTTTCACAAAATATGTAAACGGAACTTGAAGACAGCAAGGGAGTGTAGAGAGGGCACTGCCTGGAAAACTAACTAAAAAGTATTCTTTTTCTGGATTTCGCTTAGTCACCAAATGATCATTTAAATGCCATCTCTTTAAGTCTTCAATTTCAACAAAAAGATGCCTGCTTTGCAGGCCCGTGCTGGGTGTGCGATGAACAAGGACTCCGCTTGCCTGGGACCCCTTGATGCCGAAAAATAAATAACTATATGATGATTTTGTCGATATATAATCGAGGAATTAGTTTTAAGTTTCTCATTATAATGCAAGACAATTATATGTAATAGGGGCCCCCGATAAATTTGCACAAGGGCCCCCGAGACCGGTGCCACTGGTGCTGTTTTGAATAGGTTTTCGTGGAATATTGTATGAAATACATATTCGAGATTGCAATTTAAGCCTTGTACATCAATCTCTATTTCGAATACAAGGTTCAACGCGGAATTGATAACAATGTATTGAAGAACTAAGAACTCTTTTGTTTTCCCAAGGAAATTTATATGAAATCTCTTGAAATCTTTAAGATTTCAGCTTTCAATATGTTTTTGCGAAATATTACTGAGAAATTACTGGTATAATATTAATGGGAGTTTGTTGTTTTTCAATCTTTGTTCAGTTTGAAGATGTCATCGAAGTATTGAATGGACCTCCGCTCAATTAACTTTATAGAGAACATTCTTAGCTGTAGACAATGAATTCTTTTATTTGCATGATTATATGGAATATCTTAAATTCTTTTACATGTTTTCAGTTTTCAGTGTTTGATTTTCATATGCAACTTCAAAGCTTCAATCGATCTCTATGCCAGCATCAGTGAGAAGATGAAAGAGTCTCAAGGGTTAGAAAGGATGCGTTGATTATCCGTAACAGAAAGGGAAGAAGGAGTGGGAACATTACTCGGGTCTCGCTTTCTTTTGATTGTGGGAAGCCAAACAGTTGCACATGCTGGCGACCTGAGAGACCAAAGAGAGTCGCGCCCAAAGGGAAACCCTAGAGCAGCTGGCAACGGACGGCGGACAGCGGACAAGGGGCAGCGCCATCAGCATTTGACACCAAAAGAATTTTTAATTAAGGCCGCGGCAGATTGAAAATAAAAATAGAAATAAAAATAAAAAATGAAGAAGAGCGTAAACTGCTAAACTGGAAGCTGCTTCTGGCAGTTGTTGCTGCTGTTGTTGTTGCTGCTGCGGCAACGTCAGCAAATGGCAATGAAACGATAACAATAAAAAAAAATGCAGCTACGGCCATAGAGATATGTGAGATACGCGAACTGACGACGGCAAGGGGAAGGGGGAAGTGCAGAAGGGTGGGGAGGGAAGAGAGAGATATATGGGCCTACAATGAATGCGACTGCAAATAAGAGTGTGAGTATGAGTGCCGAGTCGAATATGGGCATGGGGCATGCAGCAGCAGCAACAGCAGCAGCAACGGCAACGGCAGCAGGCCCAGAATGCACATAAAACTTGTCGGCATTGTCGGCGCGCTCTGCTTCTTCTTCTTCTACTGGTGCTGCTCATTGTTGTTGCTGCTGCGGCAGAAGGAAACGGCAGCAACAGCAGCAGCGATGGCAGCGACACTGGCGACATAAACAACAATGTCATCAACATAATTGTATGTCAAGTGAGCGCAGTGAGAAAAACTGTGGAAGAGCAGCATAAAAAGTAAAATGACACGAGAGAGACAGATAGAGAGCGAGCAGGAAAGAGAGAGTGAGAGAGAGAGAGGGAGAGAGATAGGGATAGCTGGCTGGCATAGGGGCGGTCGTCAGGAACCACTCGAGACCATGACGAGACAATGCAATCAAAGGAGCCACAGCCAGAAATGAAGAACCAAAGGCATCCAAGCGGGGTGGGATGAGGGGGGGGGAAGGTAAGGGAATTGGCGAGGGGATGCCGAGCGGGCACAATCGAGCAATGAATGAATGACGAGCTGTGCATACGCAATATTAAGCCATCGAGCGGTGCATTCTTTCTTTCCCTCTCTCTTCCTCTTCCTCTCTCTCTCTCTCTCCCTCTTTGATAGGGTATATCGGGTTCTATACAGTGTTAACAACTCTAAGGGGTAAGTACTTTTTCCCTGTTTATCTTAATTACGTTTTAAAGTGCTTTCTGGAGAACTCTTTTTGAATACGAAAAATGTTATTTAGCTTGAAGTGGGTTCAGTAATTGGAGATATATAGTAGATATAGATATATGCATGATAAGTAAAGCTAGAGAGCTAACATATTGCAATACATTCTGTATTCCTTTTCAAGACAAGTTTGGTATTTAATGAGATATATGATATTTTTATCAAAGAGAACCTACACGTATGCCATTTATTTTGAATTGCTTTCTTAACATTACATTAAATATTCAATAACAAAGGATTTGGTATTTATAGAGATGTGACAGATCAGTATATTAAAGATTAAAGACATTCAGTTCGGGATATTGATCGAACTATAGTGACTTAGGGACAGTTCGGTATTTAGAAAGATATTTAGCTACACAAAAGATAGATAGTTATATAGATATAATGTTAAATAGAGACATAAATCATACAACAGATATAGAAATAATACATCACATATACATCAGTATATATGTACACACAGTAAGTCAAGCAACACTTTAACATTAACATGTACATATGTGTAAAGAGTTTCTTGACTAACTGTATATGAATGACAGGGATAACAATTAATCTATTGCGCCTTAATTCGACTTCCTCCTGAATACCAATTATAGTGCAGGCTCTAATACTTTCCCCTTTGAAAGAGCATACGCTAGTTGCCTTGCCGGCCTAAGCCTTCCCTGGTATTCAGAGCTTCCATAGAGCAGGCATATCGGCTCATGTGGCTGGCTTAGGTAATGCGGGTCGCATTTGCTTTGCCGATGACAACAGCCGGTGCCACTGAAAGGGGCACTGCCAATGGGATTGAAAAGAAAGGGAAGGGCTGCGACTGGCATTGTGACTGGGGGACTGTTGAGAAGAGAGGAGGGAGGGGGAGGGGCAGGGGCTGCACCTACCATTTGTAGTAGTCATCATCATCATCGCCCGGATGGCAACCTCATCGCTGCAGTTGGCGTCACGGGTTTGTGTGTCATTGAAATGAAACGCCGGGCGACGCCTCTTGAGCGGAATTATTATTACCACTTATGTGTGTACGAGTATGTTGTGTGTACTTGCCATAACCATCAGAAGCCGCAGTCGCAGTCGCAGTCGCACCGTAGCCGGAGCGGAGCAAAAGCCAGGCCAGCCGGGGCCATCAGCCATCAGCCATTGCCATTGTTTTCCCACTGTGCGCGGCGTGGCGCGGCTTGGTTTGGTTTTGTTTTTTGCCTCTTGTTTTTTATTCCTCTCCTTATGTTGTATGCAACTTTGTGTGCTGTGCTGGCTGCACTCATTTCCACATGAATGCGCCACAGACTTGGCACACACCGCGAAGGGGTGGGAGGTGCTCTGTGCCGGTGGTGAGGGGGGAAAAGAGAAATGACAAAAACCGCAAAGCGTCGTTAAAAAATATATTTGAAAATGGTAAAGACGACGGCAAATATTTGTTAGATAGTTAGATAATTACAAATGGAGAGCATTGGCCAGGAAATTTCCTATTATAAGCGGCTTTATCAGTGGGTGAGCTGCCATACTCAGCTCTGTCCACTTAAGAAACATAAACTCAACTCAACTGAAGCGACAACCCGGCGAGCTCTGGCTATTTACAGCGTAAAAATTCAAGACGATTCTTTGCATTTCTCTTCTGCCGGAGAATGGCAAGTGGGTCTGTCAAGACGCTCTGCTGATCTATATAAGGTCACACATGTGTGCCTCCACAGAATGCCCCTAATGTCCACTTAGCAGCCTACTTAAATACATGCCATGCATATGAAACTGGACGGCAAAACGACAAGCGACTGCCAGAGCAAATGGTGACAGAGTTGCTATTGAAATACCCTGTAATTGCTTGAGGAAATTGAAATACTAATTCCACTTTTACAGCAGATTACAGAGCAAAGAAGTTCCTAAGTTCAGACAGTTAGGAATGCATTAAAGAATCCTTTTTGAAAGTCTTTTCAAGATCCTGTCAGACAACCTTTAGATATCTTAGTAACTTTACTTCCTAGTTGAAGTGTGCTTTATTAAACTGACTGTTCTGGTTCTATGTAAGGTGTTATAAGGTGTTATATTGTATATTCTATTACCACAAGCTGCAACTCAATCAAGCTTAAGCTCACAAATCTTCATGGTAACTTGATAAATATTATGTTGCAATGAGGAATGCATACTCTGCTTTCATATCTGCAACTCATTCTCAGTGCTTGAGCGTCAAGCCAAGCAACTCCCTTTCATACATTCACAGGGTATTGCAGAAACGTCAACAGCTCATCAATAGCAGAACCGAGAATAGAGAATCGACAACGACAACGACAATGTCGACAAAGAGGCACATTAAATGCCAACTACTCGAACATGGCGTTAGACCAGTGCGAGAATGGTCGAACAGAACAATGCGCCGGCAGTAAATGCTGATGATGATGATGACGATAACGATGCCATGGTATTCTCCAGCTCAGTCTGGCCAGGGGCCAGTGAAGACTCGTGCTTGGAAATTGTCGTCAACGTCGTCGTCGTCGTCGTCGTCGTGGTCTCTGTCTGAGTGGGCCGAGTGAGCCAATCGACAATTGTCCATCTAACTGTCTGTCTCTCCCACTGTCCCCCCTCTGTCCCACTGTCCGTCTGTCTGTCTCTTCTCGCAGCCATCGACCCGTTTCGAATTCAAATCGCAATTGCTGGTCATGCGAACTTTAATTACACAACGGATCACTTGGGTCGCCATGGAGACGAGGTCACTGCTCACCATAGCCCAGTACGTGCCTCTGCTGCTGCTGCTGTTGCTCCTCATCACCATCGCCGCCCACTGTGTGGCACAGTGTGTCTCTCTTCGCTTTGGCTGCTTGTGACGTGTCTGGTCCAATCATAGACCCGCGCGCTGGACATGTGGGCCGGACTAAATGCGGCTCATTAAAGTAAATTACAATTTATGCTTTTGCCTTCTTGGTTTGCATGTCGCATGTGGGCGTGGCATGACCGTGCCTGTCTTTACAATGCCGTTGGGGGAGGGAGTCGGGTTTCTCTCTCTGTGTGTGTGTCTGTAATTAATTTTGATTAACGAGCAAAAAGTTTGTCGAGGTAACTTGCCACGCATTACCAGTGGCCTATTCAAAATTTTCGAGCACTGCCAACGGCGTCTCTCACATTTCGAGGGTGGCTTAAGTGACGTGTCAGGGGGGGTGGAGGGATGGAAGGTAGGTTAGTCAGGGGTGCAAAAGTTCACTTCTCATGTGTCAAGGTTCGCTTTGGCTTAAGCCAAGCTGAAAGTCCTTCGCGGTTAAGCTTGATAAATGTGCGAATTAGTGCAAAGCACACACGCACACTCGAACACTCTAACAGGCCGATAACTAGACTCAGTATATCGATAGCTATGTATCGCTTACGCATTTAACATAACATAAGGATAACATTTATACTTACTGTAACATAAATACTCTATACTCATTACAGAAATAGACGTATTAAGTTCAAGGACCAGTCTATCGATAGTATTAATTGTTTATTTAAATTATGTTAAGTAAAATTGAGTTAACATCTTATCATACATAGGGATAACATAAAGGAGTAAAGCTTAGGCTTGATTGAGATAACATAACATACCATAAACGTTACATAAGGATAACATCAATGCAGTTTAATTAAAGAAATATACGTGTTAAGTTCAAGGATCATTCTATCGCTAGTATTCATTGTTCACTTAAATTATGTTAAGTAAAATTGAGTTAACATCTTATCATACATAGGTATAACATAAAGATGTAAAGCTTAGGCAATGATTGAGTTAACATAACATAACATAAACGTTACATAAGGATAACATCAATGCAGTTTAATTAAATTACGCTACCTAAAGCAGAAAGACAAATCGAATTTAAGTCTGAAATGCATCCTTGAGCTCTGCCTAACAATTCTTGGCATTTCCTTTGGTAATTCCACTCTTTGTCTTGGACATTCCGCGCTGAAGGAGCCTACTCCATAGCTGAACAGCTCAGTAAGTCGGCACTAATTGATTACCGACTCGATGCTGCTGCCGATCTGTCGACAGTACTCGAGATTAATTAGTCCGCCCACAATGCAAACTGCGCAGTCGACAGTCTCTTAATCTCACAGCTGGATAGTTACCCAGCTCCCTAGGGGGAGGGAGGTAGGCAGAATGCAGTGTCTGAAAATGATTGCCTACTTCGGTGTCATAAATTAAAATCTAACAAAATAAATCAATAAAGATTAAATCTTACGTGCGGCACACACACACACAGACAGTGGGAGACAAAGCGACACCGACATGGCACACACTCAGTCGAGTAGGCATAATCCAGCGCGCTTGCCAGCCGTATCTGTATCTGTATCTGTGTGTGTGTGTGTATTGGTATGTGTAATCTCTGGCCGAGTCTCTATTTGTATCTGTAAGTAACAAAACGTGTGGCCGCATATATGAAAGCGCCGCCATGTGGCATATTATTCCTCTCTGTCTCTGTCTGCGCCAGTCTTAGTCTAAATTCGTACCTAGAGCTCTAGCTGTAGCTGTTGCTGTAGCTGTATCTCTGTACGTGTATCTGTATATGTGGCTGTAGCTGTAGCCGTAGCTGTATCTGCATCTGTGGCTGGCAGCCCCTCAAAAACTACTTAAGTATTTAGGTCTCTGTGCGGCTGTCGCTTCGCATTTTGAATGCTGAATGGGTATTTAAATTTCATACAAATTCTATGCGCTGCCACGGGGCCAGGGACGGACAACCTGGTGGGGGGTTAGGGGTGAGGGGGAGCCTCGTTTGCCTCTCGACTTGGGCCCTGTCTTTATAGGCCTGTGCGGAAAAAACAAATACATAACTACAACAGCAACAACAACAACAAAAAAACGGAAAAAAGCAGGGCGAATGGCAGTTGAAAAATGCAAAAGGCAGCAGTTCAATTCATTCACTCGCACGCACACACACATACACACATAGAAAGACTCGCACACAGATAAACGGAAAGCCGCTTTAAGCTCACTGCGCCATTCGCAGCGACCACAACGCATCCGTATCCGTCGCATCCGCCATCGGCAACGACAACAACAACAGTGCGATATAGAAGTTGATAAAGAAATGCAGGCGCTTTAATAATACGCAAAATAATAACAAGCAACAAGAACAACAACAACAACAAAAAGATGCAACAGCGGAGGCAGAAACAATCAACCCAAGCTCAGACAATGAAAGGTTTAAAACAACTTTTTTCTATGCATAAAACACGCACAGAGAGAGAGATGGGAAATATGAGGAAAGAAAGATAGAAGGGAAGGAGGAGGAAACGAGGTAGGCTGTTGCTTATAAAGGGTGCCCCATTGTTGCTGTTGCTGCCTCGCAATATGCAGTTGTTGTGCATGACATGCTCGTAACTTGGCTTTATGCCCGATAATCCTTAACGGTGTCTGGAAGCTTAAAGCGCAGCTGGGATTGTGCTTGATATGTTGCCAGAGACAGCTGCACACAACCAATGGGTGGTCCTATTGGCCGAGAGGTATTGTTAAGGGTCTAAGCAGGGAATAAGAACGAGCGATCTCTGCTTAACGGATCGCTTAGAGGTTAAGCAAGTAAACTATACAAGAGAAGGGAATAGAGAAATGAATATATGTCTTATAAGCATGTGTTCTTAAACAGGAGGGCTGGACATTAATGCACTTACAATAATATTCAGTTTTAATCAAGTAGAAACAGGAATTGATCGATATCAATGAACTTTAATGTTCAAAAATCAAATGAATAAACTGCATTGTATACTGGTGTATTATATCTTGGTATATTCCCAAGTACCTGAAATTCTTTCACTCGATTGCAATAACCCAATGTCGCCGCATTGGCCTGTCATCATGACCAACTGGGATCCGGCTCCACTCAGCCACGACTGAGCAGATAAACCAAAGCTGAATACCGAACACAGAATAGGGGAATACTGTGAATGGCAAGCACTTATTATAATATTATTAATAAGTGCACGATAATGTTTGCTTGATTAAGCGCTCAATCAAATGAAATTCTATACGCATGACAAGCCGAAAAAAGAGCCGCGCAATGAATGCGCAGGCAGGCACCAGAAAAAACTCCAAGTAGAGTAAGCTAGAGTCGAGCGAACTCGACTGTTAGATACCCTCATGCAGTGCAAAATTCACAGCAACTTGGTGAAATGAATTCCAATTCGTACACGTTATACAGATCGATCTATATACATAAATACATAGGTGCATCCTTCTGCTTTGATCCGTAAATTTTATTTTCTTGTTTTCTTAATACGATCAAATTGAAGTTTTATTAGTGAGCTACAAATGAGACAAATAAGAAAATTGAATATAGTTCAACCTTATGACAATTCTCTAAAGAACTAATATTTCTACAGGATTGCTCTGATTTGAAACAACTTTAATCTGCGTATATGGTACTCTACAGAGAAATAAGACTTCCTTCCTAATAGGGTTACCCTAGCTCTTATTATAACTAAGGTCTGCCGTCACAGAAAGTTGGGCGTGGCATGCGAAATATGAAACAAACTAGACCTGCTAAAATCTGTTCAACCATAACATTGACACGCCTCCTTCTGCCTGTTTCATACAACCAATATACCCTCTTTGTTCATTTTCAATGAGCACTGGTAGAATGGGAAAAACGGGAGAAAAACGAATCCTTTTCGCAAACACAAAAACCCTGCGGACCCGCTGCGTACATCCACTAATTTTGAGTGCGCTCGTTGCATGCCTCATTTAAGTGGAAAGCGTCGCTTCCCTCGCCGCATCGCACCGCACCGTACCGCGCCACGCCTCGTGTTGCCTTGTGCGCGTACAAAACAAGTAAATATAATTCATAATTTTCGCTCTATTCAGACAACGATCCACACGCCGCCAGCAGAACCGACGTCAGTCCGACAGACAGACTGAAAGACGAGTGACAGACCCATGGTCATGTTGGCTTTGGACTCGGCGACTCGGTTTGGTTACCAAAGACGGATTTCTAGTTGTAGTTGTGGCTTAAGTTCTCGTTGGCTTAAATACCCTGTACAGTAATAAAAAATAAATGGGTGTGCTAGATTGCGCAATGTTGACATTCCCTAGCTTTTTCTTAAGTTAAGTTATTTGCATTTGCATTTTTTCATTATTCTTATTGACTTGGTTGTTTGCCTTTGCATTCTTATGTTAAGCCCGATAGACAGCTTATGTTAAGCTCAACTGTTAATTAACATAAGTCACCTATCGCAGGGCCGCCACACAACTACTTACTTATCGCAGTGTGTGGCCGAAGGAAATCTTTTAATTGCCTATCGAAAGAACTTAAATTTAAATCGCTTGCCTATAATTGTTGTTTATGGTATTGTTTAGTTAGGATATCAGCAACATCTGGCCTGGATTTGAGCCGAGGTATCTGCTCGTAAGTCACACCCCTCTGCACTCTGCATGTTGTTTTTTCAGTTTCCTCTCTGCTGCCCATCAATCATAATAAAACTGCAGAGAACATCAAAAGGAAGAGCCAAGGACAGAGATTGAAAGAGAAGCAGCAGTAGAGCGTGCAACAGCAACAGCAGGAGAAGGAGGAGGAAGGAAAGCAGCAGCGGGAATCAGCTTTGCGTTTTATTTTCGACACTTGAGTGCCGGCATCTGCATCTGTCGCAGTGTGCGTGTCTGTCCGTGTAACTGTGTCTGTTGCATGTCCCTGCATCTGTGTGTGTGTGTGTGTAACTGTGTGCAACTATCTGCCGAGCATCGCCTGGGCGTGCGTAAGTGCCAGGACGAGGACAACAGACTGCACCTTGCTCGCCTGAGCTGGAATCCACCCCCGCCTGCGCCTGCCTCTGCATCGCTGTCTGCATCGCAGTCTGCTGCGCTGTCTGTTGCTCTGTCTGTCTGTCTATCTGTCTGCGTGGCAGTTTAATTGTTTGCACAGCAGTTGCTGCTGGTTTTTATCTGGCTTTGCATTTACCGTTGCCCGGCTAAAGTTGCCCATTCCCATTGTCTTGTGGCCCGAAAGGACGCGCTTCAATCGAGCAGGATTCGTGTGAATTTCTTGGGATTTGCTGTCGTTGCTGCCTCTGCCTGCCTTGCGATTTTTTGCATTCTTCTCTTTCTCCTTCTTCCTCTCAGACAGGATGTTTGCACCTTTCACAGTTAGCTGCGCCTCGGCTGCTGCTGGCGGGAAACGAGATCTGGTTGCTTAATGACAGGTTCCCGGACGAGGGAGGGGGACTTCCTCGGGTTATTAATGCCATTCGAAAGCAATTTAATATATCTGCGCCTCGCCTAAGCAAACCCTGCCTTCGCTATCTGCCTGCAACCCCTAATGGCACAAAAGGAAACCCCTTTTCCAACTTGTTAACACTCCCATATGTATGCGTGTGTGTGCATGTGTGTGTGTGAATGAAAAGTCAAAGCCAGGCCGCATTCACTTGAGAGATCCGCAACGAAACGACTCTCGGGCACGGCAATGGGGCATAAACTCATAGAACAAGTATCCCAAGCATCGCTTCGCCTCGTATCGCATCGCATCGTAAAGGCGAATGCAAATGCAAATACAAATACAAACAGAAACACAAAAGTATCTCAAGTATTAAGCATTTCTCATGGCAAGACTGACGAGGGCTGCGTTTTAAGTGCTTACGAACTGAATTTAAATGCGCTGTTCACGTCTCTCAAGTGCCAAATTCGAGTGCTCGACAAAGGAGAAACCCGAACGAGATGGAACCGTTATCTAAGGCCTGACGAATACGAAATGCCCTCATCTATAGTGCACAACACTGAAACTTAAGACCTTGTGAGGTATATGAAGTTAGGATATCAAATAAGAACTAGTTCACTTTGCATCTTTGGGGTCTCTACTACAAAATATGCACTTTATATCAAAACTAACTCGAAATGGATATCTTAAATATGATTTAAACCTTCTCCTTTGTGATCTGAAGATCTTTTCGGGCACACAAATCTAAAATTCCTCATTAATAGACAATAGTAAAAGAGGTTTATTTACAAAGTATTAATCTTTCACATAACTTTAAAAAGAAATAACTCCCATTGAAACTTTTGTAAGTTTCGATAATATGTCATCTCTAAAGCTTTACTTTCGACAACATCAAACAGAGTTACCTTTGAGTAATACCCATTAAATTGTAATACCCTTCGTAAGTCTTGTGAATCAAATGAGTTTCGTACACGATGAAAATATATCAACAGCAATTGCTGTAAATCAAATAAAGTATAGACGACGCTTTGGCGTTTCCTGCATTTGCATATGAATTATGGAACATTTTAGGCACTTCGTACAATGACCTAAGCTCGATCGATGGGAATAAATTGTTAGCATATATAAAATATATTTCGTGTATTGCTGCCAAAGAAAAAGATGAGTAAATGCGTCGTAAATTTAGAGATTGCTTTGGAGAACAATCGAATCGTAAGTAGAGAGAAAGAAATAAAGATTAAGCAAGACACAACATGTTCGACCCGATCGATTTGTATGCAAATAATGCTGGGGCAGTGAGTCAGCTGAATTATGGCTAATAACGAATACAATTATACAGAGTGCATTCGCAAATTAAGCTTAAATCGTGCAAGATTTCTATATAAAACCGATAATTGACTGAGATGATCGATAAGCTGCAGATGGAAATGCGCAAAACCAAAAGGAAAATCAACAAATTCCCCACTTTGTTCATACCACAGATACAAACAATATATATACAATGTATGTCTATATGCATAGACCGTTATATTTGCATATATAAGCACTGCGGGGCTCGATTCAATTATGAACGTTATGCAAATGCGAATGATTCAATTCAATAAAAGGCAAGTTATTTCTGCTGGTTCTGCTCTCCTTCTCCTCCTCCTTCTTCTGCTTCTTCTTCTGCTTGCATTGAATTAACCAAAAACCGAAAACATGCAAATTTCAAATGTCATTTTACAGTGCGACGGCGACGCCATTCCCTGCCGCATTGGACCGCCGGGAAGGGCGACTAAGGATGGGCCTGGAAGAGCCCGGGACTGGGACTGGATGGCAGCCAAGACAGGCGAAGCCATAATTGTTGTTGCTGTTATTGCTATTGTTGTTGTTGTTATTGTTGTTGTGTGTTTATTTAAGCGTTCGGTCTCGCTCTTTTGTGCCCTTTTCAATGTTGCACGTTCGACGAGCGCACATACGTTGCCGCCTAGATGAGACCAGACCCAGGGCCAGGCCAGGCCCAGGCACAGGCACAGTACCGGCCCAGTCTCAGTCCCAGTCACAGTCTAGGGTGAGGCAGCGCAGCGCACTTAATCATATTCGATACAGATAAGCTTCAGTGCCGGTACGTGCATAGAATTTAAGCATACATAATAATCATCGACAGGCAGTCGTCCAACAACAACAGCAACAACAACAATGCCGACTGAGTGACGTAGAAAAAACTAAACTAAAAAAACGCCTGAAAACTGCGAGAGGGTGAGAGGGAGACAGGGAAAGAGGGAAGGGGGAAGGGGACAAGACATTATCATAAAGCAAACACAGCAAGCGGAAAACAGTTGAAGAACAACAGGAACAAAGGAGACCCTTTGACCAGCAACAGACAGAGAGAGAGAGAGCAGCACAGCGAGTGTGACAGAGAGAGAGAGAGATAGAGAGTGGGGAGCGGGGCAGCTACAATAGCCCGGCCAAGGCATTGATAATTTCATATTATTATTATTATTCTTGAGGTTCGCAGTAGAAATTGCTGAATACAAAAGGCCAAAAGGCTCCGCGCCCCCGTCAACTGTGTGTGCCCCGGCTCCCCCTCCTCCCTTCCCCTTTCCCCCACCTCTTCTAAGTTAAAATTATGTTCGTCTACCGTTCCGAAAGTTCCAATGTGCAATTCAATTTGAACTTGGCTGCCGCTGGGCGACCCTTGCTGCGGTTGCCACGACCAACCACGAACGACGACGACGACGACGACGACCACGACGGACCAAGTCAAGCAAGCATCCATTGGACCAGTCATCCGAGCAGGCAACCAGGCAGTCCAACTAACCGCAGTCTCGTGTATCTGCGTATCTGGGAGATTTGCGCTGGCGACGCTGCCAACATTTGATCTTTGCCTGGCGGCAAGCTATTTTATCGCTTTTTTCGCATTTCGCTTTTTGGTTTTCTCTTGTCTTTAATACCCGTTACCTATAGGTTAGATGGGTATTATAACTCTGTATTAATCATGTTTGCAACAGGCAGTAGTAGTAGAAAGCGTCTGCAACCCCACAAAGTGCCTTTTGTTCGTATGAACACAAAGATCTCAGAGTTTATTAGAGCTAAAGCTCTACAATTTTGTGACAATACGTGTTATTGTTGCGTGCAGATACAGCATGTTTTCGAAATCAGCCACGCCCAGACGTAGACCTACTTTAAAATAACAGTTTTTTTATGATGTGTGCAATGAGTTCTAAAATCTAAATGATTCCTGAAAGTTTAGTTGCAATGGATTAATAAACTTAGATGTTATTTAAGAAATGATTTTCATGGAAAAGAGATCTGATGCCGCCTGAAAGTATGCAACGCACAACATATTTAATTAGAATAGAAGTTATAATAGGAACATACGCAAAGCTTTTCATAGTGGGTATTTCGCAGTCCAGCACACTCGCCTTTAGCTTTCTTACGTACTTCTCCCGTCCCTCTCGTTATATGGTATTTCTGGCCTGGAACAGGCTTTGTCTCATGTTTCAGCATATGCCACTGGAAACCACGATAAAGTGGGAATTTGTGATTGGGAATGGCGCGACGACCCTGGACGATGATGACATTCATCCAAGCAGATGCGATGCCTGCAACCAAGCAGGGAAATTTAAGAGTGTGTGTGTGTGCAGGGAAAATTAATGAACGATTTCCTTGACAACTGGGGCTGCCTAATCCCCTGCAGAAATTCGAGCGAAGCCTGGACACACACAATTGACAACTTCAAGTGGGCGCGTCCTCGTTTCCAATTTAAAGGACAAACATGAAGCGGGCCAGGATTAAAAATAATAATAAAAACGCCAATGGATTGCGAAATATCGAAAGCGAAATGTAAATAGAAAGAGAGGAGACAGAGGAGGCAGAGGAGAGAGAGGGAGGAAGGTTTAATGCTGGTGCGGGGTGACGCTGGGCAAACGCTTAATTGGCATTAAGCACATAAAGATGACGGCTGTGCTCCGTGGTAAGGGGGGCAGAGAGAGGGGGGAAGGGGGTTGCACGGCTGTTGCTTGCTCTGATGACGGATAAAGTGTTGTTGTCAGAGCCAGTCAGGCGTTTGCAATTGTAATTAGGATGAGCGAGCGAGAGAGAGAGAGAGAGAGACGGGTGAGTACAGGAGGGAAGGGGAGCGGGGACTGTATGTCGATTTAAAGCGTCGACCAGTTTTGCCAGTCAAACAACAACAGCAACATTTGGTCCTTTTACTGCTGCTGCTGCGCCCGTGTCCTTCCATTGGCATTCGCATATTTATTTAGGCGCACTACGTGCCACACCCCTTCCCCGGCCTGCCCCGTCTCTGCTTGCCACGTCCCGGCCAAAGCCTTTAATGCCTCGGGCAAACAAAGATGCGATTTGAGGCGCTTACGCACGCACAGTTGCTGCCCCGGACGACAGCAATGATGAGGGCAGCGACTGAGGCGTCAACTGAGGCAGCGCACAGTTGTTGCTGTTGTTGTTGTTGTTGCTGGGTAGATCGCACCCCTCGTCAACTTTGCTGCATGTCATCAGCAACGAGTTGCTGCCGTTGCTCTTATTGCTGCTGTTGCTGCTGTTGTTGTTGTTATTATAGCAATTATTATAATTGCGCGCACAAATCGACAGTTACACGCAAGCAACTTTTGTGGCACTCGTCCTGCGCAGCCAACAGCAGCAACGTCCTTGCCAAGTTGCCCCGCAGGCAAGAGACAGAGAGAGAGAGTGGGGGCATGTAAAGGGGATAGAGCAGAGAAAAGCTGTAGAAAATTGCACAAAACTAATTCAGTTCTTGTGTGCGCGCTTCCTGTGCTTTGCGTCCTGCTGTCCTGCTGTCGTTGTCGTCGTCAGCAGCAGCAGCAGCAACGGCAGCAGCAACTACAGCAGCATCAGCAGCAGATTTGCATAACTTTTTCAATTTCAAAGCTCAAGCTGTGGCCGTTGCCCGGACATATGTGTCAGCAGCATAGACACGGCCCCGCCCCCTACCGCCCACACACCCTGCTCCACAACACCAGCAGCAGCAACAACTTGGGTCCATCTACAGTTACAGCCGCGTCATCGCTGCGTGCTCGATGTCGTTGTCGATGTGGCTGCCAGGCAGAAGAGGCAGTCAAGGCAGCCCTGGCAACTCTGGCAGCTTCTTACTTGCGTCAATTGCTTGCGCACTCGCCACGGCACCACGGAGTCCTTTGGCGATGACGGCAATGTTGGCATCTAAATCGCTGACTGCTGCTGTTGCTGTTGTTGCTGCTGTTGCTGCTGCTGTAGTTGTAGTTGCGTGGGCATTCGGTGTCAATTTACAGCAATTGCCGTAGAATGTCGGGGCACTTGGTGGGTTGCCCTGTCTATAGACAAAACTGCTGCAGTTCATTTCCTCTGCCCTCTCTCCATACCTCTCTGCGTTACCTGCTTTCTTATACGTCACATGCCCATATGGGAGATTTGTCACGTACTTTGGCTGTAGGAAGCAGGAGAAGAAGACTGTAAACAGCGCAAATGTCGCCGAGAAATGTCTGGAGAATTTCGCAAAACTTTTATGAAGTCGCCAACTAAGTTAACGCTTTGCTTCGCATGTCGCTTTCAGATGTCACGAACGTGAGCACCAAACTTGCACTTCCAACACCTTAAATATTTAATCTAGATAGGAGAGAACATCTGCTACCACAAATGATGATATTATTGCAGGCCCACTATGCGAATTTGATGGCACAACTTGCAAATGGCAAACAAATTTACTTACTATATATTGTAGTATTATTATTATTATTTTGTGAAAAAAGGAGTCTCCCACAGTAAATAAAGGTTCTGTAATGCGACTAGAAGCGGTCTTTTTTACCTATTGATCCCTCTCTAGCCTGACAAAAGTTGTTCTGCTTCCCTAATGAAACAGAGCAGATTTTTTGTCGAGGAGTTAGCAATCTGTGCAGAAACCTCGATTTGCATGTGCAGATGCTTCCTCCTTGGACTGGACAGTCACAGAGAATCTGCTTGGTAGTTTCGTCGTCCTCTTTGCAGAGTCTACACCCTCTATAGTATACTCTTACATATATTAATATCATTGGCAGCACCTGAGCTAGACTACATCTATTCAAAAGAACAATAGCTTGGAGTGGGCTTCTCTACATCTACTTTATACCATTTTCTATAAGGTAAAAGACTAGTTAAACTCTGTGTCAATCTAGTATATATGTAACAGACAGTAGAAGGCAGCTATGACCTTACCAGTGGATTTATATATTTCTCTGTTCGTATGAACACCTATATCTCAAAACCCATAAGAGCTAAAACTAACAAATTTAGTTACAATATGTTATATATAACTATGCAAAGAATAAGTTACTTTTAGAATTTGGCAATGTCCCTGTTTGCCAAGATAAATCGATTAAAATCAAATACCAAGTGTAATTTTTAGTTTAAAATATTGATTATAAGAGTGTATAATTAGTTTGACTATTCCAATAATTTTTGCAAATTGAATTACAATCAGAAAATCAAGAGAAGAGTTATTTAAGAACACATTCTATTGGAAATATAGAGGAAGCCATGAAAGGGGTGTCTATTTCAGCAACCACCCGTGACAGTAGCATCCGTCCTTTATTCATCTGTCTTGAATTGTTAAACAAACTTTAAAGCGCACTCCCTTTAAAGGCTTTGCCTAAGTGCGTCACAATATGATTTTAATGTCTCTTTCCGGGAAAATCGCTTAAGTTTCTCAAAGTATTTCAACTACCCCTAGAAATGCTTTAATTTGAGCTCGTCTTAAGTTCTTTGAAAATCCCAAAATTGATATTAGCCACGTTTGTTGCTTGTTTATCCGTCTGCGGATCAACTGTCACCCTCCCCTGCGCCTGATGCCGCACATCCATCCGCCCCTGTGCGACCTTCACTCTACTCTAAATCGCCAGCCTTTTGTCAGTGTGTGTTGTGTCATAAAAATAAAAATCCCGCTTCATTTCGTTTTCATGGTTTTTGTTACTCCAATTACCTCTGCAGAGTTTCCATCTCTCTCTCTGTCTCTCTGTCTCTCAGCTTCATCAGCTTAGCCCACATAACGGGGCCGCGTTATGTGATATACGAGCTATGCCAACGTGGACAGTTTGCACCTAAGCTGCCTGTCCTGGCTTTGTGTTGTTGTTAGCCTTAAAAATGCCAGACTCGTGTTCTGCCACGCCCACGCGCACGCCCTACTCCCCTGACCTGTTACCAAGATTAACGTGCAGCATCACCCGTAGCAGAGCAGAGCAGCAGCGCCAGGACGAGCAGCGAAATCAGTCATAATATTTCAAATTTCATAAATTGATGCGTATCACATTAGACGGCGACAACAACAACAACAGCAACGCCGTTTACCGTTAGCTCGTTGTTGTTGCGGCTCTGCAACCCTCGGGAACTGGCTTTGATAAACGCGCCCAGGGGCCATTGAAAGTATTTGAGAGGGGGAGACGAGGCTGGAGCTGAAGCCGGAGACGGGAAACGAAACGGAGACGGGCGCGTTAGCAAGGCGCGTTGCCACGCCTTCATTTCAACGCGCCGCAGCTAAATTTGATGTTAAATAAAACGAGGGAGAGCACACACACACACAGAGGAACATTCGTTTTTTATACGAAAATATCCTCTTTGATTTTGCAGAGCGCGATTGATTTTCTCGTTCCAAAGTCGAAGGCGCTGTCGGCAATCGTGTCCTTCATTCGCACCTGCTGCTGCTGACGCCGACGTCGCTGCCTGCTCGTACTGCTGCTGCCTCGAATCACTCCCCAGACGAATTGAAGTTGATGTCCTCGTTTCCCGTTTGCCTTTGCCCGTTTCTCGTCCTTTGTCTTGGTGCCGCCGCCTCCGTTTATGGGCGTCTTATGTGTGCGACTTCTATCCCATTTTTATTGCTGCTTCGGCCATAAAACAATAAAAATTTTCTCGCATTTGCGATGAAGTTCGATTGGTTGGCGACCACCCCGCGGGAAATGCTTTCCTAATTAAATTTTATGACCTCTTCTATGAAGTTTTCGTGATTAAATTGAGAAAATATATCGATTGGAGAAGTGTGATAACATTCTAAATAAGGAAACTTTAGTGTAGAGTTCAATGTCGAGAATAGCTTGAAATTAGCAAAGAAGAAGAAGAAGAACTGAATCAAGAAACACGCTTTAATTGTGCTGAACTTTCTTTAAATGTAACTAAAGTATAATATGATATTAAATAATTATTATTTTCTACAATGATTCATTTACAAATAAGATAAATATAAAGAAATATAACTACAATTCTCTTTCCTTCATAGTTCGTTTAAATTTAACGTCTTATGCAGCGCCATCTATTGCTCACCTACTGTACAAGCAAGACGACTTTTGTGCATAGCAGGCAGCTTATGCACTACATAATAACAGTTTTTTTGCTGCTAGCAAGCGCAAGATGGCACCGTATTTAACATACTGCAAAGTATTCGATCAATTTTTAGTTAAAAACAAACTGATTTTATTAAATGTATTTAATATATTTGCTTCCTAAGCCGTTTTTTTTAATTTATTGTATGTAAAATGTTTGAATTCCTTCTGAGTTTACTTATCGAACAGCTCCGCTTAAACAGCTATTTTACATCGCTGTTAACTGAACTGCTGTTAAATGTTATGGCTTCTGTTAATGCAGAAAACAGCTGATTTGTGGCTGAGTTGTTGACTGGGAGTACGCAAATTAAGCGTATACTCGAGGAAATAATTGTTAAATACATAAAAATAATAAAAAATGCACGGCCGGGTCAAGGTGCGCACTACGGAGGAGGAACGGGAGCGCAAGAAGAAGGAGCAGGTGCTCAAGATGCGCGCCTATCGTGCTGCCATGACACGTATCCAGAAGAAACGCAGTGCCGGCGAACTCGATGACGAATTACTCAGTCTGACTGTGCAAATTCTGCAGCGTAATCCGGACATCAGCACACTGTGGAACATTCGCCGCGAGTGTGTGCTGAAGAGAATAGCAGAGGTAGAAAAAGAGGCAGAGCAGCAAGAGGCAGTTCCAGCTGAGGCAGTAGAAGGAGCCGAGAAAGACAAGGAGGTAAACAAGAGTCCCACCAAGGAGCAGCAACTGCAGGCTGTGTATGCCACTGAGCTGGACCTTACCGAACAGTGCCTTATGGTCAATCCAAAGTCCTACAACAGTTGGCACCATCGTTGCTGGACCCTCGAACAGAATCCCCAGGCAGACTGGCAGCGAGAGCTGCAGCTGTGCAACAAGTACTTAAAGTACGACGAACGTAACTTCCACACCTGGGACTACAGACGCTATGTGAGTGCCAAGGCGGAGGTGCCTGCCGAGCAAGAGTTGGACTTTTGCACGGACAAAATCAAGGTGAACTTCTCCAACTACTCCAGCTGGCATCATCGGAGTCTGCTGCTACCCGTACTGTATCCCAACGAGCAGCAGGACCGACCTATGAGCGAGCACAAACTGAAGCAGGAACTGGAAATGGTGCTGACCGCAGCCTTCACTGATCCCAACGATAGCAGTGCCTGGTTCTACCAGCGTTGGCTGTTGGGCAGCGGTGTCCATGTGGATCAACCAGCGAAGGTGGCTGCCTTTCGCTGTTGGCCCCACAAGGCGGAGGTGTCGTTAAAGAAACCCTGTCCGGAGTTGGCAAAGCTGCAGGCGCAACTGGTGGGCGGGGAAGAGACATGGCCACTGGACTCCTGGACGCCTGTTAATGCTGATAAAACCCACTGGCAATGCACTCACAGCATTGACATTAAACCTGGCCAGGATTATGTGCTGGAATTGGCGGGGCAGCAGCACCAACTGGCTGTACATCCCACTGATCAATCCCTTTACAGCTTTGAGCCACCACAGGCTGCCTCAAGTTGCAGCAAGGAGTTGCTTACGGAGCTGCAGACCCAGCTGCAATCGTGTCTGGATCTGCTTGAGTATGAACCAGACAGCAAGTGGACTCTGCTGACTAGTGCGCTCCTGATGCGCGCCATTGATGCCACCTCATACCACGAACAGAGTCTCGCGCACTTGGCCAAACTGGAGCAGGTCGACGCACTGCGACGAGGATACTACAAGGACTTGGCGCAACGCTGGACTATGGAACTGGCGCTGGCAAAGTGGCCGCAATCCTCCCACTTTCCTCAGCTCTTCGAGCTGCCCATTAAAGCGGCAAAGTATCCCTATTCCCACTATCTTATTGTGGCCGACAAGATTGCCGCAGCTGAGCAGTAGGGCAGGAACTATATATTTATATGAACTCAAGGGTACGTTGTTATAATAATTATGATAATGATAATCTTACTAATTCTTCTTTTCTTGCAGATTTACGGTGTCTGCAGTTGCAGTTCTAGGTTTAATTTACTTCAGGCTGTTGTGGTCTATACTAATTTACAAGAACAGCCTTAATTTATGCATATATTTGTTTTACTAGCTCTGTAGTTGTATTCCCATTAAGCGAAAAGTGCATTGTACATGCTTGTAAATACTTTATACCCCATATACTTTATGTAATCAACGCTAACCGCTGAACACACATACTATTTGATAAACTACTTTACCTGGTAATAAAGAAATGAAGTACGCTAAATATCGGCTGTATGATGAAATACATATGATATATTATGCAGTTAGTGTTTATACTCTCCTGTTGCATTATATATTATTGTAGAGGTAAGGCTGCTAGGGCAAGGCTACCAGGCTGGGTAGGCTGCTGTGGAGTATATAGAGCGGCTACTTAGTCGAGGCTACTACAAGCAGTCTGCTGTGGAGAGGGTGTCAGGGGCTACACAGAGGGTGTCAGGCGGCACCATTAAAAAGGCTGTAAGAAGAGTTTGCTTCGGAAAGGAAGTTTTATAAATACTGCAAGGATGGTTCGGCTTAGAAAAGGTTTCTAGCAGAGGAAACTTAGTTTGGTAGTTAAGGTTTAAGAAACTGCTAGGTAAAGACTGTAAAAGAGTTTTAGGAGAAACTGATCAAGAAATAATGCCTAGATAGAACAGCAAAGGATGACATAGAAGGGTTAAATGCTCTTTGGGAGACGCTACCTACAAGACTGTTCAGAAAAACTAACAAACGCTTCTAATGTTTTTACCCTTCGTTCTCAATTCAGAAACTTAATCCAGTAGGATTAAGTTTCTACGATTACAGTAGAGATCTAGTTATATTGTATATTGAAAGGAAAACGTATCCGTAACGCACATTCTACCACCTGACAATGTGCGTAAAGTCAATAAACCTCAACGTTATTCTCTTGCTGGAGAATGTGTTGTGGCTGAGCTGAGTTAACCAGGCTTACTGGGCTAATCGGCACCAAGATGCCACATGGGGGAAGAGGAGCAGGAGCAGGCGTCAGTGCGGCGCAACTGGAAGTTTAAGTTTCTGCTCAGCTCGCTGCTGCAGTTGCTGCGGGTGCTGCGCATCGAAGCGCTGCGAGATTTGTGGTTTTTTGGCGGCTCGGGTTGCATAAATTATTGTGGCAGCGATGCCGTAGCTGTGGCGCGTAGCTGGTTGATGCTGCTTGATGCTGAGAGACGGAGATGGAGATGGGGCAACTGAGTCCGTCCGCAACATTGGCAGGCGCATGTCATTACGTGCCACATGAAGTGACAGCGACAATGTGGCAGTGAGTAAGTGGGCCAGGTCGGTCAGAAGGGGAAGTGGGAAGCTGGAAGGGGAAGGGCTCAGAGAGGAAGCTCTTTACATTCTGCGAAGCATGTGAAAGGGTCCCAAAACGTGCAAGACGTGGAAAGCCCGAGATGCCTTGGCATTGAGGTGTTAATGCAGCTACAATGAGGTACAGCATAGTGTGGAGTCTATTTACACAGTGAGAGAGAGGGAGAGGCCGAAGGAAGGAATGCCTGGACTGCTGCCTGATGCAGCTGTCACCTGGCTGCACCCGGCATACCTGCCGTATGCGTAATGTGCGAGTGCATTGAAATTCCAGCCAGCTGCAAGTGTAGCCAACATATGGAAATAGACGAGATAGGAGTGTGTTCCTCAGTGTGGCCATATCACACACGTATCATCATCATATCCACATCAGCAGCAACGTCTTGGCATTTGAATTTCCGCAGCAGCCCCACTCCCCTGCCCTGTTGCCACCTTCACTTACTGCTCCTCATTGCGCTTGACTTAATGTTAATTATTCCGCTTCCATTTCTTGCAAATATTTTGAGACGCCGTTCATGTTTGTCAGCCTGCCAGGTTCGCCTGCAACACTCCCCCTCTCCCCATGGCCGCCTCTTCCGCCTGCCGGGAGAACGTGACATTGACACGGCGACGCTCATTAAAATGTTTGTTGCCAATTATTCGAGAAGTGGGCGTGGCAGCAGCATTAGAAACTGCAACTTATCTCTCGCCCAGATAAACACAAACTTAATTAATAGGAAGGAGTCAGTCAAGAGGACGCGCAGCAAACATACGTGCCTCGTGCTTGGTTCCTTCTGCCTTATGCCCCGACGCACAGCGGCGCCTTCTAATGCAATTTCGGGCACACTGCAGCTAACTGCATCGGCATCAGTTGGCGCCGAGCGGGAGAAGAATTTATTGACTTTCCATCAGCTGCAACTTGCAACAGCGCAACTTGCAGCAGCACAACTCTTGGGCCACGCAGTTTGCTGTCAACAAGCGCAATGAAGCAAGGAGTGTAAGTCGAATTGCACATACTCTTATCGAGCTGAGCCACGATGGAAGAAAAGATGAGAAAGAAAGGTTTAATAAATGGGAATAAAGCTACCATTTTATTAAACCTTTTTTTCTCATCATGCAATCATTATTTAGAATATACATAATTATGATGAAAATAATCTCCGTTTTTTTATTATTCCTCTAATACTGTAAGCTAATTGGGCCTAAATTTATATGGGCACTTTGTTTAAGGAATATACTGACAATTCGAAAACTCCATGAAATACTCGTATTATTCTGGCCATGATTGTCCATATATAAAGTCAACCCTGGAATATATGCAGTGAACTAGAGATTTACTATTCACACTTAATAAATTTACTTAAACTAATAAAGGATAATTGTATTGTAAATTAAGAAAATAATGTAAAGTTAAGAAAATAATGTAAAGTTCTCTTAACTAAGGAGAAACAAAGAATGAGAAGGATATATCAAGATAAAAAAGATAAAGAAAACGCTAATTCTTTTGGTTAAAAACTCTACCCCAAAGATCTTTTATTTTTTTTTTTAAGTCACTCGACAGTACTTTTACTATTTTGAAAAGCACTGTTAGCAGACAGTGTTGCAATGCAGCAAAACTGATTTAATTAATTGCAATTGGCAATTACTTTGCAACACTTTCGGCTGTTTATCTTGTAATACTTTAATAACCGGCTCTGCTGGTCGACTTGTCCAGCTGTGGCTTCAATGGCCACGCCCACTTCGTTACAGCATTTCTTGTTGGTGTTTTTGATTTTATTGTTGTTGTTCTGGAAGTCCTTGTTGTTGTTATTGTAGCTGTTGTCGTTGCAGGCAGTGCCAAAAACTTTAATTGCCTTTTGGCCAAAAACTTTGGGAAATCTGCACAGTGCATTTTGTTAACATTTCCTGTGACTTTTGGCGACCAACTCCAGAGCTGCCATGAGGAAACTCCACGCACTGCACACCTCCTGCCACCTCTTTATCCCTCTCTCTGTTGGTGTACCACAGCGCATCGTCACCAAGTGTTTTGCAGCTCTTAGTTTCCAAAGACTCGACTTGTCTCGCTGCAGCTCAGTCTCGTCTTGCCTCGTCCATTTCCTTTCACCTCCATCTCCTTCGTTGTTGTCCCCGTTGTTTTGTATGCCCTTTTAATTGCCCATTGAAAGTTGTTCACTTGTTAAAATGAACTTTTGCCTTTGGCGCCAATTGCAGCAGCCCTCCTCCCGTTAACCTCTTCACCCTTGTGCAGACCCTTCTCCCCCAGTGAACTCCAGTGAAGTGTAAGCAACAAGCAGCGTGGAGAAGTATGTGTTATGCAATTAAAAAGTGCCGGCACCAAGATGCTTTAATCGAATCGGTGCCACTGCATTTTCCCACCGACAACAGTAAGCAATTTTCCTCGAGTTTTCGTCGAGTTTTCCTGGCAGAAGGTGGCAACCAGCACATCATGTAGTGACTGCTTTTGCTAATGAGTTTCTCGGCAATTTTCCTACGATGAAACAGCACAAGCAACAAATATGAATTGTGTCCTTCAGCCACAGGGGGGCGTGGCATACAGCGAATTTCAGTTGGGGAGAATTATGTGACAGTTGCATTCTCATTCTTCTTCTTCTTACTTGTGCCTGCTTCTTCATCTCATCCCCTTCATCTTGTTCTCTTTGCTCCTCCTCAAGCATATCACACGTCCGCCTACTGCAATTTACATTTGCCACAAAAGGGAAATGACACTAGAAAATTAGAGACATCCTGAAGTCAATATACTCTCCATGAAAAGGATACTTAAGAGTTCCTTTGTATTAATTACTTCCAATGATTTTCTTGTCTTCTCTGATTAAATTTGCAATTTCATTTTAATATTCCACATCAAAGATTATCTAACTACACCTCCCACCCATTTACAGGGTATACATACAGTATGTGGCCCAGTTACGGACGTCTGCCTGTCTGTTTATCTAAATTTCATCTTTTGTTTGCCGACTTTGCTTTTCATTTTGTATATTTTTCATACTTATTTTTCTTCCGTCTGCTGTTGACTTGGCCACAATTTAAGCGCAACTAAACAAGTACAAATACATATAGATATGTTACGTATACGTATACGTGTGCAAGTGTGCATGCCGTAAGACTGTATGAGCTTCCACATGCATTATCATGTCTAAAAACTGTCTGGCGTTAAGTCATGTTTATTGTGTTTGGTCGAGAGTACAATTCTGTCTGTCTAGCGAGTGGCAAGTGTGCGTGGAAAGGGGAAGGACCATGCATGAAAGATATTTCAGGAACTGCCAGCAATATATGTATATATATAAACTCACAGAGTTTAACGAGTGTGAGACAGCCAACAATCGTAATGAACTTGTAAGTTATGCCAACAAAGTTCATAGTTATGGCAAGCTATTCTTGATTCTGTCAGTCGAACCAACCACAGAAATCATTGTAGCCCATTTTGTCTGTATTAATTAAAGAAATACTTAAAAATGTCCACAAATAGTTAAGAGTATACAACACAATCTTCAAATACCTAAAACAGCTCAAGTTTTTAACAAATATCGATAATTGACGTAACATAAGCTCGTAACAGAAATCGTCTCTGCTAATTAACATAACAATTAGTTAGTTGAACTTTGATATTGGCATTCATATCTATTAAATTAAATACATTTTTAAAAGTTGATTACAAAACTAAAGAGTCAGCAAATAACCTAAGCAGCATAAATATTTATTTAATATCGATAAGCACGTAACAGAGGCTTTCCTTAGTCAGCTCTGCTAATTAACATTACACTAAACAGTGCGACCAGATAAACTGCAGCTTACAACTTAAACAATTATCGAAAGTATCGATGTTTAAGCTGCAACATTTTCAATAGCAATTACATTTTATGAATAACTCATTAAAATGTTTATTCGGCGCAATAAAAGCGCTGTAAAACGCAACTTAAACCAACAATGGCGTCATAATGCTGACGCCTACTGCACATGCGAGGGCACACACACACAACGCACGCATACGTATACGTAATAACGATGCGCATATAAAATGCATATTTATGCACTATAAACATTAATTTACTTGCCATTTTAGCTAGACGCACAGTTAATTGGAAACAACAACATCAAAGGGGGCCGCAAACCACCCAGCCAAACTGGCCAGACCAGTCGGTTCGGGCCCTTAACCCCTGCTTCTCCCCCCTGCCCACTAAGAGCAGACACTGCAACTTTGGCAGCAAGCAAAAGCAAACAACTTAAATTATGCAAGAAGTGGCAAACGCAGCGCAACAAAAACTGCAGTGAGCGTTAAATGTGCGTCGGAGGTGGGGTGCAGGGGGTGGGGGTGGTGGCAGGTTGTCCGGTTGTGGGAGGCGTCTGTAATGCCAAATTTAATTGCAATTAATGTGCAGCTAAGCGGATGTGCCACAGCAGCAGCAGCGGGCGGGTAATGGCGCTCGCACTTCCGGCGCCGATGCTAAAGCGAAATATAATTTGACGCCACTTGCAGCGAATTGAGCTAAAAACAGAATTTGCGCATTGCCTGCAAAACCGAAAAACAGAAAACTAATAAAAACGGGGGGAAAACAGTAAACTGAAGTGTGGCAAACACGCATAAGAACTGCGGGTGTGCCAAGCCCCAAAATCGCCACATTGTCCACGTGCGTCCCTCACCTGCAGCAGTTAACTGCGAACGTCGAACGTCGGTAAATGGTAAACAGGGGGTGGTGGTGTGGGGAACGGGGTAAAGGTAAATGGCAAATGCTTGGTCAGTTCCAGTTGTTGGTCTCCATTTCAGCAGGCGAGCCAGTCGAGAGCCGGAATTCAATTACTCGTGCACCATAAACCGATTAACTTATATAAATATTTATATCGGTGAAATGCAGTCCATACGCCCTCCCGGCTTTATGACTGGGCGTGGTCTCCACTCCTGTGTGCCTTTGCATATGCAAACACGCTTGCGAAGAACCCCCAGCTACCCTACTTTTTCCCCATTCTTTTCCTCCCTCCTTCGCCCTCGACTCGAGCACATTGTGAATGCTGCGTCGACTGTGGCAATAATTCCATTCTGGCCTCTCTGCATTTGCATTTGTTGGCATTTATGGTCCACTTAAGTGTTGTCATTCGCATCCTTGTACAGGCAAAGGATTTAATGATAACACGCTAGGTGTCATTTACAGGCGACATGAATGTGCCTGTTCCTGTGGCAGCAAGTGAGGGCGGGAGGGGGAGTCCGGGCCAAGGCTGGCGTCGCATGGCTGAAAACATTCGGTGGCTGCTGCTTCCCGCACCATAAATAGTAGACTAACACCCAAGAGGGAAGTGCAGGGAGAATGTGGGGCGGGGGGTGGCAAAGATTGCGATGTCTTCTGTCATGGTTCGCTTCAGTGCAGCTCGCTTATGTCCGAGTGGGGTCAACTTGTGGCTAGACAGTGCTCAGATTTATAGCGCTATATTGCAGCAATGTCAAGCGATGACCTTTTGTTTGGGGATTAACTTGTTAATGTGGGCGCATTAGCCTGCTCAGAGGCGTGGCTGGGGTTATGTGTGATTACGCAAATTACATTAATTGCTCGAGAGGTGCGTAAAACATGTGATACACAGTAGATAAGACTGAGGTTGCCAAGGTTAAAGGCGCTTTTATGCACACTTTGCAGATACTTAACTCTGCATTGTATGTATATTAGAGTGTATACTTTAAATATGTATAAGATATACGTTGCATACACTTTGATATATAGTATATATTATGGTATATACATACATAAATAATTACAAGTCTACCTGATTGTAATTTGATCGAAAAACGGTTTTATTAGCTAAACAACTTTCTTATTAACAGAACTTGTAGTAATTTCTCTCGACCTTGGCAATTATATTACTTTGAAATCTATTTATGAAGCTGTTATATTTCTCCAGACATAAAGTATTCAATTGAAATATTTGTAGATTATAATTTAATAATTTGTAAATTATTATTAAATCGATGAACGGCTTACCAGGAAATTTTTGGAAGTTAACAAGTAAGTTTAAGTAAGTTCTCTGCATCTATCTATGTTATGTATAACATATACATAACATATACATAACATATACATAACATATACATAACATATACATAACATATACAAAACATATACATAACATATACATAACATATACATAACATATACATAACATATACATAACATATACATAACATATACATAACATATACATAACATATACAAAACATATACATAACATATACATAACATATACATAACATATACATAGCATATACATAACATATACATAACATATACATAACATATACATAACATATATATAACATATACATAACATGCACCTAACGTGCAGCTAACATTTGAACATGGGCTAGAAATACTCTCAATTTGAAGTCTTTGGGGTAACTTTAATTTAATATGCGTAACAATTTGAGAATCACTTTAACTACAGAAAACTTAATTAGTTCGAGTCCACATCGCCACTTGAGCTGCCCTCCCTCGGCTGGCATTTCAGAGTCCCCAGTGTCGATGGTATTTGTGCTGCAGCTGACGCAGCTTGGTCTCCAGGGCAACGCAGCTCTCGAAGAGTCGCCGCTGCTGCTGCAGGCGGCGAGTGAAGGCACAGCGTATCAGCTGTTGCAGCTGCTGCTGCATGCACAGATGATTATCTTGCAGTTGGCGGAGCTGCACGAAGACGTCCTCATCAGCGGGGGAGATGGTGGGGGCGTGGCCAACATCATTCTGGCAGAGATCCACGGCTGTTGAATGCGCTCGCATTGAATGGCAGCTGCTGCTGTCGAAGGCACAACTCGAGAAGGTTTCCATAATTTATACGTGTAAACGGATGCGGATGGGGATGCGGATACGAATACGGATGTGGTTGCGGATGTGGCGGCTGTGGCTGCCTTAGAGGGGGGTAAAAGTTAAGTTAGCAGTAAAAAGTTTGGCCTAATCGCTGGAAAAGTTTTTGTTCTTCAAATTACGTATACGCAACGAGAGCCGAGAGAATTTTGATTTCGAATATTCGACATTTTTTGTTAGCTAGTTTTCTAGCTGATTGAGTTAAAAATTGAAAATTTGCCAGAGCATTTGGGGCAAGTTTTTAGCTACTGCTGCTGCTTAATGTGTTGCTCGCCTTGCTGAGCAATATTCACTGATGCGTTCACCGAATTTGCCTGCCTTGCCTGTCTCCGGCGTCAGCTACTTGAGGTGGCATAGACAAAATTGCCTTTACGCTTCCAAGCTTCACTCGAGCATAAAAATGTCTGCTCGACTGCTGCCCTCTTCTCCTCCCCCTGCCCCCTGTCGTCCTGCTCTATTTGACTATCCCTGCTGATGTTCGATTTGCCAGCTATCGATTGGTTTTGCATTCATTTTCTTTGTGCGCACACACGTCACTGTGTTCTTCCACTATTCTTTGCTGCTCTGTTTGCTCTGCCCAAATTGCTCCCTAATGTTGTGTTTCTTTTGTGTGCGACAGCGTGTGCAATGGTTGCAGCTGCTGCTGCAGTTGCAACAAAATGAATCAACGTTAAAGCCTCATTATTGCAGCCTTACTCGGTCAGTCAGTCAGTCAGTCAGACATTCAACCAGCTTGGACCTGCCCCAGTTATATGATACGAACGTGTGGGAAAGGCAACTAATACGCAGTCGCTGCTGGTTCCGCTGCTGTTGCATGCTACATGCTGGCACCGCAACAGCAAAAACTGTGGTTCTGCCATGCAGAACTTGCTGCGAATGCAGCGACATGTTGTGGTTGCGGGCGCAACTCGTGCGTATACGTAATATTCCAGCACACATTCGCTAGCATGTAAGTGCTCTCTAGCTGTTCGACATGCTGCAGAGCTTGGAGAAGAAGCAGAAGAAGAAGCGACTCCTGGCAGCTTGTCACACATCTGGCGGTGTCTCTAAGCTGCTGCATGTTTTATTTGTCTGCGTGTTTGTGCGTTGCACAGTTCATGCATCAAATGTGTAATTATTGTTTGTGTTCAATTTGATTGCACAATGAATTATACCACAATAGAATCGCATTATCAGCTGGAAACGTATAAGTTTTCAGCTTTTGGTGCAATTTCACACGTGCAACAGCACGAGGCATGAGGCAGGTGAGAAGGCAGCGCAATCAACGTGAACAAACTAATAAGGACGATGATTGCGCATCGAGCATAATGTTGAGGTGGAGATGGAGTAGGAGAGAGAGGGAGTGGAAGGCAGAAAGAGAGAGAATAATAGCGAGAGAGAGAGAGTAACAGAGAGACAGAGAGAGAGGTGTGGCAACAGTGAAGGACAGGGAAGGAGAGACAGAGTGAGCGACTGCAACTCGCATGCAACCTCATCGATCATGCAGCTGTCAGAGAGTGTGTGCTTACGAGTGTGGCAACTGTGCGTATACGTGTGTGTGGGAGAGTGTGTGTGCACTTGGCTAAAGGCTAAAAGCATTTACCGGCTAAAATATGCAGCTATGCAGCTGCAGCAACTCACCTTCAGCTCGAATGCAGTCGATAAATATTTACGGAATTTGGCCCGGGATTTTCCAGAGTGAAAGTGCAAAGAAGAAGCTCGTCTCCTGTTCGCCGTCGTCGTCGTCGTCGTCGTGGGCTGATATTGAAAAGTTTAAACTCATTGCCAGCTGTGTCTAATTGAGAATCTATGCTGCTAAACTCTAAGCCTGCTACGGCTCTAGCTGTGGCAGCTGCAGCCACTGTGCCTCATCCAGTTCACATGGGCAACTTAATTATTTCAGCGTCACGTCGCGGGCAAAACTCACGACAGCTGCTGCAGAAGAGTAAATAAAGAAGATAGTAGAGAAATAAAATAAAATACAGAAAAAGTAGAGAAGTAAAGCAGAGAGAGAGAGGGAGAGAATGTGGCACGGCAGAGAAAAAATGCTCTGCAAGTGGCAAAGTGAAATAAACAAAAGTTTTCGCTGCAGTTGCAACGGCAGAGACAGAGGCAGAAACAGAGGCAGAGGCAGCTGCTATTGAAAATCTGTGCTGAAAGATAAAGTTGCCAGGCAAACGGATTTAACTGCAACACGAGTGGGAGGGGCAGGGGAGGGGGAGGTGCAGGCACACGCCCACTTCCACAAGGGCACGGACAGTAGCTGAAGTGTTTCTCTCTCTCTCTCTCTCTCTCTCTCTCTCTCTCTCTCTCTCTCTGTGTGTGTGACCCCATTAGCTCTGCCCACTTGCAGCACCTTCTACCACCTCCCAGCTTCCTTCCCCTGTCCTTACATACCTCACCACATGTGCCTGCAACTATTGCCGTTGTGTCTCTCGAGGCACATGGCACCTTCTACCTTCCACCGGCTCCTGCCACTGCCTGTTTCATTAGCCAACTTTCCCGGGTAGTTTGGCATTTTAGCATTTTTACACGTTTTAATAACGTTTATAGAATGTCAGCTCCAAGTTGGCAAACTTATATTGCCGCTGCAGCAGCTAATTAATTTTTGGCAACTTAAAGTATCCCAAAAAGGCAGAAAGATGAGGAAAAAAGGCCACGACAGGCGACACAATTAGCGCAGGCAACTTTAAGTGCGTTTAAATGTGCCCGCAGCTGGAAAAGCATTCATCCACCTAACCCCCCCCCTCCCCTCGCTACGAAAGGGATTCGTTTGTGGCCGCCAGTAGTGCAAGGGGAGTGTGCCGCGCCCCCGCCTCCCCCTCCAATGTGACATGCCAACCACAGGCGGCAGCGGTGGCGGTGGCGGCGGTGGATCAAAGGCGTAGCGAGCTTTTTACCGCGCAGGAGCAACATGACACGCTGCACACACCAACACAGGCACACGGATGAGGCACACACACATGCACACACATAGGAAAAGCCTGGCTGAGGCAGAGGACGGCACAAACACACACACAGACACATGAGTGCTTAAGTGCCTGCCTCAAAAGCGGCTTAACAAACGCACTCAAACACAGAGACACATACGCACACACATGCACACACACGCACACACACGCACACACAAGCACAACACACTCACACACACACAGAGACAATCTCGACAAAGGGACTGAGCAGCAGTGATCCCTGCACAGACACAAGCTCGGCACAAGCCCAGGCCAACTATTTACATGTCTCCCCTTATTATGTCCAAGCACGGACACGGCAACCACTCCTTCTCTAGCCCCTCCAACTGCCCCACCCCCTCGCTGTGCTGCTCACAAACCTCACTCCAAGTGACAACCCTAAGCCATTGCTGCGGCTTTTGTGCTGTCGCTCTCTAAGTGACGCAATTTAAATTTTCATGTCCTTTGAAATTTTCAACGCAGACAACGGTGACGTCAGCGTTGATGCTTCCGGCGCACAAATCACGTAATCACGTAATCTGCCCCAGTTGTGTGTGTTTGTAGGGTCAAGCTTTCCCCACCACATGCAGTGCTTGAATGTTCCCGCGCATAAACATTCACAGAACACAAAAACAACAATAACAAGCTGAGTAGACACAGCTGGAGCTGCTGCTGCAACATTCACAACGACTACAGCGAATAAGTTGAGTACTCATTCACCTTCTTGTTCGACATGGCTCGAGAACATAACACGAAGCCGGGCATCGTAAAAGCCAAGTTCAGGTTGTGGCTTACAGGCACTGCGAGTTCTTCATGTGTTATGGCAAATTTAATTGGCAGAAGTACAGTAACTGAAGCAGTTGTGCCTCCTATAACTCATTCCAGTTACTTGCATAGTTAAGGAATCTTTGAACTCTTTGCAGAGCTAAAGAACAAAGAAGTTTCTTCATAATGAATATACATACATTGATTGAAGGATTATAAAAAAAGAGTCATTAAATTTTTTTTAAGTGTAAAACTGTTGATTAATGAAATTCGTTTTTTCTTCTTATTTTCAAAATATTAAATAACATTTTAAAGCATTATTATTGCTGATGCTTGACCAGATTGACAGGCTTAGTGAATCTCTAGCACTTGCTGTATATTTTCTCTAAAAAATAGACACGAGTTGAACATATTTCTTTCACTCAATTTATCTTCAGAAAGTTCTTTCTGTTTATTGCATTGAAACTTATCAAATTTGTCTTTAAGTTATGAAATAGTGTTGAGAAGCCAGAACTAACCAGCTCATTTTGTATTCTATTTTTATTTTCTAAATAGGAACTATTATAGTGCAAGATTATCGCTGAGCATATAGCTATTGACAAGCTTGATATACATATATGATATCTAGTAATTGGTAAATGTTTTAACCAATAAATTGAATCAAGCTTAAGTTATTCCTTTCTCTAAATGATTCCATAATTTGTGCTGGGTAAGTTTAAGCATTAACTGTGAATTAAACTCTTGAAACTTACCTCACGACGGTTGCATTAATTCATCTTATAGTATGTTGTGTCTGCTTTCATTTATCCCATTTCAGTCTGTAGTCTTTCGTCAGTTTCAGCCTCAGCCTCAGTCTCAGCAAATAAGTCAAGCTTTTTAATTGTTTAATTTCCATTTAATTTTAATGCGTTTGCTCGTCCGTTCGGCCTTGTTGACCCCAAAAAAGAACTCGCGAGGTGAAGGGGGGTGAATAATTAAAGAGGAAAAAAAGGAAATCTGTAAGTAAAGCTGGGAATGGGAATGGAGAGAAATGTGTGTCATTTGGGTGAGCTGATAGCAAAGGCGGCGACTCCTCCTCGAGGGGGCTTACAGTAATGAGAATGCCATTCATAAGGCCATAAATAAATGCGGGGTGGGGAGAGGGAGTGTGTGGGCAGGGGGTCGCGACTGTTATCGGGGCAAGTGGGCATCATTAACCTGGCGGCGTCCCATGTAATTATGTTAACTGCTAATTGGGCAAGGGGTCGTCGTCGGTGCGGGTGAAGGAGAAGGGGGCATCTGGATTGGAATTGGGACTCCGAGTGGGCCAATTCGATGCAAAACGGAAAGCATAAAGATAACGATGATTGGAGCAGAGAGTGAAGGCAGGGGAGAAGGGGAGGGGAAAGCAACAACAATAACAGTTTCTGATTTTTTTCCGCTCTTTCAAGTTGCGCACTTAAAACAAACATGGGAAAAGCAACAACAAGAAACAAACGACAGAGCCCGCTTCAACTGAAGTGGGTAGGCTGAAGAGGCAGGAGACAGGGGGTTGGGGTGGTTGACATGAGGCATAATGGCACATGATCCTGGTCGTGGTCACACATGGCCTGCGGGTCGCATTCGTTAAAAATTGAAAGTGTGGTTCACTTTGCCTCAACTCGACTCATTCAACTCTTGCTGTTGTTATTGTTGCTGCTGTGTCTGCTGTTTTTGCTGTTTCCTTTACGCTTTTCTGTTGGATTTTAATTGCAATTTTTTAAGGTTACCTCCCCCCTCCCACTCAACACACTCATTGATTGTTTGAGAAATCGTATTAAGCATTTATAGCGACAGCACTTTAAATATTCATTGAAATCTTATTTTATTTTCGGTATTTTATTTGTTTGTCTTTTAGTTTTCGATCAATTCGAAATGCTTTCGACATGTTTCGACATATTTCAGCATGTTTGTTGTTTTTGAAACTTCACTATCGACAAATTGCAGCAATTACAACACGCAACTGCCCAGTTTGAGATCCTTTACAGCAGGGAAAATAACAAAAGAAAAGTTTCAATCACTTTCAACAAGTTGAGAAAGCTACAAAGGTAGTGACTTTTGTATACTCTAGCAATTGCAGGTATGTTTAGTAGCAGATTGAACTTTACTATTTTAAATTAAATCATTTTAACTCTACATTATAATAGAAAAAAAGTGTTTTACGAAAGAGTTACGATTGAAAACGTAAATCTAGAAAACACAAATGCTACACACAGTCAATATGCATCAGTCTCCTTAATTTCATATTTCCACTTCTTACAACAGCTGAGATATCTTATTTGTTTTAATTTGCGCAATATGTGTGTGGCTTATCAAATTTCAGATAAACACCAGTTACATAAAGTAAACAGCAATCCAAATATCAAATTTGATATCTCCAGCACTAGTGATAGCCAAGATCTGCACATTACAAAATTGACATATCATTTTTCAGGGTATCAAAGAACAAAACAACCTACAGACAGCTAAGCTAAGTAAGAGTGCACTGTGAATGTTGCCTGGGCAAAGTGTTATTTCAACAAGCAGCACTACAGGAAAAAAAGGAATAATTCATTTTCTGATTTACGGCAGCTTCTCTCCGCGTCCGCCCAACTGTCCTGCCAACTGTATGTGTTGTGTTGGCCTGTGTAATGTTTATTTGCATACAATTGGCGTTGTCTTTGCCAATGGGACAATTTATCATTGGCCAACGAAAAAGTGACAACTACAAATTTTGGTCGCATTTAATGTGGGCCACAAACAACGGGCAAGAGAATGTTCCCACAGACAAACAAACACATATAGTAGGGGAGATATATTTTATATATAGTATGTTATGTTTGTATGTGATGTTACTTGTGCATATAACCCTAGGGCATAGTGTAGGTAAATACAATTAATTTAACTACGCATATTATAGTCATTCCATATACGATATACATATATACCATATAATACATACATATATACATATTTATATACATATATGTTTGTGTGTTTGCCTCCTCCACATGCGAGCCGTCGTTAAATGTTGAACACATTTCGCTGTATTTATAATTCGCGACTCTCTCGCATTGTTTACAATTCATTTATGCAAATTTTTCGGTCTTGGCAAAAAATGGCGCTGCATAAATATGCCGAAATCAAAACTAGCGCAATTTTCATATAATTAATTGCAATTGACCCGATATGTAATTTATTTATTTAACCAATATGCGCATTTCCATTGGGGACAAAAAACTGCGTTGTCGAACAATTCAATAATTTGCACGGGTAAACACTTTAAATCATTGGTCTTTAAAAAGCTTCCCTCATCTTTCCCACAAGCAGATAGCTATTGTAGTTCCAGGCCCGTAGTGAGCCGTGTGCACAAGGACCCGCACATGCCAGGGGCCCTTGCTACAAAACAAAATGTAACAAGTATGCGAAGTAGAAAAACCTATTGTATACAGAAAATTTAATGTCAAATTTAGTGTCTTTAGTTTTTATAATACTTAAAGTCTTTATGTTTAAACGGACGGGCATGGCTAAATTGACTGCTATCGATACTGAACAAGAATATATGTATTACTGTAGAGGAATCTGCAACGCCTCTTTATGCCTGTTACATACATTTTCATCGATCAAGTTAAAATATGCATTTGCCCTTTGGGTAATGGGTTTTATACATATATATTAATAGACCAGCACTATAGAGCAAGAATAATAAGGATTACCTACATATATAATCAATTCTTATAAAATATTTAACACTTTGCCAATATAAAATCAACAAAAGAGTCGATTTAATTAGTATTAAATTTCTTTTGAAATGGTTGAGGATCCAACCTTACAAACATACTCTAATTGCTTAAGCAATGCATTTACAACAGCAGCCTCTGAGCAGCTTTGCACAAGGGCACCCGCGACCGTCGCTACGGCCCTGGCTAGTTCCATAAGCCCACATAACACACTGTACTATAAAATATACTATATATCTACATGTAAATCTACATCTCTCTATGACTAATTGTCGTATCGCATATTTTCACTGGGGCCTAATTAATTATTTGGTGAGCCACAGGAAAAGTTGTGGGAAGGTTGAACAGGAGGAAATGAAATAAAAGACTTTTACATGCTATCAAATTGCTGAAATTGTTGAATATAGCAAATCATGGGGAATGAATTCCTTTGAAAATAGTTCAAATGCCGCAGTAGCGAGAGGGGGACAACTCATAATGTGCTCTGGCAAGCTAATTAGCAGTTCACATGCACAAGGTCCCTATAGCAACAAGAACAATAGTCGGGGATATAACTCAAGCTGTGTGCTGTGCTTATGTTAATACCTCTTAGCGCTTTCATTTGCATAAAGATCTGTTGTGGTTCAAGTGACCATTGCGAGCAGATGGCGATAGAGCTGGAGCTGCCTTTAAAGTCACCAGAATCAAAGTAATCTCTCTCTCTCTCAGTCAAGGACGAAAGTGTTGTACATATTGTAAATGCGTGTACACTGTGTGTGTGTGCGTGTAGGTGTGTGTGTATGATTTAGCAAGTTAACTCTCGGCACAACTTGGCCACAACTCACTTTGGAGTGTGCCCTGCCACAAATGGCCCTAATACCCAGACGAGGCTGGAGGCGCCCAAGCCAAGACATATTTATGGCTACTCTTGGTTCAGTCTCAGCTCAGTTCGACTGTGTCTGTGTCTCTGTGTCTGTGTGTGAGTGTGTCTCTGTGTGCGTGTGTCTGTGCGATTGGCTCTCAATGGCGCTGGCACACAAAGCAACCCAATCAGCAGCTTAAATCAGTAGCAACAAAAGCTTGCCACAATTTCCGCAACTTCAGCATTTGATTGGCACGTGGGGGGCAGGGGCTGTGGGGCTGTTTTAAATTTCAAATGTACCGCACACACCTTTAATCAGTTTTGTATCAGTCGGGAGGCATCTGCAGTTTGCCACCTGCCACCTGCCACTGCCACTTGGCACCTGCTGTTGCCCACCTGCCTGCTTCACCTTTAAGTGTGTCATAAAAGACCAAAACAAATACAAAATGTTCGCACAATTCAATTTATAAAGCCAGAAGGCTCTCAGTGTCGAATTCCTCCTGACACTTTCCCCTTCTGCCTGCCCCTCCCACTTGCCCGCTGTGCTCCATTGTGCTCCATTGTCTACTCATTTTACCACTTGATTGTGTTTGCACAACATCTCGGCGCGGCACGGATCTCTTCCTATTGTTGCTGCTTCTGTTTTGGGATTTCGCTGGAAAATTGGAGATGCTCTCCTGCTACGTAGGCTTTACGGAAACATCTCACGTGAACTGTGCTGTGCCTTCTCTCTTCTGCCTGGCGAAAACTTAAGCATTCAACCGTAGATCGCGTTTCAACAGCAGCAGAGTCACAGCCAGGCAATGCTAGGCATGACTTTTTAAAGAGCTCCAAAAACTTTTTATCAAACTATCCAAGTTGGAAAAACATTGCCGACACTTGAATGTCGTTTTCCTTTTGCAGTTGGCCAAACACAAACAGAATGAAACTCTGGGCGAGACAAGTGACCTTCCTCTCTCTTAGCTCTCTTTGCTCAGTTTGAGGCATTGCTAGAAATTCATATATGTTTATAAAGTGCCATACAAACAAAACTCCTTCTAATTAAACTAGCTCAACAGGCGACAGGCAATGAAGACGTATGTTTCAATGTGCTCAAGGCGTTTTCTTTGTATAATCTTGCAACTTGAAAATAGAAATCCTCGAATGCATTTCATAAGTTCTTTAGTTTCAAGTTTTCTATTAAGATTACATTTTTAATTATCCCGTTCTTTAACTTTGTGCCCATCAAGATTGTATGCAACAGACAGAAGTGTTCATTTCCAACACAACAAAGTTTGTTTTTCATTCTGTCTGTCCTTATAAACATCTGATTCTCTAAGACTGCAAGAACTAGGGCTACCAAATTTGGTGGTAATACATTCTATGATTGCACGCAGATAAAGTTGGTGTTAGAAATTTGGGACGCCCCTTCAGCCTTCGTTAATCGATATAAATCGAATTGCGATATATTGCAATGTACTAAATATATAAAGCAGTCGAAAACAGTTGCTTATAGCTTTCTTAAAATTGTTGCCAGTGCTCCCTTAAGCGAGAAAGAGAGAGGGAGAAAGAGAAGGAGGGGAGAAAAGCAAAGAGATTTTTATTGTTTCGAACATTTTTGGGCCTAATTCGGTTTCCACTTGAGCTCACTCTTGTTGTGATTGCATTGTGCATTTCTCCAGTAAATATTTTGCAAAGTAATCAACGATAAATGAATTCGACTCAAATTGCACAAGGGGGGCGGGGCGGGGAGGCCTTTTCCAGAGACTTTTGCTAAACAAAGGTGCTTGAATTCCTTAATTAAATTTGCATACAACATTCGAAGTGCATCAAAGGTGATGGCAAATGCAAATAAAACTGCAACTGTTGCTCAGCAGCTGCAGATGCTCATAAAACGTTACGAACGTTACGTATACGCAGCGTAGTGCAACGGCAGCTATTTAAACTCATTTTAATGACATTGAAGAGGGCAAAGAACTGCGTGGAGGGAGCACATGCTCTTTTCAATTCGCTACTGACAACAAGCCACCATCAAACTACCGTCCACCCGCCGCTACCCTCAACTCTCCTCTTGGTAAGCATTTCATTTTTTAGTGGCCAATTTAGTCAGTCTGCTAACGTACCTTGTGGCACTACTCTCTAAGCTGGCTTATTATGAATTACATTATAAAATTGTTAGCTATAGAAATACGTCTAATCAACTCATCAAGTAATTTCAAATCGGCCTGAGAATTTGATGAGAACTTGCAAATAGTTAACAGGAATTTATTCGTTGTTAAGGCATTCGCAAGTGGAAACAATTTCCCTGACAGTTTACAGTTTCCGCTATTGCTGCTGCTGTCTTTACGTCAACGACACATGCAGCTCAGCCGTCGCCCCCGGTCTCTTCCCGGTTCCCCTTCTCCTCGCCAACGTGCCTTAACGACCCAGCAGCCGTCATCGTGAGGAGCATCCTTTGTACGCACAGCGCACTCAATTATTTGGGCGTTACTCGTTTCACTACCTTTCCCATCTACTTCCCCACCCCCCACTCCCTGCACTCACCCTCTCATTCGTATGCGTATTCATATTCGTATACCCGCTTGTAGTCTTATAGCTATTATAAAATAACTGCCACACAAATGGAATGAATGAATGGAAGAAGGTAAGTTGCTTTTGTTTTATTTGGTTCTCTTCTGTTTTGCCATTGCCAGCGCAATTGAGTTTTTTTATGGAATTGTGGAAATAAATGCGCAATTCATGTGTACTTAAGAGTCGATGGAGTGGCGGAGGGGGTAACGAAGTAACGAAGAAACTTCAATAGTTCCCAGAATACTTTTAAAGTTTCAAGTTGATGTGCTTACTATTGTAAGATATCGATAAGTTTTAACATGGTAAGATCTTTTAGGTAAAATACCGATAAATAACAGGTTGATAAATCAAGTTGATGTATTTCGCAAGGCAAATGATTGCAATTTAAATTAATATTATTCATGACTTCAATTATATTGTTGGCACATCCTCTTTGAATTTCAAAAGGAATTCATTTATATAATTGTTCAATTAATTTCAACACACTTTGTTGTTTGTTTGCATATTAATTGAATGCAAGTTGCATTTGCGAGAAAACAACTTTGAAATGTATATTGAAATAAATAATCACTGTTGTTTACTGTTACATATTTATGTATGTCGTTAAATAATATATTTTTGATTTATTTTATTTATTGGTATTTAATGTTTATTTTGTGCACTAAATATTAATACAACTGTAAAATGTAAATATTTTTAATAATAACTGTTATTTATTTTTGTTTTTGATAATTAAACTTGCTTCATATTCTTTATATATTTCTTTTATAAAATATTGATATAAATTTTTTCATCTAATTTATCATGAGCACAATTTCACATATCATTTAAATTTCGTGTTTTATGAGCGTTAACAGCATCGAATGATAACAGCCTGCCAACAGTTCTAGACACCAAAAACACTGGTTTCAATGGTCTGTTAAGCTGAAACGGTTAACATAGCCGGCTTTAAATATGCTGCAGCATAACAGAGAACAGACATGCGTGCAGCATCTCAAGCATATGAAACGGAATGAATGGAATATGGGAAAGGCACACGGCGAGGGGAAGCCTGCAAGGAGATGCTGTGAGATATGAGAAACAGTACATGAAACGAACATAAAACAGTGGAGGGATACGAAGACCGACGAAGAGGAATATTGTGGAATGGCACACAGCAAGGGGAAAACGAGAAATGGCACAGGAGATGCTGCAATACGCGAGGAATGGCACAGGGGAGAGCAGGCACAGTGTGATGAAACGGACAAGAAACAGCAAATGGGCACGAAGAACGACGACGAAGAATGTGAGAATGGCACACAGTAAGGGGAATGCAGTGAAACGAGGAATGGGACAGGAGATGCTGCGATACACAAGGAATGACATAGGAAATACAAGAAGGAGATGAAACGAAAAGAAACAACAGAGGGGCACCAGGAACGGCAACGAAGAGTTTGAGAAAGACACATGGAGAGGGGTAAACAGTGAAACGGACCTGTGAGGAGAAGCTGTGATGCACGAGGAATAACACAGGAGACACGAGAAACAGACAGATGAAACGAACCAGACACAGCTGGCCACGGAGAGGAGCACGAGGACCGACGACGATGCCGACGCCGAAGCCTTTGTTGCTGCCTCTGCCGACGATGGGGACGACGAGGAGAAACATCAGAAATCAAATGAAACTTTAAATTGGCAAAGGGCTGTGGCATTGGCACGCTTCGAGTCGCTTTTGGCCGAGTCCTCACCGTGTTGGCCGTGTGGCAACTTAGTTGGAAATTTGCATGGCTCGGTGGCGGACGCGTGGGCGGACAAACCACCAAAGCCAAAGCGAAATCGAAAACAGAACGCAGACCAAGAGCGACGTCAGTTGGGGGGCGCCAAATTCAAAGTTGGCAACGCAACGCGCGAAATTTACGCGAAAGTTGCCAAAGTGTTTTCGGATGTGTTGAATGAACAACGGGAACAGAGTTGTTGTTGTTGTTGTTGCTGCTATAGCTCAATGTGGTTGTTGTTGCTGCACTTTGTTAACGGCAGTGGGCGTTGGGCGTGGCAGAGCTGCACTAGCAGCTGTAATAAATGAATGGCACAACGAATGCGAATCTGAATGTGAATGTGAATACAAATGTGAATGCGAATGCGGGTGCGGATGCTCGTGTGTTCAACGACGAGGCAAAAGTCTCGCGCAAGTGTCTTTTGTGTGTGTGAATTCAAATCAGAAACCAAACTCGAATGTGAAGCTGAATCAGAATCTGAATCCGCATTCGACTCCAACTCGTAATGTGAAATGCAATGTGTCCTTTATAAATCAACAAAAATCACATTTCCAATTGCTGCGCATTAGAACGGATACAGTCAAGCCAGCAACATCAACAGCAACAACAGCAACAACAGCAACAAGGAGCACAACAAGAGTCCTGAACAACATCTGCCATAGATCTAAAGTCAAAGACGTCAAAGACGCCACGTCAAACGTTGATTGCGTCGTTGTAAACTCGTAAAAAACAGCGCAGAAAAACGCAGTAAGACTCAACTGGAAAAAAATCGTGAGAACGTGAAAAATCATTTGAGGAACCTTTACTCTGACCCCGCCCCCTGGCCCATGCCCCCTTTTGAACTGCCACACACGTGTGGCACGTCCACGTAGGCGTTGTGGGGATAGAAAATTGTACTCTGAGTACATTTTATATTATATTATGCAATATATTGAAATATAATCTGATTCAAGCTCAGAGCATCCAACTCTGGCTAAGCTCGGGCTCAGCTCTGACTCCGCTTCACCCTCCCCCGCCCCCTCTCCCTTTTTAAAACAACGAGGCACAAACAGAAAAGCACAACAACAACAACAGCAACAATAGATTTAAAACTCATTAATGCGTCCTTGAGCTGCTGCCAAGAGACGCACGAAAAAAAAGAAGAAAGTAATGAAAAAAGGCTAGAGCGAGAAGTCCCAAGAAGTTGGTAATGAGACTGAGAAAAGAGGAGTGAGGACTGGGGACAGAGGAGTGAAGACTGAGACGGGTGAATCAATAAGCCGCTTAGCACGCGCAGGTACAAATAGTGAAGTAATGAGAAATTTCTTACGACAAGCTGCTTTTGTTGGCGGAATTTTCAATTTATTAATATCGACGAAACGATTGCAGAAAATAATAAATAAAACATTCGCACTCGAGTAAGAAGCAACTTTAGGTGGCATTTGAAAGCAACTTAAAAACAAGCACGAATGTTACAGTTGAGCACACTCGACTGTGATATACCCACTACCTACCCGACCAATAAGATTTCTTAATAAAAATATATACCTTCTTCTGCAGACAGACAGACAGAAAGACAGATGGGCATATCGACTCTGCTACTGATGATGATTCAGAATATATATACAATAGTTTGTGGGGTCTACCACGGCTCCTTCTGCTGTTATATACATATTCGCTTGGCACAAAGTTATAATACCCCGTGGGTAGCGGGTATAATACTACGAGAGATAAACAATTACGCAGTGAACTGAGACGGGAACAGCTTAGCAATAGCTTCTAGGGGAAGTCTGTTCTGTGAAGACCCTTCAGGTCGAAAGTGCTCTGCGTAGTGTTAACGTGTAAGCTGTCATCATTTTATTTTTTATGCGTGTCTTTCGCTCTCATCTTTTTGCTGCTCTATTCTTCTACCCGTTTTGCTCGTTGCCTGGCTACGATAAGGCCAAATAAATTGCCCCATTTTGCGTCTATTGTGCTGTTATTGTTGTTGTTGTTGTTTTTCTTTTTAACATCTCGCCACTATATGATAATTTCTGCAAGCACAAATTGGGTCTATAAATTGTTTATGTTTTCGCATTTATCTTGAGTTGTCAACGGGATTTGGTTTCCCTTTTATGAATCGTCCTTATTGCATTTGGTTATTAAAGTATTTGCAAGAAATTAAGATATATTTTCTTAATTGGAATTTTTATATAGAATAGAAAAATCAGAGACAAGGAATTTATATGAAAAACTGTAAAATATCACCCTGAATTCTTATAGAAATTTATTGTAGATCGATTTTAGTGCAGACACTAAGATACTTATGAGTTTATGTACCATGAGATTTATGATATTTATCTTCTTAAGAGAACAAAATGAAAGTATACTTAGTTTAAAACGGAAGTAAAATGAGCAGTATAATTCCTTAAATTTAAAGTTTAGATTCCAAATACGAACTCAGGCATTTTCATCCACTTTCCTCTCAGTCAAAGCAATTCATTTCTCCATTTCGCCAGCTCAGCATCTATTTGATTGTAGTTGAAAATGCAAAGCAGCCTTTTTACTCCCACTCAATGAGATTAGTTAGGTTTACACACATCACATAAGATGGCTATCGATTTCAATTGATGTTGTACTTGGTACCCTTAGCTAACGGCAGATCTGTCATTCATTAACTTATTGACTCACAATCAGAGTCAGTGGAGAGAAAAAGGCAAATGCCCCAGGGCCAAGTTCAGCTAGTGAAGGGCAACAGGCAATGCTGGGATGGATGAAGCTCCACCCATCCAACTAGTGAGCTGCACCAGCCCCCACCACACTATCCCCGCCTACCATTGTCGGTGCTAGGCGTGCCCCAAGGCGCACTCTGCGGTTTTGCTTTACCTCTCTCGTTTTGTTCTCGTTTTTGGGGTTTCCTTCTGCGGTTGTGGCCATGCCAAATAAGGCACGACAACACGACAAAAGTTAAAGCCACGTTTCGGGCCTGTGGTTAGGCTACAGTCGGGCCTGAAGTCACAGGGAGACACAGAGAGAGAGTCACGTAGTCGAGCACGAGTCGAGTGCGCCATGCAAATGCAGGCAAAGGAACTCGAGAGATGCATTCAAAATAATTAAATAGCAGTGCCAGAAACAGCAACAGCAACTGAAACAGCAACAAAGATAGAAACATTAGCAAAGCCAAAGCCCCAAGCAGGCACTGCAGGCAGAGGATACGGAGACACAGTCATAGACATAGAAACAGCTGAAGCCGAAGCTGGAACCGTAGTCGGAGCCGGAGCCGGATCTAGAGCCGCAGCACAAACAAACAAGTCAAATGAATACATATTCATGTGCAGCTTGTAGAGCTTGACAAGCTATTTAAGCTGGCGCAACTCGGATAAAAACAAGCTTAAAACAACACAAGCAACAACAACAGCAACAAGAACAACACACAAACACACACATAGTCAAGGTGTGACACGAAGCAGCCACCAATCCTCGCACGCAATAAAATGCGCTGTCGACGAGCAGCGCAAGAAGCGACAGCAGCAGCAGGAGAAGGAGGCAGAGGAGGAAGAGCAGGAGACAGAGGAGGAGGAGGAACAGGAGACAGAGGAGGAGGAGAAAGAACAGGAGCAAGAGTAGGAGGAGGAGCAGCAGCTGATAGAGGAAAGGCTTCAGCGAAAGTTGTTGCCAGGAGAGACAACGGATTTGCCGCTGGATCTGGAGGAGTCAGGGGAGCTGCTGCCCGTGTACTGCTGGCATTTCTGGCAGCTGTCAGCTTTCGCGGCATGCCAGGCGCCTGTGAGTATAAACATCTTTTACTTTATATAGCACTAAGAAAGTCCTTCGCTCCCGTTCCGACAAGTGCATTCAACTGAAATTTGACAACATTTCGCAGTCGTTGCTAATTAACACATTTATCTACTTTCTCTAGAGTACTTTAGTTAATTAATATGTAAAGAACTTATAATGAAACATTAATCAGATGCTAAAGCTGTATTTAAATGGAGCCTAATCTATTCAATATATTTTGAAAAAGAGTATAACAATTTAAGCAAGGCAAGCTGCTCTTTAATATTAAAGATGAAATTTGTTTTAAAGATTGAAAAATATAACAATACGAGCTGTATGAAGCTAGTGCAGTAACAAATTAATATATATATATTATTAGTAATATTATTAAAAATATGATGATAATATCTGATTTGAAACCTCTTTATAATATTGAAAAATACAGAAATTTACTCTAGTTTACATATTGCACAATTAAAGAAGGCAACTTTCAAGCAGCCACGAGAATGAGATACGCCTTAATCAATATCAAAAAAACTTATAATTCCCAACAGCAAATTCTGAGCACAACTTGTTTGTAAACTACTGCCTTATCGCTCTCACACAGTTTAGATAAAAATCCCGAAAGAAACAGTTGTAGATTGAAGAAAAGATCAAGAACTTTGGTGTTTTAAGAAGATCAAATTAAAACGGATTAAGCAATAATGTAATATTATATATATTTATATAATATGGCATATTATTATCCTCTTAATCTAAAACACTGATTATAGCTTAAAGATAAGTTCAAACCATTCTAGCCAAGCTGCTTGGCAATGTCATTCTACCTTTAATATCGACTTTAATGCTGAATTCCATTACCTAGATTAGGTTAGGTTGGCGAAAGTGCTTCTGGGAACGCAAATGATTGGCAAACAAATGGCACACATACATACACACATACATACATACTATGTTCACTTATGTATGTGTATGTGTATATATGTATTACCCCACACATGGTCCAAAGTTTTTGGCTACGTGCTTTCGTTTTGCATTTTGCTGTTTTGTTGTTGTCTCTGTTGCTTTTTGTTGCTTGTGTTTTTTGTTGTTTTTGCATACATATTTAATTCAATTTCGCACATTTTTGTGCAAGTGTCGGAAGCGTTTGCCAAATTTAATTTGCATGATGAGATTTGCTTGACTGCACTGTTGTTGTCGCTTCTATTATTATTGTTGTTGTTCTAGCATTGCGTATGTAGTTGGCAACTCGTTGTCACGACTTCTATAAAGCTTGTCGAGTTCATTTAATCGGGCTAAGCAAATTTTCACTTGTTCCGCAAAGCAAACAAACAGACACACACAGGCGGAAGTGAGAGCGAGAGAGAGAGAGAGATATATATTTCTGATATTTCCTAAAACCTGTCACAAGGCAACGACTCATAGTGACAGCAAAAATTCATTACACATACGCAGCGTGTGCCGACCAGATTGGACTCTTTTTCCTTCTGAGTAGCTTGTCAAAATTGACTCAGAGCACACCCTCTACTGCCCCTCCCCCCTTTAGCATTCACTCCTGTTCTAATTGAAACCCAAAACTAGACCAGTTTCAATATCCATCTGCGTCACCCGAGCTGAGATGATTGGGTTTCTGCCGGTTCAACAGGTCGTATGTGCAACTTTCTTTCTTTAGGCAAACTAGTGTGCACGTGTCGAGAAAACAATTCACTGAAAATGAACAGGCCGAGCAGGCACATTGAATGGCATAGTGTGTAAGTCTGTTCGATAGTATTGCTCACTCACAGTTCAGTGTATAATGCAGAATGAACATCGAAACATGTCTGCTAATTAATTGCTATCTATGCAGGCAGAATCAAATTCCATTCCTTGCAGATAAATCCAAGTTGATCGAACATAAATCTTTAGTTTGTAAGTAATTTGCATCGTTTCGATTTAGTTGTTAGTCTCGCAATCGAATTCTATGGAATCATTTAGCAAAGTCATGTGAATTAATAATTACAATCATATCTGTCTATTATTCACTCGATTCACTCGCTACAATGCTAACTGGCCCGCACTAATCAATCTCGGCTGAACTCGAGGCGGACCAAGGCCAAGCAGATATCATTAATAACACATGTGTCCATCTGGTCAGGCCTGCCTGGGATACTCCTCGAGCGCCTCCAAGTGATACATAATTAAATAAAGACCATGCAAAAAAAGAAGTCAAAGTGTGGGAAAGCTACGTAATGAAAGAGAACAAAGGAAGCCAGAGAGAAAGTGAGTGGCGAGAAAAGAAATGGCATAAAGGGAGGAAAAATAAAAACATAAATAGACACTCAAATAACACTTAAGCCATCAATCAACGCAACTTGCAAGGTCAGAGGCGGTCCTCTGTTCTCTATCTCTCTCAAGAACCCAAGGGACCTCTGTTAATTACATCATGAGAGTGCACAGCATATAAAGCAAAGGGACACTGAATAACCCAACTATGCCTTATACTTTATTCGTTATTCGCTGGCAGAGCAAGAGATACAAGAATTTCGCCATGGTCCACAGTCCAAGACAAATGGCGGTCAAATGTCACATTTAATTTATTTATGGGCGCATCCACCACACTCAGAAGGCGGAGTGGGGGCGTGGCTGCTGGGGGAGAAGCTTTAATTAAATAACTGCGCTAAGTGAAGCCAAAGAGTTGACGTCGCTAATACAACCATTAGCTGAACTCGTGCTAAGCTTGTAAATTTCAATTTTCCAAGAGCAAAATCATGTTTTATAATCCGCGAGCTAAGTCCCCAAACAACACAAAGAGGGTTACACCCGTGTGCGTATATCACGCGATATTAAGGAGTGTCAAAGTAAATGCAAAACAAATTCCAGTATGAATTAAAATTTAACTTGTTCATGTTTTGGAAAGAAACAAACCAAACAAAAGAAGAAGAAGGTTCCTAAACGGATCTAAACATTTGGAAACATATCTTCTCTTCTGTATTCTCAGTAAGCAGAATGTTTACTGTACTTTAAGGCATCTTAACCAACAACAAAAAGAGAGGGCCCTATGAAATTGCCAACTGATTATTCCTTAGACTCATTCAATCGAAATGAATCTAAAGAAATCTGAATTTTACTCCTTATCGCCTCAAAACGACTTGAAATTGAAGTTGCAATGACTCAACTTGATTCAACGGATTAGCTGACTAAAGCAGCCTTATAAATCATTTTGTCATTGCGCTTTTCTTTTGGTAACGTTTCTCAAGCGTACAAAATAATGCGCAAATAATCGTCGCGTTTTTTTGTGTTGTTGTTCATCACTTTGCTGGCGAGCAACAATTCAGTCTGGCATATTTGTTAACTCATGTGTGCAAATTACAAACACAATAGCAACAACAACAACAAAAGTAAATGTAACAGGCTCTACAACAACATAATCAACTCTCGGCAGGCGGCCAATCATCGCTCACTCATCGCCTGCCGAAGTCAGCGCACAAAAGTAGGCAACACAATTTTTTGTTCGCGTTTAAAAGCAATCAAAGCGAGTCAAGAGTAACAATCACGTTCTTCCTGCTGTTTCTCTCACCTCTCCCCACCTCCAGCTCCAAAAGCTAAACGACGAAATGCCCGTTCTACGCAGCACTCGTCGTGTAATTGCCGTGTACAACACAAAAACAAACGAAACGAAAACAGCGCGAAAAATTGGCAATCGACGTGGGAAATTCCTCTTCATTTGCTAAAGCAATGGAAAAAAACGAGAAAGAATTTGTAATATGAATGACAAACACCTTTAAGTATCGTATAAACTACATTTGATTTGTTTAACAAAGTGTTTTAAGCGTTTTATATTTTATTATTTTTAATTTATGTGGAATATTTTGATATATTTTGGAAAAAATGCTAAATTCCTCTTCATTTGATAGAGCAACGGAAAAAAACGAGAAGGAATTTGTAATATGAATAACAAATACCTTTAAAATTGGTAAAAACTACTTTTGATTTGTTTGATCAGTGTGGTTAATGGTTCATTGAATTATATTTAATTTATGTTAAATTCATAGATACATTTTGGAATATTCTATTTCGTAGTCTAACTACTTTTGATTTGCCAAGTGGCATATTACAAAGCACAGTATTAGGGGCTAAGTTTGATCCTCAAATCGTCCGTTTATTATGCTGTCGATTCCATTTATTCTTCTTAGATTATTCTTCTTCCCTACATGTTACTTCTTACTGGATTTGCATCTTAAAGAGGACGCACAATCTACATAGATTTCAACTGTCTGGCTCATCTACACACAATATATGCATAAGGGGAATATTTTAAAATGTTTTTTACCTACACCTATCAGAGACATGCAGCATGACTTGCAACCCAATCACCTGGCCCTGTTTCGGCAGGGCAAGAGCAATAAAATCATGTGCGAGCGGTGATAAAATGTGCCACGTTGTTGATGCAGGTCGGCTGTCTGTGTGTGTGTACGTGTGGGATGAGGGGAATGGGTCAGCCAGTCAATTTATGATTTTATTCTTGGCAGTCTGCTTTTGTTTTTTCTTCAGCTGTTGTTGTTGCTTTTGTTTTTCTTTTGCTTCTACTGTTGATGTGTTGTGATGTGTGTGTTTGCTTATTTGGTTTACAAGCCAAACCGCCTGTGGGCAGATGGTAACATTGGCAGCCAGGAATGGGGGAAGCGGGGGCAGGGAAGTGAGCATATGTATTGCCTCTTGACTTTCTCTCAGTGTACGCTGTGCGTGAGTGTGAGTGCGAAAGTCATTTGGACTGTTCGATTATGCATAGACCTATTTATGTATGTGTGCGTGCCTGTTTGCCAGTCTGCTTAAGAGCGACAGCAAGTGCGTGAGGGCTGTCCAATATGAGTATTTGCCATGCATGCATGTGTGTGTGCGTGTGTGTCCGTGTGTTATGAACCAATAAATGACGAGTTATGCCCCCTAATTAATGTGCTAAAATATGCGATTGCCGACGTCTGTGGCTACAACATTGATTACGAGCCACGCAATGCTGAGGCCGGGGCTGGTTCTGCTCTTGAGTCGTGTTTAATTTCGACACATGCTCGTAAATACCGTTGCCGCCTTTGGGGCGCATTGCTATGGCGACGCCAACGCCGACTGCGATCCGTTTTTGCGGCCACGTCATGTGGTTAGTCAACGGAAGCATCAACGTCGACGACAGCGGCGGGTTTTCTCATTTAATTCTGTTCTCCATTTTTTTTGTGTTTGGGGCTCGCACGCTCCATTCAAAGTCACTTTTTGACGTCTACAGCACCCGTGCCCCTCTCCCGCATTGGGGGTCAAAGCGCACGACCCGAAGGGCGTGAATAGCGCACACCGAAATTAAAATAGCATTAAGCCAAGCGACCGTGAAAAGGCCCCGCCGGCGGCTAATGTCTCCTACAGCATTTATGAAAAATGGCACAAAGTAAATTCCCTGATATATAGTCAGAGTTTTATCTCAACTGGGCAGTCTGTCTGGCGTACCCAGCCCTGAGAACTGCACAAAAAGTTGACAGTCCGTTAGGAGAATAAAACGAGTTAGATTAAATCTGCGAGAGAAAAAAAACGAGCAGGCAAGGCCACGTGCAGGAGCAGTTTTAAAATGCAGACATACGATGGAATAATGTAGAATATATGCTACATATGTGTATATTATCTACTTTATCTTTCGCCCTTTTGATAGCAGAGCATAAATTTAATAAGAAAGAACAGCTAAATCAAAGGAAACCTGCCAGACCAAACGTTTTTGGCAATTATATATATGATATATTGATCCAATTTGCAGGTAGTAAGTAGAGTGAAGCGCACTGCACTGTTAGATACTCTACAATAAACACAGAGCACAAGAAGAGTAAGTGAAAATAGAACGAACTGCCTTAACTTTGCTTGCCAATCACTTGTAAAACTCTCTGCAACAAACAAACTTAAACAGGAACTTAATTAACCAAGGCAAACAGAGAGCAAACAAAATTTGCAGCACTACAAGAATTTATATACCTAGCGAAAACTGTAACTGGAACCCACAAACTAAGCTCAGTTTTGATTAAAACAAACCGTGACGCTGTTAATAATTAATAAAGGAAATTACAGGCACCAAAATGGCAAAAGGTATAAGCCTGGCGAGCACGTTAGACGGGTAATTAGGCCAGCACTGCGTGGCCATTTAGCCCGGCCAACTCAATTAGCCAACGAACGGGCAAACCCAACTGGCCCAACTGTGAAACAGCGAAACAGTGAACTGTGAACTGCCAATTGGCCACACATGGAACCCATCCACGCTTGCCTCACCTGCCTCAGCTGCCACCAATTGCGTTAGTCGAGCTATTGGCTGATGCCCAGCGAGCGATACAATTTCATATAAGCACAGATATTAAATGCTTTCAATATAACACGATAAATTTGATAGAATATAATTTAGAAAATGCACTCTGCCAGAATAAATTGAAATCGCCATAAAGATACAAAGATAAATGATAAAGATAATGATTTTTGGGCAGGCAAAAATAAAGAGAATGAATTTATTTGGCGACAATTTGTTATTGCAAATCGCAAAGCATTTGTTGTTTGGTAGTTTTTAATATTTTAACGCGTTTGCTATATATCATTCCATATTAAAGCAGGCAATATATTCACGATTCATGGGCGGATCCAACGCGAAACGATGCTCCCTTTCGAATTTGCACTTCGCTGAATGCGAAATGTGACTAAACACAGCAGGCAGAGGCGCCAGCACGCCCCCTTTGTCCCTCTCTCTCTCTCTCTCTCTGTCAAATTTGTGTACGCTCTAACAAATCAGCCAGAAACAAGCTGAATTAATGTTGTACCTCTCACTCTCACTCTCTCTCTCTCTCTCTCTCTCACTATCTCAGTGGGGATCCTTTTCCGACTAATCATTTGCTCAATGATTGCAAAGGAATTTTAAATTTACGACGCAGCAAAACTGGCCAACTACGGCACATTAAGCAAATTATATCGAGCAGCTCTTTAAAGCCATAATATAGTTAGCTATATATATGTATATACTATTTATTTATAAATTCCTGGCCACTACATAAGTATTTTATTTAAATTTTAATAGCCCAGAAAACCGGCAAACCCGAAATCAGTTTGTGTGGTTTACGGAATTGTTCTACTAATTACCACAGCGAGTGTTGTTGAAGCTTTCGCTTTTGTTGTTGCTGTTGTTGTGGTTGCTGTTGCTTTTGTTGCTCTTATTTATTTTTATAAACTTTTGCCAGCAAATAGTTTTTAATTGCGACGACCAACAATGAGTGCGACAACTGAAAAATAAAGTTAAAAAGGGACCACAAAACAAATGTTGCCATGAAAGTTGCAAATTTATAAAAAATAAAATAGAAAGTGAGTAGCACGCTGCCCCTTCCCTCCTTCCTCCTCCCTTTCGTTTCCTTTTCCGACTTATCACAATTTCATTAGCAGTTTTCCATTGGCCAACTGACAATTTCAAGTTAAGGACTTCTGTTTAAAGTTACATTTCAAACAATTCTCGAGCAATAATTGTAATTGGAAACTGCTTCAAGCTGGCAAACTATTCCAGCACGGGTATTTTCATAAAAATATTAGCTTTACCCGGTGTGCGTGTGTGTGTGTGTTGGCATTTGGCATTACATTATTTACATAATAAATACTTGGCCATAATTTGTTATGCTGTGCGTAAATTCAAAGCCCCCCAAGCGAAACTCAGCGAATTCCGCCGAAATACAAGACATAACTGAACACAGAATGACTGCCTAATACTCTGTCTGATACTATAAGTATTAGTGTGTAGCATAGTGTAACAGATCTCACGTATAAATTGTTTTACCCTACACACGGCAGTGAAAGTCGAGCAGAGCTGGGATTAAACTGCACCCAACCCCCACACAGTCCCACAGCTAGTTCACTCGACTGGGAACAAACTCAAGTAATGACCAAGTTTTTTATGGTATGAGTGGGCGTGGCAGACAGCCCACTCCGGAATATTGAAGGCGGAAGCCATCTGTGCGATTTCATACGCCATTGCAAAGTGGCCTCGAGCCGCGAACTTGATTTGACGATGATAAAGCTGCGGCCTGAAGACGCGAAGGCCACGCCAAGGCATTCCGGAAATGTACCAAGTGGCCGTGGCTATTGCATATTTGTGGCCTGGATTATGACTGATGAGAGGCAGTTCCGAATGGGATCAATTACTTAATTCAACCCAAGCCAGAAAAGAAGAGACCGCCAAGAATTTATACAAATATTGCAGGAATTACTGGAGACAGTTTAAGGAATGATGGCATTAAAATGGGAATAGATACAACTTTAAAAGGGGATCGAGAATAGATAAGACTTTAAAGAGAAAGTCTGTTTATTATGAATCGAGAATTTATTATCACAAGTTGCGAATATCAAGGCTACCAGTGCTTCTTGTACTGCTCCAGGGATACCTTGCCGGGTCCGAGTACCACGACCATCAGCAGGCCTCCAATTACAGAGAGAGTGTGGAAGTGATTGTACTTGGACAAGTCCCTGCTGGCATCATGGACTAACCACCAGGCATTCGCATAGAGATTCCACAGCATCAAGATGAGAGCAAGCAGCAGAGCTGCCGGCCTGGTGCGAAATCCCAAGACGATGAATGCCATCAGCAGCAGGCCGAGGCCATTAAGGATCAGTGCCAGGAGATTCAACTCCAGTCGCAGCAAGGTGAGGTACATGCAGGCCAGCAGCACTCGCCCCGTAAGGCGCATAAAATGCTGAGGGCGATGATTGATTAGGCGTGGCAAACCCGCACCAGCTACAACAACTCGTGCGGCAGCATTTGTTTCCAGAGTCTCCACGTGCAGCAGCAACAGGCCGCCGAGCAGGGCAAAGTTGCGTAGTAGTAAGTGCAGCTGCCAAGGAACTACATGTAAATGCACCTGAAGCACCACCAGGCCGGCAAGGAGGGTGACGGCGAGATTGACCCACACACGCAGCAGAATTAAGACAGACCCAACTAACTGCCCCAACAGTTGCAGCACCACAAGGAAGACAGCGAACATCTCGGGAAGGTTGAGCACAATTTGCAGATATTGCAATTGCTCGAAGAACTGCAGCCACATGCGCAGTGCATCCTCCAGGAAAGTAGCCGTCAGGCAGAGTCTTGCCACAGTGGGCAGCACTCGGCGGCAGCGTCGGCTGATCGTGTCCGTGAGGTCTTCAGACTGCGAGAGCATTCGCAGCCACAGAGCATCCACTTCCATGCTTGCGAAGGGGATTACTAAGGTTCTTTTAAGGCCGACTGCTGCTCCTTCTCCTTTTGCTCCTTTTGGTTATTCCAATCAATACGAGGTCAATGTTTTTTAGTTACCCTGTGGATATGTCTGCGGTATACGTATATTTCGTGCTGTTCGCTTTAATTAGAAATCAAATTGTGTTGACGTCTCTTTATCGGGTTTCTGAGCTCCGAGAGTTCTTTAATTTATTTCACCATTCAATTTCAAACGTACGTAAATATTATCATACTTCGTTACCGCATTTGTCGTTATACTGTATATATTTATTATAAGCTAAATTGCATTTATTTATATTTGCAAGCCACAACTCGCCACAAAATATTTACCAACAAGACGCAAATATTGTTTCAAATCACTAAATTAGTTCTGATGCTTTTAGTTTAAGCCGTTTGTCATTTTGTAGTTTCGTTAGTGCATCAAATTGATAAGGCTCTTTGTTTATTTAGGTAAGAGTGTCGAAAAATTGATAAATGCACAATATAAATAATTTAAGACAGTAAATTTATTATTCTTTCGTTAGTGCTTTTCAAGAGTATACATTTATTACTTTAAAGTATTGCCACGCATCGATCTAAATATAAAATGTAAGCTTTTAATTCGTGTTAAAACCGATTTCTTTGTCGGAATTCGACTCTATTTTAATTTTTTTATATATTGTTATTTTTCTCAATGAAAACACATCATTTATCCGACTAGTTTTAAGTGTCGAACACAATATACTGGCTACTTTATCTTATTGAAAGTTTTTACTGATTGAAATAATCCGATAAGTTTGTTTAAAGAAAGGATAAGGATAACAGAGTTGACCTAGGTTGGCCCTGCTGCTGGTTGGCTACAATCCCTTCTTGGCAATCAAGTTGTTTGCTTCATAAAAAGGAGAACCGAATTTACACAATGACTTTTGCTTCAAGCTATTTGGTATTTTTGCAAATTTTTAGTCAATTGCACTGCAGCGCAAAATAAGAAAAAAAAGAAATGAAGCTCAATATTCTACAACAACTATGTGTGAACAATTCTATGTATACGGATTTTAATATTTTATTTCGGCAAGTTTAAATATTTATAACTATTTTATTAAGCTCTGTACTCAGTAAGACGAAGTGAACGCCAAGTTAATGACAGAGCGAGAGGCAAATAGCTGCGGGAGCAAGGGAAATACTGAAATGTATTTTCTTACGATAGATACCTTACGTCAACCAGCAATGTTAATAACATAGTTGATCGATGCTCCGCCACAACAATCGATGAGTGGTGCTGATCGAAGGCGCTTCGATTGTTTATTGAAACCAATTCAATTCAAATCACATGCAAGTTATTCGGATCATTTCAAAATATACCTCTAACGCACTTCGTCTAGTAGGCACTGGTTTGACCTATTAGGGCAAAGGGACTGCGATAAATATTCCATTCAAAAAACATATTGAAGCGTATAAATAATTACAGATGGCCTCATTCCTAACATATTTTGCAGTCCTTTCAGCGAGTGCGGGATTCATCGAGAACTCGACGCTAATTGCAGTGACTAATGGGGCGGCAGGAGCGGGCACAACGCCGGAAGTTGATGTGACCATTGAAGAGAGCACCACGGTAGAACAGGTTGCGGACATTTGGAGTGCGCTACCCGATACGGCGACACTGACAAAAGGCTTCTCGATACCCACGTATTTGCCACCCTTTCCGGATTTCATTGCTGCTGATTTGCCAGAGACGACGCGCACCACAACAGGATTGACAATGAGGCAAGACACACTGCCGATGGGCAATGACGCTGACACTGTTTCCATGCCAGAGTTTGCTAATAAGGAGGAGCAACCACAAGCCCCATCACAATCTCAATCCCATCCTAACATGCGACTACATGCATACGATAGTGAAAAAAAGGAGCAACAACTACGACGCGAGAAGCAGCTGGCACGAGAACGGCAGCTTCTGCCACGCCGCCAGCTAAGCCTGCCTCCTCGTAATGTCACCGTGCAGGCGGGCCAGCATGCCTATCTGCCGTGTCAGGTGAGTGAGACACAGCATGATTGAAAGGCAGCAAATCAAACAACTAGCACAACTCGCTCTCTCTGTGCTCTTCCATTGCAGCTGCATCAGCACTCGAGCAAACCGCTCTCCTGGGTCCGTTTGCGAGATGAACATATCATAGCCGTGGACCACACCACCTTCATCAATGATGCCCGTTTTGCGGCTCTGCTGCAGTCCACGTCAAATGTCAGTGGCAATCTGCTAGACACCGGAAACGGAAGCAGCAGCAGCAGCCTCAGCTGGACGCTGCTAATCAAATACGTGCAACTGCAGGACAAAGGCTGGTACGAATGCCAACTGGCCACAGAGCCAAAGATGAGTGCCAAAGTGCAGCTGCTGGTGATAAGTAAGTCGAAGCGGACAATCCTCTATCATTTATTCATGATCAATTTGCTCCACATATCGAATATTTTGATTTTTTAAATTTCGCATCTGTTGCTTGAATTCCTTAGAACACAATATATGTTATGTTTCATTCTCTCTCTCTAATCTCAATTTGGCGCTTGCTGAACCCATAATTGATTTGCCCCTTTGGCTTCCTTTGTTCAGCTCCAAAAACGGAACTAATTGGCGACAAGCAGCGCTTTGTTAAGGCCGGCAGCAGAGTGGAACTGCATTGTATTGTGCGTGGCACACTGGAGCCCCCCAAATATATAGTCTGGTACCGCGGCGAGCAGCAGGTGGTGCCCGAGAACGAGGCCAGTGGCAATGAGAACGGTTGGTACACCCAAATCGACCGCAATATCTTCGGTAGCACAGAGCACAGTCGAAATACGGTAGGAACATTAAATACTATAATGCTTTCTATAAAACTAATCTTTAAATCCTCCTCAGATTGGCACCTTGGTTATTCCTGTGGTGCGCAAGACCCACTCAGGGAACTACACATGCGAGCCGGAGAATAGTCAAGCAGTTTCCCTGCAGCTGCATGTGCTAAGCGGTGAGACAGCTTCCTCTATTATACATATACAATCATACATATCTTTAACTGTTCCTATTACAGGAGACTATTCCGCCTCAGCAATTATGTCCAGGGCTTCACAGGAACAGGGCTACAACATGCTGCATCTGTGGCTAATCTTTCTGCTGGTCGCACTGACCAAAACATGAATAAGCATCTCTCATGGGATATGGCAGTAGATAAATCTATAGATAAATTACACACATTACGTACATTCTCAATGTTATTGCTGCAGCTGGCACCTGCCACGCATTGCGCATCCAGTGTGAAACAGCGTTGGCAGCAAAGGTTTTTCTCGTTCACCTCATTCCATGCAACATATTTTATATACCATTCTCCTCTAGTTGTAATCCCATGTCCTTTGTTCTAGCTACTACTACTATTACCGTTAGATTGCTAAGCATACGTAAATTTAAGCATTCAATTGTGTTAGACAGACTTAAGGTATTTGCGTAATAAATAAAGCCAAAGGCGAATAATATAAGAAATTTTCAGCTGACGCATGTACTGTAAAATTACATTTATTTATCTTCAATTTGGAATGAAAGGAATAAAGACGTGTTGAAGGTTGTGTGCATAGTCTTTGGTGTTAAGGAAATAAATTCTTGTTTACTTCTTCTCTTCTATTCATCTTTATTAGAGGCAACAGTGTTGTACAAACAAAAGTCTTTAGATAAATAATCTTCTATTTAATTTGAAAAGTTATTAAATAAATAATTATTTTTTGTATATTCATTAGTAGTATTCACATTTTCATCTAGGTTTTTAAATAAGTAGCCCTTTTTCAATTGTTATCATTTAAGACACCCAAGTTTTTATGTTCCTCTTTTAAACCTCAGTCTGCGACAGCTCTTTGTATCTCATAAAACCATCTGTTCCCTTAACCTCAATTGAAACTCATTAAATAGCTGTTACTTGCAGTCTTCTATAATCAAGAAAACAATCTACGTTAACCAGAGTATGCTATATATAGTACTTAGGTACCCAACTCTGCAGAGTCATAATTGAGGATGCAAATAAAAAAAAGATGCCATAATTCAGGGGAGAAAGAAGGACCAAGTTTCAAGACTGTGTGGCGAGCGTGTTGACGCCTTTTGTTTTGCTTTTCTCTGCCACAGTTTGTTGCACTTTTCAGTTGGCCATTTTTGTTTTACGGCGTGGCAACTATAATTTTCCGCGATTTTCTTGATTGCCCCGCTGCACGCGCTGCTCATTTATCAACACGGCTGACCAAAGCCAAACGAAGCCGCAGCAGGAGAGGGAGCTCATGCTGGAGTTAAAGACGTGGCCAAAGTTTTATGGCCAACTTTGAGTTTCCTTGGCCACAGAACTTGGCCCACATTTTCATCTTCTGCGCACACCTTGCGCTTTTCTTTTTTCCTTTTAGCCACAGCCAAAGCGCCATAGCCACTCAACAGACAATTTACAGCTGGACATTTGCAGAGTAGGACAGCAAGAGAGAGCGAGAGAGAGAGAGAGAAAAAGCGGGAACAGATAGAACAGTGCAATTCTGCATGAGATTGGGTTGGAGGGCAGCTGCCCGTTCTAATCACTTTTTGATTTATTTGCCACAGTCGGATGGAAAGTTTTGCAGCAGTTCATATTTTTGCTGCTCTTGTTGATTCCACGCTTTCCGCTATGCTTTGCTTTCCTTTGCTTCTCCCCTGTTGCTTTTGTGCTGCGGTGGGGAATCTTAGAGATGAAAGAGAAACCAAGGCCCGCAAAGCTTGCGATGAATCAAAAATGCGACCAGGCATTAAGGCAGGCGTGTTGCACGTGGCGCGTGCAAAGAATTGAACTTTCTCTCCAGCTCTGGCTGCGAATACCTTTGGGCAGCAACTTGGCAACAACTGTCAGCCAATCTTAAAGTGTCCTTACGCCAAACACATTACGCTGAAATCCCCAAACAGCCGCCGCATATCAAAGGAACTTTTCATTTTAATAATTTAGCTAGGGAAAGCATAGAAAGGAAAAAGAAAAACAATGCATATCGCGCGGGCGCGAAAATGGCCTGCTCCGAAGCCTCCTCATCCACCTCCACCTAGTGTCACCGGCATAGGCAATTCGTGATGATACTAAACAAGTCTTTCAGCCTTGTTACGGCAACTTTCTTGTGGCTACAAGTGCTTAAACTTTGCCCTTCACTGAGTTTCAAATTGGACCCGGCGAGAGAAACTTGTGCTGCGAGAACTAACCTCACTTTGTGTACGGAAATTACATGAAATCTCTAGTGACGTGGGCGACAGCTAATTCCGGCAACTAATTTAATCGTGCGAAATAGAAATAAATGCTCGACATTTATGTGAAATAGTTTTCCACACTTTGCCAACACAGAGAACTTAAATTGAGCGCAAAAATGAATAATTAAATCTTTTAAAAGTTTCGTATGAACTGAAAGTTTCATAAACTACCTGCTAAAAATATATTTTACTAGTAGTTTTGCCTGCCTCATTAAAGATGCGTTCAGGTAGGTCAATACCACCAGCACCTGTTGCTTTTGCTGGGAACAGTTTACACTGCGCATGCCCTTGAGAACAGTATTTAAATTGCTTGTGCGCGCCAAACTACGCAAGTGTTCCCGCAAATCAGCTGACATTTGTAGCGAGACAAAGTAACGAATTGACACATAGGACAATAAGTTTATATAGAAAGGATATAGAACGGATATTACTTATGATATCTTTATGGGTTCTATCTTCTAGGGTATATACAAGATACCCGTATGCGGCACCTTAATCATTCAATTATGTTTCCGCATGCCGGCCTATAATATAAAACCTCGCCACACCAAATATATACAATATATTTTGTATTTTATATAATTAATTTAATAACCATTTATTCGCATAAATATGCACAATACGTTACTTGTTCTTATTTATAATTCTGATTGATATAGTATGCATATAGTTAATTTTGTAAAACTAAACGCGCTTAAAGTTGAACTAAAAAGCAATTCATCATCTCATGTTGTAAATTCCTTTATACATGACGATTAATTTTATTATATTTTAAATACTTGGAATGCACAAAAATAATTTGTTGCTTTTTAAATCGTTTCGAATAAACTTTATGCTATAACAAAGAGCTCAATACACATTATACAAGTACTTATATAGTGTGTATGTGTGTATATATATGTTTTGTTTAAAGCCATTAGGTTCTTGTGTAGTGAAATCCTATTTGATTTTTAAATTGGTACATTTCGTCTATGCATATTAAAGAGTCATCTCGTATCTCATATTCGTATTCGTTTCGATTTGTAGTTGCTTTTAAAAGGTTTACGAAAAATGTTGTAATTAAAATATATAAATATATTTATATATATATATATATAGATTTGCGAATCTTTCGTTTTTGTGTGTAAATATAAATTTTCTTTTTTCGTTTTCCTTGTTAATAATTGAATAATTGGACCATTTGTTTTATGACATCGTGGCTTAGAATTCTCCTATAATAATAAACATATATTTCTTGTTGTTGTTCCGCACAATTCCCAGGTAAATATCTCTCTAGAGTCTAGACTAACGCACATATCATTTTATACATGTTAAATACTAAATATATTTCTGAATCGAATGCAACAGGTTTAGTTTTTTATAATATTCAGATATACCTCTGCATTGGGGTAAAGAGAGTTATGTTTAAAACGTTTTACAAATGTGGCTCGCCCAACTTTCGTTGCCCTTGTCCAGGCTTACATATATAGTATATATAATTATATATATATAGAGTACTCTACATATGTATGGTCGAATATGCTAATTTTGCTTTTCACTAATTGATTCCAGTTAACGTTGGTTTTCCGTCTCATTCTAATCAAACTACTCGCTATATAAATCGGTACGCGATTACTATGGATTGTTTATTGCCTTGCTTAGCAAATTCGTTAGGTTTGTCATATGTGCTATGTGTGTGTGTGTGTCTGTGTGTACGGATAAATATATACTTAGTTATGTAGCGCTATTTATCGTAACAACTTGGCCCCCAATTCAACTGAGTACGCGGTTAGGTCTAACTATCTGTATCTGTAACTGTATCTGTATCTTATATGTTTATCTCTATGTGGGTGTGTGTGTGAGTGTATGTACATAGCATGCTGAATCGGCTGAGTTACTCTCAGTGCACTGCATCGATGTCCCGTTGTGCCCGCGATATTTTCAGCTTATCCTTGGGCGTATTATCCTCTCCCGATTCCAGAGCAAACATCTTCATCTTCTCCTTGAACGACAGCTTCTCTGGCACCGCATCTCCAGCCCGTTGCTGCTGCTGTTGTTGTTGCTTCTCAGCCAGGCGACGTTGTCGTGGATCCCTTAATAAGTAGTAGAGATATATGAATAAAAGTTGAACCCTTAGTTGGGGAGATCTGCTGCTTACCTGTAGACTTCCTGGGCGCCAATGACGCCGGGTGTCGATTGTACGCTGGTGTTCCAGAGCGCAGTATCCGGTGTGGCGGGCATTGAGGGCAGCATGGAGGCATCCAGATTGTGTTGCAAGTACTAAACATAAATACAAAGAGATTAGTTCACTTTAAAATGCAAGAGATTCATTGTTGCAACTCACACTTGCATCCTCACGAATGGTGTCTAAGTCCTGATGCTCCAGCGTGTAATTATCCAACAGATACTGCTGCTGCTGCTGCTGTTGCTGCACCAGCAGATTGTTCTCCTCGTCGTGGAAACTGACACGTTTGTTGTCCCGCTGCAGAAGTGGCGGCGGCGTGCCCAATCCTCCCATGCCCATGCCTAATCCTCCCATGCCGCTGCCTGTGGCTGACACATAGGCAGCATTCAGCTCCATCGCACTGAGCGGCGACGCTTGCATTGTGTTATTATTAAGGCTGCCACTCAAGTTGTTGTTGTTGTTGTTGTTGCTCGTGGCCTTCTTAATCTCGACAGCAGCAGCAGCTGCTGCAGCGGCTGCCTGATTGCTCGTTGCCGTCTTGAGCAGACCCATCGATGAGCTGCCAGTGGAGCCACTGCCACCCACACTGCTGCGTATCTTCTGCTGCGACATAATCAAGTAGGAGCTGTTGCGCTCTGGTGGTGGCGGTGGCGGCACCGCACCTCCTCCTACTCCTCCTCCTCCGTCCAACGCAGTCGTCTCGTTGTTGTTGTCCTTGTCCAGCATGCTGAGTTGGGTCAGCTCTTTGGCCAGACTCGAAATGGGATGCTCGGTCTGCAGGTGACGTTCGTCCGCAAAGCTTGCCGACTTCTGCGACTTGGAGGGAGACGAGGGTGCGCCGGCAGAGCTGCCAGCAGCACCGCTTTCCGAGTAACGATTGTGCTTCAATATACTCTTCGGCTGCTGTTGCTGCTGCGTTGTCCCTGCTGCTGCTGCTGTTGACGTCGCTGCTGCTGTTGCGGATGCGGGTGGCGGTGCCACCACAGACTCAACGGGGCTGCTCTCGCTGATTTCAGCAAGCTTAATGTCCGTCTGACGGTAACTGGTGATGGGTGTTTGTATGGCACTGACTCCCACTGGCATTCCACTAGCGGACAGCCTGAACAGCTCCTGCACATTGTCTTTGTCGTAGGGCTGCTCCTGATCATCCTCCTGCTCCTGCAACTCCTGCGCACGTCGCTCAAAGTCTCGCTCCAGTATGAGAGTCTTCAGTTGCTCCTCCTGCTGCGGTGTGCGCTGCATTGTCGATGATAATTCACCAATCTGCTGCTCCCGCCATTGTCGTATGTGCTCGCGTCGCATCTCCAGATCCTTCTCGCGCTCCTCTCGTTCCCACGGATTGCTGCCGCTGTGCAAGGGACGTGCCGAGGCAGCAGATTGATTCGACGGCAGATAGCTACCCTTGGGTGGATCCAGTGTGCTGGCAACATAGTTCATGCCCGGCGCCAACTGTTGCGTGGCCTTGAACAGTGGATGCGTTGCAGTTGGCGGCAGTGGAGGCTTATCCTCGCCCATCACATGGCTAGGCAGATAGCCCGCCTGTTGCTGCTGCTGCTGCTGAAGACGTTGCTGCAGTTGCTGTTGCTGCTGCAGTTGTTGCTGTTGTTGCTGGAGCTGCTGTTGTTGCTGCAATTGCTGCTGCTGTTGCTGCTGTGGCTTGGGTGCGGTGCTGGGTGGTGCTGCTGGCTTGCTGGGCGACTGTAAGCTGCCCATCGGTTTTGGTGGCAACGTTATAAAGTTGGGCGATGCCTGCTGCTGTTGCTGCTGCAGTTCGTAGAGTGTTGCTGCCTCGTGCAACTGACTGCGTCGCGCATGTTGCTGATAGTCGAGTCCACCATTTTGATAGGCACCCGGCACAAATTCATTCACATTCTGCATGCTTTGGCTACCGCTCATGAGCGGCTGCTGTTGCGGTTGCTGCTGCTGTTGTTGCTGTGGATGTTGCTGCTGCTGTTGTTGCTGGTACATGTTGCTGATGTTGGGCATGGATGGTGCCATCATTTGTTGCATGCGCAATGTGTGCTGGAAGTTTTGTTGACTCTTCGCGCGATTGTTCAATGTAAGTTGCTGCTGTTGCTGTTGTTGCTGCCCGTTTAGGTTGCTGCTGCTATGTGCAAATTGCTGATGTTGCAGCGCATGCTGCTGCTGCTGTTGTTGTTGTTGCTGCTGCAGTTGCTGTTGTGCACTCTGCTGGCTATGATAGTAAGCGGAAACGGGTCGACTGGGCAAATGTTGTTGGTAAGGCGACCCCTGTTGCTGCTGCTGTTGTTGCTGCTGTTGATGTTGCTGTTGTAGTGAGACAGCATGCGGGGAATTGCCATTGTAGGCGTTCATGGCGGCATGTGCGGATATGCTCGGTCTGTAAAGAAATAAACAAAAGAGTTGATTAGCTAAATGTGTCAGCAACGGTTGCTGTTGATGATGACAAAGACAGGGATGTGTTGCTGTTGCAGCTGCAAAAGTTGTTGATGATGTTGCTGGAGAGTTACAGCAATAAATGTTCATACATATATATATGTGTGTGTGTGTATGTGTTTGTAGGAGATGTGGATGTGGTTGTTGCACTTTTGAACTTTATGTGCAGGTTGCAGGTGCCTGTTGGAGGTAAACAACAACAACAACAACAATACGCTAATTACTCACGTACATGAGACATTTCGTATAGCTGATATTCCCGCTGAATGGGAATGATGCCATAAAGTGATTTCTTTAAGCGCATTGTCATCCTAGAAATACGAACATGTTTTAAAGCCAACAGCAACAGCAACAACAACAACAACAGCAATTTGGTAAGCACACTAGCAACACACGAACAGCAAGACCAACAATAACCGCAGCAACAATTTGCTTTAAATTATTAATTGCCCGCTGGCAGGTTGAATTCGTGGCGAGTAGGGAAGGGAAGGAAAGGGAAGGGAAAGGAAGGGAAGGGAAGGGAAACTTCGTCCAATGTATTCAATTGTGACTCGGTAGGGATCCCTTTTCTTGTTTGGTTTCCCCGCACAATGGCGAATTTTCGCCGGCGAGGGTTGCCATGTTATTAATAGGGGCCGGAACTGTCAGCTAGTATAATCAATTGCCACGCCCCAAATTAATTATATGTGTTCAACAAATGTTATTAATTTACTCATTTTGAGACTATCAATTTATAAGGCTTGATTGCATTACAAGAACCATGTAGGGGCAATCAGTTTTAACACTTTAAACAACTTTAAAATTTGATAAGGTTTTGAAGAATTTAAGTAGTAAAAGTAATATAGGTTTAACTTGAATTCTTGTACGTTTTTCAACACTGAAAACTAGTTTAAAAGATTTATTTAATTTGTATAGTTATACGTTTTAAATGTTTTAGATTGTAATCATCTTTATGTGGTTTTTTATACCTAATATCTTTATATTTAAGTTGTTATGAGATTTAAACTGAATAAAAAATAAATGTAAACTTTAAAAAAGAATTTTAACAAAATATTAGAGGTTGTATTTAAATTTTTAACTGTTTTCTAACACTAAAAACTAATTTTAAAGATTTGTATAATTATAAAACTTTAATATACCCGTGTTCTATGTTAATCTCCTTTTCCTAACCTAATCCCAAACTGTTTTCCAATTTGGCCATTTAAACCCAACACAGAATTTAAATACTTATCAATCGCGTATCATGAAAACTCTCTAATTAAATTTGCAAATTTAAAACTTTTCATTTGTTATCCCACAAAACATAATATGTCTGACATTTATCAGGCCATGGCATAAATAATTCACATTTTAATTTAGATTTATTGCGCATTAGATGGAAAATGTTGACCTAATTCGAGCTGCATTTTTCATATTTAACACATAGATACTGCATAAAAAAGTATGTGTATGTATTTATTATTTGGTAAACATATTTGGCAAGTATATTGCTAACCATTTTAAGTACTTGACCTACCTTTCATTCAATATCGGTTGGCTTTGATTCTGGGCACGATACACGCTTAGATTCTGGTAGAAGCCCTGCTCGTTGCCATTGACATTTCCATTTGCATTTGCATTCGGATTATTGAGACTGTTGTTAGCCAGCTGACCTCCAATGCCAGCACCTCCACCTCCTGGTCCTCCTCCTACAGCACCTCCTGCATTGTTATGCAAACTGTGCGTGCTGCGTGATTTGGAATTGGCCAGCGCTGAGTGAGAGAGAGAGAGAGAAATCAATTAGGGCCAGATATTGTTAGGGATATGTCTACAGATTGTTACTGGGTGCAAGGTGAAGTAGGAAATGGAAGTGGGTGGGTGTGTGTGTGTGTGTGTTGGGGAGGTCGTAGTTAACCCAGTCACTTACATATGTTGCCAGATCCCGTGTGATGATGCAGGGCCGGCACCGATTTGCTATTGGGCAGGTGTGCAGCTAGGGGATTCATAATGATGCTACTGTTGTTATTGCTGTTGCTGTTGCTGTTGCTGTTGTTGTTGTTGTGACTGTGACTGAGTGTATGGCTACTGTTGATGTTGCTATTGCTCAGATTCAGATGCTGATTGAGGCTGTGACTCGTGTGGCTGTTCGCAATGAGCGATTTCGACGACTCGGCACCGCCCATGCGACTCAAATCGCGCTCGGACATGCGGCGATTACCTGTGCCAGATACCCATCATATCCAGAGAGAGTGCAGCAAGTTCAGATGGTTGGGGAGGAGTAACGGTGCAATAATATATAGGCGAAAGGGAGTGCGCGGGCGTGGGGGAAACGGAAAAAGAGACAGATTCGTATTGGTTTTAGTAATCGACGTCATCGTAATCCCAGTTTAATTATTTGTGTTTATCTTTTATTGCCGCAAATGCGTGTGCATGTGTGTGTGTGTGTGTGAGAGTGTGTATGTGTGTGTGTGTGCGCGGCGAATGTAATCAATTTTAATTAATTATGCATACAAAATGTAATTAGCATGTGCAAACACAACAAAAAAAAAGCTACAGATACAGATACAACTACAACTACAACTACAGTTTAAAAGTACATATACATACATATATATTGTAGTATAGATATGTACAATATATACAAACACACAGAACAAAAGCTGTCGCAATTGGGGCCGAGATTGCCTATTTAAATACAGCATACGATGAAACAAGAACAAAAGCAAATTGCGAAGGCCGAAAGAACAAAACATAAATGAGTCATGAACATACCAGCATATATACGGCATATAACATTATATATACATATAGTGTATAGTGCATTCTATATGGTAAATATATAATTCAATTGAATTTCAATAAGCTGCAGCTGCCATTACAAATCAAAAGTTGTGGAGCACAACGACAACGACATGCATAGATAAAATATAGAGAAAACAAATAACTGAACACAAACGAAACAAAACAAAGGTCAAAGTCTCGAGTTCAATACAAATCAATAACACAAAACACAATAGAATACCTATTTTAAATCAACAACTTTATTTATTCATTTGAGAGAGATGCAAAAGAAATAAGCCAAGACCTACGATGATAGCTAAAACTATCGATTACGCATTGAACTATTGTACTATCGAATCATTTTCTAGTTAGCTTTCTAGTTGAGTTTTGTCAGATTTAATTTGTTTAATTGCAATAAATACTTAATAAATAGTCAATTAATGAAAATCTAAACCTAATTCAGAAATAGTTTGAAAGAAAGTATAAAATGCATAAAATTAAGAAATATTTTTAAGGAACAAGTCAAAGTATCATAAATCAGAAATACTTTGTAGTCTATTATGCAAATACCATCTTAAATTGTGTAGAAATTTCTTTATGCTTATTGTTCTTCTTATAACGCAAAACTTCTTCAAAAATCAAATTAAATCCAAAATGTTTCTAACAAAAAAGCAGACAAAGAAAAACCAAATTCACAATAGAAAAGCAAAGAAAAGCTACTCAACAAATCAAAGAGACAGAAGAGAGAACAGTTCTAATGAGAACGCATTGCAAAAGGAGTTTATATCGTAAAATGACAACAACAAGAACCTCGGTGCATTGCGAATAGGTTGTCATCTTGTTGGCGTGGAGCACGTTGTCAAGGTTGTAGCATTAGGTGCGCCTTGCTGTCCTGCAGCAACATCATGAACATCAGCAACAACATAATCAACACGCCCAGCATCATGATCATCTTCATCGTCATCATCGTCTAAAACATCGTCATCCTCTTCTTCGCTTGCCAGCACTTTGACTGGCAGTTTGTGCGTCTCACAGCAAACACAGTCCGCGCAAGAGGAGGAGGTGGAGGAGCAGGAACATGCGTCATCCTCCCCCTCATCGCTGCAACTGCAATTGTTGCTGCTGCTGCGTCGCTTGGCCAAAGACAGCAGCAATTTGGCCGTGGAGGGCGGTGAGGCTGGTACCGATGCCCGATGCTGGCGATGACCACGATGATGATGATGATGATGTGGATGCGAATGCGAAACATGATGATGATGACGATGATGCTGCACTTGTTGTTGTTGCTGTTGTTGCAGCTGCTGTTGATTGCGTTGCTTCTGCCTCTGCTGCTGCTGCTTCTGTTTGCTGCGTTTCAGTTGTCGCACGCTGTGCGCCTGGCGATTGTTGCACATGACGCTGCGTCGACAAGGCAAATGACGTGACAGAGCCACGGATTGGGATTGAGGCTGAGCTGCTGCTGCTGTTGCTGCTGTTACTGCAAGTGGCTCCTTAGCTGCCTCCTGGCAGCTGTCATAGCACTTGAAAGTGGATGTCACATTATTGTTGTCGTTGTGTCGGTTGATTTTGCTACTGCTGCTGCTACTCTTGTTGTCCACTGTGGGCTCATTGCTGCTGCTGTTGTTGTCACCACGACGACAATGTGCGCAGCATGGACAATCGCAGCCCTGTTGCTGTTGCTTTTCCTGCTGCTTCGGCTGCTCCTTTGACAACTTGACATCATAGTCCTTGCCAGCGCTGCCAAAGAGACTCCATTCCTTGAGTTGTTTGATTATGTCGCCCTGCTCGCACTGCGACAACTGTACGCGACAACTGTTGCTGCTGCTGCTGTGGCCGGCTGCAGGGGCCAGCGCCGATGTGGACTTCGATTTGGTCTTGTTGGGCGCAAAGTCCTGATGCGCGTTGAAATACGCAGCCATTTCGCGTACCTTGCCCTGGCCAAAGGGTAGCAGGAAACTGGGACTCAAATTCGTGTGACTCGAGGCACGCCGAGTAATGTTGCTGTTGGGAATTGTTGTTGCTGTGGTGCTTGGCTTAAGAGTTGAGGTGCTGGCACAATATTGATTGCTTGTATGTACATTTGGTGTGCGGGGACAAGCACAGGAACTGTCACTAGGAACTTGTATGCTGATTAAAGGAGGAGCAGGTGCAACAGCAGCAGCAGCACCCGTTGCTGCACCCGTTGCTGCTGCTGCTGCTGTTGGATTGATCGCTGACCTTTTGTGCGAACGTTGCGCGTTCAGTTGGCGCCGACAAGGCGAAGGTAGTTGCTGTTGCTGTAGAGGATGTTGTCGCAGCAACGGCATGCGCTCAATGGACTCGGTCGAGGAGCGTTGACTATTCGAGCCTGATCCACCAGAGCTATAGTCAACGGCTGAGCAATTGGTGGCGCGTTTCGTGTTGAGCTCGCGTCGTATTTTCTGTATCAGCGGCATTCGTTCGGCCAACGATTGCTGCTGCTGCTGTTGGTGTTGGTGTTGCTGATCTGCCGACAGCAGCGACTCAGTAGAGGAGTTGCTGATGGCGAAATTGCTGATGGCATCGTGTGTATGGTACTTGCGATCAATGCCCACACTCGATGAAGGCTGCTCCAGATCAAAGCTGACCGTCTTGCGATAACCAGCAGCAGCATTTCGCTTCACTGTGGATGCCACTGAGCTTGTGGAGTTGCTGGCAATGCAGGGACGTTGCTGCTGCTGCTGCAACTGTTGCTGCTGTTGCTCGTCCTCGTCATCGATGAAGGGAATGTCACCAGAGTCCGCCATGGAGGCGATGCCTTCCTCGTTGAGAGGCTGATGTGCATCGCTGTAGCAGGTAAAGTTACTAAAGGATTCTTGCGAGGCGCGCGTCTCCTGCTGCTGCTCCGTCTGTGGCAGCGGATCATCGTGATATTCCTCAATGTAAATAGAGGGCGGGGGAGTGCGACGCAGCGGACGCATCGGACTGAAATGCGTCACCTGGGGAGGCTGATAGTAAACCGACGTGGACGCTGTCGCAGGCTCATTGGACAGATAGAGGCTACTCGCGGAGCGAGCAATGGGACGCGTGTCCCGATAGCGCGGATCAATGTGCAGCTGATGACCCAAGGCGCATAGCTCCTCCTGCAGACAGGAGGCGCTCAGGCGACGAACTGGTGGCGATACGGAGCGCATGCAGGCAAAGGATTCGCGGCGACTGCGATTCAAACTATCGTCCGAGATGGAATTGTTGTAAATCCTCGCCTGCTGCTGGTACGATGAATGGCGACGTTGTTGCTGGTTATACTGTTGCTGTTGTTGTGGCTGTTGTAGAAAATTGTTGTCTACACACATTGGCAGCATGTTCAGAGATAAAGAGAGAAGGGGAGAGCGGGAGAGAACAAGAGAACGAGAGAGACGAGCGCACGAATTGTTCGTTTCGGGGAAGAGGGCAGAGCTGTCAGTTACTGCGGCTTAGCTTACACAACGTTCGACGAATACGTGTGTGTATGTGTGTGTGTGTGAGTGAGTGACTCTGTATGTGTGTGTGTGTGTTTGTTTGTTTATTTGTTGTTGTTGTATTTGGTGAGTTTCTTGTTTTTTAATGTTAGCAGCTACCCAGCACCATGTAAGTGTCTCTAGTTGTGTGTACAGAGGTGTGTTTATATTTATATATATATATGTGTATGTGTGTGTGAGTCTGGCTGGGAGTCGCATGAGATCAACTACTCACCACGCTGTATAACGGGACTGGGCTGCTGCAACAGCGTCGCCAGTCCATGATAAATGGCGCCCTGCTTGGCCACCTCCAAGCTGACCACAGGCCCCGTGCGTACCAAGTAATCGGCGGCACTAGAAGCAAAAGGAGAAGAGTAGAACATGTTTAAAACAAGTCAAGTTAATCCAACTTTAGTTTGGTTCCTCACCGCTCCTGTGTGATGCCAATAAGGCTCTGGCCATCGACACGCAATAGCTGATCACCAGCCTGCAAACGTCCATCGGCATCGGCAGCTCCACCTGGCACAACACTCTTGATGTAGATGCCCAGACGTTCCTGTCCGGCACCCTTGGCGGCCACAATTGAGAGGCCCATGCCGTTGCTGTTCTTGTGCAGCTTAATCAACTGCACCTCGGGCTGGGGTAGCTTGTTGGACATGGAACTGGAACTACGAGCCTGAAAGGGGAACAAAGAGAGAGATTAATAACAATTAAGAAAGCTATAAACAAGTGTGATTGATTGATTCCAGACCTAATCATATTGTCATTGTAACATACGTAACTTCTATATTTAGCGTATTTTGTGTTGCATACTTCTAGGCCATGTCTGCAGTTCCAAAATAACTTCTATGGTTACTATTCAATCACAATGAAATTTACAGAACTCATATGTAGGCAACCTATCATTGCCCACACCAAAGGTAAACGTTCTAGCTTTAAAATAACACTTGAAATTTGATTTATACCAATTTACTTGTTTTAAAAGGGGTGTGGCTAAGTTTTAAAACAAACTGTATCTACGTGCAATGACAAGAGATATTGTGACCAAACTTAGTAGCTCTAGCTTGTATGGTCCCCAAGATATAAGTGTTCATACGGACAAACAGAAAGATATATTCACTTTATGGGGTCGAAAATGCCTATCTCTGCCTGTTGCGTACATTTTCTGTTAGCACAAAGTACAAACAGTTCTCACTGAAACCACGACTGCTACTCACATTGAACTGATGCATGTAGACTGTCCACAGTCCAATCGATGTGGGCTGCGCAGCCAGACGACACATGCCCTTCTGTTGCAGTGGGTTCAAGAAATCCACCAGGCCAGTGGGAATGCCACGCACAACATCACAGCTGAAACCATCGTCTGGCAGCAGCAATGCCAAATGCAGCTCAGGCGACTCCTCCAGACGCACTTCACGACCATCGGCACGGGTAAGCTCATCGGCCACAGACTCAGCCATACGTATCGCTGTATCCACCAGATTACGTGGAATCTTCTCCTGCTGCAGCAGTGCACTCATTTGCAGTGAGTTCAGACGGAAACAGGAGCAGGCCAATTGCTGAATTTCCTCTACAGATGATTTGGGTGCCTGCAGAAATTGCGCACATTGATTGATCTTTGCCAGGTGGCAATCTGCTGCCAGCTCCAATCCCTGGCGCTCTGCCCACAACTCCAAGAGCTGCAAACGTTCCGTCATCACTTTGCCCCAATCCGAGGTACACATGTGCGAATTGGCAACGATCTGTAGAATAAAGAATCATAATCAGTTAGAGATTGCAGAGAAAACAAGGATAACATGATAAGTTGGTTAATCCTCAACCTGACAACGCCGCTCACCGTATTGAAACAGATGACATTGATGTAGTGAAAGAGCTGCGAGAACAACTGAATGGTCAATGCGGCATTCACACGACAGCGACGCAACAACGCCATGGCCGAACCGAGCACGGTGAGCACCAGCCCCGCGGCCGAGTCATGATCGATGGTCTCCGAGAGAAATTGATTGAGTGTCTGCGACAATTCGAGGCGAAAGCAATTGACCAGATTACGAAACGCTGTCTGCACCGCCTCGGCGAGCACCTCCTGCGCCTGCACACTGAATGCGCTAATGTGACGATCCGATTTGAGAAAATGCAAGAACTCAGAACTGTTTGCCATCCAGAAGGCGAGTATCCTGGGATCTGTGTACTGTTCCTGCACAACACCATACACCAGATTCGCCACATGATGCAGGAAGATGGTCAATTTGTGAGCGCGCTCTGTGGGCTGCAGCTCTGGACGGTAGTGCGTGGAGGCGCGGTATCTGTAAGTAAAACAAGTAGAAGAAGAAACGATTACCATCTGAGGAGGTTCTGCTATGTGAGAGGTAGAAACCTGTAATAAGTTGTGCTCTTTAAAGAACTGTATAATAGTCACTACATCATTTCTATTCTTCAGTATTGTTAATCCCATTGAGTAGTTCTAAGTTGAGTAACTAAGACCTTAACACTTTCCCATTTCAGTTATGTTTATAGCGATAAGCTTTATGTGAATACTCTTCAATGTTAACTATACCATTAATGATTTGTTCGATTTGTTCTAAGTTAACCTGAGACACTCTTGCAAGGCATCTTAGAAATATAAAATACGTGACATGAAATATGCCAAAATATATTGTTGTTTCAATTTCTTTATATTTCAATCTCTTCTTTATCAGCATTATTTGCTTAATATATCTTGGATTCAGAGTACCTATGCCATTACAAGTCTCTTCTGCTATTCCCTAGTTACTTCATGACCTACTTACAGCGCATCTGCATCTGCGCATCTCGTTTAGCCTGTCAACCGTCGTGCTATCTGTGCTACGACCTTGACAAGTGTCAAAAAAAAACTCTCCAGCATCTGTTGCTGTTGCGATTTCCTGTTGGCATCCCCCGCATCATTTTCTCATTCTCTCTATCTTTGCCCAATCACTTCGCTACCCCACAGAGCTTCCACATTAATATTAATAGCGCACAAATTGGGTCAGCAGTCAAGATAAATCATCATAATTGATAATGAATTGTTGATACTATTGGCCACGACACAGTTGGGAATTGCTGAGTTCGTGTCGAGCTAAGTGAAGGGCAGAGTGGAGACCTCTCACAGTGAAATCCGCTTTAAGGACGTACATTTGTCAGTTAAGCTCTCAACGTTGTGAGGAACAGCCTCCCTTTCCCCCTTTCCCTCCTCTTTTCTTTTCCTTCGTTTCTCTGCTGATCTGAATCATGAGGGAATCCTAAATTAAGGCAATACATTTCAGAACACAAGCTTAAATGCTAAATATTGATATAGATTATGTATTTAAGTTACGAGTATGTTTCACATATATTAAATTATAAACATCACTAACAATTACCCATTTTGCTTGCAGGAATTAAAACATTAAGAAAACCCCAAACAGGGCCCTAAGCAAGACCCTAAACAGTTTCCCTAATTAGTTGAATGGGGTAAAGGGCAACCCTAATTGCTTCTCAAATTTCTTAATTTCTTATTTTGCGAGCTTAATAGCTTTACTTAAAACTAGTTGGGGTAAGCACACAGATATTGTAGGGTACATATAAGCCAGGCAGGCAGGCAGGCAGACAACACTCAGTTAGAGAGCCAAGCTGAGTCTGGGAGTTATGTGACTTACCTGGCACACAGATAGAGCGAATAGACGGGGGCCAATTTAAAGTGTGGCACATTCACGTCCAATTCGCTGATGATGTGACGCAGAAAAAGCTCCTGATGTGTTTCGGGAAACTCTAGAACGGCAGGTAAAATTGGTTCCTGTCCTTGATTATCACCAGATCCGCTGCCACCGGCGCCAGACAAAAGGCCTCCAGAGCCAGGCAGTTTTGGAGACCTAAAGGGAAGGGGCGGAGCACGTTGGTTAATAAGTGTTAACAGCAAAAACAATAGCAAAGAAAGAATGTATTATTTTTTAGACAGGCATTAAATCAACTGGATAATCAAAGAAACACAAAATATAAAAGCGCACACAGAAACAAACGAAATGCACTTGTGAAGTGAGTGTATTGGTGTGTGTGTGTGTAAGGTGTTGATGTTAAATTTGATTTCTTGTTGCTGCATTGAGAGAAATTGTAATTTATTTTATAAAAACCTGAAGAAGATTGACCTGAGTAGATATTGTATATAGATTGATAGATACATTTATGAGCAGTACTTCTTCTTACCTCTCCTGACTGTTGGAGCCACCAGATTTCATACTCGATATAGATTTAATTTCATTCTCCAGATTACCCTCGAGACTTTGACCATCATAGTTGCTCGTTGCTCCCGGCATCACCTGCTGTTGGTGCTGCTGTTGTTGATGTTGCTGCTGCTGCTGCTGCTGAGACTGCTGTTGCTCCTGACCACCGTGTTTGCTGTCCACAACGTCACGGAGAGTGTGCAGTGCCTGTGGCTCTGTTGTGTTGTTGTTGCTGAGAAATCCCGCCGAGGATTGATTCAATTGCTGATGCTGCTCATACTCGCTCTTGTGCGTCTGCATGGATTGAAACAATTACGTCGTATGCTGACTATCTATCTATCTCCTTCCCTATCTATCTTTCTTACTCTCACATATATCTATATAAATAACTCACCGAACTAAGCGCTCCATCCTCATCGTTCCATGATCCTGGCGACGTTGGCGACCGACTAAAAGTTCCGATTGTTGTTCCGGTTTGATTGTTGTTGTGTTTGTTATTGTTGTGGGTGGTTGTGTGTGTGTGTGTAGGTGTGAGATTTGTGGTGTATGTGGCGTAAAATGGTTTGCATATTTGAGTGTGTGTATGTGTGTGTGTGTTGGCGAGTGCATGGACGAGCGTGGCGCATAAATGTACCGAGCACAAACAAACAATAAAAACAAACAACACGTAACGCACATAAAGGAGGAGGCACACAAAGCGTGAACATAAAAGTAAATAAATATGTTAAAATTAAAATGCAAAATGTATTCGCATAAATACGCATGACATTAAAGAAACATATGCATAAAAAAAAACAATTTAAATGTCTCCACTGAAAATGGATGTAACAAATTATTTGCCTAGCATCAGTTATATAAAATACGATTTAAGCTTGCAGTTCATGAAAGAATATAACTGAATTGTTATACAATATTTAATATTTTTCATCCATAAAGTAACTTTTCGATTTGGAGGATGTTTCTTTAGCAATAGGTCTGCAGAGTATTTTAAATAACCAACTCAAAATTTAATCTGATAATCTCCTGAGTACTCTCGACTTTAAAGAGACTAATTTAAGTTGAAAACGCGAAAGAAGACTACTTAGGCATGCCGGAGATTTAATTAATTAATTAATTCATTTAATTAATTATTAATATAAAGTAGTGCAGAAAATTATGTCTCGCTTTGATTGGCACTGATAAGTTTAGTTATTTCTAAAATCAGAAATCAATTTCAACCGATTGGTCCTATGGCAGATGAACATGAATATACAATAGTAAATTTGGTTGCACTATTTTGACAAATAACAAAAAACGATTAATAGAAAAGCAATTATGTCGAGTATTTCAAGTATTATTCTTATTCGTATTATTCTTTTCAAAATCTTGCTATAAACAACAATCCGTATTTATATATAATGTGCAGATAAATTTGTTTTTTTCTCATTAAATTGCTAAGAAACATTTAGCAATGTTTTTTTTACACATTTATGTATTTTTGATTTAACATGTAATGCGCTTGCACACAATTAAAGTGATTAAAACAACACAAAGAAAACTTTCAACTGCATTTAAAGTTTACAGAAAAAATACTATAAAACGTTTGCTCACCTTTCGTAGAGACATGCCGAGTCTAGCTGGGATTGTGACAGAGCCAAATTGTATCGTCCATCTGTGGGTGAGTCCAGGAATCTGTAGGAGGCCACGCGCCCGAACATGACAACCGAACCGTTCTGTAAAGCAGAAAATGAATTACGAATTAAACGAATTACTCACACAGACACTCGCATATAAATAATATAAATGCTCTTAATGTTATTACAAGAGATTTAATTAAAGCACTTATGAAATAACGCAATTTAAAACATGTCGAAGATTAATAAATTAATTAATTAAATTATTTAATGAATGTACAATTTACATAAAATATTTCACAGCGACGACGACAGAAAAACTCAAACGAAATGAAACGAACCGAAATAAAGTGAAACGTGCGAACGCACTGAAAGATTCTGGGGCACTGTGGGAGATTAGAAAATGTGGGGCGTTTCGAAATTGGTTAGAGCTCCATCGATAGCGACGCCCCCTTTTCACAACTGTAAAAATGTGTTGACTATCTACCCTGGCATGGCGCAATATTCGACAAGTTATGTAGTGTTAAGTTCTTAGTAAAAAAAAATAATATACGTTAAACAAAGTGTAAAGATCGTTTCATATGATTATTATACATATCAATAGAAATAATTATAGGGTATAGATCAGTCGTTTTCATTACTCTTACAACATTTGATGATGTGATGTTTTCTTTATCACTGCATATTGTGTTTAACATTTCCAACTGATTTTGTTTAGTTACTTTTCAAATTCGACACACACACGTTACTTTTTTTTGTGCTCTACTCTTTGTATATTTTGTTTATTTTGGAAGATTTGTGAATATTTTTTGTTCGGATTTATTGAACCGCAGCCAGCCTCAATTTGCCAATTGAAAGGTGAATAATAAAAGAGTGAGAAAGACAAAAAGTTAAACGAAAATGTTCAGTGAATTACGCAAAATGTATTTCGTATATCGTTGGCCTGTGGTAACGTGTCTCTGGAGACAGTTTGATGTTATTGCCGAGCATTTGAGGCTTATCTCTTGGTTAAGGAGTCGTAACCAGGGGTCTCCCTTTCTCTCACTCTCTCTCAAGAGGGTCTTAAGTTTGCTTTTGTTTATTTGGTTTCGAATTCATCAAGCGGAAAGTCAGAAAACTTTTTACAGTGCACGCAGTTAACTTTGTTGTTGCTGTTGTTGTTGTTATTCAGTCTGCCTTTTGCCAATGCGTGAGAACGCAGAGTCAACTTTGTACATTTCACTGTTGTTGTCATTTGTTGTTCTGTTTGTGTTGTCTGTCGAAAAGTTGTCAAAACAAAAGATAAATCAACTGCGCCCCGAAGGTTGCGAGAGCGCATATAAATGTTGCTGCCAAAGAGCTCAAGTGAGATAGAAACAGAGAGAGAGAGAGAGAGCAAGAGCGAGATAGGGATTGTAGGTGCAACCCTAGCACACAAATCACACTGACTGATGATAATGAACTTGGAAAACAAACGACGAAGAACCCAAAGCATTCACGTATGAAAAGCAACTGAACAATGAATCAATTTATTCATTTACCAACACTGTCACTACTCGATTCACAGTTATTTTCTTGTGCTAATTGAGTTAAAGTTCAACTTGACACAGATCAAGTGTCGCAAGTGCATTGAAATGAAATAAATCTATGAAATGTGACGAAGTAAGAAGAATTATTAAATTACAGAAGAATCTTTAACGATTCTAGATTCTGTTAAATGTCAAAACATGTATAAATATTTAAAATTTAATAAGCATTCCTTTTAATTAGTTAGAGGAAAGGCTTTTCGCACTACTTAACTCTTCTTTAGGGCAATTTTGCTTTTAGTTAAACTTTCTTCCGGCACTTAGCAAAAAGGAAACCTTGAGAAATTCATAATTGGCGCGCACTCAAGTGACCACTTTACTCATGCTTGGATGACAATTGCTCTCGCATATAATATAGTGGCATATAATATATATATATTGTAGTATATATAGTGCTTCTTGGGCAATAAAATCCAAAAAGGCTCTCTCACAAAATCCCACAAATATGAGATAAAATTGCGTGACAAATGGCGACAGCGCAGAGGAAGACAACAACAATTGGCAAATTCCTTGGGTCAAGGTTGCCAGAACTGAGTGCAGCAAACGTAAATTGCGAATATGCCGCATGTGACATTTGGTAGATACAAGTCGAGCATGGCTAATGAAGTCGTAACACCAAAAAGACACGCACAGTAAACGTCAACACAAATAGAAATGTCTTTGGTAAATTAAACTATGAGCAACATGAAATTTGATATAGTATAAGCAATAATATAACATATAAAACAGTATAATATAGTTATTAACTATAATACTATATAATATAATTATAATATATATTTATATTATAACCACACACATAAGTCTACTCTACATCAATAAGCCCTCTCCACACTCTTCCCAAATTGTACAGGGTGCTTAAGGTCAGAGAGATGGAAACGTGCAATGGGGAAAAAAGGTCAACTCACATGCAGAATGGTTGGCTGGCTAATGTGGTGTCCATTGACGAAGGTCAGTGCATCCGTGTGCAACGGCGTCACTGTACAGACACCTTCCAGCAGCGAAATGAGACAATGCCTTGGCTGTATCGAGGGTCCAAACAGTTGCAGGCAATTCGTGTTCGCTGAGCCGACCTCGACGGGATCGCTGCCCAGCTTAATGCGCCGTCCGCCATCGCCACTGTGTGTCACCTCGACCAGGACGGGTCCTTCGCGATCCCCAGACATGTGATTCGCACCATTCGCAGCGCCTAGCGGTTTTTTCTTTCGTCGACGCGGCTGCGAATCTGCTGGACGACGTCGCACGTGGAACATGATGGAACCTGCAAAGCATAAAAGAGATATTATAGTAAAGATATTATACTGAAAGTTGCATTTAAATTCGTCCAAATTTACTTGCTATATTTATATTACAACTTTGATTTTAATTCTATTTTAATCCACAAATATCAGACGGGATTATACGGTTTCTTTTGCGGCTTTTGTGCTGCAAATCTCGCCGAGAAATGCTGTTCGGGCTAGTCGCCGCGACGCGCTGCAGAGCAGAACCGAGTCGAACAGAGCAGCAACGCGTTGCCGCTATGCAAATATAGTTTACACTGGGTGCAGCAGGTCATAGCTACAGTGGTGGCAACGCATATTGAGTAGGGTTAGTGTAGGAGAACTAATATTCTGAGTTTACTTCACCTAAAACATTCATATAAAGTGAAATGATCTATTTCAGGGGGCTGTGGGCGTGGCATCTTAATAATTTATAGACTAAAACATCCTATGCTTCTATAAGCACATTCAATACAAATTTGATGTCACTAGGTACTATAGTTACTGAGATCAATGCGTTCATACAGACAAATAAAATAAAGAACTTGTCTAAATAAATTCAACTATTGAATCTGTCTAAAAATCAGCATGCAAATATACTGAATATACTATATGTAACTGCAATTCTCCCTAAATAATATATATACTCTTTGATTTAAATGTCAAAGAGCAAATAATTGATTGTGAATCGATATTTAATATGGTACCTACTTATTTACCTTACTTATTTGCACATTTGGCTTTTATTATCTACACCTACGACATAATTACAGGCCAGCACTGTCGGCACACAACACACTGCAATTGCCTACATCGTTGTCTCTCATCATTTTGCTGTATCCAAAAAGCGAAATCAAATTGAGTTCTTGCCTCATCAATTTCCGATTAGTTAGGTGAAACAGGAGAGACAAGAATCAATGAGAGAAGCAATCGCATAAAAGTCGATACTAAACACCCAAAAAGTCTATTTAATAGGACAAGGCAGCAACAGACAGATAGCGAAACTGGCAGACAGACGAACAGACAGACAGACGAACAGACAGACAGATGCGCAGACAGTGCGAGGGAGCTGGCAAGTTTTGTTAGTTTTCAGCTTTGTAGATATGAAATTCTCAAAGTCGACAGCTGCAACAACAACTGAGCAACACCCACACACACACATACATACACCTACATATAGATTCATATGCACAATATACATATGCATATGCGAGTTGTTAGTTTGCTTTGTATTCTTGGGCTGCTTGTTGTGCATTGTACAGAATGTTAAACGAACCATGCAAAATATGATGCCAGAAATACGCCTCTACCTCCTCGCCGCACCTCCATATATCCCTCTATCATAGTTTTGGGCTAGCAAACGATGCAGCATGCAACATTGTGATATGCAATGGGACCAAAGGAATGATGAAGAAGTAGAAGCAGACTGGTCCAGGGGTATTTGCTGGCATGTTGGGCATGTCAAGTTGGGAAACTTATTAAAAACTAAACTGAACCGAACTTAAGGGAGAATAGAGTGAGAGAGAGAAAGAGACACAGAGAGAGAAAGGGGGTGAGAGAGAGACGTGCAATACGTGCAGAACGTGCATGGGAAAACGTATGCGCAAAGTGGAAATTGGTTTTTTGCCGCTGGGGAGGGCGAAAGAAAAAAACTAGCAACGCTTTCAATTTCCACAATAACCAAAAAAAAGGAAAATGAAAAAACGTGGCAAACACGCTGCCACGCCACCAACACCAACAACAACAACACTAATACGAACAACTACTACAACAAATCTTGTGTGAAATACCTCTTTTTCGCAACCAAAAGAACCACATTTGACAGATGTGTTGGATGGGAGAGAAATTTGCCCCTTCTCTCTCTCTAGCTCAGCTCATTGCTTGTGGTTTGTTCTTGTTGGTTTAGTGTGTGTGTGTGTGTGTTATCAGCAGTAATATAATCTCTGTGTGTGTGGGAGTATATATATTTTGTGGCATGTTTTATTTACTTTTTTGATTTAGTAACTGTAGCAGCAGCAGCAGCAACAGCTGAGAAACTTTTCCAATAACTTTCAAGTTGCAAACAATAAGAAAGAAGAACTTAAGAATCATCAAAATTCAGTAAGAAGATGAAAAATCCATATAAGAAATTATAGTAAACAAAAAAGCAAACAAATTGAAGAAGTTGCAAGTATCAACATTTGATTTACTGCTGTTGTCTAGTTACCCGTAACTAATTAACTCTATTGCCAGCAATGAACTCTCTCCCTCTCTCTCTCGCACTCTGTATATAATCAACTAAAAGGATTACCTGCTGCATTTCATTTAGCCAATTCACCTTAGCATTCATTGATTTTGCTCCCTCGTCAATTATCTTTGGCTGACCTAATGAAATGTCCCTGAGTGTAATTTACGTGGCATGTCTACAACACTGTAAATTGTAAATCAATCAACAAACGGACATGAAGAAACACACAGACAGTCGTCCGACAAGGCACACGGAATAATAAGCAATGCGAGGGGAGTGGCGGTGGTCAAAGGTGACTTTGATGTGTCCACACAAGCTCATTTTGCATGCATGAGCGAGTGCAGCGTGCCCCACACGAAACGATGACTAGGACAAGGAAACAGTTTAGCTCCCTAACCAACCTACAAGTTTCCCTGCTCACAGAACCCATTGAAAGCAGGCATAGATAAACATTCCCGACATTGCAAGTTGGACAACTTTGTTTTGCACTTTATAGTATAATATAGTAAGTAGTAAACTTTACTCTATTCATTTATAAACGGCATGCCGAAGGTTTTATACTACTGAATTGAAAAGGAAAAGTATACGCCGATTACTGTGTTACTCTCCTTGGCACTTATTTCGACTTCATACAAAAGCCTTTAATTCGACCAATTGTTTCTATGGCATCTATAAGTTATAGTAGTCAGATTTATATACAATGTTACATGCAAATTAAATGTATAGAAAAAAGACGATGTAGTAAAGTTGGTTGTACTATCTTGACAAATAACAAAAATCAGCCGATAGTTTGTATGACAGCTATACGATATATCGATCCGATCCGCCTCGTTCCGACTTATTTACAGCGTGCAGCAATAAGAAACAAGTGTGCCAAGTTTCATCGAGATAGCTCCAAAACTGGGAGACTAGTTTGCATTGCAACAGACATACAGACGTACGGACAGACAGACAAGGTTAGATCGACATCCCTGATGATGTTGATTAAGAATATATATACTTTATGGAGCCTGAAATGACTCCTACGGTGCGGTGGGTCTGAAATGACTCCTAAGGTGCGTTGCAAACTGCTGTTCAAAACTAATATAACATTTGCAAGGGTATAAATAACATAATAGTATATTCAACATGTGAAACCTTTCTCTTTCACTCACAACTCTTCATATTACTCTACTAATATATTTTATTATTAAATTCTATTATTACTCTTCTATAAATAAATTCTCAAGTTAAGCCTTTTTTGATTTGTTTTGTGGGCAGTTCTTATGGAATTGATTTCAAGGTGGGCTGCACAACTCTCTGGCTTCCTCGCTGGCAAATAAAGTGTCTTTTATGAAGTGTTCCTCAGCCAGGCTGCTTTTGTCCATGTACGTTCTCGTATCCTTGGCAGTTGACATTTGAAAAGCCAAAAGCAACGTACAAGACGTTGAGGGAGCCAGAGAGGGTGCGGAGAGCGAGAACAAGGGGGAGAGAGAATAAGAGCGAGAGAGAGCCTAAGCGAGGGTGGGCAATAAAAGAAATAAAACGTAAAAAAAGAATTTTAATTGTTCAGACCTGGTCAACAGCTTGCCGGCAGCAGGTAACACAACACTAGGACACCCACAGCGGCTCTCACTTACACAAAGACAAACTCAGACACACGCACATAGAAAGCACACATAGAGAGCAGAGGGCAAAAATGCCTGCGAGCCATGAAATTGATTTGGTCAACAGAGCGTCAGAATCATGTGTAAAAGCTCCCACACACACACACACACAAACAGACATACACCTGCAGGTACGTATATGTGTGTGGTAGTGGCACACTGTGGGCACGTGCATAAGTGCGCATAAATTGGCAACAGAGGAAAAAGCGTCAAAAATGTGTGTGCAATGCCAACGGGACAAAAACAATGCAGAGCCAAAAGGAGACGCTGCGAGAAAATTGCATAACAAGTTGAGTGAGTTAACTGCTCTGACACGCCCCCCACCCACACCGCCAATGGCCCCTGCAGGCGTCACAACAGGCCATGCCACGCCCTTAGTGAGTGAATCGCCGCTAGGTATGCCACATTTATGTGGCCAACCTGACGAGCGCAATCCTTTCATTGTGCATGTGCAACTGACTGTGTGTGTGTCATGGTTGTGCTTGACTTTGTGCATATGTGTGTGAGTGTGCGTGTATGTGTGTGTGTGTGGCCGACAGGCGAGGCATGCGGCAAGCTAACGTTGGTCACATTAATTTTGATTAGCGCTGCTTTTCCCCCCTAATGACCAAAGCAATTTGTTGGGTTTACGCAAATGAAGCGACAGGCTGGCAATGACTATGTAATACCCTGTAAATATTTTGAATGCGTGTGTGAATGTTTAATAAATTGACAAATTGGAGTGCTAGTTTAATTCATTTAGTATATTACAAGGTTTAGTTTCATTCACCATAAGATTCCTAACAAGAATTCAACATCTTCCAATGTTGTCCTGATTAAACTCTGTCTCTTTTCTTAGTCCCACATTATTCTCTTGTATTATTCCATTATGCATTGCATTCCTTAAGGATCAAAGCAACGTTTTTTAATTGCCTCAGCAGGAGAAAGAATTTAATTAAAATAAAATGTTCAGAGAAAGTTTTCACAGCTTGGTTTTTTGTATTTTCTAATTGACTGAGATTGATATTCAGCGCAGGCTCGTACTAGACGGGGCGTGTTTTTGGGCGGAGCAGGGGCGTGTGGCAGCCTTGTGCCTTCTGTAGTCAAATTAGCCAAATTAGTCGTGAAACGTGGCAAAGTTTTTGACTTTGCTAAGAAAGCAAAGCGTCCAACAACTTGAATTGCTTTGCCCGCAGTCTGAGAATGTTTGTTATTCAATTTCACATGCCGGGCACAGCACACCAACACACCCACAGCGACCCATACCGAAGCACATCTTGCCCAACCACTCGAACACCTCAACACACACACAAGTTGCCCTACCAAATTAAAACAATGAAAATTTAATGAGTCCAGTAGATTCCTGATGCCTTGCGCAGGACCCTCTTCCTGGTTAAGGCACCCAGCGATAGCTTTTTGTGAGAAATGAACAACTGTGGGTCAGCCTGTGTGTGTGTGTGTGTGTGTTGATATGGGGTCAAAAGTTAGTTAAAAGTTGGGGCTAATTAGAAACAACATATTTGATGGGGTTGCTTGGGACTAGTTTGAATAGTTTACTGCTTAACCAACTGCAATTAGAAAGGGAATTTAATGAGTAACTGGAAATAATTATCCTCCTCGTCAGCAATGCGAAACTACATAAGCTTTCTGTAATATCTTCAGCTGATATTTGGTTCTTTTCTATACTGAAATCTTCAACTATTATTCTATTCTACTTCATTTCATTCGGCTATCTTCAACTGTCATTCTTTCTCATCTCTCTAATCACTTTTAAGATTTATTCTCTCAAACTTCATTCAATTTCCAGCTTATTTCTTATCCGACTTGCACGCTTATCTAGCTACTTACTACTTGAACTATTATTCATAAAAACATAAGCATATTAAAAGCCCAGCAGCCTAGATAGTCATTTCATTAATCTTATTCCAATATTGACCAAGAGATGCGCATAACAAGAGCACAAACACGAGTAATCGATGCATGAAATCGAATTACACGCAGTTCAAAAGATTCCTTCTCTAACATTCTTTTTGCTCTCCTCTCCTCCCCTCAGCCTCAGACAATATTCTTGCTTTAACACACTTTTTGTGGCACCCCAGGCGACTATCAACAATTTTGCTAGACAATTTGGCAACAGAAACAATAAAAATATAATTGCCACACTCAAAGCGAAGCACGAAGAAGCAATGTAGAAGCAACAGCCCAAAGGAAATTGTGAAAAGAGCCACAGAAAATATAAAAATGAATGGAGACGAAAGCAGAGCGAAAGGAGGAGGCGACAGGACAAGTCTTTAATAGTGTGGAATAAGTGAAATATGATTGAATTTTCTTGCTTCTCTGAGTTTTTCGGTTATTAAAGGTATAGAAACAGATCAGCTTAGGAACCTCCACAAACACAGAGAGAAATTGATGAGCTTCGATTTGTCGCCTGTCACATTTAGCGGTCACTCGGAATGGAAAAAGCCAAAGTGTTTAAAGCTTAATTCCCTGTCGTTATCTCTGCCCCTCCTCCTCTCTTTCTCTCTCTCTCTGCCCCTCTATTTCCTCCTTTCTTTTTCTGTGTGCGTTTCGACATATTTCGAGTTGTTCCTCACGAAATTTATTGATTTTTGTCTGTTTGTTTTGGCAGGGCTGAATTGTACAGGAACAGGTTCGGTACTGTTCCATTAAATTCTCATCTCTTGCCCTCCCTTTCTCTCGCGCAATAATAAAAAATTATATACATATATATATATTTTTTATATGACTCTCTGGAAAATTAATGGTTCGGCTTTTCCCTCATCCCACTGCGCCATTTGCCCAGGCTTTATGAAGCGTGACAGGGTCAGAAATATATATATATATATAGTATAGCTATATAGAAGCGAGTAAAAATGAAAGGCAAAAAGCATGCGGCAAATCCAATTTAATCTCAAAGGAATGCAACTGAAACAAAAACAAATTCAACATTTTAAATTGAAATCAAAATAAAGCTGACGGCGCATAAAAACCGTAGGAGATTAAACGAAATAAATTGCAATCGAATTGGGGCGAAGATTTGAAAACACAAACTGGACACACACACACACACAGAGAGAGAGAGGGACGCACAGAAAAAACTGTGTGCAACACTTTGTCGCGTAAAAAGAAATGAACTTTGCAACTTTTCGATGAATATTTTTTTTCGTTGTTTAAGTTTTTTACTTGGTCGTGGTGACTAACCGTCCTCTGTCTGAGAGCTGAGCTAAGCTGCGCTGTGCTCTGGCGGATGCCGGTTGGCCACAACAATGCGTTGACACAGCACAAGGATAACTGAGCAGCAAGCACCAAGTAGCAAGCAGCAAGTAGCATTTAGCAAGTAGCGAGGCACCAGCGCCGAGCTCAATGTACTCAGAGCACTGAGCGTGCTGCGGCGCTAGCACACGGAGCGTATGAGCAACGCGAAGGCAAAGGCGCTTACCGACCGACTGACTGAATGACTCTGTGACTGACTGAGTCACTTACCAACTCGCTAACAGTACTGACTGACTGACACACAGACAGACACTCATTCTCAGAGTGAATGAATGAATGAATGAATGAAATAACGAGAAAGTGTATAGCACATACTATATGCAAGCACAGTTAACTGTGTGTGTGTGAATGAGTGTGTGTGTGTGTTAAACAACATTTAGTTTACACTGCTCTCAATGGGTGTCTGTTGTGGGTTTCTGTGTGCCTTTGCCCCACACTTTGTGTCAGAGTGTGTGTGTGTGTGTGTGCTTAAGTGCGTTACAGCAAATGCCTCAATGTATGCGTGGCACACTCTCTCACTCATTCACTCTCACACACACACACACACACCATATTCAAATACCCCAAACGGGGCTGACGCAGCCAGTACAACTTAATAAATGCCCTATGTCTAGGGAACGGTCAAGGTTAGATTGTGACCGATGTGATAAACTGTGTGTGGTTTAGCCAGTTTAGAGCTTTGAACCCAAAGCTCAAGAGCTTTTATCTAAAGCTTGTTTTAAACGATGGGTAATTCATTGAAATTAGCTCTCAATTGGGGAAAGCCCACATCAAGATCGGTTATTAATATAAATATAATGAATATTCAAGTATATTTTGAAGTACTAATAAGGATTTGTTATTTCCTTAGTATTAATCACTTTCCTGAATAATGCACTATATATAAACATCATATAATTTAAGTTTTTTAATTGATATCGATGGTATTCAAAACTATCGTTATATTTACAAGCATTAATCGATATTCCTTAAAATATGTATCATATTTTTTAAGAATCTTCAACTATCGTCAACTATCGCACAGCAATGCTCCCTCATTTGCATTTGCATATTAACTTATTCGCATAGCTCGCTTAATGCGAGGAGCGCATAAATCAACCTGCGCATAGCATCATCATCATCATCATCATCATAATTTGAAGCACTCGCTCACTGGCATACAGACATACAATCGATATACCCAACACGGGAGTGAAGTACGAAGGAAAACAAAGAAAATCCACAAATGCCAACAATAGCAATATACACACCGAGTGTGTGTAAGTCTGTATGATTGTGTGTGTGTGCGTGTATATACACATAAAAACATGAGATATGTATTCTTGAAGCTACTTTTCGGCTAACGAGCATCGCAGAGTGAACGTCTTTATTGTTGGGGGCCAAACTTGCACTCCAGTCTGCTAGATGGATTCGCCATGAATAAGTGGAAAAGGATATTAAAATAAGTATATAAGATATGTGCAATAAATCCGCAAGGTCGTTAAGTTCGCTACCGTAACGATCTTTACTATGATCCTTCTTTTAACTGCTTCCTGTTCTTTCTCTCTGTCTTTTAATTGCAATAGTTAAAGAGAAACCATAAAATTAATTCATTAGACGACCCCCTATAAAGTAAGGGAGCCATTTTCCAAAAATTCCGAACACTTATCGCACAAAACGATTAGTGAACGGGGGCGATATTATATCATTGGTGTCAGCAGCAATATCCTCACTATACGTTCATTGGACATTTCTGCTCCCCAAGACAAGGAAGATAGATCGTTGGATTCAAGCGGCACATCAAGCAAAAAGTGCTAAAACCGTTTGGGAATTGCAAGCGCAAAAATTGTAAAAAACGCTTTCATGATCATTGATCGAGGAAGTGCATCCTACAAAGAGGATCTTAAGAACCGGTTCTAACTGCTTTTGCATGCACTACACTTAGCTTTCACTCTGAGGGTGGTTCTCAGGGGTGCCCCGCCAGTCAGACCGGTGCCCAGGCAACTACCCCTCAGTATTATACCTCACTCTGATTTGGGCAAACATAAATCTGTTTACTTTGTGCTCATGTTGATGCTGCTATGCATTAAATGAATAGCATTGCATTAGTTTATATTATATCGTATCCGACAAACGCCTAAACTCATTAATAAGTAAACAGTCAATTTCCCAAAATAAACGGAATCCCAAAGAATAATCACCAAACTACGTGAAAATAATTCTATTTTCAGTCGCAGAAATATATTCTCAGAATAAAAAGAAAAGAAACCAAAACAGAATGAAAGACAACCTTCAATGTCGTCTCGTTGGAGTCTGTCTTTGGCATTGGCAACGAGCCAAGAGTGACATTTGCATGTTTCCATGTAAATTGACTAGAAAAGACATGTTTTGGGTCTATATATGTGTGTGTGTGTCTATGCGACAGTCATCAGAATTGCCTTCTGTTTCTGACTGTTTGCCCAGGAGTAGCTGACATCAGTTTTGTTTGGCCCTTTGGCGCTAGTGTCTCTTCTCTCTCTCCCCCAACCAGCCAAGCTCAACTAACTCTAATCTGACAAGTGTCATACAACAGAAATTTGAAGAGCAATCGAGCAGCATCATGACAATTATGATGAGGCCCGTTCACAATAGACGTGTCTGACGTTCACACACAATAAACGATGAAATGAGGCGAATCTGTTGACATTAAACTCACCAAATATCGAATATGAGATGAGGTTGCAGAAGCAATTAGGATAAGGAAACTTAAGAGACATAACAACCCCATAATTCATAAGTAATTATGAATTAAAAACCGTCGAAACATAATATTCGATGCTTTTTTCACATAAAAAAATACAAATATATTTGGCAATTATATTATTTTCCCACAGTATACCATCTCAACATCTCCATATAAACTTGCTAAATACCTTGGCAAATTTAAAACTTCACCACATAAAAGAAAGTACATACACATCGCATCAATCAAATTCAATTATTCTTAAGAGTCGAGCGACTTGTGCAATTTTCTAATGGCATTTGTCTTGCCCTTTTAAAGCTTAAAAGCCCAAAGATGTCGTCGATATCGTCGTCGTCAGGGTAACAACAACAAGAACAACAACGACGACAATAAAAATAACCAAGAGAACAAGTTGTTAACCCAATTTGCTTTCTTATAGCTTCACATTGCTATCAAATTCCTAAGCGCATTGCAAACGACAGCAGCAACGGGCGCTAGAAAGGAGCCTCACACGGCAAGGGGGAATATGAGGCGTGGCAGAGGTAGAGCCCAAGAATAGAGACAGAGTCTCTTCTCTCCCAACTCTCTGCCCGACCTTCGGAAGTGCACTGCCTGCACATAAGGCTCACGGAGACAGCACGGCGACACCTAACGGGAAACAGGCAGTGCAAAGTTTAAGAACAGAACAAAAAGCAAAGGCGACAACGCGCAGTTTCCCCCAGATAGACGTATCAAAATTATGTCTATGCATTGTGAAAACTTATATTTAGGCAAACAAGACGTAGAGCGGCAGTGCTGGGGAACGTATGATAGTTATGTGTAGCCACTTTTAATTTAAATTACTCCAATTAGATTTTCCCATCCTTTTTACTTTTTTCGCTTTGTGTACCAAAGCAAATGTTGCGTTAATTTTGTTTTTCATGTCCAGTGAAAACGAAATGTCAGCAGCACATTTAGTGTAGTGTCATGGTCACAGCAAGAGAGAGAGAGAGAGAGAGATAGCGACACAGTGAATAATACATGAATGTGTCATGTAAAGCACACGTCAGTAGTAGCTCGGTAATCAGCCCGGCTATTAAGCTGGCTTATCGATAAACTGAGTTAATATGGAGACTCATTAGCTAAGCATTTCTTTTGTTTGATCACAATCAATATGATATAATGACTAATCACAACACAGATAATAAAGTAATCTCAGTTATTTGTACGTTTTACAGAACATCAAGTTAATTACACCAAATTAAGCTAATTCAATCAAAGAGAAAGTGTTCAAATCTATTGAAATGAACAGACATAAAAAAACTTAGTTCTTATATCAAATTTTACTTTGTTTCTTGAACTGTGCATCAATTTAATCAAACTAATTAATTAAATTATTCCATTAAATTAGAGCGCAAATTGTTGAAAAGACTTTGGCAAATTCTTGGAAATTCTTCTACTCGAGCAGAGACGACAGCAGAGCTGATAGCATAGCGTAATGAAGGAAGGAACAAATTTAAAGCTGTCGCTAAGTTGTTTGCAACAAATTTCATAGCATACTTTTCAGAGTCAACTCATTAACGAGCCAAGCGAAAATTCCCAAACAGTCCAAATGTGCTGACATAAAACCATCCAAATCCCAGTCGAACTGGGTTTACCTTTCACCCCCCCCCCGCCATTCACAGAGGTACTTACGTCTTATGCCCCAATCCATCATTTTGTTCTTGTTGTTGATGTTGTTGCAATTGAAGAGGCAACGGCGACAACGACGAAGGCGGCGCCAGGTGTTGTTTTAGTGTTGCAATCAGACGACGATAAGTAGGCAACATTAGCGCCAGGCGAACACCAAGAGAATGCCGGCCAGTAAAGCCGGCGGTGCTACAAAGTCGCGTAGTCCCAACGAGTTTCTACATGGCTACAAAAACACTTAACGACGGCAACTGCGACGGCGACGACAGCAACACGCACAAATTGAATTGAACGGCTTCTAATTTTGACAATTTTGTGTATGCCTCAGGATGAGGAGGAGGAGAAGGGGGAGGAGACAGGAAGGACAGAGGACAACACACACCGATAGCCTGAATAACAACAACGCAGCACACACAGCGCAGCGCAAAAACTGTTGCCGCCGCTTGGGCGCTCGCTTTCGTTATCACTAAACACACCGAGCCAGACTGTGACTGCGACAGCGACGGCAAAGGAGACTCCGATTCCGAATTTCGAAATTCCGAAATTTTAAATTCCGATTACGTTTGCGACGGGCCCACTGTGCTGTGCCGTGCTATGCTGCTTGCCCGAGCAGCATTTGCTTCATGACTGAAAGCGAAGCCGAAAACGAAAGCTGAACCCAGACACAATACGCTGCTGTCGACGTCGACGCCAAAGCTGGCAGCGACGCTGGCGACGATGGCTAAGTGTGACTGTGACGGTACCAAATATACACAGCGCAAATAACTGATGGAGCGAGAGGGGGAGGTGGAGAAACAGGAGCAACGCTGCTTCGGCACTTGAGTCGGACGCCGCGACATTGACGAGGACAGCGACAACAACAAGTGGAGCAAGTGTGGAGACGTGTTCGAAAATATTCAAGGCAGAATTCACGTTCGTATTGTTGTTTTTGTTGTTGTTGTACACAGGTGGCCGACAAGGCAATCGGAAATTTAGCCATAAAAACGTCATTATGCTTAAATATTGTCTGTGCAACATAAAACGATATCCCAGATAAGGCAGAGTGTGTGTGTGAGTGTGCCAGGAATGTGAATCATAAAACGTGCCCGGTAAAAAAGGATTTACGCTCTAAACTGCTCAACTTGAATAGAAATCAAAAATTGCACATCCTAAAAGTAGGCAACAAAAAGCGAAATTATTTACAAGCGATTTAGTCAGCAATATAAAGCAGCTTGAACCACTGTGCCACAGCCAAAAGTAGCGCAAAGAGAGCGCGCTCTCTCTCAGTTTTTGTATGTTTCTCTCTCTCTCTCTCTTTCTCTCTCTCTGTCTGTCTGTCTCTCACCCCTACCGGCAATAAATATTAAAGGCATATTAAGAGCACAACAGAGAGACATCAAGTCAGAGCGAGAGGGGAAAAGTGGAGAGGTAGGGAAGTGCAACGCGTAATGACAAGTGACTTGAGCGCACTAAGAGCGCATCTTAGATTATAACAGCAACAAAAACAACAAATATCTTGACATCAAAATGCCGTTAGAATGTGCTGTAGTCAAGGTAAACAGAGACAACAAGACAGAGTAAGAGAGAGAGGGAAACATTCTCGCACGTTGCCTAAATGGAATTTGTATGTGCAACGCAATCTTGATGCAGCTGGTGTTGCAATTACTGTGGCTGCTTTTGTCATTTGTTGTTGTTTGTTGTTCTTCTTGTTGTTTGTTGTTGTTTGTGAGTTTTGTGTGGTAAAGTGTGTCAGATTTGTTTCAGTTTATCTACGTAGATAATTTAAAGTGTCCTCCTACAGCAAAGTTAATTAATTTATTAATTAGAAACAAAATGTCTTAAGTTGATAATACGATATCATGTGTAAGTGTTGTAAAGTCTATTCGGCAGCAAGTGTTAGAGCATTATTATGCTGTGTGTTGTGTAGAAACTGTGTCAGTCTATCTGTAGGTAGATAAGTTCAACTGTTTGTTGTAAACTAGTCAAAACCTAATTACTTTATGGAAATATCTTTATTTTATAGAAAGAGCAGCGTTGTAATACAATATAACAGTGATAACAGTGTTGTAAAGCCAGTTAGGCAGCATGTGTAGGTGATATTTACACGATGGCATATAGTAAATAGCATCTTTAATAATTCAAACGTGTTTTTATACATTCTATATAATATGATATAGAACATCAATTGAATTGAACCAATTAGTTCTCTGTGTAGTGTTGTAAAGTCAACTATACAGCATAAGTAGGAGCATTTTTGTGGTGTGCTGTTAAGAATGTATTGCAGTTTATTATTATATAGATATTATTAACTGTTTCTAGTAAAGTTACACTAGTTATGTTATAAGTAATAACCACATTAATTTCTGGAAATATTTACAGCATAAACAGTGTTGTAAAGCCATCTAATCAGCATGTGAGAAAGTGTTATTCACATCAAAACTGAAGTTAAACCAGATCTTTACTAATGTCAACGCGTCTTAATACATTCTAAAATATACTTTGTAAAACTACATTCTAATTAAACCAATTAATCCCTTGAGTAGTGTTGTAAAGTCAATTAGACATCCTTGCCAAGTTGTATTTACATTTACGCGTTAGTTAAGCGTTTTGGGGCACTTGACCTAAATTGATTGTTGACGTTCTAAGTGAAATTTATTACAAGTAGCACCCCAAGTGCGCCACACAATTAGGACGAAGGCTACAGAAGATAGACAAGGAAAGCGATAGGGAGAGCGACAGCGACTGCAAGAATGAGAGAGACAACTCATAAAATATTTACATAAATGTGGCCGCATTTACATTTTACACCTTTTTGAATTGCACACGCACAATGAAGGGCCTAACTCAAGCAGTGGGGAAGGTGAAGTCTCCCTCTACGTGTGTGTGGGTGTGGAGTGGGGGAAGTATGAGTGATGTGGGGACAGGAGCGGCAACATGTGGCTGCTAAGTGCCTGCTGCTGCGAGTCTAAACAGTTCGTTCGTTGCTTTTAGCTGCTGTGGCTGCTGCTGTTGCTGTGTCAGGTTGCTGCTCTTGTTGCCAACAACATTTCCGGCCACACTTTTTGCTTTTTGCTTTACTTTTCCTGCTTTTCAAGTCTTCCTTATTTAAATGTCATTTATGTTTGCCGTTTTACTTTATTGTTTTTGTTGTTGTTGCTGCTGTTGTTGTTATGTGCGACGTTGAATTCCCAGCGGGCTTATTGTGTATTAAGTTTGTCATTGCGCTCAGCTCATTTGTATGTGTTAAATGTAACAGTCTGTGTGTGGCGAGTGTGTGGGTGTCTGTTTAGTCTGTGTGTGTGACACCTGTGTGTGTGTGTATTCTCTGCTTTTCAGATGCCCCCTTTTGTTGCGCCTGCGCTTGCTCGTGCGAGCTTTGTTTGGTTATCACTTTTGCTGCATACTTTTAGGCATGCGGCGCATTGTCAGACCATGTCTTTGCCCTCACTAAACAGCTGACTGCTCTTATAGTTGTGTGTGACTTGTGACGAATTTAAGGTGTCATTCAAAATTGTCATTCAAATTTTAAATATTTAGCTAATTTTTGTATTTGTATTGGAAGGTTAATAATATATAAATCCTATATAAATAAATAAAATCATTCACTGCATAACTAATGCCTGCACATTCTGTTTTGTTCATTTTTAAAGCATACAGAAATTATTGAATACAATGTCAATTAATATTTCAAATGCGGCAAGTACAAATAGAGCTTTAATCTTTATACAGTTCATATTGAGGAATTGTAAGAAGGACTTAAGTCGTTGTTCTAAAAGCTTTACCGCGAGAAGCTTTTTCTACAACTTTAGCACGTGCAAAGGACAAGCCGTTGGTGGTTTGTGTCTTGGCTATATATATTATTCTAGTGCACATTGTTGTAGTTATTACTACAAGAAAATGACAGTAACCCAGTTGGAAATTAAATTGAATACTTTACAAATATATTCTAAATATTATTTTGCTATTTCTACGTCACATACTCATATATTTTTAATGGAGTATATTGTAAAATTACTCTTACTGAATTTGCACTAAGTATTCAACAGATTTCTTAATTTTCAACAGAAACTTACGTAGTCTTTCACAAAATTCATCTTTCATATTTACAGCCTATTATTAAATATTATTATTTAATATTTAAGTAATAAAATTGCTCTGCTCGCGAGGCAACACTATGAAATGTCCGTAAATAACTGAGAAACTAGTTCGAAAGACATTTCATTACTCAAAATATGAAACAACAAAGTAAAGAAAATAGCAACAGTCAAGTCTTGTTGTTGTTGTTGTTGCTATCGGCAAGCAGTAAACATAATTATTGATAAAACAACTCCTAATTTCATGTTAAGGGCATCAATATTTATGAATGACTTGCGTGTCTAGCCCTCCCCCTCTCTCTACCATTTGCCAACACCCTTCAAGGAGCTGACATACTAAGTGATTTTAAATGGGCCGCAATCAGGCACAAGTTCGATGCGAAAATAGTTTACAGTTAAGTTTTACAGTTAGGGGTTAGCTTACCGCGTGATGTTGGATGATTCATGAGTATCGATAGCGGGCACTCGTCGTCGTCAAGTATGTACTCGGTTCCATCGCTGTTAACCTGCAAAAGAAATCAGACAAGACATTAGCTAAGATTCCTTTACAACTATTAAGAACCTTTCTCCAACCTGTACAAGACAATAATGCAATGGATCCGCCTTCTCCAAGCCATACTTGGTGAGCATCTCTCGAACCACGGCCTGAGCACAGTCCCGTATGGACAACAGCAGCGTCTTATAAGGCACATCCTGGCACAGACTCTCGCCATATATTTTCAAAGTGCCACCAGTGTCGGGGCCACCATCACGGGAACGAAACTGTTGCAGCTTCTTTTCCAGCTTCTGCTGTCGCCGTCGCCGCATTACGGCTTCGGGATTTGAGATCGATCGTGTGAACGATGTTTCTGGCAGTTCTGTATACAATTTGCCAGCAACAGCATCGCCACCACCACCAGCATCTGCGCCACTGCCTCCGCCGACGCCGCCTGCATTGCCATTCATGTGAGCCGAAGAGGACCCGCTGCCGCCAATGCCATTGCTACTCAGACCCAACTGGCTGCCATTCGAGAGTGGCACATCCGAGCTGAGTTTGGCCATCTTCTCCTTCTTCTTTTGCTCCTTCTTCTCGCGCTTTGACAGTTTGCGTTTGAAATTTAAATCCGATTGCTCAATAGGCTGCAGGGGGAGGGAGAGAGGAAAGCATTAATTAGTTGATTTAGCTGCTCAATATCATTGTCAATTTAGACTGCAACTCACCGTCGTCTTCTGATCAATATTCTTGAGCAGGAAACGACCCTCGCGATCATCAATGTGCCAATTGAGCTGCACTAGCAGCGGCTTCTCATCCGGATTCAGACGACGCTCCTCGCCGTTTGCATGAACCTCATAGAGCGCATAATTGGGAACCGACAGCATTCGCATATCCGGACGGAACTTTTCAATGAGTGTGTCTACGATATAAAGAATACAAGGTTAATTAAATCAATAATCATTAGATGCAACTTCAACTCACCTATGACATCTGTGACTGTGGCATCGCTGGCAACGCGAATGCATTTGGTGGCCACCTTCTGGCCGGCATCTTGAAAGTAGAAGCGCATAACGCCATGGAAGAGCAGGTTCTAGAGGTACATACAATATTATATATTAGATAAGTCCTGCATAGATCTTTATCCCATCATCTACTCACCTCATCCGGTTCGGAGAGCGCAAAGAGATCCAATCGATTGGCATTCCATTGCTGTATCACTGAACGTACTGCCTCGCGATCCAACATTTTCTTATCATGTGACATGCTGCTCTTAATCGAAGGTTGGGGGGGAAGAGAGGTATTTGGAATTCTTTTTGGAATGTTTTTTTTATCGTTTTTGTGACTCCAGTGTGACGTCGTTTATCTGCTGTCTGTTTGCTGTGTGAGATAGTGTGTGTGTGTGTGTCTAGGGGAGACCCGGCTAACTGTAAACAACAAAGCAGAAAATGTGATAAAATTAGATTTTAGGTTTACAACTTCCACGAAGCATCGTAAAAACTGAAGCTGAATGCACTTGCAGATGTGCACAAAAATATGTTCAACTTCCGGAAGAATATTGTACAAATTTGAAAAACAAAACATTAACCTGTTGAATTTCATTTTGATAGACAAAATCTTATTGAATAATCTTATAAAATATAAAAAACACTCTTTTATCTTTCACATTCATTCTGAAGTTGCTTTAAGCACTTCTTAAGCATCAAAACTTATTCGAAAATACCCCTTAACATTGCCATGCAGCACATATGGTACACTCTGCTATTGATGATATGATTTATGTATGTAAAACTGAAGAACAAAGATTCTCCCCTCTATTCAAATTGCCTGGCCAATTAGAGGTTCCATTACAAGCAACGGTGCAGAAAATGTTTAGAAGTGTTCATTATAAAAGCACAAACAATCAACCTCAAGATGATGTTGTTGCTTTCAGGTCGCGTCTACAAGCGCAAAGTTCATCAAGTTCGCTGCGATGCGATGTCAAACCAAAAGCGGAACTATGCCTGAAACAATTCACTGTCTGTGGACAGCACAACCCCCATACCAACCATACCATCAACTGCTTTATGTCTTGATATATGTTCTTTAGGTTTCTTACTTCCTATACATGTGTACAGACTTCTCTGTGTGTGTGCGTATGTGTGTATATAGTTTAATAACCGACGGTTACGCTTCAGAGAATTCGTCGTTGCAGAGGGGAGATAGAACCATCAACGCAGAACTACATGTTCTCTTCTGTGCCCTCTTGAAGAGGGAGAGGAAGGAAAAACCTCCGCTTAAGTAGAACAATTTGTATTGGACGCGAGGGCGTGTGTTGTCAGTTGCAATTGTAGTGCAATTTTTATGTTCTCTGTTGCCAAGCAGCTGACTTGTTGTCGTTGTTGCTCTTGCTGTTGCTGTGTTTGCCTTTGAAGGCTTCCCCTAATCCCAGGACGAAGGAACTGCAGTCGTGCGTAACCAGAAATGGTTTTCTCTTCAGTTTCAAATAGTTTTTTCCTTCTTTTTTTGTTATTCGTTGTTGTGTTTTGGTATTTATTTTTTGGCTTGCATTTCAATGGAGCTGTTGTTTGACTACTCATCAGTCGGTTGCTGGGCAGGTTCAGGTTTAGGGCAAGGGTTGTTTAGGGCTTTTGTTTGTCGGGGTGCCATGGACAGAGCTGCGAGTTTAGGAATGCAACAATGATTTCTTAAAGGGTTTTCTAATCAGTTTAAAGTTATATACTTTTAAAGTTATACAAGAATTAAATTCGTATAATTATTTAGGTAATTTTACAACATTATTAAAAAGTCATAAAAGTGACATTTACACCGACAACGAGCAACGAGCAACGAGCAGAGTCAACAATCAAGTTGTTGTCGTTGTCTCTGCTGTGTTTATTGTCGGTTGTTGGCTTTCTTCTCTTTGTTGTTGTTGCTTTTCTTTCTTGGGCAAGTGCACTGAGCCCAAAGATTGCGGGTATTGATAAAAAATGTTAAAAGCCGGAAAACCGCAAAGCAAACCAAACACAGCAACAACAACAACAACTAGAAGAGCATTAACAACAATGATAAAGAGAGAGGGAGAGAGCGAAACTGTCGCTTGATAAATAGACAGACAGGCAGACAGACAGGCAGACAGACAGGCAGATAGGCAGACAGATAAATAAATGTATGTATAGTATATAGAAATATAAATAAAAGTACCGCAAGACAAAGCCAGTGAAGGCAGCCCCCAAGAAAGACAAAGAAAGAGAGGTGAATGTACCAAAGACAACGATCTCTTTCAATTGGGCGCGCCAAACTGAAAACTGGCAACCTGCAACAGCAACAACAACCTCAACTGGAACTGGAAGATGTTCAAAATGGTGCCTAGCCATCAATTGGGGACCTCCACAGGAGCAACAGTCTCTGGTAGAACCCCATGGCGACCACTATGTAGTACGCTACATTTGTACCAGTATCGGGATTGTGGGGAGAGGGGAGAGGCAGTTCATGTTACATGGTATAGCAATAGTTCAATAACAAAACCCGTTAGGGCCCCTCAAAACTGGGTAATCCCTCTGATAACCCTCTTGAAATTGAACTTCTTCAGGCATCACTTAATTGAGTTAGCGCTGCCATTGAGCAATGTTTAATTAAAAGAAAACAACAAACAATAAAATTTATCGTACAAATGCTCAACTTGAACTACAACAACAGCAGCAACAACAACAGCAGTAGCAACAACAGCAGTCAATGCGGCTTAGTCATGACACAAACCATTCATCAGTTTAGCTGTTTTGTTTGTTTTTCTTTTCTTTTCTCTTTATGTTTCCTTCTTCTTCGTTTTGCTTTCTGCAGATTTGCTAGCGCTCTGCTGAGCTGGGTCTTTCTGCTTTCCGCTCTTTTGCTTTGATGTGCTTTTCTTTGGCTTCTTCCCACTGTAGCTGGGCGGCTTTAAAAAGCCTGTGACACTTTTCGCAGCACAGTCAGCACAAAAAAAAAGAGGTAAACAAACCGTAAAAGAACTGTAAACATAGCCGAAATTTGTATACACTTCAATATATATGACATGATATATTGAAATTATATTGGAGTCTGTAAACAATTTAATATGATATCTTGAGAAATAGCAGAGCAAAATACGCTAGATATTTAGATACAAATTGATACCATCTTTTTTTATGTCTGCAACCAGTTAAGGTTATAGTTTTCCCACACTTGCCAATACCCGTTGTACCCGATTTGAAGAGCACTCTCTATGTAATACACATTGTTTTATAATCCAATTTAAGAGGCGTCATTTGCGGTCAACGTTTGTTCAAAATTTCTACTGTCTTCTCTTTTATTTTGTATTTCTTTGAAAAGCGCTTTGAATTTTATAATTTTTTTTTAAGTTTTTCAACTTTTTGATTTGCTTTTTAGCCGCATAACTGTTGTTATAGTTATATTGTTGCCTTAGCTTGAGTTATTGTTGTTTTTTGCTTAAAATAAATACAAAGCTTGTGTGAGAAAAGCGCAAAAAAAATGAAAAACACAACGAACCGGCAAATGCGAACCGGCGACAAAGAAATACCAAAGTGGTTGTTGACTTTTTTTTGCTTGTTTATCATGTGTTTTTACTTTATTTTTTTACTTTTATTACAAGCCCAACACTTTTTTTTATTCATGCCTTTTTAGCCAAGGCACCAACAACGAGTTGAGGAGAATGCGAATATGAGTCAAGTTTGCCAGCCTCTGTTGTTGTTGCCAGCTTAATTGGTCTGTCGGAATTGGGTTGAGCGCAAATTGTAATGAGGCCTGAAGTGCTTGAATAGACCAGTAGGAGGAGTATGGAGAAGAGGAGAAGGGAGTCATGAATTAACAAGAAACGCAGACAAAGCCCCGTATGAGTTCTAGATTTGAATTTAAATAGAGGATGCTCAACAGGAAATACCATAATATAATGACGATCATGACTAACTCGGTTAACTCTGTACAGTTCAGTTCTGATCATCGTGAAATTCAACATAGTAACACAATAAGATAGATATAATTACATATGCAGAGCAGCAGACAACACGGATGTAGCTGAATATAAACACTGGGATACGTGTACTTTCTGTTTCGAAAGTTCAATCAAATCAAGAGTCACGATCTGCTACACTTCTTCAATCGTGATCACGACACCTTAAAGTATGACTAAGGTAAGGGAACTACTTCTCTTTAATTACGTATACAATTCGACTTGTTAGCATTATTCCCTTACCTTAGTCGGCCAACAGGAACAACAATTTAACCCAATTGAACAATTGCAGCAAATTGAGGCACCTACGACGGCCCTGGCCAAGCCCCATCATAATTATGCATGCCGCGCATTGCTGCCGCTCCCCACACACACACACACGCTCCTCCTCCCTGTCTCTCTCTCATTCTATGCATACTTAATTAGCTAATTTCCCATAAACTGCTCGAAACTGTGAGAATATGTGTATCGAAAAAAGGCAAATACATATTCATTTGTGCATAAACAAAGCAAACGTAACGAAAACTTAATTATGCAAACATGCAAAAATGCACAGAGCTAGATAGCAACTACTTTGCATGCCACACATTAACGCATTGCTCATACGCCGCTTTATCCCAATAATATATGATTTATCTTTTACATTGCGTGCTGTGCATACGAAAAACTTAAATAAAATACATAAATAAATATGAACAAATAGCTATGCTTGGGAAGATCGAAAAAAACAACAACAGCGAGAAAAAATCAAGCGCGACCATAAACGGAAACTATTAATCAACTTTCACTTGTTTGTTATTTAAAAAAATAAAAGCTAGATCCGTTCGATATTCGATTTATTTATCCAACCTTGTTGGCTTTGTTTATTAATGAAGTTGCCCATTTAAGGCCTCCAAATGTTTATGCTTATTTTAAAGTTTTTCTTTTTCTGTTTTGTTGTTTTTGTTCAACAGGTTATTGACTGATTATATTTAGGTCTTTATCTCTGTGACATTATCTCGATTTTATCTTGATTGCCTTAGCATTCGTTCGTTCATTCGTTTGTCTGCTGATTACAGGTGCCATAGCAAAAAGTCACACAAATTACTCGAGTTTATGCCTTTTAAATTTGTCATTTAAATGCTGAAGATTCTTGTTTTCAGTAAATACTTAAATGACAGTATCATATTTTATTTGCCATTATGACATCGAGAAATTTCAACATGTCATGGAATTTGTTTGGAATTCCTCAACTGATAAACGAACTTCATTGTTGAGGTAGAAACGGTTTCTTGTTGACATAATTTAACGGGTGTTTTCAAGAAGAAGCAGAGGAACCAGTGCTGCCAACTCTTCGGGTTATAAGAAAGCTAAACTCTCCCTTGAAAAAAGCTAGAAATAGCATGAAGAACTTGTTGGTAGCTAAAAAATAAAACAAATACTGATTTCGAAATGGCAGTGCCAGCCATTTTGAAATCAGTATTTGTTTATATGATTTGAGTTGCACAGAATCCTAGAAAATATCAATATAATAAACTACATTTTGAGTTCAAAGGTGGATAATAAAACTTGAATATATTTCACAATACACAAAGTAATTATTGAATTTATGACAGTTTTAATTGCTATAATTTATGAATAAATTCCAAACATTTTTCAAAATATGATAACAAAGCTTGGCTTTGTTATAGACACGTTTATTATTCGCTCTATAAAATGCACAATTCACAGGAATGTGATATCATATAATAATGAAGGTTTACTGAATCGAGACAAATGCTGCTTTCCCCTCCCTCTCTATCTCTTTTTCTCTTCCACTACTCTGTGGAACTTACGCAACTATTCGCAATATGCATAATTTAAAAAGTGAATAAAATAAAAATAGTGCAAGAGAAAACTTTTCAAATTAAAAATGCCAAGTTTAAAGAAATAAAATATAAATAAGGCGCATGGAAAATCATAATTACAACAAGGCACAGTGTGAAAATGACGTTGCAAAGTTGTTAAATTGTTATAAGTGTTATTGCTATTGTTGTTGTTGCTGTTGCGATACTATAATTGTTTTTCCTTTCTGTTTATTTGCTGTGCTTGCTGTGCAGTCTAATTAGGCCAGGAAGCAATTTAACCGGTTAATAGACCTGCCTGCGCACTGTGTGAGCTGCAACGTTGAGGCGTTTAAATTAATAGAGAGGTGTAAGATGGAAATGCACACACACACACACAGACTCTAATACTACTTAAAATGCATGCACTGAGAAGAATTTCTTCAAAAGAATTAAGCTTAATTTATTCTTTATAAAAGAACAATCAACATAATCTGTTAAGACAACAGAACTCTCTCTGTGTTTAACTTTAACATAATACTTTAATTTTGTCTCAGTGTACTTAGATAGCCAAGTGTTAAACACAGCCTGTCGTACCCCTATTTGAGCTTAACTTTGCTTGCATTTTTAATGTGGGAAAATCATAATGGCAGTTAAGTTGGCCGGAACCCGCTTTGATGTTGATTGCCGCCCCAACCCAAGGAGACAGCAGCCAAATGGCCATGGCACTTACTATATCTAATGGCAAACTATCTATCTATGTATATACTATATGTATGTATATATATGGTATATATCTACAAGATATGGGACCAGTATAAAACATATCTCGGCGCACTTCTTGGAAATGCGCAACTTTCACTGCGACAAGCCAAGCAACGCCCATAAAAAGACCCCAGCGAGACTATGCGAAGATAAACAGACTGATAGAGCAGACAGAAAGTGCGACAAACACGCACAGAGAGAGACGGAGAGAGACAAACATACAGATAGAGAAAGGAAGAGGGAAAACCGACAGACAATGTGACAATTGACAATTGGCAATAAAATTTCAATTAACGTGAAAATGTCAAATGGTAAGAAAAAAAGAAATGAAGACAGAAAACACATTGAAGAAGCTGCCGAGTGAGTGAAAAGCGAATGAAAAGCGGGTGGAAAGTGGATGCCAAGAAAAAAGGGGCCAATATTTGAAATTGTACAATAAAATGTAGCTGAGCATAGCGACATTTTCAAGAGGCGCTATAAATGCAGTAATAAACAGTCATCAGAATATGACTAAAGATTAATATGAGTATCCTTCTATAGCGAGGAAGAAAGGCTAACTTCGGCATGGCGAAAGTTGTATAGTCCTGCAGGCTCTTACCCCCTGGGGTTGTTTTAATACTAGTTATATATAATGCTACAGAATTGAATGCTATTGTGTATATTCAATATTATCACTTTGATTGGCAATGATAAGTTAAGTAATCGATTGGTCCCATGGCAGCTATATGTTATAGCAGTCCGATTTTGATGAAATGCATATTATATACAATATATGGAAAAAGACAAATAATAAAAATCAGTATAGTTAGTGATAGTTTGTATGCCAACGATACGATATATCGGTCCGATCTGGCTCGTTTCAAACTTATTTATAGCTTGCAGCAATAAGAAGCATGTATGCCATGTTTCATTAAGTTAGCTCTAAAACTGAAAGACTGACTAGTTTGAGTTGCAACAGACAGACGGACGAACTCCTGGCCACAATTAATATATCCTCTGCAAGGGTGTAATGCACGAATTGCAAGAATTTCAATACTTATAGATATGTAAAATTGCTTAAACATATTGTAAAATAATGTCTATATAGAATCAATTCCTAACAGATATGTAAATTTAATTGAATATCGTGTACTGTAATTAACCGGTTTGGGTGGCTAGGAGTTTCCCCTATGGTTGGGCAATATCTTACGGATTGCCCAATGTTTTCAAGATTGACGTTTAGCAAATTTCCTGCCGGCTGGTCTCGGATTATATTGGCTTAATCGAATGCCATAAGCAATTTGCAGTTTGTTTGTTTATTTGCCAAATCGCAATTGGACACGTGCGTCGTCTTGTCACTCAGCAGAGATCATAATGCAGTCAACAGAAAGAGAGAGAGAGAAGAACGAGTGAGAGATACAAACAGAGATAGTATATGGCACATCCATACAGACATGATATGAAAATCACAGCGTAACCGGTTAGACAGCCACATGTGTACATACGTGTGTGTGTGTGTTTGAAGTATTGCTGTGGAATGTGGAACGGGCTTTGGCATCTGTTAATGCCTCCCCGATGTGCACATTGGGGCATGTTTATTTAGTTTTTCATATATGCAACTGCGTCATTGCGCAGCCGCAACTGTCAACTTTGCGAAATACACTGCAAAAAAAGTACTGGTATGTACCACACACACAGTGAAATCTTAAATGTTTTTCTTAGTTATCGTTGTCATTAGGCAATTGATAAACGCCCCATTGCCGCAAAGGTCACGCCCCTCTCACGCTTAATGAGTATTTTTGAAAATTTAAAAGATTTTGAAATTTTCTCTCTTGGTTGTAAAATTATCGTTTAATTTATTGTGTGTAGTTTTTTTAATGCAACTGCAACACATTGAGTCAAGGTTTGGCATTATAAAAGTGATTTGATTTGCTTTACAAATTGCCTTCACTTTCAATAGTTCAGGAACAACTATCCCAAATAGATAATGTAATATATGATAATATGATAAAGTGAGCATTGGTTAAGTTGGATGCATATTAACATCAGCATATCAAAACCTTCCCATCTTAGCTATTTCCCAAAGTCTTTTCTTTTGATTCCATCAGCAAATTATGACACAGTTTTGAGCAACAATATTAGCGCCTTCTTGTAGTTAGTAGAGATAAATCTAAGAGTCTTGAAAAACTTTCGACTATTTCACACAAAGTGCAGTATAATGTAGTCAACATTTTCAGCAGCTGTTGACCCAGAAAATCTGCTGTGGATAAGATCTTTGTAATTACCTGTAAAATAGTGTTTTTTTCTCTCTCTCTCTTCTTTCTGTTTCTGCAGATAAGTGAAGATGCCAAGCGTGAAAATTGCAGCTGTTAAAAACTCGAGCAACAAACGGGAATTAAGGAGAACAACAACAAATACAACTACAATTGGGGGGTTACGAGGTGCAACAACATCGAAAGATTTGTAAAACAGATGCGGCTTACAAACCAAAAAGCAAACAGCCAAAGGTAAATCAGCTGGCGCGATGCCGCAAAGACAAACAGAAGACTGCAAGACAGACAGACAGAGAAACAGTCAGTCAGACAGAGAGACAGTCAGTCAGACGGACAGACAAAATAATTAGTTTCAATGAGCTGCAGCTCTTGAAAGAGCATCAACAAAAAAACATACATTACTTGTATAATAGAGATACATTTGCCGGCACATAGAGACAGACAGACGCCCATTAAGCCCACATTATGCATTCATTTGAGTGCCGAGACAGACACTCAGACACCCAGACAGACACTCGTTGCGCATTCACAAACACAGCAGGCAAAAGATTTCGGCAAACACGAAACCAAAGCTGAAACCAGAAGTATCTTTCTGAATACCACGCAGGCTCACCAACAAACCAATAGAGTTGTTTGGTTTTAGATCATCAGAAATGCATTAAGGAATCTGCTTATCTAATATAATTATAATTATATAATATATCTGATAAGATGAAATAAAATGTAATATTCTTACAAAGTATTTAAGCTCTTTAATTTTGAAAGTATTAAATCTCTTTGATTTTTCTAATCTTTCATAGAAGCAACAGTTCCTTTCAGTTCAGAAAACACCTCGAATTCCTTTGGACTCCATCTTCATTGCCCTGGTGACTATCAACTGTCTCTCTCTCTCTCCCTTACTCTCTCTTGCTCACTCTAGCAGCATTCTGTTTACGTTAGGGGTGGAAACATAACAAAAAGTCGAGTAGGGGCCCAGGTACAACAGCAGCAAAATCAAGATCATCATTATTATCATCAGGCAGGTAGCAGGCCAGGATCGATCGTACAGTGCACGAGAGAAAGAGAGAGAGCAAGAGAGCAAGAGGTTAGCAGGGTTCGGTGCACTGGCGCAGAACGTGGTTGGAAAAACCGTTTTTCAGTTTTATGAATTATACCAATTGACAATTTTAGGGCAACACAAAACCAAAACCAAAAAAAAAGTACAGTCATTTAAGACGTTCCTTAGTTCTCTTGCCCCTGTTGCATGTGTCTCTGCCTGTGCCACCTTTTGTCGCACTTCTGTCCCTCAATCAATGTTAATGCGGCTTGTCAATCAGCCCCTTTTCGTCTCAGGTCTCAAGACTGCATGAAAAGTCAGCGAATTTCTTGTAAGCAAATGTTTTTTTCATTTCTTTCCCTTCCTTGATAATGGAAGCATTATGAGTCTTGAGTGCCTCTTGACTTGTCCCTCTCACATCGATTGTTTCATGTTGCCTAGGAGTATATTTTTGAACTCATCTAATGTCGATCTGTGAGCTGACATCTAATGGCTTTGCTTGGCGGGAATGTCTATATTAATGGGTTGCTTTTGATTTTCCACATAGAATTCCTAAAATTCTGTGACGCATATCAATATCACATCATGGAATAAATTCGAAATTTATGTAGCTAATTTACAGTGGTAAATTGTATAAATAAGGGAAACTTTATTTCAGTGATGTGATGGGAAAACTTAATACAAATATTTAAGCTATGTATTTAAAAAGTATTTAATGCCAAATACTTTACATTCTTGGCGAATATTTAAGAATATTTCACTTGGCAACAGGAAAGCCCTGCGAACTGCAAAGTGTAGATGCTCCTCAAGTTGAGCCCCTCCTCTTTGCAGACATAACAAAGCATTACGAAGAGATTTAGCAATGCCAAAGTGAAGTTGTTGTCGGTAATGTGAGCCGAGTGTGTCTGTGTGTGTGTTAAGTGTGTGGAATGTGCGGGAAGAGACACGAATCGACCACAGAGGCGGGCTACGGGTACGAATAGTACTCACTGGGAACATTTTTATGAATTGCATGGACTGCACTGGACTGGGACTGCGACTGAGACTGAGACTGGGCAGTTGCATGATGAGGTTGCATGAGGGCGTTGTTTCTCCAATTGCTGCAGAGCCCTTCTACTTGTTAGCAGCGTTCGTTCAGCTTCTTGTTCAGCAACTTTCTCACACACAAGATGAATGTGAGGTGAGTATTTTGCAAAATGCATAAAACCGCACATAGCAAATGCAAATAAAGTGGAACGACAACATGCACTGAGAGAAACTCTAGAGATATGAGAAGGCATAGCTTGTACATATTGTAAATGAATTTTTCTTAATATTTATTATTATTTTTTATTATTATTAAGAACATCTTATAGATATTTTATTTGAAATTGCTTGTCTCTACTTTAATAATATATATTTAACTTGCTGCACCTTAATTACCTCATTTCTCTTAGTGTAATTATGCATGTGTGTCGCCAGTTCGAATCGGGACTCGACAATAGCTAACACACACACACACTCATACACCGAGATTCACTCGATTCACTCTGGCTGGCAAACAATCAAACACTCACGGGCGCAAACATTCAGCTCAAAATCACGGTCAGGCGGTTGAGGAAAACAAGTTTAGCCGTTGGCGCATTCGATTTGCCAAACCAGTTTCTACATATACTTTTCCAACAACAACAACAACAATAGCAAAAAATTGGGCGGCCTGCGGCCAGCGGCTAGGCGTGGCACTGACCGCACTAAATCAACGCAAATGTCTAATCCATTTCGGGTCTTTCTTCCTTCCTCCTCTCGCTGACGATGACGTTTGATGGGGTGAAACTTTTCATTAGATCTTTAAAACATTTCCATTTTCCGTTTCTTAATCCAAATTGTCAACAGAGTCTTTGTACATTTATTCAAATTATGACTCAGGTCCGGAAGTTGTTTGCCAAATAGCTACGAATTATGATTTATCTTTCATCTGACAGCGTCCGGTTTTAAAGAGACTGAGACTGACCAAAGAGAGTCTTATCGCACGAGAAATTAGAATAACAATGCAGTATTTTAAAACTACTATTTGAATCATATTTCTCTTAATATCTCCAAACTTTAAGATACTTTGCATTAACTTGATAACTTTCCATTCAATTGATCAGTGTATTCTTTTATAGAATCGCATTTATCTCTGTTCTTTTGATTTGCTATAAATAATTGCACAAATATTTCATTGTCTGATCGAAAAACTCGTTTCTCTTATTATAAACTTTTGCAAATGTTTTTTAAAGTTGGATTTCAACACGAAATAAACACGACGAAATTCCAAATTTTAAATTGTTTATAAGATCAGAAGAGAACAACAACAACAGTTGAGAGCAGCTGCAGAACAAAAAGCTCCTATTTCCAGCTAAAGCATAATAAATAAGACTATAAAACTCGTGCAAGACAAAACTGAGAGAAGCCTTCAGCAGCGCGATAGCGATACCTACTACAAAACGATACCGAATATGATGCCCAAAGGCAGTCGACGAAAACAAAAGTAAACAAAGGCGCAAAGGCGAAAAAGAGACTCGGACTCGGGGCATGCATATGCCAAAAATAAACATTCACTGCACAAGAAACTCTCAGACTCCAATTACGAATTGCAAAATGGGCAAAAAACAACGAAAAAAAAAGAAACTGGCAAAAAGACATAAAGACATTGCCCCAAATGGAGGTGTCGAAGGGGTGAAGAGGGGTAGCTGCATAAAGTATAAATAAGCTTCAGAGAGTTTCAGATATTTCAATGTTTAATATGGCAATCAATTGGAGCATGCTAAGCAAGAGTGATCAAAGCGAAGGGGGAAACCTATGCCCAGGAAACCTATACAGGCTATTGAAAACCCCAGTGACCAAACTGTGATATCTATAGAGACTTCTAACATGCAAAACGTTAAATTTAGATACTTCTAATATTGATACATTTATCTACAGATACCATTATGTACAGAGGATTCTACAGTAGATACACTTATCTATTGATACTTTTACTGTAGATATAGTTAATAGATAATTCTAATAAAGTTATATGTATCTATACATACACCTCTATCTATAGAGGTTTGTACAGTATTTATTAATACGGTTATCTTAAGAATTAATAAATTTCGATACACTTATCCATCAACACTTCCATCAGAGATACATTTAACTACACAAAGATTCATTTTAGTCAAACAATTTATCATTCACTTGAGTTTCATCTGCAGGGCACGTGCTATTGTTGTTGTTATTGTTGTTATTGTTGTTGCACTACCTGCGCAACATTAGAAAGTGTGTTACCATTTATTTAGTTCATTATATTCTACAATTTATCAATGAGCAAACAATTGATATGAGACGATAATTAAGTATTGTGTCGTAATTAGATTAGCTGGCACCTGTAACTACAAATACAAACACATGCCGCCCAAGCAAACACACAATGCGTGTGTGTGTGTATGTATGCGTGTGTGGTTTGTGCTAGTTTCGATCTTTCTGCTTCTACGGTTACTTTTTGGGATCGTTTGGCCCACATACTTATGTATATACCCCTTCCCTCCTATCCCTCCCATTCCTTTTCATTCGCCTACACTTGTTTTACTTTTGCTATTGGGTTTTTGTTTTGTTTTTTTTTTACTTTACTTTTCGACTTCTTTTATTTATTTTGCGCACCTTCTCGGAACTTGAAACTAATTTCATTTTAAGTCTTGTTTACCTTTTTTTCTTACTTCTTTTTTGGAACACGTTTCTCTTATCACTTGCACTGAATGCAATTGCATTATTGTGTTGTTGTTGCTATGTTTGTGGTGGCTTATGTTTTATGGGGCAATACATAGACATATTTGGTTTATCTGTCCCCGTTTCTGTGGTATTTGATAAGCTAAAATTGTATGGAATGTGCATATCGATTGAATTTAGTTCAGATAATTGAGACCGCTCTAAGATTACAGCCGAAATAAGCACAGAAAGCAGAGATATCAGCAAAGTTTATAACAAATTGAACAGGTTATGTTTCTTTATAAGGTTTACTAAATATGCCCCTAATTTGTGTAGTACATTTTTCATATTTCCAATATTTCATTCATTTCTGTATCTAAATTTGAGCTCAATTCTAGCCAAGCCAAAGTCAAATGAAACTCTTTATCAATGACTCATGCAGTCAAAGCCAAAATACAAAGTACAAAGTTCAATTTACAATGGGCAAAAAAAAGCAAAGCAAACAAAACGCAAGGCAAGGCGCCAAAATGGAGCTGCAAATGAACGTGGAAAATAAATAAGACAACAAAACGAAGGCAGCACAAAAACAACAAAAATAAAAGGAAAAACGTAAAAAAAACTGGCTGACTGCATAAAGAAGGTGTGTGTGTGTGTGTATGTAAAATAGTTTGTACACACGTGTGTTTGTGTGTGTGAGGTGTGTTGTGGTAGTGGTAATTGCTGTTGTTCTTATTGCGGTGGCGGTGGGCAAGACAACACAAGTCTAAAACACAGTACGTCAACAAAAACAACAACAACAACAACAGGCAGTACAATGACCGAAAGTAGCTAAAACAAATGCGAAATACTAAAAAGCCAGGCCTGTGTCCCTCTCTCTCTCTCTGTCTCTCTTGCTCTCTCTCTTTATATTTTTCTCTCTCTCTTTCTCTCTACATGTCATAACACCCGCAGCGTGGCAAAACGTAGTAGAATTAAGTAGTAGTATGTAAAAGCTACTCTACTAAGTAAGTACACACTTATAAACCTGTTGTCAAAGCGAATAGCCAAAGCAGAAACAAAAACAGCAGCAGCAGCAACAACAAATCGACGTTGTAGAGCTGCACTAAAAATTCCGATCTTCCAGTCGCCGCCAACGTCGACGTCGCTGTCGCGCCGGCGCTCGGCTCCAATGGAGTGACTCGCGAGTCGCGGCGACTGCGCGCTCAACAAAACAGGTATAACTGTGTTTGTGTTTGTATGCGTGAGGGAGTGTGTGTGTGTGCTTGTGCGTGTTTCTTTGTATGTGTGTGTGTAAGTGGAGACTTTTGAGAGTTGAGTGTGGAGCACAGCCCCAGCAACATCTTCACGAAACGGTCGAGCAAAATGTACGCTGTGATAACCGTACGCGACCGCGGCGCGTACGAAGAAGAAGGTGAACAGCAAAAAGTAAAGCAGCAAAACACAGAAAAGAAGACAGAGCAAGCAAGAACAACAAAAGCAACAACCATGAATGTCGACGCACCCTTTTCTTATTGTATTGTTGTAGAGCTGCCGTTGCTGCAGTGTTGTTGTTGTTGCTTGTGAAGAGATTGAAGCGCAAAACCACATCCGAATTAGTGTAGCGTCTTTTACCTATGCAAGAACGACAACAACAACAACGACCACGAAAGCAACAATGCATGCAAGTATGTGTGTGTGCAAGGAGAGGCAAAAGCTATAGCGGGTGGCGTTCGACATTCTCCACAGAAAATACGAACAAAAAAGCAGAGGGGAAAAATGTAGGCAAAATGCCGACGCCGTTGGAATGTTACTTTTGTTGTTGTTGTTGCTAAGCCGGACACAGCAATTGTTGCTTGTTTGCTGGGGGAGGCCAACTGCAAATGCATTTTAAATAATCGTCAACTCACAATTTGCAATATATAATTAAGAACAGCAGGCGCAGTTATTGTTGTCGTTAAATTATTTTCTTGGCTTACTCACTCACCTATTGGCACGTTTCGCCGCCGTATCCAAATCCCAGAAGAACACGTTTATAATCCGAAAATAGAGTTAACAATAATACACACAATTTTTGCACAAATATTAATACACATATAAACAAAGCTGCCACGCTTAATTAAATTAACGCAGCAATTAAATAATTTTGTTAACTTTGCCGTTGTTGCTGCACATTTTGACGCACATATCGCGCAGCAGATCGACGATCGCTGTGCAAAGCAAATAGAATAAACACCTTTAAGCACTCGTTTTGCACTAGAATAATTATTTATTATTTAATTATCAAAATTTGCACAAAACTTTACACTTGTTGCGTCGTTGTTGGTGTTGCAATTATTTTCTTGGAAATTCAACGAATTTGTAAAACGAAAACGAAGCGCGAACCACGCGCGTAGCACATTTGAAAGCGACGACGTCTGAATTGGAACTCAAAGCGGAAAGCGAAACGAAACACCAATGCAAGCAAGACGAATCAAAACACAAAATGAAATGACAAGAATCTTATCGATAGTTGAACCATCGGTAATAAAGTCACGAAAAATAAAAGTCATCATTGCCGACTGGTTAGAAATGTTATTTGGCTGTTATGTTAAACACAATTCTGTAAAACAGGTAGCTTTGCCTGGAATGTAAAATTACATTCGTTATGTTATTGGTTTGCAGAGCCAATTAACAGAGACGAATAGAGTCTGCAACAGTGGCTGTTAGGGTTCATCGATATCGATATCACATGCAAGAAGAATACAACAATAAAGCCGAGCATTAATTAATAAACAATTTTATTACAAATTATACACTTCAAGTAACGAAAGATACATTTATAAAGAGACGACACTATTAATTTTAAACTAAAGTTGTCTTTTATAGTCCTACTAGTGAGGGGCATAAGATTCTCACGACGCAGTCTTGGAGGAGCTCAAATAAACATAAACCAATTGGAAGAAAATGCAATTAAATGATTGAAATCAAAGCAAAACTGGTACGTGCAGACTCGGCAATCTATGCAACGGGCGAGTGCGTTGAATGTTTAATAGAATTCACGCATAAAGTGTTTTCCGAGGAGCAACAAAAGGCGAGTGACCGAAATGCCAACGCTGCAAGGTAAACAAAAGAAGAACATTAAAAAGTTTAACTGAAAATAATGATAAAACTTGTGCATACAGTTTGGAGAACCTTGCCTGGGCGTCGGTGCAGCTACACTGCTATCGCAAGACAAGTTACAGCACCTCATTGTCGGACAAAACGGCAGAATTGACTGAGCTTATTGGACGAACTGCACTGGATGCAGTGACTCAGACGCCAGGCGAGGTGATTGTGGCCACTAAGCCAAAGATTCTGTTCTGCGATCTCAAGTTGCAGCCGGGAGAGACTAAGATGTGTAGGTGCCGCCCAGCTCAGCCTCAGCTACCTCGAATAATTGCATATTTACTTTACAGATTTCTTCAATGAGTTTGTGCCCCGTGATGGGCCACCCACGTATCGTGGTCATGACATCCGCTACTTTTACAAGATCACCATAGCGACGCAGCGAGTCAAGTCCAAGGTGCAAACACTGACGGTGCCCATACGAGTGCTGCCCATACCGCTAATAGCTCGGCAGGATGAGCTGCCTGTGACGGTGGAAACCAATGAGGAACTGGCGCCCACGAATCCCTTTCTCGAGAAGCGTGAAATAAGCGAGCTGGAAATCTCCTGGCATCACCTCAAGGTGACAAGCTGCCTGCTAATCTCTGTAGCAATCCATTAACCTCTCTCGCACTTCCGCAGAATGTGACCGCACGGCGTGCTCCAAAGTTCTATAGGATATCGAATAAGCGCGGATTCGTTGGTCGCTTCTGTCTTTTCAAACCGGCCTATAAGCTGGGCGAGGATATTGTGGGTAGCCTGGACTTTGGAAATTGTCAGGTGCGTTGCGTGCAGTTCTCGGTAAAGTTGCAGCAGCAGGAGCTGCCCATACGACCGCAGGCGGAGCAGCAGCAAACATTGGCGGGTGATGATGCCTCCTCTGTGAACTCCTTCGATATGGCGAGCATAGCCAGTGGAATTGCTGTTGATAATATGCATAGATCGGAGACATCTGGCAGCGCTAGGAACAAGGATGAACCCTCGCCAACGGGCAAATTGACCACCATATCCACATCGCATCAGGTTCGATAGTTTACTTGTCTAATCTCCCATAATGAATCTCATTAAATTCTCTTTTGAAGGTCTGCTATGCCACACTACAAACGCAGGTGGTTGTGCCCATTCCGTTGCATGTGACGCCCACATTCCACACGGATCTGGTGGATGTCAAGTGGCGTTTGCATTTCGAATTCGTCACCAGCATTATGATGGATTTTGGGACTCCTAATCCCGTTTGTGGGGAGCTGACAGCGCCCGCTGAGCTGCCCGTCGAGACTATGGTGTGGAATTTACCCGTTACCATCTATGCTGCTAATCCGCTGCAGATCTATGCCCCCAATCAAACCTATAATCTCTTGATTAAGTAAAAATTGCATACATATCGTGGCAATGAATAATTTGTAAATAACACTTGTTGCATTTTCTTTTAAATTTCCGAATGGTGGCAACTCTGTTACTGCAACTTAACAGATTTAATCGATAGTTCAGCCATTGCAAATTAATATCAATCGCTATAATTTACAAAGAAACTGAATTGAATTTTCTTCCCTTATTTAAAATTAAAAATATATATGTCTATTTTGCTCACAGTTGTATTTATTAAATATTATTATTACCATAGCCCATTCGATTACTCGATTGCACACTTACGATATGTTAGCGCTGCTGTTAATTTAACAGTGTTGTTGACAGAACACAAAAAAAAACAAAAGCAAAAAAAACGAATAAAAAACGCTACGAAAAAATATAAGACAAACATGTATCAGGAATATCTAAATCAATTGCAATCCTCGCTGTTCCCAATGAACTCGGATCAGTTGAAGGAGCTGCTCAACAATGACGACAAACTGGATGACAAAGTGGACGAGGTGCTGGAGTCACTAAAATCACAGAAGGTTCGTTTTTTCGAAGAGAATCGCAGCAGAGCCGAAAAGAACATTGAAAAAGAGCCACAAATAATCGAACTGCGCAGCAAGCTAGCTGAACTCACCGAGGAGTCACGCACCACCTGCACTGCAGTCCAAGATTTGTTGTCACAAATCAAAGAGAAAACGGGCGGAGTGAGTCAGGAGACAGCACTGGCTCTGCTACAGACCGCGGCCTCAGAGAGCGAAGAAAAGACAGAGGAATGCGCCAAGAAGTTCACAGACAACGAAATCAATGTGGAGACATTTCTCGATGAGTTCATCAACGATCGTCGCACAATGCATCTGCGCAAGCTGAAGGCAGAGAAAATGCAGGAACTGATACGAAAACAATCTGCAGCTGGACAGCGTCACAGCACACACGGTGGTGGAGGTGGGGGAATGCCCGCCTATGGCAACATACATGGCAGTGGCTTCTATCCATCCGCTGGCAATGTGCCCTATCCCATGGGACCCATGATGCCGATGCCACCGCCACCATCACGACCCTACTGAGAGAGAGTCGCACATAGTCTTAGTCTGCGGATGCTGCCATAGCGATCACGTCAGGGGGATGAGTCACCAGCGAGTGCTTTGTTGATCTATCTATCTATCTATAATACCTATAACACACATAACTCTAAATTCTATATAAAATAAAGAGAATCTTTCGCTTCTCGAGTTAAAAACTTTTCGTGTTTATTTTGAAATATTTCCATATTACATTCGGTTTTGTTTGCTACTGTTTTAAGTACATAGGCGGCTCTTCTTCATATAATAAACACTATTCCCTATGATATACAGTATGAATAATATAATTAATCAAAATTAATAGTACATTGTGTGTGTGTGTGTTAAAAAATAAAGTTAAAGTTTTAATTGCAAACAAACTTTGTTTTTAAAATGAAGCCAAAGGCTAAGCGGCATGTTCAACTTGGGCTTAGTATAGTAATGAGTTTACTAATTAGTAAGGATTGGAAGGAGTGTGCAAGTGAAGGTGTGTGTGTGTTTGTGAGTGTTTTTTATTGATTGCTTTAGTTAAATCTTAAGACAAACCAATTGACGTTCGCCTAGTTTAAGTTTCCTCTTTAAGATCTGTTAGTCTTTTGAATTCCAACGCTTCTTCTCGTGCATGCATCGTATATATATATATAGTATATACACACGTAACTTTCTATATGCATATATGCAAAATGTTATATATAAAATATGTTCAATTTTTTATCTTTGTTCCGGCCGGTTTACACTTTAAAAGCTTGTTAAAACTACGCGCGTGTTTCCTCTTCATCCTACTTTTCTTGTTGTTCTTCAAAAATATATATAAATATGTTAACACGCAAAGAAATACGTTTAAAATTGTTGGAATTGCTGGTGGTGTTGGTGTTGCTGTTGTTGGTGATGGTGTGGGCGGTGTTGCTGCTGCTGCTGTTGGTGTAGCGCCATCATGACGAACCAAATTCCTTCATCCATTTCTCATACTTGTCCAGATCAGCACGGGACACACTCTTGTTGCAGCGACTAATGGCTTCGTTAAAGTCCTTATTGGACACAGGCAGATCCACTTCCTCCGTGGCCAGTTGACGTATTTGCTCTGGCGTTAGTCCAGCTATCTTACGCCGCATGGACATCATGCTAGCCTCCCTGGAAAACAAGCAACCAATTAGAGATCAAGCAAACCTGGTTTGGATTCCCACCCCCCCCATGCACTCACCTGCACACATTGGTTATATCGGCGCCAGAGTAGCCATCCAGCTGATTGGCCACATAGTTCAGATCGACTGTGTCATCCACCTTGACCTCACGCAAATTGATCTTTAGTAGTGCCTCGCGTCCCTCGTCTGTAGGCAGTGGTATATAGATGCGTTTCTCGAGACGCCTTCGCAGCGCCTCATCAATGTCCCATGGGAAGTTGGTGGCTGCCAGCACCATAACCACCTTTGCCTGCTCTTCACCACCTCCAACGCCATCCATTTGCACCAGCAACTCGGACTTGACGCGACGCGATGCTTCGTGCTCCGATTCGGAGCCACGTCGTGAGCACAACGAGTCAATCTCATCAATAAAGATTGTGCTGGGCGCATAGAAACGCGCCATTTCGAACAGCAGACGCACCATTTTCTCTGACTCCCCACGGTACTTGGACGTCAGTGTGGCAGAGCTAACGTTAAAGAAGGTCGTGCCGCATTCAGTGGCCACCGCTTTAGCCAACATCGTTTTGCCCGTGCCCGGTGGGCCAACCATTAACACGCCCTTCCATGGACGGCGAATGCCCTGCAATACAATATCAGACATGGATAAACACGTTTAAAACTAGTGAATGACATCATAAATAGTAAGTAAAACATGACAATTCCCACTATATGCAACAGTGTTGCCAGCTCAGTCAGTGTTTCCACCACATAATTAATATGCGAATTGTTATCTCGCTTTATCGAGTAGCCTATCGAGCATTGATCAATTGTCAATAATTAAAATTAACAGATATGCAGCAGTGTTGCTTAGTCAGCCTTTTATCGGAAAGTTCTGTCGACGTGCCACCACATATTTGTTATGCAAATCGTTAATTCTGGGTATCGATTTGCCTACCTAGCTTTAATAAGTTGCCAACAGGACTAGCAACACTGCTACGGACCTCACGTTATTCACAACACAATAAACAATTTGAGCCCACTGTGGGGAGCGATAAGAATCAACGTTGACTAATGAATCAGCTTGATACAGTTGTAAATGACGCACCTTAAAGTAATCAGGCATCAACATAGGCAGCACAACGGCCTCCTCCAGCAGCCGCTTGGCATCGTGCAGATCGGCAATGTCGCTCCAGCGCACCTTGGGATCCTTTTGCAGTATATCACGTTCTGAAGGAGTAGATTAGGTTAGACCACTGGCACACTTAGAGCCCCCTGCCACCACCGCTACTCACCCAGTATATCCACAAGCTCTGCTTCGATGTGATTGTTTGGTTGAAATTTGCGCTCTTCCTCCCCTGCCTGTTGCTCGCCTCCTTCACCATCTCCTGCGGTGCCATTGCTGCCCGTTGCTGTACCATCCTCGTCTTTACTCTCATTGTTGTTGTTATTATTGTTGCTGTTCGATGTCGATAGTTTGCGTCCCCCGGCACGGCCATTGGCACCGCCTCCTCTTGCAGTGCTCGCTGACGTCGAGCTGCGACTATTGCGCGCTGTTCCTGGCCCACCATTGCGTGCAGGAATCTGTGAATTAGTGTTGGGTCTGCCTCCTCCGCTGCCGCTTTGCGTAGAGTTTACTGTAGCTCGACGATTGTTAGTTGTGCTTGTAGCACGTCGACCAATTTGCTGTATGGCCGGCGGTGGCTTCGGTGGTCCCCAGACATCGGGATCCTTTGGTGGCGGTGTCCATATATCCGGATCAGGTTTGAACCAAGCAGCGGGATCTTTATTCACGTTGCTCTCCTCGCTTAATTGCGAGCGCAGCTTGTGGGAGAATTTAGTTGTCTGCAAATCTAACGATATGTCCAGCAGTGTGCGTTGTATGGCCTTTATTTTGGCATGTTCCTGATTGATCTGTTGATTGATCTGCCAACGAGAGGAAAACAAATTAGCAAGAGGTTTTATATGGAGCTCTACTGTTACTTACCATGCTCCACTTGCCCTTGCGCATGGGATCCACAGTGCTCTTAAGCAGGCGCGCCAGCATGCCCTGTTAATGAGGTTGGGATTAATGAGTATAGATGAAATCCTTTCTAATACTCTACCTGTAATCCCTCGTAGTAAATGCAGGCCGAATCATAGTTTCCCGTCAACGCCATGTCTCGCGCTAATTTGGCATTCTCGCATATTTCTTCAATTGTAGTTTTGGCCATTACGGTCATTCCTACGCAAGTGGTTGTCTTTTGCTTGCCACCTCGCAGTAACTGATTCGGATTCGGAATCGGAACAGGTTGTTGTCATTGTAACCAAAAGAGAAACAAAGATTAGTGCCAATTAAAGGCATAGGCATTCTTCTTCTTCTACTACTTCTTCTTGTTGTTGTTGTTCTTGTTATTGTTGTTGCTCAAGTGCGTAAGCTGCTCTCTCATAGGTTCGCTCTCTCCCATACTCCCGCTCTCTCACACTCCCTCTCTTTCTTGCTATCTATCTAGTCATTGTATAGTTTCTCTCACACAATAGAACGGAAGCAACGCAGCGGCTTTGTCACTCAGTCACACACACACACAGGCACTCTCTCATATGCACACACACACACGGACACGGGGACAATCGAACACAATCGCACGCACACTTGCAGGTAAAAATGGAAAGTGCCAGCCTCAAAATAACCGAAAATAATAAAAGAAGATAGCAATGGCAACGACCGAAGACAACTACAAAAAGTACTAAGTGCGCTAATTATAAGCACAATTGCCGCAGCAACCTCACTGCCCTCCCTCCTCCTGTTGCTGTCACCAAATTTAAAATTGAACGTGCAACAACTGCGACGCGCTCCCATTTCCGAGTATCCGAATCTCAAATCCGAATCCGATTGGGAAAATGTAATAAAATTATTATAAACCTTGCGGACGACAAATAAGGCGCTTGACCTTGTTGAGTCGTCGTTGTCGTCGTCGGTTGGGGCTTTTGAATAATTCTTTCAAGTCAACGACGTTTAAAACGTTGTATGCAAAAAATACAAAAAAAAACCAACACACGCGCGCTCTCAAACACAAACACACACGCACACTAGAATAAGCAAAGAAAAAACAGAGCTCAAATTTCCGCGGCGTTTAAGTTTCGTCCGACACACAAACACAAGACAAACACACATACACACACATGCACTTGCAATTACTTTCTGTTCGCACATAATATAACATTTGAAATAGAATTCAACTTCAGTTAATGGGCCTGTAATTTACACTGCATTTCCACTTGCATCTTAAAGTGATTTTTATTTTGTATGCGCGACGTGGGGGCGTCGCAACAGAGACGACGACGACGACGGCGACGTCGATGACGTTTATGTCGAAATTGTTATATTATTATGGCGGCCCATTTACTTACGGTTATGGACATTAGTACTCTGGCTTTGTTACACGGCGTTACAAACTCAAACTATGTTAAAAAACTTTATTTATTTAAATATTAAAGCGATGCGCCAGCTTAAAGAAACGGGTGCTGCGACTTCTGCGGCGATTGTTGTTGCTTAATACTAAGGCTGTGTTAGGGATGGTCACAATACAAGGTAGTTGTTGCATTCCGATAGTTCACGATGCATCAGGTATGGGAGCACAACAAAGTGTACCTTTAGCACAATTCTTAAGTTAATATTTAATTGTGTATAACATAATAGACTTAGCTAACTGTGCTTAGCTGTTAAACTAAACAGTCACATAAAATATTGCTGCTCAATATTCAAAACCCAAACTAATTTTGAAAGTGTGGCAACTTTATAAAAAGTATTCTGCATCGATATTTAGTGTATGTTATCGAGTTATGAGTCACGGCAAGCTGTCAAACGATTGTTATTTTCTATCGTGCCATTCGACCGTACCTAGGTCCCCACAACAGATAACAAAAAGAGCACACTGCTAAGGCCGCCGTCGACTACTAAGTATTTTGGCTTAAGTTATTTGTTAAATTTAGCGCTTACGTTAAGCGACGGCGCCCAAAATGACAACGCCCACGCAAGAAACACTTGAAAAGGCCTTGAAAAGCGATATCAAGCTGCAAGCGGCGGCCAAACAAATTGCAAATGGTAAGTGGATCCTCTCCCTGAAGTTTTAAATCAGCTGTTAATGAGACTTCTTTTGTCTCCCCAACAAAAACACAGAACTCACAGGGGGCATCTATGACATTTCGCAACTGGCCGAACAGTTGGGATTTGCATTAACTTCTCCAGATATCGAACAACGTGTTGCAGGCACGAATCTATTGTCTGCAGTTCTGACTAATCTCCCCCGAGATGTCTTGAATGCAAAACAGTTGGAATTTCTTACTAAGTTCTATACAGATCGTCTACGTGATCATCACAATGTGATGCCAGCTATCATAGACGGTCTCAGTGCTCTGGTGCGCATGAAAAATTTGCCAGCTGAGAATGTGCCCCTCATGCTGCACGCATTCTTCCAGTACAGCACCTGTCAGTCGCAGACTCGGGGCGACCGCACTAAGCTGTTTAACATGTTTAAATTCCTGACGCTGCATTTCGAACCAGGTGAGTCCACTGAGAGAATATTCAATAATGAATAATAACTCTTCCAACAATTTTCCAGAGCTTGTAAAGATGTCCGGCGACTTTCTGTACGGTCTCATCAATTCCATAGACGGGGAACGTGATCCCCGCAACCTGGACCTTATCTTTAGTTTTATGCCAGACTTTCTATCACAATATCCACTGCTGCATTTGGCCGAAGAGATATTCGAGATCTTTGCTTGCTACTTTCCCATTGATTTCAATCCCAGCAAACAGGATCCTGAGTCAATAACACGAGATGCACTCGCCGAGAAGTTAAACAGCTGCCTGGTGGCCAACGAACAGTTTGCCGAGTGGACAGTGGCTCTGGCTGTGGAGAAACTGGACAGTGATTTACAGGTGGCCAAGTTGGATTCCATTGAGTTGCTGGTAAGTTTGCAGAACCTTCTAGATTAGTTGTTTTGAATCTTTAAATAATTCAATTTCCTTTTGTTTTTCTCAGCATCAAGCCGCTCTTAAGTTCCAACCGACTGCTTTGGAGCCGCATTTCACACAAATCTGGCAGGCTCTCAAGGCGGAAACTTTTCCCGGTTCGGACAATGCGGATGTGCTGCGTTGTGCCCTGAAAACGCTGGCAGAGCTGCTGAAAAGTGCCGCCAAGGTGCCCAGCATAAGCCACAACTATCAGAGCACTGTACTGGGTGTGGTGCTCACCCACTTGACCGATGTGCATCAGCGTCTATTCCATCCCGCTGCCTCGATAGCATTGATGTGTGTCTCTGGAGATGCAACCTTTGCAGGAGATAAGATCCTTAACACATTTCTACTAAAACTAAAGGAGTCGGAGATTGGCATAGCCTACGATGAGCCACGCATACGGTTCTATCACATCATATCTCAGGTCTATAAGCTGGCGGCTTTGCGTGATGCACTGCAGCAACTGGACAAGTCAATAGTGATGCCACTGCAGGATGATGTCATTGCCGCGCTGCGTCTGTGCGAGCGGGAGGATTTCGATGTTGCCAAGCAGGACTTGGAACTGCAACGTGCCGCACTCTCTGTGCTCTGCGAATGCGCTCCAGCACTGGGTGAGGCACAGCGTGCACTCGTGTACAAGGCACTGGTGCAGCTCATCAGTCATCCACATCTCGATCTGAATTTCAAGCCATTAACCATTAGTCTGGGTGCACTGCAGCCCGTGGAACTGCAGTCGAATTTCATCGACATTTGCATGCGAAACTTTGACATATTTTCGGATTTCATAAAGCGAAAGATCTATGAAAATCTATTGCCTCTCATGCCACAGATGGCGTTCACACAGCGCATCCTCGAGTTGGTCATGCAGCAGGTGTTCACAGCCAGCAATGGAGCGGAGCCACAGCGTGTCCTCGCCTTGGAGGCGCTGAACTCGCTGCTCAATCAGGAGGATAAACGCTTCATTGTGGAGTTGCAACAGCAATCGAATCTGCTGCACAAACTCATCGAACTGGCACAAAAAAGTGCAAATCTTCCAGAGGAATCCCTTGAGCAAATTGCCGCCGCACTCAGTCGCATTATGCAGCAACTGCCGCTGTCCGAGCAGAGCGCCATCGTCAGTGAATACTTGCCTGACCTTCAGCTGCAGCTGGCGGCGCATCTGTTTGTGGCCAAGGGATTGTTGGGCTACTTGCACAAGGATATCACGCTAGACGATCACTTTGAGCGTCTGTTGGATGACCTTACCGATTTATCCCTTAAATCGGACAATGAGAACCTGCGCGAAACGGCTCATCATTTGCTCTGCAGCCTGGTCAATAAGATGGACAACACCCAAGCGAATCGTGACCAGATCAAACGTATAACCAGGAAACTCAAGGATGCTTTCAAGAAGGGCGATGAGCGTGCCGTGAATTTGCTGGCCTGGATTGGAAAGGGACTCATGGTAGCCGGCTTCGAAGAGGCAGCCGACATTGTGGGCGATGTAAGTAGTGGATTTGACTATATAGTATCTATAACTGATCTAATGTGCCCTCTCCCTGTTAGCTATCTGATCTGCTGGAGCATCCCAAGCTGGCCACAGCAGCCGCTTTGGCTTTTGACATTATTTCAGCTGAATTTCCCGAGTTGGATTTGCCCGTAATCAAGTTCCTGTATAAACAGAAATTCTTCCACACTGTCATGAACAAACTAGGCTCCAAGCTGTCCAGCTACTGTGAGCATCATATGAAGGCCTTCATCTATGTGTTGAAGGAGACACCCTACTCGGTGATTAAGCTCAACATTAAGCAACTGGGCCCGATGCTCTTCAAAACTCTGGACGCGCACAAGGATGCCAGTTCGCTGTGCATTGTGCTGGACATTTGCAAGAGCTTTGTGCAGCAGCACGATGATTATTTCCAGGCGCATCTGGGACACTTGATACCCAGCTGTCTGGAGTTGTCTAAGCCGCAGACGCAGATGAACATGGTAAGTAAATATAACCTCCAGTTCTGTCTAATGACTAAGCTAATACATCTCCCTCTCTTCCTCTGCTCCACACAGCAAGTGCGTATTGAAGCCTTGGAGCTGCTCCTGGAAATCACAAAGTATCCCACTTATGTTCTGTTGCCTCACAAGGTGGACGTGACGCTGGCACTGGCACCGGCACTAGATGATCCCAAGCGACTTGTGCGTAACATTGCAGTGGATGCACGCAATGCCTGGTACCTGGTGGGCTCACCTGGCGGGGATTAACAAGCGACGATCACATTGTTAACATTGTTAAACCAATTGACAAATAGAGAAAATACTACGCACAAATGTTAATTAGAAATGTATTTTGTTTATTCACTTTAATGGTTTGATGGAGCTCAGTAGGGATGCTCGCATTGGGATCGCGCCATCAGCGCACATTTCTGGGCACGCTGCACAATGTCGGGACAGCGTCGCTTGCGCATGAAGCGGCAGTCCTGGAAGAAGCCCTCGTTGCGTGGAAATCCGTGTGTGAAGTCCTGAAAGGTCAGCAGGCCCAGTCCCCAGATCTTGCCTCCTCTGAACTCGCCCTCATACTTCATGCCATCCGAGCGCCAAAAGATGCCGTTGCCGTGAAACCAGCCCTGATGGAATTCTCCTTCATATCTAGAATTATATAGCGCTATATTCTAATCTACATGTATATACCCTGCCTGCCCCTTCACTCACTTGGCACCATCGGGAAACCAGAGACAGCCCAGGCCCTGGCTCAGTCCCTCCTGAAATTGTCCATCGTAACGTGTGCCATCGGCGAACTGCAGATGCCCTATGCCATGCTTCTGTCCACGTTGATTCCACTCGCCAATGTAGCGACTCGCATCCTCGTAACGCCAGCCGCCCACCTTAACGGCACCAGCACTGTACTGCTGGCCCTGTGGACCATGTCCTTGCCCACCCTGTTGATGGTGATGCTGTTGGTTCTCGATGCGTGCCGTGGTTACGCCCACGCTGCTCACTGTAATCACAATGTGGAAGCTTTTTATGGAAGAGATTCATCTCACTGTCAGCAGCCACTACTTACTGTCGTCTTCATAGTCATCCATGGCCATATTTCCCTAGAGGAACGAAGATTTCCCCACGCAGACTGCAGTCGATGCTTCTCTAGCAGCTACTGAGCTTGCATTGTCGCCGCTGCGCTTGCAGTTGCAGACACTTTCTGTGGCTTCCACAGGGGCGCGGCGGCCCTGGTCTAAATCTAATTAGCATATTGAAGGCACAGTGGGGAAAGGCACAAATAAATTGCAAACTCAAAAATATTGTAATATAACATCTGCAGCGATTTGAATTTTATTTGATTTTTAATAAATAATTCAAATGATTTTGGATTAATTTATTAAACTTCTGTTGTTAAAAAAGGCACTTGCAAATACAGTTAATTTTCAGCTAAAATAAATAATAAAATAAAATAGCCAAATTTATTGTTTTTTTCTCTTTACTTGCCCCACTGTGCCGCGAATTCCTTATTTGTAAACTTAAATTCCGATTCGAATATTGCCCCACATTGCGCTGTCCAACTGTTGCAGCAGTTTCTGTCTGCCTCGCTGCCTCGTTGCCAAGGCTGCGCTCATGGATAATACCCTCAGTAAGTAACGGTAAATGGTAACCATGGAGAGGGCCAAAGACGCCACAACAAATCCCGGCGGAAAATTTGTATTTCCTGCAAACGGAAAACAGCAAACAGAAAAAAATGCTGCATCAGGGAATTATCTTGCGAGAGGGACACGTTACACGTACCATCTACAATCTGGTAACTATCGAAAAAAGCCTATCGATATCGCGATCACAATGACTCCCCCCAATTAGATCAAGGACAAACGATACGAGGATGTTATCGAGTGCATTGTGAACTGCGGTGAGGCAGCAAACACCCGAGCAGGGCTGTCGACGTTGGGACACTGCTACTACCACGCCCAGAAATACGAGGAGGCGGCCAGCTGCTACGAGCAGCTCTGCCAGTTGGTGCCTAAGGATGCCAAGTACAGGTGAGCAGCAGCGAGAACTTATTTGAGGTTATGTTATGGTCATCAATCATCCTTGATAGATTCTACTACGCGCAGTCGCTCTACCAGGCTGGCATCTTTGCAGATGCCCTGCGTGTGCTCAAACAGATTGGAGACAAGGAGACGGAGCTGCATGAGCATTGCCTGCAGCTGCAGAGCGCCATACTGTATTCTAGCGAGGATTATGCGGGCGCACAGAGTCTGCTCAATCAGCGCGCTGGCGGAACAGCCGAAACGTTAAACGACGAGGGTTGTCTGCTCTACCAGGCGGATCAGCATGAGGTAGCGGTGCAGCGTTTCCAGACTGCACTGCAGGTGGGCGGATTCAATCCACTGGTGGCCTACAATGTGGCACTGGCCCATTTCCAGCGCAAGCAACGTGCCCAGGCGCTGGACTATACCTCGGAGATTGTAGAGCGTGGCATGCGCAATCACCCTGAGCTGGGTATCGGAGCGCAGGTGGACACGGACGGCAGTGCGCGTAGTGTGGGGAATCCCATAACGATGGCCTTGTCCGGCATTACGCAAGCCTTGAATCTAAAGGCGGCATTGGAATATCAAGATGGCAATGTGGAGGCAGCACGGGATGCGCTGCTCGATCTACCACCGCGTGCTGAGAGCGAGCTGGATCCGGTGAGTCTACACAACATGGCACTAACCGATGCACAAGGACCTGTGGCGGGACTACGCAAGCTGGCCTTCCTGTTGCAACTGGGTGCCCCGGCCTGTCCCAAGGAGACGTTCGCCAATATACTGCTCACCTGCTGCAAGCACGAGCTGTACGAGACCGCCGCAGATATTCTGGCCGAGCACACAGATCTCACCTACAAATACCTGTCGCAATATCTGTACGAGCTGCTCGATGCTCTGATTACGGCTCAGACCAGCGGCGAGTTGGCCGAAAAGAAACTGGGCACACTCGCCTCCAGCCTGTCGGGTAAGTTGCGCAGCTTGGCTGCACGTGTGCAGGAGGTGCGTGCCACCAGTGAGCAGCAAGCACTGCGGGATGCCCTCAAGGATTACGAGCAGGCACTGGAACTGTGAGTGGGGGCTGCTTGTTTTGAGTAACCCTTAGCTAATCTCTGTTCTCCTCCACAGTTATCTGCCTGTGGTGATGGCACGCGCTTGGATCTCTTGGCGTGAGGATGATTTTTTAGGGGCAGAGCGTGAGTTTCGTTCCAGCGCAGAGTTCTGTTCCGAGAATGCCATCTGCTCTGTGTGGCGCCTTAATGCCGGCCACGTGCTCTTCATGCAGGACAAGTACAAGGAGGCTGCTGCCTTCTATGAGCCCATTGTGCGCCAGCACTCGGATGCTGTAGGTGGCACAATCAACTAAGAGTGCATAGTCTTCTAACAATCTCCCTCTCTCTATCTATCCCTCCCTCTGCAGATCATGTCTGTATCGGCTGCGGTGCTGGCCAACTTGTGCGTCTCCTACATCATGACATTCCAGAACGAGGAGGCCGAGGAACTGATGCGCAAGGTGGAGAACGCGGAGGAGCTGAAGGGCAATCAGGGCAAACAGTATCATCATTTGTGCATTGTCAATCTGGTTGTGGGCACACTGTATTGCGCCAAATCCAACTATGAATTCGGTCTCTCACGTATTGCCCACGCCCTGGAGGGCGGCTCTGGTGCGCGTCTCTACGCGGACACGTGGTTGCATGTGAAGCGTTGTGTGCTCGGCCTGCTCACTGGCATGGCCAAACAGAACATCATATTACCCTATTCTGCTGTGCAGGAGGTGCTTAACTTTCTCAAATCCTGCGAGGCATACGGACTCTTTACACCCGCCAACATTTACACGGCCACCGAGCAAGTGCCCAAGGAACCCTTGACCATTGGCCTAGAGGCGCGTAAGCTGCGACTGTTGCTCATCAAGCTTAGTGAATATGAGAATTACTAAAGGTGCTCTTATTCATTTTCACCTTATACTACGTATAAACAGCTAACAATGTACAGTGAGCAAAATAAAGACGTTAAATTTTAATAATGTGAGTGAATTTAAGTATTTTTTAAGTTGGTTCCCCCGTTGGTTTACTAAGCAAACCCATTGAAAGCCCCACTCTTTCTTTACAATTTTTTATTTATATTAATTTCAATATATGCTGCGTTGCTATACTGCGTTCTGTGTTGTATGATGCTGTGTTGCCTAAATGGATTACAAGATGTATATGAAAGATGATTATATTGGTGCTGGGGAGGTTTCCTTCTCTCCCTCTCTCTCACTGATCTGTAGGCGGAACAAAAGTTCCAAACGAACTTCAGAACTTAAATACAAAATACGCAAGCAAGAAGAATTTTGTGCTGCCAAAACATTAACGTAGATACAGATTTATATATATATATATATAATATGTATATGTATATGGGTATTGGGGTTAGCTTAGGCCAGCACAGCCGATGTGGCCATCTCGCTGACGCCGCACGTATTGTCGCCACGATAGACACGATAGTAGCCCTGCTCTCCCCAGCGAGGTCCCCACGAGTTCTTAACAATCCAATAGGGCAGGGACTTGTGGAAGTTGGGATAGTCGGAGACGCCATAGCCGACAATCAAGACGCCATGATCGAGATTCTTTTTATTGCACAGTGGTCCCCAGGGATGTGAGACGCCACCACGATAGAACTGCATGGCGTTGGCATTGAGGCCTGTAAGGAAAGACAATTGATAACATTGTATAGTTTAAGGAACGAAAAAACACTCTACTCACCAATTGAAATAGGTCCATTGTTGACCAACCACTCCTGCATCGCTGTCTCATTGCCCTTGGGCAGATCAACAAAGCCAGCGACCTGTACATGCGACAAGGTGCGATTGAAATGGCACTGCTTCTTCTTGGCGGCATAGGGGTACTCTGATTCGTATTCCAAGCCACCAATATCCTTGATTGCTCTACAAAATAAGGGAACGATTATTATTTTTAAGAAAATGTATCGACTGAGTTCAATTTTAATTACACAACATCGATATGAATTTGAATTCGATTTTAAAATTATTTGATCGATAACTTATACAGGTGATGCACCGATTAATATATAACGGACGCACCAAAAATATTGTTTGAGTATTGTCACTAAACAAGGAACCAAACAGCTATAGTAGAAGTGCTTCGTTTTGTTTTTGCGAGTCAGAAGCATCGAGACTTAACAAACGGTTAACAAACGAAAGGGCGGCTAACACGCTCGGCTGTACGCACGAAGGGGTGGCTTACGTTCCTCTCAGTACAAACTCAGTACAAACTACAGCGGACCGATAAGCATGCGCGTACTTCTTTGCGCTATGCGATCGTTTCAAAGTGTGCGTGTATATATGCACAAGCTCGTGTATGAATGTATGCGTTGCTTATGTGTTGAGACTCAACATTTTCAGACTTAACTATTGACACTCAACATGTTGCGACTTAACTGTTGAGGCAAACAGTGTTACATCTTGAGACACATGTTGAGACTCAACATGTTGAGCCACATGTTGCACGCGACATGTTCATTGCTAAGTGGTATCGTTCAAAAAAATGTATCGAAAGATATGAATTTGAACTACGAAGTATCGATATGTATTTGATTTCGAATTTCAAGAAGACGACTGCATTATGTTTTAAAGAAAACTAAGAAAAGAAAAGAGTGAGTATGCTAGAACTGTGCTTTGCTGTTAAATGATATAATGTAATTGTAGCAACACGGCAACTTACTTGTAGGCATTGTCCATCAATCCACCATTACAGGCGCTATCGGTGGAATCGCAATCGAGTAGTTCCTGCTCAGAGAACTCCTGGAGATCACCTGTCTTGATGGCATACAGTCCCTCAATGTTGCCTGTGACACTGAATGCCCAGCAGGAGCCGCATTGTCCCTGATTCTTGACCTGGGTGACGGCGTTCTTTTGCCGCCAGTCAAAGTCCTTGGGCAACTCTCCCGCATAAGCGGGCACCGTAGCTGGCGCACCGCCCGTTGGCTGATTCTCGCTGCGTTGCCAGAGACCCGCTCGCTGTGTATACTCTGTGCTGGTCATGTCGGCGAATTCAGTGATGCCATACTTGGCACTGCCCATTTCATTGGCATTCAGCTCCTCGATGGTGCGCAGATTCTGACGGAAGATGCGCAGACGCATCTGATGCTCGATACTGTTGGCATAGCGACGCTTGTACTTGATCTGGAACTTGTGGAACAGATGATCGACCTTGTTGAGCGCATGATGAGCGTGTTTCTTGTGTGTCTTCTTCTCGGCCCACTCCACAGAGCGAGAGTGACGCGCATGCACCACAGGCTGATTGCGGCACTTGAACGTGACCTCGTGTCCCTTCTCTAGCCAAGGCTGCGCCCAGATCTCGACAATGCAGCGATGCTGTACCTCGGTGCTATCGGTCAGATCCGCATCGATGCGGGTCAGAGTGCCCGAGACAACCTGACGCGATGCCGAGTAGACTTTAACAATTCTTGGAGAGTTGAAACATTGGTTAGAAATGGCAAAGATATAATAAAGATTTGTATATCCTACTTGTAATGGGGTCCCTCGCCCTCCGTCAGCTTGTCCAGTGTTTTCTGCAGCTGGGCCTGGGCCTGTTTCTCGTCGTAGGGTTTGCCGCCGCCAACAAGCTGATGCACATCGTTCAGTCCTCGTTTGCTGCGAGATACCTATAAAAGAGAGAAATAAAAGTCGAAGCATCTATAAAAATAAATCCGGTTTAATTTATTTGCCCCCGTCATATATAATCAATTATTATTGTATTCAATAGTTAATACAAATTCTTTTTTTTTGTTCTTTTCTTTGTATTGAAACGAAAATTTCGATAACTCTGGTTTAGTTGCAGTTGTAGTTGCTCCACCCTGCTGTCTCCTGCCTCCGTTGCTCAGAGTCCACACTCTGCTGGCACAATGTAATCGTCCATTACCCGAACGATTCGCAGTTTACCCCGTCCATCGACACCAATTTGTCCCACTTCTGCCTCGATTTTTTGGTCGCCTCCTACACGATCATCCGTCTCATCGGAGTCCCGATGACGAATCACCATGGCGGCAGCGGCCACAGCCTCGTTGCGTAGCCAACAGGTTGCGATCCATACATTGCGTAGACGGAGCAACGAAGAAGGTTTCATGTTTGCAAATAATTTCCTTTTGTTTCTGATACAATTTAAATAATTTAAAAGGAATCTTCCAATGTAGAGTAATTGTGACTTGTTTCGCTCGCTCTCGCTGTATCTGTCTTTCTCTCGCTCTCTTTATCTCTGTCTCTTACGATGGCTCCTCTGGAAGTGTTTGCAAAATCTTAGTCCTCCTCAATTCAAACAGATGATATTCCAAGAAATAAATGAGAACAGCTGGTAGAAACTAAATTAAAATACCGTTTTTTTCTATAGTATGACCTGCCTAAGTTTAAATGAAGAACGTAAATGAATTTCGACTTAAATATTTAAAGCTTTGCCTGCTCTATACACACATGAAATATGATAGATTTATAAACAGTATATTAATAAGAAATAGTATCAGGTCTCATTTTGAGTTTGAACTGTTTGCAATGCTCTCGAGTTGTTCCCAATACTCGAATTGGTTCTAGGATAACTGAAGTACCCCAAACTCATCTGTAGTCACCACCATGATCGAGTACAGATGCAAAAATGATGAAATTTTTGCTACTCAAAAAGAGAAAAGGAGAAAAGAGGTGGCAATTCACTTAGCTGGCAATCAGGAGAGCGCACACAGATGCGAGTAATCGCAACCAATGAAATAACATTTCTAGAGACACATGCGAAGCTACACATGGCATACAATAAACCAAACCAAACCATTCAATGTACCCCGGACCAGAGCCAGCCCCGAAACCAATTAAACCAAACATTTTGCCTGGAAATTCGTTGTCTTTTCGGGGGCCATCGTGACTCGGCCTGGGGGGTGCTGAGCCTGAAGGGGCCTGTTCTGTCGGAGCTTAAATGGCTGAACCTTTTCATTGTGTGGGCGTAAAATTGACGTGGCTGACCAGGCGTAGTTCGGAGTCCGGAGCACCATCGACAGCAGCAGGCAGTGCAGGTGAACAGAGGTCGCAGATGGCAATGGAGATGGCAATGGGGAAGAGAGTGCAATGACAACAATACGAAATGAAATGTAATGGCAACGACGTGTGTATAATTAAAATACGTGTGCTGCGGCGAAGGGGGGGAGGAGGAGAAGGAGACGAGGGATGGGAAACACCCGGAACGAACCCGGGATTGAACTCCGGCTTCTGTTTCCGTCTGACCTGTCGCGACATGAATTCATTAAGCGCCATGTTTTCAGAGCCTGTTCCATTCTGTCATGCTCTGTTTCAATGATAATCCCCCCATTCCCTCTTCGATTTTGTGTCATCCCAAACTGTCGTTTGGTTCGTTCGTTGCGTATTTCAATAAAAATTAAAACGTAAATAATGTCGCCACCCCATGCACCTCCGCCACCCTCTCAAACGTCAACCATTGCCGCCGGTCTATGGCAACAAATGGAGCGTAAAATTTATTTCGATATGTTGACAGTCGGATACGAAGTGCCTCCTCTCCCGTCTCCCGTCGCCTGTCTCCTACCACCTACAGCCACTTCAGAGCGTTTACAGGCCAACGAATTAGGAGTTCCTATCAGCCTAATAAATTTCAAATGGTTTTCACCGAGCGCAATGACAGCATTGCTGGCCTGATTTCACATGCGATTTATGGAGTGTTCTAATCGGGTTAGGGCAGCACAGCAAAGGGAATACACATTATTACACACATTCAAAGGATCATCATTGATTAATTTCATATTTTTTGGTTATTTTTAACATTATTTCTAAGTATGTATCATGGCTGATTCCCCAGAATTCGCAATAAGAATATGTTTTTGTATTTTATCTCAACTGTTGATAAGCAGGATATACAATACGAAATTCTACAAGATCTCTTGTTTTTTTACAGATTCCTAAAAGAATTTATAATAAAAACAAATTTGTTTATTTAATCTGAACGGGTTTGAAACAATTTAATAGAAAATACCGAAATTGAAAAAGATCTTATGTTTCTATCTTGTTTCTCTAGAATCTCCTGGGCAAACTCAACAATTTCAATTGCAAACTTTGTTGTGTATTATGTAAAATGTTTGAGATAACTCGTTGATTGCAACGGAAGCGCGGTGAAGTAATTAAAAATGCATAAAGGAAGCTCATCGTGTATGATCCTAAAGTTGAACCCATACTTAAGATTTTTGCAGCACTATCTTGGGCTGCAATCTTGTAGCCCCCCATTGTGCGGAGTACATTCACATCCTCCAGCACTGAGAGGTGAGAGGAACATTCCAACGTCAGTTGCTGGGGTGTTAAAAGTAGAGCATCAAGGATAATGAGAGCTCTTTTAACAGCACTGGGCGCACCACTCTGTACGCTCTGTCGTCGACACCTCCAGCCTCCCTCTCTCTCTGTCTCCCTCACCCCTTGTCGCATACACTTGTTCCCCTTAAAGGCACTTGAGGTGGCCCCGCTAAGATACGTGTATACGTACGCAGGTGCTGCGCCAAAGGAACGATGGGTAGCGGGGTAGGGGGAGAACAGGGGAACTCAGTTTGGCCAGGCAGATGAGGCCAGAGAGACACCGGGCCGGGTTAAACAGATTGCGGCCGTAATTTGAAAGCGGAAACTCATTTGATTATTAAGGTGAAATAAGTGCTGCGCGGGGGGAGCACCAAAAGAGGTGGAGGACAGGTGGCAGGGGGGGGGGCGTTTCGGTTGGGTTAACCTGGCAGACAGCCACGCCTTGCCTTGCCACGCTACGCAGGAGTTGCCCAGGTGTGGCATGTGGCGCATTGAGGTGAGTGAGAAAAACGACGAGCTTAAATAAATTCAATTAAATAACATTTTCTTTTTATTGTTCGCATTTGCTTTACGAGTATTTGTATATAAGGCGAGAGAGAGTGTATATATAAGTTATATATATATAAGACATTAACTGGTAGTGTGTGTGGGTGTGCGTAAGTGGGTGAGTGTGTGAGGGGAGCATGAGACATGGTGAATAAAGGGGGCATGATAATTATTATTATATTCATATTCATAATGATTACGATGATGAAACCTCTGCCTGCTGCGCCTCCTCTTCCTGCACCGGCAACTGCTCGTGTTGCTGCTCCTTCTCCTCCTGCTGCTGCTGCTCCTGCCCCTGTTGCTGCTGCTCCTGCTGCTGCTGTTTCAGCTCAGTGCGCTGCTGTTCGATGGTCTTTTCAAAATTAAACGCACCCACCGATAGGAAATCATCTAACCAACGTTTCTCATTATCATTGAGCTCCGCTGCTGGCGTCGTTTGCTTCGCATCGACCTCGACCAGTTCACCAGCCTCGCCAGTGGCGGCTGCCTCATCAACGCTAATTGACGTTGTGGGCTCATTAGTTGGATCAGCCTGTGGGGTGTTCTGGGGTGTGGCTGTCGTGCTGCTACTGCTGCTGGTGATGGTGCTGCTTGTGGTGAAGCCACTGTTGCCACTGCCACTCCTTCTGTTGCCACTGCTGCTGCTGCTGTACTGTCGCTTGCTTTGAGTTGATGGCAAAATCTGCGCCTCCAGCTGAGCCATTTCGCTGTCACTCAGCTCGTTGCGTCGCCCGCCATTGAAGATGCTATTACTCACGTATTTGTCGTTGAGAGATTTTGCACGCTGCTCTGGATCCAAATCGGTGCCGGCATCGGTGTCCAGCGCATTATCGGCAATATCACTGCAATTCGAGTTGACCAGTTCGCGATGCTTGTCACCCCATTGTGTGGTTATCCACGGTTTCTCCAGTATAACGAGGCGACAAATTGTATCTGCATCCTTTTGTTTGGTATCTACCGCATTCAGGAGTATCTCATAGCGCACCCCATTCACAATTTCACGAAATGCATCAATGATATTGATAAAGTTCATCGAGAGTGGTAAAAAGGTCATCGCTATATTCTGTACACCAATTAAATTGGGCGATAGATACTCCCGTTCGCCGGGATTGAGGACATGGACCAACTTAATGGGAGGTTCGCTGATCGGTTGCTGCTCATCGTTTCGCTCTGCTGTGCTGTCGGTTGTCTGTGAGTGTGTTCGTAGTTCGTGTGTGCGTGTGTGTGTGTGTTCGTGTGTGTTGCAAAGAAAGACAAAAACAGAAAGCAAAACACATATGTATAAGGAGGATACACACACTAAGACAGAGAAATAGAGAGTAGTGGATGGAGAATGGGGGAGTGGGGGGTGGCTTGACAATAACCCAGACCAAGTACGTACTGTAGTTTTCGGGAGCATGGGGGATTAGTGTAAGTTCAGCCAGCAAGCCATGTGTGGTTGAGAATGTGGGCTAAATGAAATGAATGTGTGCGTGTGTCTACGAATTTATGCATGTGTGTGTGCCACTCTCTATGTGTGTGTGTGTGTGCCTTCACCATGGCCCGAAGCAAAGAACAAGCTTGGCAGAGAAAATGTTTAAAACGCTTATCTATAAAGTAAATCAAATTTATACAACAACAAACTACAACAAAAACAAATCAAGCAACAGATTTGCTGATTGGATTGCACACACTTGATTTGGGTTGACATCAATGGGATATCAAAATAATATAATGGTAATGGCACCGTAGATATTATCATTGCACATCTTGAGGAACAGAAGGCAACTCTGTCAGTTAATTTAATATTTCTCATCTCTAGGAATTCACATTACATTTTCTGTTTACAACATTTACATTAGCATTAACATATCTCTGTTAACGCCGCTGCGTCGTCACACAAATCTTTGGTAAAAGTTTAACATTTGATCGGGCAAGATGACAAATTGAATACAGTCCATTAATAAACATATACATACATATGTAATATTGAAATTGCATTTCATTCATCACCAGTAGAAGATGGTCTATTAATTACCTAAGGGTTTCTTGCTACGTGCTACATATAGCAAACTTTCCACTCTTTTCAAAACTTCAATTCTCTTCTCTCTCTTTCATTGGGCCCTGGAAAATCGATCCATGTAATTACAGACAGGAAAAAACCCCTTAAAAAATGTTGAAACTCTATTGACAGCGTTAATGGCGTGATGCACCATCCAAATGCTACTCCTCCCTATGCACAGCTGCCTTTGCCGCTGCGGCCTAATGAACTCAGCATAATTGCAATTACATTGTGGCATAGAGACAAACAAGCCACACAGCGAGAGAGAGACAGAGCGAGAGAGACAGAAACAGAGAGCGAATGAGATGGAAGACATTTGGCCAATCGAGTCAATCACGGCAAAAACGCTTCGTTGAGCTTGTGGCAGGTCACAAAAACTAATTAACCATCGATGCAAAGTGAACCAAACCGCATTACGCCGCACCGCCGCCGCAGCGGGCCACAATGCAGTGAACCGGTTTAAGGATTGCAACAAAACTCATCGATAAATGATGAGCCGCAAAATGCAGCAAGCAGCAGACAGTGGAACAGGGGGGAGAGGGGCGGCGTAAACAGACGGACGATGTCAGCAGACGCTGAATAATTTAAAAATCAAAAGCCCCGCAACGACCGACAGAAGAAACACAACTGACGCAAAAGGTTTCGCCTTTGTAAGCAAACAGAGACATTACACTGAGCGAAAAAAACGTGAGCTTGCCTAATGTGAGTTTAATAGTGAAGAGGGAAGCACAGACTTGCAGACAGAGATAGAGATAGAAAGAGAGGGAGCATATTAAGTCTGGCGAGAAGTTTGCAATGCACAGAAAACATCTCTGATCCTATATGGTAGTCTAGTATAGTGAATACATACATCTATACTTTAATCAATGAATGTTTTTTTTTTAATTTCCAATTCAACATTTTAAAAGCCAAGAGGAAGATATCTCTCTTTATGCTATACATTATATATACATATATATTCTATAAAACTTAACAAAATTACAGATTTTCATTGAACAATCAGTGTAAAATAAAGATTTAAACTAAAATATTTCCCAATTATTTGAATTGTAAATTACAATTTTTAATAAATATTCACAATAAATGTACTAAAATTTATATGCATACATATAAGAATAAATAAGGTACTTAAGCATCTTCAACGGATTCTATACCCTTGCAGGTTCTTTTATCCCCCGATCGTTCCTATTTGATGTCTAACTTTGTTTGGCACTGATAAGTTAAGTTATTTCTAATATTAGAACTTGTCTTTATACAAAAACCTTTATTTCGGCCGAATGTTTCATGAAATTTTATATGCATATTATTTATATGCATATTATATAGTAAAAATGATTACCACATCTTGTTTTGATTTTAATTTTGCAGAAATGTTTATCAAGAAAATTATATTCAAAATATATGTACTTGTAGCCATAAAGCTAGTACCCTTAATCCATAATGAACCTAGTATCCTTTGCATCTCAAGTAGCCTTTGCCAATTAAGTTATTTACATATTTACCTTAATAATCTTTATAGTTACTGCTGTTTGCTTTGTCTCTCTGCTCAAAGTCATTAAGGCTAAGCAAATATTTTTTGCCCTGTAACAGCGCAGCGATTAAGCCGAGATTCAAGAGGAAGAGTGAGAGAGAGAGAGAGAGATGGGGAACAAAGGCAACGAGAAGGCAGAAGAGAGAAGACAGTTTTGCTGACGTTTTGGTCGTTCATCCTCCATTCGACTGGCGGCTGACGTCTCTGTCTGCGTCGTGACAAAAAGCCGAAAACTGCATAAAAAACTTTTGACGGCAATTGCGTCATCGAGGCAGTCAACGCCAACAGCAGCAGCAGCAGCAGACAGCACCAACAGCAGCAGCGTTGCCAGTGCCAGCTACACTGATGCTTGGTTGATGCTGCAGCTGATTATGCTGTGGTGGGGATGGAGGGGGAAGTTGGGTGATTTGATGGATTCGGTCTTGGCATTGTTTAAGCTTGTTGCTGCTGCTGCTTCAGCTGCCTCTGCTTCTGTTGCTGCTCCTGCAACTTGTTTGCAGCTTGTTTTTCAATTAAACTTTATGGCACTTTAAGCAACACCCCAAAGTTAGCATACGATAACAGGAAAGATGACTGCAGAGATTGCATCTCCTGCTTGGTTGGTTGTCCTGGCAACTGAATGCAAAAGCGCAGCCAACTTCACGGTGCAGTGTGCAGCCTGGCCAGTAGTAAGCTCTTTTGCATAGTTAATGCACTTGTCTGCAGCAAGATGCATCAGGAATTAATAGCGAAAGCTAGGAGAATTTGCTTGCAGCCTGAGAGTGAGTACCAACCCAGCTCAATCCCGATTAACCTTATCCGTTTAGGTTAATTAGCTACCGTTTGGGGGTGGACAAGTTAATAAAGGTAATGTTTAGGAATAGCTTTAGAAATAGATACACTTTCTGTTCATATAACACAATTATTGTGTATGTTTTTTTTAATGTGTTGTAACATTTTTAAGCAAGAGTTTTAAATAGTAAAATGTATATTTGATTGTAATTTGTGCTACTGCAATAGTTGCCAGATGAAAGAAAAACATTAACAGGTGCTTAACAGCTGCTTGGAATAGAAATTCAACAGCTGATTCTAATAAATATGACTACTTTAACTAACTATCGATAACAAATAATCAATTTTCAAAAAGTATTTATAATAAATACTGCTTTACTGTGAATATTTGAGCAATTAAAGGTGTTTAACAGCTGCTTAGAATATTCAATTAACAGCTGATTTTATTTGATATTCCAGCCGTAACTATCAATAACAACTAAACAATTACCAATATGTATTTAAAATAGTGATCTGCCGTGAACAATATTGATGCAAATGTTATTGCTTAATTTTTGCTGGCAAGGTGTTGATTCCACTATTTACTCTGTCAAAGCTGTAGTGCACATTTTTTGCCATCAGCTAAAACTTTATAATTCTCTTTCTATGAATTTCCATGGATACTGGATGTCATTATGCCATACCGTACATATAGACGACATAAAGTCATGACTCCCATACAAACTTTTCCCATCTGACAACTGATGCGAAAGTCCTCCTGGTGCCGCTGCCTCTGCCTGCCTGCATCTGGCTGTAGTGCTCTGTAAACAGGCTTTTGTGGGCGGAAGGCGACGACGCGTAAGTAGGATGAGAGGAGAAGAGATTCCAGGGCGGGGGGGGAGAAGGTAGAACGGGTGTAGCAGCGCTTGGGTATTAACTGATGCAATGTTGAAAAACTTTAATTGCATTGACGTAAATAACAACATCAGGCAAACGAACGCGCTTTGGGAGAAGAGAGAAGCCTCATGGTAGAGCAGAGCTCGGAGCAGAACGCACGGCGCTGTGCTGCACGCTGCACAGAAAGCGCACGGCAAATTGCAAATTGGCAATTTGGTATAAATTGTTGATTTTAATTAAGCTTTAATTAAAACGCTTTACCAACGTATAAATAAATAAACTTACCGAAAAGCCAAAAGTCTACAGCTCTTATTAACATTACGAAATTTATTTATTGCCAGCAGAAACCGACACACAACACACACACACCACGCCCCCGGGGCCTACACCGCCCCCAGACCTCAAACCGGTATTATCCAAAGTGTCAACACATCTTTGCCTGCTGTGCGCTCTTTGGGTGATAGTTTCAACGCCCGGGGAGATCCGAATCCGACTCGGAGTGTTGCCTCTGTCGGTGTGTGCGTGTGTGTGTCTTGTGTAAACTGTATCTTTTATTTCTTGCTCTCAAGGTCAACGCTGCCATGTTGCCAAGACTCCAAGTCGCGCTCTTAAATGATGATGGGCGCGTGTTTAGGAGCTTTTTAATGACCACATTTGCCTTGACGGCGCTGGCTTTCTGCTTTCTTTCCTTGCTGAAGATGAGAACCAAGAACACCCCATGCCTAAGCCCCACTCAACGAGTTTTCATTCTCTCTGTGTGTGTGTGTTTGTTGTGTGTGTATTGTCATTGGGTCACGGATAAACAAGCTTCAAAATTTCTAAGAAAATTAGTTGAGTAATCGTCTCTAATGAGGCGATGAGTCTACTAATACTTTGAAGTTTATATTTAAATTATGATATACTATAAACTTGTTTAGAAAGGTTCTTCAACCTTAGTAAGAACTAAGAATTTATATAATTTGTATTATTTTGCAAGGGTATAATACTTATAAAATACTATGAACATCCTTGATACACTATAATGTGTATAGTATCTTAATAAGATCTATCAAGGACGTAATAGAAACTCTATTTAGAATTGGTCTCACTTAATTAGTGACAACAAGTCTAGAATTTCGTATGAAAAGTCAGGTTAAACTGAATAAAAGTTTCTCAATGTATGTATGCTTTATTATATCGTAATGGTTTACTAATTGCCGAGTATTATTTTACACATTCATTAGACAATAAATATGTAAATATTAAAATGAACCCTCACTTATAAAGCACAACACACTCAGTTATGCTTTAATGTATTCACATATTTATAAGGCACTTGCATGCGGTACACCTCAAACTGATTAATGACTATCAGGACTAATTAATAATGCAATCGAAATTGCCAACTTGTTGTAGGCCCTACAACATGCACATAATTAATGAATATACTTAATAATGACTGCGCCATTGTTATCTTGCGCTGACTGCACTCCGAACACCCCCAAGTCGTACTCATCGCACACATATGTACATTAACATATGTACATCTACTTACATATTCACATCACTCAACACCCACACCAGCCTTCTCACGAGTATGTGTGTGTGAGTTGAGTGAGTTCTACACAGCTTGAGCTTGTTTAAATTCCCAATCACACACAGGACACAATCTCAATAGCTCGAACCGCTCGACCCTCTCGATTCTATGGCAAGCTCATTATAAACTTTGCCTTCCATATTCCCCTGAGTGCTAATTTGTGCCCTACGTGTGTGTAAGTGTGTGTGTGTGTGATTGTGAGTGTTTACTTTCGGTCCTTGGGGAGTGAGAGGGAACGATGTTCTGGATCGTTTAGTGGGTTCAATAGCGTAATTTCCATTGGCATTTGCATTAAGCGGCAAATCATGTTCAAAATTACACAATGACTCAATGCGATTGAGATTGAGATTCGTTCAATGTTTTCTTTATATAGAGAAACGTGAATTGGCATCAGCAAAATTTCAACAAACTAATTTGCATAAGAGCGGAGAAAAAAATTAAGTAAGAGAGAGAGGAGAGAATGAGAATGAGATGAAGAAGGAGAGGATTGCTGACAATGTGTAGACTAGATTCAAACATTCGCAAAACAGATGCCATTTGTCTTTGTGAATCATTCGCATGTGATTTCCGAAATGACAAAAACAGTCGGACGAGAGTCATAAAACCGCCTCGAGCAATTCTTCTAATGCCCCCCGCCCCCAACCGCACTCCGCATGAACTTCGTTGCTTCTAGTTTTGCAATTTGGGAGCAAGTTTTGTCTCCGGAGCTGAATGAATATGGATATGGACACGAGTATGAACATTTGCTCATAATATAGACATATGTATGTATGTATATATGTTTATTTATTCATACATACATATATTTGCACAGTTCCGCATTTTATTCATTTATGTAAATAAATATTTTTATGCAGTGTACGTTTTCAGTTTGTTAGCATATGGAAATCTCTGTCAGTTTTTTTTTTGTCTTTCCTTTATTATTGTTTGTTTGTTTTTTTTTTTTAATTTTGTTGTTTATATTCATATTAAATACCCTATATGGTAGCTTAAGTTCTATAAGTATTTAGAATTCAGAGTGGACAACTTTTTAGAAAAAGTTTTTATCGGTTTAAAACTTTTTAATTCTACAAAGTTTTAGGCAAACTATTGTACAATACAATGTGCATAATGGGTATCTCTGCGTGCAACCTGAAATTCGCAGAAACTTTCAATAAATTGCACTTGATATAAAAATTCACGTTTTTCGGAAGCATTTAATTATTTAAGATGCTCGAACTGCTTAATTAAATTATTATTTTAATTCCTTGATTTATTTATGATGTACGACGAGAGGTTTTTTTTTGTGTGCTGCCGAATGAAAGCGAACTAATTAATATTGATGATGTTGTTACCCCCTCGGCTAGCGGCCGCCTTTTAATGGGGAGGCTTTTCCTACAATTTGTTGCTTCGCTTTGTATGCCCCACACTGACCTCGAGTCATCAATCTGATAAATGTATGTACATTTGTACGTACATACATACATACGTACGTGTTCTGTGTTTGGATTTATGTGTATTTTTTATTGTTGTAGGGGTAGTTTGACTTTAGCACGTGACTATGATATACCACAATCTATGGATAATAAATTAAAAAACTTTGAACATACTTTACAAATCGAAAGTTCCAAATTATCGATTCAAATGTCTTAATTTGTTAAAATTGTGGAACTTTAATGTTTAATAATTAAATATAAAGATTTATTGAGTATTATTCTAACAAACGTAAGTGAAACTAATTAAGCGATAGCAGCAACATCTAATTAGATATGTATATGTATGTATGTACCATATACATATATAAAGATATATTCTTTTTAAAAGGATTCTAACGCTATGTTAGAGTAACTTAAACTAGTTGCATCACTTTTTATGCGTCAGAAATAGTTAAGACTGTTTCTAACATGTGCTTTGTTTACCGGGCATTAGAAATTCAGCACTTCTGTTTCTGATTCATTTCCATTTTTTATACATTTATAAAAACAGGTTTTTAGCGCTGAATTTGTATTTGTAGATTGAAACTACAGACGTGGTTATCAGGCAATTGTGAAATAGCTGCAATTATTAAATAAAATATTTCTTTTGTTTTATAAATTATGAGAAGTCTGACACATTTCAGTGAAATATATTGTACTCTAGAATTACTCAGATGTGAATTTTTATAAATTTCAACTACAATATTTTCGCTTTTGCAAATCGTATATTCGAAAATGAACAACAAGGAAACAAACATATTTCTGTTGATCAGCGTTGTTTATCTTTTCTAACTTCCACAACTGATCTTACAGACAAAACGTTCAATTGGACTTAATTTGTTCTGACAACAAAGCTAATGCTAAATTCTTTTTTATTTACTGTATTGAAATGCTTAAAGTACAACGCAATTCTTTATTGCACGTAGCGTAATATACAAAACATACTTCTATAGACGAAAGTTCAAACATAATGTGAGATCGATTAGTTCTATTACGGTCAGACTGATACAACAGCTGATTGTCGGCTGGAATGGCGTCGTAGGAAATGAAAAAGAGGAGACTAAACAAAACAAAAGAACAACAACAAACTTGCGAATATGATAAGCGAAAAAATACCGTCGGCAGTTTGTATGCATGTATGTGTGTGTGTGTGTGTGTGAAAATCCAGATGCATTAATTTGTGTCGATGCCATTTTCTTTTATATATATCGATGTATTTCGTTGAATCGTTTTATTTATGCATTTCATTTTCTTTCGCTGACTAAGCAAAGTTAATATGAGAACGGGGAGACAAACAAAAGTAAATAAGTATGGCGTACGCAAGCATCATATGTGTGTGAGAGAGTGTTTATGTTGCCTGTGTGTGAGTATAACTGTAATTGTGTGCGTGTATTGAATGTTGTTTGTGTGTCGGCATTGTTAACACAGCAAAGCGAACGAGCAGTTACGAGTATAACACAATTTCTTTTAAAGTTAACGCTAACCCTGCGCAGTTACGTTAACGTTATGCCTTCATCCATAAGCCGTAGCATGATATCTCAGAAAGCGTTAAACAGTAGTTCCAAAACATTGGGGGAAATCATAACAAAAACCAAAACTCACCTCCTGCTCCTCAGCAGCTGCTGATGGTGTCGTTTGGATAATGGCCAACAGAAGGGCAACTGTTGCTGCTGCTGCGTACAGCTTCATGGTTACTTGTTTATTGCTTTATATTAACGTATCAATTTTTGTGCAAATTCACACGTACACTGTCGAAACGAGAGTTATGTGGCAATGAATTTACGCCGATTATACTTCTTTATTTCGTTTTCACCCGCGCACACACATATCGCGTACACAAAGCGACAAATATTAAATGATGACTGCTCGGTGTGACCGCATAGCATGACTTCAAATATCCACACTTTTATTTCATATCGATTATTCTGTGTGCGCAAATATCGATGACTTATCGAACTTTTGATTCCTCTCAATTAAAAGGATTTTTGTGCAAAGGAAATCTAATTGAATAATAATTGAATTAAATGAAAATAACAAATGAATCTAATAAACAAAGACAATTCGATAACTAATCAAGGAAATGTGTAGTAAGCAGACAGCCGGAATCAGGGCATGGTGCGTAACCGTGCGAATGAGCTGGCCAAAACGGAAATACACCAAAACAATGGAAACCCCTGGCAACAGTGACCCCGTAAAACAGTGTTTTCGAAATATTGATAAAGCGCAATGCATTTATCATTTACACTGGCAAAGCAACTGCAATGGGCACGCACACAGGCCGAGCCTACCTAAATTCCTGCATCAAGGTGCCAATAGATCCATGCAATAATTGTCCAGCGCCTGTTTATAACCGTCCAAAGTTATGCATGGGCAAACAGTCTAAGGCGAAGACCAAAAAGCCAGAGGATGAGGCTGCAGGCGCGCGAGCTTGGAGTGCCCAACAAACGGGTATTCGGTCACTGGCAAACTTCTACGATAGCATACCTGGTAAATATTCAATTTAATTATTGAAACCTTTTCTCTAAAAACCTTTTATTTGCTAGACTACTGTGAGGTGAAACATCTGCAGAAGGCAGAGTTCTACTCAACGCTGGAAAGCCTGCGAACCACTAGTCGAGAACTTCGCTCTTCAGAGCATCCAAAGGAACGTTGTGCCAGTGCCAGCAGTAGCTCCCGTAAATCGAAACAACGCGATGTCAAAGGGAAAAAGTTAAAAAAGAAGCCTCCAGCTGCAACAGTAACACCACCAGCACCGGCTCTGTGTTCTAGTTTGTCAGTACCAGACCTTCCTGCAAATCCAGAATGCACATTCAGCTCCAGCTGCCTGAGCGAAGAGTATGATAAGTGCCTGCGTGACTTGACTCGCATTAAGAGCTTTAAGAATGATTTCGCAATTGAGGTAGCTGACTTTAAACGCTCCCTCAAGGATTTTGAGCTGGAGTTCAAGCGAAAACTCGAACGTCCCAAATCCACTAGCAGCAGCACCACCACCACGGCAACCCGGGCCAATAGCAATACAAGGTGCCTAGCTGCTGCTGCGCAGCCAAAGTTTCCAGCAATGCATACAGTGGAACGTGCCAAGTGTCGTCGTCAAATGCTACGCAGATCCCTCAGTGTTAACGATTTAGGTGGCTGGGCGACCCCAGCAGCAGACGCAACAGCTGTCAAGCCATCCGTGTCTACGTGTATGAGTAACTATTTTCCGCCCAAGGACGTCATAGTGCCGAAGTTACATATTGAATCGCCGTCGGTGTCATCCAAACGCAGCAGCAATAGCAGCGTTGTATCTGGTTCGAGTCGCTTGCGTAGACGACGGGCACGGAGGACGGCGAAAGTTAAATCGGAAACGGAGGCACAGGATAAACAGCCAACACTGCTGAGCATCTTTGAGCTGGAGCAATTGCCTAAGCGGGCAACAAGCAGCGTGTCGCCACAGCATCCCGTGGCACGTCCCAACCTGGCTGCCACCTTGCGTGCCGAGGTGTCGCGCAAGAAGGTGAAGGAGCTCAAGAATAATTGTACCTACCACGACCCCAGGCCGCAATACGACTGGGAGGTGCGCAAGACACCTGCCTGGAAGTCGCTGTCCCTTAAGTGAGTATCCAAGAAGTATATTCCATTGCTTGCAATAACAGAATAATTATCACTTTAGTGAATCCCATAAGGCGCTGCTCTCGATTCGCCTGGCCACACGCAAGGCGGAACAGGCGCTGCAGGAGCGTCAGTACGATCTTCATATGCAGATGATGCAGCAGCGTGTCAAGTCTGCACCTTTGCTGCTGGAGGGTCCCACTTACTGGGGTCCCGAGGTGGGTAAGCTTAGCCACACGTGTCGCATTGAGGGTATGCGCCATACCTGCGACAGCAGCCAGTTGCGAAGCAAGCACAAGCCACACAAGAAAGAAAGAAACAACAGCAGCCGCTGCCTTACAGCTGCCACAGATCCGGAGACCAAGCTGCAACAGCTGCGCAAGATTTACGGCTCTCAGCTCAAGCCAAGCTCTAGGCAATCCCATCGATCCAGTTCGCGCCGTCGCCTGACGGAACAGACACCCGAGCCACACGACAGCGGAGACGATTTATGCAGTGTTGATAGAGCATTTCTGTAAAAGATTCATCTATCATAGATACATCTCTATATTGTATACTTAAGATGCAACTCAACCAAACAAATTGTTAGCATTAAAATTTCTTTTGAATATTGTTTGAATATTAAACCAACTTCCGGTTAGTTTTGTTTCTAAACTGTTTACATTTTAAGTCTTGTGCGATAGATCGAAGAGGAACAACTATGATTGCTTTCAGGGCAGTTTGAGTAAGCTTAGAGCAGTAAAATCATCGACCAGAACATTGGCAGTTTTCTGTTCTTCGCTTAGCGAAGCGTTGCCTGGACGCTGGAGTATAACGGTGAGCATGCCAGCAGCGCGTGCAGCCGCGGCCTCTGTAAATTGAGACAATAATAAAGCAACAATAATCGGAGGAGATAAGAGCAAGCAACCCACCGCCTGGCACATCTGTAAGAAAGAGCACGTGCTGTGGATCTACCTCCAGAGATTGGGCAATGTTTGTATAAGACTCCGTCTGTTGTTTGTGACCCACGTGGGTGTCGAAATAAGCACTCAGATGCGGCAGCAGATCTCCCTCAATACTGTGTCCGAAGATTAGTTTCTGGGCAGCGACGCTGCCGCTGGAATAGACTCCTATACGAAGTCCAGCCTTACGCCATGTCTGAAATGCTTGAGGTACATCCTTGTATACACTGAGAAATTAGAGAAATTTAATTTATAGTTAAGGTATCAAGAACATCAACTTACTGTCCCTTTAGATCTCCAGAAGCATAACCTTTGGCCCAAATAAAACCTTGCAGAGTTTTCAGCGGTGTCACCTTTAGGTCTTTCTCAATGAGATAATTTACAAATTTGCTGATTTGTTGTACATCTCCCTCGGCTGCCTTAGCTCCCAATGATTCTAAATATTGGGTGTATTGCGGCAATTCCTGCAAGTCCCTTACAATTTGAGTTGTTTCTTTTGTTTGCCATGTTTCCTTTAGATAATTCTCTACATTTTCTTTTGCATATGGAAAGAGAACGTCGTGCACAAAACTTATTGAGGTTGTGGTGCCTTCAATGTCGACTAGCACCACTTTGGCCGTAAAATCGAGTGAAGCCATGTCTACTAGATTCAAAACACTGATTTTTTGTGAACAACAACCCGTTGATATTTTGACCCACAACAACTATTCTAAAATCAACAAATCATAACATATTCTGCAATGTTATTAACAGTGCGAAACGTTCTAACGTTGCGATGCTCAGTTTTATTTTATTGCAACTAAATTAGTCTACAGTATTTTAAGTTATCTTTATTAATTTAAAGCAAATTTCGTTTTCTTCAATTAAGTTTAAATTCAAACTGTAGGTACCATAAAGGCGGATATTGGTAAACTAACTTCGAAATGTATCGATTTCACATAACATTTCGATAAATTTACAACTTAACAGAAGAACTTTCAACTTGAAAAATAATTTCGAATTTTGCAGGGATGCACTGTGGAATAAAACAATCGATAAAATAAATATCTCCTATGTGTTTTACGTCACGTTATTATCTAAAAATTTTAAAAGTGTTTACATCTGTTAAAAATAGTGTTTATGATTCCTATTTTTCTATATAGAAAAGCCCAATAGAATATTTTTTATTTAATTTAGCCAAAAACTTTCAGGTTTATAAAACTCTTCTAATAAACAATAAACGTATTTGCATAAATATAAATAGAAAATTATGTTAATAACATTTCAATGAAATGTTAAGTTAACAGTATACGCCATTTTTTTTTCGCTCTTTCCTTCTCTTTTTGCTGTTTCAGCGCGTGGCAGTGTGGTCCCGGTTCGGTGCAGTTATAATTGCAAATTTGCGAGGAATTTAAACTCCATCTTTTAAAACTCCAACGTCAATATGAAGATCTTCAAGGATATCATTACCGGTGACGAGATGTTCTCAGATACCTACAAATTGCAATTGGTCGATGAGGTTATTTACGAAGTATATGGAAAATTGGTGTCCCGCAAGGGTGACGAAATTAAAATTGAAGGATTTAATCCGTCAGCTGAAGAAGCGGACGAAGGCACAGACGAGACCGCAGAGACTGGTGTCGATGTGGTACTCAACCATCGTCTGCAGGAATGCTTTGCCTTTGGCGACAAAAAATCATTCACCCTCTACCTCAAGGAATACATGAAGAAGATACTGGCTAAGCTGGAAGAGAGTGCACCAGACCAAGTCCCTGTGTTCAAGAACAACATGAACAAACAAATGAAAGAAATTTTGGGCCGGTTCAAGGAGTTGCAGTTCTTCACTGGCGAATCTATGGACCCCGACGGCATGATTGCCCTGTGCGAATACCGTGATGTCAATGGCACTCAGGTTCCAGTTTTCATGTTCTTCAAGCATGGTCTCGATGAGGAGAAATGCTAAATCGCTCTCTCCTCCCTTCGTCGTATCATTCGTTTGTGGCTTGCGTCTGCGATACCAATAACAAAAACAACTTTCAACGACCAACTTAGAATACAGGGAGCAGCAACAACAACCGCTGCAGCAGCGCAAACGACACCAATGTACATACAGAGAGATACCCAGCAAACGGACTCATACTCACGCAAACGGATTAATTTTTAGTAACAGTTCAGTTTGGTTCATAACTCAAAATTTATGTTTATGTTTAGAAAAAGTTCCAAAATTTCGATATGATTTATTAATGATTGATTTCGATGTATTTTGTAGTAGAAACGAATGAATATAACTGTTAATTGTATAAAGAAAAGAGCAAAGTTTGTAGTTGTAGCAAGAAGGGGTCAACCGGGAAGAAGAAAAGACCTAACTGCGCCACACTCACACCTGACCCCAGAACATCAGTAGCTAAACAAAAAATAATTAAATTATGGTCTAAACTATTTGTAATTGATGATGCAAACAGCGTAATTTATATTTTTATATCAACAACGCAATTTTGTATACTTTCGTTTACTACGTTTTAAGATGGAAAGAAAAAAATGAAACAGACAAAAAACCAGCGAGAACAAACGGACATTTTGTATGTACTAAAAAAACATTAAACGGAAACCATATACACAAACTGCAATTTTACCTTTCTTTTCTACAAGGGCGGGCAGCTGTTGCTACCCAGAGGGGAGTGGCCGAGACAATGCACCGGGGTTACTCATACCGGCTTATTTCACTCGTACTCTCTCCATCTGTCTCTTTTTGACAATGACTCAGCCTAGAGTCGTCTGGATGGTTATGGCAAGCTAAAAGTTGTTGACCTTTGGCAGTGATTTGAAGTTGACATGCGCGACATTCAAAGATTGAACACCCTGTATTACAAAGTTTTGTATACAATGACAGTTGCCCTCGTTTTTGTCCCACTTTATTGCATTGAACATAACCTTATTTCACTGCATACCTATGTTGTTGCTACACAAAAATTGCACAAATCACAGATATGCAAAATTGTATACGTGGTGGCATATGTGTGTGTGAATGTGTTCGCTTGTGTTATCTTTAGCTGTGAATTTCCGAGTCGCCTAGCTGGCAATCACTCATTTTCACTTCCACTCAATAATACCCACACACACACACAGTTACAAAGCGCTGACGCACGTGTGCGACATTTCGATCGCGTGTATCGGACTACAGTGCGCAGCACATAAATAAAACCATTGACAACATGTAATGAAATTTTATAAATTGTTTATGTTTTTATAAATACTAAAGTATACACCACCGTTCAGCAAAATATGAATAAACTGTTCACCAGCATAGATATGTAAATATATTCAGGCTCATAGCATAAATTAATTATTAATTATTATTTATTAAATTATCTTAAAACAATTTGCATTGTTATAGGTATAGTGTGGTTTTGTAACTGTCCTAGGTGTCCATTTTCTTCTATATTCGTTAGTTTGTGTTGTCGTAGTTCGCTTGTATACAAGTTGAGGTCTTAAAAAACTCGAAAATATATCAAACATTTTTGTCGAAATGCAATATATATATATATATATATATATATATATATATATAAATAATTATTAAGAAGCCGAAAAGTATGCAACATATTTTGCTAGGCTGCTTAAGATTTTGCAAAGATTTTCGTTGCGAAGTCAATTTACACCAGGCGAACAGCAACAGCGGCAGGCAAAAAATAATTGAGAGTAAGTAAATCAAATAGAGCGCAAGGAGAGTGGATTAGAAGACGCGCAATTCTACTCTATTCGTTTTCAACCAATCAGTACAGTTCACACTGTCTTTGCTTTGATCTGCGGTCGTCCTCTCTCACTCCCTCTCTCTTTCGTATGTTCACTTAGTGCTGCCTGTCTGCTGTTTTCTCTGTTCGCCTGGTGTCATTTTTTGTGCTGCACCCAACAAAACAAACGAGGGTGCCTTCGTTTGCCCTCTCTCACTATGTGCACTTCGTTTGTTTTTCTCTGTGCTCCTCTCTTCCTTACTTCTCTCTCCTCTTGCTAAACTACCTTCTACCTGAAATTTCTGCGCACCTGGTATTGTTCCGTGTCAAATTTAGTACAAACATAAACAAAAAAAAAAATTATAGTTCTTGCAAAACTTTTTTCAATATATTAATTTGATATGAAAATTAGAATAGAAATATAAATATTTAATCTACTATCTACTTAATAAATTCTAAATGCACATGTTTTCATATTTTGTCTCCGTCTCTTGGCTCTCGACGCCGAAACAGGAAATTGACTTCAGGCTGCCAGCGCGTTGGCCGAAGCATTTGCCTGTTGTCAAACTTCACAAGCAATGCATGCATTCATATGCGAGCTTGTGCATGCATATACGCACACATCGAAACGATCGCAGAGCGCAAAGAACACCCGTGATCATCCGCTGTCGTTGTGCGACTGAGTTAATGCCGCTGTGCGCTTCTCGCGGTTTCTAACGAAGAGAGCCGATCGCTCACTCGTGAAACAGGGGTCCCAGTCTCCGCATTGCATCGAATGAGTAGATTCCGCTGTTTGAGTACTCTATATGTTCGGTGCTTAGTGCTAAAGGGCAATCTGAAATGTTGCTAACTTGAACAATTCAACATCATTTATGTCAAAAAACTTCTAAAATAAGTCAGAACCCTGCATATAGCTTCCTTATTTGTTAATAATTTCCGTTCCCTAATCGCAACATTAATATTTAGGAACGTGTAATAAAGTCTGGAAATTGAATCGTAATTCATTAGATAATGATAACTATAAAATCGAGAAGGCTGAAGTTTTGGTGGGAACATATAATAAAGATGCCCAACGTCAAATTTTATCTCTATTGTTTGGTCTGAAATATTTTAGACCACCCTCCTATGTTTGTATGTACGACATCTGGGAAACCATTCATAGACACATACTTACAATTGTCGATCCACCACTCCCAAATTAACCATAATTAATTACCAGGTCATTATGTGTATAAAAAAGGCTATTAACAAATTCTATTTTATTTCGTTCATAATTTTGTTGCATCGAAACTGTGCCAATTGCAATTTTCATTCTATCTCATTTCCATTTGGACAATGGAATAATATAGAAATTGATCAGTCGAATAATATGTTTGTAGTTACGTTTGTGGCTTTGTTCTTTTGTGTGGAACATACAAAAAAGAGAGGAAGCTAAATAATTGTATGCACAGTTTGTTTTGTTTTTCACTTATAAATTACAATTATACTAAGTTTTTTTAGTTTTACTTTTTATATAGAGGCAGCAGCAGCTGCATTGTTGCACTATGTTCATTTTGCTTTGCTTTTGATAAGTTTGGAATGAATCGCTTTAACAAGTTAGGAAAAATAAATTAACAAAACTTTCAAATGACTCGTTAAACTCTCGATTATAGTTTACAGCACTATTTCTTTTTCTTTCTTTCAGTTTTAACTAAAATTTAGGTAAAAAACACATCATTATCATCGTACTACAACACATACACAAATAAACACACGCTCCTCGTATTACATATGTATGTTATACATGGTAATCATACATCTATATGTATAAATAGGTAGTTATTGGAGCTACAGCATCGCTGATCATACATAGTCGAGCTGTATATAGATCTGTTTCACGCCCACCGCCTCAAAGATCATCCGCGTGTGCGTTACAACATATGTGGGATCCACGTTCTTGGACACCTCCAGCTTGATGGCACCCACAAAGACATCCGAACAGAGTGTCCAGAAGTGAGGCTCCTGCACCGAATAGACGCCGGCCAGTCCGGTCACCTTCTGGTAACATTGCAGCAGGGATCGATCCAAGGCCGAGGGCTGACGTTGCATTAATATCAGTATCGATTCCTTAATTAGACTAAGCACACTTAGTGCAATAAGTAGCGCTATGAAGATCGAGCATATCGGATCCGCTATCATCCAGCCAAACATTTGCATAAGCACAGCCGATATGATAACGCCCACCGAGCCCAGTGTATCGGCCAGAATGTGAAGGAAGACGCCGCGCATTATCTGCGAATTGCTGCCACTGCCAAAATCATGCGAGTGCCCATGGCTGCCTTGATCGTGCGAATGACCATGACCTGGAGACAAGAATAAAGGCATTTCAAGATGAAAATTTGACTTGGAGGGAGTTATTATCCTTTACTAACCATTGTCCAGGTTGATGGCCTGATGATTGTGATTGCTTAGCTCTGTATGGCTATGGGAATGTCCATGATTTGATCCGCCGCCACCGTGCGAATGTCCGTGTCCGCCGCCACCACCTCCATGCGAATGACCATGTCCGCCATGATTGAAGGCATAGATGCCAACCAAGTTGACCAGCAGCCCCAGCACGGAGACAACAAAGAGACGCTCGTGCTTCACCTCTGGTGGCTCTATCAGGCGTTCAACACCCTCAGAGAGTATAAAGAAGGCAATGAAGAGCAGAAACAAACTGTTCACAAAGCCCGCCAAGACCTCAGCTCTCACATAGCCATACGAGAACTTATCGTTGGCCTTCCATTTCGTGATAACTGAGGCCGCCAGACCGGCTAACAGACCCGTGCAGTCGAAGAACATGTGAAACGAATCCGAGATTAGACCTGCAGATAAAAAGAGATAACAGCTTGAGTAATGATATAATCAGAATAAGAAAATAAGATAATCTGCATCGGGCGTGTTCATTCTTACGATCAAAGATCCGAAATATCATTTAGAATGAATGGATTCTCATTGAATACCAAATGCAGAACACGCCAGATTACACAAATATTGTTTACAGCACTTAATTAGGCCAACCTAAGCTATTTGTCCAGATGCCATAAAAGAGTTCCACGAAGGCAAAACTTAAGTTGAGCAGCAGAAAGAGGAACAAATTGCGCGAATTGGGATCAGCGAATATGAGACGCTTCCAGCTTTTCAATTTCTCCTTGACCCGATATCCGAAATTGCTGCGATCCTTATGTGTTAACGGTATCATGTTGGCAATCTATTTGAGAACATGCAAAATATGAAAATGGAACCAATTAAAATAACACACATAAGCTTGTTATCAGGCACACTCTTTTATTTGTTTGCATACGTGGTATTATCGTTGTTAGCTGGGTTAGCTCTCTCGCCCTCAACTCCAGCTGATGCTAACACACTCGTATAAAGAATATCACGGTTGCGTCGGCGTCAGCGGCGGCGGTAGCGGCAGCGGCCACTTTCTTGCAAAATGTAAACGCAAGCAACGCTTCCTGCTCGGTGAACCTGTGTATGCACAGGGAGCCGCTTATTTGCACAGGTTAAGGCTGTGCAATTGTTGTCGATGGCTTTTGTTACCGTTTTATTAAGCACTTCCAATTTAATTCATTTTTCAAAATGTATCGAAACACAGAAAACGTAGCACCAATCTGCTGTGTTGTCATCAAAATACATAGACGTCAATGTATCCCAGTAAACATTTTATGTGTGCATTAAAGGCAACAGGGTTGCACCGCAGCTATTAGCATTGCCATTCACAGTGAACTATCGTAAGACAATGCAATCAAATGGGAAACTAATATTTTTATATATTTATTTGCAATGTTTTTTGCATTGTTAATTTGTGCATATACTATTTTAACTGCATTTATTGGTGTTATAAAAAGTTTATATTTATTGCATTATTTAATGTTATATTTATCTGCTGAAGATTTAAAGGGAAGTATTTCCATAGGGGCACGAGCAGCGCACACTCATACCTGCTGAATATTACCATCTCTAATGAAGTGCAACAATTGTTGTAAGTCAAATTTGAAGAAAACCTGAATTAAAATGAATGATACACTCGTATTCCTTACATTAAAAAGCAAGTTTATTAAACAATCTACTACACATAGCAGAGTCTTAGTACTTTTCCATACAATTTAAGTTCAATTGTAATATGAGTGCGACACTGAAGATGCGTGGTAAATACGTTTACGCCTCATCACCCTTGGTGGCACGTGTGTAGATGACCTGGGAATGATGTTGCACGACCTGCTTGATCAGACCTGGAATATGTGTAGAAAACAAGAGATTAGAATAACGGTCAGGAACACGTTCCATCAAGAACACTTTTTGGCGGGGAAAGGAACTTACCCTTTTCGCGCAGCTCAATCAGAGCACGCTTGGCCAAAGAGCCACGGATCTTCAAACGCTCAGACACGACCGAGGGGGTGATCAGCTTGTAGGCGGGCACTTCCTTGTACAATTTCTCGTAGGTGGCCTTATCGAAGAGAACCTGGTTGTTCAGCTTGTCCCTGACTTTGCCTTTGGACCACTTCTTCTTCTTGGCCTTGCCGCCGCCGGAGCCCTCCTTCTTCTTCTGTGTCTTTTGCGGCTGCTTAGCCGACGACTTTGCGTCCTTCTTAGGCGGCTGTACATAAAAAACAAAACGAAATAGGGGTTCTTTAATATTAACAATCACAAAAATTAATAAATATTTGATATGCACAGTTGTTTGTGAGGTTATGACTCCGTCATATTTGTTTGCTGCACGCACTGCGGTTTTCACATAAAATTATGGCAAAAACTTCATGTCATTTTATTGCACAACGATTTGACAGCATTTGTATATAGCAAGTCTTTCACTTTATTTCCATTTTAATATTGTAAACCATTTATTTTTAATAAAAACCACAGCAGCCGAACTCACCATCGTGAAAACCCAATGCAGAAAGATGGAGGACGGAAATTGATAGAGTTACCATGCTTCTCGAAAATATTCAGTGTTGCACGTCATCGCTATCGCACTATTGTGTCGTTTTTAATCGATAGTTATTGAAAACGCGGCAACCCCACAGGCTTGGTCAGCGTGTGTCTGCTTCACAATTTCACCAGGTAAATTTCGCAAAACAAGTTAAAGCATTATTGCTAAATCTGAGTTATTTAAAATTAAGCAGCTGGCTTGCAAGTAGTCACATTTGATGCACTAAGGAAAACAGTTGACACTGCAAATAATAACAATGGAGCGAAGCTACAGTCTTGGTATTAGTTCCCCGCGCCTAACAAATCCCATTGCGGATTCCACATGGATTGAAAGTAAAACAAGGTAAGCGTCTTATCTTATAATTACAATAACGTACTTATTAAAATGTTTGTTTATTTATAGCGGAAGCCGAGCAACTGCGCTCCAGCTAAAGAAGAGTTTAAGTCCGCGACAGAACAACAACACTTCGATTGTGTCTCTAGTGAATGGCACAAGCCCTCAAAGGACGCTGGACAGCACAACCTCAAGTTTGCATCAGGCGTCGTTAAACAGCAGCGGCGCAAACAGTTCAAGGATTAGCCGCCAGAAATTGAATCTCAGTCAGCTGGATCCAAAGTATATACTACATGGAAATCATTTGTACTCTTATCGAACTAATCCCAATAATTACATCGCCAGAACCTACGCGGATGTGCACAGCAGTGGCCTGACAGCACGGATTGTGCAGTACCAGCAGGAGAGTCGTGGCGGCCTGCAGCGCAGCATGTCATTCAATAATGTATACAAACCGTTATCACCCTCGCCACGCCGCAGCATTTCGACAACGCCGAGTCGCCTGTCGTCGAAGAAACCTAATCTGCCCTCGCTAGCCATAACACGCATTGCGCCGCCAGAGCAAAGCTTCTACTGCGGCAATACATTACCTAGTCTATTGCGCTCGAACTCGCTGCTGGGCGTGGAGAAGTCCAGTGAGCAAGTGTCCCGGGAAAATCGTCCTATAATGCATCCACAATCGATGCACCATGAAAGCGAACCGACGCGCAGCGTTCTCGATGAGCTTAAGGAAATCTCCCGCAAGCGCATTAATTCTGGTGTAAGTTGTCCGCTGTCTGAAGCCCAGACTAGTGATTATATTAATCGGGAATGTTTACAGGATATACAACAGCATGATTACACTGGCATTGGCAGTAAGAAGAGCTGCAGTCGCGTGACTGACTATGTCGATCATCATCTAACACATCAACAGCTTGCACAGCAACACCATCATGCACAGCAGCAGCAACAACATCATCAGCCACAGCAATCGCATCCGTATTGGCCGACGATTCCAGTGCAAGCCCAATGCTTCAAGCGTCAGCGTGAGCTGAGCGTAGCAGTGCCGCTGCGCTATCATCACCTGCCAGTTGTCAATGTGCCACAGCAACATTCACACCAACAGCAACATCAACAACACCAGCAGCAGCTGCTGCTGCAACAAAAGCAACAACAGCTGCAGCAGCTACAGCAACAACACCAGCATCAGCTGCAGCTGCTGCAACAGAAATCGCCAGAGCAGCTGGCAAAGCGTCGCAATTGCAGCTATAGCAATGACATAACTAGCTCCTTGAGCTCCAGCAGATCGCAAGGCAACAAACGCAAGACACTTATCTCACCAGACACTTCACCACGCCAACAAAATGCGGCCAAAATACAACGTAAGCAGGGAACAAATGATTTGCGTCTTGAGCCATTGACGCAAACGCAGAGCATGCCACCAATAACGCCGTTGCCAGCGACGCCGGCACAGCGCACAGTCTCAGCGCCAACATTATTGGAGGAACCAGTGGCGTCGCCAACCGCGAGTAAGCCTAAGCTGACGCTGTTCAATGCACAGCAGCAGCAGCAGCAACAGCAGCAGAAGGAACAGAAGGAGCAAACGCAGCAGCAGAAACAATTGGATTTGGATAGTCCCGATGTGGAGGCCGGTGAATATGCGGGCATACAGTTTGTGCAACCCAAGCAGGAGAACACCACTAAAGGTGTTCGCAATTCCAATCTGGAGCGTATGCAGAAAACCAAACTGGCCTCTTTGTTGAGCAGCTTGAAGGGGGAGATCTATTTGGGTGAGGATGCGGATGAGCCCGATATGACGCTAAAGGAAAAGACAACAACAACAGCAGTCACTGCAGCAGCAGCAGCAACATTGGCACCAATTGTTGCAACGGCGCCAACAACGACGACCGCAACAATTGCAGCTACAGTCACGACAAAAACAACAACTACGCCAACAATCTCAACAGCAACAGTAACTACAACAGCAGCAACGACGACCACATCAACTAAAGCTGCAACAACAACAAATAATGCTCTACCCTTGCTTTCATTCAACCAAACAACAACAAAAACCTCAGCAGCCATACCGACAACAACAGCCAGTCAAGTAGGCGGCTTAACGAGCTTCACTCTGCCAACAACACCAAATGTATCTTCAATCACAGCAAATTCAACTAAAGCAATTACCACAACAACAGCTTCACAAATTCCATTGGCCAGTGCAACAACAACAACGTCAGCAGTAGCGCCTACAACAACAGCTTCAGCAACACCAATGTTTACATTTGGAAATGCTACATCAAAGGCTCCACCAGCCGCAGTTGCACTCAGTGCACCGACAACAACAGTAGCAAGTGCACCGATGTTCTCTTTTGGAACTGTCACAACAGCAGCAACTCCAGTAGCAACTCCAGCTGCAACTTCAGCTCCAGCAGCTACAACAGCCTCTACGGGAACTCCATTGTTTTCATTCGGCAGTCCTGCAGCACCTGCAACTATAACTGCAACTACAAGTGTTGCCACAACAACAACAGTCACAACGACAGCAACAACAGCCGATAAACTATTCTCTTTCGGTAATCCACCAGCAGTAGGCAGCAACAGCAGCAGTGCAGCAACAACAACAGCACCAACATTTAGCATGAACAACTGGACGCCTAAACCCATCGAGCTTGGGGGATTCAACAGTGGCAGCAGCAACAACACGCCCAGTTTTGGAGGTGCATTCAAGCCACCCGCAGCGATAGCAACACCAGCGGCGACAGCAGCAGAACCACAAAAGCTTTTTAGTTTCGGCGGAGCTAGTGCAGCGACAACTAAAGCAACACCAGCTGCACCAGTTGCTACACCAATTTTCGGATCTGCAACCACAGCAGTACCAGCAGCAACATCTGTCTTTAGTTTTGGCACGGGAACAACAGCAGCAGCTGATACGGCATCAAAATCAGCAACTGGAGGAGCAACAGCAGCACCAGGAACTGCAGCAGCGCCATTGTTCGCGTTTGGTGGTGCTGGTGGAGATTCCAATACGGCAAATGCGGCAAAGCCCTCGCCATTTACAATGCCCAGCAGTGGCAATAATCTGTTCAGTTTCGGTGGATCTGGAGATAGTAAAGCAACAACAACAACACCAGCAGCAGCTGCGCCTCAAGCAGCACCAGCTCCAACAAATGCATTTAGCTTTAGTGCATCGCCCAAGCCGACACCCATTTTTGGAGGAAACGCTAGCAACAGCAGCAGCACAACAGCAGTAACAAGTAAACCTTTCACATTTGGTGGTATTGCACAGGAGCAACAGCAGCAGCAGCAGCAACAGCCATCGGCAGCAGGTCAACAACGTTCTGGCGGTTTCTCATTTGCGGCTGCAGCACAGAAGAACGAGTCATCCAATTTATTTGCCACACCGGCTGCTGTGACAAAGCCAAGTTTCAATTTCGGCGGCAGTGCAACAGCAACACCAGTAGCTCCAGCGGCAGCAGCACCTTCATTTGGTGGCTTTGCAGCACCAGCAGTGCCGGCAAATAAACCCTTCGCATTTGGCGGCAGTGCCACGCCGGCAACAAATGCTTCTGCTGCAGCTAGAACAGGAACAACGTCAGCGCCATCTATGGGCGGCAATCTTTTTGCCAGCGCTGTGGCAGCTGTACAACAACAACAGCCCAAGCCTGCCACCTTTAACTTTGGCTCAGCAAACAACAGCAGTGCTAGCAACAACAACAACGGAAGCAGTGGAACTAACGCACCATTTTCATTTGGCGGCATCTCGTCGACGCCACAGAGCAGCAACACAGTGAAGCCGTTTGCATTTGGTGCTAGTGCCACGCCTACTGCACAAGCTGGAAACATATTTGGCAGCCCTGCAGCACCACAGGCAACACTAATTCCCTCGAGTAACGGAGGCGCTTTTAATTTCACTGGCGCTGCAACAACAGCAGGAGCACCTGCCACACCGCAGCAAATAAATTGCGGCAATCTGTTTGCACCACCAAGCACACCCGAAAATCGACCCATGCGTCGTGCCACACGACGACTGCAGAAATAGGCATATATGTATGATGTATATAGGACTAAAAGATGACTCGAAATTGCATTAAAGCCACATCGATAGACAAATAAATTTTAGTGCATAAGTTTAATTTGCAAGAATGTCTTTAAATTTATTATTGTTGATAGAAATAACAAGAGAAACGTTAAAAAAAAATTAATTATGTTCAAAATGTTTTGTGTAAATAAATGTGCGAAATTAAGTAAATTTTTTAATCTGACACCGACTGCGCTTAATTACATTTGTGAATACGACAATGAAATGAATATCTGATATTATTCTAAATTAAATATAGTATATGTTTATTCAATAAAAAACAACATACATAAAGAAGGATGGAATGGTTTAATTTGATTGGAAAATATTTGAATTGTTGGGTTAGACTTGGTTTGGAGTTAGATTTTTTTGAATAATCAATAACAGAATTATGATTTTGTTTAAGGTTTAAACATTTGGTTTTCATTATAAGTACTACTTTATTGATTTATTAACATTATTTATATTGCAGCTGAACTCAAGTTTTAGATACATTGCGACCAGAGCAGTCATTTTGTATGTTGCAGAACGCGCCCCGCACACGTACCTCGAAAATGTTCACTTTCTCCGCATAGAAATGCCCGACAAATGAAAAATTATACTCGGGTAGATAGCCTGGTAAATAGTTCGCGTCGAACTTCATGTGATGGAGTGTGTAGGTAAAGTTCTGCAATTAATATAGTATATAGTATATTATATATAAAGTAGGTTACATATTCAACAGATGTCTTACCCGCTTGAACGGGCACTTGTGCAAATTGTTCTCGGTCTTCTGAATGCCTGAGTACAGAAAGGTGACCATGGAGGGCCGTGTTGTGGCACCCAAAACTTTGCAGATCTCCAAACGGAATCCATTCAGACGCATCACATTTTTGCGGCCATAGATGTAGAGATTCAAGTTCGCCATGCCCACTAGGGAGGGGACATCCTCGTTGTTTGTAGTCACTTCAACCGCCAAAGCATCGTCATTTTCCAAATAACAATTAACCTTGGTCACCAGTTTGCTTCTAACGGGGCACTGGATCTGCGTGAAGATCAGTTGCTGTATAGAAGTGCAGACAAGGTTAGCTCAGTAAATTGTATATGTGCATGTGGAGGTAGGTACCTTCTGAGCGTAGTTTAGAACTAGCAAGCAACACAAGGAAAACCAAATCACGTAAGACTTTTCCGACATTGCTGCACTCGAAGTGTACTTGAAAAACAGACCGACAGACAATTATTTACCTGATATATATAAAATAATGTCATATGTATTTGGGAAATCAAGTATTTAAATGTAATTTCATTGATGTTGCATGAGATAAGTTCTTAAATTGGACTCAACTAGTTCGAACTGTGGCAATTAAGTATTCAATTTATATATTTATGTTTAATTTTAGTAAATGGTATATTATATTTGTCTGTGATCAGAGTTCCCACACCATATATTGGGCACAACCGATCACGATCGGTATCAACATGGAATATTTTTCATATTTTATTCGTTCCTTAATTACGCAATAAAACCAAGTGTGATTTTTTTTTTTTTTTTTAATTTTTTCACTTTTATTAAAAGTTTTATATCCTTCTCAACCTCCATCTCCATTCCTTTTAAGTATTACGTGTTCGTGCGATTTTCTTGTGTTGAATTTATATTTTTTGCTAACTTAAAATTTGTTTGACAAAATTGTTGTTTGCTTTTTGTTTGTTGTTTTTTTTTCATTTAACTTAATTTTCGATTTAAAAATGTAATAACTTTAAAATTAAATTAGATGTAAATCATGTGGACGTGTACGTGTGTCTATAAGTTGATGTATAAATGTTTTGGGTGTGTGTGTGTGTGTGAACATAAAATTAAATATGTGTAAGTGTTAAAGCAAAATTGTACAAGTTTCTTGTGGAAAAAGAAACATAAAACATAAGTTGTTAAGTAAATTATGTGCTGTTATCATAATATGCATAAATAAATTACAATTTCTCTCATCTCATCTTGTTTCCCTTCTCGTTAAGCGACACTCTTTAGATATATATATGTAATTATGTAGTATTAGATGGTATATAAAAATTGGGGGGAGTTCCAGGAGATTCCTCGATTAAATAAAGTACGTTATAAACAAACAAGTTGACAGAACAATTGGCTGGGATTATACATACATAGAGACATAGAACGTACATGAAACTTGCGCGCAATAATTTATATTATTATCATGTGTGTTGTTAATAAAACGTTATTCATGCCACATATGCTAAGTATATTTATATATGTATATTATGTTTATGTTTATTTATACGGTTATGCTTTATATATGTAATAGTATTTATGTAATGCATATTTTCACAAGTGTTTTTCCCATCAACTTTCATCTTTTAAGGACACGCAGCCTGCATTGCTGCTTCATTTTCATTTCTTCTCTTTGTTTTTCTTATTTCATTTTTCCCCATTGGTTTCTTTTTTTTTTCTTTTTAATTTACTCTCATTTTGATTAGACATAGAAATGTTTAAGTAAATGTAACTAAATTTAACTAATTTGCTGTTTGCCTTTTTTATTTATTGTTTGTTAATTTATTTAATTGGATTCTTGTTGTTGTTATTCAGCAACTTGTTGTACAAGTTTTTGTTGCTGACTTGTGCTACAAACAGAAATGTTCAACAGAAATCGTACAAAACTCGAGAAAAACAAAACGATCTATAAACAATTTTGTTACGAAATTGCGCCCAGTCACAGGAATCGGGCGCTCATATGTATGCGTATTCTATAACATAAAACATAGTACAGATAATGTATATATACCATATATATCTATATATAATAGAGAGAAAGAAATGTGTACAATTGGGGAAAGTGGAAGAAGAAGAGGGGAGAAACTATTAATAGCAACTACAGTTAACGCAATAGTATAATAAGATTTTGTTTATAATCGTAATAGTAAACTACACAGTTGTTCTGCCTGTGTGTCTCTGTTGTGGTTGTGTCTGTGTGTGTGTGTATATATGTTTGTATATATCGTTATGTTGTAGTACAGATCGTTAGCTGGCGCAACTCACTAACATTGCTTGATTGTGTTGGGTTTCATTCGCTTAAGCTTACAAAAACTTATTGCATAAACTATATATGTAAATAAATTGTTGTAAATTAGTTGTATGCGTATGTCGTCGTATATATACGATATAGATAATACACAAAGATATATGTATCCATATCTATCTATATAAATTTATTGATACGAAAAATTGTTGCGTTCAGTGTCAAAGTCAATGTCAGTTTTAAATGAAGCTTTCTCGTTTTTTTCTTTTCAACATTTCCGATTCTTCACATCAGTTGTTGTTGCTGCTGCTGCTGCTTCTGTTGTTGTTGTCCATCTCTCACGCCGTTGCGTTGTTCAGTTGCTGCAGCTTCACTTTGAGCTCGGCAAATGTTGGCCGCTTTGCCGGATTCAGTTCCCACGCTTGACGCATCATCTCGTAGATTTCCGCTGGACAACCCTCAGGCGCTTCCATTTTATAGCCAACCTCCACGTGCTTGACCACATCGGCCAGTGGCTAAAGGAGGTGGAAGATATATAGTTTAGTTTATGTTCGAATTAATTCACTTCTTTTCCCCTTACAATTCTGGGATAAGGCACACGGCCAAAGGAATAGATCTCCCACAGCAGTATGCCAAAGCTCCACATGTCCGATTTGTTTGAGAAACGCTTAAGGGGAGAGTGGATAAAGTATGTGAGATTAGAATGCAGTCAATCAATAGATATATAATGTCTTTAACTTACGCCATTTTTAAGCGCCTCGGGCGCCGTCCACTTGATGGGCAGTTTACCCACGTCGAGATTATAGCATTCCTCGCGTGCCAGACCAAAATCAGACACCTTGGCCACACAGTCCTCAGAGATGAGCACATTACGCGCGGCCAGATCGCGATGCACAACCTTTTTGGCCTCCAGATACTCCATGCCGGAGGCAGTATCGCTAAAATTAAGATTCCATTGGTTGGTTTCAAGTAAATAGGAAAGAATTTCACTCTTCACTTACAAGGCGAAATTGATTTGATCCTTTTTGGTTATGTGCTGTCGTCCACGCGAACGCAAATAATCAACCAGCGATCCTTTGCTCATGTATTCCGTAACCAAGTACAGATGCTTGCTGGTGAAGACGAGGCCAATAAACTTGACCAGATTCTCGTGCTCCAGCGTGCTGCAAATGGCAATGAGAGATTTAGTATTGAGTCAATTAGGATTGGAAGTATTCAGTTTTACTTACGTCATGACCGACGCTTCGGCAAGAAACTTTTGCACAGCTCCCTCATCTTTGAGCATTTTAACGGCCACCTTCTCATTGCGCAATATGCCCAGCATGACATCACCAAACTCGCCCTTGCCAATGCTCTCGCGCAGCTGCAGCTCCGATTCGGGTATGACCCAACCCTTGTCCACAAACTCTTTAGAGTTGATGCAGAACTCTTGTTTGCCCAACTTGGGCAGGCATTTGATTAGCTGCGTGCACAGACCATCCGCATCGGCCTCATAGTGCTGATAAATATAAAAATAAAGAGAGATAGATTTAGAAGTTTATAATGAGAAGAAGTTCAGCTAACTTACCGCCACCAATTGTCCCAGATTCTCAAAGTATTCCTCATCGTCGATGGTCAACTTATTCTCCAGATACTTGACACGATAATGCTCTACCTTGCCCTGAAAGCAGACGCACAGCGTGTAATCACCGGGAAAATTTGTTGATTCGCGCACTAGGAACAATCCATCCTCACGTGGCTGCAGCAGGTGCTCCGCCTCATCGCGCGTTATGCTGCCATGAAACCAGCTGGAAGAAGAGGGGAAATGATAAATAAAAGGAAGTTCGAGCGAGACTTGCTCGACTTACGGCATTGCATTCAGTTTGACTTCGCACTTGCGCAAGTGTTGCTGCTGTTGCTGCTGCAGTTGATGTTGCTGCGGTGTGCCTGTGGGCGACAGCGATGCATGATTCATGGCCGTTGTGGAGCCACTTGTCCATTTGTCCATGCTGCCGCCATTGATATCGAAACTGTGCAATGATGTCGACATTCCCGTTGTGCTTGTTGTATTATTGGCGACGCCGCTGCTGCTGTTGTTGTTGCTATTGCAGTTGCTGTTGCTGCTACTACTGGCAACTGTTGGCTGTGTGGACTGCAGCAACATGTTGTTGCTGCTGTTGCTGGCTAGTGCTAAACTCTTTGGCGGCAATGCGCCCACTGGGGCATGTAGCGTCAGCGAGGAGGACATCAGATTGTTGCTGCCGGCACAGTTGGCCAGCAATTGCATATGTTGTTGCTGCTGTTGCTGTGTGACAGCAGCAACTGCTGCCGCTGTGACGGATGCTGCTGCTGCCTGTTCAGACTGCGCATGTGTTGCTGCCGCTGCCGCTGCCGCTACTGCTGCTGCTGTTGGCGCGGGCGCAAACGTTGACAATATGTTGTGTTGCTGCTGCTGCTGTTGTTGTTGTTGTATTGTCGTCGTCTGCTGTGTCTGATTGGGTGATTTTGGCGAATGATTGTTGATTAAATTATGACTATTTAATGCATGCGAAGACAGATGCAATGCACCTGCACCCGCTGCTGCTGCCGCTGTTGCTGCCGTCTGCTGTGGCTGGTGCTGCAATAGAAAGTGATGCAAGTTCTGTTAGACAAGTTGAATTTATCACACACACAGAGAGAGAGAGAGAAACAGAGGGAAAGAGGAACAGAGAGACCAATTACATAATTAGTTTATCGTTATCTCTGTGCGATAATTAATTAGTCAGCGATACATATCGATTATATTTTGTCTCATTACGTACGTAATGATAACTTTGGCAGACAGAACTGATCATAAATCTAATAATCAGACTCATTTCATTAAGAATCTAAAGTATAGCAAGTAGCTAAATACACTATATTCATTCCTAAATTATATTCTATAGTTCTTACTATACAATTACAGGTAGTTTCTTCTATTTGATCAGCTTGGCTGAGCTTTAGAGCTTGCAGCTCGCCAAGCATGAAGCTTTAATGTGCTTTCGGTTCTTGGAACAAAAGGAATGCGCTGTATATAGTTATTGCTATATTATTCACATATTATATAGCTCTTAATTGAAGTTGTTTATCTAAATAAGTGATGTTAATCTGAAATCTCTTTTAACTCAACTGTCAATCAGTTTCTTTGCCTTAACCTGCCCAAAAATGTTGCTTTCTTACCAAATTATTGTCGCGATGATGGTGATGATGCGGCGGTATGCTTGGCGGCACAATGTGCGGCTGGGATTGGCTCAATTGTTGTTGATGTTGCAGCAGCGAGGCTCCACCTACGCCAACGCCAACGCCCACACCGACCCCAACACCTACACCCATCGAATTGGGCTGCGGGGCGGGTCGTTTATTGTGTCGCAAAGGTGCTGTTGGTGGCATTTGATGCCCGGTGGCCTGCAGATACCATGGATCACCGCCAGTGCCACCGGACGCGGCAGCTGCGGCAACCGATGGCTGCGAGAAGCCGCGATGATGCCCAACGACTGTTGTTTGTCCGTTTTGTGTGACGGTCGCGTGACTGTTCATATCCTCGACTTTGCAGCTGTTGTCGTTGGCGACAATCGGGTCACCTGTTGACGACACTGAGCTCTCACTTTGTCTGGCAGCTACTTCCCCTGCTGCTCCTCCTCCTCCTCCTGCTGTAGCTTCTTCTTCTTCTGTTGCTTTTCCGACTGTTGTTTCCGTCTTTCCACCTAATTTTGTCGTTTGCAATTGACCCTGCTTAATTTCAACTGTTATCAGCGAACCGTCTCCCTCTCTGCCCGTTGCCTTTGTCGTTGTCCTTGTGCTCCTTGTTGTCTTAGCCTTTGCCTTTGTTTGCCTTTCCTTGCTCTTTGTTTCCGACGCTGTTGTAGCTTCTTCGTCTGTGGGTGAAAAGTGAAATTGATTTAGTCAATTGTTTAATTGTTAACAAGGCTATGCTAATCTAATCACAACAATACACACACCTTCAGCTCACTGTGCTAAATGCTTTGTAAACCGTTTGTGTCTGAAAATGTTCTTGTTATTGTTCGCTGAGCTCATCAATTGTACATAAATCATACAACAAAATAAACATTGAACAACAGCAGCAACCAGTTCAAGTGTTTGTTACTCATTGAATTCGCTAATTGAATTTCAAGTTCACAGTCAGTACGTTATACAGTCGAAACTTAACAAGTTTTTGAAAGAAAAGTACGTTAAAAATATTTAAATATAATTTATAGCACTTTGTTATTGTTCTATACAGTACGAGGTATCATGCAGAAAGACATTTACAATAAATTCAACAGCTAACTATTTAATTTAGTTAACCTTTTGCCTTTCTTTATCGATTTGACAACTTTACAGTTGCTTTATCAGCAACAAATGCAACAAGTACATAACAATAATAATAAAATATAATAACAATTGCATTGGCATGCAAATGGCTCGTTTATTTAATCCATTGCACGTTTGTTTTTAATCAGAGAATTAACGCGACTCAACGAGCCGGAGGCGATTACGCAAACGTTGATATACGACCAGACAAACGATACGCAAATACGTGCACGTACACACACACATAGACAGAAAGACACACACACACACCTATATACTCTATATAAGTTGTGCAGTTATATATGCCGGATTGGTGTAATTGTTGGTCAACTCGCTCGTACCACGATGGCATCTTAATTAACTCTATGTAAAAAACACAACCCGGTGGCAACGCCCACACGGAAGATACAAAAAGAGATAGAAAAGGAGAGACAGAGAGAGTGTGATTTTGGCAAATGTAAAACATTTGCATGTGACATGCATAATTAAAGCTTTTACTGCGCAATTTGTGTGTCGGCTGTGGCTACTGTACACGCGATACTCCCTAAACCAGGCTTCAAAGTGGGGTATTTAAGTTATGTGCAAGTATGCGGGTACATATTGTAGCCCGCTAACTAAATTCCAAACTAAAAAGTTTTATCTCCAATACATCGCATCTACAGACTTTAAAATAGCTGAGATCTGTGCGTTCATACAGACGTAAATGCAGAAATCTACTGGGCAACTGATAGTGATTAGGAATATATTTATACATATATATAAACAGTCAAAAGAACTAGAATAATTATTCAGAACTTCACCAAAATACTGAAGACTTAAGAACACTTAAAATAAAAGAAACTCTTATCTCGTTTTATTCTGCAAATTCAATTTACAGCTCAACGCAAAGTCGAGCAGAGAATTTGTTGGTTTCAACTTTTTGTAAACTGCTTCAAATTTAATTATGCGCTGATTCATGCGAGGTTTGCCATTAAAATTCTCCGGGCATCTCTGACTGAATTGAGCTATAAATTCATCGCAACGCGATAAAAATTACTCACTCTTGGTTTCTGTACAGAAGAAACTGCCAAGTTTCCTTCATCTGCTTCTTCTCTCACAATTGTCTTAAAAATTAATTTAGGGAGTGCTTTTTTGTTTCGGTTTTCGAACTTTATGTAAATCTCATTGCGGAAACACCTTTTGCATATTTAAAGTCACGAGAGTTGAATAGTCAAAGCACTGACAAGATTTATCGTGTGACTCTCCAGATTTTCTCTTAGTTAAGTTAGTTTCTGAAGTTTGTGTGAACGAAGGGGAAGTCTGCCATACAATTACGGGTTAAGGCCTATTAAATAGATACATTATAGGTGTCTGTGCAAGTGTTGACCTTGCCCAATTCGAACTGTGCACCGCCGACACATCCGTTATCCCAACCAAACTCACTGTACAGACCCGTGCAAATGCAATTATTTACCGTCAATATATCATTGTTTTCAATGCTATTTTTGCTTTGTTTGATTTTTGAAAATTAGTTTAAACATGACTCTACAAAAATATCACACGAAATTGGCCTGCAGTCATCGTTAATTGTTATCGCCGCCATCGTCATCATCGTTTGTTTCCTGATTTTAAGTCACGCCACAAATTGAACCTAGTCTGGTCTGCTCCAGTTGTATCCAATTGTATGTCTATAATGCATTCGATCGAACAATGGCGTAACGAATTTTAATTTCCCTTTATCAAAAGATCTTTTTAACAGGTTTATCGGAAGAACCACATTTATCGAAAGTGAAGCTATTAAATAGTAATTTAAATAGTACAGTATAGTAAAATATGAATTCTTTAATCACTATCGATCTAGAAACTATTTTCAATCTGGCTACCTGTTGAACCTTAAACCTTTATAATCATACTGCATTATGATATCATTTTGATATATCTCTTGACATTACTTTTAAACTGAAATATATTTTAGCTTATCTATAGAAAGTTTAGATAAGTTTCTAGGGAAAATTTACTTTTATAGTATAACTAAACTTCAGTCTGCAATAAAATATCGTAGCATTAGAAACACGATTACACCTCGCTAGATATTCGACAGTATCAGTCACAGTGATGATTCTCAACTTCAGAAACATGCGTCAGGGTTGTCTGTTCAATGTATGTTTGATATATGTTAAATAAATTCCACATTTTACACGCTCAGCGATGGATAAACAGAGGCGACTCACTGTACGTGTAGGAGACAAATGTTGAATGTAATTTTATTTGCATACCAAAATGAGAACCGTGACGCATGTCAGGCAGGTTCAAGTCCCCGACCAGTCCAGCGATAACTGTCATCATGAAACTGACAACACCCGCCAGCGATACGATTTAACTGGATGACTTCAGTTACACGCGAAACCGGCTGGCAGACAGGGTACAGGGTATATGCAATTGTACACCTCATACATACTCTAGTCAATTTGTAGGGTATTCACGTTTCAAAACGTATCGACATTTGTTGTTGTTTTCATAGACATTTGATTAGTCAGAGCAAATTTGCATCTATTTATTTGTTAGTTTGCATTTCTCATTTGACAACTTGTGCGTCGTTTGCACTTTACTTATGCAAATTTCCTAGGTTTCTCAAGTGCTATCGATCTATTGACGATGACATCAGTTTTTAATGAATAATCGAATTCAAATTTACATTGAAGCTTCTTTTAGGCAATTGAAAAATAGTTTGAAACTACTTGAAGGTCTGTACTTCGATTTTCAGTTATCGGTTTATCGTTTTATCATTGCTCTGGCTGAGCTGCTTTATGTTACCACAAAATGTAAACAAAAAGAAAAATATAAAACCTCGAAAAAAGATTGTGAAAAACGCCAAAGTAATTGCCAAACCAAAAAATGTTGTATTTATAATTCTGTTTGCTGCTGCTGTTGTTGTTGTTGTTATTGTTACCCAAGCGTGTTTATAAAGTGTTAAATAAATAACAGATTCTCCATTTATAACCTCAAACAACAACAAAACAACAAGCGGCGGGCGGGCGTCGCTACAATGCACAAAATTTATTTGCCAAGTAATTAAATCGGTTGAAAAATGATCTTAAATATTTATTAGCCACACGTCGGATCGTTGGATACATATCTGTATTGTTATTTCAGTGCACAGAATAATCATAAATTGCAAAAGCTGTTTAAAAATAACGACAATGATCTGCCGGACATAAAAGTACATGCAAAAACCTCAAGAAAAAAAAAAACAAAACAAAACCGAAATAAGTTCGTAATGCATTCATAAACTTCAATGATTCATTGACAATTGTTTTTTTTTGTTAATATTATGTACTCTGCATACCCAGTGAGTAAGTAAGTAGAAGGCATATGCAATACAAATATCATTCTACATGAATTCTTGACTTGAATAGAGGAACTGTTGAATAACAAGAGCTACAGATAGAAAATAGAGAATAGATAGAATTGCGTTGTTTGTTCCAATATATTACACCTTGTCAAGGTTTATTTGTAATTCCGACACAAACTGATCAACACCTTCAAATATTTATAAAATGTAATTAATATTTTGCTATAATGAAAACGCATCAGTTGTGTTAGATTTAGATGTTATGTATCGCCATCTATAGGGTATTTAAGAGTCATGTGCGCTCGACTGTGACATTCCTGGTGTTGTTTTGTTTTCGGTAGACACACATTTCTGTAATGCACTGTAGGAAATGTTGTGGGTGCACACGAGTGTGAGTGAGTGAGTGTGCAAATGCGCAGTACACATATATGGACATATTATTGGATGCGCCGAATGAGGTAATGCTCATTAGCTTGTGCAAATGGCAAACCGAGCAAAAACCTAATTAAAATGTCTGCTAAATTTCAATGAAGTCTCAAACGCATCCAATGTTATTTATTGAGGAAACGTACATTATAAACTACGATACTTTACTGATAAATAATAATTATTTCAATTTATATTAATGTTAAGTGTGAAGAAACTGCGAAAAACTTATGAATCATTTATCAGATCTTTAAATTGTAGTTGCATATTAAATCATAGAGTTTATTTTGCTATAAATTATTAAAGTAAAGAAATCTCTGCGCTATGAAGACATATACTAAATGATAAAGCTGTTTAAACTATGCTGACAGTCCCCCTATTATTATGCTTTCTTCTGACAATTCTACCTGGAAACAAATAAGAGAAACCCTGACATAAAGTTCGACTCGAGGCGCGCTGTGGCTCTGCCCACCTGACACAGACAGTTGGTAATTAGTATTTGTATATAGTACAAAGATATGTGTGTTGATGTTTTCTGTAGGTAAGTACACTACATGAGGCATGTTGCCCTGGCTTCCTTCTTCCTGCTGTCCGTCTGTTCGTATTCTCTCTCCCTCTCTCTTTTCTGCCTGTTTGTTTGCGGTTTTCCTGCGCCTCATCTCATTGCATGCCATATGCAAATTGTTGGCCAAAAAGCCAACGGAGCAGGTCTCTCCATGATATGCTTCCAGCACGCCATCCTCAACTACATCTATGTCGTCATCATCATCATCGTCATCCAGTGTACGCCTCTCGTTTCATTCATGTCTTTTGTTATGCCCACCTCTCTCTCTCACTGTTGACTAAAGTTACCTCTTTTATCTTGTGTCTCTTTCTTCACTCTTTGGTTATTATTATTTTACACTTTCCAGCTCGAAACTACACGATATAATTGTGCATGCCTCTTGTATTTACATGTCTGTTTCCCTTCCTATTCCTATTCTTCTCTCTCTCTATCTTTTAGCACAGGCCCCCCACCCTCTCTCTCTCCTTTTTAGTGTGTTTGTTCCTTCCTCAACTCATGCACAATGAGGAAGCAATACAAAAGATTCTCACGTACTTGTTACCTCTATAGGTGTTGAACTGTATTTTCCTTTAGTCCCCCCCTCTCCCCCTCTCTTTCTTGCTCCTCCTCTGCTCGGCTTCCTGCTACCAACTGTAGCATATAGAATTTGTTCTCTTGCCGTGACGTGACGTTGCCTCAGGGGCAGGCTGTCTGTCTCTTTCTCTCTCTCTCTCTCTCTCTCCAGCTGTCAGTTAGTTAGTTAGTCGGTTTACAGCTTGTTGGCCACACATCGTAGAGAACTTCTGTATTCATAATGGCCGGGAAATTGTATTGTCTAAATTGTATAGCATGGGCAATGCTCATCCATTGCAAAAGAACCGAGTTAAGGGTCGATAAATTTGCACTAAAGTGAGCTTGCTTATAGGGTAAATCTCTAGTAACTAATTCATTAGCATACAATCAATCAGTACACATGATTAACTTAAGTTTTTGCTTGAATGAGAGTTAAAAGAGAAACAGTAAAAATCAATCAGACGATCGATCAAAAAACCTACATTGAATATTCAAACTTTATAATTTATATTGTATTTATATTTTCTACCTTTGTATTTGTGTAATAATTATGCTCTGCGATTTGCGTGTTCCTTTTTCCAAAATCCAATTTTGGTTTTCGTGTTTGCGACCGCAAAAATGACACGATGTTATAGATAGACGACGAAAAAAGAAAAAATAAACCCCATGCAGCCCTGTGCCCAATGTCGCAAGTGCTTTGCTGTGTGCTGCATATAAAAACAACAAGAAAAATGAAAAAAAGATAAAGTTACCGACGCGTTGCGCTTGGCAAATTATCCAACAAGAGGAGGCGCAACAAACGAAACCAGACAAGAAGCCCACTGTGGGTTGACATTGATGTTGCGTTTTGGGTTTTGCGTGAGTTTCGGTGTGAGTTTTGAGTTTAATATAACAGAGCACCCCTTTTCCATTCCCCCCTTATGCAATTGCAGTAAGCTTTGCGTAAAGCAATCGAAGCATCCGCAGTAAAAAAGGCGTATATCAAAGTGCCAAATAAAAAGCGAGTTCATTGAGATTCTTAATCAACATAAAGTAAAGTATATAACAACACATATGAGGTTATATAGTATGCATGACTAAAAGTGAATGGAGTTGCCATTAGTCATACGATACGTTGAATGTATTTGATATGCGATGACTTACTCTCGTGTTATAATTGAATTGAGAACAAAGCGTAATAAAGTAAGGAACATTTTTGAAGATTTGACAGCTTTGATGGAATGAAAAGTAAGTCTTAACAAATTTAAAAGCTGTTTGCAAAACTTAAGCAGCTCAGCTGTTAGACAAGTCGAATATAAGGTTGATCCATAAGTAACTATATTCACTTAAGATATAGCAAATATTGATAACAGATGAATCAATTGTTAGATGAGTTAAGCTACACATAAAACTTATTTCTCTGTTTGAAATCCTTAAGAATTGATCAACTATAAGCAACGTTCAACTGAACTATAGAAATTTATTCTGTTTTCAGTTTTATTTTTAGTTTTATCATAGACCGAATGTAAATATATTATAATCGATAGTTTGCAATAATAGTTAGACTGTACATTGATTATGAATAAAATTTGAAATGTTTAATTGACTGTAAGCAACAACATTTAACTGAACTTAAGATAATTTATCTTTTTTTCAGTATTATAATAGATTGAACATAATGTAATTGATAGTTTGCTGGCATAACTAAGCTGCATAGAATACTTAAATCATCTCTCAGTTGAAAGTCAATAAATCATAAATCAAATCAGATTTAATTAATTGACTGTGAGTAAATTTCTTCCAGCTTATATCACTGATGATCAGGTTCTCATATAGAATTCAAATTAATTTAGCATTCAGCAAAGTTAGGGGCACCTCTTATAGAGGACTTAGGTTAGGGGCACCTCTTATAGAGGACTTTCCCTGCATACTAACCAAACCAATCGTCTGTGCTGATGATGGGCGGCAGTGAGCTACTGTAGTTGTTATTGTTGCTGCTTCTGCTGATCTTGTTGTTGTTGCTTCTGTTTTTTGTTGTTGTTATTGTTGTTGTGCGCTCTTTGGTGTTGCTTCTGTTATGTTCAAACTTTGCTTTGGCTGTATCAGTTGTTGTTGGTGTTGTTGTTGTAGCTGCTGCCGATTGAAATCTGCGCTGTGCGCTGCGTAGAAAGTTCAACAATCGCACATCGATGGGTTGCGGAGTTGCCGCCGTTGCTGCTGCCACTTTATGATTGCTCTGTCTGCCACTGTTGGCGCCACTTGAGGCGACCGTTGTGGCAGCATATTTATCACAAAAGTAAAACTCCTTTCGCTTTGGCGGCGCATAGGCGGCACTGAGGCTGCTGCTGCACAATTGCAACGGACGTCGACGCGCCTTGGAGATCAGTTGACTCCCTCCAGCACCACCAGCCTGTGGCACAGCCTGCTGCAGCTGCCCCTCGCGATGATGACCCAAACTGCTGGCACTGCGATTGAGACTGTTGGCCAAGCTCTGCTTGCACCAATAGACGTCCTTGCTGCCAAAATAATAGTAACGCCTGCGCGAATCCTGTGTGGCATGCGATGTTGCAGTGCCTCCGCCCGTGCCACGATGCCGATTGCAGTTGGAGCGTGTAGATCTCTTCGGATTGGCGCTGCTGATCGTATCGGTTCGGCTGCCTGCGGTTTGACTGCCGCTGCTTGTCTGAGAGTTATCGCTCTCGTTGCTTAGGCTGCTGTTGCCAACAGTTGCTGCTGCTGCCGCTGCAGCTTCAGCTGATTTACCTACTGTTGCTGCCACGCCCCTATTGGCCGCGCTGTTTGCTTGCGTGGGCGTAAGATATGAATTGGATTGTATGAAAACGCCATCGCAGGTTATTTTAATTGTTGTCACCATGTTCCATGTTCATCAGGGGCGGCATATCGCGTCTGCCTTGGCCCGCACTTTCAGATTGAATTGAATGCACTTTAAAGTAATTGTATCTTTTGCACTTTGACTGTATCTTCAACACGTTTAGTTGCTTAAATTGTATCTGCATCTGCATGTGTATTAAGTTTATTATCTGTTGGCGCAATGAGCTAAGCTTATCAAAGTAGTTGCAATTGTGAAGAGTCTTTAGAGATAGAACTAGCTTAGTTTAATTACAGGTACAATAGAAATCCCCTAGAAATCTTCTTAGTTCTCATCGACTATAGTTTCTATATATATAACATCATGACTTGCAATAGTCTCTGTAAGGCAAAATATCTATTCAACTCGTTTCCATTCAACATTTTAAACTAAGCTCAGCCCATCTCTCTCGCAGTGAAAATTCCATAGAAATGCTGCTGACAATTCAGTGTTCATCCCCACAATGGTAAACCATGCCTCTCCCACCTCCCCCCTTAAACAACTCTTCCCAGAGTCTCTGGCCCAGTTGGGAGAGAGAAAAGAATCGAGGCTAATGCCGTGTGCAAACAATGTGCACTGCAAAATTGTTTTCTTTTGTAATAATACTAATTAAAGTTGCTTGGTTTTTTTTTCGTTTTTCAAGCACTTCGATTGGGTTCCGCCGACAATAAAAGATGGAAAAAAACAAACCATACAAAATTAATGGAAAAGCAAAGCAATAAAGAGGAACTACAACTAATGATAATGCCAGAGAGACCGACAAAAAGCACAAATGTTGAATATCTATGGAGAAAATCCGAACGAAAAAAAAGTGAAACAAAAACAAGCTTGGAATTGTAGTCTTGATGTCGCATGGAGGCATGCTCCATATTTGTCAACTGGGGGTAAGTGGAGAGGATCAAGGGGTCCCCTCTTTACTGAGCCGTAATAAAAGTAATTGTGTTTTTGCCAAAGTCAATTTGCCACATTAACTGTAAGCGAGTTAAGAGTCGAATCGAGCCAGCATCGAGTCGTAAACGAGAGAGCACATACATACATATAATAAATAAATAGAAATACAAGATACAATGCTCAAATCTATGCTGTTTTTATATCTGTTTGTTTTGGCTTTTCTTTAGCTGAAATGTCTGCCAAAAGAGGGTATATACTTAACGGAATAAGGTAAAGTTAAGACAAGTTGCCATTTAGGACACATTAGCAAAACGACTCTGCATATAATACACTTTTTTATACGATATATTCTGTAATACAGTATTCCTAATATATAAACTGTCTTTGCATGCTAAATAGGAATTAGAAAAGTTCTCCAATACTTTAGGGTATCTGCTAGTTGCACTACATTCCAACATACCTTCTACATTATTTATCCCATTTTCATTTGGGTTGGGAAAACACGAACTTAGTCGTTTGAATTGAATTGGAATTTACTGGAACTATACGTACACATATATAGGCTAGTGTATATATAGTTTTTGGGCGTGGGAACAACGGGCAGACAACGCCCATTGTTATAGTTTTTATACATACAGTATCTATATTTTATTCAAGGCAGGTAAAGGCTGCCAGATGTACGTGTGTAAATGTATCTGTATCTTTGGGCTGGGAAAGTGCGCGAATAAGCAGGTGAAATGTTACAGATGCGACGATGTCGACACAATGCACAAGATGCCAAGTTGTAAACAGTAGATACCATGCATATGAACTTATATGGTGTTAATTGAGTGTGAATTGCTGATAGTGAATTGTCTGTTTGCAACACAGACAACATGAGATACACGTTTGGTGAAAAAAGAAGTTCAAAGAGTTGACAGTTAACAACTTATTCTCATTAGCAAATTCCTGTTTGAATTTGGGTTTTCTGCTACTGTCCTCGCGAAAGTTTTGGCATGTCTGGGACTAACTGTGAATTCGTGATGCTTTACATGCATTTCTTAAGTAGCTTCTGTCCAAAGAACCAGTTGAAAATGGGCAAATAACTCACGAGGCCAATCTATATGGAACTGTAGTATCAATTAAGTATTTTATTAGAACAACTCAAACTAGAACCAGTTAATTAATAAGCTTGAACTTGTAAGACTTTCTGTAATTTCTCTGCACGGTTTGATTGCAGTTTGGTATCAAATTCGATGGCATTACACAAAAACAGCTCTAATATTGTTAACTAGTCTAGCGGTAAATAAGTTAACTAGTTTATTATAATTGTAATGCCAGAAAATCTATTTGAACTTAATACGATACGAGTTCTACACGTGGAGTTAGTTTAAATCAATTAAAATTATTGAAAAACCATTAAAATTGTATAACACAAATATGAATCTAATAAAACTACATTTAACTACAATAGATACAGTCTCAACACATGCCCCATTCCAAGTTCAAATTAATTTTTGAGTGAACTATCTTAAAGAACAGTATAAAAATGTATGATTTGTTTGTCGTTAATCAAGTAAACGACTTCATTTCAATTGAAAGTCCATAAAATCTCTTTGAACTTCATTAGACACGAGTTCAACACGTGTAACCAGTTCAAAAATTCAATTGAAATGCCTAAAATACTTCTCATTATATCTGTCTGCTGGTCTTCAACAATTACTACGAGGTTCAGTTCATTTGAAAGCAGCTCCAGTTTCATTTTCTGCTGAACTTGATCTTCTCTCTTAAACGATCTTTGAGTTTTGCAAACATCTTTTAATGCACGTTTTATGGCCACCTGTTGCGTTTAATTAGTGATTTCACAAGCTATATAAAATCTCCAAGAGGTTTTTCACTTTCTTCATTACTTTCGAACAAAGACAGACAGAGACAGACAAAGAGAGAGAGAGGGCGTGAGAGACAATCAGAACTTTTCCTGCACAAATGTCAGAGCTATAAAGGTACCGACAATTAACTATGGAAATGAGTCGCAGTCGCAGACGGAGTCAAGAATTGGGCACGTGGAAAGTGATTGCTTATCGAGGGAGACCCAAATTTGAATTCTTCTAAACGGAAAACGTGTGCGAGACGTAAGTTGAATAAATAAATATTTTCGTAAGAAGATAGAGAGAGAGGGAAGAAACAAAACTAATTTAAAAAAACGACAACAATAACAAAACAACAACGAAAATACAAAGACACGAGAGAGAGAAATATGACACAACAAGTTTTTGTTTTTGTGTAGACAAAATGCAAAATGAAAAGCGAAATCAAAATAAAAGTAAAAAACAAAAAAACCTGATCTTGAGTAAAAACAAAGTGGGCAATAATATGAAACAATAAGACCATAAAAAAAACAACAACAAATACAATGAAAAATGCGTGAGGCGCCGCGGCGGATATCCTCAGGCTCGGCGAGGTTTGCTTCTGTATTATTTTGCTTTTTGTTTTTTGGTAACCCGCGGCGTTACCTGTTGCATGCTCTATAGATATGTCTGTCGGCAGATACAACATACACTGCCTGTTTATATGTCTAGTTTTTGCAGTGAAAGTTGCGCATTTCGCTTAGTTTTCATGGACTCTTTGTAGGGCGTTGCACACTCAGTAAACAGTCCGCAGTCCGACATGCAGTTAAGATTAATTGTTAATTGAAAATTGTACGATTAATTTTTAGTTGCGGCACGCATAAATTCAAAACTAAATGTGGCGCCCAGTCAAGACCTAGCAAGTCTTACCACGCATCTTAAATACACTTTGTGTTCGCGCTCGTTCGGTCAAGGTGAAAGATAATTTATCAACTTGATAAATTGTGTTGGTAGCTTGATAACAATTTTGTTTGCGTCAAGCTCTTTTTACGTTATCTTAGTTGGTTATTTTGGTTGGGGAAAACTCGCTTTGCCAGACAGGCAAAGAGAAAATTATCATATTATTTGCTATCGTTTAAACAGGTATTCGAGGAGAGCTTATGAAACAGATAAAGATAGATGTTTATTTGCCAATTAGCTTTTATGACATGATCTAACAATTCTTTGGTAATAGAACATATCTATAGATAAAAGTATCGATAAGTAATCAACTTTAATCATTCATTTAACGAGACAAGCTTTAATCTTTGAGCTAACATGAGCTTAACATATTCTGAGTTCACTCACAGATAACAGAGAATATTCTGCAGTTGTTCTAATTGGAATCTGAATGGAATTATACGTTTTGTATGAAATCTATAGGATATAGTTATCGTATTCTTATGATGTTTAAACAGTACTTGAAGTAAAAGAGTTTAGTTGAAGTATTTGAATAAACATTTTCATACAACAACAATGCAATTTTGATCAAATTTAGACAGTCTGCAGTCTGTAGCGTAGCCATAATGACTTTACCCCTTCGCAAGGGTATTAAAAAGAGAGAAACACATAGGGGCTACAACAACAACAACAAACGCTACAACAACAAATTAAACGTTGCGCATGCGCAATTGAAAAATAATGAAATGCGCCATTGGCTCTTCGCTTTTGGCCGTTTTCGAATTCGACTTTGGGACGTCGCGAAGTTGGGTTTGGTTATTTATTATTTGCTGTAACGTATTTGGCTTTTTCTTCTGCTTCTTCTTCGTCTTACTGTCGGTCGGTCGTGTGCAGTGAATGGCAAATTGACTAAGTAGATGGAAAATATGTACATGCATAAAAAAATAGTAAAAATGGTAAAAGATCTATGCACAACCGTTAGGAAAACATAAAAAATTAATTCACGCGTCTGCAGTTGAAGCTTTACTCTGCTGTTGTTGTTGTTGTAGAGAGTAGTTGTAATAGTTGTTGTAATGTGAGTTGTAGTTGCTGCTGTTGTGTTTTAGAGACGGGCGCATTGTCCACTTTCACTTAGCTCTCGGCAGAAAGTCTCTCAGGATGATGACGTTTTATGTGGATTAGCCGCAAAAATTGGCGAGACGACGATGTGACGAAGTAGGCAGTGGATGGAAGAGGGAGAGGCGGGGGTTGAGGCAGAGAGGCTTAACTAAGACTGAGGCACAGTCCGAGGCAGGCAGAGACTAAGGCAGGGACAGTGTCTGAGGCACAGACTTAAGTCGAGTCTGAGCCACAGTCAGAGGCAGCAACAGCGACAGAGGCGAAAACTAGTTACAATTTAAGAGGCCCAAAACCGAAGCGACGATGACTAATGCGCTGGAAAATTGAAAATGGCTTTTCTTGCGCGCACAGCAACTTCTCTCTCTCTCTGTCTCTCTCTATCTGCCCACAAGAGCTTTTTGTCAAAGTCATGTCTGGAAAATGCCTGCACGTTGCCGAAATTAGCGTGGAAATCAATTGCAAGACTTAATGATTCATGCAATTGCATTAAGTTGCAGTTAACTGGGATTCGGGGGCAGCAGAGACGGTGGGTAAATCAAAAAATTATAGAGGGGGAGAAAAACAGAGAGAGAAGCGAACACTTACAAGCCCCACATCAAGAGCGCAGCGGAACAGATGAAAGATACATTACAAATCGGAAATGTGCAAGATTAAATAAATAATACCAATTCTTTGTTTATCTTTTGATTTTCTTAGGCTTTACAGTTGCCAACTTTCAGTCACAAAAGCGAGTTTTATATAAGATATTCGCAGATTTCACTCCTTTCAAACAATTTGCCAGTCTATACGCCGTTGATTACTGAACACCTTCGACCCGAAACTAATAATTAAACTGTCAGATGAAAACGAAATAAAATAAAGAGAAATACAAATACTACACAAAGGTCATTGCGCCATCACAGATAAGTAAGATATAACTTCAAGTTCACAAAATATGATATATCATCGCAGCTTAAATATCTGCTTGCTTTTACATGTTAATTAACTACAGAATTAGCATATTGAAAGAGCATAGCTTCCTCAACCGAAATTTCGCATACATTTCGCATGTATTGTAAAGATTAGCGAAAATTTTTTACACAAAAAAGATTATTACACAATTTTCCGGTGTGTTTCTTATTAATTTGTATACGAATGTTATTGTGTGCACACTGTTATTGCCTATTTATGCCTTCAATTATGGCGTATTAGTTATTGCCAATTGCAATTGACGATTATTGGCAATAGGTTTGAACACGCGACGCAACGTTGCGCATGTGCAGAGAATGCCTGCGCGACACGGTGAGCTGCTGCACGAACCACACACAACAACAGCGCGTTTTCAACTGACTGAGCAGCGGCGCTTCAACACCGGCAAAAGGTTGAGAAAAAGAGCAGACTCAAAAGAGACGTGAGACGGAGAGAGAAACACACAAGTCGAGCTTTCTTTGCAAGTGTGCGACGAGTGTTAGTGAGTTTTGCTCTCTCAGTTGCAGCAGCGTGCAGTGCGTGTGTGTGTGTGTAATACGTTTATGTCTTCACGATGTTTGAGTCGGCACTCGCATGGGAAATGCAACTCTCTCTCACACTCTCAAACTCTCTCACTTGCAGTGGGATGCGTGTGTTTGTGTAATGCGTCTACCTCTTTGAGCCTACTCTCGCATGCGATACAGTGCAAGTAATGTGTGAGAGTGCAGGGTGTTGTGTTCACTCTCGCATGCGATATTTGGGGAATGCACTTACGCTCTCCCACACTCTCAAGCTCTCTTAGATGCAGTGCGTTTGTGTGTGTACGGCGTTAACGTCTTCACTAAGCTGCATTGAGCATACTGGCATGTGACAGAGTGCACTGTGTGTGTGTGTTTACTCTCTCGCATGCGATTGTGTGATGAAGTCTTGCCATCTCTAACGTGTGCACTTATCGCATGCTAGTTTTCGTTAACTTCCCTCCTTCTCTTTTCGATGGCGTCTAAATTAATTGCCAAAGCATAATTACCAATAGTAACAAATGTTGCTCAATTTACAGTGATTCTTTTTGGCAATTCAAGTTTTTTGCGGTTTCTGACCAAATTTGCTGGTCAACAAAACGTAAGTAAGCCACAGTTTTGTTTGTGGATTGTATTTCATAAAAGCTATCGATTAGTTGTATTTTTTTGTATTTTTACTGACATTAATCCTGGTTTTAAACAATTTAAGAGTGGCCAGTCAAAATTTTACTTTTTTTAATTGTATCTTGAGATAAATTATTTAATTATGTTAAATATCAAAGTGTGTGGTAAGGCAATAATGGTTGCAAATACTATAAAAGGCTGTTCAAATTTATATACCCATTGAATTGTATGAATTTAATACTTTTCAATTTAAAATACTAAAGAAAATCAGTATTTTCTAAGTATAATTAAATTCCTTAGATATTTATTTTAAAAATATAATAAACTAAAATTAACAAAGTTAATAATAAACACAATCTCAACGTACAGTATGTTTTATCATTTCCTCTTTTTTGATTATTCTTATCAAGTTCCAAATTCAATTTCGTTTAAATCGTTTTTTTCCGCTCGTTCTTTACTGTCAATTGATTCCCTTTTTGCCGTTTGTATTTGTGCAAACGTTCTAATTGTTTTTCCTGCTACTGTTGTTGTTGTTGATTTTAATTAAAATTTGACTCGTCTCTGTTGTTGTTCTTTGGAAATTGTTCTTGTTGTTGTTGTAGTTGTTTCGCAGCGCAAAGTCTCGTATGACAATTTTTGCCCTCTTTTGTTTTGCATGTTTACATTTTTCACAGTAATTTGCTGGCAACTTAAAAAGGCAACAGCAAGCACATGAGTGTACTGCACTAAACGATACCCTGTAATGACTACTACGTACCCAATAGTATTCTAATCAACATAATTATAACCTTCCGCTTGCTTTAGTATTTACAGGGTATAGAGTTATGCATGTTACTGTTGCTGTCTCGTTTGGAGTCGCGCACAGTTCGTGATATTTTGACGATTTTCGCTTCTGGCATTTCGCTTCTTTATGTGCATATTTCAAGCACATATGCAATTAACACTTGGCTTGGCTTCCCCCAACCACCCCCTATGCCACCCACTCTTACAATTCAAGAGATTTGCATTTCAAACTGTATACGAGATTAGCAGCCAAATGCGAATGGAGAAACTGCAGATTGCAAATAAAAGAGAGAGAGAGAAAGGGTGTGAGGAACAAGGGGAGAGAGAGAGGTAGCTTATGTTGATGACACGTGAACATATGCTAAATGGATCCACAAAATGGGACGTAGGGAAGCTGAAGATGACGTCAGCTGAGCAGCAGGATGCAATCCACAAACTTCCATACGTTTCTATGTGCAATCCACAAGTAAACCCTTTGCAGACCCACACACGCACGCATGCACACTGACACTCATACATATAGGCAGCTCGAAGAGCGTGCTAAAAATAGAAATGTGTGCAAATTTGTGCAAAAAGCAACGTAAACAAACAAAAGCTCAGGTCAAATATGCAGCGAGCGAGATGAGGAAAAGCAAACAAGAGACCAAAAATGAGCACAGCAAATATTAAAAAAACAACAGCAACAACAACAACACTTACATACATATGTACATATACATACATTTTCTTCATGTCGCATATGAGCTGCTATTTCGTTCACTCTTCTGAACTGACTTGCAAAAACAAGTGCCAAAGGTCCGATAACGATAACGCCACATCGATAACAGGTGGTACATGCTATTTAATACCAATAAGCCCCCCACACGTCATTCGATTTTAACTAGTGTATGACTGTTTATATACATATTATTAAATGTGAACATGTGTATTTGTGTATTTGCCGAATTCCGATAACGATAAGCTCTCACTTTTCTCGAAATCAAATCAGACCTAATTGCACCATTCGATAAGAGCAATTTCGATATAATTCGATAAGCTCTGCTGGCGTATTAAATTCTACAGCAGAACACGAAAGCCACAACAAAGCAATCGTTTCACTTGACCAAGCTGTAGAGATCAGCGGGGAATATACAGAACAAAATTCACGCAATTCTGAACTTCGACACACACACAGCGCAACAGAGACGCAGACAGGAGCTTGAGAGTACAACGCCCACGCGTGTATTGCAATACATAAACAAACCAAAAAAAAGAGCTTTGGCGCCGACGCTGCCACTGCAACAATAAGAACAACAACAACATCAGCAGCTACCGACATCAATGCGTGACGTCAGCGCACGAAAATTTTGCCGAAGCCGACAAAACGACGCAGCGCAACTGACCAGCAAGACCAACAACAACAGTGAGACTAAACTACGCACATATATACACACACACATACTACTACAACGGAAACTACGATGCGCTACGCTTCGGTTATTGCCGTTAATTATTGTTGTTCTTGCTGCTCCACTCACTGTTGTTGCTGTAGGTGTGTATTGTATATTGAATTTGGTCATTCATGGTGCTGCTGCTCGTTTGGCATGTGTATGTGTCTGTGTGATTGCCTGTTTATGTGTGTGTGTGTGTGTGGAGCCTCGTTTGCTATTCACAATGAGCCTAAAAGGCAACAAAAGCAACAAAATTGCGCGCCATTGGAGCGAGCAGAGTTGTAAAACGTGTTTTTGTTTTGTTGTTGTTGTTGTTTCTGCCTTAAAAATGCGTAGTTTGTTTTTGTTGCCCGTTGTTATTTTGCTTTCGTTTTTTAACTCTAATATATCTAGTATATATTATACGATTTCTTAACACTTGACTATAGTTTGACCTCAGACAACATATTTGTTCATCAATGGAACAACAACAACAAACATAAGAGGACCCTCTTCTCCACCTCTCTCTCGCTCTATCTCTCTTGGTTTTTAGCCAATTTTTGTTGCTGTTTCTCTTTTATGTTTGCATGCAATTTTGACATAATCATCGCAAATATTTACGCAATAGTTTTAACAGTTGAAAAATTATGCAAACACACACACACACACAGGCAGTAAGACACAAAGTTACAAACACACACACACAGAGACAGAGACAGGGACATGGACAGGCAGCATCCAAGGCGCGCCCACAAGAGGAGATAAAATAAAGCAGAAAAAACATCATCAATTGCCTTATCCTTTTTGCGCAAACTTTCGTCACTTTCACCCACACACAAACACACATACATACACACGCACTCACCCAACTGTGAGGCAGACAGCGCGACGCTCCAAAAGGGCGTTGGGTAGTCCTTACGTCAAAACAACAACATACACAGTGCCAGTCTCGCAGTCCACACACACACGTCTACATGCACTCACACATATACTACTGTTACACCTTACCTGATTCCTATTGCTTTGCTTCTGCTGCGGCGGCTGCTGCTGCTTCTGATGCTGCTGCCGCTACCGTCTGGCATTCCACTACGTCTCCAATCTTGCTCCGTTGCTGCTGCTCCGGTGCTGCTGCTGACGACAACATCGATGCTCGTCGACCATCAAGCAGCGATCGTCGTACACATGCACATTTTGATTTTCGAATATTATAAATTATTTATAAACATTTGCACGCACACACACACAAACACTCCCGCACACACAAACACTTTGGATTTTTTTATATGTGGCCCAACTTGCTGCTGGTTTTTTTTTTGTAGTGTGGAATTTTCTACACTTTTCTTACTAACTGTAACACATTTGTTATGCCTTTTTAGCATTCGCTTTTATTTAGCTGTTAGTACAATACACGTATGCACACAACGATAATGTTTTAACGCAGAGAACGTACTAATTTTACAGCAACAAAAAATTCCATGAAAAATAAAGCAGCCATCTTTGCCCAGTATTAGGATTGTTGATATTATATCGGTGTATCGATGTTAATATGCTACACGATGTATCGATTAACATTTGGGACACACTTACAAGCAATTGCACATAACTAAATTGCGCCACGAGCACTTATCGATAGTCGTTATAAAATTTGTGACGTCAGCAAGGGCCAAAATGCAAAAAACTTACGACAATTTAAATAAAGTATATACCATATTATCAGTCAATCAGCTCAATTTATTAAAAATGATTCAACGTATTCGTAAAGCCCTCAATATGATTGGCGGCAATTTCAAATATTATTGTGTTGAGTGGAATTCCTATTGACTTAGTAACTATTTGATGAAAGTATTTGTTAAGTTTAATTTTACATGGCTTCTTTTTCGAGGATCACAACGAATTAGTTGAATAAGAGGCAACTACTTTAATAGTAATCATTTACGACCTGTAATAAATCGTTTAATGACGGCAAGAATCGATAGACAATGTTCGATACTTAGGTATTTTTGTGCGTATTTTTATTTAGTATATTGTTGGGCGCACGTTGTTGTCTTTGGATGACAATAATTTAGTTAACAATGCGCAATCTAAAGCTACAATATTGCAAAGAGCAGTCAACAGATATTCAGAATGCGAAGCAACTGTTACTGCAGCCGGATATCGAACGGAATGACAGTGAAACCACATATTTTGTAACCGATAACGCAATCTTTGCCGTTCAGGATGGCTGCGATGAGCCGAAAGTTGTTGCTGATCTGCCGGACATAGTTGGCGCCGAGTTTCTGCAGCTGGAGAATGCAATCTGTGTGGCCACCGGAGCAGGTGAGGTGCTGCTCATCAATCCGGACACACTGGCCACCAGCGAGGGCACCTATTGTGATGTGGGCATCGAGTGCATGGCTTGGTCACCAAATCAAGAAGTAGTTGCATTTGTAACCAAGACAAAGAACGTCGTGGTCATGACCTGCACCTATGACGTCATTGGTGAGCAACCGCTAGATGCGGAGCTCGCCAGCGATCAGCAATTCGTTAATGTCGGATGGGGCAAGAAGGAGACACAGTTCCATGGCACAGCCGGTAAACAAGCGGCCAAGCAATCTCCCGATTTTGAGGCACCTCAGGATGTGCACCAGCTGCCGCAGGTGAGTTGTAGCCGGCACAAATATCCAACTCAATCCTTATTTAATCTTTTATCCTTTTCACAGAATGTACAAATTGCCTGGCGTGGCGATGGCGCCTACTTTGCCGTCTCATATGTGGCCAGCAGTGTGGGACGCACCTTCAGTGTCTACGATTGCGAGGGCAAGCTGCAGTACACAGCAGAGAAGTGGAATGGACTGCAGCCGGCGTTGGCCTGGCGTCCAAGTGGAAATTGGATTGCCTTGCCGCAGCACTTTGCCAAATCCAACAAGTCAACCGTGGGGCTTTTCGAGAAAAATGGATTGCATCATCGGGAGTTTGAGCTGCCATTCGATCTGCTGCAAGAGTCCATTGTGCAGCTACGCTGGTCAGCCGATTCGGATATCCTCGCACTGCATACCAGCAGCTCAGATGCACAGCGTATTTATCTGTACACGATCGGGAACTATCATTGGTATCTGAAGCAAGTGTTGGTCTACAGGCAGTCCGATGATTTGGCCTTCTTTCACTGGGACAATCGCATTGGAGCCGAGCATACGCTGCATGTTGTGCTACAGAGTGGCAAACGTTATACGCATCGTTGGAACTCCCTGACTGATTGCTATCAGGACACCGCAATTGCTTGTGTCATCGATGGCAAACGCTTGCTACTGACAGACTTCTCTGTGGCCGTCATACCGCCGCCCATGTGCCAGCGTGTGATACAACTGAAGAGCTACATAAATGCGGTCAGCTCGACTGCATCTCATTTGTGTTTGTACACCAGCGATCGGGAGTTGTATTTCTTTGACAAGCCCACATTGTCCTCGGCACCACAATTGCTGGGCAAGTCACTGCCCCCCAAGGAGTTCTCACAAATTCAATTGGCCAATTTGAGCTGTTTGGGAGATCACAATCTACTGGCCACACACAGCGTGGGCAATTCAACGCGAATTCTCTTGCTGCACATGATTGACACTGAATCGGATAAGGCGGAAGCTAATTATGCCTTGGCAAGCTCACAGTCTATCAATGGCACCGTTAATGCACTCAGCATTGGCTCCCATTCCACATCGGATTTCTATGTGCAAACAAATCGTGGACACGTTTATGAGATTGCCATACGCCAGCAACAGTTGCAGACGCCGCGCAGTTTCCTGCAGCTTAGCCAAACTGCAGATCAGATAAGCAAATCAACAGGTAAGAAGGGTATACGAGGATATATATAGTAGATCAAGTTAAAGCCTCATCTTCTCTATTCTCTTTTAGATGGCTTGGTGACGCTGCGTTCACAGCAATTGCTGCAGATCGATGGGCAACGTATTGCGGAGGATGTCACCTCATTCTGCCTGGTGGATGAGTTCGTTGCCTTTACCCAACTGAACACATTAAACTTCGTGCGCCTGCGAGATTGTCGCAATATCTCGACACGCAACATCGAACGTGGTGCCAAGCTGGTGACCTATGCCAGTCAGGATGCAAGGCTGGTGTTGCAACTGCCACGCGGCAATCTGGAAGTGATCAGTCCACGTGTGTTGGTACTGAAATTGATTGGAGCACTCTTGGATCGAGATGATTACCTGCGTGCCATGGAAATGGTGCGTAAACATCGCATCAATCTGAACATCATTTGTGATCACAATCTGGAAAGTTTCTTTGGTGGATTGCAAGAGCACGTGGTTCAAATTGCCCACAATAAGGATGGACAATGGCTGTGCCAGTTTATCAGTGAGCTGCAGAACGAGGATTACACACGGGGCATGTATGCGAGTAACTACGAGGCAACGCAGAAGGAATATCCTGAAAAATTCAGTGTGGAGCGCAAGGTGGAGTATATCTGTGAATGCCTGTGCCGCGTCATGGAACAGACCACAGATCCTAAGTTGCAGGCTCAGTATCGATTGCCTATTCTTACGGCCTATGTAAAGCTTGGCAAGATGGAGCAGGCACTGCAAGTGATCTGGCAACAGAAGGCAAACTCAGCTCAGTTGGCAGAGCAAATGCTGAAGTATCTTTTGTATCTGGTGGATGTGAATGTGTTGTACAACATTGCATTGGGTACCTATGATTTTGGGCTGGTGCTCTTTGTTGCCCAACATTCGCAAAAGGATCCTAAGGAGTTTTTGCCCTATCTCAATGAATTGAAGTCTCTGCCGCAGGAATATTGCCGCTTCAAGATCGATGCTAGTCTTAAGCGCAATGAACGTGCGCTGCAACATTTGATTGCCTGTGGTGTGGCACATGAGGATGAGGCAATGGAGTTCATCAGGCAACACACTCTCTATGGCAAAGCGCTCGTTAGTTGCCCTGCTCAGTCGGAGTTCCATCGTCGCGTCTGCATCGCCTATGCGGATCATTTACGTTCCAACGCACAACTGGAGACGGCTAGTCTGATGTACGAGCGTGGTGGGGATGTGGAGCAGGCACTGCTCACGGCTCGTCACACCCTGGACTGGCAGCGTGTCCTGTTGCTAGCAAAACGTGCGGATAAATATCTGCCTCAGGTTGCACAATCTCTGGCGCTCTCGCTGCAGCAAAAGGATCGACACTTGGAGGCCTATGAGCTGCTCAAGCAGTTCGGAGAGCCCAACGACAAGGCACCTCTGGAGGCGCTGCTCAAGGGGCATCTCTATGCGCGTGCCATCTACGAGGCAGGCCTGCTCACAGCTGACGGCATGGAGGACCTTCTAGGTGAGTGATATCTAATTTTGAAAGGGGTTTATTCGTACAAAATTTTACACAATTATTGCTTTTGTATTAACTTTTTTAAACAATTGGAATTTATTTCTCCGCTTTTAAGCATTTTATAACGTTTTCTATGTACACGTAGTATGTATGATGATCTTCGTGAAACTGAGGCCAAACCTTACACGGTGTTACTGCACCATTATCCAATGAACAGTCTTAGATTCTTCTTTGTACAAATATCACATTAGTTCCGGCGACTTAATGGAGTGGCCCGTGCACTTTGAGAGATAGCGCTAATAGAGTAGATAAGCTCGAAATACTTAAGGTACCTGCAACACAAAGATGGCAAAAGTTCTAGGCAGCAATAAATTGTCTTAGCAGAATTGATTTAAATTGAGTTGGGTCCTGACCTTAGATATAGTATATAAGAACTTGCGATACTGAAAAACCTGCTCAATGTAGGACCAATCATGGGGTCGATAACATTGCTGTACTTCTCTATTATCCTACTGCTTTTGCTTTCGGCACAAATTGGAGACGGACGAGGGCAATCTAAGAAATCAAAGGAGCACTCGCTTCGGGAAACACTGGAGACACTTGAAATATTGAATGACTTACTAAACAAGAAAGAGTATTCATGGACCGATAACTTAGATCTGGGTGAAAAAGAGGAGCTGCTTGATTATGTTGATTATACAGATTATGAAGATGATACAACGATATTTAACAATGAAGAGGAAGATACTACAATCACTACAGATGACGAAGATGATACTACAACATCCACTGATGAAGTTGATGAAACTACGAACTCTACAGATGAAGGTGATGAAACTACGAACTCTAGAGATGAAGAAGACGAAACCACGATCTTTGTAGATAATGAAGAAGATACTACTACAAATTCTACAGATGTTGGAGAAGATACAACTGCAGTTACTACAGATATTGATTCAGATAATACAACAATAGCAACAGATGAAACCGATGATACTACAATTACTACAGATGATGCAGTTAATACTACCGAATCTACAGATACTGAAGATAATACTACAATATCTACTGACACTGAGGAAGATACAAGTACAAATTTTAAAAAAGAAGGGGATAATATTAGAGATTCTACAGATTATGATACAAGTACAGGTTATTTAAGTGATGAAAATAATCATGATGATGATGAGGACGATGATGATGATGAAGACGATGATAACGATGATGATGATGATGAGGAAGATGATGACGATGATGATGACGATGATGATGACGAGAATGATGACGATGATGATGAGGACGATGATGATGATGATGACGATGATAACGATGATGATGATGATGAGGAAGATGATGACGATGATAATGACGAGAATGATGACGATGATGATGAGGATGATGATAGGGATTTTGTATATAGTAATGATAAAGATTATATATTTATTGATGGAGATGAAGGTGAGGGTGAAATTGATTAAGATCTAGATGATAATGATGGCTTTCTGTATAAAGGTCTGAATGATAAGAATATATGTTATATCCCAGTTGATAATAAATAAAGTAAGACTCTGGTAATTTTAAGAAATACAAATTTAATAAAACTTGTTAATCTTTTTCTTGTGCGTAACGAGCTAATCTGGAAGTTCTCCTATTGCTTTGCAGAGATTTTGGTGAAGCCGTCGTTGCTGGAATTCGTTGCTCAGTTAGAGGCTTCACTGTGCGCAGATCGTGAACTGTTTGCCGAGCACAAGCGTCGCCTGCTGGAGCTGCGAAAGCGACAGGCGGCGGCGGCAGCCGATGGATTTGGCGACGGAGTCGGGGAACACGAAGTGGACATTGACGAAGTGGATCTGTTGTCGGATACGAGCAGCATGCGCTCTTCGCGTTTCAGCAGCAGCTCGCGGGGCACAGGGTAAGTTCAGCTGACGTATACCCTGTAGGGTATTTTTACAATTGAGTCTGTGTAACTTTTCCCGTTGCTCTGCTTGTTTTTCTTCCATTTCACTTTTAACATTTTCTTTCTGTTGTTGCAGCAAAACCTTTCGCTCGAGCAAAAATCGCCGCAAACACGAACGCAAACTGCTCAGCCTGAAGCCGGGTAACCCGTTCGAAGACATTGCGCTCATTGATGCGCTACACAACCACGTCACGAAGGTAGCCCAGCAGCAGCAGCAGCAACAGGTGCGTGACACATGCAAAGCCCTGTTGCAACTGCAAACGGAGGATGCCCAAGCTACCTCACTGCAGCGTCTCTATGCTCGCCTCTTGGACGAGGTGCAGTCGGCGCTGGATGAGATCTGGATACCCGAATTGATGGGCGGCACAGCGCAACACCTCACTGGACCCAATGTGGATTACCTGGCACTGCGCAATGAACAGCGTTATGCTCTAATAAGTGCGTTACTATTCTAATCTAAGAATTGATAATGAACTAATGAAAGGCATTGGGGATAATGATAGAAGTATAAGAATTGCTTAAAGAGATTCTCAACAATTAAATCTGTGTTAGTAGAATGAATTGGATTTGTTTGTTTATAGTAGATGACATATTTATCCTTATATGACTATTAATTCAAACATAATTTTATCAGATCATCAGATGTATTAAGCAATTAGACATATTCTGTATTTTTTTGTAAGGCTCTCTTATATCATGTTATATTTTATATTTAAAGGGGTAACACAGTTTTTAGAATGAGTTTTTAAAGAGAGAATACATTAGATAATTGTTTGATTATTTTGCAAATTATACATAAGTTATAGATATTCTTAGAGAGTAGTAGTTGCAATATAAGAAATATTTCAATAGATGCTTTTTATATTTCAACAATCTCTTCTGATTTATAGTATCTCTTTTATAATCAACAGTTTTTAAGCATTTCATTTGAAAGAGTTATTATATAGTATTACCAACATATAATAGAACATAATACTGACTTAGTATATATAGTATAAGACCTGTTCATTTAGGTTTTAAGTTGTGTATAATATTTTATGTTAATAATCCTCATTCCCCATTTTTACTTTCAGGTCCTCTGAAGCGCTTCAAGCCGCAGCTGAGCCTAATCGATTGGCAACACGGCATTCTGCAGTAGATTGTAGATCGTGTTTCGTTATCGACTATCGATCATTGCTGCTGCACTGCACACTGCACCTTTCCATAGACAATTTGCGTGCAATATGCACGAAAATGGATTTTCACTTTTCATGCAAATGTTTTCGAACCATATCCCGTGTCCGCCTCCCATTTACTTTCTCTGGGTCTTGCAGTCGAAATAAATGTTGCATTGCAAAAATATTAATTGAAGTGCATTTTTCATTTTGTTCATTATTAAATTATCGACACGAATGTACTTGCGTGATGCAGCCGATGTTGTTGTTGTTGTTAGTTAAGCTGTGAAAAGTGGGTGGGTTGCTTGGTAATGGGGAATTTCATTTATTATTGTTGGTAATTGGTACGGAGTATTATTTGAGAGGCGTTTACTCTTTACTTATCGCCGCGCAACGCCCTTCAAAGCATTTCCGATGATTTCCTGCTGTTGAAGACTATGCCGGCGTAGGCGTTGGCGCCGACGTCGCTGCAGCTGCAGCGAAGTCTTTTTATTTGACAAACAACAACAATTAAGTTGGAAAAGTGAAGGAAACGTTGCCTGAAACAGGTTTCTGTGATTTGTTGTAGGTGCGCGTAGTGTTGCCAAGCAGCAACAGAGTGGCCACAGTGGGCACAAAATGCAACTTCAAATTTAATTTAATTTATCTAAATTAATTCAATAAACATAATACATATTGAATACTTTGATAATTAACTCAATTATTTGTTTTTAACAGGCCTTGTAATTAATTTACAATTGGTAAATAAACTAAACTCACATCATGCACCACCCTAATGCTTGCTGGACATGCGCAGCGCAGCATATGCTGTCGTTGTGAGCGCCGACGCCGATGCCGCTGTTGGCGTCGCAACTCCACACGATTCCATTGCGCTCTCTGGCGCTCTCAGTTTCATTTTCGCCGCTGAGCTGTGCGGTTCGCCTTCGCTTTGCTTCTCTGATGCTGTCGCCGTCGCTGTCGTCGCCCGCCGCTCTTTGTTTTTCGTTCTATTTGGCGCTCGAAAAAAAAGAAATTTGTTAATAAACAAATATGAAATATTCTGTTTGATCTACGAATTCGAGTGTATATGTATATATCGAGCGAGTATATTTAGTCTGGAAAACACCAACGGGAAATCTTTCTCAGTAAGCAACAAGTGGGAAAACTCATCGAAAACGAAAACAAAGTGAGAAACGAAATTGAAATATTTCGTTTGCATGTGTGTGTCTGTGAAATAAATTACTAATTAATGGAAATTTCGCACTATTATTATTGATAGCTCATAATAGAAATTTAATTTGATTGTGTTCATTTATAAAGAAAGTGTGAAATATAAAAAAAAATCAAAAACGAGAAAATAAATAAATACAAATAACTGTTGTCGCACCGCAGCAAGCAGAGCCGAACGCGGAAGCGGCGCAGTCGCAGTCGCAGCTGCTGCGAGCAGAAAAGTAAATAAATTCGCATTGTTTCTTAAGTGCTGAAATATCATTAACAAAAGTGCTGAATTTGTTTATTTAAAACATTTGGAGTTGCAGCAGCAACAACAATAACTACAACAACACCGACAGCACTAGCAACAACAACAATAACAACAGTAGCAACATATTTCGGTAAGTCTCTCATTCCATGCTGTTCTACCAGGCAGCGCAGTCGGCGCAGTCTAATGAAGCTTTGGCTGCTGCTGCTGCTCTGCTGCTATTGCTGCTGTTGCTACTGTCAATCTCATTCGCTCTCTCGCTCTGGCACACTCACTGTCCAGTCTAAAGCTCCGCTCAAACTGGCAAAACGACTTTCAACATCGTTTGTTGTTGTTTTTATTGTCATTTTTCTAGTTTTTTTGTTGTTGGTTTTACTGGTGTTTATTTAATTACACCTTCTTTTTTCCCAGTGCCTTTTGTTATAGTAATTTGGATTTTGGCGTATTGTGCGTGTTTCTTTGTAGTTGTTGTTTTTAGCACTTTTTGCACCATATTTTCGCACATGTTGAAATATGCGTCCGTCTACAAATTGTTGTTGTCGTTGTTGTTTCCGTGTGCTGTAGATCACATAAGGCAATTATTTATTTATAAACTTAATGCCATAATAATCTTAGTCTAGTGTGCATTTGTTGCCTCGCGAAACGTGAAAAATGTTTGCTATTTTTTTTTTTACCAATGCGAGTGCAAAAATTGAAATAATTTGGAATTTTCATGTTTTTTGGTCATGTCTTGACATTGCCTTGACTGCTTGTAAAGTCGTTTGCTGAAAAACTTCTGTTTTTATAGCGCGTGAAGCATTAAAAGAACTTGAAAACCAACTTTAAATTGAACTTATTTTGTTAGACTTTGAAACAAGAGGATTTCTGCTTGGTATTCCATCTCAATTGCAAGAGATACTTGTTATATACGATCTTAATTCCTCTTCTACATTAGTAGAAACAAAATACTGCATTTACAGTGCAGTCTTAAACCACTGTGCAGTCTGTAAAGTATCGTAAACTAAAAAATGCATACAAGTTTCTACACTCGATTGACGAACTGCCTGACTGACTGACTGCCTGATTGACTGCCTGACTGACTGACAAAGCTTGACTGTGTTAACGAGCGGGAAGGTCGTTAAACAAAAGCCTTAACGTGTATTAAGAGCTGCATTTAATGCCGTCTACGTCGTGTACGACTCCAACTCCAACCGACTTTGTCTTCGCCTTCGCTAGCATAGCGAATGCATTGGCAAAATCTATGCAAAATCGAAATAGCCGAGCGAAGGTTGCGAGACGAGGAGATACCTGCAGTACCTCTCCAGTGCCCCCTCATGATGCCCTCCTCATGATGCAGTTAACTTCTTTTTTTTTAATTAGAGGCAGAAAAACCTCAACCTCAGCCACAGCAACTACAACAACAACCACAGCAACAACCACAACAACAACAATTACAACTGTGTGCAAATGCATAATGCATCTGCAACTACACGTAAATCGTTGATAATGGATAATGCCGCCCGGGGCCCAATAAAGATTCGCTTTGAATGCCAAATGAGCTGCCGCCAACGGAGACGATGATGATGAAAAGCAATGCAGATACACGGCAAGAAAAACTTGGGCCTGAACTTTGCACTTCATGCAGAAGAAAATCCACACAATTCCGCCCCGATAAATATCTTAATGTAACAAAGTTTTGTTCACGGCTTAGCTCCACGATTATCTAATTGCTTTTAATAGTGTGCGGAAAGCCGAAAATCAAAAACCCAAGCCCAGCTCAAGTCCAAGCCCCAAACTCAAACCCAAAAGCAATGTTGACTTCCATGGAATGTTGTCGAGAACGCGTTGCGAACAGACAAACCGGTTCCAAGTTCCGAGCTTCGAGAGACAATCTGAGCATATTAGATGGAAGCTATTGGCATATGATTACTACTTATGAGTGCTTTTTATTCGCTGGTCAGTTCGGGTCAGATTCGTAGAGCTAAAGGCCAGAGACGAAGTGAGATAAGAGCCGCCAGCGTCCGTCTCTGAGTCACGTTCAACGTTTGGGGATTTGTTGTTCTACAGAACAACAGACGTGCCCCGAGATTAAGTAACATTGGGCATAGACGAGGAAAACCCAAACCAAACAGTTGAAAGAAAAAGAACAATGAACAACGGCGAAATTCGCATTATGAGATAATCAAAGAATATACCATACATATGTATGTATAATATAGACATAAGTCTTGCAGATACGCTACGCATACAAATACATACTCATAATTTATGTGCATAGGTTTTTGGTTTTTAGTTCGTTCCATTGTTTCTCTCAGCACTTATCACTAGATTTACAGTGTGTTTTGGAGAATAGATTAATAGAAAAAAGGTTAAAGATTTGTTTTTTAAGTTTCTTAAAGATTGCAAAAAAAATAATTTCAAGTTTAATGTACCTAAAACTGTATAAAGAAAAGAGGAGCCCTTTTGTCAAATTTCCTCTTGTAGTTTCAATGTTCTTATACATAGTTCCAAAGATAAACGTGATCAATCAAGCATATACATATACATATATGTATCTTTTCTTTTTATTCGTGTTTAATAAGAAACCTTCTACAGTTCCCCAAATGAAGTTGACTCTTAAATAACTCACGAAACTGCTTCAAACCAGTTGGTGACTCAATCCCATCCTGCAGTTGGTCTCTCCAACAGCATCTCGGCAGTTAAAACAGCTGATGTCGCACCGAATTAAGGTCACCCTGCAGACCCAGAGACCTGACCTATGGCGCATTTTCTTTTTTGCCTTTTTTTGTACAAGTTTTTCTGGTTCTTCGTCTTCGTCATCGTCTTCTTTGTTGTTTATTCTTCTCAATTTCTGATAATTTCCATTTCTTTGTGGCTGCAGCAATTGCTTCTTCAGCTTGTTTTGCTTTCTGCCTCATTTTGCATTCAGTTTCTTGCAAAACGTTTGCGGTTTTTGTGCATTTCGTTTTTGCATTTCGCAATTTCTGAATAGTGGCAAGCACAAAGGGGTTTCATCAAGCTTACGTAGCGGAAGCACTTGAACTTTTGTCTGTCCCAAGCACGTCCTAATTGGGACTCTCTGAGTGTCTTTCAGCTTAATTGGAAGTCGAAGTCGATGTCCAACTTAAGCCTATTCAATTAAGCCGCAAACTTCTTAAAACCTTCTTGAGTGGGTCTCTCACTCACTTTGCTGTCTCTCTTCCTCTCTTTCTCTCTCTCTCTCTCTTGTTGTTCCCTTTATAGTGTGTGTTTCATTCTGGGGTTACACTTCCCACACACTCTTCTCGGTGACTTAATTCAATTAGAACTTTAATTATTTTGTTGACAAGCACGGCGAGAAAATGTCAATGAACGTTTAACTTGTACTATAATAATATCTAGGAAGTGACTTGTGGATGTTATGAAGGGAAAATACGGTGATAAAGATGGGTGTGTGAGCGAGATAACGTTTAAGGGTGTACCTCTTAAGAGAATTCGATATGTTTTCTGTTAATATTATTCATGTAATGTAAAATGGTCGAAAAAGGTATAATTACAACGTGAGGAGGACTCCTCATTAGAATATTATATTATATATGTACATGTTCCTAAGAAAATTAAGTTTCTGACTGGAATAAAAACCTGCCTACAAAATTTTAAGTTGATCGGGCAATAAATACATAAGGTTTTTTAGAATTATCAAAATAATTTAACTTCCTAAATCCAAATCTCGATTAATACTCTTACTACTTTTCTATTACTCTTTTAAATATGTAGGTGTTATCTGACATTATGTTTGAGAATTATTACAGACATATCCGACCCTATAAAGTATATACTATATATTCTGAATAAGCATCAACAGAGGAGTCGAACTAGCACTGTCCGTGTGTCCATCTGTTGCAATGCAAATTAACTTAACTATCAAAGTTAGACATAATATTGAACATAATATTGAACATAAATACTATTCAACTCTGCACTATCATATATAACAAGTAAAGTAATGATCGGAGAATATAATAACCTGAAGGGGTGTAGAACCTTCGGCATGCCGAAGAATATAGAAAAAATCACTCAAAGCAATATATAATTTAATTTAATAATAACAGATACGATTTCATACATACGCTATACATTCTATAGCAACTATCTCTTGCTCTAATGTGAAAAGTAGTAAAACCTCTCTAATAAACATACAATTTGTATTTCATTTAGACATTATCAATTTTCTGGTTAATCTTTGTCCGCACTGTCATGTCTGAACCTGTGATGCTACTCTCGTAACAGGGTGTTTTTCCTCCTCTAACATTTACATATACCTGACATTGCACACACACACATACATACATATCTATACTTACATCCACTTGTTCACTCAACTATTCCATTGTACTGTGCTTGAGCTTAATTCAATTCTGGAAGCATTCGTTCATTCGACACATCTTCGGGCACTGATTGAGCCTAATTGAATTACGTTCACGTTGTGGGCAGCTGCGCGAATGCGATGTAACATCTTCGGAGCGACCCGATTGTCCCTGAACTATGACCTGTACAGCACAGTACTGACGCAGTGTCCCTGGCCCACTAGTGCAGGAAGTAAACTAGTTCATTTGTGTTTGGCCTAAAAGCTACTTGAGTTCAGTTCACTTTCAGTTCACTTTGGTTTAGTTCGGTTGGGTTTAGTTGGGGTGTTCTTTGTTATGGTTTGGTTTGCTATTCTGTTTACACACATGTCGCTTGAGTTTGCTGTGTATTTGAGTGTACACGTGTGTGTGTGTGGCTGAGTGTGTGTTTAGCCACAGCTGCTGCTGCTGGTGCTGCTGGGCGTAAATGCATTTACCATAAAACTGTTGCTGTTTACCTTTCACATGGGGCCCATTGAGGGCAGGGCCCACACAACCAGAACACTTTGCGGAGCATTTGTTTATGCGCTACTCGACTGGCGTGAAATATGTACATGCTGATATGCTCCTCTCTCTCTCTCTCTCTTTCCATCTGTATCTCTCTCGTTTGCCCTGTTCTTTTGTTAAACTCGCCACGTATCTGCAAGATACACAAACAGTTTCATTGGTGCAGTGCAATATGCTGGCAATTTTATTCAGACTTCGCACAAACAAACAATATTTGTAAACAACCCATGTAAGCCGAGGCTTACACTGGCAGAAATCGAGGAGTATATCAGTATGCAGAGTATTGTGTGGCATGAGTTCCTTTTATTTTACAAAAGAAACAAAGAAAAGCTGTTAAACATGTTCTTATACTTATACTTATTATAGCCTCCACTTTCTCTCAGTGCATACAGTCGTAAGACGACCGTGACTGGTCCTCAGCACGTGCAGCTATTTTGCATTAACAATCGCATTGGAAACTTTGCTGTAACTCATAAAATCCATAATAAATTGCGTAAATCTCGCAAAGATTCTCAAGTTTTGTTCTCTCTCTCTCTTTTTCACATTTAACGTTTAGTTTATTGTTTGTTAGTGCCCTTTGCGCAGCAGAATTCCACGAATCTCATATATTTTAACACTGAGAGTTTAGAATTCTCTTGAAATTCCCGCTCTCTCCTTCTCTCTTCATGTGTTTGCGTCTCTTTCTCATATATTTCCCAAGTAAAACTAGTTTTACGAGCCTGAAAAAAGAGGCAAGCCTCGAGTCCAGTCTCAGAGCTAAAGGGGCAAAACCCACACAATTTATTATGCATATGCGATTATCGTTTTTACACACATATATATCGCATATATATAGTATATATCGTACGTATGCGATATATAATGTATTGTATGTGAAACTTATCACATTTATAAAACTTTTTGTGCGCAACTTTTATTGCCAATTAGCGGGCTCTTCCAGCAATTACGCTGAGATACGAATCGATGCCTGAAGTAGCCAGATGTCTATAATATCTACGTATGTATGTCTATATAGTAAATACGGATTATTCCGTAGCTTAATCAAACAAACTGTTAATTAAATTATTGATTAATTGATGTGCTGTTTATTCTACTGCGCATTTTTTAATGAATTTGAGGGGAGAAGATATATGCAATTATAAGGATTTATGAGGGGAGAAGATATATGCAATTATAAAGATTTATGAGGGGAGAAGATATATGCAATTATAAGGATTTATAAATGTGTGCATTCTATATTATATATTATAATGATTTATAAATGTGTATATTCTATATTTGAATGCGATTATTTAAGATTTTAAAGCAAAGTGAAGTTTTAAAGAATAAATCACAGGAATGCACATAAAACCTTTGATGTCTTTTAAAATAAATCCTGGAGACTTTTTTATAACCCTTGATATCTTAAAGCTTTACCTCTCTTAGGTCCACAAATTGGATTTGAAAGTAACGTCAAGTTTTAATGAATAAATCACAGACATTCACATAAAACCTTTGATATCCATTAAAATAAAACTCAGAGACTATCTCAAACCCCTTTATATCTTATAGCTTTACCTCTCTTTAGCTCCACAAATTGGCAACCTACTTAGTGTTCGTAATGTGGCATATCCCAAGGGTTATTTGCGCTGAAAGTTAACACCCTTTTACTAATGAAATACTTGCATAAACCTTGAACTCTCTATATCTGCCATAAAATAGATGTCCATAAATATTATTTCGTAGCTTAATTAAGAGTTGCCAATGACAAATTTGCGTGTGCAGAAACAGAAAGAAGAAAAAAGAAGAAAACAGCGGAAAACAGCGACAGCGTTGACCCAAAAAAATAAAACCAAGAAGAAAACTAAAAGAAACGAAAGCAAAAGGAAACGAAAAGAAACGCTTTAAGCCAGTAAAGATATTCGATAAGTCATTGGCAAAGAGTGGGAAAATATTTTGTGAATTTCTAATTGATCAACATTTATTTAAATATTTATGGAAATGAGACAGAGAGAAAGAGAGAGAGAGGGGTGTCTGTAGAAGCTTTTATTTCTCTTATTTCTCATGTGGGAGAAATCGTCCAATTGAGCGACACGCAAATGAAAGTCAACAGGGTATTAAATTGTGTAATGCCGCCCACATAATCAACCAGCTGCTCTTACTTCTTTTGCCACTTCCCCCTCCCCACCCTCCTCTCATCCCACGCCCCTGTCATTCAATCATTAACACATTTAAATGGTAGCTAAGTTAGAGGGGAAAACTCGCCGTCACCGTCGTCTGTCGAGCGGTCGCTGTGAAAATTAGCCATGAAAAAAAAAGTATCTATAAGATGCGGCAGCGCGTTCAGGTGAAAAGTAAAAGTGCTGTAGTGCCGTAGGCGCCTGCTTTTGCTTTCATTTACAACTACAACAAATACAACAGCAGATCTTATGCTGTGTTTACTTTCAATTAGAGTGCAATTTAACTTGAGTTGTTTTCAAATATTCGAAAAGTTGTTGAACAGTTTCAAGAATGTCGGTTCATTTACCTCATGTGCAAAGATGCGCATCATATAAAGTATGTTTAAATATTTTACAAGGTATATCAATTCGTTAAATTGTGAATTAAAATAGTCTTTACAGATGGTTGAACATATTTGAATCTTAACCTAGCTAAACTATCAAATCTAACAAGGTATTGAACTTTTTATTGAACAACTTTAAGCAGACTAGACATAATAATTTGTATAGATATTATTGAGATGACAAATGAAATGATATATCAATTATAGAAAGATATATGTTCAATTACAGTACTCTAATTATAATTCAAAATATAATTAAGAGCAAGTCGAGATCATTTAAAAGTTAATAACAAACAAGTCGAGATCTTTTGAAAGTTAATGTAAAATACATCGAGTTAAAAACTAAAAAACATCTGTTATTTTTAAGCAGAACATAAGATGATATAAGGGTGCTTGGCATTATGTTAAAGAGTCCCCTCAACACGCATTACTTAACTCGCAATTTGCAGCTCATTTCTATGATGTGAACTATGCGAGACTTGCGACTGCGCCCAAGCTACGAATGAATGAACGAGCCACTCACATGAGTCACAGCTCTAATGCAGATACACACACACACACACACACTCGCTCACATACATGCTTGAAATGTTAACTCATCTGGTTGTCTGGCTGTGGTTGTGGAATAACCTCAATTCGGTTCACACTGCGGATTGCGACTGCGTCATGGCTGTAACTCTTTTTTTCATGCTCGTAACGAAAAGCGAAAAACCCAAAAATAAAAAACAACACAAAAAACAGAAGCAACAAAAACAACAATAAAAAACGAGTACATGTGCAATTGTGTGTCCGATCGCAATGGAAATTTGTACTGGGGCCCCAAAACACGACGGTAGTCCCAATTTTGTGAGCACTTTTCAATTTCGTGACACTCGAATTGGCCGAGTTTGAACATAATGAAAAGGGCAGAGATTTTCGAATTAGTCGACCGTCCCACAACAACAACAACAAGTGCCCGGGTGTAGGTGTGTGTAAGTGATTGTTGTTTGACTGATTGACTGTCTGAAGTCGTGTCCTTCAGTTGATTGAATGTGTCAAGTCTCGCAGACACAAGGCTGTGCCGAGTGCACTTCTTGAGTGTATTATGTAGAGCAGAGCTTCAAATTTGTTTCAAAAGCGCATGCCAGAAAAGCTGTTGGATTCGAACAGCTTTTCGGATTAGAAAGAGTTGCCAACGAAAGCTATTAAATCAGGCTAAAGTACGCAGGGGGTGCGGTGCACAAGGGCCCCCGCCACGGGACAAGGGGCAACTATTATTGAAAATAAGAGAGAAGAAAATGCGTTGTTATACGTTAAGATTGCCAGATTTTGGTGTTGTGTGAAATTCGTAGTACAAATTGCAAACCTATAATTGGTATAAGATATCTATCTTTATTTTGTGATTTGTTTTAAGAACTGTATAGATACTCACTAAGATTGGTGCTATATTTTAAAGCACAGTAAGTACAAAGTAGTCCCGGAAATTCGCAATGCTACGGCCCAGGCCAATAGTATTCTATAATTGAGTCGTGATCTTATACACATACAAATCATGTTTGTTTTAACTTTGATATTTATGAAATCAAGTCTTATATCTCTTATTGATGATGAGTTAAAGCAAAGTCGAAGAAATTTATTAGAACTAGTTCCGATGTAAATTTTTTTTGAATTTTGCATTACTTATTCAAAAGAGTCGACAAAACTGTATAAGTATAAAATACAGCTAAATTAAACTATCTTTCTTAGATAATTGCTTGAAGTATTCAATATACAATCAAAGACAATTACGAATCTTAATTATAATATAATATAAAAAACTTACTTTTCTATATATTATTATGGAAGGTTTGGCTTAGTATATGAGTATATTTTCTGTAAAATATACCGTAGCTTTATCTCTTATATCTCGTGCCATATGACAGTCATAAATGTTTCTACATCGATATTACAGATACTATCAATATTAGCTTCATTTGATTACTTTGGAGCAACCCTAGCCTGCAGATAAGGCCAAAACTACCCTCTATATTATTCATAAATGCTAGAATTGGGCAACATAGATCACAATCTTGACCACAACTGCAGACTCGTGCCATGAGCGTATTATGTGTGGTATATGGTAGCATTAATGACTGAACATTTAAGGCGGACAAGTCGCGTGGCCAAACTGGAGCCAAGCGGCAGTAAATCAACATAAGCATTGCCCCAAATGCATTCGAATTTGTATCTTTATTGTGTGTGTGTGTTGGGTTGTTGTTGCAATTATTTTAATGACAAGCGCTATGAAATCGGTGGAGATATGGGAGCGAGATAGACAACACGAGACACTAATTCATTTATTTGTTAGCTGCATAATTGCTTCAGCTGCAGTTGAACAATTAGTGAAAAACAGTGGGGCCCATTTGCCTCTGTCTCTGTCTCTGTATCTCTCTCTGTCTCTTTTGCATGTGGTAATTGCGTCTCGTTTGTGGGTCACTTGCCATTCACAACGAACGTGCACACACAGTGTTTTTTCCGAGTACAGTCTCGTCGCACATTTGTCAAGTTTGGACTTAAGGCTTGTCCCATTATCTGTCTGTTATTTCTATATAATAAGATACATATATATATGTATATATATATCTTGCACGAATCAGACAAATTTGCTGTTTGGTTCAATTTTGATTCGCTCGCCTTTTGTCCACCATTTGACGCTAACTAAGCTGCTTATGAATCCACTTTGTGTAGCTCGATTTCAACATGGGCTTTATAAGCTTTATAATTGGAACTAGAGTGCTCTATGCCAATAAATCATCATCGTGTTGCAAATTCAATTAACGATACATATATTGCTTTCTTTGCTCAGCAGATTGGTCAAGATTTATAAGCTCGTTAAAGCTATTGCTATTTTTATATCTCTTTGATCAGCTTACACATTGAGGTTTCCTAACTTTTGATGACAATTGTTATGGGTTTCTTCAGAGCATTTGTTTCGCCAAGATCTCAAATCATAGTCTAGCAAATTACAGACTTCACTTTTTCATCATCATCAATCATAATTAGTTTATTCTTTATTCAGAACTTCCATTCTTTACTTCCGTCAGTTCAGCTTTCGCTTTCGAAAGCACGAAAATGCTAAAGAACTTTCATTCTCAGGCTTTAATTACAAACTCAAAATAGATTTAGTATAATTATTGTAAGTTTGTTTTAATCATTAATACATGTTTGCATATTTCTCTTGTTTTTATTACTTTTAAAATTCCTAATGATTTGCAAAAATTTGCCAAATGAGGCAGACATAATAAATAATTATTTTTTTATGTTTTCGTATAAAGTTTCAAGTGCACGACGTCATAATTGAAGCCAACAACAACATACATTTTTAGATATATGTATACTATATATAATATATAGTTGAATTTGAAGCATGCTCATTAGCGTATTCGATAGCCGCACGCACATTATAACAAGAAAATAAATAGTAAACTCAACAAAAAGTAAGAAACAAGAGTTGACTTTGAGATGCCCTGTAACCAAGTTAGAGATGGAACCTATTTATTTTTAACAACTCAGTTAATGGTGCAATCTTTATGAAATTTGAAACACAGATTCAAATATTTCCCATCTTTGCCTAAGTTAAATATTCAGCAGATAAAGTCTTTTTTGGATTGTCTATGCAGAAAACAAATGTTTAGTAAGGTAAAATATTATAGAA